>JAIOJX010000029.1:122581426-124071426 GCA_022376925.1 Tragulus kanchil
AAATGAGATTTTTCTCTCATCTGCTTTAAATAAGTTCTCATGTGATCCAAGGTATAAAATTGAAATTTTTTGGGAAAACACTTGGCTATCTTCTCCCTTGTTCCTCCATTTAAAAATTGTAATAATAAATACTACACATGTATTTTGCACATTCATTCTTAGTCTAGTAAGATCTCACAGTCATTGAGAAAATACTCTTGTGTTGAGAAAATGTACTTGATGGAATATATCATGTTTCCCCTAGATTTGTTGGTAAGTACAAAAAAAGGTTGACAGTCACAGAATTTACTTGCATGGTTTTTTATCTCAAGCAAACTTATTTAAACGGTACTGTGTAGTGAACTTGTATATCAGGAAATTGCTTGTAGATCATTAAAGGATCTACTACATAGAGTTACTATTTTCATGTGGTGCTCATTTAACCTTCCTGGCAATCCCAGTATTGTCATTTTATTTTTTTTAATCCCAGGCTTATTAAACCTCTATAGGTAAGACTCAAAGAAAGTTGAACTGTTTTGCCAAAGACATTATATACTAAGAAGAGTGTAGCAGGATTCAACTTGGGACTTGTGACCACAAGTTTAGCCCTTCCTCAAGTTTACTTACTCCTGGTTTGACAATTTTAAGTCTCAAATGACTTTTTTTAAAAACTTTTTATTAATGAAATTTAAAACAGATACAGGGCTTCCCTGGTGGTCCAGTGGGTGAGGACACCGCCTTGCAGTGCAAGGGGCGCCGGTTCGATCCCTGGCCTGGGAAGATCCCACGTGCCACGGAGCGGCTGGACTGATGTGTCCAACTACCGAGCTGGAGCTCTGGAGTGCATATGCCCAGAGCCGGTGCTCTGCAGTGAGAGAGGCCACTGTGATGGGAGGCCCATATGGGCCAAAGAACAAAGATGAATGAAAATGGATAAATGAAAGACTAATAGAAGTGGCCCGCCCGCTCCCCTCCCTCCCCACCCCCCCAAAATAAATAAATAAATAAATCTTTAAAACAGATACAAAAGTAAGCCTAGAATAACAAACCCCTATGTACTCATTGCCTAAATGCATTAGAAGTTGCAAAGCAGTGATATTCTAGTTATTCTTTATTCATTTGTTATCTTGAATTCTTTTCTAAAATGAGATTTTTCTCTCATCTGCTTTAAATAAGTTCTCATGTGATCCAAGGTATAAAATTGAAATTTTTGGAAATCACTTGGCTATCTTCTCCCTTGTTCCTCCATTTAAAAATTGTAATAATAAATACTACACATGTATTTTGCACATTCATTCTTAGTCTAGTAAGATCTCACAGTCATTGAGAAAATACTCTTGTGTTGAGAAAATGTACTTGATGGAATATATCATGTTTCCCCTAGATTTGTTGGTAAGTACAAAAAAAAAAGGTTGACAGTCACAGAATCACTCATCACTCACCTAGTCCAGGTTTGTTGGTTTTTTTTTTATCTCATAAACATGACAACTAAGAGCGTGAAGGTATCAGGAACTTACCCCAGTTACGGTTAATTTGTGGCATGCCTGCATTGGTAATCCAGGCTTCCAGCTTCAGTTCTCTCTAGTTCCTCAAAACTGCCTTTGTGGGCTTCCCTGGTGGTCCAGTGGGTAAAGACACCACCTTGCAGTGCAAGGGACGCCGGTTCGATCCCTGGCCTGGGAAGATCCCACGTGCTGTGGAGTGGCTAGACCAATGTGTCCAGTTACCGAGCCGGAGCTCTGGAGCGCATGCGCCCAGAGCCGGTGCTCTGGGACAACAGAGGCCACCGCGATGGGAGGCCCACACGGGCCAAAGAACAAAGACAGATGAAAATAGACAAATGAAAGACCAATAGAAGTGGCCCACCCTCGCCCCTCCCTCCCCACCCCACCCCCCAAAAAATAAATAAATAAATAAATAAGTAAAAAAGAAAAAAAAAAGCCTGCCTTTGTGAAATGGGCTATGTTCTTAATGGTCCTAGGAAATATAACAAATAACGAGAGTGGTAAGTCTGTCAGGGATGTTAGTTGAGAGGATAAATTCCTTTTATCAGGCTTTCTGTACCTGTTCTCTTGGTCCCTTTTAAATTCCAGCTCACTGATTTAGAAGCTACTTTTTTGTAAAGTAAGTTGTGTATTGCATAACCCTTTTATGTCTGTTTTTAATTTCTGTCTCTCTCATACCTGAGAAAATTGCAGAGTTGGCAAAACTCAACCAGAGGATTATCTACTAGGATTATGTGTAAATTCTCCTAAAGAGAGCATATGTTTAGTAATGACAAGTAGATTATAAGATTAGTTGGTTCATTCATGAAACATTGAGAATCTCCTTTGTGTCAGTCACTGAACTAAATGTATGAAGAAAGAGTTGCTGTAAATCCTAAAAAGAATGTTTACAGTAATGATACTTAGTTTCACCCTATGATTTGGTTTATGAAATTTTTGGAAATCACTTGGCTATCTTCTCCCTTGTTCCTCCATTTAAAAATTGTAATAATAAATACTACACATGTATTTTGCACATTCATTCTTAGTCTAGTAAGATCTCACAGTCATTGAGAAAATACTCTTGTGTTGAGAAAATGTACTTGATGGAATATATCATGTTTCCCCTAGATTTGTTGGTAAGTACAAAAAAAAAAGGTTGACAGTCACAGAATCACTCATCACTCACCTAGTCCAGGTTTGTTGGTTTTTTTATCTCCTAAACATGACAACTAACGGCGTGAAGGTATCAGGAACTTACCCCAGTTACGGTTAATTTGTGGCATGCCTGCATTGGTAATCCAGGCTTCCAGCTTCAGTTCTCTCTAGTTCCTCAAAACTGCCTTTGTGGGCTTCCCTGGTGGTCCAGTGGGTAAAGACACCACCTTGCAGTGCAAGGGACGCCGGTTCGATCCCTGGCCTGGGAAGATCCCACGTGCTGTGGAGTGGCTAAACCAATGTGTCCAGTTACCGAGCCGGAGCTCTGGAGCGCATGCGCCCAGAGCCGGTGCTCTGGGACAACAGAGGCCACCGCGATGGGAGGCCCACACGGGCCAAAGAACAAAGACAGATGAAAATAGACAAATGAAAGACCAATAGAAGTGGCCCACCCACCCCCTCCCTCCCCAACCCACCCCCCAAAAAATAAATAAATAAATAAATAAGTAAAAAAGAAAAAAAAAAGCCTGCCTTTGTGAAATGGGCTATGTTCTTAATGGTCCTAGGAAATATAACAAATAACGAGAGTGGTAAGTCTGTCAGGGATGTTAGTTGAGAGGATAAATTCCTTTTATCAGGCTTTCTGTACCTGTTCTCTTGGTCCCTTTTAAATTCCAGCTCACTGATTTAGAAGCTACTTTTTTGTAAAGTAAGTTGTGTATTGCATAACCCTTTTATGTCTGTTTTTAATTTCTGTCTCTCTCATACCTGAGAAAATTGCAGAGTTGGCAAAACTCAACCAGAGGATTATCTACTAGGATTATGTGTAAATTCTCCTAAAGAGAGCATATGTTTAGTAATGACAAGTAGATTATAAGATTAGTTGGTTCATTCATGAAACATTGAGAATCTCCTTTGTGTCAGTCACTGAACTAAATGTATGAAGAAAGAGTTGCTGTAAATCCTAAAAAGAATGTTTACAGTAATGATACTTAGTTTCACCCCATGGTGAGATGTTGGGTTTTAACAATGAGTTAAAAGCAGATAATCTAATGGTATTAGTGGTATTAGAATTGAATTAGAATCTTCACGTGATCTTTTTTTCTGGAGGTTATCTCTAGCATAGTTGATAACTGCTTTCCCATTAAAGGATAGGCCTTTATCTATGCTAAATACTATTGTGATCAGATGAGGTGCCTGAGTGGTTAAGGTAATGGACTGCTGAATACGATTGCGTGTTTTGTTTTTGTTCTTTAATTATCATGATTCAGAATATTATACTTGCCATTTTGACATCTCTTATCTGGAATCCATCATGTGTGGGAAACAGAATAGGGTGGGTGTCAAATGGTTCTGTTAGCTCAATACAGTCACTGAGTCAAGAGAAAGCCAGAAAACGTTGGTGTCTTTCGATGTGAGTACCCTGAAGTATCATCATTTGCACTCTTCTTAACTGTTTCTTTCAGTTCCTATTGTCCTTGCTGTAAACAAATGCGACAAAGCTGAGGCTGATCCTGAGAAAGTGAAAAAGGACCTGCTAGCCTATGATGTGGTGTGTGAGGACTACGGAGGCGACGTTCAAGCTGTGCATGTCTCTGCACTCACGGTAAGTGCAGGCGCCTCACCTCAGAGACAGTGCGTTCAGGGGAGCGCTGAACATGACGCCCACGGTGGGTTACACCTCAGAAACATTTTGACATGCATAATTTCTGTCATCGTTTAAAATTTCTGAGTAGGGCTTCCCTGGTGATCCAGTGGGTTGGGACACTGCCTTGCAGTGCAAGGGGTGCTGGTGCGATCCCTGGCCTGGGAGGATCCCATGTGCCACAGAGGGGCTGGACCAATGTGTCCAACTACCAAGCCAGAGCTGTGGAGCGCCATGCACCCAGAGCCGGTGCTCTGCAGAGAGAAAGGCCACTGCAATGAGAGGCCCGCACAGGCCAAAGAACAAAGATAGAGGAAAATAAATGAAAGACCAAAAGAAGTGCCCCCCCCCCCCCAAAAAAAATTTCTGAATACTCAGCAAAGCTGCTATCTTTATCCTGGTTTGGCAGGTTAGAGATTAGTCTTGGTAAGGTCACCAGTCCCGGAGAATCAGTTTTAAACTATATGCTTTTCTTACTGTGAGATACTTAGAATCCAGAGAAATAAGTGGTAAATGATGTAGGGCTAGGATAATACTAGACTAAAGACTGTTCCAAGCAGAAATGAAATTTGTTTAGTAATGAAAAGGGCTTGTTTTGGGGCTTCCCTGATGGTCCACTGGGTAGAGAGTCCGCTTTGCAGTGCAAGGGACACCGGTTCGATCCCTGGCACGGGAAGATCCCACGTGCCGAGGAGTGGCTGGACTGGTGTGTCCAATTACAAGCCAGCGCTCTGGAGGGCATGTGCCCAGAGCCGGTGCTCTGCACTGAGAGAGGCCGCTGCGATGGGAGGCCCACACAGGCCAAAGAATAAAGATGGATGAAAATAAATAAATAAATAAACCAATAAAAGAGGCCAAACTTTAAAAGGAAAAAAGGTGGGGGGGGGGGGGCTTGTTTTTATAGTAAAAGACTATAGAATAGGTCTTAAGGTATTTAAGAGATTTTGACAAAACTTTTTACTAATGCGTTGTTGAAACATTTGGGTTCATTTTATAATTGATCGACTCATTGTTTCTATAAATTAAATTGCTATATGTTTTTTATAATGTTATTTGTGATGAATTCTGTTTTCTTTTAAATGATCAATTATTCTTTTAAAATATTATTTTATTATTTTATTTTATTTTTGGCTGCACTGGATCTTCACTGCTGTGCAGGCTTTTCTCTAGTTTCAGCAAGCAGGGGCTGCTGTTACATTGTGGTGCATGGGCTTCTCATTGCAGTGGCTTCTCTTGTTGCAGAACACAAGATCTAGATTACAGGTTCAGTGGTTATGATGCATGAGCTTAGTCACTCCGTGGTATGTGGGATCTTCCTGGATCATGAATCACCCATGTCTCCTGCACTGACAGGCGCATTCTTTACCTTTGAGCCACCAGGGAAGCCCATGACATTACTAATTCTTCTTTTCTGAATAAAAAACACCGAGGAAGCTCAGTAGGTACCTGTTTTTGTGACAGCATTTTCCAGTTCTCTTATCCTATACAGGTTGCTGCTAAGTAACAGTTTCCTTTTTTGTTCATTCTGACCATATCCCATGGTTTACTCATAATATGGACTTTTTTCTTCTGATCACTCAGTGAAGAAATTGTACTTTATTTGGCCACCTTCCTCCAATTAAGTCTTATTTTGTCTTTACTTTTGCTACATTTGTTACCTCCAGGATGATTAGAAGTTATGCCTCCCTTAAAGTAAAACTATGCCTCTTTTGCTCTGAAACTCATAGAAATCCCATGTTACTTTGTTATCTTTCTACTATACCTTGCTACCACACTCTGAAAACCAGATGGCAAGATTAGAACATCTGAAAACATGACTGCTTTTTCTGCCTCAGATGAGTGCATAGAGTAAGTGTAATTCTGCTTATACAAATTTGGAGGCATGGCAGAGATGATTCCTAGGGAGTGGAGGTAAGAGAGTAGCAGGAAAGTAAGAGGATGAGCCTTCTTTTCCAAGAAGGAATAGGGTTCTCTTCATGCAGAGAAACAACCCCAACTCTGCTTTTCAAAGGAGCATTTAGTAAATTGGAATAAATACCAGGAATTAAGTAGACGGGTAAGCTGAGTGTTTAGTTTTGTTAAGAGTATTTAGTTTTGTTAAGGCTGTCTCTCTTGTTTCATACTTTGTAACAATTGTGAGCAGTCTCTTAGCTGACTGAGACCTGGAAAAAATCTCTTATTTATCAGTTCCAGTTGGCTCACCGGTTAATCAACTGAATGATCTTAGAGCCTTAGAAAGCACAGTAAACAGAGATCATTAAAAGTGAAAGATTCATCTCATCCAGCTCCTTCATTTTTCAGTTGAGGAAAGGGGGTTCAGAGAGGTGAAGTGATTTTTCCAAGATTAGAGTGTAGCTTATAGCCTGGTTCTAGTCAGTGCTTTTTCGCCTTATTTGTTTCATAAAAGTAAGCAGTGATTTACTTATTTTACAGGATTCTTGAGTGGATCAAAATGAAACCAGTGAAAGTTTATTTCATCAGATAGAACTTCAAATGTAAAGTAGCACTGGAAAGAAAGTGAGAGGAAGAAAACACAGTCATAGAGACAGAGGGTGAAAGAAGCATGTGTTTGTAAAAGGGTATTAAATAAGCACTAGTAGCTGCTCTTTGAAAAAAAATATACAGCCTCTACTCTTGTAGATCTGTCCCTGGGTCAGATTTTCTTGCTTACCTTTTTTCCCTCCTTCCTTTGCTCTCTGCCTTTCTTCCTTCTTACAGGTTAATTCATGCTTTTAATGTTTAAAGAGAAAAGTTTACCTGTTGAGGATTATTTGGCTTTCTGACTCTGGGATTTACATTTATAGATAGTATTTATTAATGTGTATTAACAACTATTTTTTGTTATTAAAGGGTGAAAATATGACGGCTTTGGCAGAGGCAACAATTGCTCTTGCAGAAATGCTAGAATTGAAAGCAGACCCTACTGGTCCCATTGAAGGAACAAAGTTTTAAGTAATTCTGCTTATACAAATTTGGAGGCATGGCAGAGATGATTCCTAGGGAGTGGAGGTAAGAGAGTAGCAGGAAAGTAAGAGGATGAGCCTTCTTTTCCAAGAAGGAATAGGGTTCTCTTCATGCAGAGAAACAACCCCAACTCTGCTTTTCAAAGGAGCATTTAGTAAATTGGAATAAATACCAGGAATTAAGTAGACGGGTAAGCTGAGTGTTTAGTTTTGTTAAGAGTATTTAGTTTTGTTAAGGCTGTCTCTCTTGTTTCATACTTTGTAACAATTGTGAGCAGTCTCTTAGCTGACTGAGACCTGGAAAAAATCTCTTATTTATCAGTTCCAGTTGGCTCACCGGTTAATCAACTGAATGATCTTAGAGCCTTAGAAAGCACAGTAAACAGAGATCATTAAAAGTGAAAGATTCATCTCATCCAGCTCCTTCATTTTTCAGTTGAGGAAAGGGGATTCAGAGAGGTGAAGTGATTTTTCCAAGATTAGAGTGTAGCTTATAGCCTGGTTCTAGTCAGTGCTTTTTCGCCTTATTTGTTTCATAAAAGTAAGCAGTGATTTACTTATTTTACAGGATTCTTGAGTGGATCAAAATGAAACCAGTGAAAGTTTATTTCATCAGATAGAACTTCAAATGTAAAGTAGCACTGGAAAGAAAGTGAGAGGAAGAAAACACAGTCATAGAGACAGAGGGTGAAAGAAGCATGTGTTTGTAAAAGGGTATTAAATAAGCACTAGTAGCTGCTCTTTGAAAAAAAATATACAGCCTCTACTCTTGTAGATCTGTCCCTGGGTCAGATTTTCTTGCTTACCTTTTTTCCCTCCTTCCTTTGCTCTCTGCCTTTCTTCCTTCTTACAGGTTAATTCATGCTTTTAATGTTTAAAGAGAAAAGTTTACCTGTTGAGGATTATTTGGCTTTCTGACTCTGGGATTTACATTTATAGATAGTATTTATTAATGTGTATTAACAACTATTTTTTGTTATTAAAGGGTGAAAATATGACGGCTTTGGCAGAGGCAACAATTGCTCTTGCAGAAATGCTAGAATTGAAAGCAGACCCTACTGGTCCCATTGAAGGAACAGTAATAGAATCTTTCACAGACAAAGGGAGAGGGTAGGTCTGTTAGAATGCTTACTTCCTAATAATTTTATTCCATGGTTTTCATGACCTGATTATATCAGAATATATTAATTTCATATTATCATTAGTCCATGAACAATATTGTCAAAGTATTTGTTTTAAAAAGTATTCTATTGCACTGGCACACAGAATACAAACAAGCAGTTATCAAGAGACCATAGCAGGGCTTCCCCTGGTGGTCCAGTGGATAAGGACACCGCCTTGCAGTGCAAGGGGCGCCGGTTCGAGCCCTGGCCTGGGAAGATCCCACGTGCCGCGGAGCGGCTGGACTGATGTGTCCAACTGCCGAGCCAGAGCTCTGGAGCGCATGCGCCCAGAGCCAGTGCTCTGCAACGACAGACGCCACCGCGATGGGAGGCCCACAGGAGCCAAAGAACAAAGACGGATGAACATAGAGAAATGAAAGACCAATAGAAGTGGCCCGGCTGCTCCCCTCCCTCCCCAACCGAACCCCCGCCCAAAATAAATAATAAATAAATAAATCTTTAAAAAAAAAAAAAAAGAGAGACCATAGCAATTATGTGTATACATTCAGTAGGCATATTTAGGTGACTTAGTAGTTCACTTTGTTTGATTTTTTTTTTTTTCCCTACTGACTTAACTGAATTGATACATAAATTGGAATGAAATAGCAATTGCTGCATTTTAGGGTTTCTAAATTCTTAATGTCCTTTCCCATTAATATATAGTAAGATTGTTGGAATAATATTCTCATCTTCAATTTCCCTCCCTATTAGCAGGAGAGGTCTTTTTGCTGCTTAACATGTTACAGAAAGAGGATTAGGCTTCTGTCAAAACACTCAGCTCTCTTCACTACCATAACCTTACATGAAATGTTTTTGTGTTTTCTTCATTTATTAAATTGTGGTAAAAGGCATAATATTAAAATGCTATCTTAACCATTTTTAAATGTACAGAACTCAGTAGTCTTAAGTATATTCATATTATGGTGCATCAGATCTCTAGAACTTTTTCATCTTGTAAAATGAACTCTTCCAGTGCACTAACTTTCCCTCCCCTGCTCCCCAGCTTCCCCGGCGCTCAAACGGTAAAGAATCTGACTGCAATGTAAGAGTGTGTGTGGTTAAGTCACTTCAGTCATGTCTGACTCTTTGCAATCCTATAGGCTGTAGCTCACCAGGCTCTTCAGCCCATGGGGTTCTCTAAGCAAGAATGCTGGAGTGGGTTGCTATTTCTTTCTCCAGGGGATCTTCCCAACCCAGAGATCAAAACCATGTCTCTTATGTCTTCTGCATAAAAGAGGCAGGTTCTTTACCATTAGCGCCACCTGGGAAGCCCAGAAGCAATGCTAGAGACCCAGGTTCAGTTCTTGGGTGGGGACGATCCCCTGGAGAAGGGAATGGCAACCCACTCCAGTATTCTTGCCTGGAGAATTCCATGGACAGAGGAGCCTGGTGGGCTACAGTCCATAGGGTCTCATAGAGTCAGACACAAATGAGTGACTAACGCTTGCTTTCACTTTCCTCGCCTAGCCTCTGGCAACACCTTTCAGTAGTTGTTTCTGTCATTTTCAGTACTTTAGATACTTCGTATGAGTGGAATCATACATTATCCTTTTGGACTGATTTATTTCACTTAGCATAATGTTCATCTAGGAGGTTCATCCATATTCTAGCATGTGGCAAGATTGTTTTTTCGTTTTTAAGGTTATATAATACCGCATTACATGTATATACTGCATATTCTTTATCCATTTTTCCATTGATGGACACTTAAGTTGCAATTATGAAAAAAAATTTTATAGTATGAAAAACTGGTTGAGAAGTTGAGAAGTGGTGAATTAACCCTGTTTGTATTATATATTTTTTAATCTCATAAAGGTATTTTTACTTGAGAAAGTGCTGTGATACTATGATTGTGGCATTAAGAATATATGCTTTTATTTTCATATAAGACCTGTTACTACAGCTATAATTCAAAGAGGAACTTTGAGAAAAGGCTCCATTCTGGTTGCTGGAAAGAGCTGGGCCAAAGTACGCTTAATGTTTGATGAAAATGGCAGAGCAGTGAATGAGGCCTATCCTAGCATGCCTGTGGGCATTATAGGCTGGAGAGACCTCCCTTCTGCAGGAGATGAAATTCTGGAAGTAGAATCTGAGGTATATTAAGCTTAATTCCCATGTAGTAGTTATGATGTAATAATTAAAATATCAATCTATAATGTTATAGTACAAAATAAGAATGTTAATGTTAATAAATAATTCAATACTATAAGAGGCTATGTGTGGCCAGTGATATCATTTTAGAGTTTGGCTGTAGAATTTTCAATAATTTGAGATTAGATTTTTAAATAATTTCAAATTTACACAAAGCCTCCATATTAAAGTTTTATAAGTTTTAAAACTTAAATATTAGTGGTTTCATATATGTTTAGTGGAGAAAAAAATAACAGTTGGTTTCTGTTTCGTTAAATAATTCCCTCTCTCCCCCTATAAAGCTAAGGGCACGTGAAGTTGTTGACTGGAGGAAGTATGAGCAAGAACAGGAGAAAAGTAAAGAAGATTTGAAAGTAATAGAAGAAAAGCGAAAGGAACACCAAGAAGCACGTCAGAAAGACCGCGAGAAGTATGGTACTTTGCACTGGAAGGAGAGATCATATTTAAAGTACAAAGAAAAAAAACAGCAGCAACCCTTAAAGCCAAAAGAAAAAGTAGAAAGAGATTCACATGTACTTCCTATCATTATTAAAGGTGACTTTTGAATGATTTTACTTTACAACTCATTTTAGGAATAGACGTATTTCATCATTCTCACAATTAATTTGGGCCATTAAATTTAAACTGAAATGATTTCAGTATTTTGGAGGGGAATTTTTAAAACTTGAGATCTGATTGACATGTAATATTATATTAATTTCATAATGATTCAATATTTGTGTTTATGGTGAAATGGCCACCATAATAATTCTAGTTAATATCTCATTATACATAGCTATAAAATTTATTTTTTTTCTTGTAAGACCTGTTACTACAGCTATAATTCAAAGAGGAACTTTGAGAAAAGGCTCCATTCTGGTTGCTGGAAAGAGCTGGGCCAAAGTACGCTTAATGTTTGATGAAAATGGCAGAGCAGTGAATGAGGCCTATCCTAGCATGCCTGTGGGCATTATAGGCTGGAGAGACCTCCCTTCTGCAGGAGATGAAATTCTGGAAGTAGAATCTGAGGTATATTAAGCTTAATTCCCATGTAGTAGTTATGATGTAATAATTAAAATATCAATCTATAATGTTATAGTACAAAATAAGAATGTTAATGTTAATAAATAATTCAATACTATAAGAGGCTATGTGTGGCCAGTGATATCATTTTAGAGTTTGGCTGTAGAATTTTCAATAATTTGAGATTAGATTTTTAAATAATTTCAAATTTACACAAAGCCTCCATATTAAAGTTTTATAAGTTTTAAAACTTAAATATTAGTGGTTTCATATATGTTTAGTGGAGAAAAAAATAACAGTTGGTTTCTGTTTCGTTAAATAATTCCCTCTCTCCCCCTATAAAGCTAAGGGCACGTGAAGTTGTTGACTGGAGGAAGTATGAGCAAGAACAGGAGAAAAGTAAAGAAGATTTGAAAGTAATAGAAGAAAAGCGAAAGGAACACCAAGAAGCACGTCAGAAAGACCGCGAGAAGTATGGTACTTTGCACTGGAAGGAGAGATCATATTTAAAGTACAAAGAAAAAAAACAGCAGCAACCCTTAAAGCCAAAAGAAAAAGTAGAAAGAGATTCACATGTACTTCCTATCATTATTAAAGGTGACTTTTGAATGATTTTACTTTACAACTCATTTTAGGAATAGACGTATTTCATCATTCTCACAATTAATTTGGGCCATTAAATTTAAACTGAAATGATTTCAGTATTTTGGAGGGGAATTTTTAAAACTTGAGATCTGATTGACATGTAATATTATATTAATTTCATAATGATTCAATATTTGTGTTTATGGTGAAATGGCCACCATAATAATTCTAGTTAATATCTCATTATACATAGCTATAAAATTTATTTTTCTTGTGATTAACACTTTTAAGATATACTCTCTTAGCAACTTTCAAATATGCAATGCAGTATTATTAACTATATAACATCTCCGTTACATATTTTTTTCAGCTGGAACTTTGTACCTTTGACCCTCTTCACCCTTTTTGCCTACCTCCTACAGAGGGAAATTTCCTTAGTAAAGAGTTTTCTTGTGGATTTTTTTTGTAAATGTACATTTGGTTCATTATACCTTTTTAAGAAGATACTTATAATGCTAAACTTAAAGTGGATTTTGTGGTAAATGCCATTCCTGTTATTGCTTTAACTAGATTATTGTAATTTTTGTCTGTTAATTACTAACTCTTCACACCAATAATTTTAAACTTTTGCTGTATTTAGGTGATGTTGATGGTTCTGTTGAAGCCATTTTGAACATTATGGATACCTATGATGCTTCACATGAGTGTGAACTAGAATTAGTACATTTTGGCGTGGGTGATATTAGTGAAAATGATATCAACCTTGCTGAGACATTTCATGGTAAGGATTCCATTTTCCGTTTGTTTGACTGTCTTCCATAGACACACTTGGAACCTTTCACTCCTGTCTTTTGTTGCTGGGCTACAATACCTGATGCTTATTCCTTCAGCATCCCCCTCTGTTGCAGTCCAGTCTTAGCTGAGGGCAAACTGGATGTGCAGTACTGCAGCCATCGCTCCACTTGTCATTGTCGTACTGAAATCTTGGGGGACTGTTTCAAGCCCCAATAATGTTTCTGATTGTTCTTCTCCAGTCTACCATTACTGTTCCCTCATCCGCCCCAGTTCCCCACCAAACCCAAGCTTGGTTCTCCCTTTCACTCAGACTTTTGAATGCTCCTGAATCCACAGTCAGCCTATTCAGTATTTTCCTTCTGTTACTTTTGGCTGCCTGTTTTTGTTCACTTGTAATTTTACAAATTACATTTTTCTATCAAAAGCTCTTTTATCTGCAAATACCTCAAAGGTAAAGGGACTATTTATGAGTCAAACTTGTGATCCATGGAATGGGGTCTCATGACTGAATGATTATATTAATTTCATAATGATTCAATATTTGTGTTTATGGTGAAATGGCCACCATAATAATTCTAGTTAATATCTCATTATACATAGCTATAAAATTTATTTTTCTTGTGATTAACACTTTTAAGATATACTCTCTTAGCAACTTTCAAATATGCAATGCAGTATTATTAACTATATAACATCTCCGTTACATATTTTTTTCAGCTGGAACTTTGTACCTTTGACCCTCTTCACCCTTTTTGCCTACCTCCTACAGAGGGAAATTTCCTTAGTAAAGAGTTTTCTTGTGGATTTTTTTTGTAAATGTACATTTGGTTCATTATACCTTTTTAAGAAGATACTTATAATGCTAAACTTAAAGTGGATTTTGTGGTAAATGCCATTCCTGTTATTGCTTTAACTAGATTATTGTAATTTTTGTCTGTTAATTACTAACTCTTCACACCAATAATTTTAAACTTTTGCTGTATTTAGGTGATGTTGATGGTTCTGTTGAAGCCATTTTGAACATTATGGATACCTATGATGCTTCACATGAGTGTGAACTAGAATTAGTACATTTTGGCGTGGGTGATATTAGTGAAAATGATATCAACCTTGCTGAGACATTTCATGGTAAGGATTCCATTTTCCGTTTGTTTGACTGTCTTCCATAGACACACTTGGAACCTTTCACTCCTGTCTTTTGTTGCTGGGCTACAATACCTGATGCTTATTCCTTCAGCATCCCCCTCTGTTGCAGTCCAGTCTTAGCTGAGGGCAAACTGGATGTGCAGTACTGCAGCCATCGCTCCACTTGTCATTGTCGTACTGAAATCTTGGGGGACTGTTTCAAGCCCCAATAATGTTTCTGATTGTTCTTCTCCAGTCTACCATTACTGTTCCCTCATCCGCCCCAGTTCCCCACCAAACCCAAGCTTGGTTCTCCCTTTCACTCAGACTTTTGAATGCTCCTGAATCCACAGTCAGCCTATTCAGTATTTTCCTTCTGTTACTTTTGGCTGCCTGTTTTTGTTCACTTGTAATTTTACAAATTACATTTTTCTATCAAAAGCTCTTTTTATCTGCAAATACCTCAAAGGTAAAGGGACTATTTATGAGTCAAACTTGTGATCCATGGAATGGGGTCTCATGACTGCCTATCACTTTGACTAGGTTTAACATCTAAGTAAAGCACCAACTTTGTTAAATGACTAGTGAATCATTAGGGAGGAGGTACTCCATGACCTAACTTGATTAGAATTAGATGTAAACCTTTACTACTACAAAGCTATCTTCAGGAATGCTGACTATTTCGAAGTATTTTATGGGCACTGACTATAGTATTAATGTAGATAATGTCCTGTGTTGAACAATTTCTTAATGATAAGATTTTCAGGTGGTTGTTTTTCTCCTGACTGAGCTGTTTGCTTTAATTTTTTCACTTGTTTAAGGAGAGAGTATTTTGCTTTTGTTCCCCCCACCCACAAGATATCTGCAGTTAAATGTATAATTTATTCTTTGTTAAAATGGTCAGCTCCATGGTACTCCTGTCATTTCTTTTTTTTTTTTAATTTATTTATTTATTATTTTGGGGGGGTGGGGAGGGAGGGGAGCAGGCAGACCACTTCTATTGGTCTTTCATTTATCTGTTTTCATCCATCTTTGTTCTTTGGCCCCTGTGGGCCTTCCGTCGCGGTGGCCTCTGTTGTCGCAAAGCACTGGCTCTGGGCGCATGCGCTTCAGAGTCCGGCTCGGTAATTGGACATATCGGTCCAGCCGCTCCGCGGCACGTGGGAATCTTCCCAGGCCAGGGATCAAACCGGCGCCCCTTGCACTGCAAAGCGGAGTCCTTACCCACTGGACCACCAGGGAAGCCCTCCTTTCATTTCTTAAATAACTCTTTTTTTTTTTTTTTTTTTAAAGAGTTATCCATTTATTTACTTTGGGCGGGGGTCGGGCCGGGGAGGGAGGGGAGCGGGCGGGCCACCTCCACTTGTCCTTCTTGTATCTAGTTTCATTCGTCTTCGCTCTCTGGCTCCTATGGGCTTCCCATCGCGGTGGTCTGTCGCTGCAGAGCACCGGCTCTGGGCGCATGCGCTCCAGAGCTCCGGCTCGGTGATTGGACACATCAGTCCAGCCGCTCCGCGGCACGTGGGATCCTCCCAGGCCAGGGATCGAACCGGCGCCCCTTGCACTGCAAGGCGGTGTCCTTACCCACTGGACCACCAGGGAAGCCCCTTAAATAACTCTTGAACTTTACTAATTAAGTAATGACATTTGACACTTGAACAACATGGGTTTGAACTGTAGGTTCACGTATGCATGGATTTTTTTTTCAGTGGTATTACAGTACTGCAAGATCTGAGGTTGGTGGACTCCTTGGATGTGGAGGAACCACACTTATATGGAGGGCCAACTATAAGTTATACTCAGATTTTCAACTATACAGAGGGTCAGCATCCCTAAACCTGTTATGTTCAAGGGTCACCTGTATTTTTGAGCATTTTTTGGTCAGCTGAGTACATAAGAGCAAACCACAAAAGTTGTAAGCTGTAAGAGTATAATTAATAACAGAATTATTATTAAAATAATATAATAATATTTCAGCTCGGGGGCTTCCCTGGTAGTCCAGTGGGTAGAGAGTCCACTTTGCAGTGCAAGGGGAACCGGTTCCATCCCTGGCCCGGGAAGATCCCATGTGCCACGGAACGGCTGGACTGGTGTGTCAATTTTGAGCCAGCGCTCCGGAGGCATGTGCCCAGAGCCGGTGCTCTGCTACGAGAGAAGTCACTGGAGTGGGAGGTCCACACAGGCCAAGGAATAAGGATGGATGAAAATAAATAGAAAACCAGTAAGGGAGGTCAAAATTAAAAAAATATATATATATGGGCCAACACAATTTTCATATTAAAAAATAAGAATAATATTTCAGCTCTACTCATTTATTTTCTTATTTCTCTGGTATAAAAATTAAAACTTCATTTAGCATATCCCCCTGCACATTTTGGGCACTTAAGATAATGTTTCTTAAGTGATTTGGACATAAAAATCATAAAGAAATTTTCCTTGTTTAGTAAGCCATAACAATTTATATTTTTATTTGAAAATTAACTAATTTTCATGAGAAATGTTATAGAATTTATCTCTTCTACCTGCTTTTAATTTACATAGAAGCAAAAAAATCTAGGTTTGAGTTTTTGGTTGGAAGACTGTTTAATGCAGTATTTGTGTTGCTTTATTCTATTTATGCTGTCCAGGTGTTATATACGGCTTCAATGTGAATGCAGGCAATGTTATCCAGCAGTCAGCTTCAAAAAAAGGAGTAAAAATTAAACTTCACACAATCATTTACCGTCTTATTGAAGATTTGCAGGAGGAACTGAGCAGCAGATTGCCCTGCATTGTGGATGAGCACCCAATAGGTGAGTGTACCCACTGAATGGTACTTTTAAACATTGATATATTACCTGCTGTGAATACTACTTGAAAACAGACTTTAAGGTAGATGTATTTCACTGTTTAATGTTTAATATGTTCACTGTTCCAATACATATCCTATGTTCTAGAAACAATGACTACTATAGATCACGGTTCAGCATAACTTCATCTGAATTAAAAACTCCTGCCCTCTGCAAGGTGTTATGCTTTGGCTATTAGGATACATAAGAGCAAACCACAAAAGTTGTAAGCTAGTATAATTAATAACAGAATTATTATTAAAATAATATAATAATATTTCAGCTCGGGGGCTTCCCTGGTAGTCCAGTGGGTAGAGAGTCCACTTTGCAGTGCAAGGGGAACCGGTTCCATCCCTGGCCCGGGAAGATCCCATGTGCCACGGAACGGCTGGACTGGTGTGTCAATTTTGAGCCAGCGCTCCGGAGGCATGTGCCCAGAGCCGGTGCTCTGCTACGAGAGAAGTCACTGGAGTGGGAGGTCCACACAGGCCAAGGAATAAGGATGGATGAAAATAAATAGAAAACCAGTAAGGGAGGTCAAAATTAAAAAATATATATATATATGGGCCAACACAATTTTCATATTAAAAAATAAGAATAATATTTCAGCTCTACTCATTTATTTTCTTATTTCTCTGGTATAAAAATTAAAACTTCATTTAGCATATCCCCCTGCACATTTTGGGCACTTAAGATAATGTTTCTTAAGTGATTTGGACATAAAAATCATAAAGAAATTTTCCTTGTTTAGTAAGCCATAACAATTTATATTTTTATTTGAAAATTAACTAATTTTCATGAGAAATGTTATAGAATTTATCTCTTCTACCTGCTTTTAATTTACATAGAAGCAAAAAAATCTAGGTTTGAGTTTTTGGTTGGAAGACTGTTTAATGCAGTATTTGTGTTGCTTTATTCTATTTATGCTGTCCAGGTGTTATATACGGCTTCAATGTGAATGCAGGCAATGTTATCCCGCAGTCAGCTTCACAAAAAGGAGTAAAAATTAAACTTCACACAATCATTTACCGTCTTATTGAAGATTTGCAGGAGGAACTGAGCAGCAGATTGCCCTGCATTGTGGATGAGCACCCAATAGGTGAGTGTACCCACTGAATGGTACTTTTAAACATTGATATATTACCTGCTGTGAATACTACTTGAAAACAGACTTTAAGGTAGATGTATTTCACTGTTTAATGTTTAATATGTTCACTGTTCCAATACATATCCTATGTTCTAGAAACAATGACTACTATAGATCACGGTTCAGCATAACTTCATCTGAATTAAAAACTCCTGCCCTCTGCAAGGTGTTATGCTTTGGCTATTAGGATACAAAGGTAAATAAGGCAGTAAAGACGTGCGCTCTAGTCTGACATAAACAACTTATAATACAAACTAGACTGGATGGAGGCATAAAGGTTACTAACAGTGTTGTGGAAGGAGCCATGGAATATGTCCTGCAACTGGCAGAGAAAGCCACCATGAGAAGAAAACATACATTTAAATGTTAAGCATTTAAAATCACTTTTTTTAACACATTCCTTGGCCTGATTAAAGGCTAAATTTAAGATGGACTGAATCATTTTATGTTCTTTTTCCTTCCCACATGCAGTTAACTTTTAATTGGTTAACTTTTAATTTTGATAAGTTTTAAGTTTCCAGAAAAATTACTCCTCCCTCCCAGTTGACCAGTTATTTACATTTTGCCCCATTTGCTTGAGTCCACCCCCTTCCTCCATACACACGTGCCTATACTCATGCTTGGGTTTTGGGGTTTTTTTTCTGGGATATTTGATCATAAATTTGAGATACTATGGTCATTTACCCCTAAATACTGCATTGGTCAAGAAGTTCATTATTAGATTGTGTGGAAGAACCCGAACAGTTTGGGCAACCCAATACTTAGATTTTCTAAACGTAGGATATTCGCTTGCAAAACCACAGAACAAGTGTCAGATTTAGGAAATTGAACATTAGCACTTTTACTGAAGTAACAGTCCATGTTCATTGTTCCTAGAACATACTTTATTGGTAAGTATTTTTCCTTCCGTCCAGGATGACTGATTAGGTTCTCTCTTTTCTGACCTCGACATTTTTTGAAGTGTATAGGCCACTGACTTTGTTGAATGTATCTTTTTAAAAATTTTTATTTATATTTTTATTTGGCTATGCTGGGTCTTAGTTGTAGCATGCGGGATCTAGTTCCCTGACCAGGGATCGAACCCAGGCTCCCTGCATTGTGAGCATGGAGTCTAGCCACTGGACCACCAGGGAAGTCCCTGTTGAATGTATTTTAATTTGGGTTTGTCAGTTTCCTCATGATGAAACTTAGTATTTGCACTTTTGGTCCACAATGCATATTTATTTTAGGTTCTTTTGACCTACTAAACATGATCACAGAGATTTATTATGTTCTTTTGCTAACAGCAACTTGGAAAACAGTGAGTCATATGAGGATTTCTAGAAGTGAACATCAAATAACACTAACTCCAGAAAATTAGTACATTCTACTGTGTGATATCGTGCCATTATTGGAATTTGTTTAAAATTTCAGTCAGTAAAAAAATTAAACCTAGTCACAGAATTAGAAGTCTTAAGTGTGTATGTACTACTAGTGGTGAGATTAATAAGATGATTCAGTCAGGAAGCTATTAAAGGACGACTGAAAACTAGCATTTCATGGAACAGAGAGAAATATACTCATCTTACAAATTATATTCATCTTAGCATCTTCTCTTGCATTTTATTCAACCAAAAAAGTAAACATTTTTCTTCTGTTCACTCTTTTGGTAAGCACATTTCTTTTCCAAGAATACACAAGCATTTTAATGCTTTTATTTCTTTTCTTTTTAAATTTTGGCCTTTTATTATTTATTTATTTATTTTCATCCATCTTTATCTTTGACCTACGTGGGGCTTCCATTGCAGTGGCCACTCTATTTGCAGAGGACTGGCTCCGGGTACATGTGCTCCAGAGAACTGACTCATAATTGGACACACCAGTCCAGCCACTCCACGGCTCATGGGATCTTAACGAGCCAGGGATCCAACTAGTGCCCCTTGCACTGCAAGGCAGACTCCTTTACCCACTGGACCACCAGGGAAGCCCTCATGCTTTTATTTCTAACATTGGCCAGGCAAATAAAGTTGGTGGAGTCAGAGAAAATCAGGACTTCTTTGCCGGAGTTTGTGATTTTTTTCTAATTCTTGCTCAGTAGGATGTCAGAAATTTATGTATTTCTCAGGTTTTCTGTATACTTAATGTTCTCTTCTTCTTAAAGGTGAAGCTTCTATTCTAGCTACCTTCTCTATAACAGAAGGGAAGAAAAAAGTTCCTGTGGCTGGCTGCAGAGTCCAGAAAGGACAGATAGAAAAGCAAAAAAAAATTAAGTTAATCCGCAGTGGACATGTTATTTGGAAGGGTAAGCAACATAGAACTGTTTCTATCATACCCAATCACTAAAAACCTTGATTGGTTAGTATCTGAGGTTTCTCACTACTATAATCCTAGTTCAGTCACGTCTTGCTAACTCTTATCTGGCCTCCAGTCCCAGTGACCCCCCACAGGGCTTTTAGTGCCCCAGTCTGATTTTCTAAGGTTCTGAAAATTGACCCCAAACTACCTTTCAAGACATGTTTATTATTTCTATCCTGAGTGACCTTCTGCCTGCAGTGTCATATTTTATCTTATTCAAATCCTGAGAACCACTCCATCCACTGCAGTGGTTGGAAAGATTAGTATAAACCACTTAATTTTCTTCCTTTTCCTTGGTATTTAGCCCCATCATGTAACGTGACAGAACTAGTATGTGATAATTTCACTGTAATTGTCCTTCTCACAGCCAACTACAACAGCACTTGCCGGGTAATTATTTGTTGACTGTATGAACCCTGGTTCTTTTTTTTTCTAAAGGCTCATTAATCTCACTGAAACACCATAAAGATGATATTTCAGTCGTCAAAACTGGAATGGACTGTGGTCTGAGTTTGGATGAAGAAAAGATAGAATTTAAAGTGGGAGATGTTATTGTTTGTTACGAAGAAAAAGAAGTTCCAGCCAAGACTTCTTGGGATCCAGGATTTTAAAATTGTATTAAAAATATAAATTAGAGCAACTAGTTTTGTCTTACTGAAGGTAATTGCTCATCACTCATTACTGACCTACCAATAGCTCTACCAACTAGAAATCCTGTGTTTGGGGAAACATGGCTAAAGGAAACTTTATTGGTAAATCACTGAAACTAATAATCAGTTTAGTAGTATTGAACTATGCTCCAGAGGCAAAATAAGGTACCAATACCGTGAAACTATTTTCCAGTGCCAACACTACCAATGAATAAGCATTAGAATTTAAATTCTTTTTTATTGTAGACAACATTCAGTCAATCAAGAGACTTGGAATGAATTTTTAAACCGGCAATTTAAGAGCTCAGCCTTTAAACTTCATTTGAACAGATACATTGTAGCTTTTCTTTATATTTATTTATTCATTTACTTATCTGGCTACACCAGATCTCAGTTACAACTTGTGAGATCTAGTTCCCTGACCAGGGATCAAATACGGGTCCCCTGCATTGGGAGTCTTTAGCCACTGGACCACCAGGGAAGTCCTTGTAGCTTTTTTAGGCAAGGTTGTAATACCAGTTCACACAAACCAGTGTTTCCCAGTCTGCAGAGATGAGCACTCCCAGGGTTTCGCAGTGTCTGGATAGTTTTGGTTGTAGGGATGTCTGCTGATGACATCCTGGCCTCTTGCTGTTCATCATTCTTAGATGTACAAGAAGGCCCCCAAGACCAAGAAATACCAGTCCAAATATCAATACTGCTGAGGCCAAAAGACCTGTATTATACCTTGACAGCTGCCATTAAATAAGACATAATCCTGCCAAGTACAGGCTACTCAAGAAAATTTGATGCTAAAAGCCCAGTTTTTAAAATCAATAGAATAAAACCCAACATTTAAATGTTAGTTCATGTCTTTTATTAACTGAAACCCGGTCTCAATTAATCTCACTGAAACACCATAAAGATGATATTTCAGTCGTCAAAACTGGAATGGACTGTGGTCTGAGTTTGGATGAAGAAAAGATAGAATTTAAAGTGGGAGATGTTATTGTTTGTTACGAAGAAAAAGAAGTTCCAGCCAAGACTTCTTGGGATCCAGGATTTTAAAATTGTATTAAAAATATAAATTAGAGCAACTAGTTTTGTCTTACTGAAGGTAATTGCTCATCACTCATTACTGACCTACCAATAGCTCTACCAACTAGAAATCCTGTGTTTGGGGAAACATGGCTAAAGGAAACTTTATTGGTAAATCACTGAAACTAATAATCAGTTTAGTAGTATTGAACTATGCTCCAGAGGCAAAATAAGGTACCAATACCGTGAAACTATTTTCCAGTGCCAACACTACCAATGAATAAGCATTAGAATTTAAATTCTTTTTTATTGTAGACAACATTCAGTCAATCAAGAGACTTGGAATGAATTTTTAAACCGGCAATTTAAGAGCTCAGCCTTTAAACTTCATTTGAACAGATACATTGTAGCTTTTCTTTATATTTATTTATTCATTTACTTATCTGGCTACACCAGATCTCAGTTACAACTTGTGAGATCTAGTTCCCTGACCAGGGATCAAATACGGGTCCCCTGCATTGGGAGTCTTTAGCCACTGGACCACCAGGGAAGTCCTTGTAGCTTTTTTAGGCAAGGTTGTAATACCAGTTCACACAAACCAGTGTTTCCCAGTCTGCAGAGATGAGCACTCCCAGGGTTTCGCAGTGTCTGGATAGTTTTGGTTGTAGGGATGTCTGCTGATGACATCCTGGCCTCTTGCTGTTCATCATTCTTAGATGTACAAGAAGGCCCCCAAGACCAAGAAATACCAGTCCAAATATCAATACTGCTGAGGCCAAAAGACCTGTATTATACCTTGACAGCTGCCATTAAATAAGACATAATCCTGCCAAGTACAGGCTACTCAAGAAAATTTGATGCTAAAAGCCCAGTTTTTAAAATCAATAGAATAAAACCCAACATTTAAATGTTAGTTCATGTCTTTTATTAACCAATATACAATTACTTGTCTTCTGGTTTGTTGAAACAATAGGTCAGACAACATTTGCCACAATAATGTCTGTCAAAGTGACTGGCCATAAAAACTCCAGCACCACATTCATCTGAAGGACACTCTCGGCGAAGGCGGCTGATTTTGCCATTCTCATCCACCTAAAAGGCAGGAATATCACACAACAAAGACAGCTTTTAGTATTCACAAACCAAAGCACTCTAAATTCTAAACAATAATTACTACAGCAATTGAGTTTTTAAAAGTCCAGCTATGCAGGTTAATGGACAGAACCTGAACCCAGACTGGCTTCAGAATCAAAAGCTTTGTCTGGAATAAAGGAGCTACAGGTAATCCCCATTACATAAAGCCTGTTCAGACATCCAACAGGGAAAAAACCCCACACTTAAAAGAGTTTGAAATGCAAACAAAATCATTACTCTACAGACACAGAACTTGCTTTTAATAATTTTGCTAACCTTATAGTATTTCAGAACAGCCAGTTTAACCTTCTTTCTCTTATGCTTGTTCTTCTTGGGAGTGGTGTAAGACTTCTTCTTCCTTTTCTTAGCGCCACCACGAAGTCTCAACACAAGATGAAGAGTGGACTCCTGTTATTGAGCAAACAGGCTTTAAAGACAGGTACACGAACACTAGTGTTCCAGAGAACGGACATACCAGCATCAGGCACCTTCTAACTGGATGTATCACCCAGATTATACAAAGTTAGGAAAAGAGGTATCTGATTCCTATAGAAAGTATTAAATAACATCATGGGATGCAATATGCAAAATATAAACGACTGTGGCAGCACTTCTCATATGCTGGAGTAGGAACCACCTGGGATTCTATTGCTAATCTAATACTATTCCCCCTGCTCTTGAGTCCTGGTCAGAATTCCCAAGTATAAGACACGTATTTATACTTAAAAGGCTGCTTTTCTCCAAACACCTTTTGAATGTTGTAGTCAGACAGAGTACGTCCATCTTCCAGTTGCTTGCCAGCAAAGATCAGTCTTTGCTGGTCAGGAGGAATTCCTAATGGGAAACAAGTTGAATAAACACAGTTAAGTGACTGCAAGTATCATCCGCTCAAGACTTAAAGAATCCTGAATCAAGTAAATGGTACTGACAGCCATCAGTGAATTCTCACTACAGGCACGGTACTGACTATAAATGCTTACACATTTTATCTCATTTCTTCTTAATGTATGTCAACATTACAGAAAACGATACAGTGTAAATTAACCAGCTCATCCATATTCACACGTTATATGCATTGCAGTTTAACCCCGTGCTAAAAAACGTTTGTCTAGTGTTATTCCAAAAGCATTTCCGTCCATCTGACCTCTTCCCACCCGAGACAGCAGATACAGCTAGCGTCTGATATAGCTAAAGTCTCCACGGGGCACTTTTTTTGGAGTCAGAAAACATCAACTTGCCTTCCTTATCCTGGATCTTGGCCTTTACATTTTCTATTGTATCCGAGGGCTCGACCTGTGGGTTTGAAAACGCGTGTGTTGGGAACAGAGTAAAGCCCCTGAGACTACCCGGGCTCGGAGCCGATGGGGCCGCAGCCCACCCAGCAGCTCCCGCTCCTGCCCGCGCCCGCGGCAGGAGGCCGCCCGCCCTGCGCGACGCCGGCCCCGGCTGCCCGGCCGGAGCCCCTAGAGGGAACCTCGAAAACGTGCCCTAAGCCCCAGGTGGGCAAACAACCCTCACTTCTAGGTCAGGCTTTACCAGCCACGCTCAGAAACCCCGTGCTCCGCCGGGGCACGGCGGAGAGCAGCACGCGAACCGAAATCCGCCTCAAGCCCGCCCTCCTCCAGACCGCGGCTTTTCGCCCTGGCCCGCACCTCGAGGGTGATGGTCTTCCCCGTCAGGGTCTTCACGAAAATCTGCATCTTGGCGGCGGCTCCACCTGAGGGTAAGGAAAAGGAGGAGACAGGTGAGTCCCGGAGACACAGGAGGGGCCCCTCGGGCGAGAGACCGACCGGGAGCTCACACTCACCGCAGATGGCGGATCCGAAAGGAAGGCCCCGCTCCGGCCCACGAGCTTTCCGGGCGCTGCCGGAGGCTCCGCCTCCTAGGCGGCCACGCCAAGTGCCTGAGCGGTGCCGCAGGAACTGTCCAGCCACATGCCAGAACAGGTCGTGACCTCATTTCTCCTAGCCTGGCTTATTTTTCACTTTAACCTTCAGAATGCTCTCTAAAAAGCAGATGTAAGCAAAATGTCTTTAAAAGGCTCTCCCCCTGTAGTTGACGTGGTTAAGAGGGTCTCTAAGAAGGGGTGGGATTAAAGGGACTTCATGAGGAAAAAGGAGGAAATGGCAGTGTCTTCTGGGAATTGTAGTTTTTCTCTGCTTTTTCTTTCCGGTAGGACTACTTGTCCCAAGATGCAGTTCCACAGCCCCGGCTCCCCAGTTACCAACGGTTTGCGGTGGGTTTGGAAAAAGGGATTAAGAAGGGCAGTTAAGGGTTTCCAGGAAGGTGGAAACGAATCAACAGTGACTAGGAGTTAAGGTTAAGAGTCTGGAGAAGAGGCGAGGGGACGAAAACTGTCGCCCACCGACCGAGGCGGTGAGGGGCGGAGGATCAGCGATCTACCACCAGAAGCTCCCAGGGCCTTCAAGGGAACAAGCATCCCGGTGGCCAGCTCCAGGCAACCTGAAAAATAGGTGGTGTCTTCCAAACCCCGGGTCCGCCCCTCCCCGCCCTGAGCCCCTTAGGCTCACCTAAGGAAGATTCTGTCTTGTATGTCTCTAATCAGTGTGAAACGGCTTAGTAAATTAAAAAAAAAATCTCAGTGTTCAGATTTTCAAATAAAGCCATATGGGAAAGAGACCCAAGGAAAGCTTATTTACTGTGGCAGTTCCAAGCGTGGACGTTGGGGGTTGTCGTGGAAGTCCAAAAGGAAGTTTCTGGAATATGTAGGGTGCTCTCCTGGCAAAGCGGGCCAGTTAGCGAGCTCCACCTTTGCTATGTGTTTGTGCTCAGTCGTGCCTGACTCTTTGCGACCCCATATGCTGTAGCCTCCCTGGCTTCTCTGTCCATGGGGTTTTTTTAAGGCAAGAATACTGGAGTGGGTTGCCATTTCCTTCTCCAGGGACTTTCCAACCCAGGGATCAAACCCAGGTCTCCTGCTTTGCAGGCGGATCCGAAAGGAAGGCCCCGCTCCGGCCCACGAGCTTTCCGGGCGCTGCCGGAGGCTCCGCCTCCTAGGCGGCCACGCCAAGTGCCTGAGCGGTGCCGCAGGAACTGTCCAGCCACATGCCAGAACAGGTCGTGACCTCATTTCTCCTAGCCTGGCTTATTTTTCACTTTAACCTTCAGAATGCTCTCTAAAAAGCAGATGTAAGCAAAATGTCTTTAAAAGGCTCTCCCCCTGTAGTTGACGTGGTTAAGAGGGTCTCTAAGAAGGGGTGGGATTAAAGGGACTTCATGAGGAAAAAGGAGGAAATGGCAGTGTCTTCTGGGAATTGTAGTTTTTCTCTGCTTTTTCTTTCCGGTAGGACTACTTGTCCCAAGATGCAGTTCCACAGCCCCGGCTCCCCAGTTACCAACGGTTTGCGGTGGGTTTGGAAAAAGGGATTAAGAAGGGCAGTTAAGGGTTTCCAGGAAGGTGGAAACGAATCAACAGTGACTAGGAGTTAAGGTTAAGAGTCTGGAGAAGAGGCGAGGGGACGAAAACTGTCGCCCACCGACCGAGGCGGTGAGGGGCGGAGGATCAGCGATCTACCACCAGAAGCTCCCAGGGCCTTCAAGGGAACAAGCATCCCGGTGGCCAGCTCCAGGCAACCTGAAAAATAGGTGGTGTCTTCCAAACCCCGGGTCCGCCCCTCCCCGCCCTGAGCCCCTTAGGCTCACCTAAGGAAGATTCTGTCTTGTATGTCTCTAATCAGTGTGAAACGGCTTAGTAAATTAAAAAAAAAATCTCAGTGTTCAGATTTTCAAATAAAGCCATATGGGAAAGAGACCCAAGGAAAGCTTATTTACTGTGGCAGTTCCAAGCGTGGACGTTGGGGGTTGTCGTGGAAGTCCAAAAGGAAGTTTCTGGAATATGTAGGGTGCTCTCCTGGCAAAGCGGGCCAGTTAGCGAGCTCCACCTTTGCTATGTGTTTGTGCTCAGTCGTGCCTGACTCTTTGCGACCCCATATGCTGTAGCCTCCCTGGCTTCTCTGTCCATGGGGTTTTTTTAAGGCAAGAATACTGGAGTGGGTTGCCATTTCCTTCTCCAGGGGACTTTCCAACCCAGGGATCAAACCCAGGTCTCCTGCTTTGCAGGCATATTCTTTACCTGTTGAGCCATCTGAGAAGCCATGGCCTTTCTCCATATGTACCCTACTAATGTCTTCTGGCTTTGTCTCTCTTCCCTGCTCTCTGCATCCCTACCCCCAAGGTCAGGCTCCTTAATTTTCTCTGTCCCCAGTCGGCTTCTAACCCATACTGTTGCCTCCAAAGTATTCTAAAAAGAAAAAACGGTTATGTCGTTATGCTACTTCACCTTCAAGATAAAATCCAAATTCCTTAGTGTGATATTGAACCTCTGCCTTCCTTCCAGCCTAATCTGCCAAACCCATTACTCACTTTACCTTTTATTAACATTGAGCTAACTGAAGTTCCTGACATGTCTTTCATACTTTGGCACTTTTGAAGAATCACATTTCTTCTCTTTGGTGCTTTCTTCGGCCCATATTCTGCCAATCTCCACTTTTACAACGAAACTCCTTGAGAATGTTGTTTATGCTCATTGTCTCTAATTCTGTTCCTTCCATTGACCGAACCCATTCCTATCAGGCTTTTGTCTCCACTATTCCAGCGGAATAACTGTAGAAATAACCTCCGTGTTGCTAAATTCATTGGCCATTTAATCTTATTTGACCTGTCAGCAGCGTTCGACACAATGGATCATTCCTCTTCTCTGTGAAATATTGTCTTCACCTGACTGACTTCTGTTCTTTTCTTCCATGTCTCTAGACACTCTTTTCCTGGCAGTTCTGCTGCTCCCTCCTGATCTATGGGATGTCTAAGCTTTGAAGTGCCCCCAAGGCCCAGTCCTTGGATCTCTGCTTTGTTTACACTTCCCAGATCATTTTCTATTACATCTCATAACTTTTAAATATCATTTATATGCAGATGACTTATAAACATATTTCCCCAGAGTTCTCACTTGAACTCCAGTTTCACATACCTAGCTGTCGTTTGCATGTGTTTGTGCTCAGTCGTGCCTGACTCTTTGCGACCCCATATGCTGTAGCCTCCCTGGCTTCTCTGTCCATGGGGTTTTTTTAAGGCAAGAATACTGGAGTGGGTTGCCATTTCCTTCTCCAGGGGACTTTCCAACCCAGGGATCAAACCCAGGTCTCCTGCTTTGCAGGCATATTCTTTACCTGTTGAGCCATCTGAGAAGCCATGGCCTTTCTCCATATGTACCCTACTAATGTCTTCTGGCTTTGTCTCTCTTCCCTGCTCTCTGCATCCCTACCCCCAAGGTCAGGCTCCTTAATTTTCTCTGTCCCCAGTCGGCTTCTAACCCATACTGTTGCCTCCAAAGTATTCTAAAAAGAAAAAACGGTTATGTCGTTATGCTACTTCACCTTCAAGATAAAATCCAAATTCCTTAGTGTGATATTGAACCTCTGCCTTCCTTCCAGCCTAATCTGCCAAACCCATTACTCACTTTACCTTTTATTAACATTGAGCTAACTGAAGTTCCTGACATGTCTTTCATACTTTGGCACTTTTGAAGAATCACATTTCTTCTCTTTGGTGCTTTCTTCGGCCCATATTCTGCCAATCTCCACTTTTACAACGAAACTCCTTGAGAATGTTGTTTATGCTCATTGTCTCTAATTCTGTTCCTTCCATTGACCGAACCCATTCCTATCAGGCTTTTGTCTCCACTATTCCAGCGGAATAACTGTAGAAATAACCTCCGTGTTGCTAAATTCATTGGCCATTTAATCTTATTTGACCTGTCAGCAGCGTTCGACACAATGGATCATTCCTCTTCTCTGTGAAATATTGTCTTCACCTGACTGACTTCTGTTCTTTTCTTCCATGTCTCTAGACACTCTTTTCCTGGCAGTTCTGCTGCTCCCTCCTGATCTATGGGATGTCTAAGCTTTGAAGTGCCCCCAAGGCCCAGTCCTTGGATCTCTGCTTTGTTTACACTTCCCAGATCATTTTCTATTACATCTCATAACTTTTAAATATCATTTATATGCAGATGACTTATAAACATATTTCTCGCTCAGAGTTCTCACTTGAACTCCAGTTTCACATACCTAGCTGTCTACTCAGCTTCTCTAATAGTCAGGCCCAAACTCCAGATCTTATGAAATTGATATTTTCATCTCATAGATAACAAGTCTATCTTTTCATTTTCATCTCATAGATAACAATTCTATCTTTTCAGTTGTTGAGGCCTAAAACTTTATCATGATGCTTGACTGTTCTTTCCTACCCGCATTGTATCTCTCAGCAAATCTAGGTTTTATTTTTGCATTTTTACAATTAAAAAAAATTTTTTTTGGCCTCTTTTATTGGCTTTTTATTTACTTATTTTCATCCATCTTTGTTCTTTGGCCTGTGTGGGCCTCCCATCACCGTGGCCTCTCTCATTGCTGAGCTCTGGCTCGGGGCACATGTGCTCCAGAGTGCTGGCTCATAATTGGACACATCGGCCCAGCCGCTCCTCAGCATGTGGGATCTTCCCGGGCCAGAGATCGAACCGGTACCCCCTGCACTACAAGGCGGACTCTTTACTCACTGGACCACCAGGGAAGCCCTAGGTTTTACTTTTGATGTATATACAAAACACATCTCATCGGCTCTGCTGTTACCACTCTGTTTTTAGCCACCATTATTTTTTGTCTGGGCTATTGTAGCTTCCCAGTAAGTTCTGAGTTTGGCCTTTGTCTTCACAGGCAGCAAGAGCAATTCTTTGAAAATGTAAGCCAGGTGTCATTCTCCTGCCCACAGCCCTCCAGTAGCTTCCCATCTCCAAGTTAAGCCTAAGTTCCTGTAAGCAAGGCTGTCACTCCCATACTAGAATGACTGGAGGCTTACAATGGGTAGAGAAATATGTGACCTCTGTTTCAGCAGGATGCTCTCAAACATGTTTTCCTGCATGAAACAAATAAAATCCTAATAAACCTTGCGTTAGAAAATGTTGAGTTAAAGAAACCATTTGATCATATGATACATATGCTTGTTTAGTAAGAAAAGAGCTCTTTATGTCCGGTGTTTAGTATTTCTATCCCAGTATAGGACATGGCGGTAGAATGGATTAAACCTTTTCATTCATAGGTTGAAATTTATCTTGGAGATCTGTGAGACCTTTTTTTTTTTTCCATGAAACAAATAGATCAATATTTGACTTAATTTATTTAAAGCTTTAGATTAATTAATGGCTTTTTTCTTTCAGAATTGTCACAGTTTTGACTTTGTGGCAAAAGCAAGTCAATACTTTCTTTCTCCTGAACACATGTGCAGATTGTGGCATATGTCTGTCCAAGAAATAAATAAGCATGCAGTTCTCCCTCCTATTATTAGTAGAAATGACAAGGAATTTTTGCAAAGAATGCAAAGATACATAATCACAGAAACTGAAAGAGTGGGCTGTAATGAAGAAGGACCTGCTGATGAATACTACATCATATACCGAAACGTTTTTGATAAGGTATCATAATGCTCTAAGACAGTGGAATTTTAATATGGTAGAAATGGTCCATCTTGACAACTAATATTCATAGTAACATCACTGCTTGTTTGACTGCTTCCATTTTCAGTTTTGAGAAGTTCATCCAATTTGTCAGAAAGAGCAGAATGTGGAAAATGCAATGCTGGATTTATTTTACTACATAGTTATATTTCACTAGATGCTTAATTAGTGGTTCAGTTATCATAGCTTGATTGCAGGCTATCAGTTTCTGAGCTACAACCTGGTTGTGCCTTCAAACATCATTTTGACCTTCCATCTCAAATTATTACCTGATTTGTTAGGAGTTGGGCTGTAAGCAGGAACTTGGTGATTCTTTGTCGTTTTTGGATGGTTTGTAGTGTCATTAAAATCTTGGTTTAGACTTGATCTATTATGTTGAGTTGACACCCCTTATAGATTAGAGGTCTAGATAACATGGTGAAAAGCAATTTGTGCGTGCATGCTCAGTTGCTTCAGTCGTGTCCAACTCTTTGTGAACCCAGGAACTGGTAGCCCACCAGGTGCCTCTGTCCATGTGGATTCTCCAGCCAAGAATACTGGAGTGGGTTGCCATTTCCTCATCAAGGGCATCTTCCATACCTGAAAAATGGAGATCAGATAATGCTGTGGTTTTAGATAACGTTTAATTTTGCCTTTTTTTTTTTTTTTAAATTTTTGCCTCTTTTATTGGTTTTTATTATTATTATTATTATTTGTTTATTGTCATCCATCTTTATTCTTTGGCCTGTGTGGGCCTCCCATTGCAGTGGCCTCACTTGTTACAGAGCACCAGCTCTGGGTGCATGTACTCCAGAGCGCTGACTGGTAATTGGACACACCCGCCTAGCCGCTGTGTGGCACGTTTAATCTTCTCAGGCCAGGGATCGAACCGGTGCCCCTTGCACTACAGGGTGGACTCTTTACCCACTGGACTACCAGGGAAGCTCTGATTTTGCTTTTTAAAGTTTTAGAAATACCATATTTTCTTTACAAACAATTGTGGTGTTGCCACTGATCCTCTTTTTTACCTCACTTTTTTTTTTTTTTTCACCACCATTGGACGATGCCCTGAGAGTAAAATAAGTGAAATCAGCATCCTTTCTTCCTTACCCAGAAGAAATAATTACTTACATTAAGACTTCTATAAACTATTGGTTTCTGTGTAAAACAACTATAGGCAAAATGAGAGACCTCAGCATTTTGTTTAAATTTTAAGCATTATACACTCAGTCATGTTTCCCTTCTAAAGTAAAAGTAAAATGCCTCACTCTAAGGAAAAGTGAGACAAAGTAATCATGCATGCATGCTAAGTTGCTTCAGTCATGTCCAACTGTGCAACCCCATGGACTGTAACCCTTCAGGCTCATCTGTCCATGGGATTCTCCAAGGAAGAATACTGGAGTGGGTTGCCATTTTCTTCTCTAGGGCGTCTTCCCAACCCAGGGATCAAACCCCCATCTCATGTTTCCTGCACTGGGAGGCAGGTTCTTTACCACTAGTGCCACCTGGGAAGCTACAAAGTAGTCATATATACAAATGGAATTAAAATTGATGCATAAAAGTAAAAGGGGAAAAAGACTCTTTTCTTTGTTAAAGTCATCTAGAAAATCTGTCTCTAAGAACTGGTATATTGGCAGGTTAGCTTCATTTCATAAGTTGTTATGAAGTTGTTTTGGTGTCTTAGTCATTAAGGAATATATTAAGTGAATGTTTATAGGTAGTATATTAAATAGGTTTTATAAATATCAAGAAACATGCTGAGACTCTATTTGTGTGAAATCAGCAAAGAAAAGTTATCATAACTGTAGCATACTTATTTTTGCATGTCCAAATATATGCTAGAGCTTGTCACAAGTTTTCTTACTTGAAGACCTCTCTGCTTTAAATTAGTATAGTTATGGTGAAGTCATTTTGGAGGAGGTATTGGTAAATTTATTTCCTAGAGGGAAAAAACAAGAAATTAAATAAAAGAAAGTTTCTGTATCTTTAGTCCTTTTCTCCTTACCTCCCAAGATGTCCATTTAGACAATATATGGTTATACATTGTACATTGTAGAGAATTCTATTCTTCGGGACTGAGAGGGGGTCTAAAATAGAAATCATTTGGCACTTAGAGAAACTTCTGGCTTCTCAGTAAAAAAGTCTGCCTTTCCATTTTCATGTTATTCCAGAACATTTGATTGTTAATAAACTATTAATGCCTGCCTTCTCAAATCTTCATTCTCTCTTGAAAGGATCTAGTTTGGCAGAACATGAAAGTACAGACTTGCTTCTGTGAGTACTTAATACCAGAGAACAAAGACCAAATTCTGTTTAAAATCAAAATACTTCACGGGCCAAGCAAAGCTGTTCTACCTCTAGCATACCAGCTTGCCTCCTTTACTTGAGTACATTTTCTGTGCATTCTTAAGGATTCCTATGGGTGTCTTTCTGAAAGCTAGTTCTTCGAGTAACCCATGGGAGCTGATCATGATGTTACTACAAGTCTGTTTTCTATTTTTTAACATACCTGAGGTGTCTTGGATTGCTGGAGCAAATTATGGAGGCTTGTTGAGTGGAGGATGGCAGGTAACGGTGGGGTATTTAGCTTGAAAGATCACAGATGAATGGTCTCAATTTCATTGAAAATTGCTAGGCAGCAGTCATGATTTGGGTAGATAAATAGTATGGTCATGTCAGAAAGCTGACCAGTATCTTCCACTCAGATATCCTCTTCTGGTGCTTGGTGTTGATCAGTTATCTCCTTCTACCTTTTTTTTTTTTTTTTTGCCACACCACTTTTGAGATCTCAGCTCCTCTACCTGGAACTGAATCTGGGCCACAGCAGTGAAAGCTCCAAGTCCTAACCACTGGGCTACTGGGGAACTCCCCTCCTTACACCATTTCTTGATAGGTCAGATGTCTTTCTGCATAATTTTGTCTAGGTATTTTCTAGCTAACAGTGGAGTATACCAGACACCAGAGATGTAGCAGGGGTAGAAAGCATAATTGTATCTTTCAGAAAATATTGTGGATTGATTACATTTATTCTTTGTATCAGTTGACAGCTTCTGAAATCCTCAAGAGTTGGCAACCATAGATTATTTTTAATGTTTCTGTTTTTTAACTTATTTAAAGTGTTTCTTAGGTATTATTGGTTCTTTGTTTGGGTACATTGCCTACACAAGGTTAACCAGAAAAAAAGAAAGAAAGGTAAAGTAAAAGAACCGATACAAATATACAATGAAGTTAGGTCTTTCTCATCTTAGACCCTACTTACCCTTTCTTTCTCTGTAGGTTTCTTTTTTCTTTCTTTCTCTGTAAGTTTCTGTTTTTTTCCATTGTCATTCCAGAGATATCATGTATTTAAACACCATTTTAAACCCTGATTGTAAAGTGTGAAGGGATTTCTACAGTTGTCCTTGACATCTTGGGAATAGAAATGCAGTTTGGTTATTGAGAGTATTGATCAGCAGGAACAGATAGGTTAGAAAAACAGGGAGATGAATGAAGGAAATCCAGGATTCGAAGGTCTGAATGAAGTCAGGGACTCGATTTGGAGAGACTGGGGGAGGATATATAATTATATTGAAGAGAGTTGGGATAATTAGATCTAGTATTGGTTTTAACTGACCTTGTATAATGTGTGTGTTAATTCCTAGTAGAGCAAAAAGTGTTTTTTTCTCTTTCATAGTTAAGTTCACAGTATTGTAATGATTCACAAAGATCACAGTTCAGTAATCATGAACTGTTCTTTACTATTCAGGCATATTGCATATAAGTTCAAGCTCAAATTTGTAAAATTTTATATTTCAAATTACCTGTCATGTTTCATTAAAAAATTATAATGCTGTTTGAAAGGCTTTTGATCTGTAGTGTTCTAGAAAAAAAATCAGTACCATAGGTATAAAAAAAATCATATTTCAGGTAATAGAGCATGTCACTGCATACAAATCCATTCTTGCTTCAATCAAAAAAGAATATGATGCCTTTATTGAGACAATAAAGAAAGATCGAAGAAGTGCATTTTATCTTCATGGAAAGCTTAAAGTTTTGGCAGGAGAGTCCACTGCACTGGTATATTATAGGAAAAGAATAACCCAACTTCAAGCAAAGTAAGTATATTCTTAATAAACCCAAAAGGTGATAATAGCTACTTGGTTATATTAACTAGCATTCTAACTATAGCCAGTGGTTCTTAGTCATCTTCAACTTCAACTTCATTTTAAAGCAGTGTTTTTATGTCACCCTTCCTATTGCAATTACTATATTTTTGCTTGAAAAATGATATTAATTTTGTTCGAGAATTTTGTAACATCTTCTAGGATAATTGGGGGCACACTGTAGTATCATAAAATGAGGGATGCAGATAATTTGCTCTAGGTAATTTCTTACAGGGAAGGTTTACAGTGCAATTTCATGATAATCATCTGAAATACAGCACTTAATCTGTGATGTGCAAAGATAAGTAACCTACTGGGAGAGGGTAAAATGTTCACGCTTGTTGAACAGTCTCAGATTTTCAGTGTTCCGTTTGGTAATTGATGGGTAAATTGTTCTTATAGATCATTTTAGGTCGACCTGGAAAATAATATGAAATTTGACCTCCATTTCTGGTGATGTGGCTGACTAGATGTCGGTATCACTTTCTTTTGGAGCAAAATGCTACCTAAAATAGTAAAAACAATTATTTTTTTGCAAAAGCGGCAGGAAACTGACAAAATAGTGACAAATATTAGAGCAAAATCATTCATACTAGTGCAAAATGATAATTAGCCAAATTAAAATAATAACTGTTTGAATTGTATGATTAAATAATTATAATAATTATATATAAGTTGAAAGAAACATAAAACAAGCCTTTCTGATTTTCAGGATGGGGCTTATTGAAAATAGTTCCTCAAAGATTCAATCTCAAATAGATGAAATAAAGCAACTTAGGGAAGAGTATGACACAAAAGAAGAACAATATTGTACTTTCTGCAAAGATCCTTCAAAACCTGTTCCAGGTATGGTATTTTGTTTAAGATATTTGAGAGAAATTCCAATTGTTTCCAGTTACACAAATTAATGTATGCGTACTACCATGTATGTATCTTTCAAGTGTACCAGAACTTCAGCCAGACTTTACAAACAGCTTTAGCCTGGGAATGAGAAAACTGAAACAACCCTTAAAAAAGAGTCCCAATCTGGCTGTAAAGTGTTAAGTGTTTCCTGCATCATTAGTATTACCTGGGAACCTGTTAGAAACACAAATTTTTTGGTCCCACTGCAGATTTACTCTGTCAGAAACTTGTAAGGGTGGGAGGTGGGGTTAGGTGGTGGAACCCAACAGTCAATGGTATAACAAGTTCTCCAAGAGGTTCAGATGCACATTATGAAGTTTGAGAACCCATGATATATATGAAAAAAACTGTGGTATATTAAGTTCTGGTGAATACTGTTAATTCACATTGATGTCAGCAGTTTCTGGTTCCTCATTTTCAGCCAAGCCATATATTAAGAAATTGGAGTTTATCCTGGAATTCATCCAGGATACTGAGAGATTTGTACGATAAGTGGATAGAAGAATTTGCAGATATACTTCCTGTAGAAAGAAAGACTTTGAGAATAGATAACTATACTCAGAGCTTTTAAACATTCCAGCCAGTGTTTATTCAGATAAGTGGGAATTTTAGGAAGCCAGGTTTAGTTTCAATGGAAGAAGCTGGGCCTTGAGTTAATGAGTTACTCCACACCAGAGGATTTTAACTGAGGTTGAAAGATTATCCTATGATTGGTGGTAACAGGGAGTAGATTCACTTTCAAATATAAAATTATGACTAGCAGACTACCAATAAGATACATATGAATACATACAGAATAACTGACAAATTGATTAAATGCTGAGAGGATTCAGGGTAAGGGAGTGGTTAAAATTGATTAGGGTTAACCGGGGGTGGGGTTTCTAGAAGAGAATTTTGAGGCGTGCGTTTAAAGACAACAATTGGTCTGGCTGGGGCTTCCCCTGGTGGTCTAGTGGATAAGGACACCGCCTTGCAATGCAAGGGGCGCCGGTTCGATCCCTGGTCTGGGAAGATCCCACGTGCCACAGAGCGGCTGGACCGATGTGTCCAATCACCGAGCCAGAGCTCTGGAGCGAATGCGCCCAGAGCTGGCACTGTGTGACAACAGACGCCACCGCGATGGGAGGCCCGCAGGACCCAAAGAACAAAGACAGATGAAAACAGAGAAATGAAAGACCAATAGAAGTGGCCCGCCCGCTCCCCTCCCTCCCCAGCCCGACCCCCGCCCAAAATAAATAAATAAATAAATCTTTAAAAAAACAAACAAACAAACAATTGGTCTGGCTGAGAAGTCTTTTGAAGTTTGTGTGTGTATGAGAGTGTGTATGGTTATGAATAATGAATAGAGGGGACAGTAAAAGGGAGAACGGACTGAAGATTTGGCAGGCATTTACAGACTTTGCATTGGAGGAAATAAACAGAAGGCCCTGGAGTTAGCTGTACTAGATTAAGATTTGGTTAGAAAAATCCTTGAACAGAAATCATGAATTATTAGGCTGAAGTTCTTGGCACTATTGAGTAAAAGTGATGTTTAAGGTTTTGCTAGGTGTGGTGACAAGGTCATTAAATTTTTTTTCTTTTTCGCAAGATACTAATGTTTAGACAGTCATTCTTCATGAATTCTTTTTTTTTTTTTTTTGTAAAAATAAATTTTTAGTAGATACGGTTTGCCAAGTGTATTTTTTTTTCTTTTAATTTTTGGGTGTACAGGGTCTTCATTGCTGCACCTGCTTTCTCTAGCTGCAGTGAGTGGGGGCTATTCCTTGTTGCGGTGTTTGGGCTTTTCATTGTGGTCACATCTGTAATTTGCAACTTCAGTAGCTGCAGCATGCAGGCCCAGTAGTTGCAGTGCACATGCTTAGTTGCTCTGCAGCATGTGGAATTTTCCTGGACCAGGGATCAAACCCATGTCCCCTGCATCAGCAGGCAGATTCTTAACTACTGGACCACCAGCAAGGTCCCTTCATTAAGTCTTCAGTGATGTTTTGTTTAAAACTGCCAACCATTTAGAACTGTATGCTAATTTGGTTTATGTTCAGTAATGTACAAGTTTATGCTACCATTTCTTAATTATTAACATAGTCAGCCATCTGACCTATTTTATTAATTCTAAGACTTTCTGTTTGAGCACAAGCACCCTACACATGGCTTGTCTTGTTTGATTTGTTCCGTTTCCCCTAGGCATGACCCTCCAAGAATCTGTCAGTTTAGATGCTCTCACTAATTACTTGAAGCATCTTGAAGATAAACATGCAGAAATTGAAGAACTTATCTCAAGAAAGTACTTACCATTTCAGAGGAAGGTAGATTTAGATGAGAAAACTAATGAGGCTTTAGAACGGCGAGATGCAGCTGAAAATCTGAACGATGAATTGCAGTTTAGGTATGAAAGTTCAGTATATATTTTTAAAGTTTGAAGCTTTTATTTATTGTTTATTTTAATATTCTACTGTTTCATTTTAAGTTCTGTATGTCGTTAATGTTTTTTTATCTTTATAGTCATGAAAGACTTCAGATTATTTCACAAGCACTTACTCTGTGGGTAAAATCTGACATGAGCAGACCATTTCAAGATGTCGTGGAGCACGTTCAGAAAAGTAAAGTTTTACACGGTAGAGGATCTATATTTTTTAAGTAGCATGAATAATGGAAAACATTTCTTTCTCCCTTGAAAATCAAAGAATTGGAATTTTCCTGGGCTGAATTTTATCAGCACCACACTCTAACCAACTGAGCTAACTGGCCACCACTAGGCTGAGTTTTAAAAAAGTAAAAATGTACTTACTTTTATTAGGTCTCTGTTACCCTATGGGCTTCTTCATTCAGCAGCTGACAAATAATTCATAAAGAGTAGGCTTGTTTAGCCAAGGAGAAGAATACCTGAAAATAAGGAAAAAAGGGAGGCTACTCAGTTTAGGAACAGGCTGATGCTATTAGAACTATAGCATTAAGTTGTTGGTATTAAATATTTATATGTTGGGTGGTCCAGTGGGTAGGGAGTCCACCTTGCAGTGCATGGGGCACTGGTTCAATCCCTGGCCGGGGAGAAAATCACGTGCTGTGGAGTGGCTGCACTGGTGTATCCAGTTGCGAGCTGGCACTCTGCAGCGAGAGAAGCCACTGCTATGGGAGGCCCACACATGATGCCAAAGAACAAAGATGGATGAAAATAAATGGATAAAAATCAATAAATGAGGCCAAATTTTAAAATATATATATTTATGTTTATTGTTTTTATTGATTGACAACCTTAAATATCATCCAGTGATGTTTCCAATATTTACAGATAAACAAGGCATTGCTGAAGAACTACTTGAAAAAGACCCAGGCAAGGCAAAAGAAGCTGAAGTTTTGCTGTACTTCATTGAAGGGCAAATTAGATAAAATTTTGAGGAAGGTAGATTTAGATGAGAAAACTAATGAGGCTTTAGAACGGCGAGATGCAGCTGAAAATCTGAACGATGAATTGCAGTTTAGGTATGAAAGTTCAGTATATATTTTTAAAGTTTGAAGCTTTTATTTATTGTTTATTTTAATATTCTACTGTTTCATTTTAAGTTCTGTATGTCGTTAATGTTTTTTTATCTTTATAGTCATGAAAGACTTCAGATTATTTCACAAGCACTTACTCTGTGGGTAAAATCTGACATGAGCAGACCATTTCAAGATGTCGTGGAGCACGTTCAGAAAAGTAAAGTTTTACACGGTAGAGGATCTATATTTTTTAAGTAGCATGAATAATGGAAAACATTTCTTTCTCCCTTGAAAATCAAAGAATTGGAATTTTCCTGGGCTGAATTTTATCAGCACCACACTCTAACCAACTGAGCTAACTGGCCACCACTAGGCTGAGTTTTAAAAAAGTAAAAATGTACTTACTTTTATTAGGTCTCTGTTACCCTATGGGCTTCTTCATTCAGCAGCTGACAAATAATTCATAAAGAGTAGGCTTGTTTAGCCAAGGAGAAGAATACCTGAAAATAAGGAAAAAAGGGAGGCTACTCAGTTTAGGAACAGGCTGATGCTATTAGAACTATAGCATTAAGTTGTTGGTATTAAATATTTATATGTTGGGTGGTCCAGTGGGTAGGGAGTCCACCTTGCAGTGCATGGGGCACTGGTTCAATCCCTGGCCGGGGAGAAAATCACGTGCTGTGGAGTGGCTGCACTGGTGTATCCAGTTGCGAGCTGGCACTCTGCAGCGAGAGAAGCCACTGCTATGGGAGGCCCACACATGATGCCAAAGAACAAAGATGGATGAAAATAAATGGATAAAAATCAATAAATGAGGCCAAATTTTAAAATATATATATTTATGTTTATTGTTTTTATTGATTGACAACCTTAAATATCATCCAGTGATGTTTCCAATATTTACAGATAAACAAGGCATTGCTGAAGAACTACTTGAAAAAGACCCAGGCAAGGCAAAAGAAGCTGAAGTTTTGCTGTACTTCATTGAAAGGCAAATATTTAAAAAGCTTTGATCTTTCTTAAGATATTATAGCATTTATTTATTTTTTTATTTTAATTTTTTAAAAAGATTTATTTATTTATTTTGGGCGGGGGTCGGGTTGGGGAGGGAGGGGAGCGGGCAGGCCACTTCTATTGGTCTTTCATTTCTCTATGTTCATCCGTCTTTATTCTTTGGCTCCTGTGGGCCTCCCATCGCGGTGGCATCTGTCGTTGCAGAGCGCTGGCTCTGGGCGCATGCGCTCCAGAGCTCCGGCTCGGTAATTGGACACATCGGTCCAGCCGCTCCGCGGCACGTGGGATCTTCCCAGGCCAGGGATCCAACCGGCGCCCCTTGCACTGCAAGGCGGTGTCCTCACCCACTGGACCACCAGGGGAAGCCCTATAGCATTTATTTAATTCTTATTAAAGGTTTAGCATTTATTAACATCTTTTTGTAATATCAGCATCTTTCTGAGCTGTAGTCTCTAGCTTTTGTATCTTTGAAGTGCTATTCTAGTAGACAAATTAGAAAATAAACTAGAATTTTTAGAAAATAGATTCTTTGTGAAAAAAAATACTAGATTAATGGTCTCAGAGATTTTACAGAAGATATAGGTGGACTGTAGTGTGAAGTTTAATATGTATTTTTCTTATGTTCCCTAACCATTGACCTGATACTACAAGGTGGTTTTGAGAACATCTTTATTTATTTATTTTTGACTTTTATTTATTTATTTTGGGTCTTTGTTACTGTGTGCAGCTTTCTCTAGTTGCAGAGAGCTGGGACTACTCTTTGTTGAGGTGCATGGGCTTCTCATTCCAGTGACTTCTCTTGTTGTGGATCACAGGCTCTAGAGTACTTGGGCTTCAGTAGTTGAGTGCAGGCCTAGTTGCCCCGCGACATGTGGGATCCTTCTAGACCAGGGATCAAACCCATGCCCCCTACTTTGGCTGGCAGATTCTTAACCACTGGGCCACCAGGGAAGCCCAAGAACATCTTCTTGAGTCAGATTATTATAGCCAATTTAGTCCATTTTTCCTCATTTGCATCCTATGATATATTATGAAGGAATATTTCTCTCTAATATGTATTAAGTTATTATACATAGTGTATAGTAGAGGCTTAAAGAGGTCTGACTTTGTTCCTTTTTAAAAAATTTTTTAATTGGAGGATAATTGCTTTACAAAGTGATGTTGGTTCCTGCCATACGGCAACATGAATCAGCCATAAGTAGACATTTATCCCTTTACTCTTGAACACCCCTCCTACCCCATAAGACTTTACTCTTTAAGAGGTTAGTTTGTAGGCTATGAGGCCAATCTGTAATGAACATACATAACATTCCTAGCCTTCCATGTTAAACAGTTTTCGGCTGTTGATTTCCTTGTTAATATGGTATAAAGAAGGGGTAAGGACCATTACAAGGGGACACCAAAACCTGGATTATTTCCTTATGCTCTATGCTTCTCTTAAGTCTACCAGCTTCAGATATGAGACAGAAACCCTGGTTGAGGATAAAAGTTTTACATATTTTGCTTAGTATTACTTTGGTGGTTTTCTTCGCAAGTTTCCACATTCATTTGTGACACTCTTTAAATCCTGTTTGCCATAGTTTTATTAATTGTGAGGCGAGGGATGAGTTGGTGACATTTTACCCTAGGAAGAACAGTAGAGGCTTAAGATATTTTCTTCTTTTGTTAGTCTCATGATTAGTTGGGAGTCTGATTACTGGCAGAGCAACTTATGCTTCTGAATACCAAGGACTTCTCTTGATTTTCAGCTTAGCAGACTTTGAGTTCAGTTATTTCCCCTACACTGAGACTCTAAGCAGATTGCCCTTCTTTCCCCTGATCTCCCTTTTGTCCTAGAGACAATATGAGAGGAAAAGAAAGTCTGAACTCATTATAAATTCAGTGTAGTCCTTTCCATTTTCTATGGCTTGTTGTAAGTACTAAGAATAAGGTACATGATCAGGCTTAAGTCACCTGGTAGGTGAAAGTCTTATTCTGAAGCTACAAAAAGCAGTATTCTGGAAGGGAGTGAAAGAATGTCTCACAGAGTGAATGGATCTAGCTGTAGTTCATTAGAGGTGCTTTTCTGTACTGCTCTACTAGTGTGTTTAATCTGTATTGGACGGTTCTAATCAGTTTTCTTTTTTTGTATACTGTTACATAATGAAATGCATTGGCTGTAGGATCAATGAATTAGTCTCGCTTGGGGAATATGAAAAGGCAGTTTATTTTGCAGTAAATGGTCCTGGAAGAATTCTTCAAAACATTGGCACAGTGAATAAATTAAAGGGTAAGTATTTCTCTCTGCATCTCATATATATATATTATATATATATATATATATTATATATATATATATATATATATATATATATACACACACATATATATACATACAAACACACTGATTAATTATACTTTTTTCCTCCTGTTAGAAGATAAGTGTATTGAACTGGGAAATAAGATCTGGGCTCTAGCCTTTTCTCAACTATTAGTCAGTTTCCTTACCTATAACATTAAAGAGTTTGATTAGGGTTTCCAAATAAAGTTATGAAATATTTCAAATACACAGAAAAGTATGAGAAACGTAAATAACAGCCAAGATGGAGGGCAAGAGGAGAAGGAGGTGACAGAGGTTGAGATGGCATCACCAACTCAATGGACATGAGTTTGAGCAAACTCAGGGAGATAGTGAGGACAGGTAAGCCTGGTGTGCTGCAGTCCACGGGCTTGCAAAGAGTCAGCCACAACTTAGTGAATGAACAATAACAATTTACTATCAAGCTTTAAAAGTGTTAATATTTTGTCTAATGTGCTCCACTTCCTTTAAAAGCAGCTTTCGTGTGAGGAGTCAACATACATACAATAAGCTGTACATATTCGAAGTAGACAGTTTGTTAGGTTTTGCATACATATCCTCCAGGAGTTCCCCTCAGTGATCCCTCTCTCTCTTCATTCAAAAATTTGAGAATTTCTAAGCAGATTGCCCTTCTAGCCCCTGATCACCCTTTTGTCCTAGAGACAATATGAGAGGAAAAGAAAGTCTGAACTCATTATAAATTCAGTGTAGTCCTTTCCATTTTCTATGGCTTGTTGTAAGTACTAAGAATAAGGTACATGATCAGGCTTAAGTCACCTGGTAGGTGAAAGTCTTATTCTGAAGCTACAAAAAGCAGTATTCTGGAAGGGAGTGAAAGAATGTCTCACAGAGTGAATGGATCTAGCTGTAGTTCATTAGAGGTGCTTTTCTGTACTGCTCTACTAGTGTGTTTAATCTGTATTGGACGGTTCTAATCAGTTTTCTTTTTTTGTATACTGTTACATAATGAAATGCATTGGCTGTAGGATCAATGAATTAGTCTCGCTTGGGGAATATGAAAAGGCAGTTTATTTTGCAGTAAATGGTCCTGGAAGAATTCTTCAAAACATTGGCACAGTGAATAAATTAAAGGGTAAGTATTTCTCTCTGCATCTCATATATATATATATATATATATATATATATATATATATATATATATATATATATATATATACACACACATATATATACATACAAACACACTGATTAATTATACTTTTTTCCTCCTGTTAGAAGATAAGTGTATTGAACTGGGAAATAAGATCTGGGCTCTAGCCTTTTCTCAACTATTAGTCAGTTTCCTTACCTATAACATTAAAGAGTTTGATTAGGGTTTCCAAATAAAGTTATGAAATATTTCAAATACACAGAAAAGTATGAGAAACGTAAATAACAGCCAAGATGGAGGGCAAGAGGAGAAGGAGGTGACAGAGGTTGAGATGGCATCACCAACTCAATGGACATGAGTTTGAGCAAACTCAGGGAGATAGTGAGGGACAGGTAAGCCTGGTGTGCTGCAGTCCACGGGCTTGCAAAGAGTCAGACACAACTTAGTGACTGAACAATAACAATTTACTATCAAGCTTTAAAAGTGTTAATATTTTGTCTAATGTGCTCCACTTCCTTTAAAAGCAGCTTTCGTGTGAGGAGTCAACATACATACAATAAGCTGTACATATTCGAAGTAGACAGTTTGTTAGGTTTTGCATACATATCCTCCAGGAGTTCCCCTCAGTGATCCCTCTCTCTCTTCATTCCCCTCCCCAGACTGGTCTCCCTCTCTTTGCTCCTCTCCAATCCCCACGCAGTCTCCAATCTCCAGTCTGGTGATCTTTGTTTTTTTTTTTTTTTTTTTTTTTTTTAACCTTTATTTTACTTTTAGCTTTTACAGAGTTTTGTTGTTTACAGATATGTATGTTCTCAGATTAGTCATATATATATATATCCCCCCCTTCTCTCCCCTCCCGACCATCACACTGCACCTCTGAAGGATCCCCTTTTCTCACAGAGCAATGACTAGAGCTATTTTCTTCACTTATGATAGTACAGGCCTTCATGCTACTTCCTTTACGCCTCTCACCCACTGTTCCTTCCCCACAATGTCCATATGTCCACTGTCCGTGTCTGTCTTTCTGTTGCTTCACTGCATGTGCCATCATCACCATCCTACTAGATTCCATATATATGTGTTAATATGCTGTATTTATCCTTCTCTTTCTGACTGACTTCACTTTTGATGATACGTTCTAGATCCAGCCACCTCATTACGGTTGATTCTTCTGCATTTCTCTTTACAGCTGTGTAGTATTCCATTGTATATATGTACCAGAGCTTTTGGATCCATTCATTCGTCGATGGGCATCTAGGTTCCTTCCATGTTCTAGCTATTGTATAGAGAGCTGCAATGAACATTGGGGTACAGGTGCTTCTTTCAGTTTTGATTTCATCAGGGTATAAGCCTAAGAGTGGGATTGCTGGGTCATATGGTGCTTCTATTTTTAGTTGTTTTTTTTTTTTTTTTAATTCTTTATTTTAAAGGTTTTACAGAGTTTTGTTGTTCACATATCAGTCATATGCATATCCATGGTCCCCACCCCCCCAGTTCCCCCCATCCCACCCCTCCAGACCATCACCCCAAGCCATTGTAAGCACTCCTATTCCCTTAGCACAGTGACACTGGCTATCTTTTCCACACATGACAGTATAGGTTTCCATGTTACTCCCTCCATGCTTTCCCCTCCCTATTTCTTCCCCACAGTGTCCCCATGTCTCTGCTCTGTCTGTTTTTCCATGAGTTCACTGAGTGTGTTATCACGATCGTCCTACTAGATTCCATATATGTGTGTTAGTATACTGTCTTTGTCTTTCTCTTTTTGACTTACTTCACTTTTGATGATAGGTTCTAGAGCCAGCCACTTCATTAGGACTGAGTCTTCTGCATTTCTTTTAACAGCTGAGTAGTATTCCATTGTATATATGTACCAGAGCTGCTGTATCCATTCATTCGTCGATGGACACCTAGGTTGCTTCCATGTTCTGGCAATTGTATAGAGAGCTGCAATGAACATTGGGGTACAGGTGCTTCTTTCAGTTTTGATTTCATCAGGATATAAGCCTAAGAGTGGGATTGCTGGGTCATAGGGTACTTCTATTTTTAGTTTTTTAAGAAATCTCCAGACTGTCTTCCATAGAGGCTGTATCAATTTACATTCCCACTAGCAATGCAAGAGGGTTCCCTTTTCTCCGCACCCTCTCCAGCATTTATTGTCTGCAGATTTAACATAGTCCTGGAAGTTCTAGCAACGGCAAAGAGAAGAGAAAGAAATCAAAGGAATCCAGATTGGAAAGGAAGAAGTCAAGCTCTCTCTTTTTGCACACGACATGATATTATACATAGAAAATCCCAAAGACACTATTACAAAGCTACTAGAGCTAATCAACGAATTCAGCAAAGTCGCAGGATACAAAGTCAACACACAGAAATCACTGGCATTCCTATACACAAACAATGAAAAATTAGAAAACGAAATCAAAGAGGCAGTCCCCTTCACCATTGCAATCAAAAGAATCAAATATCTAGGAATAAACCTGCCCAAAGAAACAAGAGAACTGTACACAGAAAAGTACAAGACACTCATGAAAGAAATTCAAGAAGACTTAAACAGATGGAGAGATATTCCATGTTCCTGGATCGGAAGAATCAATATTGTGAAAATGACCATACTACCAAATATCATCTACAGATTCAGTGCAATACCTATTCAACTACCATTGACATTTTCACAGAACTAGACCCCAGTCCCCACTTCACCCCAAGTTAAGCACTCCTATTCCTTAGCACAGTGACACTGGCTATCTTTTCCACACATGACAGTATAGGTTTCCATGTTACTCCCTCCATGCTTCCCCCTCCCTATTTCTTCCCCACAGTGTCCCCATGTCTCTGCTCTGTCTGTTTTTCCATGAGTTCACTGAGTGTGTTATCACGATCGTCCTACTAGATTCCATATATGTGTGTTAGTATACTGTCTTTGTCTTTCTCTTTTTGACTTACTTCACTTTTGATGATAGGTTCTAGAGCCAGCCACTTCATTAGGACTGAGTCTTCTGCATTTCTTTTAACAGCTGAGTAGTATTCCATTGTATATATGTACCAGAGCTGCTGTATCCATTCATTCGTCGATGGACACCTAGGTTGCTTCCATGTTCTGGCAATTGTATAGAGAGCTGCAATGAACATTGGGGTACAGGTGCTTCTTTCAGTTTTGATTTCATCAGGATATAAGCCTAAGAGTGGGATTGCTGGGTCATAGGGTACTTCTATTTTTAGTTTTTTAAGAAATCTCCAGACTGTCTTCCATAGAGGCTGTATCAATTTACATTCCCACTAGCAATGCAAGAGGGTTCCCTTTTCTCCGCACCCTCTCCAGCATTTATTGTCTGCAGATTTAACATAGTCCTGGAAGTTCTAGCAACGGCAAAAAGAGAAGAGAAAGAAATCAAAGGAATCCAGATTGGAAAGGAAGAAGTCAAGCTCTCTCTTTTTGCACACGACATGATATTATACATAGAAAATCCCAAAGACACTATTACAAAGCTACTAGAGCTAATCAACGAATTCAGCAAAGTCGCAGGATACAAAGTCAACACACAGAAATCACTGGCATTCCTATACACAAACAATGAAAAATTAGAAAACGAAATCAAAGAGGCAGTCCCCTTCACCATTGCAATCAAAAGAATCAAATATCTAGGAATAAACCTGCCCAAAGAAACAAGAGAACTGTACACAGAAAAGTACAAGACACTCATGAAAGAAATTCAAGAAGACTTAAACAGATGGAGAGATATTCCATGTTCCTGGATCGGAAGAATCAATATTGTGAAAATGACCATACTACCAAATATCATCTACAGATTCAGTGCAATACCTATTCAACTACCATTGACATTTTTCACAGAACTAGACCAAAGAATAACACAGTTCATATGGAAACACAAAAGACCTTGAATAGCCAAAGCAATATTTTTAGCTTTTTAAGAAATCTCCAGACTGTCTTCCATAGAGGCTGTATCAATTTACATTCCCACCAGCAATGCAGGAGTGTTCCCTTTTCTCCGCACCCTCTCCAGGACCTATTGTCTGTCGATTTGTGGATGATGGCCTTTCTGACAGATGTGAGGTGATATCTCATTGTAGTTTTGATTTGCATTTCTCTGATTATAAGTGAAGTTGAGCATCGTTTCATGTGCTTCTGGGCCATCTGTATGTCATCTTTGGAGAGATATCTGTTTAGGTCCTTTTCCCATTTTTTGATTGGGTTGTTCATTTTTCCGGTGCCAAGTTGTCTGAGTTGCTTGTAGATTTTGGAGATTAATTCTTTTTTTTTTTTTTTTAAAGATTTATTTATTTATTTATTTTGGGCGGGGAGCGGGCGGACCACTTCTATTGGTCTTTCATTTCTCCATTTTCATCCGTCTTTGTTCTTTGGCTCCTGTGGGCCTCCCATCGCAGTGGCCTCTGTCGCTACAGAGCACCGGCTCTGGGTGCGTGCGCTCCAGAGCTCTGGCTCAGTAATTGGACACATCGGTCCAGCCGCTCCGAGGCACGTGGGATCTTCCCAGGCCAGGGATGGAACTGGCGCCCCTTGCGCTGCAAGGCCATGTCCTTACCCACTGGACCACCAGGGAAGCCCTCCTTCTTTTCTAATGTGTGCCTATTATTTCTTTTTCTTGCCTTACTGTGCTGGCTAGATTTTCCATTCGAGTATTAAATAGAACTGAAAATATTCTTGCCTTGTTTTTCATCTTACAGATAAAGAATTTAGTTTTTCATGAGTAAGTATGATATTAGCTACAGAATTTTCAGATGTCACTTATGAGAACTATAAAATTTTCTTCTATTTGTTTTTGGTTGGTAAGAATTTTTATCAGGAATGTATGTTAGATTTGTCAAATATTTTTTCTGCATTTATTGAGATGATCAGTCTACCTTCTTTTGGATTAATTGATTATTTTTATGATTCCATTTTTCTACTTTGTTGATTTATGAGCCCATGACTCTTTGTTGTCTTATTTTGATTGTTGCTTTAGGCTGCATGAGTTATATCTTTAACATACACATTTTACACTTAGGCAGTACTGTACTGCTTGATCCATTGGGTAAAAATAGTATACAGCTTAATCTTTGAACAACATGATTTGAACTGCACAGCCCTAACTGTTTGTGGATCTTTTCAATAAATACTTGCTATCGTAATATATGACGTATTTTAGGCTGAATCCATGGTTGTGAAACTGGATACAGAGGGCCCATGTGGATGCACATATTCATGGATATTCAACTGATGGCAATAGGGACCCCTAACTCCTGCATTGTTCAGAGGTCAGCTTTACTTCTAAATGTTCATGTTCACGTCCTTTACCATTTCTGATCTTCATTACTTTGTGTAGATTTTCAGTTTAATTCACAAACATTAGTTACAATTACAAATATATTAGTATGTAACCTTAGGTTAATATTTTTAGAAAATTATGTGAAATTAAGAATATGAACTAAGAAATAGCAAAGTATTGCTTAAAAGTATTTGACTGAAAGCTTTTCTTCTCTTTGTAGCCATTGAAAAAATTAGAGGAAAACCTTCCCCATTACTCTTGTTTTTTGAGGCCATCTTTAGCATAAGTCATGCTTTTAAACATCCTGTTAATGCAGCACTAACTCTGGAAGGAATCAAATGTGGATTATCTGAAAAACGTTTAGATTTAGTTATCAATTGGGTCACCCAGGAAAAGTAAGTAAAGTTCAGCTTTTAATTTAATTTTGAAATTTGCTTAATAAAGCCTTTGTTCTCAAAACTTTAATGGTTTTCTCATAAATACATTATTTGAGCATTTATTTCAGGTCTCTGTTACAATTAATTAGTCAGAAAGTGTTTACTAAGGGTTCAACAGGGCCTAGTCACAATCAGCTTAGATCAGGAGTTGCCTCAAGGCAGTTAACAAGATGAATCATGACCATTTAGCAGTGCATGGAAGTTGATCAGAAAGGACAGAAAAGGGTTGATCCTTAGCATACTGCTCAGAGAGATAACTTTGTTTCAGATAGGCTGTGAATATATGTAAAGGATAAACCCAGAAGAAAACTTAGAAGCAGGAGGAATGTGGACCATTTAAAAGAACATACAAATCAGCAAGCACAGACAGAAGGTGGCTTCTTGGAGCTGGGTCTTGACACAAACTGGCAAATTTTTACCAGGGTTCCCTTGGACTGTGTTCCCTGAAATTAAGGCCTGAGACTGGAATTTGGGTATTCATGAAGGAGAGCTTCCCAAGAAAAACCTACAAGGGGCTAAATGAATCAGAATAGGGAAGGGGAGAGATCTAAGCAGGGATGTGAAATCAAGGCAAGCACTAATCTTGACCTTTCTTAAAGGGGGATGGCTCTGAAGCATGAAACACATCACAGGGGCTGTTCCCACTCGAGGAAAGGGCCTAGCCTTCCATGCTTCTCCATTGGTTAGTCAAGGGCTGTGGGCTGCCTGGATAGGTGGTAATACATAACTTTCTGGGCATGATGGCTCCCACTAGCACTGAGCAATCCCCTCTGTGAAAGGCAAGGACCTCTGAGCCACTGGCAGCCAACACCCTGAGCAGCTAGGGAAGGGTACACTGGTCTAGTAAGGAGAATTTGAGCAGGACAGCAAAACAGCATCGGCCTTAGTCAACTATTTGCATAATACAGATCTAAAGCACAATTTCAGTACAGCCAGCAATTAGAAGTAATATCTTTGGGGGAGGGGGGCTTATGTTTATAGTTTCTAGGTGGAGTTACTATGTGGTACATATGCTTCCCTTCAATTGTGTATAAAAATGGTGCACTAAAATTGATGAAAAATGAAATCTTTATTTAGTTGAGCCATCTCAAAAGGACTGCTTCTTTTTTTTGTTTTTAAAGACAGTCTTTTTTTTAAATTTTATGTATTTATTTTTGGCTATTTTGGGTTTTCACTGCTGCTACATGCTCTACTCTAGTTGCAGGGAGTAGGGGCTACTCTCTAGTTGAGGTGAGCAGGCTTCTTGTTGTGGTGATTTCTCTTGTGTGGAACTCGGGCTCTAGGGCACACAGGCTTCAATAGTTGCAATAATTGCAGCTCCAAGGCTCTAGAGCACAGACTCCATAGTTGTGGCTCATGGGCTTAGTTGCTCCAGAATGTGGAATCTTCCCAGAAGAAAACTTAGAAGCAGGAGGAATGTGGACCATTTAAAAGAACATACAAATCAGCAAGCACAGACAGAAGGTGGCTTCTTGGAGCTGGGTCTTGACACAAACTGGCAAATTTTTACCAGGGTTCCCTTGGACTGTGTTCCCTGAAATTAAGGCCTGAGACTGGAATTTGGGTATTCATGAAGGAGAGCTTCCCAAGAAAAACCTACAAGGGGCTAAATGAATCAGAATAGGGAAGGGGAGAGATCTAAGCAGGGATGTGAAATCAAGGCAAGCACTAATCTTGACCTTTCTTAAAGGGGGATGGCTCTGAAGCATGAAACACATCACGGGGGCTGTTCCCACTCGAGGAAAGGGCCTAGCCTTCCATGCTTCTCCATTGGTTAGTCAAGGGCTGTGGGCTGCCTGGATAGGTGGTAATACATAACTTTCTGGGCATGATGGCTCCCACTAGCACTGAGCAATCCCCTCTGTGAAAGGCAAGGACCTCTGAGCCACTGGCAGCCAACACCCTGAGCAGCTAGGGAAGGGTACACTGGTCTAGTAAGGAGAATTTGAGCAGGACAGCAAAACAGCATCGGCCTTAGTCAACTATTTGCATAATACAGATCTAAAGCACAATTTCAGTACAGCCAGCAATTAGAAGTAATATCTTTGGGGGAGGGGGGCTTATGTTTATAGTTTCTAGGTGGAGTTACTATGTGGTACATATGCTTCCCTTCAATTGTGTATAAAAATGGTGCACTAAAATTGATGAAAAATGAAATCTTTATTTAGTTGAGCCATCTCAAAAGGACTGCTTCTTTTTTTTGTTTTTAAAGACAGTCTTTTTTTTAAATTTTATGTATTTATTTTTGGCTATTTTGGGTTTTCACTGCTGCTACATGCTCTACTCTAGTTGCAGGGAGTAGGGGCTACTCTCTAGTTGAGGTGAGCAGGCTTCTTGTTGTGGTGATTTCTCTTGTGTGGAACTCGGGCTCTAGGGCACACAGGCTTCAATAGTTGCAATAATTGCAGCTCCAAGGCTCTAGAGCACAGACTCCATAGTTGTGGCTCATGGGCTTAGTTGCTCCGCAGAATGTGGAATCTTCCCAGATCAGGAATTGAACCCGTGTTTCCGGGTTCAGGCAGATTCTGAAGGCAGATTCTTTACCACTGAGCCACCAGGGAAGCCCAAGAACTGTTTCTTTCATCTCTCCTAATAGACACAGTTAAGTTCATTTATACCTCACAAATCTATAATAATAAGAACAAAACACTGCTGTCATACTTTCCCTTTTTCACTTTTAGTACTGTACAGTGCTTGAAAGATCTGATGCTAATTTTGAGCTAAAAATTTTGTCACTGTATTTTACCAACATTTAATAAGTTCTTACATTCTATAGGACTTTGGAATCTAGGTAACAGATAAGAACATTGAGAGTCTCAGTTATGAGAGAATTTTTGTTTACCTTGAAAATTTTGATCCCATTAGTCTTTTCAGGAGAGTTTTAACCTTGTCTATAGATTTTTTAAAAGTTGAGGTCAGGGCTTCCCCTGGTGGTCCAGTGGATAAGGACACCGCCTTGCAGTGCAAGGGGCGCCAGTTCGATCCCTGACCTGGGAAGATCCCACGTGCCGCGGAGCGGCTGGACCAATGTGTCCAATCACCGAGCCAGAGCTCTGGAGCGCATGCGCCCAGAGCCGGCGCTCTGCGACAACAGACGCCACGGCGATGGGAGGCCCGTAGGAGCCAAAGAACAAAGACGGATGAAAACAGAGAAATGAAAGACCAATAGAAGTGGCCCACCCGCTCCCCTCCCTCCCCAACCCGACCCCTGCCCAAAATAAATAAATAAATAAATAAATCTTTAAAAAAAAAAAAAAAAAGTTGAGGTCAGTTTTACCCAAATGACATCCCCCAAAGGAAGACATGCTGATTGATTTTATTCTTATAAAAAAATTTTAGATATGTTTAATTTCATCAGTTGCTTACTTAACTTGGGATTCATATAGCCCATAGAAAATCCAGTTCTACTGTACTGAATTTTCAAATATTTCATTCTTATCCATTCATTAAATTGGGGTTTTTTTTGGCTTACTGCTCTACTCGTTGCAGGGAGTTTTGAGGTGAGCAGGCTTCTTGTTGTGGTGATTTCTCTTGTGTGGAACTCGGGCTCTAGGGCACACAGGCTTCAATAGTTGCAATAATTGCAGCTCCAAGGCTCTAGAGCACAGACTCCATAGTTGTGGCTCATGGGCTTAGTTGCTCCGCAGAATGTGGAATCTTCCCAGATCAGGAATTGAACCCGTGTTTCCGGGTTCAGGCAGATTCTGAAGGCAGATTCTTTACCACTGAGCCACCAGGGAAGCCCAAGAACTGTTTCTTTCATCTCTCCTAATAGACACAGTTAAGTTCATTTATACCTCACAAATCTATAATAATAAGAACAAAACACTGCTGTCATACTTTCCCTTTTTCACTTTTAGTACTGTACAGTGCTTGCAAGATCTGATGCTAATTTTGAGCTAAAAATTTTGTCACTGTATTTTACCAACATTTAATAAGTTCTTACATTCTATAGGACTTTGGAATCTAGGTAACAGATAAGAACATTGAGAGTCTCAGTTATGAGAGAATTTTTGTTTACCTTGAAAATTTTGATCCCATTAGTCTTTTCAGGAGAGTTTTAACCTTGTCTATAGATTTTTTAAAAGTTGAGGTCAGGGCTTCCCCTGGTGGTCCAGTGGATAAGGACACCGCCTTGCAGTGCAAGGGGCGCCAGTTCGATCCCTGACCTGGGAAGATCCCACGTGCCGCGGAGCGGCTGGACCGATGTGTCCAATCACCGAGCCAGAGCTCTGGAGCGCATGCGCCCAGAGCCGGCGCTCTGCGACAACAGACGCCACGGCGATGGGAGGCCCGTAGGAGCCAAAGAACAAAGACGGATGAAAACAGAGAAATGAAAGACCAATAGAAGTGGCCCACCCGCTCCCCTCCCTCCCCAACCCGACCCCTGCCCAAAATAAATAAATAAATAAATAAATCTTTAAAAAAAAAAAAAAAAAGTTGAGGTCAGTTTTACCCAAATGACATCCCCCAAAGGAAGACATGCTGATTGATTTTATTCTTATAAAAAAATTTTAGATATGTTTAATTTCATCAGTTGCTTACTTAACTTGGGATTCATATAGCCCATAGAAAATCCAGTTCTACTGTACTGAATTTTCAAATATTTCATTCTTATCCATTCATTAAGAACTCACTAACGTGTATCCTGTTGATCTGCTTGCTCTAGGCTGACATTTTCTGAGACGGCTGGGGATGTGATTTTTGATTATGGGGAGCAGGATACTTATAACAAGGCCAAATGTCTGGCTTTAGCTCAGATCATCTACAATGAATGTGGCCTGCACAAGAAAGCTCTTCTTTGCCTGTGTAAACAGGGTCAAATTCATGGGGCCATGGAATACATACAATTCAAGGACTTTACTTCCAGTAAGTGGAAAAACCTATTAATTGCATGTTTGGATTCTGGACTTCAGTTGTAACATCACCCATGATATTAGGCAGTATTTTGGACTTACATTGTAAAACTTGTTTTATATATACTGGTAAGGAGATTTCTTTTGTAATTTTTAATGAAAACAGTTAAGCTGGACTGATTGATGCCCAGCATTCAAATATATTATTATTTCCTCAATATATAAACATTTAGTAAACTTATAGGTATTTAGACCATACTATTTAAAGGATTTTTAAAAAAACTTGTATATGATTTCTGAGCTATCATATAAGCATTAGAAAGGACAAAATAGTGAAATAATGTTGATTTTAAAAGTTTAAAACACCTAGAAGGCAGCTAGGCAGTGATCTGAGAGAATTGTGGCCCTTAGGATGACCCTAGTTGAATGAGCTGATCTCTTATTATAATCTAGTTCAGCAGTAACCTTAATGAACAGGCATTCCTGACAAATCCACATTCCCCAGGCCTGTGTCAATCCTGATTTTTTTTTTTTTTGTCCACTTCTGTTGATCTTTATTTATTTATCTTTGTTCTTTGGCCTCTGTGGACCCTCCCATCACAGTGGCCTCTGTCACTGCAGAGCACTGGCTCTGGGTGCATAAGCTCCAGAGTGCTGGCCGGTAATTGGACACACTGGTCCAGCTGCTCCGTGGCATATAGTATATTCCCCGGCCAGGGATTGAACCGGTGTCCCTTGCACTACAAGGCAGACTCTTTACCCACTGGACCACAGGCAAACCCTAGAATCTGTTTTTTAAAGTTATTAGTTTTTTCATGCATTATGTAACAGCATGCCTGATACAATTAGTGTAATAGCTTAGTTCAGCTTTTTACATGCCTGTCTCACTTAAGCCTTATGTTAACTCCATGAACTAGGTTTTGTTATTATTCCTACTTTATAGATGAAAAATAACTATGTTTCCACAGGAGACTAAGGTACAGAGAGGTAACTAATTTGCCTGTATATGCACATAGGAATGGAACAGAATCTGGCAAGAGTGGTTATGATACAGTATTTATTGAATGAATTATTTATTTTATTATTTGAGTTATACAGAATCAGTTTCTGTATTAAATATTATTTTTCCACAGAATTATTGTAGTCAGGATTTAGACGTGAAACATAAGTTTTAATTACTCTTGGAATTTTTATTGAGTGAAATGTGAGGTTTCTTTTCTTGTAAAATTTTTGCAAAATTTGCCTTGCATGAGTACATACAAACATGATTGACTCATTAGCATATTATCCTGTTCCTCTAGTAGTGCGTTGCACTGTAAAATAATTACATTCACAATCAGCCCTCCATATCCATGGGTTCTGTGTCTATGGATTCAATAAGCTTCAGATTTTTTTTTTTTTTTTTTTTAGGAATCTCGTTTATTTAGCACTAAACCCATGTACTATGTTTTTTTTTTATTCCACACACATTTTATTTATTATTATTACTATTTTTTACAGGGTTTTGTTGTTTACTGCCACACATTAACCCAAATCCACCATAAGAATACATATGTCCCCCTCCCCATCTCACCCCTCCAGGTTGCCACAGAGCCCCTGTCTGAGATCCCCCAGTCCCACAGCGTATTCTCTTCCCTCACACCAATGTCCGTAAGACTGTTCTTCATGTCCGCCTCGCCATTGCTGCTCTGCATACTCATTTATCAGCACCATCTTTCTAGATTCCATACACATCTGTCAGTATACAATATTTGTCTTTCTCTCTCTGACATACCTCACTCTGTATAATTGGTTCTAGATTCATCCACCCCATTAGAACTGATTCAAATGCATTTCTTTTTATGGCTGTAAGATTCAGATTATTTTTTATAGGCTTAATTTTTGGCCTCTTTTATGGGTGTTTTATTTATTTTCATCCATCTTTATCTGTGTGGGCCTCCCATTACAGTGGTCTCTCTCCTTGCAGAGCACCAGCTCTGGGCTCATGCACTCCAGAGCACTGGCTTGTAATTGGACACACTGGTCCAACTGCTCTGTGGCTTGTACGATCTTCCTGGGCCAGGGATCAAACCAGTGCCTCTTGCACTGCAAGGTGGACTCTACCCACTGGACCACCAGGGAAGCCCAGCTTCAGATTTTTGAGGGAAGAACGATTCTAGACAATTCCACAAAGTAAAACTTGTAGTTGTGTAGCAGCAATTATTTACATAATATTTGTGTTGCATTTACAACTATTTACACAATATTTAGATTGTATTAGGTAATCCAGGGAACTTCCCTTGTAGATCAGCTGGTAAAGAATTCACCTGCAATATAGGAGACTCTGGTTCGATTCCCGAGTCAGGAAGATCTCCCTGGAGAAGGGATGTTACTCACTCCAGTATTCTTGGGCTTCTCTAGTGGCTCAGACAGTAAAGGCATTACTCACCTGTAATGCAGAAGACCTGGGTTCAATCCTTGGGTTAGGAAGATCCCCTGGAGAAGGGAAAGGCTACACACTCCAGTTTTCTTGCCTGGAGAATTCCATTGCATGTCCATGGGACTGCAAAGAGTTGGACAGAACTGAACAACTTGCTTAGACTTTGAAGAAATAATAATACTCCTACAGCCTTGATACTTGATAGCCTAAATCCTCAGAGTTTATTTAGCACAACATCATAAGATGATAATAACCTGAGGAGAATTAAGGTTAAGAGGTAGAAACAATGTCTGAAAGATTACTTTGCTTATTTTACTTTTTAGTGCCAAACAGCCACAGTTTTCCAGAGTGTCATCCTTGGCCTCAGGGACATACTCAATTTGTTAATACTTCCTGGTTTCAGAAGAAAATGGTTTCTTATCAGCTTTACATTTACAGATCAATGAAAACAAAAGCAGTAAAGTTCTTAAAAAGTATTTTGTTCCAAAGCATAAATCTGACTGTGGGCCTCCCTTTTACAGATTTGGTCTCATGCTTTCCTTGAAAGTATAATTGGTTCTAGATTCATCCACCCCATTAGAACTGATTCAAATGCATTTCTTTTGGCTGTAAGATTCAGATTATTTTTTATAGGCTTAATTTTTGGCCTCTTTTATGGGTGTTTTATTTATTTTCATCCATCTTTATCTGTGTGGGCCTCCCATTACAGTGGTCTCTCTCCTTGCAGAGCACCAGCTCTGGGCTCATGCACTCCAGAGCACTGGCTTGTAATTGGACACACTGGTCCAACTGCTCTGTGGCTTGTACGATCTTCCTGGGCCAGGGATCAAACCAGTGCCTCTTGCACTGCAAGGTGAACTCTGCCCACTGGACCACCAGGGAAGCCCAGCTTCAGATTTTTGAGGGAAGAACGATTCTAGACAATTCCACAAAGTAAAACTTGTAGTTGTGTAGCAGCAATTATTTACATAATATTTGTGTTGCATTTACAACTATTTACACAATATTTAGATTGTATTAGGTAATCCAGGGAACTTCCCTTGTAGATCAGCTGGTAAAGAATTCACCTGCAATATAGGAGACTCTGGTTCGATTCCCGAGTCAGGAAGATCTCCCTGGAGAAGGGATGTTACTCACTCCAGTATTCTTGGGCTTCTCTAGTGGCTCAGACAGTAAAGGCATTACTCACCTGTAATGCAGAAGACCTGGGTTCAATCCTTGGGTTAGGAAGATCCCCTGGAGAAGGGAAAGGCTACACACTCCAGTTTTCTTGCCTGGAGAATTCCATTGCATGTCCATGGGACTGCAAAGAGTTGGACAGAACTGAACAACTTGCTTAGACTTTGAAGAAATAATAATACTCCTACAGCCTTGATACTTGATAGCCTAAATCCTCAGAGTTTATTTAGCACAACATCATAAGATGATAATAACCTGAGGAGAATTAAGGTTAAGAGGTAGAAACAATGTCTGAAAGATTACTTTGCTTATTTTACTTTTTAGTGCCAAACAGCCACAGTTTTCCAGAGTGTCATCCTTGGCCTCAGGGGACATACTCAATTTGTTAATACTTCCTGGTTTCAGAAGAAAATGGTTTCTTTCAGATTTAGACTTATCAGCTTTACATTTACAGATCAATGAAAACAAAAGCAGTAAAGTTCTTAAAAAAGTATTTTGTTCCAAAAGCATAAATCTGACTCAGAAAATACATTTTAGAAGGAAAAATTCTCTTCCTTTCTCCCCCTCAAATGATTTCTAGAATAAAACTGAGATCCAAAAGATTAAGTGATTAATAGAGCTATGATTAGAATTCAGGTTTCTTGATTTATCACCCTGGTCCTTTTTATTATACCACATTTGTTTTCATGGTGTTGTTTTTTTTTTTTTTTAACAGACTTTTTTTTTTGCCTCTAAGTCATCATTTATTTTCATCCATCTTTATCCTTTGGCCTGTGTGGACCTCCCATTACAATGGCCTCTCTCCTTGCAGAGCACCAGCTCTGGGCGCAAGCGCTCCAGAGCATTTGCTCGTAATTGGACACACCAGTCTGCACATGGGATCTTACCAGGCCAGGAATCAAAACCGGCGCCTCTTGCACTGCAAGGTGGCCTCTTTACCCACTGGACCACCAGGGAAGCCCCATGAGAGTTTTCTGACAAATTTTTCCCCTGGTACTCTCTGTTTAGGTAGTTTTCCTTTGTCTTTTTCTATGCTGAGTATAATTTTTTTTTTTTTTTTTGATTGGAGATAGTAATGTTGAATTCATTGAGAGCTTTGGAAGGGTTGGGAAAAGAAGAGTTGATTGGCAAAGATAGACATTTGCGGAAATTCCCTGGTGGTCCAGTGGCTAAGACACCGTGCTCCTAATGCAGGGGGCCTGGGTTTGATCCCTGGTCAGGGAACTAAATACCACATGCTACTACTAAAGATTCCAAGTTCCACAACTAAGACCCAGCACAGCCAAATAAATAAATAAATAAATATTTAAAAAAAAAAAAAGATAGACATTTGCTAGTCCCAGATCGTATTAGGTTGTTGAGAAAGTTTTCATTTTGCTTTCAGATGACCGAGCAGCTAATAAAGCTATGTCCTAACATTGAATTATTTCAATGTCTCACTAAAGAATGGAATGGAAGCCACCATATTTATCTTTTGGCCTCAGGGGACATACTCAATTTGTTAATACTTCCTGGTTTCAGAAGAAAATGGTTTCTTTCAGATTTAGACTTATCAGCTTTACATTTACAGATCAATGAAAACAAAAGCAGTAAAGTTCTTAAAAAAGTATTTTGTTCCAAAAGCATAAATCTGACTCAGAAAATACATTTTAGAAGGAAAAATTCTCTTCCTTTCTCCCCCTCAAATGATTTCTAGAATAAAACTGAGATCCAAAAGATTAAGTGATTAATAGAGCTATGATTAGAATTCAGGTTTCTTGATTTATCACCCTGGTCCTTTTTATTATACCACATTTGTTTTCATGGTGTTGTTTTTTTTTTTTTTTAACAGACTTTTTTTTTTGCCTCTAAGTCATCATTTATTTTCATCCATCTTTATCCTTTGGCCTGTGTGGACCTCCCATTACAATGGCCTCTCTCCTTGCAGAGCACCAGCTCTGGGCGCAAGCGCTCCAGAGCATTTGCTCGTAATTGGACACACCAGTCTGCACATGGGATCTTACCAGGCCAGGAATCAAAACCGGCGCCTCTTGCACTGCAAGGTGGCCTCTTTACCCACTGGACCACCAGGGAAGCCCCATGAGAGTTTTCTGACAAATTTTTCCCCTGGTACTCTCTGTTTAGGTAGTTTTCCTTTGTCTTTTTCTATGCTGAGTATAATTTTTTTTTTTTTTTTTTGATTGGAGATAGTAATGTTGAATTCATTGAGAGCTTTGGAAGGGTTGGGAAAAGAAGAGTTGATTGGCAAAGATAGACATTTGCGGAAATTCCCTGGTGGTCCAGTGGCTAAGACACCGTGCTCCTAATGCAGGGGGCCTGGGTTTGATCCCTGGTCAGGGAACTAAATACCACATGCTACTACTAAAGATTCCAAGTTCCACAACTAAGACCCAGCACAGCCAAATAAATAAATAAATAAATATTTAAAAAAAAAAAAAGATAGACATTTGCTAGTCCCAGATCGTATTAGGTTGTTGAGACATAGTTTTCATTTTTGCTTTCAGATGACCTGATGCAGCTAATAAAGCTATGTCCTAACATTGAATTATTTCAATGTCTCACTAAAGAATGGAATGGGAAGCCACCATATTTATCTTTTGGTCTTGCTGTACTTCAGTTGTTTTCTGCAGATATGAAAAAATTTGGGATTAAGCTACTTCAAAAAATAAGTAAAGATGGGAAAGGTAAGTGAAATAAAATTTTGCCATGGAAGAGATAGTAGTGGGTTACTTAGGGAAAGGCTCGAGATTATTATTTTGAGTTAATTTTGTCTTCATAAGAGTTCCTTCTTGGCAAGAGTTAACTTTAGAAGTTTATAAAGATTACCATGTCAAGAACACTCTGTTGGCAGTAGTATATGTTTGTTAAGAGGATTACAATGAAGAGAAATTCTTTATGAAGCTTGAGGGGAACATCATCATAATTATAATAGCTATGACTACTCTATAACCTTTATTAACATGTATATATTTAATAATTTTTATATAATTTTCAATGTTACTTAGACAAACATTGTTTTTTATTCCTAAACTAAATATATATGTAGATATTATTGACACATATCATTTACTCCGACCCTCACTCTGCAGTGTAATTGAGAATAACTAATTAGATCTTAGACTTTTTTCTTTCCTTTCTCTAATTTAATACAGAAATTTGAGAAGACACCTTGATTTTAAATGATTACAAGAAGCCAAAGAATGAATAGTAAATTACATGAAAACATATCTAGGAAGATAATTTAGAAATTATCATTACAGATATCAACTGAGCTATTTTATTTGATAGAAAAACAGTAATCATGTGCAGGGGCGCTGTACGACTGCCTGGAGGGGTGGGATTGGCGGGGAGATGCATATGACTAGTTTGGGATCATACATATCTGTAAACAACAAAACTCTGTAAAAGTAAAAAGTAAAATAAAAATATACAAAAGAAATATAGAGCTAGGCACATAATAGGCCTTCAATAAACATACTTTGAATATTTTTTAAAAAGTAATAGTGGTAGAAATAAAATAATAGTGATTATAATATCCTGAATAGAGATCCTCTTTTTTAAAAAAAAAAATTTATTTATTTGATTGTGCTGGGTGTTAGTTGTGGCATATGGGATTTAGTTTCCTGACCAGTGATCAAACCCAGGCCCCACTGCATTGGAAACACAGAGCCTTAACCACTGGGAAACCAGGGAAATCCCAATAGAGATCCTCTTTCATCAAGTATCATGAGTAATGCAAGTAATAGATTGATGAGTTCTGCAAATAGTCTCAAAGAGGGTTACTATAATTAATTTTCAAAAGTAAATAATATAATTAGTTTTCTTTAATAAACTAAATCCTTTTATTTCCTTTAGAAAAACATTTGTTGTAGAAACCCTATCATTAAGAAGTCTGTGTCTAGAGGTTGGATGGAGGTTTTCGCAAAGAGTTTTTTAAACCCTCAAGTTAGCACTATTAGGGTTGAAGAATCACGAAAAACTTGACCTTCAAATTTGTTTGTTAGTTCCTAGTGATATCTTATAGACTATGAATTAGGCTGAACCCACAGTCTTCACTTTCTGAGCTCTCTTCCTCTCAACCTTCAACATCTGCTGCTTACCAAGAAGGAGGTGAGAAGAATAGGGAATGTGAGAAATGGTGGAGGATTGAATTGACGCATAAAAAAGGGTTTAAAGAAATCAGAGGAGGAGAAAGAACTAACACTTGAGTACTTATATGAGCTCAACTAGACACTCCGCATTACTCTTAAAGGAATCAGTTCTAATAGTAACAGAGTTGAGATTATATCTCTTTATTTTTGAAAAACTGTTAAGTATGAATTATAAAATGAGTACTGTAGTATAATACATGATTTTGTTTCCTCAGATGCAAAATTTGAACATCATTACAGATATCAACTGAGCTATTTTATTTGATAGAAAAACAGTAATCATGTGCAGGGGCGCTGTACGACTGCCTGGAGGGGTGGGATTGGCGGGGAGATGCATATGACTAGTTTGGGATCATACATATCTGTAAACAACAAAACTCTGTAAAAGTAAAAAGTAAAATAAAAATATACAAAAGAAATATAGAGCTAGGCACATAATAGGCCTTCAATAAACATACTTTGAATATTTTTTAAAAAGTAATAGTGGTAGAAATAAAATAATAGTGATTATAATATCCTGAATAGAGATCCTCTTTTTTTAAAAAAAAAATTTATTTATTTGATTGTGCTGGGTGTTAGTTGTGGCATATGGGATTTAGTTTCCTGACCAGTGATCAAACCCAGGCCCCACTGCATTGGAAACACAGAGCCTTAACCACTGGGAAACCAGGGAAATCCCAATAGAGATCCTCTTTCATCAAGTATCATGAGTAATGCAAGTAATAGATTGATGAGTTCTGCAAATAGTCTCAAAGAGGGTTACTATAATTAATTTTCAAAAGTAAATAATATAATTAGTTTTCTTTAATAAACTAAATCCTTTTATTTCCTTTAGAAAAACATTTGTTGTAGAAACCCTATCATTAAGAAGTCTGTGTCTAGAGGTTGGATGGAGGTTTTCGCAAAGAGTTTTTTAAACCCTCAAGTTAGCACTATTAGGGTTGAAGAATCACGAAAAACTTGACCTTCAAATTTGTTTGTTAGTTCCTAGTGATATCTTATAGACTATGAATTAGGCTGAACCCACAGTCTTCACTTTCTGAGCTCTCTTCCTCTCAACCTTCAACATCTGCTGCTTACCAAGAAGGAGGTGAGAAGAATAGGGAATGTGAGAAATGGTGGAGGATTGAATTGACGCATAAAAAGGTTAATGAAATCAGAGGAGGAGAAAGAACTAACACTTGAGTACTTATATGAGCTCAACTAGACACTCCGCATTACTCTTAAAGGAATCAGTTCTAATAGTAACAGAGTTGAGATTATATCTCTTTATTTTTGAAAAACTGTTAAGTATGAATTATAAAATGAGTACTGTAGTATAATACATGATTTTGTTTCCTCAGATGCAATTGAACATCTTATGATAAATGACCCATTTTGCTCCCTAGAAAAGTGGCAAGAAGTAGCAAATACATGTTTACAGAATGGCTTTGACAAATTATCTAATGATATCATATCTGTTCTTCGATCTCAAGCTGGGGTTACAGAAATTTCTGAAGAGGATGATACAGTCAACTTAATGCAGCATGTTTTTTGGTAGTTCTACATCTTAGCCAGTTGAGGGAGCTTGTACAATATTTTATGTACATTGGTTGGGCAAACTGATTTTGATGTAACTTACTTATAAATAAATCTGGAGTATGAAGGTCTCAGAAATAAATCATGCTTCTTTTGTTATGATGATGTTTAATTTGTCCTTGAAGTATTTATACCATTGTTTCCTTTTTTTTTGCCTCTAAGTCAGTCTTTATTCTTTGGCACGTGTGGGCACCGGCTGCTTCCTTTTTTTAATATGGTCATGTTGGATATTTTTTTAAAAATCCTATCTATGTTTTCCTTCAAAAATGTTTTAGGTTAATTTTTATTTTATATTGTAGTTTATTTACATTACTGTGTTAATTTTAGGTGTACAGCAAAGTTATTCAGTTATACATATACATGTATCTGTTCTTTTTCAGATTCTTTTCCGATATAGGTTGTTACAGAATATTGAGCATAATTCCCTGTGCTATATAGTGGGTCCTCATTGATTATTTTATACATAGTAATGCATATATGCTAATCCCAGACTTGTAATTTATCCCTCCCATATATTGAATCTTGATAAAAATCTAATAGTGTAAGTCTGTATAAATCTCATTTTGTGTATTTCTAAGAGCCATAAGTTAAGGTTTAGATACACTCCTTTCTGGTGATCTAATTTAATAGTAAGACCCAAGGAAGGTGTGAGTAGTATCCTGTCTGGCAAACTGATTTCCCTAATGTTAAATACTGTAGGCCCGGCTTTTAACAATAGAGACAGGATGTCATTTCAAGGTCTTCACTGGTGAAAACCTTGAGTATAGTAATTTTGTGCTTCTGACTCAAAGATGTGCTCCAAGCTCTGGTATTTATAAATGGCAATGATAAGCTTCTCCTGTAAAATGAGAATTTCAGCATGTTTTCATGTAGAGAGAAAATAGCCAAATTTTGTAAAGAGCTACTCCTGGGATAGCTGTAGGCATGGAAAATGGCATATGAAGTGGTTTTGGATGACTTCAAGTCTTTGAGTGAGTATTTGAAAAGTCAGAGTTCTGTGTCTTAGACAGGTGTGATATTCAAAATATTTAATGATCAGCATGGCATAGGCATCAGTCAGAGACAGAGACCTAACTAATCAGAACAGCTTTCAGCCCTTAGGTCATATCAGAGCATAACAGCTGAATGTCAGTCTTGTTCATGAACATGGTAAATATGAGCTGCTACTAGATAGAATAAAAGAGCATAAGTATTTACCTCCTAAATTTAAATTGAATGTGTATGTTTTATTTTATGGGCTACCCTGGTGGCTTGACGAGGTTCAGTCCCTGGGCTGCGATGATTCCCTGGAGAAGGGAATGGTGAGCTTGAAATCAGACAGCTTCATATTTTAATTCAGATTCTCCTCTTCCTCTATGTAAAATATGAGCAGTAGTACCTCCCTAAAGGTTTAGTGACATGTATATTACGTAGCAAAAGAACTTAGTAGAAGATAACCCTTATTCTGATGTAATATGTCCCAGAAACACATATTCCTCTGGTTTATACTTACTAAGTCCCACATATCCATTTATACTTGTATAATTATCCCTCTTTGGAGTAGTTCATGTAACACACCTTAATGCTTATATTAAGCTGTCTGTTTACACTAAGGTTGCTGGGCTTATCTTATAAATCCAGATGAATAATTGGCCAAGTTCTCAATTTTTTCCATATATTGGTAAGCATAGTACTAGAGAACTATAATTCAGTTTTCTAATATGTAATATTTTAAAAAGCAATACTTATTATACACAAAAACCAACCTAAGTTCTAAAAGACATATAATAATTAATATTTTCATTTCTGGCCTTAATATTAGCTGTGATTTTTGAAAAGATAAAGGATGGGAAAAAGGAAGGGGGTGAGAGAGCTATTTCAACAGCCTTGATTCTTTATGTACCAATGGCTTAACACATTTTTTTCTTTGAGACTTGTATGATTGGTAGAAAGGTACTATATATGTATTGACAGAACTTGGGGAAAATATGCTCATGAAAGCCTGTAGGATGGTACATAAATCTGGAAAAAGCTTGAAACAGTGGCTGTTGTTATTGCTGCTAATTTTGCTTTGGTTTTAAAATTGGTTTTTCCTCTACTCATTATTCTTTGTTAGCATTGCCTTTGGCAGTTTTCCCAAGGAAAGTGAAATTTGTCAAGTGAATCTAAATAAAAATGCCTTCAGTTTTATGTTTATCATTTTATGTTTTATTTTATGCAGAGCTACCCCTAACTAATCAGAACAGCTTTCAGCCCTTAGGTCATATCAGAGCATAACAGCTGAATGTCAGTCTTGTTCATGAACATGGTAAATATGAGCTGCTACTAGATAGAATAAAAGAGCATAAGTATTTACCTCCTAAATTTAAATTGAATGTGTATGTTTTATTTTATGGGCTACCCTGGTGGCTTGACGAGGTTCAGTCCCTGGGCTGCGATGATTCCCTGGAGAAGGGAATGGTGAGCTTGAAATCAGACAGCTTCATATTTTAATTCAGATTCTCCCTCTTCCTCTATGTAAAATATGAGCAGTAGTACCTCCCTAAAGGTTTAGTGACATGTATATTACGTAGCAAAAGAACTTAGTAGAAGATAACCCTTATTCTGATGTAATATGTCCCAGAAACACATATTCCTCTGGTTTATACTTACTAAGTCCCACATATCCATTTATACTTGTATAATTATCCCTCTTTGGAGTAGTTCATGTAACACACCTTAATGCTTATATTAAGCTGTCTGTTTACACTAAGGTTGCTGGGCTTATCTTATAAATCCAGATGAATAATTGGCCAAGTTCTCAATTTTTTCCATATATTGGTAAGCATAGTACTAGAGAACTATAATTCAGTTTTCTAATATGTAATATTTTAAAAAGCAATACTTATTATACACAAAAACCAACCTAAGTTCTAAAAGACATATAATAATTAATATTTTCATTTCTGGCCTTAATATTAGCTGTGATTTTTGAAAAGATAAAGGAGGGGAAAAAAGGAAGGGGGGGAGAGAGCTATTTCAACAGCCTTGATTCTTTATGTACCAATGGCTTAACACATTTTTTTCTTTGAGACTTGTATGATTGGTAGAAAGGTACTATATATGTATTGACAGAACTTGGGGAAAATATGCTCATGAAAGCCTGTAGGATGGTACATAAATCTGGAAAAAGCTTGAAACAGTGGCTGTTGTTATTGCTGCTAATTTTGCTTTGGTTTTAAAATTGGTTTTTCCTCTACTCATTATTCTTTGTTAGCATTGCCTTTGGCAGTTTTCCCAAGGAAAGTGAAATTTGTCAAGTGAATCTAAATAAAAATGCCTGGAGATGGAGTTAGGAGGAAGAGCAAGAATATAAAGTCAAGTGGAGGAAGGAGAAAGAGTTGAGCTGGGAACTGTACGGGACTTGGAGACTAAAAACCTCCATCTACGCTGCGCTGAAAGAGGTATAACATGAGCTTCATGGCACAGGAGCCCATGTTCTAATGAGGCTCCAACGCAGTCTAACTTCGTGTCCTTTTCCTCACAAATTTATTTTAACTAGATAATTCGTCTTGTCATTTAGAGCTTAAAGGTTCAGTAATTCCTCAAAGGTTCAAATGATTTCCCAGTGCCTTCTGACTTTCCACCTAAAATGTAAGTATCAACATTCAACATCTGCATCAACAGCATATTCTGAATATCTGTTTTAGTGTATGTTCTCTGCTATCAAGATTACAACTTCAATGGAAAGAGAGAGCATACTGTAAAAGTAACTAACAATAATTCCTTAGTATTTTCTAATATCCAGCCTGAATTTAGATTTCACCAGTTGCTTAAAAATGCCTTTTTACAGTTGAGCTGTTGCAATTAGGATCTAAATAAGGTTTGTGTTTTCTAGTTGGCTATGTCTCTACATTTAACATATGTTTCCTCCCTTACTTTTTTTCTGTCTTGCCATTGACTGATTGGACCAGACCGGCTTGGTTGTTACTGAGAATGTTGCACATTCATTTTTTTTTTTTTTTTAAATTTTGGCCTCTTTTATTTATTTTTTTATTTTTTACTTGTTGATTTTCATCCATCTTTATTCTTTGGCCTATGTGAGCCTGCCATTGCAGTGGCCTCTCTCCTTTCAGAGCACCAGTTCTTGGAGCATGCGCTTCAGGACACTGGCTCCTAATTGGACACACCGGTCCAGCCGCTCCACGGCACATGGCATCTTCCCAGGCCACAGATCGAACCAGTGTCCCTTGCACCACAAGGTGGACTCTTTACCTACTGGACCACCAGGGAAACCCTGTTTCACATTCTTGACTTGTCTGATTACCTCCTCTTGGTATTATTTAACCTGATTTTCTTTTCCCCATTTTTTCTATAAATGGAAGTTAGCTGTAAAGACTTTAGATTTAGGTTCAACTATTTTGGCAAGGATGTTTCATAGGTGGTGCTGAGAATCTCACATTTCACATGTTATCATGCACTAAATGGTTGTCTCATGTCACTGCTTTATTTTTTTTTTTTAACTTTTATTTATTTATTTTTGGCTGTGCTGGGTCTTTGTTATTGTGTGGGTTTAGCTGCTCTGTGGTATGCAGGATCTTCCCGGATCAGGGATCGAACCTGGGTCTCCCACATTGGCAGACGGGTTTTTATCCACTGAGTCACAAGGGAAGCCCTCATGTCACTGCTTTTTGAGGTAAAGTCCAAAATCCTTAACACTGGCCTAAAAATTTCTGCATAATCTGAATTCCAGCTGCCTCTCCAGCTTCATCTCACCTCTTACCATATTACTCATTACTTTGAGCCAGACATTTGCATTTGTTCTACTTGTAAGGGTCTTGAAAATACAGTTTCATCTACCTGGAAGGCGCATCCCTTTCTTTTTACCTAATTAAAAATTTCTTTTACTTCTTTTACTCTGTCTAGCTTGGTTAAAAATTCCTTAGAGAAAAGTCTTTTACGACTTCCTTAATTATGCCACGTTTCTTTTTTGTAGACTGTCCTTTATTGCCATTATGGTTATAGTCAGGGATAGTATTCTTTATTGTTGGCAAGGACAGTGATTTTGAGGGTATGGAAAATGGGGGAGGGTTACTTTGTTAGTTTTGTAGGGCTGCTGAAACAAGTACCACAAACTGAATGGCTTAACCACACAGATTTATTGCTCACAGCTTTGGAGGCCAGAGGTGTGGGATTAAAGTTGGCAGGGTTGGTTCCTTTGGAGGACTGAAGGAAATGATAGGTTCCGAGACTTCGCCTCTCTCCTTGGCTAATAGGTGGCCACCTTCTCTATACTTCTAATGTCATCTTCCCTCTATCTGTGTTTGTGTCCAACTTTCCTCATGTGTACACCAGTCGTATGAGGCTAGGGCCCACCCTAATGACCTTATTTTAACTCTGTGAAGACAGTATCTCCAAATAAGGTCACATCTTGAGGTACTGGGATTAGAGCTGCAACATAGGAATTTTGGGAGGACACATGGTTCAACCCGTAACAGTTACCATTGTGTCAGCAAAATCAAGCACAGTATTAGATACAGAGCAAATTTCAATAAACAGTTCAATGAATAAATACCAGGCTGAACCTGGAATCTTTCATATTTAATGACAATCTTATGAATTAGCTTTACTGTTGCTTTATTTAATCGGTAAATTTGATTGATGTATAAATATACATATACATAATAATACATTCTAAAAAATGCACAGGTTATAACTGTAGAGCTCAATGATTTTTCACAAAGTCAACACATTTGTGTAAACAGCTCCCTGTTGAAGAAACAACATCCCTGGAATCCTAGGAGCCCCGTTTCTGTCACAATTGTCCCCCCTCCCAGAGACAGCCACTGTCCTGACTTCTCGTACCTTAGAAGAGTTTTGACTGATACTGAATTTTAGATAAGTGAAATCAATATGTATTTGTTTTTATGATATTCATCCATGTCATGTGTAGTTTATTCTCATTGCTCTTTATTATTCCATTGTATAAGTACACCATAGTTCTACCATAGATGGGCATTTACATTGTTTGCAGTGTGGGACATACACACAGTGGTTTTGTAAACATTTTTGTGCATATATTATATATGAGCACATGTGTGCATTTCTGTTGGATTCCTGCTTTGTTTTTTAGGTTGTATATTGATAGGTATTGGGTCATATTAGTAACTATAGTTTTCTGGGTCAGCACTGCATTAATGTTTGATTTATGACATTGTTTTTTGACATCTATAATGAAATAGCTATAAGAGAAATTCTCCATTGGGTTAGAAATAGCCAGGATCAGTCATGTTTGTCTAAACACATGACTTTAAAAAGTAGACTTTATTTTTTTGAGCAGTTGTAGGTTCACAGCACTATTACACGGAACATAGAGATTTCCCATATACTCCCTTCCCTTACATATGAACAACCTCCCTTGTTATCAACCACAGTGTTCACAGTGTTCATCCACAGTGGTACATTTGTTACAATTGATGAGCCAACAGTGATACCTCCTTATCCCCAAAGTCTATAGTTCGCATTAGGATTTACTCTTGGTGTTGTGCATACTGTGGGTTTGGACAAATTTATAATGACATGTATCTACCATTATAGTATCAGACACAAGAGTTTCACTGCCCTAAAAGTCCTCTGTGCCTTTACCTATTCATCTTCATGGCTTTTTACATTTTTATACACGGCATCTCTGCCTGCTAGGTTTGAAGAGAACAAATATTTTTAAAGTGCTCTCTGTGTGCCAGACACTGTGCTAGTAACAAATTCCATCCACTTTCATTTATCTAAAAACATCTTAATTTCTCCTTCTTGCAGGACAGTTTTGCTGAATCTAGGATTCTTGCTGGACAGGTTTTTTATTTTAATATTGGGTGCATTCCCTTTATTGTACTGTATGTTCTTTTGTTTTATTTATTTTTGGCTACTCTGGGTTTTCGCAGCTGCCATAGGCTCTTTTGTAGTTGCAGGGAGTGGGGGCTTTTAGTTGAGGAGGGCAGGCTTCTTGTTGTGATGACTTCTCTTGCTGTGGAACTCGGGTTCTAGGGCACGTGGGCTTCAATAGTTGCAGCACATGGGCTCTGTAGTTGCGACTCCAAGGCTCTAGAGCACAGGCTCAAGAGTTGTGGCTCACGGGCCTAGTTGCTCCACAGCATCTGGGATCTTCCTGGAGCAGGGATCGAACACGTGTCTCCTGCACTGGCAGGCAGATTCTTTACCACTGAGCTACCACGGAAGCCCTGGCCAGTTTTTGTTTTTGTTTTTGTTTTTGTTTTAATTAGCATTTTGAATAGCACTGCCTTTGACCTCCAAAGCTTGTTTCTGATGAGAAATCTTCTTATAGTCTTACTGAAAATCACTTGTGTTTGACGAATCACTTCTTTCTCGCTGTTTTCAAGATTTTGTCTTTGTTTTTAGGAAGTTTGATTATAGTGTCTCAGTGTGGGGCTCTTTGAGTTTATCTTGTTTGGAGGTAACTGAGCTGCTTGGATGTTTATTTCATATCTTTCATCAAATTTGGGAAGTTTTCAACCATTATTTCGTCAGATATTCTCCATGTTCTTTTCTCTCTCTCTTCGGGACTTACACAATGTGTATATTTGTCCCTTAATGGTGTCTCAGAAATTCTTTAGGCTCTGGGATTTCTTCTTCTTCGTCTTCTTCAGGTTTTTTTTTTTCTTTTTTCCTCTTTCTATTTCCCAGGCTTGATATTTCCATTGTTCTATCTACTGCTGAAATCTGCCTTTGAATTCCTCTAATGAATTTTTCATTTCAGTTATCGTACCTTCAGCTCCAGAATTTCTTTTTGGTTTATGTTTGGGTTTTCTATCTCTTTGCTGATATTTCCACTTTGTTCAGCCATCATTTTGTTGTTTTTCTTCACATCTCCCTTTAGTTCTTTTTGCATCTTTAATACAGTTGTTTTCAAATCTTTGTCTAGTAGACCTGATGTTTCTTTTCCTGTTGATTTGTTTTCTTCCTTTGAATGGGCCATACTCTTCTATTTCTTTTATATACCTTGTGTTTTGTTTTGAAAACTGATCATTTGAATCTAATAATTTGGCAGGTCTGCCAGTTGGCTTCTTTCTCTTCCCCATGGTTTTCTGTTTTGTTTGAATTGTTGTAGGCTGTCCCTTTGCCAGGGATCTACTTGATTTGTAAGCTTATAGTCTTCTCACAGCTTTTCTTTTCTTTCACGTCTTTTCCATGCTTTCCTCTAAGCATGTATAATGACTTTCCAACTTCTCCTATATATGGAGTTACTTTTGAATGTCCTACATAAAAATCTGTCCTTCAGAAAAGGAAAAAAAAAAAAAAAAAGGAGGAAAAAAAAAATGAGTATTTGCCCTTTAAATCCCTCCAGCTGAAGTGACTTCCAGGGGATTTAAAGGCCCAATACTCATTTATTTGCGAGGGTGGGGTGGGGTGGGATGGGGTAGGGTGATGGAGTGGTAGGGAGGAGGGACTTGCAACAATGGAGGGAGGTACAAAGGCCTCTTTGTTGGTTTCTCTTTGTTGAGATCAATCAGTGAGTGGCAATCAGTGTTCAGAGCACAGATTCATTTTATTTGAAAGACAGGGTTCTTCTTGCCCACCCTGGCTCCAGCAAGTTATGTGCAAGTGCTCCAGGAACAGGTGCACAGCTGCCTGCCGTGGGGCTAGAGGTGTGGAATGTGTACCTGCTACTATATTAAGCACTAAGATGGATTGAAATCTATTGCACTTTACTGTCCAAGCCTTCCCCTGGAAGTTTCAAGCCTTCAGTCGACTCCGGAATCCTAGAATAGTCATGTCAGACAGATTCTGCCAGTGCAATTGTCGTCTAGGTGAGGGTACAGATTCCTGGTGCTCCCTGCTCTGCCGTCTTCCCAGAAGCTTCCTTGAGGACTGTTCTTGCGGGGATTTGTATTCTTAAGGAGATGGCCTTTTAAAGAAAACATGGCCCTTCAAAGAAAAAGATGGCCTTTTAAAGAACAAAATTACTCTATATTTAAAATGTTTTAAATTCTAGCACTTTTTCTCTTTTGAGCTTTTTAGTTGAAGTAGGGATGAGGTTGGGCTGAGTGGGGTGAGTTTGCACTTGGAGTTGAGGACTTTGTTTTCCTTTATATACCTTGTGTTTTGTTTTGAAAACTGATCATTTGAATCTAATAATTTGGCAGGTCTGCCAGTTGGCTTCTTTCTCTTCCCCATGGTTTTCTGTTTTGTTTGAATTGTTGTAGGCTGTCCCTTTGCCAGGATCTACTTGATTTGTAAGCTTATAGTCTTCTCACAGCTTTTCTTTTCTTTCACGTCTTTTCCATGCTTTCCTCTAAGCATGTATAATGACTTTCCACCTGCCCCTATATATGGAGTTACTTTTGAATGTCCTACATAAAAATCTGTCCTTCAGAAAAGGAAAAAAAAAAAAAAAAAGGAGGAAAAAAAAAATGAGTATTTGCCCTTTAAATCCCTCCAGCTGAAGTGACTTCCAGGGGATTTAAAGGCCCAATACTCATTTATTTGCGAGGGTGGGGTGGGGTGGGATGGGGTAGGGTGATGGAGTGGTAGGGAGGAGGGACTTGCAACAATGGAGGGAGGTACAAAGGCCTCTTTGTTGGTTTCTCTTTGTTGAGATCAATCAGTGAGTGGCAATCAGTGTTCAGAGCACAGATTCATTTTATTTGAAAGACAGGGTTCTTCTTGCCCACCCTGGCTCCAGCAAGTTATGTGCAAGTGCTCCAGGAACAGGTGCACAGCTGCCTGCCGTGGGGCTAGAGGTGTGGAATGTGTACCTGCTACTATATTAAGCACTAAGATGGATTGAAATCTATTGCACTTTACTGTCCAAGCCTTCCCCTGGAAGTTTCAAGCCTTCAGTCGACTCCGGAATCCTAGAATAGTCATGTCAGACAGATTCTGCCAGTGCAATTGTCGTCTAGGTGAGGGTACAGATTCCTGGTGCTCCCTGCTCTGCCGTCTTCCCAGAAGCTTCCTTGAGGACTGTTCTTGCGGGGATTTGTATTCTTAAGGAGATGGCCTTTTAAAGAAAACATGGCCCTTCAAAGAAAAAGATGGCCTTTTAAAGAACAAAATTACTCTATATTTAAAATGTTTTAAATTCTAGCACTTTTTCTCTTTTTGAGCTTTTTAGTTGAAGTAGGGATGAGGTTGGGCTGAGTGGGGTGAGTTTGCACTTGGAGTTGAGGACTTTGTTTTCTAGAGGTAAGATTGCTTCTCAGGGCATTTCAAAGACCATATTGTAGTGGGATACTGCCTGTCCTGCAGCGATCCCACACTGCCTTATGCTTGACCAGGTCCTTGTGGCCTGGCTGACTTTCCTGTTAACGCCTTTGCATGTTGATGCACAGGCTGCCTGCAAAGATGTTGCTTATACCATAATTTTAGCTTTGAAAAATTCTGGCATACCCAGTCATTTCTTCAGAAAAGTAAGAAATATATACATAAAAATATCCCAGGCTTGTCACTTCACTGCCAGATTGTAGAAAGTCTATTTTCTTAAAATCACTGAAGTGGTTTCAAAACCAGTTGAAGAGAGTACTTGGTTATTCTGCTTAAACAGTGTTAAGTCATTGATTCAAAGTTTGAGGATGTGATTATGACAGAGTTGAAAGCAAGAGGCGGGCTTCCCTGGTGGTCCAGTGGGTAAGGACACCGCCTTGCAGTGCAAGGGGCGCCCGTTCGATCCTTGGCCTGGGAAGATCCCACGTGCCACGGAGCGGCTGGACTGATGTGTCCAATTACCGAGCCAGAGCTCTGGAGCGCATGCGCCCAGAGCTGGTGCTCTGGGACAACAGAGGCCACCACAATGGGAGGCCCACACGGGCCAGAGAACAAAGATGGATGAAAATAGAGAAATGAAAGACCAACAGAAGTGGCCCGCCTGCTCCCCTCCCTCCCCACCCCACCCCTCCAAAATAAATAAATAAATAAATCTTTAAAAAAAAAGAAAGAAAGAAAGCAAGAGGCATCTCTTTGTGTCTGTAAACAAAGTCCTGACCTACGAAATATCTGAGAATTCCTTGTCATCTTCTGATCAGCCCTTCTGCTCATAGATCACCACATAAAATATAATTGCTTTTGGAGGGAGCCCATGAGCCAAGGTCAGCTTGCTTTCACCACACAGTTGGGTTTCACTTGTCTTTGTACCTCAGCTCTGCCTCCAGCAACAATAAGACAGTGAGCTGTCAGTCAAGCAGCTTGTGATTTCCTCAGGCCCACTGAGTGTGGAGAGGAGGAGCAACAACGATGCCTGAAGTTTTCTGAAGAGGTGAGTACGTGGACATGGAATTACTTAGAAGCCAGACTTTCTCAATCCCAGCACTATCAACATTTTGGGCAGGTGCTTCCCTGGTGGCTCAGTGCATTAGACTTGGTTTCGAAACCTGGTCCGGGAAGATTCACATACCGTGGAGCATCTAAGCCCTTGGACCACATCTGTTGAGCCCACCCTCCTGAGCCTGTGCTCTGCAACAGGAGAAGCCACTGCAGTGAGAAGCCCGTGCATCACAACTATAGAGTAATGCCCTGCTTGCCACAACTAGAGAAAAGCCTGTGCAGCAACGAAAAGCCAGCACAGCCAGAAACAAAAACATTTTGGACAGATAATTCTGCTGTGTGAGGCTGTCTTTGCCCTGTAGCAGGTTTAGCGGCATTGTGGTCTTTATCCACTAGATGGCGGTAGCTCGCCCTGCTCCCCCGCCCTCAACTAGTGGGGTCAAGCTGCAATGTCTCTGGGCCTTGCCAAGCGGTTGAAAACCACAGGTGTAAATTTTCCTAATGAGTGTAAAAACCCTACCAATCCACAGTTAAACCTAATAATTAGTCTTTGGATCAAAGATAGCCAAATATTTGAATGTACTTCCTTTATTTCTCTCCTACGTAAATCGTTATTTACCACAGAGATCCAGGAAACATCCTGAGATAAATGCAGGGAAATAAGCAAATAAAATAGGGCTTATCGCACTTTCAATTCATAACTCAGAAATCTAAGTATCTCAAGGCTTCTTGGCAAGAAAGAAGTAACTGAGTATTCCTAGATTCCTCTCATAGGCAGGAGCACACAACCTCCCAACATAAGCTATCTGCCTCTGACGAATTCTGCAAAATGCCACCTCCTTCAGTTCTCTGAGCAGCACAGCAGCTTCTCTGTTCTCAGGAACCATGCCTCAGGTTTACCCTTTATTTCCTCTCACCTCTTCAGTTAGAAGCCTTGTTATATTTTTAGGAGGTAGGAACGCTGGCTTTGAAGAGCAGAAATAAAGGATATTGTCCTTGTTAGCTTGTTGATGGTGCCTTATTATTTTGCCATTTGCCGTGCTGGATGATAAAGCTAACTCTAATAGAAGAGAAATTGACATACCATTAAATTGACCAAGATTTGAGAGAGGTTTCTTTATGGCCTTTACAGAAAGCCACAGACATGACGATAGGATGGAAAGTATAACCTTTTGCAAAAAGCAAAATAATAGTGGAAATGGGATTGTTCACCTTGAAGAAGAGACTGACAATGAATCATGACATATCAGTAAACAAAGAAGCTTATTTTTTCTACCTTTGCCTAAAATAGTAAAAAGAAATCAATAGGTATAGGATGTGAGGAATTAAATTTATTGTAGGGGAACATTTCTGATAGTTAATTAAGGTTTATCAGCTTTACATGGGGTGCCAACTCCAAGAGTGATTTTTTTTTTTTTAAGATTAAATAATGAATGTGTTTTTATTTCTCTTATAATTTAAAAAATGTGAAAATTCTTTAATTCAGCCAAGAGTGACTTTTTTAAACATTATATCCCTCAACTAGTGGGGTCAAGCTGCAATGTCTCTGGGCCTTGCCAAGCGGTTGAAAACCACAGGTGTAAATTTTCCTAATGAGTGTAAAAACCCTACCAATCCACAGTTAAACCTAATAATTAGTCTTTGGATCAAAGATAGCCAAATATTTGAATGTACTTCCTTTATTTCTCTCCTACGTAAATCGTTATTTACCACAGAGATCCAGGAAACATCCTGAGATAAATGCAGGGAAATAAGCAAATAAAATAGGGCTTATCGCACTTTCAATTCATAACTCAGAAATCTAAGTATCTCAAGGCTTCTTGGCAAGAAAGAAGTAACTGAGTATTCCTAGATTCCTCTCATAGGCAGGAGCACACAACCTCCCAACATAAGCTATCTGCCTCTGACGAATTCTGCAAAATGCCACCTCCTTCAGTTCTCTGAGCAGCACAGCAGCTTCTCTGTTCTCAGGAACCATGCCTCAGGTTTACCCTTTATTTCCTCTCACCTCTTCAGTTAGAAGCCTTGTTATATTTTTAGGAGGTAGGAACGCTGGCTTTGAAGAGCAGAAATAAAGGATATTGTCCTTGTTAGCTTGTTGATGGTGCCTTATTATTTTGCCATTTGCCGTGCTGGATGATAAAGCTAACTCTAATAGAAGAGAAATTGACATACCATTAAATTGACCAAGATTTGAGAGAGGTTTCTTTATGGCCTTTACAGAAAGCCACAGACATGACGATAGGATGGAAAGTATAACCTTTTGCAAAAAGCAAAATAATAGTGGAAATGGGATTGTTCACCTTGAAGAAGAGACTGACAATGAATCATGACATATCAGTAAACAAAGAAGCTTATTTTTTCTACCTTTGCCTAAAATAGTAAAAAGAAATCAATAGGTATAGGATGTGAGGAATTAAATTTATTGTAGGGGAACATTTCTGATAGTTAATTAAGGTTTATCAGCTTTACATGGGGTGCCAACTCCAAGAGTGATTTTTTTTTTTAAGATTAAATAATGAATGTGTTTTTATTTCTCTTATAATTTAAAAAATGTGAACATTCTGTAATTCAGCGGCATGCAGCCTTTACTTCCAGGTGACTTTTTCATTGGGTTTCAATTCCCTTTTAAATAACATACTCTTGTTCCAGAAAGCAGTTAGCTTTTCGTCATTCTTTTTGTCTAGATAATATCCCAAGACAAATTCCATAGGGACAAGTATATGTACCCAGTGGTCACACACAGCCTGAAGGAAGTTCATCATGAGAGCTTTTCTTCAGTCCAATTTTTTTCAGCTTAGTATCCAAAAAGAAAATTGTATATGGTGTATACTTTTTTTTTTTTTTAACTTTTATTTATTTATTTTTGGCTGTGCTGGGTCTTTGTTGATGTGTGGGTTTAGCTGCTCCGCGGTATGTGAGATCTTCCTGGATCAGGGCTTGAACCTGTGTCTCCTGCACTGGCAGACGGGTTCTTATCCACTGAGCCACAAGGGAAGCCCCTGGTGTATACTTTTGTAAGTTCCTCTGCAGCCTCGGAGCTCACAGCAACCCCACGACCAAGGGCAGCGGCGAGCCCAGCCACCTCCAAAAGTGATTTTGGAATCTTCTTTAAAGGTGCTTAAAAATTGCCTGAACTTGATTCTGTCAGGTTGGCTCAGGCAGAGCGTAGGCCTGCAAGGGAAGGAACGACCAGTTCAGTCTCACTGCTCTGGCATTTGCATGGCGATGCGGTGACAACCTGTCACCTAGATGGGGCCTTAACTGTGTCACCAAGTGAGGACTTGGAGTGAAAAGTCCTCACTTATTCACAGGTGTGAGTCACTTGGCCAGCTTCAGCTTCACCTCCAAAATAGATGGAGGTTTTTTCTCTACCTTTGATGGGACTCTGTGTGCTTAGTTAAGCAGTGTTGCCAACTGGGCTCCTCCAAACGTATTGAGACGGAGATTTGTGTGCAGGGTGTTCACTAGAGGGCGCTCTTGGCAACAACGCTGTGGAAGAGAAGGGGAGAAAGTAGGATTCCGCAGAGAGAGAAGGTAAGCTTCGAAGCAGTCCCAACAAAGAACTCAACCGACCACATGTAAAGCTCTGAGTCTGGGCTGGCGCCTCTCACTTGTCCCCAGTCGGGGCATGAGGGCTGGGCCACTGAAGAAGTGGAAGCCACTGAAGAAGGCATGACCTTGTGCAGAGCATGTTTCCCTAGCCCAGAAACTCCCCAGAGGGGGCGGATAGCTGGGGATCTTTTTCCAACAGCATTCCCACCACGTCGGGGAATAAACCCTCCATTCAGGAAAGGGGACCTATGGGTGCATTCCCGTGCTCACCACAAGCAGCTTTCCCTACCTTCTACTCGCATCTGAGATTTGCCTTTGCCCCTTACTTGTTATGCAAAAAGCATTTTCCTTTCTGCAGAAACGTATTTCCCTTACTCTTGCTCCCATCCAACCCCTGCCACACTCATTAGTACACAGAGTAAAGGCAGTCTCACATTCTGTTGATTCTGAGATGTATTCTTTCCTCCCTTCCTACTCCCTCCCTCTTCTTCCTGTCCCTCCTTCAGCTCTCATCAGATTCACCCGCTTCCAATTTGAGCCTCGTGACAGCCAGTCTGGATGGAAGCTAAGTGTCAGCTGATTTCTTCCTCCTTGGAGTTTTTGCATTATTCCCCTAATGGCCACACGTTCTCCCTCTGCCAATACCTTGTGTTTGAATTCCCAGAGCAGTAGTGCATCTGGCCCAGAACCTGGGTCAGCTCAGCCCCTAGCTTGTGGAACTTTGATCACGGCCTGTTTCCTCAATTAGCTGTCTGAAATGAGGACAGGCCACTGGACCAAGTGATCCCCAACATCTCTTTTCAACTCCAACATTCAATAACTTTTTGATTTGAAGGATTTTTCACAAAGGAAAATGGGAACAAAAGGCGATGCCAGATTCCCTAGACTTCACTTCCTATCCCACCCACATAGAAGCCTGGCGCCTCCTTTCGCAAATAAACGCAAAATGTGGGATTAGTTATGGCATAGCCTCAAGTGTCTGGGAGAGTAAAAGTTTAGAATCCCCAGAACATCTGGAAACCAGCCCGAATTGAAACCAGGAAACTCTTAGCAGCCCATCTTATGGCTGCCCCTGAGCCCCTGTCTACGGGGCTCTCCTGTGAGGCCCATGCAGGTGAATCAGGACTTCAGTCAAGCTGCATTTGAAGTGCTCAGGGAGTCCACCGGGGCAAAAGCAGTTTCCTGTTGGTTTTACTCTACTGCCCTCCATGCCCTTTTCTTAAACTTAGTGAATTTAGCTATCACTGTTGGTGTTTTCTGTAGTCTTTGTCTTTTATTGGTTTTTAAAGAATGAGACTAGGCCAGGGTAAACACTGGCCCTTGAAGGGAACCCAGGCTCAGAGGGACCAGGTAAAGACCTTTCAAATCATCCTTTGTTTTCGAGGCTGGCCATCTCATTCAGTCATAACAGACCATGATAAATGGGTTGCATAGCGTAAATACAGCACAGAGTCTGGAAGCTGGAGAGAAAAGTCTAGTGGAAAAGTGAACCCGGTTGTTCAAGAGCAGAGCTGAGCTTATTTGCATAGTAACTCAGGTGTGGGTTACTTATTTATGAAGCACATTTCCTCTAAGGTGTGGAAAATAGGCTAGCTCTGAACCTGATCCTGGCCCTAGAGTGTTCCCGGTGAGGAGGCAGAGCCCAGTGTGACTGCTCTTGCTCCCCGACCCCCACCCTGGTCCCCCGTGCTCCTACTCATTCCCTGAGCTTTCTCGCTAGACTGTGAGGTCCTGGAGGGCAGGGACAGGGTTTGGTCACCATTGTTTTCCAGTGCCCAGCGTCTCCCTGGCAATAGGCAGGCCTTCAGTAAATACATAAGTCATGAGTGAACTTGGCAGCCAAACTTGCAACTACCTGGAAGGTGGAGGGAGGTACATACAAAAGAGGAGGGAGGAGAGGCCTGGGAGCTCCCAAACTAGACACCTCCACCCTGCCCGAAGACAGAGGAGGAAGTAACATTTGAAATAGATGGACGGAAGAAGCACCATTTGAAGAAGGGGTCAGTTGTGGACCTACCATAGGAGAAAACCCCAAACAGACTTGACCTTCTTCCAAAGTGCATGGCTTGACTCTTCTAGAACAAGAGAAAAACAAAAAAAACAACCCACATAATCTGCCCCCCCCCAATAAAACGCCTACCCTAAACAGCAATTGCTCCAGACTCATAGCAGTGCCCTAGTTACACAGTGGAAAGAACAAACAAATGATTTAAGCATCTCGAAACTGAAATAGCTATTGCCAAACACCAGAGGATCAGCAGAATCATTAGATTCCAGAAAATGCAGAACCTCTGAGGCCTCTGTATTCTTCCATTCTGATGTCAAATTGCTGGCAGCCCACGCTGAGCTGCCTTATAAGAAAGTGCAGCTAGGTCACTAGAAAGACAAGGGAGGAAGAAGGGGCCCGCTGGCCTTGCTGGGGGTTGGAGGCTCTGCACTGAAGATAACTTAACCCATACTGGACATTGCCTTCCTCTGCTCTGGGGGATGAGTGAGGCCAAGGCAGGCCCTTTCAGCTGATTAGACACAGATGTGGATGTCTCTGAGTTTATCAGTCAGGCGCCTGCCAGGAAAACAGAATTTATCCCAGGTGGTTCAAATAGACTAAGAAAAGGGTCGACAGCAATGGGCGGGGTTGAGGGAACAGATACTGAACGTTGAGATACTTGGAGACTTACATCAGGGGGCGCCATTACTTCCGTAAGGTCAAAGGGCAAAGGGAGGGTGGAAGTCTCTGATCTAGCTGAACTGTGGCTGCTGCAGAAGGAAGGGCCTCCAGAGACAGGGCCCCAGAGCAGCGAGGGAGTGGGGAAGAACTCCCTGCCCATTTCTCCCGCCTCCAGCTGACCAAACCCAAAGCCTAGCGAGGATGCTCAGGATGGGGCCTTCCTCGGGACAGCTCCTGGGGCTGAGAACACACAGAGGTGAGTCAAATGGAGAAAGAGCCCAGCACACTGAAAACTAACTTGGTTACTCTCTGGCTACATTATCTGTAGCTTCTTAAATATTATCTCACTTTATCTTCAAAGTTACTCTAAGGTAGGTTGAGCCCGGGGCTTTTCAGAATATCAGAGCTTGCAGCCACAGGGCACACAGGCACCGAAGGTGCATTCTGACTGGTTGGGAAGCCAGGAGGGAAGTAGGTTGAAACCCATCATCGGCGCCTGGGGCCAAAGGGACTCTCAGCATCCATTAGGAAGGAGGTCCACGGGCCAGTGACTGTGAGCAGTCTGTCCGCTTTCTTCAGACTCCGTAATCTATGCTTTTTGTCCTGGATATTTTCCATCCCTAAGAAGGCTGGCTTCTGCTCACTAGGCAGCCCTGATGGGAGACAGAATCTTGTGGGTTGCTGTGGGCAGGGACAGTGGTTTGCAGAAAGGTCAGGCCAGTTCCCAGGAGAGAGTAGAGGGAACTAGAAAGGCCAGAGCCAGCCAGTCCTGGGGGGCAGGGGTCCCTGGGTGCTGGGGTCCCTGGGGCGGGTGCAGGGTCTGCTGCTGTCTGACTTCCCAAAGCCAGAAGTCTCCTGCTGGTGTTTCTTCCCTGCCCCCAGGTGGAGGTGGGGAGCGATTCTCCGTGGCTCAGGGCAAGCTGGAGTGGGTGACCTTCCAGCTGGCCGGGGCAGTGGGCACCGACACTGGGTCTACTTTATTGTAAGGTAACCCAGGCAAGAGCGGCCATTTGATCTGAAGGGCATGGTCTTATCACCAAATAAATATTTCATCATTCAAGGCCCCAGGGGGTTGTGGCATGGACAGGGCTTCACCACACGCTGGCATCCCTGGCCCCCCTCTCAGGTGTTCACTGGCTCCTGCTGGGGCGAGGTGGAGGAGGGCCTGCGGCTGAGCTGTGAGAGGAGGTGGGAGAGGGCTTCCCCTCCATGGCCTCCACCTGGGTGCTGAGCCACTCAGCTAGGTCAGCTCTCGGCACCTTCGCTTTCTCAGCTGCAAAATGGAAATAAATTTCCAGCCCAGTTCTAGTGCCATTTCTTGTTGCAGAGACAACGTGTGATAACACAGGAAAGCATTTTGGAAGGCAGAAAATGACACATCAAGTGTACCAATTAATACCAACTGTGTCTTTTCAGAAAATATCCCTTAAGAGGCCTAAGCTTTTTTTTTTATTATTATTTTTTTTATTTTTTGGGGGGTGGGGGGGGGTGGGAAGGGGGGCGGGTGGGGCACTTCTATTGGTCTTTCATTTGTCTATTTTTCATCCACCCTCACTACAGGGGGGCCACCGAAAGGTGCATTCTGACTGGTTGGGAAGCCAGGAGGGAAGTAGGTTGAAACCCATCATCGCCTGGGGCCAAAGGGACTCTCAGCATCCATTAGGAAGGAGGTCCACGGGCCAGTGACTGTGAGCAGTCTGTCCGCTTTCTTCAGACTCCGTAATCTATGCTTTTTGTCCTGGATATTTTCCATCCCTAAGAAGGCTGGCTTCTGCTCACTAGGCAGCCCTGATGGGAGACAGAATCTTGTGGGTTGCTGTGGGCAGGGACAGTGGTTTGCAGAAAGGTCAGGCCAGTTCCCAGGAGAGAGTAGAGGGAACTAGAAAGGCCAGAGCCAGCCAGTCCTGGGGGGCAGGGGTCCCTGGGTGCTGGGGTCCCTGGGGCGGGTGCAGGGTCTGCTGCTGTCTGACTTCCCAAAGCCAGAAGTCTCCTGCTGGTGTTTCTTCCCTGCCCCCAGGTGGAGGTGGGGAGCGATTCTCCGTGGCTCAGGGCAAGCTGGAGTGGGTGACCTTCCAGCTGGCCGGGGCAGTGGGCACCGACACTGGGTCTACTTTATTGTAAGGTAACCCAGGCAAGAGCGGCCATTTGATCTGAAGGGCATGGTCTTATCACCAAATAAATATTTCATCATTCAAGGCCCCAGGGGGTTGTGGCATGGACAGGGCTTCACCACACGCTGGCATCCCTGGCCCCCCTCTCAGGTGTTCACTGGCTCCTGCTGGGGCGAGGTGGAGGAGGGCCTGCGGCTGAGCTGTGAGAGGAGGTGGGAGAGGGCTTCCCCTCCATGGCCTCCACCTGGGTGCTGAGCCACTCAGCTAGGTCAGCTCTCGGCACCTTCGCTTTCTCAGCTGCAAAATGGAAATAAATTTCCAGCCCAGTTCTAGTGCCATTTCTTGTTGCAGAGACAACGTGTGATAACACAGGAAAGCATTTTGGAAGGCAGAAAATGACACATCAAGTGTACCAATTAATACCAACTGTGTCTTTTCAGAAAATATCCCTTAAGAGGCCTAAGCTTTTTTTTTTATTATTATTTTTTTTATTTTTTGGGGGGTGGGGTGGGGAGGGAAGGGGAGCGGGTGGGCCACTTCTATTGGTCTTTCATTTGTCTATTTTTCATCCATCTTTGTTCTTTGGCCCGTGTGGGCCTCCCATTGCGGTGGCCTCTGTTGTCGCAGAGCACCGGCTCTGGGCGCATGCGCTCCAGAGCTCCCGCTCTGTAATTGGACACATCGGTCCAGCCGCTCTGCGGCACGTGGGATCTTCGCAGGCCAGGGATCGAACCAGCACCCCCTGCACTGCAAGGCGGTGTCCTTACCCACTGGACCAACAGGAAGCCCAGGCCTAAGCTTTACTCGAGTTGCTTGTATTGATTCATTTATGCATTAAACAGATATTTATTGAGCACCTGCCATGTGAAAGGGGCTTATTTTCTGCCTTATGGATTGGCAGGGTGCTTTGTATGCTCATCCACTTTCACCAAGCCTGCCTTTTACAGCTGTTATTTTAACCCTTAGTGTCACCAGGGTTGACTGGTCCTGTACAAGTGGAGTGCTTTTGCTGGGGTTGACTCAGAGGAGATTTCAGTGCCTCTGCTCATTGTTTGACTGACGTTCTGCCTTTTTGCCTAAGGAGCTGCAGGCTGGGTGTGAGAAGGGAGCAGAGTGGCCCTGCAGGGCGCCATGGTGACTGAGGGACTGCCACCGGGGAGTTTAATGTCACATCACACCTTGAAGCTCATCAGCTGTGGGCGCAGCAGAAAAGAAACCCATCCCCATTCTGGGAGGTATAGAAAAGGGGAAGAGAGGCAGGTGTGATGGATGCAGGTCAGGCAGGATTAAACCAGCATTGAACCTGATACTCATCTGAGGGGACGTTTCCCTTTCAGTGGAGCCTCTGCTTGCTGGGAAGTCGGGAAGACAGGTCCCAGCATGGAGAAAGACACAAATGCCGCCTGGTAGTTAAATCCTGGGATGTCCTCTCAGGACATCAAAGCAAGAAGCATGGGGGTGGGGTAGAGATAAATTAAGAGTTGGGGATGAACATATAAACACATGATATAAAATAGGTAAACAAAAAGGACTTACTGTATAGCACAGAGAGCTCAGTATCTTGTAATAGACAATAATGGAAAAGAATCTGAAAAAGAATATACTTATAACTGAATCATTTTGTATACTTGAAACTAACACATCATAAATGAACTGTATTTCAATAAATATAATAAAATTCTAAGACTAAAAAAGGGCTAAGAGTAGAGGGGCTCCCATATAGTGGTGAAGTTCAGAATTCCCTGCCTGTTCTGAGGTGAATCCTCCTGAGTTAGTCCAGCCTCACCATCCAGGGCCTCCACTGCCTCTGGGTGCGTGAGGTTCTGTTGTTCCTTTGCTCCCTTAATGAATCAGCCTCCTATAGCATTCATTTAGTAGGACATGCTGGTGGGCACCCAGTGAGGCATTCATGAAACCAGCCTCTGTCCAGAAGAAAACCTGCCATGTGAAAGGGGCTTATTTTCTGCCTTATGGATTGGCAGGGTGCTTTGTATGCTCATCCACTTTCACCAAGCCTGCCTTTTACAGCTGTTATTTTAACCCTTAGTGTCACCAGGGTTGACTGGTCCTGTACAAGTGGAGTGCTTTTGCTGGGGTTGACTCAGAGGAGATTTCAGTGCCTCTGCTCATTGTTTGACTGACGTTCTGCCTTTTTGCCTAAGGAGCTGCAGGCTGGGTGTGAGAAGGGAGCAGAGTGGCCCTGCAGGGCGCCATGGTGACTGAGGGACTGCCACCGGGGAGTTTAATGTCACATCACACCTTGAAGCTCATCAGCTGTGGGCGCAGCAGAAAAGAAACCCATCCCCATTCTGGGAGGTATAGAAAAGGGGAAGAGAGGCAGGTGTGATGGATGCAGGTCAGGCAGGATTAAACCAGCATTGAACCTGATACTCATCTGAGGGGACGTTTCCCTTTCAGTGGAGCCTCTGCTTGCTGGGAAGTCGGGAAGACAGGTCCCAGCATGGAGAAAGACACAAATGCCGCCTGGTAGTTAAATCCTGGGATGTCCTCTCAGGACATCAAAGCAAGAAGCATGGGGGTGGGGTAGAGATAAATTAAGAGTTGGGGATGAACATATAAACACATGATATAAAATAGGTAAACAAAAAGGACTTACTGTATAGCACAGAGAGCTCAGTATCTTGTAATAGACAATAATGGAAAAGAATCTGAAAAAGAATATACTTATAACTGAATCATTTTGTATACTTGAAACTAACACATCATAAATGAACTGTATTTCAATAAATATAATAAAATTCTAAGACTAAAAAAGGGCTAAGAGTAGAGGGGCTCCCATATAGTGGTGAAGTTCAGAATTCCCTGCCTGTTCTGAGGTGAATCCTCCTGAGTTAGTCCAGCCTCACCATCCAGGGCCTCCACTGCCTCTGGGTGCGTGAGGTTCTGTTGTTCCTTTGCTCCCTTAATGAATCAGCCCTCCTATAGCATTCATTTAGTAGGACATGCTGGTGGGCACCCAGTAGATGCCTGCATTATCTGATGAAACCAGCCTCTGTCCAGAAGAAAATTGACTGCAAAAACCTCCCTAAACAAGCACAAAATAATGTCCTTGTTGAACTAAAAAAGGAAATCAATGTGAGACAGGGTCTTGGGAACTTGGCGACCCTTGGTACTTTCGAAAGGTATGCTGCAACTCAAGGATCCTGGAGCAGAGGAGCAAAGCTCTCACCTTGGTCTGCCACCAAGCATGGTTTCTGGCAGAAGCAGCTGAGTTTCAGGTCCTTGGTAGTAGGCTTTGTCTGCTAGGAATTTGTGCTTCTGCCCCTCTCTCTCCTTTTATCTTGTTTTCCATCGTCCCTACACTGACCTCTTTGGGCAAATCTAGTTTCCTCTTTTGCCTCATCAAACCTGCAGGCGGGTCCAGAGGCTCAGTAAGAGCTTGCTTGTCCAGTGGTGAAGGTGGGCCGTGGTGGTGAGGGGGACGATGGTGAGGATGAGGAGGGAGAGGAGCAGGAGGCTGCGCGGGATGTGCATGACTCGTTCCTGTCCGTAGTTAATAGGGGCAAAATGATGATGGGGGTTGATGGCCCTTCAGCAAGCTTATCTTATTTTAGCTTCTCTTTGCAGCAGTGCTTTAGGACTTTACAAAAACCCTTCCCTGAGCTCTGGCCTTTGTCTTTCATTGTTTCTCAGACCCAGGATTCGATGACGGTTTAGGAAGTCCCCACCCCCACCCACCGCGGTTTGTGCTGCCCCAGGTAGCGCTGCCAGCTCCTGGAAGGAGAAGCCCCAGTGCCTGTCTGTTTAGGCACTGCACTGGCTGCTGCTCTAGATCAATATTTGTATACTTGAAACTAACACATCATAAATGAACTGTATTTCAATAAATATAATAAAATTCTAAGACTAAAAAAGGGCTAAGAGTAGAGGGGCTCCCATATAGTGGTGAAGTTCAGAATTCCTGCCTGTTCTGAGGTGAATCCTCCTGAGTTAGTCCAGCCTCACCATCCAGGGCCTCCACTGCCTCTGGGTGCGTGAGGTTCTGTTGTTCCTTTGCTCCCTTAATGAATCAGCCCTCCTATAGCATTCATTTAGTAGGACATGCTGGTGGGCACCCAGTAGATGCCTGCATTATCTGATGAAACCAGCCTCTGTCCAGAAGAAAATTGACTGCAAAAACCTCCCTAAACAAGCACAAAATAATGTCCTTGTTGAACTAAAAAAGGAAATCAATGTGAGACAGGGTCTTGGGAACTTGGCGACCCTTGGTACTTTCGAAAGGTATGCTGCAACTCAAGGATCCTGGAGCAGAGGAGCAAAGCTCTCACCTTGGTCTGCCACCAAGCATGGTTTCTGGCAGAAGCAGCTGAGTTTCAGGTCCTTGGTAGTAGGCTTTGTCTGCTAGGAATTTGTGCTTCTGCCCCTCTCTCTCCTTTTATCTTGTTTTCCATCGTCCCTACACTGACCTCTTTGGGCAAATCTAGTTTCCTCTTTTGCCTCATCAAACCTGCAGGCGGGTCCAGAGGCTCAGTAAGAGCTTGCTTGTCCAGTGGTGAAGGTGGGCCGTGGTGGTGAGGGGGACGATGGTGAGGATGAGGAGGGAGAGGAGCAGGAGGCTGCGCGGGATGTGCATGACTCGTTCCTGTCCGTAGTTAATAGGGGCAAAATGATGATGGGGGTTGATGGCCCTTCAGCAAGCTTATCTTATTTTAGCTTCTCTTTGCAGCAGTGCTTTAGGACTTTACAAAAACCCTTCCCTGAGCTCTGGCCTTTGTCTTTCATTGTTTCTCAGACCCAGGATTCGATGACGGTTTAGGAAGTCCCCACCCCCACCCACCGCGGTTTGTGCTGCCCCAGGTAGCGCTGCCAGCTCCTGGAAGGAGAAGCCCCAGTGCCTGTCTGTTTTCAGAGGCACTGCACTGGCTGCTGCTCTAGATCGATTTTTTAGATTGTTGCTGCTAATCACACTGTGTTATGCTGCCCTGGCCCAGGGCCTCTGCAGAGCTTCTGAGTTGAAATATCTTGCTTCGTTCCATGGAAGCTGCTGATGCTTACTTCTCCGACCACAGCCCCCAGCTTGTCACTGACATCTCCTTAATTGAGCAGAGAGGCCTGAAAAGAGAGGGCAAGGGCGCCCACGCTCTGCATTTGCTGGTCCAGCAGTTTGGTTTCTCCTCCTGAAGTTGCTTTGGTCCTGGAATGTCTGGTGGGAGGGGCTGAGCCGAGGGAAGCTCTTAAAGAAAACACATTAACATCAGAAATCTGCAGAACAAGACTTTGAAAACACCCCAAGAGAAGAGATATACTGTATTCAGAAATAGAAATAAGGGTCAGCCACCAAATTTTCCTTTGAAAAATTAGCTGTCTTGTGGGCTCTTGGGAGCCGAATTGAGGTGATGATTAAGTTAAAGGGGTTGCACCCAGGGGTTGTTCCTCCCACCATATTGCCCCAAACAATGTGTGACCCTTCCCTTTGCCCCAGTGCAGCTTGTGCTGGCTTCTTGAGAAACAAATTTGTTAAAATGCAGCATACATGCTTGGTGGATAACGTATCTGGTAGAACTAAGGACCAGAATGCTAGAGGTACACACAGGAATTCGCAGCTGGGGTAGAGAGAAATGTATTTGGGGTTTGGGGAAGATTGTATTTGATACAGAACAAGGCATTTGAGGGACTGAGGCCACGGGATTCAGGGTGTCTTCCGGGAGGAGGGGGCAATGGCTCCTAGTCAGTGCCCAGGGTACTTCACGGAGGTTTGTCAGCCCCCGTAATATTCTATGAAGGGGGTGTTGCTGTTTGCCCTTTCCAGATGAGGAAATTGCCCAGGGTCACACAGCAGGGGACTGCTTCTTCCTTCCAGGCATAGAGGACACATGGAGGGGCATGTTGGCCTCTGGACACTTTGCAAGGAGGAGGGGCACAGTCTCACCCCCTGTGCCTTCCCCAGTGGCCTCAGGCTAGGCTGTAGGAAGCAGCAACTCTGCCCCCAGGAGGTGGAAGGATCAGGCCAGTGGCCTGAGTCATCCTGAGCTCAGGGGCTGAGACCTCCCCTGCCCTGGAGCCTGGGAGTTGCTGAGGTGAGGCACTACTTCTCTACTGCTGCCCCCCTATTCCTCATTCTTCCTCCCTCCAGGGACTTGTTGGCTGGAGGCCCAGGCTCTGCTGATAGAGAACTGACAGAGTTCCTAAAATAGGAAGCCCTGTCACCCACCCGTTCTCTTCCTTTGGCTAGGCTGCGTGGGGCCTCCTCTGGAGAAAACTCTCTTTACGGATTTGTTTTACCAGATGCAACTTTAGCAAAACGGAGTGTGACTGAACGCATGCCTTTGGTTGAGGGCCAGTTCTTGGCCATAGAATGTCTACTGAGCCTGGGAGCTCACTGGAATCCCAGGGCAGATTGGGAGCTGGAAGGAAGTCTGTGCTCTCACTTCCTGTTTAGAAGGGGTGAAGAAAACCCGGGGACCTCACTGACTCCTCAGCTGAGTTCCTTCCCTTCCAGCAGAGGCCCCAGGGCACCTGAACCTGTGCAGGGAGCTCTGAGCTTGCCACTTGCACAGCCAAATTCAAGTTCTGGTCATTTTTTTTTTCTATTAGAAGACCAGGATCAAATCTTTCTGGGACATTTATATAATGAATTCAACAGCCCTTGTGCTCCCTACCCATAGGGTTGTGGTCCAGGTCCCCAGGGGGAGCCTCCGTGTGCATCTAATGCTGGGTGGATCAGCAATGTCTCCTGATAAGAGGCAAGCTTTTGTTTGGTCAGAGATAATGCACAAGGCCTGGAACCTGAAAAGTGAGTCCTAGCCACCTGTCTGCTCAGAGAGCTGTGACTGTGACCCAGTCCACCTCTCTCTCCTGTAGTCTAGCCACTTTCACATCAAATATGAAAGTAACCATGAGCCTCCACCATTTTGCTGTTTGGGTTTTGCTTGGCTGCTTTAATTCACTCTTCTGTAACATGGGCTTTTTTCTTTCTCTACACTCCATTGATGGGAAGTCAGGTTTCACTGAATGGAGCAGAACTTTCCATTCTTTTGTTCATGAGGGGTTTGGGTTTTAATTTTTAATCTTGTTATGTTTTTACTGCTCAGAATTCACCCGATACACTTAGTTTTCCAGCTTTGCATGTGATTTGAGGGAGAGGCATCATGATACGTACAGGCAGGGGGTGGAGACTCTGCTTCTCTCTTGGCATAGTAGTCTTCTTCAGGCGCTTTGGATAGGATGGAGAAAGAGGCAACTGTGGGAAACTAGGCAAAGGCAGAATGCTGAACCCCTGGGGGTGTCCCTGCCGCCCTCGCTTCTCTGGAAGTAGAATCTTGTCTGGAGCCCTTTGTGAGCAGTGAGGTGAGACCCTGCCCAGGAGGCTGGAACCAGCACCTGTTCCTCAGTGGTAGATACAAAAAAGAGAGATGAAGTCTCTGTGTTTGAGGAACCCAAAACCTCCCAGAGAGATTAAAGCAACCCCCTAAGCATGAAAGATGTGGCAGTCACTAAAGACAACTGAGAGAGGATGTCGGACACCTGGGCTCGCTCTAGCCTTCCGAACTGGAGCAGCAATTCACTCCATCTCCCTCTGCTTCCTTTCCTTCCCGCTGTTTGTTTAGCACTGTGCTCAGTCCTGGGTGAGGTCAAAAGTGTTCTAATAAGGGATTCAGCGGTTCTGTTGGCCCGTGTCAGTGCCCCAGCTGGAGAAGACTGCTTTAAGGGCCAGGTCATCCTGCCTGAAGAGACAGGGCCTGCACTGTCGCTCTCAGTGTCTTGGCTAATCAACCTTGTCCTAGGGTGTCCTTCTGGACGGACCACATCCTAACCTCAGCTTCTGCACTCATTCTGTTCTTCTGAGTCTGAGCCATTTGCATAGATTCCACCTCCAGATGGCATCTTTCATTTGCTGTGCCAGTGTCTAATTTGGAAAGACCCCTGACATCACCCCTGAGACAAATCTTTGGCCCTGGACCCCTCTTCTCACCTGGGTTTTATTCTGGCAAGTTGCTTGCAATCCAGATGGAGCTTATAGACTTCAGATTACTTGAGGCGACAAGATGTAGACCCAAACTAATTGAAAAAAAAAAAAGTATTATATTAATGATAAGGTTTCCCTCCTGTTTCCTGAGGGACAGTCAGGATTTGCATAAATGGGAAAGAGCAGCGAGTGCATTCTTGGCAGGAGGCAAGGCTTCAGCGAGAACTGAGAGATGGGAATGTGCTTCAGGGAGCAATGAATAGACCAGTTGGCTAAAAATATTTATCGAGAGCCCTGTGTGTGAGGTCCAAGGAAGGCAGCAAGGGAGATAAGGAGTGATCTTTGTCCTCAGGTTCAAATTCTGGAAGACCCATCTGAACAGAAAGGCCTGGTGAGAGGCTAGGACACAAAGCTGAATTTGGGAACTGAGGGTGCAGGATAGCACAGATACAGAGGAAGAAAAAGCTGTGTGCTCAGGACATAATCTTAGTAAAGCTGCAGATTAGGTTTAAGCAAACATTTACAAAGAGGATTGGCAGGGGGAATGTGTAGAGGGAGGGAGCGGAGCTTCGGAACTGGTGCTGTAAGGTGGAAAAGAAGATACCAGGGGCCGAGCCCAGATGGACTTTTAGCAGCTAGCTCTCCAGCCAGCTGAGACCCCTGATATTTGTTATGTTGCTGTTGTGTCGGTGGCTGTGGCAGCAAAGTCATCCAGGCCTGCGGAGACCTTTCTAGGTTGTGAGGTTCTTTGGCTTTTTGAGATGGTCGCAAGAAGTTGCTTTGGTTTCTTCTCCCTGACTACAGAGGAATGCCTGTAGTCCCTGAAATATAAAAACAGCTGACTGAACTCTGCGTCCTGTTAGCGGAAACAATTACTAATCAGATAGGTGATTGGGTCCTTGCATTAGCTCTCCTGAATATAGCCAAATGCTTCTCCAAAGGAACTTAGTTTGAACTTACATTGCTGAAAGCTGGTATGTCACCATTTAAGCTACAATGAAAAATAGCAATGCATGAGATACGAGTCTAGGTTAACAATAAAATGCACATTCATTCATTCAGCAGACATTTTTGTCCCTGTTAGGTGCAAGTCACTCTGCTAGGCACAAAGCCAGGCGCCTGTTTATAAATGCCTCTCTGGTACTATGCTGTTAAATGTGCAAGATCTGGATACTACGCCATATGCACAAGATCCGGACACTGCCCAAATAAATAAGCAAGGAATTCCAGCTTCCAGTTCTTCCAGTGGAAGCATGAACTGACATGAGAGAAGGGATTTCTTCAGTGGTCTCTGGTAGTCATGTGGCCTCACCCCGCTGTGAACTTTGTGAGGCTACCAAGTTTCATAAGAAAAAGCCCTTGTCCAGGGCCATGTATGCAGGAGGCAGTTGGAGTGAGAAAGGAGGGAGAATAATCTCACAAGCAGGAAACAAAACCCAGTGTCACATCCAGGAGAGTGGTGGAAGCTGACTCCCCTCTGATGAAGCTGGTTCCTTTTACAGCAGCAAGCAGGGGCCTGGCTGGGTCTCAGCCCAGGTTTGGGAACCATATCTGAATGAACCTGCTGGGTGGACGAACTGCCGGGTGCCCAGGAACTGGCCGGTGGAGTCTGAGAGCCAGGACCTGGCTGGCGTGAACATGGCCCCTGTGGTTGAGCCCAGATGGCCCTAGGAAGGAAGATGTGCCACGGGTTCCATCTGGCTGTGCCCCTCCCGCTCGACTCCTTTGAGAACCAGACGCTGTGGGGAGAGGAAGAGCTGGCACCAGACGGTGCTGGAGCCCAGCTTCCGGCTTCTGTGTGTTAACTTCCTGGTTGCCCCAAACAAGGTGCTCTCCATTGTAGGACTCAGCTTTTATTTTTGTTTAGATTGGGGTTTCTACCAGTGTAAATCATTGGTTAGGGCTGTTCAGGTCCAGACAGAGTGGGGACTGTGATGCCCCAGGTTTGCGTTTGGGAAACGCCTCTGACTCACTCAGAGAATCGGGTGATCATGTGTATCTCAATTTCTCCTGCCCACGAAAACAGGATACAACTTGCCTCCTGCAGATCACAAGGCTGTGGGAAACTTACTTAATGAAAGTAAAGAGTGTGTACATACTCATAATAACCTCTGAGGGGGTCAGGGTTTCGGTAGGAAAGACACATGGTGGTCTGAAAAGTCTTTCTTTACAAGTAAAGCCCATTTCGTTGTTTGTGTCAAAGTCTCTTGCTCCCCTTCGGATCATTCCCGCGTAGTCATATGCCCTGGATAATGTATTAGTAATAATAATTGCTAATATTTATTAACCAACTCCTCTGTGCCAATCACTCTGCTAGATATTTTCATGAATTCTGAAAATAGACATAAAAGATAAGTATATTAGTCCTTCTTTATACTTGTGGAAACTGAGGCCTAGGAAGGTGAGTAGAGAGCATAGAGGTGACCCGGCAAGTAAATGGTGAGCCAGGATTGTGACTCAGGACCACCCAGCTCCAAGGCCGTACACGTTCCACCATACCCCGTGGGCTCCTGGCCATTCTTCTCAGATTGCCGAGGGCCAATGAATGAAATCTGCTCAGAGGAGACAGCTCCTAGCAGAATGCTGACTGGGGAGTACACAGTGCTGAGCACAAGGTCGGCAGTGCTCACACTCAACCCAAGGATGGGGCCAAGGCTGGGAGTGGAGGACACATGCAGTGTCTTTTCCTTGGCAGAAATGCCCGATAGACTGAACTCATACTTTCTTGTGTAGAAGGCTCCGTGTTCCTAGTCTGCCCTGTGTGGAGGAGCTCAGGAAAGAAACGAATTTATTTTGTGTGGTAGGCTCATCCCACATCCAGGTCTCTCCCACCTCCTGTGCCCTGGGGATGCAATTCTCGTTCATAAGGAAGAAGGCAGGTTGATGACATGGGGCACTGGGGATTGGGCCTCTTTCGTGCTGCTTCTAAGAGGCCCAGTGTTTTCTTGGCAACGTAGTTTACCTGGAAGCTGTTAACTTTGCCCTAGTTGATTTTATTGCATGCGTACTTACCCTTTCTGTGAGGCTTTCAGAAAATAGGTGTGGTATCTGATGAGTTAAAACTCGTCTTAATTATGCACCGAAGCGGGCTTAAGGAGTGTTATTACTTGCTTAATGCTAGCAGCTTGTAAAACAGTTTCCATGGCTCTCAGCACAGCCAGGCCTGCATGGTCATACATCTGCTCCTGAAAAGGATTTGCCATTTGGAAATGCAGGCACTTAGCTCTGGCAAATGGCTTCCTGACACAATCATTCGAGTGTTCGATGTCCTGAATGTCATTGTCTACTGAGTGGTGTTGAGTTTAGTAGCTCTTTCAGAGGTTGGGCTGTTAGCAGCCCCTTTTGGATGGTGGTGGTCATAGCCTTTGATTCCTGGGAAGTCGCTGCTGGTTTTATTGATGCTTTGTTAGGACCAGAATTCCCTAGGGTCTGTCATTAGCTCTTTAGAGGAGTGTTTATATATACCAGCCAGAATACTTGTGAAATTTCTGTATTATGTAATCACCATTAACGTTGGATAAGACTTTCTTTTTCCTATTTGCAGTAATCATGATCTTAATACTTAGTTACTTAGGTAAGGATACAGAAAACTGTAGAGTCTATTCTTATATACATACAAGTAACATTCTGCTTTTCCAACTTTCTAGGCTTCTCAGGCAATGATGTATTCCAAATAACATGTTTTTTATTGGTATCTAAAATTTACCTCTTGAATTTAAAAATTAATTTTTCAACATTTGAAAATAAGATGTTTAACTTTTGTCGTCTTGGTTTCTTAAATACCACACATGTAATGTAACTTTCATTTCAATGACTTGAGACACTCGATACCAGAGACTGTGAGACACATCAGTCAACGATAGTCTGAAGGCAGCTGAAACACATAGGGCTGGCCCTGTGTCCCCCAAGAGCTAGAGTGTTGTGAACTCTCAAATCTCCCTGCCATCCTGTGTTCTGTGGCTTCTGATCCACAGCCTTGTTTCTCACAGAGGACCAAGGACTTGGAAGTGGTTCTTCTCTCTTGGAGGAGCTCAACACGTGGGCTTTGTGACAGCAGACTTGCTCACAGGTCCTCTGCATTTACTCAAGAATTCACAGCTTTGCTGCAGGTGGGCGGGAGGGAAGCCAAGGCAGCCCTCCTTGTGAACAGCAAAGCTTACTTGGGCTCACAGGTTATAGATTCCATCAAATGCCATTTCCTGGCCTGACTTGACAGAAGCCACTGCTCTCATTGTTATTACTTGCTTAATGCAGCTTGTAAAACAGTTTCCATGGCTCTCAGCACAGCCAAGCCTGCATGGTCATACATCTGCTCCTGAAAAGGATTTGCCATTTGGAAATGCAGGCACTTAGCTCTGGCAAATGGCTTCCTGACACAATCATTCGAGTGTTCGATGTCCTGAATGTCATTGTCTACTGAGTGGTGTTGAGTTTAGTAGCTCTTTCAGAGGTTGGGCTGTTAGCAGCCCCTTTTGGATGGTGGTGGTCATAGCCTTTGATTCCTGGGAAGTCGCTGCTGGTTTTATTGATGCTTTGTTAGGACCAGAATTCCCTAGGGTCTGTCATTAGCTCTTTAGAGGAGTGTTTATATATACCAGCCAGAATACTTGTGAAATTTCTGTATTATGTAATCACCATTAACGTTGGATAAGACTTTCTTTTTCCTATTTGCAGTAATCATGATCTTAATACTTAGTTACTTAGGTAAGGATACAGAAAACTGTAGAGTCTATTCTTATATACATACAAGTAACATTCTGCTTTTCCAACTTTCTAGGCTTCTCAGGCAATGATGTATTCCAAATAACATGTTTTTTATTGGTATCTAAAATTTACCTCTTGAATTTAAAAATTAATTTTTCAACATTTGAAAATAAGATGTTTAACTTTTGTCGTCTTGGTTTCTTAAATACCACACATGTAATGTAACTTTCATTTCAATGACTTGAGACACTCGATACCAGAGACTGTGAGACACATCAGTCAACGATAGTCTGAAGGCAGCTGAAACACATAGGGCTGGCCCTGTGTCCCCCAAGAGCTAGAGTGTTGTGAACTCTCAAATCTCCCTGCCATCCTGTGTTCTGTGGCTTCTGATCCACAGCCTTGTTTCTCACAGAGGACCAAGGACTTGGAAGTGGTTCTTCTCTCTTGGAGGAGCTCAACACGTGGGCTTTGTGACAGCAGACTTGCTCACAGGTCCTCTGCATTTACTCAAGAATTCACAGCTTTGCTGCAGGTGGGGCGGGGAGGGAAGCCAAGCCGCAGCTCCCAATGGGCCTTGACCCTTAGCAAAGCTACTGCTTGGGGAAATGCATCTTAGCCTGTATGGGGATCTCACAGGTTATAGATTCATCATACAAATGATATGTCCTTTATTTCCTGGCCTGACTTTGACAGAAGCCACTGCTCTCATTTCTGTTTTACAAGTAGCTGATGGTTCCTGGAGAAATAAGCTTTCCGCCTCCTGTCTGCATGTTGGCCCTGTGTACCACCCCTTGGAAGGACAGGAGATGTCAAGATAGCCAAGAGCCCAGCTTCTGAGCACTTCGGAGGATCCTTTGGTAAGCTCATCACATGTGGAATTTCTTCTTCTTTTCTTTTTTGTTGTTTTTTTTTGAGGGAGGGGGTACACCATGCAGTATGTGGGATCTTACGTCTCTGTTCAGGGATAAAATCCATGTCCCTGATATTGAAAGCGCAGAGTCTTAACTATTGGACTACCAGGAAAGTCCTTGTAATTTCTTCTTCAGTGCCCGTCTCTCCTCTGAACTCTGAGCTCCAAGAAACTGGGAACTGTATCATTATTCCCATGGCCCTGGCCTCCACAAAGTGCTTGACACATCACAGGCACTGGGCAGATAGCTGCCGGGTTCCGTTTGAAGAGGTCTTTCACTGACTTTCTCATCTGAACAGTCCTGCAAGAATATTTAGTGGACAGTGATATTCTTCAGACTAGGTGTTTGAGCTTGAAGAAGGGTTTCCGGAGTGGCAAAATTTGTATTCTCCCCTGCAAGACTGATGGGAAGGTGGGCACTGTCTTTTGGTTTTCAGGTTGTGATCACAGGTCAGTAGGTAGCTACCCTGTGCTCAGCACTTTTCTAGGGGCTGGATGGCTGCAGACTGTGAGATTTCACACCGTGAAATTTCACACTAGGCCAGAACATATTTATACCCTAAGTAGAGAGGGAGCAGCAACCCCACAGAGAAAGTATGTCAAGTACACAGAAGTCTGTGGAATTCAGAAATGGCAGAGAGATGGATGGAGACCACAGCCGAGAGCAGGAGCCCTACTTCAATATTGGATGACTCAGCCTCCCACCTCCTGTCTGTCATTTACACACACACACACACACACACACACACACACACACACACACATGTTTTAAATTATTTGAGTGCACCAGATCTTAGCTGAAGTCCTCTTTTGTTGTGACATGCAGTTGCAGCACGTGGGAGCTAGTTCCTTGACCAGGGATTGAACCCGGGCCCCCTGCATTGGGAGCTCAGAGTCTTAGCCACTGGACCACCAGGGAAGTCCTCTCTTGCTTGTCTTTAGAAAATAGAGTTACCTGTACAGTGTCCACCTTATTTTCTTCCTTGTTTACATTGCTGTTTCTCTACCTCAGTCTTCTCTGTCAGACAGCTGCAGTCTGGGCTAGACAGGTATTAGGTATCTTCCTACCTTGATTCCCTCTTTCCCTGTCTCATTTTCTCATGCCATTATTTCCCTCTTCCAGTCACAACATTTCAGTTTCTTTACACCTACCTTCTTCACACACCCTTTCCTACCTTCCCAGTTCCCAGGTCTCCAGCCTCCTTTCCCCAACACCTTGTCTGAACATGTACTGCCCAGGCAGTAGCCTGTTCATCTTCCCTACTACTCACTTTTTCCAACAAGCTGACTACTCTATGGCTGTTCATTTGTGAGCTTTGCTTTGCATTTTCCAAGTGGAGAATGAGTTATCTGATACATGTATTTGCTTGTCAAACGTGTCCCTTCTATGATCAACTGCTGTGAAAGGCACCACAGAGGAGTAATGTTTTGAAGATACACTTTTCCAGGAACTCAGAACAGATCTTTGGCAGTTTTGTTGTTGTTTTTTTTTCCCTAAGAATCTCCTAAAATTTTCTGGGGAAAAAAAAAATTAGGGGATCTAAGTCCTAATATTGCAAACATTTCACTGGTTGGGAAGGTGGGCACTGTCTTTTTAGGTTGTGATCACAGGTCAGTAGGTAGCTACCCTGTGCTCAGCACTTTTCTAGGGGCTGGATGGCTGCAGACTGTGAGATTTCACACCGTGAAATTTCACACTAGGCCAGAACATATTTATACCCTAAGTAGAGAGGGAGCAGCAACCCCACAGAGAAAGTATGTCAAGTACACAGAAGTCTGTGGAATTCAGAAATGGCAGAGAGATGGATGGAGACCACAGCCGAGAGCAGGAGCCCTACTTCAATATTGGATGACTCAGCCTCCCACCTCCTGTCTGTCATTTACACACACACACACACACACACACACACACACACACACACACATGTTTTAAATTATTTGAGTGCACCAGATCTTAGCTGAAGTCCTCTTTTGTTGTGACATGCAGTTGCAGCACGTGGGAGCTAGTTCCTTGACCAGGGATTGAACCCGGGCCCCCTGCATTGGGAGCTCAGAGTCTTAGCCACTGGACCACCAGGGAAGTCCTCTCTTGCTTGTCTTTAGAAAATAGAGTTACCTGTACAGTGTCCACCTTATTTTCTTCCTTGTTTACATTGCTGTTTCTCTACCTCAGTCTTCTCTGTCAGACAGCTGCAGTCTGGGCTAGACAGGTATTAGGTATCTTCCTACCTTGATTCCCTCTTTCCCTGTCTCATTTTCTCATGCCATTATTTCCCTCTTCCAGTCACAACATTTCAGTTTCTTTACACCTACCTTCTTCACACACCCTTTCCTACCTTCCCAGTTCCCAGGTCTCCAGCCTCCTTTCCCCAACACCTTGTCTGAACATGTACTGCCCAGGCAGTAGCCTGTTCATCTTCCCTACTACTCACTTTTTCCAACAAGCTGACTACTCTATGGCTGTTCATTTGTGAGCTTTGCTTTGCATTTTCCAAGTGGAGAATGAGTTATCTGATACATGTATTTGCTTGTCAAACGTGTCCCTTCTATGATCAACTGCTGTGAAAGGCACCACAGAGGAGTAATGTTTTGAAGATACACTTTTCCAGGAACTCAGAACAGATCTTTGGCAGTTTTGTTGTTGTTTTTTTTTCCCTAAGAATCTCCTAAAATTTTCTGGGGAAAAAAAAAATTAGGGGATCTAAGTCCTAATATTGCAAACATTTCACTTATGAATTAAGAGTGGGGACAGTGGGTGATCCTACTACCCTTAGGTGGAGAAGGGACTTACTAAGGGGCGGGAGAAAACTTACACTCTTCTCCATCCTGACCTTGGACTTTAGCTTGTGGTTGGCGGGAGTAAGACATGGGATGGTAGCATTCAGCACTCTCTTGTCTACCTCTGGGAAAATTTAGCTCACCTGCAGATAGAACTATATATGAAGAATATCAGGAATGAGGAACTGTTATGAATGGTGAAGAAAGGAGCTTCTCCTTCTGTGATGAGAGCCAGGAGCGAAAACTGTGAGAGCAGCTCCATGGTGAGCACTGGCCAGGCAGGGGCAGGGCCCTGGTCTCCGGCTGCCAGCAGCAACGAGCTCCGTGGACTCCTCCTCCACCATGGTGGCAGTGAAGAGTTACAGAGAAGGATGGTTGTCCTGCTGGGCAGTTGTGTCAAGGGGCATATTGGGAAACGGTGGGGGTTCGCGGGAAGCTTAGGCTCCCAGCATAGGGGGAGCATCAGAACTCAAAGGCATTACAGTCGTGCCCTTAATTATTTCCCTAGTCTTGGTGAGTAGAGAAAACTACAATTAGGTGAAGAAGAACAGACGAGGCCACTGGTCCGCAGAATGACGTTGTGGTGGGTGGTTATGGAACCAGATACACACATAATATAGGGGAGTGGATAGAGCTGGTGTGGTGGGTAAGCAGAGAAAGTATTGCCTGTGAGCTGAGTGTGAGGTTGGCCAATGTTAGTGATCTAAATGGGAAGAGTCATGTTGAGGTCTCCTTGGAAGTTCCTTGAAGTGACTGATGGTGTTTGTTCCTCTTCATGGCGTAATTGCTCTCAACACTGCTGATGAACAGACAGGACTGAACAGTGTTCATTCACTCTAGCCAGAGGGGATCATTAGTATCCTAGTATATTTTCTTACTTTTGCCCCGACAAGGGGCACCACAGAGGAGTAATGTTTTGAAGATACACTTTGCCAGGAACTCAGAACAGATCTTTGGCAGTTTTGTTGTTGTTTTTTTTTCCCTAAGAATCTCCTAAAATTTTCTGGGGAAAAAAAAAATTAGGGGATCTAAGTCCTAATATTGCAAACATTTCACTTATGAATTAAGAGTGGGGACAGTGGGTGATCCTACTACCCTTAGGTGGAGAAGGGACTTACTAAGGGGCGGGAGAAAACTTACACTCTTCTCCATCCTGACCTTGGACTTTAGCTTGTGGTTGGCGGGAGTAAGACATGGGATGGTAGCATTCAGCACTCTCTTGTCTACCTCTGGGAAAATTTAGCTCACCTGCAGATAGAACTATATATGAAGAATATCAGGAATGAGGAACTGTTATGAATGGTGAAGAAAGGAGCTTCTCCTTCTGTGATGAGAGCCAGGAGCGAAAACTGTGAGAGCAGCTCCATGGTGAGCACTGGCCAGGCAGGGGCAGGGCCCTGGTCTCCGGCTGCCAGCAGCAACGAGCTCCGTGGACTCCTCCTCCACCATGGTGGCAGTGAAGAGTTACAGAGAAGGATGGTTGTCCTGCTGGGCAGTTGTGTCAAGGGGCATATTGGGAAACGGTGGGGGTTCGCGGGAAGCTTAGGCTCCCAGCATAGTGGAGCATCAGAACTCAAAGGCATTACAGTCGTGCCCTTAATTATTTCCCTAGTCTTGGTGAGTAGAGAAAACTACAATTAGGTGAAGAAGAACAGACGAGGCCACTGGTCCGCAGAATGACGTTGTGGTGGGTGGTTATGGAACCAGATACACACATAATATAGGGGAGTGGATAGAGCTGGTGTGGTGGGTAAGCAGAGAAAGTATTGCCTGTGAGCTGAGTGTGAGGTTGGCCAATGTTAGTGATCTAAATGGGAAGAGTCATGTTGAGGTCTCCTTGGAAGTTCCTTGAAGTGACTGATGGTGTTTGTTCCTCTTCATGGCGTAATTGCTCTCAACACTGCTGATGAACAGACAGGACTGAACAGTGTTCATTCACTCTAGCCAGAGGGGATCATTAGTATCCTAGTATATTTTCTTACTAGTTAATACTGAAACTTTCCCTAATCTTCTCTGGCCAGCACAGAAATAAATGGGCATGATGCCATGACCACTGCTTAGTGGGCTCTCATTCCACAAAACTGGCATTTGCATAGGTGCTAAAGAGCTGCAGAAGGCCAGCGATGGTGGGGATTATACAGATATAACCAGGTTCTGTACAACTCCTGTTCTCTCTCACAGGAAGAATCTGAGGTTCAGTGATGAAAAAGTGAAAGTATTAGTAGCTCAGTGCTGTCTGACTCTTTGTGACCCTATGGACTGTAGCCCACCAGACTCCTCTGTCCATGGGATTCTCCAGACAAGAATACTGTCATGGGTTGCCATTCCCTTCTCCAGGGGATCTTCCCAACCCAGGGATCAAACTTGGGTCTCAGGAATTGCAGGCAGATTCTTTACCATAAAATCTTGCCCCAATGCAGGATTGCAGGACCCTGGAAAAAATTCAGGTCCTCCAATTTCTAGGTCAGGGTGTCACCTCTTAGGTCATACAGCCTTAAAATATAGTATTCCCCAGCTAGACTGGGCTATAGTGCTTGGCTCTAAAATACCCTTCATAGAATGTAGAATGAAGCCATTCATTCAGCTCCAATCATGAATAATACTCAAGTGTAGAGAATGATAACTTTCTCTTACATCAACTAGGCCAAAAGAATAGGATTTAAGGGTAACTTGCTCTCATCCCTACTACCAGTAGAAAACCTTCCCCCTTCTTTCCTCCTCCTGCTCTGCCCTAAAGCACATGCCTACCTTGGTTAGGCCAGCATCTTTGTTAGTACTGAGCATAGAACAGCATGCTGACTTTTCTCTTTGGGTCATGTCAGGATTTCCTAGACAAGACAGATCTTTGAACCTCTTCTGTATTTTTCTAATTGTCATTTCTGTGATGGACATGAAACTCAAGATGTTTCAGATGAAATCTCATAATCCCATAATCCCTCATTCTTCTTCACATTGAAGAAATCAAGAGTAGACGAGGAAAAGCTATGATATATTCCTTCTGCCAGTCAATGGGGTTATTGATGAGTAATATGGTCTAAAGAAAAACTAAGAAAATTCATTTGAATAACGAGTCCTACTGTATAGCACAGGGAACTATATCCAATATCTGGTGATAAGCCATAATGGAAAGTAATATTATATATATATATGTATTTACAACTAAATCACTTCGTTGTATAGCAGAATTTATCACAGCATAGTAAATCAACTATGCTGTTGTTCAATCGCTCAGTCGTGTCTGACTCTTTGTGACCCCATGGACTGTAGCGCCACAGGCTTCCCTGCCCTTCATTATCTCCAGGGGTTTGCTTAAACTCATGTCCATTGAGTCAGTAATGCCATCCAACTGTCTCATTCTCTGTTGCCTCCTCCATCTCCTTCCCTCAATCCTTCCCAGCATCAGGGTTTTTTCCAGTGAGTCGGCTCTTCCCATCAGGTGGCCAAAGTCCTGGAGCTTCAGCATCAGTCCTTCCAGTGAATATTCAGGGTTGGTTTCCTTTAGGATTGACTGGTTTGATCTTCTTGCTTTCCCGCCACCCCACCCCGCAAAAGAGAAATAAGATGTATTTGAGGGGTTAAAATGCCATTCTCGAGCTTTATAAATGATATGTTTTATCTGATAACTTGAAGAACTTCTGATGTTTGTTTGTTGTCCTGTGAGGACCATAGCAATTGTAGAATGAAGCATTCATTCAGCTCCAATAAAATACTCATTTCCCTACTAAGGCCAAAAGAATAGGATTTAAGGGTAACTTGCTCTCATCCCTACTACCAGTAGAAAACCTTCCCCCTTCTTTCCTCCTCCTGCTCTGCCCTAAAGCACATGCCTACCTTGGTTAGGCCAGCATCTTTGTTAGTACTGAGCATAGAACAGCATGCTGACTTTTCTCTTTGGGTCATGTCAGGATTTCCTAGACAAGACAGATCTTTGAACCTCTTCTGTATTTTTCTAATTGTCATTTCTGTGATGGACATGAAACTCAAGATGTTTCAGATGAAATCTCATAATCCCATAATCCCTCATTCTTCTTCACATTGAAGAAATCAAGAGTAGACGAGGAAAAGCTATGATATATTCCTTCTGCCAGTCAATGGGGTTATTGATGAGTAATATGGTCTAAAGAAAAACTAAGAAAATTCATTTGAATAACGAGTCCTACTGTATAGCACAGGGAACTATATCCAATATCTGGTGATAAGCCATAATGGAAAGTAATATTATATATATATATGTATTTACAACTAAATCACTTCGTTGTATAGCAGAATTTATCACAGCATAGTAAATCAACTATGCTGTTGTTCAATCGCTCAGTCGTGTCTGACTCTTTGTGACCCCATGGACTGTAGCGCCACAGGCTTCCCTGCCCTTCATTATCTCCAGGGGTTTGCTTAAACTCATGTCCATTGAGTCAGTAATGCCATCCAACTGTCTCATTCTCTGTTGCCTCCTCCATCTCCTTCCCTCAATCCTTCCCAGCATCAGGGTTTTTTCCAGTGAGTCGGCTCTTCCCATCAGGTGGCCAAAGTCCTGGAGCTTCAGCATCAGTCCTTCCAGTGAATATTCAGGGTTGGTTTCCTTTAGGATTGACTGGTTTGATCTTCTTGCTTTCCCGCCACCCCACCCCCGCAAAAAAGAGAGAAATAAGATGTATTTGAGGGGTTAAAAATGCCATTCTCGAGCTTTATAAATGATATGTTTTATCTGATAACTTGAAGAACTTCTGATGTTTGTTTGTTGTCCTGTGAGGACCACGGGTCATGTGATTCATCTCCCTTAGTCCTTGGTGCCAGGTGGGTGAAAAATGAGACACTTTGAATCAGATCTCCCCACTGAACACATACCTACTACCTGAGCCAATTCCTTCTCTCACAAATTGCTTTCCTTACATATCTTCTCATAGAATTGTCAACGCCTCAAACCGGTCAAAAAAGAGAAAACACACAGCTCTGATCACCTCACTTCCCCTACTCAAAACACTTATCAGCTGCTGATGACTAAAGTGGCTGTTCCCATAGAGGACCCCGGAGCAGCAGCATCAGCATTACTGGGAACTTGTTAGAAATGCACATCCCTGGGCCCACCGCAGTCCCACTGAATCAGGAACACTGCAGGTGAGAACCTGAAAGTTGTGTTCTAACAAGCCCTCCAAGTGATTTTTTTTTTTTAACTTGTATTTCCTCCAAGTGATTTTGATACACATTTGACAAGCACTGGTCCCCAGCATTAAGTATTCTCTGGAGCTGGCCGTCAGGGAGACATCATACTGTGGCCAACCATTCAGCCTCCTGTGTGTGCCCCTGCGTGCACTCTGTCCTTATGGTACTCTGGTACTGTGGTTGAAGAGAACTTTATTTTCATGCCTTCCTGCCCTTACTCGGGTGGCTCCTCTGCCAGGAATGCTCTCCTCTACCTTACCCTGTATCTCTGTACCCAATTCTTTACCTAAAAGCTTTGCCTGACTTAATTGCTGGAAGGCACGTTTCTTTTTTTTTTTTTAAGATTTATTTATTTATTTTTGGGGGGCGGGGGTCGGGTTGGGGAGGGAGGGGAGCAGGCGGGCCACTTCTATTGGTCTTTCATTTCTCTGTTTTCATCCGTCTTTGTTCTTTGGCTCCTGCGGGCCTCCCATCGCGGTGGCATATGTTGTCGCAGAGCGCCAGCTCTGGGCGCATGTGCTCCAGAGCTCCGGCTTGATGATTGGACACATCAGTCCAGCCGCTCCGCGGCACGTGGGATCTTCCCAGGCCAGGGATCGAACCGGCGCCCCTTGCACTGCAAGGCGGTGTCCTTATCCACTGGACCAGCAGGGGAAGCCCGGAAGGCACGTTTCTGATGAGGGATTTTTTTTTTTAGTAAGCAAAGATGGCCGTCTCCAGTTATTCACAGGCCCATAAATCACTCTAATAGAACCCCAGCAGCACAGAGGGTTTTTCCAGGTGACGGTTCGCAAACATCATCTAACCTGCACACACATTAACTAAACAGGAACACCTCGTTTTCCTTCTGGAAGCCTCCACAAGTGTTGTGATGAAAGAGGGTGATTCAGTTCAGACCTGATGGGTTAAACAGAATACACGATCCAGTGCAGCTGATGGGAGCCAAGAGCAATAAGGACAACTATATTTAGATGGCATGAACCTTGATGATTTTCTCTTGCTCTGTCTTACCTCCCAAGCTGAATGCATCCTCAGGAAACTCATCCTGATAATTGAAACACTGGAAAACACTGATAATTTTGTAAAAACTATGTACTGTAAATGCATGGTGTTCCAAGCAATGCATTCACTTCTGCCATGTTTCATATGCTAAAATGACCACCTTCTTTACAAAAACTGCAAGTAGATTTTAATTAATAACCTTAAACTCATAGATAGTCTCTGTAAGACATGGATCAAAATGGTGTCTACCAACATGTGATCCCTCCTGTCTTAGAGTGTCACTCACTAGCTCTGCAGCCATTTGTAGCTTTGGGGAAACTGGACAACCTCTTCCTGTACAAATGTCTGATAACGACTAACATGTCTAACAGGGTTGCTGGAGAGATTAATGGGATCATAGGTTCCCCTATAAATGGCAAAGAGTGTAAATAAGATTGTCATTTTCACCACCACTCCCTGCTGCCTCCTCTAAATGCAAAGATCTTACAGTTTCACTTGAAAAACTGAAAAACTATTCTTTTGGTTATGTTATAAATATTCAGTTAGTCCTGGAATAGGTGATTGGGGCCTGGTTGGAAGGAGCCACTAGCTTTTAGTGAGATGTTGTGATTAGGATGTGGAAGGAGTTAGCATATACTAATATTTGGTTCAAAGTTCTCGTTTTCCCAGTGTGGTCCTCAGGCTGATCTCGTTGTTCACAGTATTGTGGGCCATTTGAATTAGAGGGTGCAGTAGAGCCTAACATTCATATTCTTCAGAAATGCCTGCCTCTTCATCTCTGGAAATTGTCATTAGCTCTTGCTTGGACATCCCCAGAATTGGGTGGGGTCATCATCTCAAAAGTTCATTTCTTTGTTAGGTTCCAGTTGTTGGAACATTCGTTCACCCTTTCAGCCAAAATTTGCTTTCGCTTCTACTGCTCTACATTCTCAAGTCTGACAGAACCACACAGAAGGCTGCTCTTCTCAAAATGGCAGGGCTTATTGAAGACATAATGTGCCGTTAACCTGCTTCTCTTCTCTGAACTAAACATCCCCTGGTTTTGTAAAAGATCCAGTGCAGCTGATGGGAGCCAAGAGCAATAAGGACAACTATATTTAGATGGCATGAACCTTGATGATTTTCTCTTGCTCTGTCTTACCTCCCAAGCTGAATGCATCCTCAGGAAACTCATCCTGATAATTGAAACACTGGAAAACACTGATAATTTTGTAAAAACTATGTACTGTAAATGCATGGTGTTCCAAGCAATGCATTCACTTCTGCCATGTTTCATATGCTAAAATGACCACCTTCTTTACAAAAACTGCAAGTAGATTTTAATTAATAACCTTAAACTCATAGATAGTCTCTGTAAGACATGGATCAAAATGGTGTCTACCAACATGTGATCCCTCCTGTCTTAGAGTGTCACTCACTAGCTCTGCAGCCATTTGTAGCTTTGGGGAAACTGGACAACCTCTTCCTGTACAAATGTCTGATAACGACTAACATGTCTAACAGGGTTGCTGGAGAGATTAATGGGATCATAGGTTCCCCTATAAATGGCAAAGAGTGTAAATAAGATTGTCATTTTCACCACCACTCCCTGCTGCCTCCTCTAAATGCAAAGATCTTACAGTTTCACTTGAAAAACTGAAAAACTATTCTTTTGGTTATGTTATAAATATTCAGTTAGTCCTGGAATAGGTGATTGGGGCCTGGTTGGAAGGAGCCACTAGCTTTTAGTGAGATGTTGTGATTAGGATGTGGAAGGAGTTAGCATATACTAATATTTGGTTCAAAGTTCTCGTTTTCCCAGTGTGGTCCTCAGGCTGATCTCGTTGTTCACAGTATTGTGGGCCATTTGAATTAGAGGGTGCAGTAGAGCCTAACATTCATATTCTTCAGAAATGCCTGCCTCTTCATCTCTGGAAATTGTCATTAGCTCTTGCTTGGACATCCCCAGAATTGGGTGGGGTCATCATCTCAAAAGTTCATTTCTTTGTTAGGTTCCAGTTGTTGGAACATTCGTTCACCCTTTCAGCCAAAATTTGCTTTCGCTTCTACTGCTCTACATTCTCAAGTCTGACAGAACCACACAGAAGGCTGCTCTTCTCAAAATGGCAGGGCTTATTGAAGACATAATGTGCCGTTAACCTGCTTCTCTTCTCTGAACTAAACATCCCCTGGTTTTGTAAATTTCCTCTGTTGATGTCATTGTCAGAACTGCCTCACAATCCTGGTTCTCTCGTCTGGGTGAGGAACATGCGTTTTTATGATGTGATTACTGGGGTAATGACAAACTAACTGGCAGGAAGCAACTAGGCCTTTTTTGGTCTTACAATAAGGCAAACTTTCCCCTTCGGCCTGCACCCTTACTGGCCCACACAACTACAGGAATTCCAAAAGAACCAAAGGGAACTGACCCTCATAGCTTCGAGGCTCTAAGGAAACAAACAGTGACACTGGGCTATGGGGACAGCCTGATACTGTCTGTCATGTAGAGTGAATTCAATTGGCATAGTTCCTACTGATCATCTCCATATCCAAAAGGATAGAATTCTTCCCAGTAATTCTATAGAAATGTTGAAGCAGCAGACAGTGTAGGAAGTTAGGTGTAGTGATTACATGCATGCACAGACAGATCCACTTATGAATATGGCTCTTCCACTTCAGTCATTTTACATCTCTGAGTCTCTGTTTTCTCATGTGTAAAATCAAGATGATCATTCCTACCTCACAAAGTTAATGTGAGGGCTAAATACATTGACATTTCCAAAACAGTGCTTGGCTCACAGGAGGTGCTGATGAGTACACTTGGATGTTCTTAGCACATGGGCTTTTGTTGAGGTTTTGGCCTTCCTTCCTCCTAAGCAGCCCAGGTAAAAGCATTTAAGACATTCTGGTGTAGTGCTAAGAGTACTGAGGAATCTGAAGCAAGGGGTGGAAAAATTCTCTTTGTGAAGGCCTACATTCCTTGGTGATTCAAAGCAGGAGACGTAGGGCTGGGAAGATCCCCTGGAGAAGGGAATGGCTACCCACTCCAGTATTCCTGCTAGGAGAATCCCATGGACAGAGGAGCCTGGTGGGCTACAGTCCAAGGGGTCACAAAGAGTTGGACATGCTCAACCTCGCTTATCATTAGAGAAGTGCAAATTAAAACCATAATGAGATACCACCACACACCCGTCAGAATGGCCATCATCAACAAATCGACAGACAATAAATGCTGGAGAGGGTGTGGTGGAAAGGGAACCCTCTTGCATTGCTGGTGGGAATGTAAACTGATACAACCTCTCTGGAAGACAGTCTGGAGATTCTTTAAAAAATTGAAAATAGAAGCACCCTATGACCCACTATTAGGCTTATATCCTGATGAAATCAAAAATGAAAGAGGCACCTGTACCCCAATGTTCATTGCAGCTCTCTATACAATAGCCAGAACACAGAAGCAACCTAGATGTCCATCGATGAATGAATGGATACAGAAGTTCTGGTACATATATACAATGGAATACTACTCAGCTGTTAAAAGAAATGCAGAAGACTCAGTTCTAATGAGGTGGCTAGCTCTAGAACCTATCATAAAAAGTGAAGTAAGTCAAAAAGAGAAAGACAAGTACAGTATACTAACTCATATATATGAGATCTAGTAAGATGGTCATGACACCACACGCAGTGAACTCATGGAAAAACAGAGAATAGACATAAGGACATTGTGGAGACCGAACACTGAGAGGGAGGCATAGAGGAAGTAACATCGAAACCTATACTGGCACGTGTGGAAAAGATAGCTATGGTCATTGCGCTAAGGGAATAGGAGTACCTACAATCACTTGGGGCGATGGTCTGGAGGGGTGGGAGGGGGGTAACTGGGTGGGGGGAGGGTTCAAGGATATGCATATGAATGATCTGGGAACATACATGTTGGTGAAGAACAAAACTCTGTAAAAATCTTTAAAGAAAAAAAAAAAGAGTTGGACATGACTAAACAACTCAATCACTACCACCACCAGAGCTAATTACTTTAAATTTAAATAGTCATGTGTGCTTTTAAATAGTCATGTGTATCTGGTGATCAATAGCAAAGTAGGAAGTTGTGAATTAGAATTGTGGCAAAAAAAGAAAAAAAAAAGGCTAAGCCCAGTTGGTGGATTGAGTGACAGACTAATAAGCAGTAGGGAAAGGATTCAAGTTTTCCTGTAGGAGAATAGCAAGGACAGAAATGTGGAGAATCCGAAGACAGTCAACAGCTCACACCCTTACATGGGGTGGTGAGGTATTTCAGCTTTTGTGGGTCACTCAGCCTCTGTCACAACCACTCAGCTCTGCTGATGTAGTGCCCAACAACTGCTGACAATATGTAAGAGAATCAGTATGACTGGGTTACAGTACAGTTTTATTTACAGAAACAGGCAACAGGCTGGGTTTGTCTGTAGGCTGCCGTTGATCAACGACTAGTCTTAAGTCTCATCTTCTTTCTTTTCTCTTTCCTTTCCTTACCTTTTTTTCTTTCTTTTCCTTTTCTTCTTTCTTAATTTTCTATCTTCCTTCCTTTCTCTCTCTCTCTGTAAGAACACTTAACACAAGATCTACCCTCTTAACAAATTTTGAACTGCATAACAGTACTGTCAACTCTTGACACAGTGTTGTACAGCAGATCTCTGCAACTCTGTATGCTACTTGTCTTGCATAACTGAAACTTTATACCTGTGAGCAGCGATTCCATTTCTCCCTCCTCTCATCCCCTGGGAACCACCACTCTTCTCTCTTCTGTGAATCTGGCTATTTTATGTGTCTTACATAAGTGGAATCATTTGTGCAGCATTTGTTCTTTGGTGAACAGATCATTTCTCCTAATATAATGTCCTCAAGGTTTATCCATATTGTTGTCAACAACTGAAAATCAAGCTTTCTTTTTAGCATATAGCAGGTGTGACTTCTTTTTGGAGACTGAAAAATATTCTGTTGTATGTATCACATTTTCTTTATCCAGCCATCCATTGGTGGACATTTAGGTTGCTTCCACATCTTTAGCATTACTATTCTGAGTAATGCCACAGTGAGCATGGCAGTACAAATACCTCTTTGAGATCCTGATTTCGATGCTTTTGAATAAATAATGAGAAGTTGGATTGCTGGGTCATATGGTGGTTCTATTTGTCATTTTTTGAGGAACATCCACACCATTTTCCATAGCAGCTGTACCATTTTATACTCTCCCACCCCCAAATGTGCAGGAGTTCCAATTTCTTCACATCTTTGGCAACATTTGTTGTTTTGCTTTTTGATAATAGCCATCCTAATAAGTATGAGGTGGTTAGGGTCTTATTTTCTCATCTCAGCCCCAGGGACCTGCTTCTATTGCCTTCATCTTTCCAAGAGCATCTCTCTCCCATCCTCTGGGCCTCTAAGATTCCCTCTGGATTCACTGGGCATACACTCCTGAAACCTGTTGGAAGATATGTTTCAAATACTTGTGGGTTCTAAAGGGCCAAGATCTCTATCCTTGAGAAAGAAGAAGAGGAAGTATTGCAAAACCTTCAGAGGAGACTCACTGGATATTTCAGCATCACTGAGGGCAAAGTAACTGTTTCGTTTGTTTCTGTCCAGATCATTTCTTAGGTATGCAAGTGCCCTGTGTATGATTCCATGCCAGTCCATGCTTTGTACCATTTAACTAACCTACAACTACTTGGGTGACAGTTTACTGTCTCCTTTCCTCCATCTCTATAAAGACAGGACCGCATCTGAATTTCTGTCCTTGCTATACCCTTGCTGTGTAGCAGAATGAGCCACAAAAGGTACACATTCAACAAATATCTGCCCCTCAACCCATCCATAGACATTTTTCAGACCACATTTGCCAGGCGTCCTCTTCTTAACAGAAGTTTGACTTTTGACTGTTCTTTGGTGAACAGATCATTTCTCCTAATATAATGTCCTCAAGGTTTATCCATATTGTTGTCAACAACTGAAAATCAAGCTTTCTTTTTAGCATATAGCAGGTGTGACTTCTTTTTGGAGACTGAAAAATATTCTGTTGTATGTATCACATTTTCTTTATCCAGCCATCCATTGGTGGACATTTAGGTTGCTTCCACATCTTTAGCATTACTATTCTGAGTAATGCCACAGTGAGCATGGCAGTACAAATACCTCTTTGAGATCCTGATTTCGATGCTTTTGAATAAATAATGAGAAGTTGGATTGCTGGGTCATATGGTGGTTCTATTTGTCATTTTTTGAGGAACATCCACACCATTTTCCATAGCAGCTGTACCATTTTATACTCTCCCACCCCCAAATGTGCAGGAGTTCCAATTTCTTCACATCTTTGGCAACATTTGTTGTTTTGCTTTTTGATAATAGCCATCCTAATAAGTATGAGGTGGTTAGGGTCTTATTTTCTCATCTCAGCCCCAGGGACCTGCTTCTATTGCCTTCATCTTTCCAAGAGCATCTCTCTCCCATCCTCTGGGCCTCTAAGATTCCCTCTGGATTCACTGGGCATACACTCCTGAAACCTGTTGGAAGATATGTTTCAAATACTTGTGGGTTCTAAAGGGCCAAGATCTCTATCCTTGAGAAAGAAGAAGAGGAAGTATTGCAAAACCTTCAGAGGAGACTCACTGGATATTTCAGCATCACTGAGGGCAAAGTAACTGTTTCGTTTGTTTCTGTCCAGATCATTTCTTAGGTATGCAAGTGCCCTGTGTATGATTCCATGCCAGTCCATGCTTTGTACCATTTAACTAACCTACAACTACTTGGGTGACAGTTTACTGTCTCCTTTCCTCCATCTCTATAAAGACAGGACCGCATCTGAATTTCTGTCCTTGCTATACCCTTGCTGTGTAGCAGAATGAGCCACAAAAGGTACACATTCAACAAATATCTGCCCCTCAACCCATCCATAGACATTTTTCAGACCACATTTGCCAGACGTCCTCTTCTTAACAGAAGTTTGACTTTTGACTGTTCATGAATTCCAGGCCTAAAAAAGAAGACCAAAGGACGTGTTATTGGGGAAGGAAATGATCACCCACTCCAGTATTATTGCCTGGAGAATTCCCACAGAAGAGGAGCCTGGTGGGTTAGTCATGGGGTCACAAAGAGTTGGATATGACTGAAGCAACTTAGCACACATGTGTGGATACAAGGACATGTTATAGGCATGGCCTTGACTGGAGGTCAGACTCAGAAGCTTTATTGGAAGCTATTCTTGATACATGTTCGCTCTCTTTTTTACACACTGCTCAAATTTCTTGGAGGGAAACTTAAGGAATTGTTCCTTTGAAACTTGGGAACAGTGATTCAGCATTTTCTTTCCATCCTTAGAGAAAGGACCTTTTAGAATTTTTGTACCCGGTGTGCCTTTTTCTGATCCATAAATTGGGATTTTGTGCACTAAGTTTTGGAGAGCTTTTCCTTTGGTAAACATGGGCAGCAGCAGAGACTGTTAAGTGTTGAATCTGTGTTCACCAACCAGGCACAAAGCACACTTATCTGAGCAGCCCCTTGGTGGACAGAGCTGGTTGACTTCCCACAAGACAGGCAGGCAGAGCTCATTAACAGGCTGCCTGGAGAGTTTCCAGGACTCAGCCTAGGCTGCCACCTCACTTGTAGCCCCAGGAGGATAAAAAGGGGGTGATTCATAGGTTACTCAGTGGGGGTAAACGAGGCGGGAAGAAGAGGGTGGGTAAAAGTGGGAGTGAGGGATGCATGGCATGGCTTTTTCCCTGTTACGTTGTTGTTGCAGCCACATGGTGCCCTCTCAGCAGAGGGCATATCCCAAGCCAGTGTCTCTTCTTCCCTATTGCAGCCACGCTGAAGGCCCATTCAGTGTCCCGCAGCCCTTGCTACCATGATTTGGCTTAATAACTTCCCTCCCCACTTTGCCCCATTCTTGCAGGTTTCAACACAGGCTCAGTGTAGGTTCCTCCCGTGTCCCTTTCCCTTTGTAGTGGATTGTGTAGGGGTGCCCCGAAGACATGTCCCTGAAACCTGCAAAGTTGACTTCATGGGAAAAAAGATCTTATAGATATAAAGATTCTAGATCATCTTGAACTTAGAGTAGGCCCTCGATCCAATGATAGGTGTCCTCATAAGAAGAGAGGAGGGCACACAGACTCAAAAAGGAAAAGGTTATGTGGGGTTCAGAGGCAGGAATTAGAGCCACAAACCAAGCAGTGTCATCGAGTGCCCCCAGTGGAGGCATGCAGTGGAGTCTCCTCCAGAGCCTCCAGCAGGAACCAACCCTGTCCACACCTTGAGTTTGAACTTCTGGCCTCCACGAGTGTGACAGAGTACATTTCCGTAGTTTTAAGCCACTCAGGTTGTGGTCATTTGTTATGGCAGCCCTAGGAAGCTCACACAAGCAATGATGTGAGTGTGGTTTGAAAAAGACCAGAGTATATCAACCCCACCTTGTTATCTTTTCAGCAGCATTGTCCAGGGCAGTGAGGGCTTGCAAGTGTTGAGGAAAACAGTGCTAGGTCATGTGCTATTACCCACCAGCTCTGGGGCTCTTCTCCCATGAAGCCAGGGGGTGTCTGTGGCAGATAGTACCTCCCTTGTCCTTATCAGCTGTAAAAATGAAAGAATAACTGTAGGGCTCTGTGACTACTCAGCTGGCTAGGGAGGGTAGAAAGGGCAGTCTGGTCACAAGCCTTTCCTGTGTCTCCTCTGACTGCTCCTCCTTTGCTTCGTATGATATAAGCAGGAAAAGAACGGGGCCCCCATCCATGGCAGCTGCCCCTCGTGAGAGGGCAAACAGTTCATTTTCTGAATAATGGACTCCTCCATAAAGGGACGCAAAGTAAAGCAACATCCACCTGGCTTCCCGGGTGACACTGGTGGTCAAGAATCCGCCTGCCAATGCAGGAAATCCCTGGATTGAGAAGATCCCCCGGAGGAGGGCATGGCAATCCATTCCAGCATTCTTGTCAGGAGAATCCCATGGACAGAGGAGCCTGGTGGGCTATAGTCCAAAGGGTCACAAAGAGTCAGACACAACTGAAGAAAAACAACATCCAGAGTTAGGGGGAAAAAAATCCTCTCACCCTCAATACTGTCTTTGGTTTTTCCCTCTTCCAGGCACCAGGGCTTTGGTCTGACGTCAGAGCAGTGTGGCCAGAAGCACAAACTACATGAAGCAGAGAGTGAGTACCAGGCCTGTGTTGCTGAGATAATCTGGGGAACCATGAAGGAACCAAGGTAGGGGATGACTCCCTTTGGCTGTTTGGCTTTCCATCATTTCAAAATGTTGGGAGATCCTCTGGCGGCAGCGTGCAAGTGTTTCCATTTGTCCTATTGGCTAAAAAAGAAGTCTCGTTTAACAACAGATTTTTGGCAGTCACAAAATGGTCCAGTGCTATAGCCTCAACTAAGACATTTCTGTTTAAACATAACTATTTATGCTGTTTATAGTTGCTTTCATGTTCCTTTTGTTTGAGTCTCCCAATAGCCCAAGAGACGAGTGGAGTAAGGATTGTTACTCCATCTTACGAGAAAATAGGAGGCTCATGAGGCAAAAAGGATATAGAAGGAGAGCGGGGGAATAGTTGGGAGTCCTGAGCTTGGGGAGGAGTGTGGAAGGACCTGGAAGTGTGAAGAGAGCTTCCTGGCTGCAGAGCCGGGCACACACATACACGGTACAGTTGGAGAGCACTGTTGCTAGAAGTTCTGGAGTTGCATAGTTGATCAGAAATGCCAACCAAAGGGAAAAAAAATCAGGGAGGCCATGGTTTATGAGCGGAGATTCCCCACTGGAGCTTGAATGTTCAATAAGTGGTGGACTTTGGTAAGACTGCATCTCCTCACCCCAGTGATTCCCAACTTGAAGATGCTTCATAATGGTAAAAGTCAATGAACTCTGTCCTCTGCCATACACAGGAGAGGTGCCGCAGCAGTGTGTGGTTGCATCCTGGGCCCGGTTGTCAAATGGGGTCCCCCTCTCTGTGTGTGGTGGCGTTTGGGGAAGTTGGCTCTTTGGGGCCCTGGGAGGCCTGACTGGTGCATGTGCCTGTTGGGTTTTATCCGGATGTGCTCAACCTTGAGAGAAGGGACTTGGCCCCTCCACCACCCCCAGTGAGAGATCCGTCCTCAACTGGTCTGACACATCACATTTGCTTTTTGATTTGCACACATAAAATGCATCTCCCCAACAACCCTCTCCCAGGAGCCTCATCAATTAGAACTGCTTTTGTCCTTAGCCTCCTTTTGTTGATCAGCTTGGAAATTCGTTAGGAGAGAGAAGAAAGAGAAGTTGTCTCTGTGGGCAGTGGTGCTGGAGAGCTGGCTTCTAATGAAGGAGCCCTGAATGGTGCAATTGTGCGACTGTTTATATAGTTTTTATTTTAATTTGCATCCGTACCAGGCTCGGATCCCGAGAGCCACTTGGCTGTGTTTGGAGCTTTTATCTCCTCCCATAGAGCCAGACCTGCCAACTTATCATTTGCCTTGAGGAAATTAATGTGCCCCCTCCCCCCCCGCTTTTATCATGTGCTGTGAGATTGTTTATACACTCATGGAGAGAAAGAAAGGCTGTGCAGAACCATAGAAAGTTTCTTTCCTCGTGTTCATGGGTCATCTGAGACTTAAAAGGCTTCTAGAGCCAAGGGCTCAGGAGCAAGGCCTGAATTGAGGCAAAGAGGAGGTCAGAGGGTGGGAATGCCATGTCAAGGGGCTGACCTGAGTGTCTTCAAGTAAGCAGCAAGATAAAACATGATCCATTTCTTCTCATCCTACGGTAGAATATGATGCAATACACACTACACGGTACAGTTGGAGAGCAGTTGCAGGCACATAGTTGATCAGAAATGCCAACCAAAGGGAAAAAAAATCAGGGAGGCCATGGTTTATGAGCGGAGATTCCCCACTGGAGCTTGAATGTTCAATAAGTGGTGGACTTTGGTAAGACTGCATCTCCTCACCCCAGTGATTCCCAACTTGAAGATGCTTCATAATGGTAAAAGTCAATGAACTCTGTCCTCTGCCATACACAGGAGAGGTGCCGCAGCAGTGTGTGGTTGCATCCTGGGCCCGGTTGTCAAATGGGGTCCCCCTCTCTGTGTGTGGTGGCGTTTGGGGAAGTTGGCTCTTTGGGGCCCTGGGAGGCCTGACTGGTGCATGTGCCTGTTGGGTTTTATCCGGATGTGCTCAACCTTGAGAGAAGGGACTTGGCCCCTCCACCACCCCCAGTGAGAGATCCGTCCTCAACTGGTCTGACACATCACATTTGCTTTTTGATTTGCACACATAAAATGCATCTCCCCAACAACCCTCTCCCAGGAGCCTCATCAATTAGAACTGCTTTTGTCCTTAGCCTCCTTTTGTTGATCAGCTTGGAAATTCGTTAGGAGAGAGAAGAAAGAGAAGTTGTCTCTGTGGGCAGTGGTGCTGGAGAGCTGGCTTCTAATGAAGGAGCCCTGAATGGTGCAATTGTGCGACTGTTTATATAGTTTTTATTTTAATTTGCATCCGTACCAGGCTCGGATCCCGAGAGCCACTTGGCTGTGTTTGGAGCTTTTATCTCCTCCCATAGAGCCAGACCTGCCAACTTATCATTTGCCTTGAGGAAATTAATGTGCCCCCTCCCCCCCCGCTTTTATCATGTGCTGTGAGATTGTTTATACACTCATGGAGAGAAAGAAAGGCTGTGCAGAACCATAGAAAGTTTCTTTCCTCGTGTTCATGGGTCATCTGAGACTTAAAAGGCTTCTAGAGCCAAGGGCTCAGGGAGCAAGGCCTGAATTGAGGCAAAGAGGAGGTCAGAGGGTGGGAATGCCATGTCAAGGGGCTGACCTGAGTGTCTTCAAGTAAGCAGCAAGATAAAACATGCTCCATTTCTTCTCATCCTACGGTAGATATATATTTTTTTCTTTTTCCCCCTACTTTTCCTGAATGTGTCAGCAAAATAAAACCAACCCCTGCTCAGTGTTCCCTTTTAAATTAAATTGCAACTCTTGAGAGTGACATTGAAGACTCCGTATAACTCAGTCCCTTGCCATTAGCTAGTGAGAATGTTCAGTTCCAGCCTATGGACTTCCTGCACCAGGGTTCTCCCCTGCTGTGAGCTGGCCTCTGTCCCGTGTCCCTGCTCAGGCTGTCCACTCCTGGACGCCCTCCGGCCTTGTCCAGTCTCCCTGTCCTTCAGTCCTGTTTGTGGAGGCTTCCCCGAAGGCTTAAACTTACATGATTCTCTTCATCACTACAGTCCTGGCTGTTCCAAGGGGGCCCTGACCAGCGGCCCGGGCCTCCACTGGGAACCTGTGAGAAATGCAGCATCGTGAGCTCCACCCCAGAGCTACCTAATGAGAATCTGCATTTGAACAAGACCTCTGGGTATTGCAAATGCACAGGAAAGTTTGGAAGCCCTGTTATAGACGCACGTGACTTTGATCAACAGGGTCTCCCCAGCTGGGGATGGATTTATCTTCAAATGTCCTTCTGGGCATGGACCTTGCTTCCTAGTGTGAGTGGTGGCACTTGTAGACAAGGGCAGGCAGCTTAGCTTCACTTCCGGCATCGTCTATAGCTTGACGATGACCTGATGACATTGTAGGAGCTCCATAAATGCTCGGTTAATTTTGTGCAGATTTAACATATAAGTCACATGATTTGTTGCTCTTTTAAGACACTGGATGTCCAATGTTTTGTTGTCCTTTTATGTATGCTTGTTCTATCATCCTTACCTTAATTATTAATATTAACGGCAGGGACCTCTGGCTGTTGTTTCTTATCTTGATACAGATCTTTACCCTTTGACAAAATAAGCCTTCCCAGGACTTTTCAGACTAGAGAATGGAGAGATGGCCTCTGACCCTCTTTCCACATTTTGTTGGGTCAGAAATCCTGGTGCCTGGAGTGTTCCCCTTGGGGCTCTGACCGCATCTCCGCTTTCCCAAGGCAATCACTGCCAGGATTGGGTAATTCTCACATCTGTCTCCAGCAGATGTTTTGTTTCCAGTTCCAGAAACAAAAGACTTAGATATTGCTGTCAAGAAGTGACAGTTCAGGGCTTCCCTGGTAGCTCAGTGGTAAAGAGTTCAGTTGCCACTGCAGGTGACATGAGTTCGATCCCGGATCCAGGAAGATCCCACATGCTGTGGAGCAACTAAGCCCATGAGCCATGACTACTGAGCCTGTGCTCTAGAGCCTCAGAGCCGCAACTATGGAGCCCATGTGCCACAACTACTGAAGCCCGTGAGCCCTAGAGCCCGAGTTCCACAAGAGAAGTCACCACCACAAGAAGCCTGCTCACCTCAACTAGAGAGTAGCCCCCCACTCCCTGCAACTAGAGAAGAGTCTCTGGCAGCAGCAAAAACCCAGAGGAGCAAAAAGTAAATAAATAATAAAAAAATTTAAAAAAAAAGAAACTAACATTAAAAAAAAACCCACCTCATTTCAGAACTTTAGATTCAGGGTGAGCAACTTAAGACATGCATTTAAAAAAAAAAGAAGTGACAGTTTAGTGAGCATGAAAAATGTTATCACGCAGTGTACCTCGGATGTGGGGCTCCGAAGCCCTCAGAGAGAGGTGCTAGAGAAGGAGCCTCAAACCAGGCCTGAAAAGAGGAGGCTTTTGTGTGCAGGGGTGAAGCCATGTGACAAGGCCCACATGCCAAGAGATCACGGGGATAGAGAGCCAGGACTCTGCTGTAGGAGTGTGTGTGTGTGTGTGTGTGTGTGTGTACACGCATACATCTGTGTAAATCTTTAAATCTTTCTGTGCCGGCCGTAGTCTGGACAGGGGAGAGGGACACCTGTAGGGGGCGCTGTGGCCAGAATCTAGATAAAAGAGGATGGCATCCACGGGGAGTCCAGCTGCAGGGGACCTGGGGGTGGTGCTCTTCTGTGTGCCTCACATCGGGTTAGTTGCCAATTTGTGTTCAATCAGCTTCTGAACATTCCAGAACTTAGTCCTTGTCTGTTCCCCCCAGCACTGTCCATGTACTCATCACTCCTATTTTCTTCCCCTACCCCCTGGGGTTCTTCTAAAGTGCTGTCTGACCTGGCTGGCTTCCCTGGCACCCTAGTGTCACTGTGAGGAGGGCAGGGACCAGTCCCCTCCCCATGGCATAGTGTTTTGGCCACCAGCCCCTCTCCAGCCCCTGCCCTCACCAACCCATCTCATGCCCTCCTCTCTGCTCAGAGTTTCCAGTTCCTGTAGCCTGCCTTGCCCTGGGGAATTTCAGAGCTTTCTCCTGTACTTAGAAACTCCTAGGTTTCCCTGGTGATCCAGTGGGTAAGGACACCGCCTTGCAGTGCAAGGGGCACCCGTTCGATCCCTGGCCTGGAAAGATCCCACGTGCCGCAGAGCGGCTGGACCGATGTGTCCAATTACGGAGCCGGAACTCTGGAGCGCATGCGCCCAGAGCCGGTGCTCTGTGACAACAGAGGCCACTGCGATGCGAGGCCCACACGGGCCAAAGAACAAAGATGGATGAAAATATACAAATGAAAGACCAACAGAAGTGGCCCGCCTGCTCCCCTCCCTCCCCAACCCCACCAAAATAAATAAATAAATAAATCTTTAAAAAAAAAGAAAGAAAGAAACTCCTCCTCCTACTCTGGTTGGTGAATTCTCTTCCTCCAAGACCCAGTGCCAATGTCATCTCCTGGGGAAACCTTCCCAGACCCCCCAGACACACACATGCCTCTTGCTCTGCATCACCTCAGCCTTTAGGCAGCTCTCTCTGGCTTCTGATGTTGAATTCAAGGTGACTATGGGCCTGCCTCCCACCTCCCTTCCTCGTGACCGGTGCTTTGAGGCAGTCGCTGGAAAAGACTAGCGGGGGAGCGGAGGGGTGATGGGGCTTTCACCTGTGTAAAAATAGCTCCCTACTCTGGCTCTGCACCTGGCCCAGCATACTAGTTGATCGGATTAAACACAATTAAGCAGGTAGGAAAAGCAGAGGACTGAGAAGAGAATCTAGATGTGCCCTGTCCAATAGAAATACAGCATGAAAAAAAAAAAAAGAGATACAGCGTGAGCACATTTTACAGTTTGTAGTTGTCACATTTAAGAAAAAAAAAAGTAAAAGTTAAAAGAAACAGATAAATAAATGTTCATAGCTACTTTATCTGTACTGTACTCAGTCACTCAGTTGTGTCTGATTCTTTGTAGCCTCATGGACTATATAGCCTGCTAGGCTTCTCTGCCCATGGAATTTTCCAGGCAAGAATACTAAAGTGGGATGCCATCTCCTACTATAAGGAATCTTTCCAACCCAGGAAAGTTGTCAAACTGGGCTCTTTAAATATACTTTAAATATATATATGTATATATGTATATATATATATATACATATATATATTTGATCGTATGTCAAGGATACTTTAACAAAGTGATAGAAATGAAACAAAATAATTTAATTTAAATAATATATTTGACCCATGTATCCAGTGTATTATAATTTTAAAATATCAACAAAGAAATTATTAATGAGATTTCTTACATTCTTATTTTTGTACTATTTTTGAAATGTGATGTGCATTTTGCAGTGACCACACATCTCACTTGGGACTGGATGAAGTGTTCAATAGCTGCATGTGACCAGTAAGCTGGCCAGCACAGATCTAGACCTTCTAGGAAACCCCTTCCCTCTTCTCAGACTGGGCGAATCTGGGGTGAACAGCTTAGATCTACAGATGGAATAGTTGGCCCTTTCTAAGACCCTGCAGATCTTGGGACCTATAGGGCTGTGGGTCAGAAAATAGCTCTCTTGAATCTAGATCACAAACCTAGAATTTCGTGTAATTCCCACCTCCCATCCCACCCTCTGTTTAACCCTGAGAAGTAGCCTCTTGCTCTGCATCACCTCAGCCTTTAGGCAGCTCTCTCTGGCTTCTGATGTTGAATTCAAGGTGACTATGGGCCTGCCTCCCACCTCCCTTCCTCGTGACCGGTGCTTTGAGGCAGTCGCTGGAAAAGACTAGCGGGGGAGCGGAGGGGTGATGGGGCTTTCACCTGTGTAAAAATAGCTCCCTACCCTGGCTCTGCACCTGGCCCAGCATACTAGTTGATCGGATTAAACACAATTAAGCAGGTAGGAAAAGCAGAGGACTGAGAAGAGAATCTAGATGTGCCCTGTCCAATAGAAATACAGCATGAAAAAAAAAAAAAGAGATACAGCGTGAGCACATTTTACAGTTTGTAGTTGTCACATTTAAGAAAAAAAAAAGTAAAAGTTAAAAGAAACAGATAAATAAATGTTCATAGCTACTTTATCTGTACTGTACTCAGTCACTCAGTTGTGTCTGATTCTTTGTAGCCTCATGGACTATATAGCCTGCTAGGCTTCTCTGCCCATGGAATTTTCCAGGCAAGAATACTAAAGTGGGATGCCATCTCCTACTATAAGGAATCTTTCCAACCCAGGAAAGTTGTCAAACTGGGCTCTTTAAATATACTTTAAATATATATATGTATATATGTATATATATATATATACATATATATATTTGATCGTATGTCAAGGATACTTTAACAAAGTGATAGAAATGAAACAAAATAATTTAATTTAAATAATATATTTGACCCATGTATCCAGTGTATTATAATTTTAAAATATCAACAAAGAAATTATTAATGAGATTTCTTACATTCTTATTTTTGTACTATTTTTGAAATGTGATGTGCATTTTGCAGTGACCACACATCTCACTTGGGACTGGATGAAGTGTTCAATAGCTGCATGTGACCAGTAAGCTGGCCAGCACAGATCTAGACCTTCTAGGGAAACCCCTTCCCCTCTTCTCAGACTGGGCGAATCTGGGGTGAACAGCTTAGATCTACAGATGGAATAGTTGGCCCTTTCTAAGACCCTGCAGATCTTGGGACCTATAGGGCTGTGGGTCAGAAAATAGCTCTCTTGAATCTAGATCACAAACCTAGAATTTCGTGTAATTCCCACCTCCCATCCCACCCTCTGTTTAAGCCTGAGAAGTAGTATATCTCTTTGATTTAAGAAAACACATTCTTACTTCCCTTTTGCATCAAGCCACAAACTTACTTCACTGACTGAATGCAGGGGGTGGGTGATGGGGTAGGAGGAGGGCTTCCTGGAGCTAAGGACCCACTGGGTGGCCTCGGCCCTGTGAGGGGGAGTGAGTCTGGGGTGGCAGCTAGGGAGGTGTGGTGCAGAGCGGTCTTGCAGCTCACCCAAGCCTCCTCTCGGTCTGGGATCCTCCCTCTCATGCCCCTGCTTCTGTTGGGCAGAGGTCAGAGCGGTGGGGGGGACGGGAGGTGCTGGTGGTAGAGCAAAGGGCGACTTCACCAGCCCTGTGATTGATGGGTCTCCTTGACGGTTACCCGGCAAAGTTCCCTTAAGGACTGTGAGAGCTTTTTATAATTTTGCTGCTAACTAGCTCACAGCCCCTGACCAAGTTACCCTCTCCTTGGGGTCTCAATTTTTCCATCTGTACAATGAAAGAATTGGAGTGGACAACTTCAAAGGCCCCTTCCGGACTCTGAGGAACTGTGGTTCTAACTGCATTGAACTGAGCACATACCAGCGTTAGGCAGTGTCCTGCGTAAGGAAGTTTTGTTGTTTAGTCACTAAGTCGTGACTGACTCTTAGCAAACCCACGGAGCTTGTCAGGCTCCTCTCCATGGGGTTTCCCAGGCAAACTGGAGTGCGTTGCCATTGCCTTCTCCAGGGATTTTCCAGACTCAGAGATCAAAAAATTTTCTTACATTTTTTTTGTACTATTTTTGAAATGTGATGTGCATTTTGCAGTGACCACACATCTCACTTGGGACTGGATGAAGTGTTCAATAGCTGCATGTGACCAGTAAGCTGGCCAGCACAGATCTAGACCTTCTAGGAAACCCCTTCCCTCTTCTCAGACTGGGCGAATCTGGGGTGAACAGCTTAGATCTACAGATGGAATAGTTGGCCCTTTCTAAGACCCTGCAGATCTTGGGACCTATAGGGCTGTGGGTCAGAAAATAGCTCTCTTGAATCTAGATCACAAACCTAGAATTTCGTGTAATTCCCACCTCCCATCCCACCCTCTGTTTAAGCCTGAGAAGTAGTATATCTCTTTGATTTAAGAAAACACATTCTTACTTCCCTTTTGCATCAAGCCACAAACTTACTTCACTGACTGAATGCAGGGGGTGGGTGATGGGGTAGGAGGAGGGCTTCCTGGAGCTAAGGACCCACTGGGTGGCCTCGGCCCTGTGAGGGGGAGTGAGTCTGGGGTGGCAGCTAGGGAGGTGTGGTGCAGAGCGGTCTTGCAGCTCACCCAAGCCTCCTCTCGGTCTGGGATCCTCCCTCTCATGCCCCTGCTTCTGTTGGGCAGAGGTCAGAGCGGTGGGGGGGACGGGAGGTGCTGGTGGTAGAGCAAAGGGCGACTTCACCAGCCCTGTGATTGATGGGTCTCCTTGACGGTTACCCGGCAAAGTTCCCTTAAGGACTGTGAGAGCTTTTTATAATTTTGCTGCTAACTAGCTCACAGCCCCTGACCAAGTTACCCTCTCCTTGGGGTCTCAATTTTTCCATCTGTACAATGAAAGAATTGGAGTGGACAACTTCAAAGGCCCCTTCCGGACTCTGAGGAACTGTGGTTCTAACTGCATTGAACTGAGCACATACCAGCGTTAGGCAGTGTCCTGCGTAAGGAAGTTTTGTTGTTTAGTCACTAAGTCGTGACTGACTCTTAGCAAACCCACGGAGCTTGTCAGGCTCCTCTCTCCATGGGGTTTCCCAGGCAAACTGGAGTGCGTTGCCATTGCCTTCTCCAGGGGATTTTCCAGACTCAGAGATCAAACCGTGTCACCTGCATTGGGAGGCAGATTGTTTACCACTGAGCCACCAGGAAAGTGACAAGAAACACATGACACAGTTCTTACCTATATTAATGGGAAGTGGATTTATAGTGCTTTGTATTGCTTGACATTTATATAAGGTTATATTACCTTTGTAAGTGAAAAAAGGCAGAGAATGGGAAACAAAAATGGTATCTATGTGTGGGGAGAAACTCAGCCCTTAAGATCTCAGTTTTAAATTTTGTAGTCTTCAAACATACCCCAAACTACAAAGTATGGTATTATGAGACCCATGTGCCCACCAACTGACTTCAACAATGAACGTACTGCCATTTTTGTTTGATTCACTCCCACTGCTTTGTTTTATTGGTGGTTTTCAAGGTAAATTCCTAATTTTGTATCATTCTGTGATAACTATTGAATAAGTATCTCCAACAGGTATGTTCTGACAGAGTAATGCAATTAGCAGAATGAACATAGTGCTTAAAAAATATTATATAATGATATGTTCAGTTTTCCTGATAGACTTAATCATTTTTTCCATTGGTTTGTTTGAATCAGTAAAAGAATACTTGGAGCTTTACAGAATATTTTTGAAAACACTTTTAAAAACTGCTGTCTTGGTTGTGGCCTGTGAAATGTTTGCTTAAAGGTCATTTCCTGGTGTCCTGTGTGGCGCTCACTGGCTTGTGGCTGACTGGAGGATATGGGGCCGAGGCCACGAGTGACAGTGTGGCTCCCAGCCAGGCCCCTAGAGGGGCCCCGACAGGAACCCAGAGGGCCCAAGGAGCCAAGGGAATTGGTGTCTCCAACACTCCAGATCTCTAAGGAATGGGCTGCTTCAGAGATTCAGGTGTCTCTGGACTTCTGCTCCCTGAGAGGAGTGTGGGGTGTGCACTTCACCTCTGTGTTCTGCACGCTCTTCTTGGCCTCCCCTTAGAGCTGGGTTGCCTGTAGCCCAGGAGATGTGCTCAGGGATTAGCGGAGACCCTGGGCAGCTGGAGAGGCTGGTGGAGCCTGTGCATTTGGAGAGGAGAAGCCTGCTGTTGTGTGCCATCCTCAGGGGAAGACTGTGAGAGAACAAAAGGCGGTGGATCACGTGCATCAGGGGGAGGGGGAGGAGAGGCCCTGCCTTCCCGTGTGAAGACCTGCGGGACCGCAGAACAAGACTTGTCAATCCTGTGTACATGTTACACGTGTATTTTTATCTGTTTCTATAAAAGATCCAGGTGGGTAGTAGGTACAGCGTTAGACAAGGTTAAAGACACACGAGTTGTCCTTCGTAAACACTCAGAAGGGTTTTTCAGTAATAAGTCTTTATTAGAGGACCCACGCATCTGTCAATCTGTGCTTTCTATTTCTAAGCCATAGAACACCTCAAATTAGAATCAGGATTAAAATAAACAAACACCAAGTACAAGTTCAGTGTGCTGTGCTGTGCTTAGTCGCTTGGTTGTGCTACTGCTTAGCTATTATAATCTTTGTTATCTAAACACTCTTTGTTGGAAAACAATTATTATGAACTGTTTCACAGTAAAAAAAGGTATTAAATTATCCTTTCTATCTTTTGTAGAGACAGTTGTATAATAAATATTATTGTACTGTTCACCCAGCTCAAGAATTCAGTTCAGTCCCTCAGTGGCTCAGTCGTGTCTGACTCTTTGCGACCCCATGGACTGCAGCATGCAGGCTTCCTGTCCTTCACCATCTCCCGGAGCTTGCTCAAACTCAGGTCCTTGGTTGTGGCCTGTGAAATGTTTGCTTAAAGGTCATTTCCTGGTGTCCTGTGTGGCTCACTGGCTTGTGGCTGACTGGAGGATATGGGGCCAGAGGCCACAGTGACAGTGTGGCTCCCAGCCAGGCCCCTAGAGGGCCCCGACAGGAACAGAGGGCCCAAGGAGCCAAGGAATTGGTGTCTCCAACACTCCAGATCTCTAAGGAATGGGCTGCTTCAGAGATTCAGGTGTCTCTGGACTTCTGCTCCCTGAGAGGAGTGTGGGGTGTGCACTTCACCTCTGTGTTCTGCACGCTCTTCTTGGCCTCCCCTTAGAGCTGGGTTGCCTGTAGCCCAGGAGATGTGCTCAGGGATTAGCGGAGACCCTGGGCAGCTGGAGAGGCTGGTGGAGCCTGTGCATTTGGAGAGGAGAAGCCTGCTGTTGTGTGCCATCCTCAGGGGAAGACTGTGAGAGAACAAAAGGCGGTGGATCACGTGCATCAGGGGGAGGGGGAGGAGAGGCCCTGCCTTCCCGTGTGAAGACCTGCGGGACCGCAGAACAAGACTTGTCAATCCTGTGTACATGTTACACGTGTATTTTTATCTGTTTCTATAAAAGATCCAGGTGGGTAGTAGGTACAGCGTTAGACTAGGTTAAAGACACACGAGTTGTCCTTCGTAAACACTCAGAAGGGTTTTTCAGTAATAAGTCTTTATTAGAGGACCCACGCATCTGTCAATCTGTGCTTTCTATTTCTAAGCCATAGAACACCTCAAATTAGAATCAGGATTAAAATAAACAAACACCAAGTACAAGTTCAGTGTGCTGTGCTGTGCTTAGTCGCTTGGTTGTGCTACTGCTTAGCTATTATAATCTTTGTTATCTAAACACTCTTTGTTGGAAAACAATTATTATGAACTGTTTCACAGTAAAAAAAGGTATTAAATTATCCTTTCTATCTTTTGTAGAGACAGTTGTATAATAAATATTATTGTACTGTTCACCCAGCTCAAGAATTCAGTTCAGTCCCTCAGTGGCTCAGTCGTGTCTGACTCTTTGCGACCCCATGGACTGCAGCATGCAGGCTTCCCTGTCCTTCACCATCTCCCGGAGCTTGCTCAAACTCAGGTCCATTGACTCAGTGATGCCATCCAACAGTCTCATCCTCTGTCATCCCCTTCTCCTTTTGCCTTCTATTTTTTTCAACATTAAGGTCTTTCTGAATGAGTCGTCTCTTTGCATCAGCTTAAAAATTAGTATCATATAAGTATACATAACTTCTCATCCTGCCCCCCTCGCTCCACAGTTGTTTCCCTCCTGCATGTCTTTATACTTACACTAATTTCTTTGTATCAAAAAATAATATACATCAATAATAAAGAATAGTAACTATTAAAAGTAAATAGTAAATATTTATATGTTTTAAACATGCTCATATTAACATCATAAAATACATAGGGGAAATTTAAAAACTTGACTTTCTTTATACAGTGAAGGGGCCAGGACTTTTTTGTGACTTCTGGCCGTCTCTGTTCCAACCTGCTATTCAGAAAAATAGTATTAATTACCTTCTAGACATCTTTTCTTTGTTGCTCTTACTTTTTTCTGTCCTGGCTGGGCTTTTTGAGTCTTTGTAAACCAACTCCCTTCTTGGTGGCTCTGGAATCTGCCAGACCTAGACTGAAACCTTTCTATGTTACTTGATAGCTCAGTGACCTTTGGCAAATTACCTCTCTGAGCTTTGATAATTTCAAATTATGGTATAATTTTTGTATAATTTAATCTATAAACTAAATTATCTCAGTTCTCACAAAAGAGAATATTCATGCTCACCTCAGACTTGTGAGGTTTAAAAAAGACCCTGCAGGTCTTAGCTCTTGTGCTAGGACCATCTGAATCATTTCTTCACTTTTGCAGCCTGACACCTCTGAAGGAATCAGCGTCGAAATGAATGCTCCCTTAGCTTCAGATTCCCCTGGACATGGTGCACTTCCCAGATTGCCCTGCATGATTGAGGTACTTAATCTTCAAGCTGCTGCCCACAGGTGGGCCTCTCCCAGGACCCACCCTCAGCTGAAGCAGGCTGCTTGGCCTTCACCATCTCCCGGAGCTTGCTCAAACTCAGGTCCATTGACTCAGTGATGCCATCCAACAGTCTCATCCTCTGTCATCCCCTTCTCCTTTTGCTTTCTATTTTTTTCAACATTAAGGTCTTTCTGAATGAGTCGTCTCTTTGCATCAGCTTAAAAATTAGTATCATATAAGTATACATAACTTCTCATCCTGCCCCCCTCGCTCCACAGTTGTTTCCCTCCTGCATGTCTTTATACTTACACTAATTTCTTTGTATCAAAAAATAATATACATCAATAATAAAGAATAGTAACTATTAAAAGTAAATAGTAAATATTTATATGTTTTAAACATGCTCATATTAACATCATAAAATACATAGGGAATTAAATACTTGACTTTCTTTATACAGTGAAGGGGCCAGGACTTTTTTGTGACTTCTGGCCGTCTCTGTTCCAACCTGCTATTCAGAAAAATAGTATTAATTACCTTCTAGACATCTTTTCTTTGTTGCTCTTACTTTTTTCTGTCCTGGCTGGGCTTTTTGAGTCTTTGTAAACCAACTCCCTTCTTGGTGGCTCTGGAATCTGCCAGACCTAGACTGAAACCTTTCTATGTTACTTGATAGCTCAGTGACCTTTGGCAAATTACCTCTCTGAGCTTTGATAATTTCAAATTATGGTATAATTTTTGTATAATTTAATCTATAAACTAAATTATCTCAGTTCTCACAAAAGAGAATATTCATGCTCACCTCAGACTTGTGAGGTTTAAAAAAGACCCTGCAGGTCTTAGCTCTTGTGCTAGGACCATCTGAATCATTTCTTCACTTTTGCAGCCTGACACCTCTGAAGGAATCAGCGTCGAAATGAATGCTCCCTTAGCTTCAGATTCCCCTGGACATGGTGCACTTCCCAGATTGCCCTGCATGATTGAGGTACTTAATCTTCAAGCTGCTGCCCACAGGTGGGCCTCTCCCAGGACCCACCCTCAGCTGAAGCAGGCTGCTTCGGCCAAAATTGCCCTCCTTCCCAAAGGCAGCCCACATCCATGACTGGTCTGTGCCAAGGCGCAAGGCCCGGAGCCCTCCCCCGATGCTGGGACATCTCTGACAACGCCTCTGGCTCCACAGCTCCTTCGGGGGCCTGCTAAGGCCTTGGCTGTGACTGCATCAGAGCCCAGCTTCTCCCTCTGCTCAGTCCTGTCTTCTTTCCTAGAAGCGTTGTTCCCAAGAGCTCTTCCCAGTAAAGCCCTTGCATGCAGATCTCAATCTCAGACTGATTCTCGAGGGACCTGACCCAAGGAAGATAGAACAATAGGAAGTCAGGAGGCTTAACGGCACGTGGATGGGCTGACACTGAGCAGGTGGTGCTCCTTTTCTCTACCCCAGCCCCCATCTCCAGAGCCCAGTCCGCCTACGAGGGCCCCCAAAGGGAAGGCAGTCCTAATGGATTTTACAGGTCTATCTTTTAGCAACCCTGGGCCTATGCTAGTTCCTTTTCCCTTTTATTATAAAAGTGTAAGAGTAATATACACAAATGCATTCTTTTTTGTATAAACATCAACAGAACAGTCACAGCAAGGCCTCTCCACTGCTGCATCCCCAGGCTCCCTCTGCTACCCAGAGACAACTGCCAGTGCCAGTGTAGGGTTCTTTCCAGGTGTATTTCTGTCCATTTATTCACATGTGTATGTCCATATAGAAACGTGTGCTTTTCCGGGGTTGCATGTTTCAAATGCAAATAGATGACACACTGCATGTTGTTACGCAGTTCACTTGTTTCACTTACTATTTCTTGGAAATCTTTCCATGTCAGCGCTCAGCATATCATCTCTTCTTTCTAAGAGGTGCACGACGTTCGTTCCCTGAGGTGACTGTCCTCAGCCTTTATTAGGCCACGCCTCTACTATAGGATGTTTAGGCTTTTCCCAATGTGTGCTTTTATAACCAGTGTTATATTGAACATTTCTGTCTGTGTTTTTTTAATCACAAGTGCACGTGTTTCTCTAGGTTAGCTATTAGAATGCTGAGTCAAGGAGCACAGCATATTTTAAAATTTGATGTGCCCTAACTGCCCTTCTAACTCCCAACACTGGATATTTTTTCATTTTATTCTGGCTTTATTGAGATATAGTTGATGTATGATATTCTATAAGTCGAAGGCATACACGTGATGATTTGATACCCCCCCAAAATTGTGATATCATTATCATGATAAGGTTCATTACCGCGGCTGTCACCTCACATCATTACTATTTTGCTGCTGTTGTTATGGTGAGAACGTTTAAGATCTACACTCTTAGCAGCTTTCAAGTATACAATTCAGTGTTGTTGACGACAGTCACCATGCTGTCCACGAGATCCCCAGGACTTGGTCCTCTTGCACCTGATAGTTTACACTCTTGGACCAGTATTTCCTCATTCTCCCCATCCCAAAGCTCCTGGCAATCACTAGTCTACTTTGTTTCTCTGAGTTTGGCTTTTTTAGGTTCCCCATATAAGTGAGATTATACAGTATTTGTCTTATCTCCTATCTTGATAATAACCATTCTAACAGGTGTGAAGTGATAGCTGGTGGTGGTTTTGATTGCATTTCCTTGATAATTAGTGACCTTGAGTACCTTTTCATGTACTTTTTGGCCATTTGTACTTCTTTGGAAGGTCTGTTCAGGAGCTATTTGGAAGAGTTTGAAAAGGACCTGGAACCATCTGGTCCTGGACTTTGCTTTGCTGGGACGTTTTTGAATGTTCTTTCCAGGTGTATTTCTGTCCATTTATTCACATGTGTATGTCCATATAGAACGTGTGCTTTTCCGGGGTTGCATGTTTCAAATGCAAATAGATGACACACTGCATGTTGTTACGCAGTTCACTTGTTTCACTTACTATTTCTTGGAAATCTTTCCATGTCAGCGCTCAGCATATCATCTCTTCTTTCTAAGAGGTGCACGACGTTCGTTCCCTGAGGTGACTGTCCTCAGCCTTTATTAGGCCACGCCTCTACTATAGGATGTTTAGGCTTTTCCCAATGTGTGCTTTTATAACCAGTGTTATATTGAACATTTCTGTCTGTGTTTTTTTAATCACAAGTGCACGTGTTTCTCTAGGTTAGCTATTAGAATGCTGAGTCAAGGAGCACAGCATATTTTAAAATTTGATGTGCCCTAACTGCCCTTCTAACTCCCAACACTGGATATTTTTTTTCATTTTTATTCTGGCTTTATTGAGATATAGTTGATGTATGATATTCTATAAGTCGAAGGCATACACGTGATGATTTGATACCCCCCCAAAATTGTGATATCATTATCATGATAAGGTTCATTACCGCGGCTGTCACCTCACATCATTACTATTTTGCTGCTGTTGTTATGGTGAGAACGTTTAAGATCTACACTCTTAGCAGCTTTCAAGTATACAATTCAGTGTTGTTGACGACAGTCACCATGCTGTCCACGAGATCCCCAGGACTTGGTCCTCTTGCACCTGATAGTTTACACTCTTGGACCAGTATTTCCTCATTCTCCCCATCCCAAAGCTCCTGGCAATCACTAGTCTACTTTGTTTCTCTGAGTTTGGCTTTTTTAGGTTCCCCATATAAGTGAGATTATACAGTATTTGTCTTATCTCCTATCTTGATAATAACCATTCTAACAGGTGTGAAGTGATAGCTGGTGGTGGTTTTGATTGCATTTCCTTGATAATTAGTGACCTTGAGTACCTTTTCATGTACTTTTTGGCCATTTGTACTTCTTTGGAAGGTCTGTTCAGGTCAGCTATTTGGAAGAGTTTGAAAAGGACTGGAATTCACCAGTGGAACCATCTGGTCCTGGACTTTGCTTTGCTGGGACGTTTTAAATTACTGAAATTACTGATTTAATTTCCTTATTCATTATTTGCTGTTTCAGGTTTTCTAATTCTTCATGATTCAGTGTTGGTAGGTTGTATATTTATCAATTTATTCTAGGTTGTCCAGTTTTTTGGGCTATAGGGTGGCACTAGTGGTAACGAAGCTGCCTGCCAATGAAAGAGACACGGACCTCCTGGAGTAGGAGATGGCTAGCCACTCCAGTATTCTTGCCTGGAAAATTCCATAGACAGAGGAGCCTGGCAGGTTATAGTCCAGGAGGTCACAAAGAGTCAGACATGATTGACTGAGCACAACACAGTTGTTCATAGCAATCTCCTAGGATCCTTTGTATTTCTGTAGTATCAGTTGTAATGTCTCTTCCTTTATCATTTTATTTATTTGGATCCTCTCTCTTCTCTTCTCTTGGTAGGTCCAACTAAAATTCCAACATTGAATATTACCAGTCTTTTTAATGTTTGCTAATTTGATGATCTAGAACATTTTCGTATTTTAGTTGTATTTTTGTTTACAGTGAGATACGGCATGTTTTCCTTTGCTGTTTGTCATTTCTGTTGCTTTTGCTATGGAGTACCTCTTTATAGTCTTTCCCCCTTTTTATTAAATGGTTCACCATATTCTTAATGAATTGTAAGAATTATTAATATACTGAATATTAACTCTAGCTTGTTTTACAAGCTGTAGGTTGGCCCCCTTGCCACGAGATCCCCAGGACTTGGTCCTCTTGCACCTGATAGTTTACACTCTTGGACCAGTATTTCCTCATTCTCCCCATCCCAAAGCTCCTGGCAATCACTAGTCTACTTTGTTTCTCTGAGTTTGGCTTTTTTAGGTTCCCCATATAAGTGAGATTATACAGTATTTGTCTTATCTCCTATCTTGATAATAACCATTCTAACAGGTGTGAAGTGATAGCTGGTGGTGGTTTTGATTGCATTTCCTTGATAATTAGTGACCTTGAGTACCTTTTCATGTACTTTTTGGCCATTTGTACTTCTTTGGAAGGTCTTTTCAGGTCAGCTATTTGGAAGAGTTTGAAAAGGACTGGAATTCACCAGTGGAACCATCTGGTCCTGGACTTTGCTTTGCTGGGACGTTTTAAATTACTGAAATTACTGATTTAATTTCCTTATTCATTATTTGCTGTTTCAGGTTTTCTAATTCTTCATGATTCAGTGTTGGTAGGTTGTATATTTATCAATTTATTCTAGGTTGTCCAGTTTTTTGGGCTATAGGGTGGCACTAGTGGTAACGAAGCTGCCTGCCAATGAAAGAGACACGGACCTCCTGGAGTAGGAGATGGCTAGCCACTCCAGTATTCTTGCCTGGAAAATTCCATAGACAGAGGAGCCTGGCAGGTTATAGTCCAGGAGGTCACAAAGAGTCAGACATGATTGACTGAGCACAACACAGTTGTTCATAGCAATCTCCTAGGATCCTTTGTATTTCTGTAGTATCAGTTGTAATGTCTCTTCCTTTATCATTTTATTTATTTGGATCCTCTCTCTTCTCTTCTCTTGGTAGGTCCAACTAAAATTCCAACATTGAATATTACCAGTCTTTTTAATGTTTGCTAATTTGATGATCTAGAACATTTTCGTATTTTAGTTGTATTTTTGTTTACAGTGAGATACGGCATGTTTTCCTTTGCTGTTTGTCATTTCTGTTGCTTTTGCTATGGAGTACCTCTTTATAGTCTTTCCCCCTTTTTATTAAATGGTTCACCATATTCTTAATGAATTGTAAGAATTATTAATATACTGAATATTAACTCTAGCTTGTTTTACAAGCTGTAGGTCTCTTTTTTTTTTTTTTAATTTTGGGTGGGGGTCGGGTTGGGGAGGGAGGGGAGCGGGCGGGCCACTTCTATTGGTCTTTCATTTCTCTATTTTCATCCGTCTTTGTTCTTTGGCTCTTGTGGGCCTCCCATGGCGGTGGCGTCTGTCGTTGCAGAGCGCCGGCTCTGGGCGCATGTGCTCCAGATCTCTGGCTCGGTAATTGGACACATGGGTCCAGCCGCTCCGCGGAACGTGGGATCTTCCCAGGCCAGGGATTGAACTGGCGCCCCTTGCACTGCAAAGCGGTGTCCTTACCCTCTAGACCACCAGGGGAAGCCCTGTACGTCTTTTAATATGTAGTTTTCTTTTAACTTTGTGGTAGCTTTTATGGCTCCTAATTTTGGATTATTATGTAGCCCAGGATTTTGGTCCTTTTTCTTCATGGCTTCTGTGTTTTGGTACCTTCAGTAGGCATTCCTCACCCCATGGCTATAAATGTGAAAATATTGATTAAGTTGCCATGAGCTGGGACTCTCCTGCAGGCCAGCATCTCCTTGGCCTTAAACACTTAGGAGAGTAGCCCAGGTAGGGCTGGCTCTGCCTGGAGGCCTATAGCTCCCCACTTCACTCATCCAGGAGGGCAAAGAACAGAAGCAACAGCTTATAGGATGCTCACTGCTGCCACGAAGCCAGTGCAGACAGAGCACTGCCAGCTGCTGTTGCAGCCCACTCCATCCCGGGAGGGTGCCAAAAGTGTGAGGCTACCTGGAAGACGGAATCATGGAGAGTCCCTTTATCATTTTATTTATTTGGATCCTCTCTCTTCTCTTCTCTTGGTAGGTCCAACTAAAATTCCAACATTGAATATTACCAGTCTTTTTAATGTTTGCTAATTTGATGATCTAGAACATTTTCGTATTTTAGTTGTATTTTTGTTTACAGTGAGATACGGCATGTTTTCCTTTGCTGTTTGTCATTTCTGTTGCTTTTGCTATGGAGTACCTCTTTATAGTCTTTCCCCCTTTTTATTAAATGGTTCACCATATTCTTAATGAATTGTAAGAATTATTAATATACTGAATATTAACTCTAGCTTGTTTTACAAGCTGTAGGTCTCTTTTTTTTTTTTTTAATTTTGGGTGGGGGTCGGGTTGGGGAGGGAGGGGAGCGGGCGGGCCACTTCTATTGGTCTTTCATTTCTCTATTTTCATCCGTCTTTGTTCTTTGGCTCTTGTGGGCCTCCCATGGCGGTGGCGTCTGTCGTTGCAGAGCGCCGGCTCTGGGCGCATGTGCTCCAGATCTCTGGCTCGGTAATTGGACACATGGGTCCAGCCGCTCCGCGGAACGTGGGATCTTCCCAGGCCAGGGATTGAACTGGCGCCCCTTGCACTGCAAAGCGGTGTCCTTACCCTCTAGACCACCAGGGGAAGCCCTGTACGTCTTTTAATATGTAGTTTTCTTTTAACTTTGTGGTAGCTTTTATGGCTCCTAATTTTGGATTATTATGTAGCCCAGGATTTTGGTCCTTTTTCTTCATGGCTTCTGTGTTTTGGTACCTTCAGTAGGCATTCCTCACCCCATGGCTATAAATGTGAAAATATTGATTAAGTTGCCATGAGCTGGGACTCTCCTGCAGGCCAGCATCTCCTTGGCCTTAAACACTTAGGAGAGTAGCCCAGGTAGGGCTGGCTCTGCCTGGAGGCCTATAGCTCCCCACTTCACTCATCCAGGAGGGCAAAGAACAGAAGCAACAGCTTATAGGATGCTCACTGCTGCCACGAAGCCAGTGCAGACAGAGCACTGCCAGCTGCTGTTGCAGCCCACTCCATCCCGGGAGGGTGCCAAAAGTGTGAGGCTACCTGGAAGACGGAATCATGGAGAGTCCCATCCTTTCCTGTCCTCAATCCTTGACACGCTTGGCAGTCCCAGAACAGTGCAGACGGTGTAATAGGAGCATTGCTTTTAGGATGCACTGTCTTACAGAAGAGAAAGCAGATGCAGAGTTGTGGTTCTGATGCTAAATGTGAAAACATCTGTAGTTACAGGGTCTCACTCAAGCATCTGCACCTCTAGTGCACTGTGCTAGACAGTGTGCAAGAAGAGTGAGCCCACCCTGTTATAGATGGCCTTTCCCCAGACGTGCTGTGATTGGAGTCAGACAGGTCTGTGGTTGGGCCCTTTAGCAGTTGTGGGGCTTGGGCAAACCAGTGACCTTCTTGAGATCATGATTATCTTCTTTGTAAAATGGGCATCATCCTGGCTTGGGTACATGCTGTGAGGGTTGATGAGTTAATGGATGAGAAAGTGAATTGTTAGTCTTCTAGAAACTATAGCATTGTTGTTATACTTGGAGCCTTAAGGACACATGAAGGAGAAGATGCACTTCCTCAGAAGCTTGTGATGAACACACATGGCAACAGAAAATAGCACAGGGCAGGAAATGATTAAGGTGTCAAACTGTATGGTAGTAGAAATTGGAGCAGGGTTCAGGTGGCCTGAGTACAGTTTTACGGGTGGTTGTATTGTTATGAAAGTTGCCCAAGTGGTTTGCATGAAGTGAAATGAAGAAATCCAAGGAAGATCACCGTGTTTGTCCCGCCTTGTTCTGAAGGAAGGAGCCTCACACTGGGACAGCTTCTGTCCCAGACTCTTCCTCACTCGACGGATGATGGTCTTTTCCTTTGACTCAGCCTCAAATGCCTGCAGGGCTTTCCTCCACTTGCCAGGACTCTGACAGTCTAGGTGAAGTGACCCTGTGACAGCTTCTGGGCATCTAACAGGAATTGCCAAATAGGATTTAGAGGGAAAGGCTGAGGAACTGGCTGTTGGGGTCTGAATAATGCAAAGATAACATCTCCTAGGTTGAATCCTCTCAGTGGACCTTCACTCCATGCCGTGTCCCCAGAGGAATGGAGAGATTCAGCAGAGAATAACAAGACACTGATGAAGAAGAGGGAGGTTGGGGCAGCGCTTCCAGTTGTAACTGGCTGCAGAGCTTATGTATGGGGGCTGGCAGTTCCATGGTGATCAACAGAGAAGAGGCTTCTGACTGGCTTCTTTGCTTAGCTGTGTGCCAGTGTCATCAGCACACAAGAGCCCCAGTCCATTTCTGAATGGTCTCATTTTGCTTCCCAAGACCAGCTGCCTAGGAACTAGTAGACTGGTCTTCTTTACAAAGGGTGGTGGTGGCTGCCTCACCTCTAGAGAGCAGTCCAGGGCAGGGCTGACTATGTCATTTGCAGGACTCAGTGCAAAATGAAAATGTGAGGCCCTTGTCCAAAATGCAGGGAAGAAAAGTGCTATTGAAAGTGCCACTAAAATATAAAAGTTTTTCTTTTAAAAAGATCTTGTTACTTATAAACATAATTGACATAGTCATGTCATACAAATACTAGCACAAAAACCTATAAGTGCAAAAACATGCTTTTGGTGTCATATAGCATTATATAATACAAGAAGTAACATCTTATTAATGCAATAACTTGATCATAGATTTTACTGGTTTGCTTTTTTGCAAATTCATTTCTTAGACCATCAAAAGGTGTACTTTTAGCAACTTCATTTTCAGTTGATGTCATCAAAAGTGACATTAGTCACTCTTGGCAAATGCAAGGTCTCAATTTTTAATAATTCCTAATTTTGACAGGGATCTTTCTACTGGTACAACTGTTACTGGAAATGTTACATGTAGTGAAATGAAGAAATCCAAGGAAGATCACCGTGTTTGTCCCCTTGTTCTGAAGGAAGGAGCCTCACACTGGGACAGCTTCTGTCCCAGACTCTTCCTCACTCGACGGATGATGGTCTTTTCCTTTGACTCAGCCTCAAATGCCTGCAGGGCTTTCCTCCACTTGCCAGGACTCTGACAGTCTAGGTGAAGTGACCCTGTGACAGCTTCTGGGCATCTAACAGGAATTGCCAAATAGGATTTAGAGGGAAAGGCTGAGGAACTGGCTGTTGGGGTCTGAATAATGCAAAGATAACATCTCCTAGGTTGAATCCTCTCAGTGGACCTTCACTCCATGCCGTGTCCCCAGAGGAATGGAGAGATTCAGCAGAGAATAACAAGACACTGATGAAGAAGAGGGAGGTTGGGGCAGCGCTTCCAGTTGTAACTGGCTGCAGAGCTTATGTATGGGGGCTGGCAGTTCCATGGTGATCAACAGAGAAGAGGCTTCTGACTGGCTTCTTTGCTTAGCTGTGTGCCAGTGTCATCAGCACACAAGAGCCCCAGTCCATTTCTGAATGGTCTCATTTGCTTCCCAAGACCAGCTGCCTAGGAACTAGTAGACTGGTCTTCTTTACAAAGGGTGGTGGTGGCTGCCTCACCTCTAGAGAGCAGTCCAGGGCAGGGCTGACTATGTCATTTGCAGGACTCAGTGCAAAATGAAAATGTGAGGCCCTTGTCCAAAATGCAGGGAAGAAAAGTGCTATTGAAAGTGCCACTAAAATATAAAAGTTTTTCTTTTAAAAAGATCTTGTTACTTATAAACATAATTGACATAGTCATGTCATACAAATACTAGCACAAAAACCTATAAGTGCAAAAACATGCTTTTGGTGTCATATAGCATTATATAATACAAGAAGTAACATCTTATTAATGCAATAACTTGATCATAGATTTTACTGGTTTGCTTTTTTGCAAATTCATTTCTTAGACCATCAAAAGGTGTACTTTTAGCAACTTCATTTTCAGTTGATGTCATCAAAAGTGACATTAGTCACTCTTGGCAAATGCAAGGTCTCAATTTTTAATAATTCCTAATTTTGACAGGGATCTTTCTACTGGTACAACTGTTACTGGAAATGTTACATGTATTTTAGAGATTGAAACAACACAGTAAACTATTTCAAAGAAGAAATTTTAGTGCATCTAGAGCTGACGATCAGCTTCACGGAAGTCTGAATTTAATTTTAAATATAAATTTATACAATGTCATTTTAATGTCTCCCCTTGTGTTTCTGGTAACTTACAGAGGTTGTACAAGAAACTGAAAGCAGTGTCATGATTTATATTAATTAAAAATGCTTCTTTATGCATTCTATTGTTTTATCTTCCATTATACTAAAAAGTAATTTTAAGTTGCATTTCCTGTTAATAATTGGCTTAGTAACTGGCTGAAGGTTCATATGAAAATAATGTCCTTTCTGTTGAATGCCATGGTCTTTAAGTTTGCTTTCTATTTCTAAGTCTGGATATTTACTTTGTTGTGCTGTTATATTTTTCAAAGCTAGAGATTCAGAACTATTTGAAGATTTCTGATAACTTTCTGATAGGTTTTATTACACTGTCCATGTGCACAATTTTGTTTTGTAATAATTTACTGACATAGTATATTGCCGGAGCAGTGACTGTTCCTGTTCCAGAGTGCATTGGGCTCTGGGGGGTGGTCCCCCTGGGCTCATACTGCAGTCCAGGTGTTCCCCCATGAGGAGCTTCTCCCTTGCCTGGGTCTGTGGTTGGTGCTGCCATCAAGGCTGCTGCTGCTGCCACCACAACTGCCACTAATCTGAGCTTAGATCTGGGCCTGGCTGTCCCTTCAGCACATAGCCTGCTGGGTCCACAGGCTAGATTGTGGGTGTGGGTGTGGGTGGGTGTATGCGCTCTGCTGTCAGTCATCACGCCGCTTACAAAACACAAATTCAAAGATAACATTGAGATATTTCAACAGAGTGGCCACAGCTGAATCTGACAGTCGGGTCTTGCAGGACTACACAGCTCACACGCTGACGAGGTCAGCTCTGATTCAGGGCGTGCGTGCAAACCCTGGTGCAGAGGCAGCACATCTCTATACCGTCCAAAGGCCCTCCAAGTCGGGAACCCATGAACACCAGGACTGTGTTCTAAAAATGGAGACTCAGCACACCCCGAGTTGTAAAGTAGGGCTTCCATACCAATGACAAGTTTGAATGACTTACTTTTCAAGGTAGAGAAGAATCCACAATATATATATATCTATAACTGAATCACTTTTTTTTTTTTTAATTTTTTTTGAGGGGGGTACTTCTATTGTCTTTCATTTATCTGTTTTCATTCATCTTTGTTCTTTGGCCCATGTGGGCCTCCCATTGCAGTGGCCTTTGTCACTGCAGAGCACTGGCTCTGGGCGCATGCACTCCAGAACTCCTGCTCAGTAATTGGACACATTGGTCCAGCTGCTCCACGGCACGTGGGATCTTTCCAGGCCAGGGATCGAACCAGCGCCCCTTGCACTGCAAGGCGGTATCCTTACCCAACTGGACCACCAGGGAAGCCCCTGAATCACTTTTAAAAAATAAAATTTATAAAAACTTTCTAAGGTACCAGCTTGACTACTGAACACGTCTTATTTGGGAAATTCTGGATGAACAGAGAAATCTCACTTCTATCTTCAGACAACAACTGATGGTACTTACTCTCCCCTCTCCTATCCCATGAGCTGGTGCCCTAGGCCTACTGAGAGGTCAGCCAAGCATAGGGGGTAATCCTTGCCAGGTGCCAGGTAGCAAGTCTCCTGCTGATGCTTGATCACCCCACAGCCTCGTTCTCTAACAGGGCTAGAGAGTATTAGGCAGTGTCCTAAGGCCTTGCCCAGCCTGGGAGAAGAATGTACACTAGAGGCAGAAATAGGGGACAGAAAAACAGATTTGGTCTTGTGTCTAGGCAAGATGACTGGTACTTGTTTTGACCCAGTATAAGTGATCTCTTCAGGTAACACTCAAGTTGTCCAAAGGTGGAAATGGAATTTCTCTGTTCATTCAGGATTTCCCAAATAAGACATGTTCAATAGTGAAGCTGGTACATTAGAAAGCTTTTATAACTTTATTTTCTTTTTAAAATTCTCTTTCTTTCTTTTTTTTTTTAAGTGGGGAGATGTTATTTATTTACTTATTTTGGCCACTTCTATTGTTCTTTCATTTATTTATTTTCATCCATCTTTGTTCTTTGGCTTCTGTGGGCCTCCCCTCACAGTGGCCTCTCTTACTGCAGAGCACCTGGTCTGGGTGCATGCGTTCCAGAGCTCCAGCTCATATATTGACACATCGGTCCAGCTGCTCTGTGGCACGTGGGATCTTCCCGTGCCAGGGATCGAATCGGCGCCCCCTGCACTGCAAGGCGGTGTCCTTACCCACTGGACCACCACGGAAGCCCTAACATTTTCTTTCTTTTAAGTGAAATATAGTTGATTTGCATTGTTAATTTCTGCTGTACCTAATAGTGATTCAGTTATACATATATCTACATTCTTCTTTAAAATATTCTTGTATGGTTTATCATAGGATTTTTTTATTTATAAATTTATTTATTTATTTATGGCTGTGACAGGGTTTCATTGCTGTGAGGGCTTTTCTCTAGTGGCAATGAGTTGGGGCTACTCTCTAGTTGCGGTGCGCAGACTTCTTGCAGTAGCTTCTCTCATCATAGAATGTGGAATCTGGGGCGTGAAGGCTTCAGTAGTTGGGGCACATGGACATAGCTGCCCCTCAGCATGTGGGATCCTCCCGGACTGGGGATTGAACCTGTGCCTCCTGCCTTGGCAGGTGAATTCTTTACCACTAAGCCACCAGGGCAGCCCCATAGTTCTTTTTTTTTTTAATCACGAGTAGGGGGAAGGGGAAGGTGGGGGAGGGAAGAGAGGGGAGGCAGGGGGCGTGTGACTGTTTCTATGAGTGCAGGCCAGAGGAGGGCTGGGAACCAGGAGGAGACGCTTGAGCCCATAGTTTTGTTTTGTTTTTTATTTATTTATTTATTTATTTATTTTGGGCGGGGATCGGGTTGGGGAGTGAGGGGAGCAGGCGGGCCACTTCTATTGGTCTTTCATTTCTCTATGTTCATCCGTCATTGTTCTTTGGCTCCTGTGGGCCTCCCATCACCGTGGCGTCTGTCGTTGCAGTGCGCCGGCTCTGGGCACATGCGCTCCAGAGCTCAGGCTTGGTAATTGGACACATCAGTCCAGCCGCTCCGCGGCACGTGGGATCTTCCCAGGCCAGGGCTCAAACCGGCACCCCTTGCACTGCAAGGCGGTGTCCTTACCCACTGGGCCACCAGGGGAAGCCCGAGCCCATAGTTTTGAATTATAGTTGTGTCTGGATATATGCCCAGGAGTGGGACTGCTGGATTATATGGTAATTCTATTTTTGGTTTTCTGAGGGACCTCTACACTGTCTTCTGCACACTCTGTACACAGGGGCTATACCAATTTACATTCCCACCAACAGTGGAGGATGGTTCCCTTGTCTCCACGGCCTCTCCAGCCTTTGTTTTTTTGTAGACTGTTTAATGACAACCACTAGTGTGAGACTAGTGTGAAATGATGACCATCTTGAAGAGTGTGAGGTCATACCTCGTTGTGGTTTTGATTGCATTTCTCTAATAGTCAGCAATGTTGAGCATTTTTCATGTGCCTACTGGCCATTTGTATTTCCAGCAACGTTGAATACCTTTAGCTAAATTTAGTGGCCATTTGTATTTCTTCTTTTGTAAATTGCCTTTGTTTCCTGTCCGTCTCTTTCTACTAGGACTTAGTTTTTATTAATGAGAATTATTTATATAGTCCATGTTCTAATATTTTGTGACACTATTATGTTGCAAATCTCTTACCCTATTTTGTTGTTTTTTATTTTTAAATTTCTTTCAATGTACACGTTTTAATTTTTTTCTTTTTAATAATTATTTTAATCATAAGTTTTCATTTTTATTGCAGCTGAATGTATGAATCTTTTTTCATATGGCTTGTGCTTTTTGCTTATTTAGGAAAATTTCCCCTAGATGGAAATCATAAAGTTAGACACCTATAGGAGTTGAAAGTTTTAAGGTTTCACTTTTTATACCTAGGTGTTGAATCCATCTAGAATTTGCTTGGTGTGTGGAAGGTAGTAATTGAGTTTATTATTTTCTATGCAAAACACCAAGTCCCAACACTATTAGCTAAAGGTATTCCTTTCTCAATTAATTTATCATTAATCAAGTAATCTGTTCATTCATTCAATGACTATTTGTTGAGGTTCTACTATGTACCAGGCAGTTGAAAACAGTAGGGAAAAAGTCAAAAACAAACAAACAAACAAACAAAAAACACCCTCTGTCCTAAAGTATACATTCTACCAGAGGAGACAGACAATAAACAAGGGATGCAATGTGTCAGATAGTGATACCATCTGTGAAGAAAATAAAGCAGAGCAGGAGGACAAGGACTGTGGAGGAAGCATTGCTACCCTAAATGGAGTGGCTGAGGAGGGCCACCTACAAACTGGTATTGTGATGTTTGAACAGAGACTTGAAGGAAGTGAGTGAGGATGTGAACATATGAAGGAAGAAAGTGCCAGGGAGAGACAATGAGTACAAAGGCCCAGAGGAGGGGATGTGCTTGGTGTGTTCGAGAAAACCACTTCCTGAATGTTCGAGAAGACTCGTATGTATCAGTCTGGATGAATATGACTTATCCAGAGAGATTAGCAGGAGAGGTTAGAGAGGTAATGAGAAGCTAGGTCACCGAGGGACTCGGGGTGAGGGGGCATTGTCAGAACTTAAGCTTTTAGTCTGACCAAGCTGGGGAGCCTCACAGGGTTGTTTTTGTTTGTTTGTTTGTTTGTTTGTTGATAGGTAAGAAATGGATTTATTCAGATTCAGAGAAAGCACACTCCACAGACAAGAGTGTGGGCCATCGCAGAGCGAATCCAGAGGCCCCGAAAACATGATGTTCTTAGCTTTTATAGGTTGGGTAATTCCATATGCTAATGAGTGGGAAGATTACTCCAGCTCTTTTAGGAAAGGTGGACCTGTCATGGCCTCTGGGTGTGTCATTTAGCTTGCTGACTGAGGACCAAGGGGCTGCCATCTTGGACCCATTGTATAGTTTTCATTTTTATTGCAGCTGAATGTATGAATCTTTTTTCATATGGCTTGTGCTTTTTGCTTATTTAGGAAAATTTCCCCTAGATGGAAATCATAAAGTTAGACACCTATAGGAGTTGAAAGTTTTAAGGTTTCACTTTTTATACCTAGGTGTTGAATCCATCTAGAATTTGCTTGGTGTGTGGAAGGTAGTAATTGAGTTTATTATTTTCTATGCAAAACACCAAGTCCCAACACTATTAGCTAAAGGTATTCCTTTCTCAATTAATTTATCATTAATCAAGTAATCTGTTCATTCATTCAATGACTATTTGTTGAGGTTCTACTATGTACCAGGCAGTTGAAAACAGTAGGGGAAAAAGTCAAAAACAAACAAACAAACAAACAAAAAACACCCTCTGTCCTAAAGTATACATTCTACCAGAGGAGACAGACAATAAACAAGGGATGCAATGTGTCAGATAGTGATACCATCTGTGAAGAAAATAAAGCAGAGCAGGAGGACAAGGACTGTGGAGGAAGCATTGCTACCCTAAATGGAGTGGCTGAGGAGGGCCACCTACAAACTGGTATTGTGATGTTTGAACAGAGACTTGAAGGAAGTGAGTGAGGATGTGAACATATGAAGGAAGAAAGTGCCAGGGAGAGACAATGAGTACAAAGGCCCAGAGGAGGGGATGTGCTTGGTGTGTTCGAGAAAACCACTTCCTGAATGTTCGAGAAGACTCGTATGTATCAGTCTGGATGAATATGACTTATCCAGAGAGATTAGCAGGAGAGGTTAGAGAGGTAATGAGAAGCTAGGTCACCGAGGGACTCGGGGTGAGGGGGCATTGTCAGAACTTAAGCTTTTAGTCTGACCAAGCTGGGGAGCCTCACAGGGTTGTTTTTGTTTGTTTGTTTGTTTGTTTGTTGATAGGTAAGAAATGGATTTATTCAGATTCAGAGAAAGCACACTCCACAGACAAGAGTGTGGGCCATCGCAGAGCGAATCCAGCGGCCCCGAAAACATGATGTTCTTAGCTTTTATAGGTTGGGTAATTCCATATGCTAATGAGTGGGAAGATTACTCCAGCTCTTTTAGGAAAGGGGTGGACCTGTCATGGCCTCTGGGTGTGTCATTTAGCTTGCTGACTGAGGACCAAGGTCTGGTCTGCCATCTTGGACCCATTTGATTCTAATGGGTTTATGCTGTGCCCTTGGGCTGTCATTCTTTTCAAAAATTGTGCCCTGTCCCTTTCCCTCCTAAACCTTACATTCCCCCCTCAAGAGATTTTACTTCCATATTCTTATGGGAGGCAGAAGGGCGAAAAGGTCTGCCTTCTGTAATTGCTTCAAGGCTGAGCATGGGCGTTGACCCTGCCTGCGTTTTACCCAGGGAGTAAAAATCTCTTGAGTACTGATCTAGGGGCCCCAGGGGCAGGGCAGCTCCTAGTTTCAGTCCTTATGCCTTCACAGGGTTTTGAATAGGAAAGGGCATCATCTAACTTACATTTGATTTTTAAAAGATTTTTTTTTATGTGGACCATTTTAAAAGTCTTTACTGAATTTGTTACAATATTGCTTCTATTTCTTATGTTTTGGGTTTTAGGCCCCCATGGCATCTAAAACCTTAGTTCCCTGACTAGGGATTGAATCTATACCCTCTACACTGGAAGGCAAAGTCTTAACCACTGAATCAGGGAAGCCCCACACTTAGGTTTTAAAAGGTTCACCTTGGTTGCTGGGCCAGAGGAAGCTGCTGAAGCTTCCTATCACCCCACTTTTTCTGTCTGTGTTTGAGGATGTCTAATGCATCCTCTGCTCTTAGTTGATATGAGACTGCTTACACGATGCCACAAAGGGCTGGACCTTCTTGGGGGAAAGGCCCCTGGTGATTATCACTGTCAGGAAGAGAGGTAATGAGAAGCTAGGTCACCGAGGGACTCGGGGTGAGGGGGCATTGTCAGAACTTAAGCTTTTAGTCTGACCAAGCTGGGGAGCCTCACAGGGTTGTTTTTGTTTGTTTGTTTGTTTGTTTGTTGATAGGTAAGAAATGGATTTATTCAGATTCAGAGAAAGCACACTCCACAGACAAGAGTGTGGGCCATCGCAGAGCGAATCCAGCGGCCCCGAAAACATGATGTTCTTAGCTTTTATAGGTTGGGTAATTCCATATGCTAATGAGTGGGAAGATTACTCCAGCTCTTTTAGGAAAGGGGTGGACCTGTCATGGCCTCTGGGTGTGTCATTTAGCTTGCTGACTGAGGACCAAGGTCTGGTCTGCCATCTTGGACCCATTTGATTCTAATGGGTTTATGCTGTGCCCTTGGGCTGTCATTCTTTTCAAAAATTGTGCCCTGTCCCTTTCCCTCCTAAACCTTACATTCCCCCCTCAAGAGATTTTACTTCCATATTCTTATGGGAGGCAGAAGGGCGAAAAGGTCTGCCTTCTGTAATTGCTTCAAGGCTGAGCATGGGCGTTGACCCTGCCTGCGTTTTACCCAGGGAGTAAAAATCTCTTGAGTACTGATCTAGGGGCCCCAGGGGCAGGGCAGCTCCTAGTTTCAGTCCTTATGCCTTCACAGGGTTTTGAATAGAAAAGGGCATCATCTAACTTACATTTGATTTTTAAAAGATTTTTTTTTATGTGGACCATTTTAAAAGTCTTTACTGAATTTGTTACAATATTGCTTCTATTTCTTATGTTTTGGGTTTTAGGCCCCCATGGCATCTAAAACCTTAGTTCCCTGACTAGGGATTGAATCTATACCCTCTACACTGGAAGGCAAAGTCTTAACCACTGAATCAGGGAAGCCCCACACTTAGGTTTTAAAAGGTTCACCTTGGTTGCTGGGCCAGAGGAAGCTGCTGAAGCTTCCTATCACCCCACTTTTTCTGTCTGTGTTTGAGGATGTCTAATGCATCCTCTGCTCTTAGTTGATATGAGACTGCTTACACGATGCCACAAAGGGCTGGACCTTCTTGGGGGAAAGGCCCCTGGTGATTATCACTGTCAGGGAAAGAGAGAGAATAATGGAACGTGATAATAGCATGCTGACTATAATGACATCAGTAGATAAAGAGGTCTGTCATGCTTCCTGGAGAATTCTGGATACTTGAATGGATGGCTATGATTACAATTATTTATTCCCAGAGCTTTATGTTTAAGTGACTGGCAGTGAGATAGAACAGGCGCCAGATGGGTAGATATTAGCCAAAAGTTTAATTAGCTGAGAAAGCAGTGACAGCCTGAGGCTGCTATCACTTGAGACCCTAATCGTTGGAACTTCACAGTATCTCTTAGTGACAGCGACCCTATCAAGGCAATTCCTTGTGGCCAGTTTACATTCCCCTACTGTTGTGCTCTTGGCTCCTTGAACTTCCCCTCATCAAAACACTCATCACATAATAACCAGCCTTACTGCAAGTGATTTCTTCCAGACCATAAACTCTGTGGGAGCAGGGATGGGGGCTGCCTCGTCCACGGCTCTATTTCTCATTCCATGTACAGCATCTGCTAGTTCCATATACAGTGCCCCTTACGTATTTGGTGAATGAATGAGAAACTGTCTCAGGACACGGAGCTATTGTGTGGGATTTGCAGCCAGTTCTGGGTTCCTGCATGTCGTCAGCTGGGGGAGGCATTGCACGCTGCCCTTTTCCACTAGGGGTGTTGGGTTGGGTGGCCCAACAGGAATTCTCCCAGCTGTCCTAGTTGGCCTCCTGGGTTTCCTTGTTGGTTGAGTCATCCCTGAGTGGAGAGCCTGGGGACCCTGCCGTTGGGTGCGGTGTCTGGAGCAGCCGCTGCTGTAGCCACGTGCATGTGAGCTGGGGACCAAGCTCCTCTTAATCTCTGTGCCAGGCTGCTGACAATAAACAAGGCTTCCACCCAGCAGCTGTTGACAGTCGCCTCCCACGCGGCCCACCAGAGCCCTGCCCGGAGGTGGCATGACTCTCTCCCCATTGCTCTAATAATAACACTATATTCTTAGCCAGAGCCCCAGGCCTTCACTCACACAGACACTTTTCATTTGTCTTAGAATGGGAGCCAGAGGAGCATAGAAACCCAGAGAAGTCATCTGGACATTTGTTTAACCATTTCCAACTTAATCTGTTCGAATCATGTTCTCGGACGCCCCTTCCCTCCTGGCTGCTGAACAGTGGGAAGGGGACAAGCGGCTCAGAGGAACAGCGAGAGGATGGTGTCAATTCCAGGCCCTGAGGAGGGCCCCTGGGGAGGCCGGGGACCTGAGCTCTGGTTTCCCCAGAGCTGCCAGGGACCCAGCAGTAACCTGCTCCTGCATGTGCCAGTGCCCTGAACCCGGGACGCTGCTGGGAGCAGCAGTCTCAGAGGACAGGAAGGCTTACTTTCCTTCCAAGAACCACTTTAAAGCTTACTTCCACTTTAAGACTTTTCTTACTCATATCTGGTGAGCCTAGGCCTCTTAGCTGAGGGATGAAGGCTTCAGCTATCACATGTTCTTAAAAAAACTCCAGGCTTTGCTCTAAGCTTTTCAAACAGATTCATTCAAAACAGCAGCTTGCCTGTCACTTTAAGAAATTCATTCTATCCACCATCAGCCTGATACTATTGAATATATTACTGTTATGTGTAGAGGCACAAATGATAGCTTTCAGAGGAGAAACTGAAACTCTGTTTTGGGTAATGGCAGAAAACTTGACTGAAGTTCACTAAGAATATATTTTGGTGAAAAAGGAGACAACCTTTCCAAAAAGAGGTCAGGGCACTTTTAGGGAACCCAGAAAAACCTGCAAGGATTCTGTGCAGGTGTAGTAATTGGGCGGTCCAGCAGCCTCCTGCCCCCATCCCCCTTCCCTTGTATTTCTTTTCCAGACTGCTGTCTGTGACAGCTTGGAAAAGGGCCCCAGGCAGCTCTCCTCCAAGTCCTTTCCTCTGACATCTCTCTGCCCTCTCCCCACACGCACCAGCGTCGCTAGCACCTCAGCTTCTAATTTTAGCTTCTGTTTTGCATTTTGCATAGCATGCAAGGGAATATAATGCAGAATTTAGACAGGAGAGAGTTCAGGCTGTTTTCTTCCTGACAAATTGGCCGCCATCCATATTTGATGGCTGCTGGCTGATAGCACTTGATAGAACAGGTTGTGCCCTCATCCGCGCCAGAGCGCAGTCTCTTCTCAGGATCCCAGGAGCTAGAACCGTTCTGTCCTTTCCCCTTTTCCCTGATGGCTGACGGCACGACTTCACACACCACTAAACTTCTGGTTTTGGAGAAGTTCCAATGGACACAGATCATTGATTGTGTTGAGAGTGAGAGAGTGTGTGTTTGTACTGGGAACAGACTATTTCCCATAAGAACACTGAATTAGATTCAATAATCTGTCAAGGCTAGACGCTAGAGAGGTCTGCGTTAACAGTCAGGTAGAGGACCATATCTTACAGCCTGCATCACGTGGACTGTCTCCTTGGGTGTCTTTTAAAGGATGGGATAAAATCTTGGGAACAGACTAGATCAGTGCTGCTCCGAGTGTGGTAGCATCAGCAACATGTGGGAGCTCATTAGGAGTTCAGAATCTTGGGCTTCAAACTCTGTGCCTGCTGAATCCTAGTCCTTGGAGGCTGAGACCCAGGGATCTGGGATTTAATCTGCTCTCTGGGCAACTCTTGCTAACGCTTAAAAATGAATGAGCAAGATGATCTCTCAAGGTCTCTTCAGTCCAACTGAAAGTGAATTTGTTCTGATAGTTTTCTCTGTGTCTCCTCAGGTGGGGTTGTTGCAGATTTCTTGAGTGAAACAAAACCCAACCGAACCTTTGTTATTGCAGAATAACCCACAGAGAAGTGCAGAGATGAACTATATAAAGGGGAGTCTGTAAAACTAAATGAATTATTATAAAAGTACCCCTTGGTCACGTCACCTAGGTTAGAAAATAGAACCTTGCCAGAACGTAGGGACTCATCTTCTCAGTGGAGTTCTAAACCTTTTCTCCACCCCAAAGGGAGCCCAGCTCTGACTCCTGTAGTAATCATTTCTTTTCTTCCCTTTGTATTCTTTACAATCTAAAACCATAGCCCCAAATAGCACAGCGTCGTCTCGCCTATTTTTGACCTTTATCTAAATGGAATTATAAAGTACCTACTCCGCGGTGTCTGGTTTCTTTTGCTCACCATTTTGTCTGCGAGATTTTGTGAAGTGTTCAACACAGTGACTCTTGTCTTTTGAAAGCTGCCACGCCCTCTCATTGTTGGGATCCAGAGCAGTGTCTCAGAGATGCACAGACTTTCCTTTAAAGTTCCAGTACATCAACATTAATTTGGTTACTGAGAAGTTCCCAGTGCTCCTGAGCTAGCTGTGGATTCCCTAGGAGGCTCCCAAGTGAGGACAGAAGGCCTGCTCCAGGGCTCCTGCTGTGTCTTCTCTGTGCCAGGGATGAGACCGAGGAGGGGGTTAGGAGGCCCTTCAGAAGGGGCAACCCTCCTTCAGCAAAAAAGACATGCTCAGAGCTCTTAGCTTCCAGGGCCCTCAAAACCCAACATTCAACCTGCACGTGGCATTGGATCAGGGCCAGGGTGACCCAGGACTGTTCCAAAGCAACAAATATCTTCTTCCTGCTAGCTTTATGATGTTTTCTGATCCATCACACACATCAACAGTGCTTAGATCCCATGCTGGAAAGAGTAGACGAGACAAGACACCAAAGGCATAGTTACTGCCAGTTTTCCCTGAAAACTCTTGCTTCCCACAGAGGTTACGAGCAAGGCCTTTGAGGCAGACCAACCTGGGTTCTGGTCCCCTAGGTCTGCTCCTCACCAATTAGGTGACTTAAGCTTATCTCCATCTTAAAAATGGAGCTCATCATAATAATACATATCTCATGGAACTATTTTGGTGATGAATTGGGAAATGCCTAAAAAATCTTTAGCGTAGCCTCTGGCTAATAATAGTCCCAGCTTACAAGGAATGCTTCCAGGGTGCTGGGTTCTGCAAACCTATACATGATAAATTCTATTCTTCCCTCAGTTTCCGTTGAAGAAACCAATGAAGCCCGGCTCATCTTCTCAGTGGAGTTCTAAACCTTTTCTCCACCCCAAAGGAGCCCAGCTCTGACTCCTGTAGTAATCATTTCTTTTCTTCCCTTTGTATTCTTTACAATCTAAAACCATAGCCCCAAATAGCACAGCGTCGTCTCGCCTATTTTTGACCTTTATCTAAATGGAATTATAAAGTACCTACTCCGCGGTGTCTGGTTTCTTTTGCTCACCATTTTGTCTGCGAGATTTTGTGAAGTGTTCAACACAGTGACTCTTGTCTTTTGAAAGCTGCCACGCCCTCTCATTGTTGGGATCCAGAGCAGTGTCTCAGAGATGCACAGACTTTCCTTTAAAGTTCCAGTACATCAACATTAATTTGGTTACTGAGAAGTTCCCAGTGCTCCTGAGCTAGCTGTGGATTCCCTAGGAGGCTCCCAAGTGAGGACAGAAGGCCTGCTCCAGGGCTCCTGCTGTGTCTTCTCTGTGCCAGGGATGAGACCGAGGAGGGGGTTAGGAGGCCCTTCAGAAGGGGCAACCCTCCTTCAGCAAAAAAGACATGCTCAGAGCTCTTAGCTTCCAGGGCCCTCAAAACCCAACATTCAACCTGCACGTGGCATTGGATCAGGGCCAGGGTGACCCAGGACTGTTCCAAAGCAACAAATATCTTCTTCCTGCTAGCTTTATGATGTTTTCTGATCCATCACACACATCAACAGTGCTTAGATCCCATGCTGGAAAGAGTAGACGAGACAAGACACCAAAGGCATAGTTACTGCCAGTTTTCCCTGAAAACTCTTGCTTCCCACAGAGGTTACGAGCAAGGCCTTTGAGGCAGACCAACCTGGGTTCTGGTCCCCTAGGTCTGCTCCTCACCAATTAGGTGACTTAAGCTTATCTCCATCTTAAAAATGGAGCTCATCATAATAATACATATCTCATGGAACTATTTTGGTGATGAATTGGGAAATGCCTAAAAAATCTTTAGCGTAGCCTCTGGCTAATAATAGTCCCAGCTTACAAGGAATGCTTCCAGGGTGCTGGGTTCTGCAAACCTATACATGATAAATTCTATTCTTCCCTCAGTTTCCGTTGAAGAAACTGAGGCCCAGAGAAGTTAAGAAATTTGCCCAGGATACCCCAGCTAGTATGGGGTGGAGAGAGCCTAACACCAGAATCTTTGCTCTTAACCACTGTGTGTGTGGTTCAATTAAGTCTTGGTTGTTTTTATCATCTTTTTATGTCTAGGCTTTGGTACTCTTGGTGTGTTTTTCTCATTATCTATTTCAGACCTCTCATAGACTTGGCCCTATCAGCTGACTGTTTCACAGTAGTCTCAAGAAAGAAATGAGTCTGGCTTTGTAATTTGAGGATAGTCCATCTCCTTGTGTGTGATGCTCTTTTGAGAGTTGTCTCTCACAATAGAAGCTGATGAAAACAGTAGCCATAGTAGATGCATACCGGAGGGTCTTAGCAGTCGTTTTATAAATACTGGCTTGCCCCAAAGCCTCATGCCTCACTGAACTGGGATTCTGCAAGCGATGAGCAGTCAAATGGTTCAAAGGTTAGCAAATGGTCCTGAGAGGACCGCTTAAGGGAATTGGTGGTCATTTGGTAGTCACCAATATTGGTGACTCTAACGTTGAACAAGACATAAAAGTTGACCATTTCCCCTGACCACATATAGTACACGAAGAAGTAACTGCTGAAAGGGATGAGCTTGACAGAGTTCTCCTTCCGTTGGTGACAAAGTCTTAGTGCCCCGAAGTGGACTACTGAGGGCTATTGGGAACAGACTGCCTCCCTGGACAACAACATCAGTAGCTCAAGAGAGTGAGGTGGATTTCTTCCCTTTCTTTCCTACAGTTTTGTGTTTAGGGCCCCTTTAAGATATTTGAGCTTCCCACAGAGGTTACGAGCAAGGCCTTTGAGGCAGACCAACCTGGGTTCTGGTCCCCTAGGTCTGCTCCTCACCAATTAGGTGACTTAAGCTTATCTCCATCTTAAAAATGGAGCTCATCATAATAATACATATCTCATGGAACTATTTTGGTGATGAATTGGGAAATGCCTAAAAAATCTTTAGCGTAGCCTCTGGCTAATAATAGTCCCAGCTTACAAGGAATGCTTCCAGGGTGCTGGGTTCTGCAAACCTATACATGATAAATTCTATTCTTCCCTCAGTTTCCGTTGAAGAAACTGAGGCCCAGAGAAGTTAAGAAATTTGCCCAGGATACCCCAGCTAGTATGGGGTGGAGAGAGCCTAACACCAGAATCTTTGCTCTTAACCACTGTGTGTGTGGTTCAATTAAGTCTTGGTTGTTTTTATCATCTTTTTATGTCTAGGCTTTGGTACTCTTGGTGTGTTTTTCTCATTATCTATTTCAGACCTCTCATAGACTTGGCCCTATCAGCTGACTGTTTCACAGTAGTCTCAAGAAAGAAATGAGTCTGGCTTTGTAATTTGAGGATAGTCCATCTCCTTGTGTGTGATGCTCTTTTGAGAGTTGTCTCTCACAATAGAAGCTGATGAAAACAGTAGCCATAGTAGATGCATACCGGAGGGTCTTAGCAGTCGTTTTATAAATACTGGCTTGCCCCAAAGCCTCATGCCTCACTGAACTGGGATTCTGCAAGCGATGAGCAGTCAAATGGTTCAAAGGTTAGCAAATGGTCCTGAGAGGACCGCTTAAGGGAATTGGTGGTCATTTGGTAGTCACCAATATTGGTGACTCTAACGTTGAACAAGACATAAAAGTTGACCATTTCCCCTGACCACATATAGTACACGAAGAAGTAACTGCTGAAAGGGATGAGCTTGACAGAGTTCTCCTTCCGTTGGTGACAAAGTCTTAGTGCCCCGAAGTGGACTACTGAGGGCTATTGGGAACAGACTGCCTCCCTGGACAACAACATCAGTAGCTCAAGAGAGTGAGGTGGATTTCTTCCCTTTCTTTCCTACAGTTTTGTGTTTAGGGACATTTTCCCTTTATTCTCAAGTTTCTGAAGACTGTCCACAGTATGACAGGGAGGATCATGCCCTGCTCCCTACCCCAAAGATGTCCACAACCAATCCCTGGAACTGTTTGTACAGGTGGGCCCATAAGGTTCTTCTAAGAAGATGGAGCAGGAGAACCAGTTTCAGGGAGATGTGCTTGTGATATCCCAAGATTGAAGCACCCATTAATGGCTTCTTAAAAAATAATTTTACTTATTTAATTTTGTTTTCTCTAGCTGCGTCAAGCAGGGGCTACTCTCTAGTTGTAGCGCGTGGGCTTCTCATGGCAGTGGCTTCTCTGATTGTGGAGCATGGGCTCTAAGGCACAGGGACTTCTGTAGCTATGGCTCTGGGGCTCCAGAGCACAGGCTCAGTAGTTGTGGTACATGAGCTTAGTTGCTCTGTGGCATGTGGGATCTTCCCAGACCAGGGATTGAACTGATGTCTCCTGTATTGGCAGGCAGATTCTTTACCACTGAGCCACCAGGAAAGCCCCCATTGATGGTCTTGAAGAGGAAGGATGAGTCAAGGAATGTGGAAAAAGCCAGGAAGGGAATGCCTTCTGTAGCTCCCAGAAGGGACCATGGGTCTGCCGGTATCTTGATTTTAGCACAAATCCTGTCTGTCAGTCTTCTGAAAGAGTTCTAAGAAAATAAATACATATTCTTTCATGTCATTTAACGTTTGTGGTCGGTTGTTACAAAAGCTGTAGAAAATGAATACACACAGTTTAACCATGTGGTGGGAATGTAATTTGGTAGATGGTGCAGAGTGGTTAATTTTCTCTCTCTGTCCTGACTTCTATATCCCAAGTGCATGAGATTTTTAAACCCAGATGCAGGTGTTAGTACAGCAACAGTGAGTAAGTACCTCTATTTATCAAGCTGTCTTTAAGGCTACCTGTCAGCTGATACACCGTCTGGTGTCCCCGGAGAATGGGGACTGCTGTTCTCCATGCTGTCACCCCCCGAGCGTGTGCACCCAGAGATGCTTCAAAGAAAAGCACAGTAGGACCACTTGTCTAAGGCAGCATGATGCTTCTCCGGAGACACCTGTCAGTCATGGCAGCCCTCGTAAGCCAGGCTCTAGAGGCTGCTGTCCCCTTCCAGCTCCAGCCCCTGCTTGGAGAAGGGCGTTTTCTCCCAGTGCTGACTCACCTCTCAGGGCTGCACAGTAGAACTGCAGACTCCTTCACGGCAGCGGGAGGGAGGAAAAGATGCTCCAGGTTCCAGGATGAAGACATGACACTGTGAAATGTTCAAACTGTGCCTGCTGTATTAATAGATTTGCGGAAAGACACTTGAGCCCAGACTGCTGACTGGGAAAAAGAAAAGCCTAGCTGTATTTCTCTACAGATGGAATGTTTAGCATTTTAAAGGAAAGCAAAAATCTTTCAACAAATACAAAGAAAATCAAGCTTTAAGTAAACGTAGTTTCCCAAAGCAAATGTAGGGGGCATTTGGGAACCAAGAGGCCGAGCATAGAAGTGTTTCTTTCCCAACCTACCCTATGTGCTCAGCACCCACATGAGCTTAGTTGCTCTGTGGCATGTGGGATCTTCCCAGACCAGGGATTGAACTGATGTCTCCTGTATTGGCAGGCAGATTCTTTACCACTGAGCCACCAGGAAAGCCCCCATTGATGGTCTTGAAGAGGAAGGATGAGTCAAGGAATGTGGAAAAAGCCAGGAAGGGAATGCCTTCTGTAGCTCCCAGAAGGGACCATGGGTCTCCCGGTATCTTGATTTTAGCACAAATCCTGTCTGTCAGTCTTCTGAAAGAGTTCTAAGAAAATAAATACATATTCTTTCATGTCATTTAACGTTTGTGGTCGGTTGTTACAAAAGCTGTAGAAAATGAATACACACAGTTTAACCATGTGGTGGGAATGTAATTTGGTAGATGGTGCAGAGTGGTTAATTTTCTCTCTCTGTCCTGACTTCTATATCCCAAGTGCATGAGATTTTTAAACCCAGATGCAGGTGTTAGTACAGCAACAGTGAGTAAGTACCTCTATTTATCAAGCTGTCTTTAAGGCTACCTGTCAGCTGATACACCGTCTGGTGTCCCCGGAGAATGGGGACTGCTGTTCTCCATGCTGTCACCCCCCGAGCGTGTGCACCCAGAGATGCTTCAAAGAAAAGCACAGTAGGACCACTTGTCTAAGGCAGCATGATGCTTCTCCGGAGACACCTGTCAGTCATGGCAGCCCTCGTAAGCCAGGCTCTAGAGGCTGCTGTCCCCTTCCAGCTCCAGCCCCTGCTTGGAGAAGGGCGTTTTCTCCCAGTGCTGACTCACCTCTCAGGGCTGCACAGTAGAACTGCAGACTCCTTCACGGCAGCGGGAGGGAGGAAAAGATGCTCCAGGTTCCAGGATGAAGACATGACACTGTGAAATGTTCAAACTGTGCCTGCTGTATTAATAGATTTGCGGAAAGACACTTGAGCCCAGACTGCTGACTGGGAAAAAGAAAAGCCTAGCTGTATTTCTCTACAGATGGAATGTTTAGCATTTTTAAAGGAAAGCAAAAATCTTTCAACAAATACAAAGAAAATCAAGCTTTAAGTAAAACGTAGTTTCCCAAAGCAAATGTAGGGGGGCATTTCGGGGACCAAGAGGCCGAGCATAGAAGTGTTTCTTTCCCAACCTACCCTATGTGCTCAGCACCCAGGTCAGAAGGAGTTGGTGTTCTGTGATAGCTGGGGCTGGGCAGAGCGGTTCCTGCATCAGGCACCAGATTGGCCCTGGCTCCTTGTCCTTCTGGTCCCCTTTCACTACAGATTGCAGGTCACTTCTTCATCTTCCTACAAGGATTCTGCAACCCCTATGTGGGTGGGCGGTGGTATGCTAAAGGACACCAGGCTGATGAGTCAGTTTACCTGAGTAGAGGCTCTGGGCCTACAGGCCGGGGGGAGAGGTCACCAGCTGAAGGGAAGTCTGTAGCATTGTCCAGCTGCCACAAGGGCCACTGCAGCAGCCTCTTCTCTCAGATCAGCTGCCACAGCCACCCTGTCTCCTCGCCCTGCAGTATTCAGACAGGAGTTCTGAGTGGTCAGGGAGGCTAATGAGGAGGAAGGCAGCCGCAGCCCCGCCTGAGGTCCTAGTCTGCTGTCAGGGAGTATCCGTGAGGCTTGAGTTCAGTTTCACACTGGCTTGTGTGTCCCTGGACTGTAGAACCCCCAACCCTGATATTCTGAGGGGGTCCTCTTCTGGAGGTAAGCGATGTCTCCTCCAACAAGGAAGGGAACACTTTCCCCTATCCCGGGGAGCCATGGCCCCAGCCCCTTCCCCAACTCCCAGGAGAAAGGAGGGGCTTTCTCTTGGTGCTGAGTCTCTCTATTTTTCTAGCCATAGCACAGGACAGAGACTTTCCCTCCCTGTCCCACCACTGTCTTCTTCCTCCTCATGCTGGCCCTGGGGTTTCGTCTGGGCCCTGGAATCACAGCGTGACCAGGCCTGCTCTTTCTGGAGCATTCTCTGAGCCTGGCTGCCCACATGATTCAGGTCACAAGCTTTCACCACACTGTGTTCTTCAGACACCAAATTCCCCATCTTCACAGGAGCCCTGCTCTTGCCACTTCCTCTTTTCACACCGAGCTGTTCCGTGACTGCACTAACTCCAGTGGAGGGTTTGCAGAAGAAATCCAACAAGGAAGTCATAAGTGGCTCTGATGACCCCTCCAAGCAGATGAGAACCCCGATTCTAGAGTCAGGTGAGAGGTGGGGGTCGTCCGCTATGCGTATCCTTTCCCCTTCAACCTCTACCTGCTCAGTTATTGAAGTGCGGGCCTTCCCCCTGCAACTTCAGCAATTATCCATTTGGAAATCTGTTCTCATATGACAGAGCCCAACCTGCACGGCTGGGCTGGGAGCCAGCGGCAGTGTGGATGCAACGCCCCGCAGGGTAGGGCTCCAGAGGGGCCTCTGTGGGCTGCTGCAGACCCAGCGGGGGCAGCCTGGCTCCAGGCTCACTGCAGGGGTAGCGCCTGGGGAGATGGTGTTCTGTAAAAAGCTCACAGGCCACTGGGGGTTCCTAGCCCTTCCACTGGCCGTACTTCCTTTGCTTTAGAACAATGGTGGGGTGGATAGGGAGCTTTTGGAAAGCCAGGGGTGTTGATGGCTTTGGGAGCCTGGATTCCTAACCCCCAGGTCTAGACTCTAGTTCTGCGTGAAGCCAACTAGACTGTAGGCTCTGTGACCCCCATGTCCCCATCTGTCAAGTGAGGATTTTGCGTTCTACCTTCCAAGGTTGCTGTGAGAGGTTCATGAGGCTGCATATGCCAAGTGTCTAGCAAACAACAAGCGGTCAGCCCTAGTACCTTTATTCGTAGTGCTATGTGTCGTCATCACGGTCATCACTCAGCATCATGAGCTGGTGAAGGGGCCAGGGATAGTCCTCAGCAGGTTCAGCTGCAGCAGCCTCTGAGCTCTTCTCAAGGCTCAGGTACCCCTCCTCTGGTTTCAGCAGCACTAAACTGGAATGTACTGCCTGAGAGCTTGCTTCCTTTGGATTATCATCCTTGGAGCAAGTCCCCAGAGGCCCATGGCAGTCAGCTGCTTCTGGTAGCTACTGCAGTTTTGGAGCCGAGCATGCCCACAAGGCAGACTTCAGCTTGCTGAGTCATCCTGCAGGGTCTGCGCCCAGCCAGCCACCAAGACAAAAGGCAGCAGCGGTCAGGAAGATGGATGACCAGAGTGCATACAATAGTTTCCAATGGGATTTTAGCAAATATTTCTTTTGAATGTGTCTGCATGAAGGAAGAGGGTGGGTGGGTATTTATATTTATTAAACACTTACCACCCACCAGACCCCCACAACTGGACTTTGCTTTCATGGAGCCTGACCCAAACTGCCCAGTAGGGACTTGTTCCTCTCAAAGAGCCCAGCACTCTCCTGAGTGGTCTAGACCCTGACACCCAGTGGAGGCTGGGAGGTGGCGTGGAGGAAAGTCACTAGCAAGATCCTGGACAGGGGCGACAACACTCTGCTCCCATCACCCTACCCACAATGCACCCCAGTACACACAGCCTTTGAAGGGTGGGGTTGATCACAAAAGGAAGTGATACCCAGCGGGCAGCCTGGCTCCAGGCTCACTGCAGGGTAGCGCCTGGGGAGATGGTGTTCTGTAAAAGCTCACAGGCCACTGGGGTTCCTAGCCCTTCCACTGGCCGTACTTCCTTTGCTTTAGAACAATGGTGGGGTGGATAGGGAGCTTTTGGAAAGCCAGGGGTGTTGATGGCTTTGGGAGCCTGGATTCCTAACCCCCAGGTCTAGACTCTAGTTCTGCGTGAAGCCAACTAGACTGTAGGCTCTGTGACCCCCATGTCCCCATCTGTCAAGTGAGGATTTTGCGTTCTACCTTCCAAGGTTGCTGTGAGAGGTTCATGAGGCTGCATATGCCAAGTGTCTAGCAAACAACAAGCGGTCAGCCCTAGTACCTTTATTCGTAGTGCTATGTGTCGTCATCACGGTCATCACTCAGCATCATGAGCTGGTGAAGGGGGGCCAGGGATAGTCCTCAGCAGGTTCAGCTGCAGCAGCCTCTGAGCTCTTCTCAAGGCTCAGGTACCCCTCCTCTGGTTTCAGCAGCACTAAACTGGAATGTACTGCCTGAGAGCTTGCTTCCTTTGGATTATCATCCTTGGAGCAAGTCCCCAGAGGCCCATGGCAGTCAGCTGCTTCTGGTAGCTACTGCAGTTTTTGGAGCCGAGCATGCCCACAAGGCAGACTTCAGCTTGCTGAGTCATCCTGCAGGGTCTGCGCCCAGCCAGCCACCAAGACAAAAGGCAGCAGCGGTCAGGAAGATGGATGACCAGAGTGCATACAATAGTTTCCAATGGGATTTTAGCAAATATTTCTTTTGAATGTGTCTGCATGAAGGAAGAGGGTGGGTGGGTATTTATATTTATTAAACACTTACCACCCACCAGACCCCCACAACTGGACTTTGCTTTCATGGAGCCTGACCCAAACTGCCCAGTAGGGACTTGTTCCTCTCAAAGAGCCCAGCACTCTCCTGAGTGGTCTAGACCCTGACACCCAGTGGAGGCTGGGAGGTGGCGTGGAGGGAAAGTCACTAGCAAGATCCTGGACAGGGGCGACAACACTCTGCTCCCATCACCCTACCCACAATGCACCCCACAGTACACACAGCCTTTGAAGTGGGGTTATAGGGACAAGAGAAGAAAGCATGAATTTCTCCCCGAGGCCATCACAAAAGGAAGTGTGATTTGCAATACAAACTATGCCATGAGGTCTGTTATCCACAGTTACTGTGGATGCTTAGTTGTTTCTGTTAATACCACTGTTTATCTGGGCAGGATATGAGGATGTCTCTAAAAAATGCTTCATCACTGTCCCTGTACTTACTGTACTTTCTGCTTGGAAATCATGAAAAAAGAGAAGTGGTTTCTTTCCTGCAGGTATTCTAGTGTTCTCTCAGAAATAATTGGAAAATAAAAAACACTTTGTAACTAGCAGATTTCCCAAGGTTTGCCAGCAAATGAGTAAAAAGAAAAATAATGTATTGTTTTATATAACCTGTATTTTTTCTGATTTGAGGTTGACTTTTAGTTTTATTTCTGGAGCAAACATATTGGTTATTTAAAGAATGAGACCAGGGCTTCCCCGGTGGTCCAGTGGGTAAGGACACCGCCTTGCAGTGCAAGGGAGCACCGGTTCGATCCCTGACCTGGGAAGATCCCATGTGCCGTGGAACGGCTGCACCAATGTGTCCAACTACCGAGCTAGAGCTCTGGAGCACATATGCCCAGAGCCGGTGCTCTGCAGTGAGAGAGGCCACTGTGATGGGAGGCCCACACAGGTCAAAGAGCAAAGATGGATGAAGACCAATAGAAGTGGCCAAAAAAGAAAAAAAGAATGAGACCAAAAATAGATCATATATGCAATGGATGTATATATATATATATATATATATATATATATATATATATCTTAAGATAGATTGACGTTGGTCTGCATTATTGATAAGTAATCAGGAAATGCTGTTTGGGAACACTTTTCTTCATTAGAAAGAATTTTCCCAGTCTTTATTGGCTCTGACATATCACAAGGTATTCTTGATTGTTCTGATTCTTTTTAAAAACATTTTTTATTGAAGTATGTATGTATATGTATGTGTGTGTATATATGTATTTTTTTTCTTTTTATTTTGTCATGTCACGTGGCATGTGGGATCTTATTAGTTCCTTGACCAGGGACTGAACTTATGCTCCCTGTAGTGGATACACAGAGTCCTAACCATTGGATTTCCAGGGGATTCCCTACTTTTTTTTGATATTACTGTAACCTTGAATAAGTATCTATCATCATAAGAAAATGGAAGGGGAAAGGGGTTGAGAGCTCATGTAATCTAGCCCTGCTTCATTTACAGCCACAATTATATACTTTTTATGGATAAGAAAGGCTCTCTGAAGGGACTTCCCTGGTGGTCCAGTGGGTAGAGTCCATCTTGCAGTGCAAGGAGCACTGGTTCCATCCCTGGCACAGGAAGATCATACACGCCGCGGAGCGACTGGACACGTGTGTCCAGTTGCGCGCCAGCGCTCTAGAGCGCACGCGCCCAGAGCCAGTGCTCTGCAGCGAAAGAGGCGACTGTAATGGGAGGCCCGCCCAGGCCAAGGAACAAAGATGGGTGAAAATAAATAAATGCAAGACCAATACAGGTGGCCAAAAAAAAAAAAAGAAAAGAAAGGCCCTCTGAAATTGAGATTCAAGAACTTCCTTCTGATAATTTGTTCTACTGTTTAACATTCACTCCTTACCTAAAGTTTTCTCTTCCTGCTTATGATTCAAATGTCTCACTCTTCAGTATAAAGGCAAATCATTTTTCCCTGGGGAGTAAATAATACTCCTCCACAGGTCTGAGATTTTATTTGGCTGCACCCTTAGTCTCCTCTTTACTTGATTGAGTGCTGCAAAGCACCCAGGCCATCCCAAGCTCTGAGTCACTGTAACTTCTTGCTTAAACAATCACATGCTCTTGCTCCAGGGCACAAGAGCAAACCATGCATCCTGCTCAAGTCCTTTCTGCTCTAAAAGGCATTCCAACGGAAAGGTTGGTGAAGAGAAAGTGAATATCTATAATGAAAAATTTCACAGGGCAGGAATTCCAGGGACAAATGCTCTCATTAAAGCTGAGTCATCTCTCTTCAAGGGCTTCCCTGGGAGTGCAATGGTAAATAATCTACCTGTCAATACAAGAGATGCAATAGACATGGCTTCAATCCCTTGAAGGAGGAAATGGAAACCCATTTTAGTATTTTGGCCTGGAAAATTCCATGGACAGAGGAGTCTGCTGGGCTATAGTCCATGTGGCTGCAAAGAGTGGGGGTATGACTGAGCAAGCACATCTTTTTCTGTTGAGTACTCACCTAGCTATGTGATACTGTACCTGGTCATCCTTCTGTACCACAGATGAAATATAAGGGCTTGGCTTTTGTAAGCACAGATAATACCAGGAGTGACTAATGGAGTCCAAGCTGCACTGGAGTCACCCTCAGTGGTTAACCATCAGTGTTGACACTTGGCCCACCTTTGCATCTATTATTAAAGGGCTTAGGCTATCTGGGGACTTTCTTCCGGTGCAGGCATCTATTTGTCTGACTTCATGTTATGGCTTTTGATTTTGGACATCTATTGCATTTTAAAAAGAGTTCAGCATTCTTCTCATATGTAGCTGTTTTTTTTTATTATTAAATTTCAAGATGTTAGGAATTTATGACTTATCAATCTTTGAAGAGTTGTAGCTGAACTATTTCACAAGTGGGTGCTTTTAAAAATAATAGCTCAATTTGTAGATTTTAAAACGGCTCTACTTCTCATTGTTCAGAAATGGTACTTGGAGCCGTTGCCAGCTGAGCCTGAGGTCCCTAGATAAGGCTGTGGACCTGAAGGACTTCCGGTAGCCTTTAACCCGTTATTCTCTGAGGAATATAACTGCTAAGAATTCCTGTAGATCGTCTGTTTCATTTTCAGTCTCACTCTTCAGTATAAAGGCAAATCATTTTTCCCTGGGGAGTAAATAATACTCCTCCACAGGTCTGAGATTTTATTTGGCTGCACCCTTAGTCTCCTCTTTACTTGATTGAGTGCTGCAAAGCACCCAGGCCATCCCAAGCTCTGAGTCACTGTAACTTCTTGCTTAAACAATCACATGCTCTTGCTCCAGGGCACAAGAGCAAACCATGCATCCTGCTCAAGTCCTTTCTGCTCTAAAAGGCATTCCAACGGAAAGGTTGGTGAAGAGAAAGTGAATATCTATAATGAAAAATTTCACAGGGCAGGAATTCCAGGGACAAATGCTCTCATTAAAGCTGAGTCATCTCTCTTCAAGGGCTTCCCTGGGAGTGCAATGGTAAATAATCTACCTGTCAATACAAGAGATGCAATAGACATGGCTTCAATCCCTTGAAGGAGGAAATGGAAACCCATTTTAGTATTTTGGCCTGGAAAATTCCATGGACAGAGGAGTCTGCTGGGCTATAGTCCATGTGGCTGCAAAGAGTGGGGGTATGACTGAGCAAGCACATCTTTTTCTGTTGAGTACTCACCTAGCTATGTGATACTGTACCTGGTCATCCTTCTGTACCACAGATGAAATATAAGGGCTTGGCTTTTGTAAGCACAGATAATACCAGGAGTGACTAATGGAGTCCAAGCTGCACTGGAGTCACCCTCAGTGGTTAACCATCAGTGTTGACACTTGGCCCACCTTTGCATCTATTATTAAAGGGCTTAGGCTATCTGGGGACTTTCTTCCGGTGCAGGCATCTATTTGTCTGACTTCATGTTATGGCTTTTGATTTTGGACATCTATTGCATTTTAAAAAGAGTTCAGCATTCTTCTCATATGTAGCTGTTTTTTTTTATTATTAAATTTCAAGATGTTAGGAATTTATGACTTATCAATCTTTGAAGAGTTGTAGCTGAACTATTTCACAAGTGGGTGCTTTTAAAAATAATAGCTCAATTTGTAGATTTTAAAACGGCTCTACTTCTCATTGTTCAGAAATGGTACTTGGAGCCGTTGCCAGCTGAGCCTGAGGTCCCTAGATAAGGCTGTGGACCTGAAGGACTTCCGGCCTTGACAGTTCTCTTTGCCATTTTCTTAGCTCCTGGTATTATTCTCTGAGGAATATAACTGCTAAGAATTCCTGTAGATCGTCTGTTTTTACTATTTTCTGGATTCTAGTCATAGAATTTGTTCTCCTGTTTATTTCTCTCGGGGATCAGAGAAATAGGAGAGGAGAGATAGGCAAGAATAGAGGTAAGACCTAGTGGTTTTGTATTTCCAAATACAGAGTGGATGATTTTCATTAACATCCCTTCCCCAGTTTCTCCAATGGAGCCACTCTCGCCAACTCTTCCCCTTAAAATATAGTGAAAACAAGAACAATCAAAGAAACCCATTCATTCATGTATAGCAAGAGACTACTGCCCTTAGTAAATCCTGGTTCTCAATATTTACCTGCCTCCCAACCCCCTCTTTATTCTCTCTCCCCCCATTCTCTCTTACACACACAAACGCATACACACCCCACAAAACACACAAACACCTGTGGAATTCCAGGCCCATCCTTTGGAATTCCAGGCCTGTCCTTTGGAACAGGGACTCTGGAACCCCCTCCACCCTGTTCCCTTCCCACCCTAGCAGGAAAGAGGCACTTAAGTTACAAAGTGCTTTATAGCTTAGAATTTGGAGAATTACAGCTGAAATAAGCCAGTATTTTAAAATGCTTAATCATACTTCCCTAAAGCTATAAATGGGTGTGTGCATGCATGCATATATAAATATATATATATATATATATATATTAAAAGAAAAACCAACTGAATTTAACAGGATAAGAAAAGTGATTTATAGCTAAAGCCCTGTCTCTAAGGTAGCGTAGGGGCTCCATGAGATTTTTCAGAATCCAGTCTATGCTGGTTTCCATGTCCAGCAGACAGCCTTTTACTGAGTCACTCAGCACTATCTCTCAATCTCTGCTTTTGTAATTATACTTAGTCATGAGTGAAAAATCCTGTCTCCGGGTTCCTGCTTGTCCAGGGAGCAGCACGGACATTCCTGATGCTCGCTGATACCAGGGCTCTGCGTGCCCGAAGGGCCTTTATCTACCCAGAGCCTGACGGACATCTCTGCTCACTTTTGTGGAGTGTGTGACCTTGTTCTATAAATACCAGCCTTGTTTAACTAAGAGCTGCCTTGGACTCGGCCACCACAAATCCCCCAGACGCAGCAGGCGGGCAGTCCCCTCCTGGCTGTGACCGCCGATCAGCCCTCTCTCCAAGAGAGGGAGCGGAGGTGCGGGCACGGGGCCTGGAGCTGCCAACAAGGCTCACGCTTTCTTTCCACCAAGGTGTGAGGCCCCGTGAGACCTTTAGAGGATGGAAAGATGCACACAACTCAGTCGCAACTCTCCAGGAGCTCACTGTAGACTACAGTACAGGAGAGATGCATAGATGCTCATGATGCAAGAAAGAAAAACCAGGGGGAGGAAGGAGAGAAGGGGCTGTCGGGGATGAGGGGAGAGTGGCTCCCTCCCAAGTGAGGCATCCTGAAAGCCTTCATGGATGTCCATTTGAGCTGAGATTGAAGATTCTGCAGGATCTGAATATAGGATAATGGGCGAGTTATTTAAGAAAGTATTACTTTGGATCCCTACCTTATACATGAAACTAAATCCCAAGCGCTAACAATTTAATAAGAAATGCATTTCCTGGGAATTCCCAGGTGGTCCAGTGGTTAGGACTCCATGCTCTCCTGGCAATAGCTCCAGTTCTGCTGGCCAAAAAAAGCAACTTCCAAAGTAGTAGGAAATGTAATCAAAGGTTTATGTTCTTTTGAAATGGGAAAGTTTATTTTAAGCATAAAAGAAATAAAATATAAGAGACTGGTGACTCAGACAGAAAAGAAATCGCCAGAAGTGCAGGAGATCCGAGTTCAATCCTTGTGTTGGGAAGACCCCCTGGAGAAGGCAACGGCTATCCACTCCAGTATTTGTGCCTAGAGAATCCAATGGACAGAGGAACCTGGTGGGCTGCCATCTGTGGGGTCGCAAAGAGTCGGACTTGACTGAGCAACTTCACCTTTTCACTTTTTCCAGTTCAAGTATAGTTAATTTACAAAGTTGTGTTAGATTTTGGTGTGCAACAAAGTGACTCAGCTACACACACAGACACACACACACACATAATATATAGTCTTTTAAATTATAGGTTATGAAAAGATATTAAATCTAGTTCCTTGTGCTGCACAATAGGACCTTGTTTATCTAGTTTATATTCAGTAGCTTGTATGTGCTAATCCTAAATCTTTAATTTATCTGTACCTGTTTGCATTTTGTATTTGTATCATATTTTAGATTCTATGTAAGTGATATCGTATGATACTTGTCTTTCTCTGACTTATTTCACTCAGTATGATAGTCTCTAGGTCCACCCATGTAACTTCAAATGGTATTATTTTATTCTTTTTTTATGGCTGAGTAGAATTCTACTGGGCTTCGCTGGTGGCTCAGATGGTAAACAATCTGCCCGCGATGCAGGAGACCCTGGTTCAATTCTTGGGTTGAGAAGATTCCCTAGAGAAGGGAATGGCTACCTATTCCAGTGTTCCAGTATAAGAAATGCATTTCCTGGGAATTCCCAGGAATTCCAGTATTCTTGCTTAGATAATTCCATCCACAGAGAAGCCCCGGCTGACTAAGTTTATTGGGTAGCAAATAGTATTCCATTGTGTTTATACCACATCTTCTTTATCCAGTCATCTGTTGATAGACACTTAGGTTGTCTCACTGTCTTGGCTATTGTAAATAGTGCTTCAGTGAACATCAGGATGCATTTTTATTTTTGTTGGACATAGGAAGTTCTTTTGAAAGCAACGTACAAAGTAGTAGGAAATGTAATCAAAGGTTTATGTTCTTTTGAAATGGGAAAGTTTATTTTAAGCATAAAAGAAATAAAATATAAGAGACTGGTGACTCAGACAGAAAAGAAATCGCCAGAAGTGCAGGAGATCCGAGTTCAATCCTTGTGTTGGGAAGACCCCCTGGAGAAGGCAACGGCTATCCACTCCAGTATTTGTGCCTAGAGAATCCAATGGACAGAGGAACCTGGTGGGCTGCCATCTGTGGGGTCGCAAAGAGTCGGACTTGACTGAGCAACTTCACCTTTTCACTTTTTCCAGTTCAAGTATAGTTAATTTACAAAGTTGTGTTAGATTTTGGTGTGCAACAAAGTGACTCAGCTACACACACAGACACACACACACACATAATATATAGTCTTTTAAATTATAGGTTATGAAAAGATATTAAATCTAGTTCCTTGTGCTGCACAATAGGACCTTGTTTATCTAGTTTATATTCAGTAGCTTGTATGTGCTAATCCTAAATCTTTAATTTATCTGTACCTGTTTGCATTTTGTATTTGTATCATATTTTAGATTCTATGTAAGTGATATCGTATGATACTTGTCTTTCTCTGACTTATTTCACTCAGTATGATAGTCTCTAGGTCCACCCATGTAACTTCAAATGGTATTATTTTATTCTTTTTTTATGGCTGAGTAGAATTCTACTGGGCTTCGCTGGTGGCTCAGATGGTAAACAATCTGCCCGCGATGCAGGAGACCCTGGTTCAATTCTTGGGTTGAGAAGATTCCCTAGAGAAGGGAATGGCTACCTATTCCAGTGTTCCAGTATAAGAAATGCATTTCCTGGGAATTCCCAGGAATTCCAGTATTCTTGCTTAGATAATTCCATCCACAGAGAAGCCCCGGCTGACTAAGTTTATTGGGTAGCAAATAGTATTCCATTGTGTTTATACCACATCTTCTTTATCCAGTCATCTGTTGATAGACACTTAGGTTGTCTCACTGTCTTGGCTATTGTAAATAGTGCTTCAGTGAACATCAGGATGCATGTATCTGTTGGATTTAGAGTTTTGTCTGGATATATGCCCAGGAGTAGGATCATATGGTAACTCTGTTTTTAGTTCTTTAAGGAAACTCCATGGTAGCTGCACCAATTTACATTCCTCACCAACAGTGTAAGAGTGTTCGCTTTTCTCCACACCCTCTCTAGCATTTATTATTCGTAGACTTTTTAACTGTAGCCATTTTGACTGGTGTGAGGTGATACCTCATTGTAGCTTTTATTTGCATTTCTCTAATAATTTTGAGCATCTTTTTCACATGCCTGTTGGCTGTCTGTGTCTTCTTTGGAGAAATCTTCGAGGTCTGTTTAGGTCTTCTGCCTTTTTTTTTTTGATTGGGTTGTTTATTTTGTTATTGAGTTGTATGAGCTTTTTGTGTATTTTGGAAATTGAGCTCCTGTTGGTTGCATCATTTATATATATTTTCTCCCAGTCTATGGGTTGTGAAAAGACTGCTTTTGAATGAAAACAATGAACTATCAAAAATACCCTACACAAAATGAGAGAGCAAGGGAGAATGGGGAAATATTTGTTACCTATCATAGTAGATAGAGTTCATATGAATATAAAGAGCTTGCAGAAACTAAATTGGAGAAATAAATATCCTAACAGAAAAATGGGTAGAAGTCAAAGAGCAGTTCACCAGAAAATAAATATGAATAGTGTACAAACATGAGCAATTCCATATGAGTAGTAATTGAAGAAACATATATGAAAGCAAGAGAAATGCTATTTCTCACCTATTAATCCAACCAAAGTTTCATTTTTTGTTTTTATTGTATAACCATTATTCCTTAGAGTCCAGCAAGAACACTAGTAAAGAATGAATAGCTCTTTTGTTCAGAGATGCCTTTAAAATCTGTTTCTTCAAATGTTTTTTTAACTTGGCTTAAAAATGTACTTTATGTTAGTTTTCTTAGATTAATAAAGAGGCTTAAAGTTCTTTTAATAAAGTAATAGTATGAAGTTTTGTTTTACACATCTCTCGGATTCCTTCCCCGACTTCCCACCCTACCTTCCCCTTTCTCCCATGGTTTCCAGGACTAAGGAGAAGCAGCAGCTTCTAGGCATCAGATGCTGGCCTGGAGTGAAGGCCATTAACCTATAGCCGTGGGTCCAGCCCTTCAACCCTAGAGAGTCCCTATTAACAGTTTGACCTATCCTTCAGAATTTTTTTCTATGCATATGCCAGTGTGTATAATAATTATTGTTTTATTAAAATATGATTCCACTATACATACTTTTTTTTTTTAATGTTTCATTTGGTGGGCATACTAAGGTCTTTTTTTTTTTTTTCACCAAAAACATTTTTTATCAGGGCATAGCCAATTAACAATTTTGTCATAGTTTCAGGTGAACAGTGAAGGGGTTTGACCATACATATACTACACATAAATATACATAAACATAAACATTCTGTTTTAAAATTGTTTTTTCTCTCAAAAACACCTAAAGACCTACTTTATAATTTTTAGTGACTGAATAGTTTCTATTATATGAATCTATCATCATTTATCCACAGATACATGGACATTTCATCTGTTGACACTTCCCTGATGACAAACATTTGAATTATAGTTACTGTTTTTAAACTGCTTTAAATGCTATATCATCTTGATGACAAATAGCTACTTTAAAAATTACGAGTTCTATCAAGACACCACCCCCCCTCCTCCTCGGCCCACACACACCCAACAAAGAGTAAAACAAGTGAGTAGATTCTTATTTTAAGCAATAATAGACCTTGGTGCATCCTGGGAATTTCTGGCCAGAGCCTTGCAGACAACTTGATGTAGCTGATGCAATGAGAGTGCAATTATGTGTCACTGATGTAAGGGGTAAAACTGCAAGCAAACGCCTTTGTTGAAGGAGCCCCTGGCAGGAGCCCTTTAGAACTGTCTATGTTAGGCCTCTCTCAGGCTTTCAGTGGAGAGAGGTGTCTAGAGCCTTTGGTGGGACCTAGTAGACCACCAGGGAAACAACCCTGGCTACTGCTTCTCTTTCACTGTCTTTATTCTGAACTGTTCAGTGGAGGCAGCCCTGAATCTTTAATCCTTAAACCTGAAGACATCTCTCGGATTCCTTCCCCGACTTCCCACCCTACCTTCCCCTTTCTCCCATGGTTTCCAGGACTAAGGAGAAGCAGCAGCTTCTAGGCATCAGATGCTGGCCTGGAGTGAAGGCCATTAACCTATAGCCGTGGGTCCAGCCCTTCAACCCTAGAGAGTCCCTATTAACAGTTTGACCTATCCTTCAGAATTTTTTTCTATGCATATGCCAGTGTGTATAATAATTATTGTTTTATTAAAATATGATTCCACTATACATACTTTTTTTTTTTTAATGTTTCATTTGGTGGGCATACTAAGGTCTTTTTTTTTTTTTTCACCAAAAACATTTTTTATCAGGGCATAGCCAATTAACAATTTTGTCATAGTTTCAGGTGAACAGTGAAGGGGTTTGACCATACATATACTACACATAAATATACATAAACATAAACATTCTGTTTTAAAATTGTTTTTTCTCTCAAAAACACCTAAAGACCTACTTTATAATTTTTAGTGACTGAATAGTTTCTATTATATGAATCTATCATCATTTATCCACAGATACATGGACATTTCATCTGTTGACACTTCCCTGATGACAAACATTTGAATTATAGTTACTGTTTTTAAACTGCTTTAAATGCTATATCATCTTGATGACAAATAGCTACTTTAAAAATTACGAGTTCTATCAAGACACCACCCCCCCTCCTCCTCGGCCCACACACACCCAACAAAGAGTAAAACAAGTGAGTAGATTCTTATTTTAAGCAATAATAGACCTTGGTGCATCCTGGGAATTTCTGGCCAGAGCCTTGCAGACAACTTGATGTAGCTGATGCAATGAGAGTGCAATTATGTGTCACTGATGTAAGGGGTAAAACTGCAAGCAAACGCCTTTGTTGAAGGAGCCCCTGGCAGGAGCCCTTTAGAACTGTCTATGTTAGGCCTCTCTCAGGCTTTCAGTGGAGAGAGGTGTCTAGAGCCTTTGGTGGGACCTAGTAGACCACCAGGGAAACAACCCCTGGGCTACTGCTTCTCTTTCACTGTCTTTATTCTGAACTGTTCAGTGGAGGCAGCCCTGAATCTTTTAATCCCTTAAACCTGAAGAAAGAGTTGTATTGCAAATAGCTCAGTGGATGGATATTTGATAACATGAATAGGCTTCGGACAGGAGCAGTGTTAGGGTTTATGTGACCTGAGGTTTGTCTTGCAATTTTGCCAGGTTGATTACAAGTGGAGCTAGCGGGCTTTGGGGACTGACCCGCCTCATAGCACCCTGTGCTCCACTAGGAGACACCAGACAGATGTGGCTTAGCAGTGCAAAGACCTTAACTCCCCAGATGGGCCACTCCCAGGCAGGCTCCTGCCAATTTACCCCTTTCCAGATTAAGTACAAACACTAGGAAGTACGCTGGTGCTTGTGGCTGAATGAATGCCATTAGCTTTGTGGAATTCGGATTCATTATCAGAAATGTTCTATTACATTATTTAGAGTTGCACTTGGGGGATAAAGGTTGCTGATGAAACTCCAGAATCATTTTTTTAAAATAAATCATTGTGTCACTGGTTATGAATAAGATCTGTCGGTGTCACATGCCAAATGACCCACAGTGTGAGCAGGCCACAATGACCAGGCTAAATAGAGAGTAGTAATAAGGATATTAATAGCCAACCCTATGCAAGTCCTGTGAGTCAAGCTCAATTCTAAGTACTTTACAGGAGTTACAGCATTTAAATCTTACCAGGATTTTGTGAATGTAGGTACTTTTTCTACTCTCATTTTATAACTGAGGAAGCTAAAGCACAGACAAGTTGATAAACTGGGACAATGTCACACACATAATAAGTGGTAGAGCAGTGATTCAACCCCAGGAGCCTCTGATGCCTGTCTGTCTACCTCTGCATCCTGCGCTATTAGCCACTAGCATGTCTGAGAAATTTTAAAACTCTGAAGTCAATGTCAAATCAACCCAAGGGCAATGAGCGCCTCCAAAGCCTGGATGGAGGTCTGGAAAAACCATCTTCCATTTAAAGGAGCCAGGATGCAAAAATTTTTTTAAATTTTTTTTTCAAAAATAATAAGAAAAAGGAACCAGGCTGATTGAAAGTCTGGGGCAGGAAATAAACAGGAGACACTTGAAGTGTCTTGTCATATAAATGGCAAGGAAGCATTTGAAGACCATTTAAAGCGTCATTCCCAAAGGACTCCAGAGCCAATCTAAAAAGCCTCCTATTAGCCAAAGATGAGACAATTTGTGTAGCAATAGGAATAACAACAGCAGAAGATGGAAACATCTGAATGTGTTAAATCTATGAGTTCCTTATGATGCTCAAAAAATTTGTCACATTTAAAAGAAGATTGGGAAGCAGTTTATTAGGGTCTCACCTTTCTGCAACTCCTAAGCAACTAATGGATCTAGGCATTTAGCTTCACTGGTTACTAACATAACAAAAAGAGAGACAACCCAATGATACTTACCTCCTGGTGGAAGGAGGAAGAAGATACCACCAGCCATGAAAAAGTCCTGCCCCCAAACCTGAATCTCATCAAGTTTCTCATTCCCATTACCAATTTCAGAAAATACAGAGGACAGAGGAGCATGTTACACTACACTGTGGGAATACAAACAGCAGAGACTCTGACTGTGGGAAATGCTATGGAACAAATGACTTGATTTTATCAACAAATAATTTATAAGAGCAAAATTTTAAATGAGGAAGGGGGAAACTTACAGGTTAAAAGAGACTTAATGAGCATATCAACCAATTGCAATGTGTGGACCTGATTTAGATCTTATTTTTTTAATTATAAAAGAAATTCTGTTTATGAGAAATTGATAATTCAAATAATAACTGAATATTTGATGGCAAGGAAATATTGTTAATTATTTTGGGTGTAATAATGATACTATAGTTGTTTTTCTTAAAAGCCTTTTACTGATGAAGAATATGTTCTCTGGGATTTGCTTCAAAATAATGTACGAAGGAAAAAAAATGCACAAGGAAATGAGGGGTACACCCTATTTTCAGGTCAAAGGATACATGAGTAATTTGACCCAAAATACTTTAGAAACTAAGGTGAAATGAAACTTACCACTCGTGATTTTAATGTGTGCCCTTTCTATGCGATGTAGTGGTATGAAAAAGATACATTTGAGTAACTCATTAAAATAAAATGTGAGAACCTTGAGCTAGAAATAGGAAGACAAAAACCAGATGGTACTGATGGTACTGTGTCAAGAAATAACCAAAGGCAATAATGTATAATAGGTTGGTAGCTATCATTTCAGTTGACTCATTTACAACTCAATATTGAATTTTAAGTCCAAATGAATGAACTCTCCCACTTCACCACAATGTCACCAGTAGGTATGCAGCACCAACTCTGTGCCAGGTGCTGTGAACTGACAGGTTTCTACCTTTAACAGGAAGAAAAGGGAAATAGGACAATGCCAGCCCTAATCCCGCATGACTGGAGATAGGACACTTAGAACAGTGCTAGGGTCCGCTCTCTCTGGGGTGGTGAGAGCTGGGGCGATGGGCTTTGGTGAGACTGCCTTAGGCAGGGAAAGGGATTGGGGGAAGGGCTGTCTCCTGGAAGGAAAGGAGGCTGAGGAGGAGGAGCCACGAGTGCTGCAAGCCCCACGCCCAGATCCTTGGTTCCCCGGTTCTGCAGACCCCACCCCTTCCCCAGGGAATCTCATTTTTCAAGCTCTAATCTCCATGCTAATGATTCAGAAAATCTCATGTCCAGCTTTGACCTCTCTCCTGAACAATATGTCCAAATGCCTGTTCTTCATTATGGATTTCACCTCAAAATCAACGTGTCCAAAAACTGAACCCATTACCTTTCCCCCAGACCTACTCTCCTCCCGATGACTGTGTAAGTGTCCCAATAGACAAAGCTTCCAGACTCAGGTGCTCTTGTGTCCTGTACTTCCACATCTGAGAGTCCAGTTTCTAAAGGTCTCCTAAAGCCACCACCTTCTCCTTTCCCCACCGCTCTTGCCTCGGTTCAAGCCTTGCATCTCTTGGAACATCGATAATTGTTTTCTAACTGTTCCTTCAATCCACTTTATTCTTGTTCAGATCTATTTCCCCTCCTGCGATCAGAGTATCAGTGCTCCAAGTTTCCCTCTTCAGTGTCATGGTTCGTGTGCGGGTTGGAAATTTCCAGACATGAGGCAGAATGAGAGGAGAATAAAGTTTATTAGAGTGGAAGATGCTGTTAGAACAGCAGGCCTGCTCAAGACAGAACCAACCTTGAACAGGGATCTTTGATCCATTTTTATAGCTAGGGTCCAAGGAGTAGCATAGGGATCTTATAGGTCATTTGCTGATTGGATGGTGTCCTGGATGGGGAAGGGTAATGGTTACAGCACGGAAGAGGGAAAGACAATAAGGATCTAGTTTATCTCTTTTTGCATTTCAAGACCCTCCTGTTCACCTTGTTGTCTTATCTTTGGGAGACCACAATCAGGGAATACCCTAAATCCAGAGTACTAGGTCTTTCTCTGGAGCCCTTCTGACCCTGTGGGTCTGGGTTGAGGCCTAAGAATCTGTGTTTTCATAACACGGGCCCTAAATTAGTATGATCTTTGGGGGAAGTTTGAGTAGTGTTTGGATGCTCATGGCAAGCGTGCTAGTGAGAGCTGGGGCGATGGGCTTTGGTGAGACTGCCTTAGGCAGGGAAAGGGATTGGGGGAAGGGCTGTCTCCTGGAAGGAAAGGAGGCTGAGGAGGAGGAGCCACGAGTGCTGCAAGCCCCACGCCCAGATCCTTGGTTCCCCGGTTCTGCAGACCCCACCCCTTCCCCAGGGAATCTCATTTTTCAAGCTCTAATCTCCATGCTAATGATTCAGAAAATCTCATGTCCAGCTTTGACCTCTCTCCTGAACAATATGTCCAAATGCCTGTTCTTCATTATGGATTTCACCTCAAAATCAACGTGTCCAAAAACTGAACCCATTACCTTTCCCCCAGACCTACTCTCCTCCCGATGACTGTGTAAGTGTCCCAATAGACAAAGCTTCCAGACTCAGGTGCTCTTGTGTCCTGTACTTCCACATCTGAGAGTCCAGTTTCTAAAGGTCTCCTAAAGCCACCACCTTCTCCTTTCCCCACCGCTCTTGCCTCGGTTCAAGCCTTGCATCTCTTGGAACATCGATAATTGTTTTCTAACTGTTCCTTCAATCCACTTTATTCTTGTTCAGATCTATTTCCCCTCCTGCGATCAGAGTATCAGTGCTCCAAGTTTCCCTCTTCAGTGTCATGGTTCGTGTGCGGGTTGGAAATTTCCAGACATGAGGCAGAATGAGAGGAGAATAAAGTTTATTAGAGTGGAAGATGCTGTTAGAACAGCAGGCCTGCTCAAGACAGAACCAACCTTGAACAGGGATCTTTGATCCATTTTTATAGCTAGGGTCCAAGGAGTAGCATAGGGATCTTATAGGTCATTTGCTGATTGGATGGTGTCCTGGATGGGGAAGGGTAATGGTTACAGCACGGAAGAGGGAAAGACAATAAGGATCTAGTTTATCTCTTTTTGCATTTCAAGACCCTCCTGTTCACCTTGTTGTCTTATCTTTGGGAGACCACAATCAGGGAATACCCTAAATCCAGAGTACTAGGTCTTTCTCTGGAGCCCTTCTGACCCTGTGGGTCTGGGTTGAGGCCTAAGAATCTGTGTTTTCATAACACGGGCCCTAAATTAGTATGATCTTTGGGGGAAGTTTGAGTAATGTTTGAACACACATCCCTGCTACAATCCTTATAAGACCTCTCAATATAGCAGTGTTTGAAAGAACTTATTTAAAGGAGATTTCCAGTAAGAAATAGCATTTACTTTGCGAATCAGAGCATGCAAACATTTGTGTACAGTAAGAGAAACTAAATGTTCACAAAACTAATTTTTTTCTCTGTTCTCTTTCACTCTAAAATAATGATAGTCAGGGGCTCTCTAAATGGATTTTTAAGACTCATAGCTTGAACACACTGTCCTGTTGGTTAATATCCAAGTTCTTTAGCTTGTTTTGTCACAACCTAGCTCTTATTCATGTTTTGCAAATACTTGCATGTTTAACTTGTTTCACAGTCATAGCTTCCTCTGCCTAGAAGTTCTCTTGGCTTCTTGGTGAACTTTTATCTTGCTTCCGGTCTCTGCTCAGATATCACTTCCCTTATGCAGTCTCGCCTTAAGCTCCTGAGGATCTTAAGCCTAGATGCTCCCTTTACAATTTGTATACATCCAAATTAACACCTAGCACATCTACCCTACAACCCTGCAGTTACCTGTTTACAAGGCTTGCCACTAAATACCCCATACTTCTTGAGTGTAGGGAATACTTTGTCAGCAGTTTCTGTATTCCAGGGCCCAGAAGAATGACCATCACAGAATAGAAGGCTGGTAAACAGCAACCCATGCCACATGCATAAAGGGGTAACAGGGTGTGAGTGCTGAGATCTAGTGCCAAACCCAGAGCTCAAGACACAGCATGAAATGGAAAAATACCTTAGGGTCAGTAGCATACATGTAATGCTGGAAAACTTGGATTTTATTTTCCAGCTAAAACAAAGGATTTTTTTGTTTGTTTGCTTTGGTTTTGTTTGTTTGTTTTCTCCTAAGTAAGATTATTTGACCCAAGAAAGGATATGATTGGAGCTTGTCTTAGAAAGACAGTTTTGGGCTTCCCTGGTGATCCAATGGTAAAGAGTCCGCCTTGCAGTGCAAGGGGCACCGGTTCAATCCCTGGCCTGGGAAAATCCCACCTGCCGCAGAGCAGCTGGACTGGTGTGTCCAATTACGAGCCAGCGCCCTGGAGCGCATGTGCCCAGAGCCAGTGTTGTGCAACGAGAGAGGCCACTGCAGTGGGAGGCCCACACAGGCCAAAGAATAAAGATTAATTAAAATAAATAAATAAAAAACTAATAAAAGAGGCCAAAATCTTTTTTAAAAAGTTGTCATAAATCATTAAAGGCAAAAAATCTACTACCAAAAGCAGCTCCATATTTAAAAAAAAAGAAAGAAAGCTTTGTTGGTGTGATGGAGGATGTTGGGGAGGGACCAGGCATGGACTGCTGGGCTGATTGGGATGATGTTAATGAGGAGGTGGGTCTGGGACTATATTTGTGAAACCTAATGGTTGGCAGGATGCCAGGGATGAGAGCATGAAGAATCAGAAATGATTGGGAACCTCAGCCAGCGCATCAGCATCACCATCAGTAGTGATGAGTCATGGTGATCATATGTACCTTTTTTAATGGTGTGATGAGCATGGCACTCTCCCTCTGTGGTCCTTTTCCCAATAACCAATCACTGCAGTCTAATTATGAGAAAAACATCAGACAAATCACAATTGAGAGATATTCTACAAGATACCTGGCAGTCCTCAGAACTAAGATCATCAAAAACAAAGAATATTTCAGAAACTGTTACAGCCAAGAGGAGCCCAAGGAGACATGACTGAGCGTAATGTGATACCCTGGATGGGATTCTAGAACAGAAAAAAAGATGATAGAAATCTGAATAAAGTATTGACTTTAATTAATAATAACACATGAGCATTGGTTGTTAACTGTAACAGATGATATTGTATGGCTGTTACATATTATGGATGGTAGGTAAGGTGTGGGAAATACAGAGGAGAAGTCTTGTGGAGGAGCAGGTAATTCTGAGACCACTGTTGTCTCATTTGATATTCAAAGTCAGAAGCTTCTTATGTAAATATTCTTGCTTTGCATCTCTTAACTGCCACTTCTGAATATTAATACTCATGTCTATCTCTAGTCTACTTCATTCTTCTCTTGTCCTAACTCAGACATAACTACAAGGTCTTACATATGCACAATGCTAACATCTTGGTTTCCTATAACTGCAACTGTATTCCATCAGGTTATCTCCCGGTTGGCTCTTACCATTTAGCTCAGATGTTCCCTCGCCAAAAAGCTTCCTTTGAGTATCTGATCTCAAGAAGTCCCTTGCCAGTTATTCTTTGTTGCATTGCCCTACTGTGTTTTCTTCATGGCTCTTATAACTCTCTAAAATTTGCTTGTTTACTTGTTTATTGTCTGTGGCAGTTCTCCTCACTGGAATCCTAGTCCCATCAGGAAGGCAGAACCTCCTCTGCTTTATCATTGCTCTATCTACAGCAATACCTGAACCCGGAGATGCTCAGAAAATATTTGCTAAACGAATTCATGTAAATCACCATCTTAGTTCAGTCTGCCGTAACAAAATACCATAGACTGGGTAGCTTGAACAACAGACAATTATTTCTAACAGTTCTGAAGGCTAGGAGGTCCAAGATTAAGGTGCTGGCTGTTTTTGTTCCTGATGAAAGCTCTCTTTCTGGATTGCAGATGATTGTATTTTTGCTGTGTCCTTACAGAAAGAGAGAGAAAAATTATAAGGTCATCCATTATAGCTCCATTTCCTCCGCCACACAGACACATTAATGTAGGATACTCGTGATTGCAGGAAAAGTGGCTCTTGTATGGTATTTCCACGTTCTGTTCATACTCCCTTTTTTTAAAAGAAAGCAACAAAATGCTTTTCTTTCTTATTTCTTCCTCAATTCTTTTTCTCTTTAGATAAAGCAAAGCATACAGACAGCAGAAGCATGAAATACATCTAAATGAAATGCACCTTTTCCTGGGCAGATCTTAAAGTGAAGTTAAGTAAAGGGTTGTGCTGGAATTAGAATGTGCATCATCAACTCCCAGAAGCCTTTTTTTTTTTCTTGCCTCTGAGTCATTGTTTATTTTTCATCCATCTTTATTCTTTGGCATGTGTGGGCCTCCCATCTCTGTGGCCTCTCTCATTGCAGAGCACCAGCTCTGGGCACATGTGCTCTAGAGCACAGGCTCATAATTGGACACACCAGTCCAGCTGTTTGTCGGCACATGGGATCTTCCTGGGCCAGAGATTGAACCAGTGCCCCTTGCACTGCACGGTGGACTCTTTACCCACTGGGCCACCAGGGAAGCCCCACCCCGCTTTTTTTTTTTTTTTGCCTCTAAGTCATCATTTATTTTTCATCCATCTTTATTCTTTGGCATGTACTAGAGCATTTTCAACCAACCAGAACCAGGCCAACACCTCATCATGTGCTGTTTACACACTCACACGCTTATATGCACGCGCACGATTATTTATGTTAGTTTTCAGGATCCTAAGCAACATTGACTTAATAGAAAAGCAAGTTTTTTTTATAGTCATTAATTGCTGTTAGTAGCTAAAAGTCAAACACAAATGTTTTGCTCTTTGGGAAAAGGTCTGAAGAAAAATGTAATGGCAAGAGTAGAACATTTCAACAAAGGCAGAGAAAGAGACAAAAGGTACTTGGAAAAAAAGAAGCTTTCTTTGTGTGGGAATTTTCCTCGGGCTCCTGCCAGCTCTAGTGAGGCCTCTTCTTCTCCCAGGGGAGGCCCCAGGGCATCCACATGTAGCTGTTGTCCGTTTTACCTGACAGGGAAGTAGTTAAAGCGTGTTTTTACAGAAAGAGAGAACAAATTATAAGGTCATCCATTATAGCTCCATTTCCTCCGCCACACAGACACATTAATGTAGGATACTCGTGATTGCAGGAAAAGTGGCTCTTGTATGGTATTTCCACGTTCTGTTCATACTCCCTTTTTTTAAAAGAAAGCAACAAAATGCTTTTCTTTCTTATTTCTTCCTCAATTTTTTTTCTCTTTAAATAATGAAAGTCATACTGACAGCAGAAGCATGAAATACATCTAAATGAAATGCACCTTTTCCTGGGCAGATCTTAAAGTGAAGTTAAGTAAAGGGTTGTGCTGGAATTAGAATGTGCATCATCAACTCCCAGAAGCCTTTTTTTTTTTCTTGCCTCTGAGTCATTGTTTATTTTTCATCCATCTTTATTCTTTGGCATGTGTGGGCCTCCCATCTCTGTGGCCTCTCTCATTGCAGAGCACCAGCTCTGGGCACATGTGCTCTAGAGCACAGGCTCATAATTGGACACACCAGTCCAGCTGTTTGTCGGCACATGGGATCTTCCTGGGCCAGAGATTGAACCAGTGCCCCTTGCACTGCACGGTGGACTCTTTACCCACTGGGCCACCAGGGAAGCCCCCCCCCCCCCCCCCCGCTTTTTTTTTTTTTTTGCCTCTAAGTCATCATTTATTTTTCATCCATCTTTATTCTTTGGCATGTACTAGAGCATTTTCAACCAACCAGAACCAGGCCAACACCTCATCATGTGCTGTTTACACACTCACACGCTTATATGCACGCAACGATTATTTATGTTAGTTTTCAGGATCCTAAGCAACATTGACTTAATAGAAAAGCAAGTTTTTTTTATAGTCATTAATTGCTGTTAGTAGCTAAAAGTCAAACACAAATGTTTTGCTCTTTGGGAAAAGGTCTGAAGAAAAATGTAATGGCAAGAGTAGAACATTTCAACAAAGGCAGAGAAAGAGACAAAAGGTACTTGGAAAAAAAGAAGCTTTCTTTGTGTGGGAATTTTCCTCGGGCTCCTGCCAGCTCTAGTGAGGCCTCTTCTTCTCCCAGGGGAGGCCCCAGGGCATCCACATGTAGCTGTTGTCCGTTTTACCTGACAGGGAAGTAGTTAAATGACAAATTTAGATGGGTGAGGCTTTTAGCAGATGCCATCTTTCTGGATGGCCGTTGGTAGAGGAAAAGCAAACACGTGAAACTCAGATGTGTTCGTTCACACACGGAGACTGTTCTGTGCCCTGTGGTATTCTAGGAGCTAGAGATAAGAATCTCTCCCTTCAGCTGGCTCACATTCTAATGACAGAAAGATAAAAAATATGTAGTTCAACAACAAATATGTGTCATTAGGAGATAAAGCAAGGTAAAATGTAGAGTGACAGGTGGGCAGAAGTTTAGAGATTGCAGTAGCTATGCCAGAATTTATGGGGAAAGCTTTCTAGGCAGAAGAATAGCAAATACAAAGTCTAGGAGGGAAGAGCATGATGTGCGCGCGCGTGTGTGTGTGTGTGTGTGTATACGTCTGCTTCTCTGCTTTCAGAAGTTTGTTTCCTTTCTGCCTTTCACCAAATCCAAGTGGTCATTCTCAGCCTGTTTTGCTTACCAGGCTCTTTTGAAGAAAGCTGTAGACCTCACCCAAGAAAAGTATATGTAAAGGAACATTCATTGTCAAGACTCTTAAACTCTGTCCATGGAGCGCAGGTTAAGGACTCTCCCCTGAGAATCAGTGGGCTGGTTGAAGGAACTGGGGAGGGAGCTAGGAGCTTCGGGTTACAATTATGAACTATTGCTCCTTTGGCAGAGTGGTGGCCCTGGCATGGGAAAGGGTGGTCTGGCCTCACTGCAGGGGCCCTGGCAATCCTGTTGTCTGCTTGTTACTTGTCAACACTGCAAGTCTTCCTTTCCCTCTTCCATAAAGTGAGGTGTTCGATTAAATGATTTCTCAGGTGCCTTCTGACTTCAATTCCTTGTTTGTCCCTCTCTGCCAGCCCCATATCATGTGCTATTAGTTATTAGATCCAAGGAGTGCCCTGCTCAGAACATGTTCCAAATATAAAAGGTTTTGATAGACCGTTAGTCCAAGCCAAAAGGTATTTATATTAAAGAGTATTATAGGATCACCTGACAGTTAATCCAAAAGAATGCGTGTGTGGTTTGGGCATCCACATGTAGCTGTTGTCCGTTTTACCTGACAGGGAAGTAGTTAAATGACAAATTTAGATGGGTGAGGCTTTTAGCAGATGCCATCTTTCTGGATGGCCGTTGGTAGAGGAAAAGCAAACACGTGAAACTCAGATGTGTTCGTTCACACACGGAGACTGTTCTGTGCCCTGTGGTATTCTAGGAGCTAGAGATAAGAATCTCTCCCTTCAGCTGGCTCACATTCTAATGACAGAAAGATAAAAAATATGTAGTTCAACAACAAATATGTGTCATTAGGAGATAAAGCAAGGTAAAATGTAGAGTGACAGGTGGGCAGAAGTTTAGAGATTGCAGTAGCTATGCCAGAATTTATGGGGAAAGCTTTCTAGGCAGAAGAATAGCAAATACAAAGTCTAGGAGGGAAGAGCATGATGTGCGCGCGCGTGTGTGTGTGTGTGTGTGTGTATACGTCTGCTTCTCTGCTTTCAGAAGTTTGTTTCCTTTCTGCCTTTCACCAAATCCAAGTGGTCATTCTCAACCTGTTTTGCTTACCAGGCTCTTTTGAAGAAAGCTGTAGACCTCACCCAAGAAAAGTATATGTAAAGGAACATTCATTGTCAAGACTCTTAAACTCTGTCCATGGAGCGCAGGTTAAGGACTCTCCCCTGAGAATCAGTGGGCTGGTTGAAGGAACTGGGGAGGGAGCTAGGAGCTTCGGGTTACAATTATGAACTATTGCTCCTTTGGCAGAGTGGTGGCCCTGGCATGGGAAAGGGTGGTCTGGCCTCACTGCAGGGGCCCTGGCAATCCTGTTGTCTGCTTGTTACTTGTCAACACTGCAAGTCTTCCTTTCCCTCTTCCATAAAGTGAGGTGTTCGATTAAATGATTTCTCAGGTGCCTTCTGACTTCAATTCCTTGTTTGTCCCTCTCTGCCAGCCCCATATCATGTGCTATTAGTTATTAGATCCAAGGAGTGCCCTGCTCAGAACATGTTCCAAATATAAAAGGTTTTGATAGACCGTTAGTCCAAGCCAAAAGGTATTTATATTAAAGAGTATTATAGGATCACCTGACAGTTAATCCAAAAGAATGCGTGTGTGGTTTGCATTTTTATTTATTTATTTTAACATCTTTGAAATTATTTATTTATCTTCATCCATTTTTATTGTTTGGCCTGTGTGGGGCTCCCATTACAGTGGCCTCTCTCATTGCAGAGCACCAGCTCTGGGTGCATGTGCTCCAGAGTCCTGGCTCGAGATTGGACACACCAGCCCAGCCACTCCGCGGCATGTGGGATTTTCCCAGGCCAGGGATCGAACCAGTGCCCCACTGAACCACCAGGGAAGCCCTGCATTTTTATTTGTTTAAATTTACTTAGTTATAATTTTTGGCATCACTGGTTCTTTGTTGCTGTGCATGGGCTTTCTCTAGTTGTAATGAGTGGGTGTTGCTTCTCCTAGCAATGGCTTCTATTGCAGGGCACGGGTTCTAGGTGCATGCAGTTAGTTACTCTGCAGCATGTGGGCTATTCCAGGACCAGGGATAGAGCCCATATCACCTGCATTAGCAGGAGGATTCTTAACCACTGGACCACCAGGGTAGTCCTGCATTTTTTTTTTTTTTTGCATTTTTAAATAAACAAATTTTACATGTCCCCAGCCACTGTAAGCTGTGATGCAGACCAAGCAAGGAAAAAGCTGTCATCTCCACTTTCCCTTCCTTTCCTATGCCCTTGAACATTGATCAAGTCCCCTCTGTGGACTGGGCCCTAGGGATACCCGACTATGCATAGAATTGTCTCTGCCTCCCAGCAGCTCGTGTCCCAGATGGACGAAGATAACATAAACCAGTAAGTGCACTTGAGAGAACTGCTCTAGCTGGACATGGGAAACCCTGAGGCAGCCTTGCGCAACCTAAGCTCTTCAGACATCTGCACGTACAGTCAGGCAGATTCCTGGGCCCTACTTAGATGAAGAGCACCGAGGTTCTAGAAACATAGCTCTTGGGGGAACAGAGAAGGGGAATGAGGCTGTCTTTCTCTTTGCAAATGTATATATTTATAAATTATTTGGAAAACTTAAGAGAACTATTTAGAATATTACATACCTGTTTGCTTGACAAACTTTTTTTTTTTTTTTTTCCAAACTGACCAAACAAATGATCTGGAGCAAGGACACACTTGAAGTCCTTGATGGTAGCAGTATCAGTTGGTATGACTGCTTTGGAAAGCAATCTTACAATATCTAACATAACCGAGAATATGCATATACCATAATTCAGCCATTGTACCCTAGAGAAATTACCACACAAAGGTGCAAATATACCATGAATAAGAACAGTCTTGCATCATCATTCATAATTATGAAAAAATAGGGACAATCTCAGCTACAGGATTCAGATTTGAAAAATTAGAATGTTTTATGGCAATGAAAGAGAGTATATTGGATTATTTGTATCAAATAGATAAACCTCAAAAACGAAGTTGTAGAATATTTTCAGCATGGTACCATTCACATCAGCTTTTTATAAATGCAAACTAATCTTATATATTGTTATGAATCTATGTATATATGTTATAAAATTAGAACACTGAAAAGATAACCGTAGCAAATGTTAATGAGTGTGTGGGATATCTGGAAACCTCATCAATTGTTAGAGGTGTGTAGACTAGTACGACCACTGCTGTTTGGCAGTTTCCAGTAAAATTGAGTATGTGCAGATGTGTGACCCAGAAATTTCACCTCTAGGCACCTACCAGACAGAAATACATAGATGGACCATGACTCATATAAGAATGTTCACTGTTCATAGCATTCCCAAACTGGGGAAAAACCAAATTGTTGCCTGGATGAATAGAATTGTCTCTGCCTCCCAGCAGCTCGTGTCCCAGATGGACGAAGATAACATAAACCAGTAAGTGCACTTGAGAGAACTGCTCTAGCTGGACATGGGAAACCCTGAGGCAGCCTTGCGCAACCTAAGCTCTTCAGACATCTGCACGTACAGTCAGGCAGATTCCTGGGCCCTACTTAGATGAAGAGCACCGAGGTTCTAGAAACATAGCTCTTGGGGGAACAGAGAAGGGGAATGAGGCTGTCTTTCTCTTTGCAAATGTATATATTTATAAATTATTTGGAAAACTTAAGAGAACTATTTAGAATATTACATACCTGTTTGCTTGACAAACTTTTTTTTTTTTTTTTTCCAAACTGACCAAACAAATGATCTGGAGCAAGGACACACTTGAAGTCCTTGATGGTAGCAGTATCAGTTGGTATGACTGCTTTGGAAAGCAATCTTGGCAATATCTAACATAACTGAGAATATGCATATACCATAATTCAGCCATTGTACCCTAGAGAAATTACCACACAAAGGTGCAAATATACCATGAATAAGAACAGTCTTGCATCATCATTCATAATTATGAAAAAATAGGGACAATCTCAGCTACAGGATTCAGATTTGAAAAATTAGAATGTTTTATGGCAATGAAAGAGAGTATATTGGATTATTTGTATCAAATAGATAAACCTCAAAAACGAAGTTGTAGAATATTTTCAGCATGGTACCATTCACATCAGCTTTTTATAAATGCAAACTAATCTTATATATTGTTATGAATCTATGTATATATGTTATAAAATTAGAACACTGAAAAGATAACCATAGCAAATGTTAATGAGTGTGTGGGATATCTGGAAACCTCATCAATTGTTAGAGGTGTGTAGACTAGTACGACCACTGCTGTTTGGCAGTTTCCAGTAAAATTGAGTATGTGCAGATGTGTGACCCAGAAATTTCACCTCTAGGCACCTACCAGACAGAAATACATAGATGGACCATGACTCATATAAGAATGTTCACTGTTCATAGCATTCCCAAACTGGGGAAAAAAAACCAAATTGTTGCCTGGATGAATTCATACAATGGGATACACAACAGCAACAGGACTGAAAAAACAGTGAATTAATCTCACAGACATAATATAGAGCAAAGGAGGTCAGACACAAAACAGCACACCCCATAGGACTCCATTTAGGTAAAAGTGCAAACCAGGCAAAATTGGTTGATGATGGTAGACATCTGCATGGTGGTAACCTTTAGGGGGAAAGGTGGTGGCGGCAAGGCTCGCTAAGGACCTTCAGAGATGACCAGTTCTGTTTTTTTTTGGTTTCAGTAGCAGTTAAACAGGGGTATTAATTTTGTGAAAATGTATCAAGCTCTAAACTTATGAGTAGAATGCTATACTTTAAATCAAAGTTAAAACACAAACAAACCTAACATGTATTTGTAGATGGTCAATTCCTCAATTTGGTCTACAGTTTTATATTTCCATCCTGGGCAATAAGACAGGCACCTTGATCTTTGTGTTTTCAATTTAGATGAATTGGAAAATTGAATTAAAACAGCTGCTGTCCTTGAGGGCAGTGACACTTCTGTGTATGGCATGTGTTTGATAGCCAGGGATTGATGTTGGGAGTCCTGGCTTTTCTGAGCTCCATCATCTGTTAGCTCTGTGACCTTGGATAAGTCATCATATTCTCTCTGGCCTTAGGTTTGACCCAATGAGGGCTACAATAATGGCTTATTGTGAAGATTACATAAGATATATTCATGAATATATGTTTAAAACTGTAAAGAGGTACAAATCTAATTTATTATGATCCAACAAATGTATAATGAGAAGAAATCATGTCTTATAAGACCTGATGTCAGACAGAAGCTGGGGTTTTTAATGATGTGCATCAAAGGAGAGGGTGAGCCTGGACAGGATCTGAAATACAAATTCATTTTTTCGTGTGTAGACTGGGAAACAGTCATGTGATGGTTAACTTTATAATGTCAATTTGGTTGGCTGTGGTGCCTAGTTGTTTAATCAAACAGGTCTAGGTATTGCTGTGTGGTATTTTTCAGATGAGCTTCACATCTCTATCAGTAGACTTCAAGTAAAGCAGATTAGCCTTTGTTATATGAATGTACATTGCTGGTCCGTGGGAAGGCTTTAAGAGAAAATACTAAAACATCTTCACAAGGAAGAAACTCTCCCTCCACACTGCCTGCTGACTGAAGGCTGCAATGTCAGCTTCCTGGGCCTTCAGCAGCAGCCTGCCATGCATATTTCTTTCTTGCCAAGTCCACAACTGCATGAGCCATTTCCTTAAATTAAATCTCTCTGTATTTCTCTCTCTATATATATATCTTAAAGGTTTTGTTTCTATGGAGAACCCTGCTTAATACAGGTTAGGTGAGGGAAGGATGACAGGAAGGTGATTCTTTACCACTGAGCCATCAGAGAATTCCCCACCCTGCTTTTATTGTTATAAAAATGCTTAAATCATTTTTGTGTGTGCGTGACAGATTGTAGAATATATCACTTTTAATGATTGCATATCCAACTTAATGATATCTAGTTATTTATCCTTCTATTGTTTTATATTTCCATCCTGGGCAATAAGACAGGCACCTTGATCTTTGTGTTTTCAATTTAGATGAATTGGAAAATTGAATTAAAACAGCTGCTGTCCTTGAGGGCAGTGACACTTCTGTGTATGGCATGTGTTTGATAGCCAGGGATTGATGTTGGGAGTCCTGGCTTTTCTGAGCTCCATCATCTGTTAGCTCTGTGACCTTGGATAAGTCATCATATTCTCTCTGGCCTTAGGTTTGACCCAATGAGGGCTACAATAATGGCTTATTGTGAAGATTACATAAGATATATTCATGAATATATGTTTAAAACTGTAAAGAGGTACAAATCTAATTTATTATGATCCAACAAATGTATAATGAGAAGAAATCATGTCTTATAAGACCTGATGTCAGACAGAAGCTGGGGTTTTTAATGATGTGCATCAAAGGAGAGGGTGAGCCTGGACAGGATCTGAAATACAAATTCATTTTTTCGTGTGTAGACTGGGAAACAGTCATGTGATGGTTAACTTTATAATGTCAATTTGGTTGGCTGTGGTGCCTAGTTGTTTAATCAAACAGGTCTAGGTATTGCTGTGTGGTATTTTTCAGATGAGCTTCACATCTCTATCAGTAGACTTCAAGTAAAGCAGATTAGCCTTTGTTATATGAATGTACATTGCTGGTCCGTGGGAAGGCTTTAAGAGAAAATACTAAAACATCTTCACAAGGAAGAAACTCTCCCTCCACACTGCCTGCTGACTGAAGGCTGCAATGTCAGCTTCCTGGGCCTTCAGCAGCAGCCTGCCATGCATATTTCTTTCTTGCCAAGTCCACAACTGCATGAGCCATTTCCTTAAATTAAATCTCTCTGTATTTCTCTCTCTATATATATATCTTAAAGGTTTTGTTTCTATGGAGAACCCTGCTTAATACAGGTTAGGTGAGGGAAGGATGACAGGAAGGTGATTCTTTACCACTGAGCCATCAGAGAATTCCCCACCCTGCTTTTATTGTTATAAAAATGCTTAAATCATTTTTGTGTGTGCGTGACAGATTGTAGAATATATCACTTTTAATGATTGCATATCCAACTTAATGATATCTAGTTATTTATCCTTCTATTGTTTACCTTTGGTTATTGATGTGTTGATTGTTGTTATTATTGCTATAAATCACAATGCTGCCAAGTTTAGTGGGTGAAGCACAGACTTTGGAGATTTCAAACCTAGGTCTGAATTTCAGAAATTGTACTTAGTTGTTCAACCATTTTAGTATGAAATGAGGCTGCTACTACTTTACTTTACAGATTATAATGGATTAGGTGAGAAAACATATAAGATGCCTAATGGAGTGCCTGTCACATGGTAGGCATTCAGTAAATGATAAATGTAAAATTCCCAGGCAAATGTAGAGTCTGCAGGAGCAAGCAATGGCTTTATTATTTCCAATATCAAATCTGGTTTATTGTGTACCATTCTCAGTACAGTATCATTCTCAGTACAGTATGTATTTGTTGAACTATTGACTGCTTTAGTGAGCTTTGCAGAAATGTTAGGATTATTTTCTTAAGTGGAATTACTAGGTCAAAGGAAGTCTTTGTAAATATGTTATAGATTGATCGACTGAAATGTGTGAATCGAGTGCAGTTATACAAATAGGAAGTGTATTTATGCGTGAAAGCAGCAGGTCTCACCTGCTATGAGTCATGACTGTAGTCACAACCAGGGGGCTTGACTTGGAGTCCCACTGGCACCAAACTTTTCTGTCCTCTAAGGAAGGGAACAAAGAAGGACCACCAGGCCATGGGCAGATGAAACTGGGCTAATCTCTATGAGTGGCTTGCTAGAGCAGTCCTCCAGGGGATTTCCTGTTTTAGGAAATGATTAGGGAGTGTGGTGGTGGTTCTGGGGGCTGCCTCTGATCTGGCTATTCTTGAGTCCTTGACTTTGGGGGGCTACATGTATCTCCAGTAACATTTTAGTTGTGACATAAGTTCTAACTGTGTAGGAAACAATGACGGTGATTATTTACTGTTGCTTTTATGGAAAACCAAGTATCAGGTAAAGGTAAATGAGTCTTGGCTCCTTTGTATGCAAAACGAATTCCACCCTGCTTTTATTGTTATAAAATGCTTAAATCATTTTTGTGTGCGTGACAGATTGTAGAATATATCACTTTTAATGATTGCATATCCAACTTAATGATATCTAGTTATTTATCCTTCTATTGTTTACCTTTGGTTATTGATGTGTTGATTGTTTTATTGCTATAAATCACAATGCTGCCAAGTTTAGTGGGTGAAGCACAGACTTTGGAGATTTCAAACCTAGGTCTGAATTTCAGAAATTGTACTTAGTTGTTCAACCATTTTAGTATGAAATGAGGCTGCTACTACTTTACTTTACAGATTATAATGGATTAGGTGAGAAAACATATAAGATGCCTAATGGAGTGCCTGTCACATGGTAGGCATTCAGTAAATGATAAATGTAAAATTCCCAGGCAAATGTAGAGTCTGCAGGAGCAAGCAATGGCTTTATTATTTCCAATATCAAATCTGGTTTATTGTGTACCATTCTCAGTACAGTATCATTCTCAGTACAGTATGTATTTGTTGAACTATTGACTGCTTTAGTGAGCTTTGCAGAAATGTTAGGATTATTTTCTTAAGTGGAATTACTAGGTCAAAGGAAGTCTTTGTAAATATGTTATAGATTGATCGACTGAAATGTGTGAATCGAGTGCAGTTATACAAATAGGAAGTGTATTTATGCGTGAAAGCAGCAGGTCTCACCTGCTATGAGTCATGACTGTAGTCACAACCAGGGGGCTTGACTTGGAGTCCCACTGGCACCAAACTTTTCTGTCCTCTAAGGAAGGGAACAAAGAAGGACCACCAGGCCATGGGCAGATGAAACTGGGCTAATCTCTATGAGTGGCTTGCTAGAGCAGTCCTCCAGGGGATTTCCTGTTTTAGGAAATGATTAGGGAGTGTGGTGGTGGTTCTGGGGGCTGCCTCTGATCTGGCTATTCTTGAGTCCTTGACTTTGGGGGGCTACATGTATCTCCAGTAACATTTTAGTTGTGACATAAGTTCTAACTGTGTAGGAAACAATGACGGGTGATTATTTACTGTTGCTTTTATGGAAAACCGAAGTATCAGGTAAAGGTAAATGAGTCTTGGCTCCTGTATTAACAAGTACCATGCATACAGCTCTATCAGCCTGATCCTGAGCTCCAATCCAGAACATGATAGAGCCAGTAAGAAATAGCCTCTATACTTTTAGAAATTACAGTCTTAATACAGGTTCTTTTGCACAGTTATGCCTAAAGATGATATCAAAGACTAAAATTCAATTTAGGCCTTCTACTAAGAAAAGTACTGACCTGCTGGGAAGAATAAAATGGCAGTAGTATTACAAGTCAGGATGAGGATAAACAGCAGAATTTATGTGTGTTCAGGCCTCCTTTCCCCACACTTGGTAAAAATAAATTAGCAATCTTGATTAGCAGAAAGACAGAGGCATTCCATTTTTTTCTATCACTGGGATGAAATAAACTCTCTCGATTTGCAATTAGTGCAATAATCAGGAATGTTTAATATTCAAAATGTTATCTATGCATTCAGACTCATATAATTCTGTATTGTAAATGTGACATTTAAATTAGACAAAGAGTCAGTTTGGGATTCATTTTCTTGTGGGTAGTAGCTTACGAGAAGGGGAAGGCCCTATACCCTTTTGAGAGATCCAAAAGTAGAAAAAAAAGTATTGTGTCACTCTCTTTTGAAAGAAAATGTTTTTCTTTTTCATTTTTAAGACCAAAAGAGTTTTGAAAGATAAAGTATACCTATTCTCTACCTACTGTAAATTATTTAAAATCAATGTGATTCAATTTGATTACAGAGATACTATCAAAAGCATAGTTTGTGATATGCATGATGTATATAAATATACAAAAACACTATACTTTATTGGATATAAATAAAATACAGATAAAGAACCATAAGCCCCGTATGCTAGGAAAGATAGAATACTTTAAAAGAACATAAAAAACTTTTCTTACTAGAAAGGTGGTTTTAAATGATTAGGGAGTGTGGTGGTGGTTCTGGGGGCTGCCTCTGATCTGGCTATTCTTGAGTCCTTGACTTTGGGGGGCTACATGTATCTCCAGTAACATTTTAGTTGTGACATAAGTTCTAACTGTGTAGGAAACAATGACGGGTGATTATTTACTGTTGCTTTTATGGAAAACCGAAGTATCAGGTAAAGGTAAATGAGTCTTGGCTCCTGTATTAACAAGTACCATGCATACAGCTCTATCAGCCTGATCCTGAGCTCCAATCCAGAACATGATAGAGCCAGTAAGAAATAGCCTCTATACTTTTAGAAATTACAGTCTTAATACAGGTTCTTTTGCACAGTTATGCCTAAAGATGATATCAAAGACTAAAATTCAATTTAGGCCTTCTACTAAGAAAAGTACTGACCTGCTGGGAAGAATAAAATGGCAGTAGTATTACAAGTCAGGATGAGGATAAACAGCAGAATTTATGTGTGTTCAGGCCTCCTTTCCCCACACTTGGTAAAAATAAATTAGCAATCTTGATTAGCAGAAAGACAGAGGCATTCCATTTTTTTCTATCACTGGGATGAAATAAACTCTCTCGATTTGCAATTAGTGCAATAATCAGGAATGTTTAATATTCAAAATGTTATCTATGCATTCAGACTCATATAATTCTGTATTGTAAATGTGACATTTAAATTAGACAAAGAGTCAGTTTGGGATTCATTTTCTTGTGGGTAGTAGCTTACGAGAAGGGGAAGGCCCTATACCCTTTTGAGAGATCCAAAAGTAGAAAAAAAAGTATTGTGTCACTCTCTTTTGAAAGAAAATGTTTTTCTTTTTCATTTTTAAGACCAAAAGAGTTTTGAAAGATAAAGTATACCTATTCTCTACCTACTGTAAATTATTTAAAATCAATGTGATTCAATTTGATTACAGAGATACTATCAAAAGCATAGTTTGTGATATGCATGATGTATATAAATATACAAAAACACTATACTTTATTGGATATAAATAAAATACAGATAAAGAACCATAAGCCCCGTATGCTAGGAAAGATAGAATACTTTAAAAGAACATAAAAAACTTTTCTTACTAGAAAGGTGGTTTTAGTCTACTCAGTTTTCCCTTTCTTCAGTTCCCTTTGCTTTCAACAAAGACTTGTCTTTGAAAATTTCTCAAAGAGGAGTTTGAACCATAATCATGTTTGAAGTGAAACAAGGTCTATTCTTTTTTTTTTTTTTTTAAGGTCTGTTCTTGATATGAGTAACTAAGGAACATGGTAGTAAGGCATTAAAAGAGGGTATGAAAATTACGAGTCTAACACAGGATGTGTAGAGAAATAACATGATGGAGTTGATATATAACAACAGAATCATGGTAACTGGTATGAATTTGCTCCTAGTCACTCAGATACAAGAAGTCACATTTCTTTGTTTCCTTTTTTTTAAATATCAAATTAAATTTGACTTAGTACCTCCACCTAACCAGAATAATTAGAAATCCACTCAGGGTTGATCCACTCCTTACACTCAAGAGAGTAGCGCCCCTTCTTTTTCCCTTAAGATTAAACAAAAATGCAGTTGTCCCTTGGTATCCACAGGGGATTCCAGGACCCTCAGTGGATACCAAATTCTGTGAATTTTCTAGTCCCTTAGCCAGCCAGCCATATGCTTGGGGATCTGCATCTGTTGATAGGGAAGACTGACTCTAATGCAAGCAACATAGGATTCACCTTGTACCAGACCCCGTTCTAACATACTAATTCATTTTATCATCACAACTTTCTGAGGAAGGTCATGGTATTATACTTACTTTTAAATTGAGGAAACTGTGGTATAGAGAGTAGCTTGCATTAAATCTCCTGGTTAACAAAAGGCCAAGATTTGGACTCAGGCAGTCTGGCTTGGGAACCTGTTCTCTTAATGACAATACCAACTCCATAGCTTATGCATTTCAGGAACATTGAGACAAGACTCTTGGTCCCTTTAATCCATACACTATCTTTCTGTAGGAGAGTCTAGATCTGTTGCTCCATGATCTGACACTCAAAGTCATAAAACCTGATGGCCTATAGTCAGATCTGACAGCAGACAAGAAAGTTTTGTTCAATGAGTGTAGTATTCTTTTCAACACTCTGAATTAATTGCCCATATTCGAAATGGAGAGAATTCATTATAAAGTTAAAAATTTCTAGCTTTTATTGAAAGATCACAAGGGGGCTTCCCTGGTGGTCCATTGGGTAAGAACACCGCCTTGCAGTGCAAGGGGTGCCTGTTTGATCCTTGGCCCCGGGAAGATCCCACGTGCCGTGGAGTGGCTGGACAAATGTGTGCAGCTACCGAGCCGGAGCTCTGGAGCGCATGTGCCCAGAGCTGGTGCTCTGCAGCAAGAGTGGCCACTGCGATGGGAGGCCAAAGAACAAAGATGGAAATAAATGAAAGACCAATAGAAGTGGCCAAAATAAATAAATAAGTTAAACTAAAAAAAAAAAAAAGGAAAGATCACAAGGTCTGGCAGTATCACTAACATTCACACTGGAACACAGTCTGGAGCTGCTTGCCTCTGCCTGTTTACCCAAGAACTTGTGATCTATTGCTGTCCCTGGTCTTATCCTCAAGCTCTTTATGCATCTAGGTTACCTGACAGATTCAGTAGTTCAGAATTGCAGAAAACCTCACCTACCCCTCCTTTGGGGAAAGGAAGTCTAGCCCTCCAGAACACAAAGTTACATCTGCCCTCCTAAAAGGTGAGAGAAGAAATAAGACTTGTTCCTTCATGATAAGTAACCACCTGACACAGTTAATTTCTTACTAGCGTTGGTATAATTTGTTGCTTTCATAAAAAACTAAGATTGTTTTGGGTTGCCCCGCCCTCTGTCCAGGCACTGAGATTCTGAAGCACTGGCAGCCTTTTTGGTTGTTCCTTGTCTTTGCTTAAAAGATCAATCAGCTACCAAACCATAGACTCCACCACCAAATTTTTTGTGCCCACAACTTCCTCTGTATTTTCCTTGTCCATCTCCAAGATACCAGCTTAATGCAGGCTCTCCTTATCGCTTGCCCAGACCATCATAATCCATACCCTCTTGCAGGTCCTCAGGCTCCAGTTTATCTTTCTGACTTATTTTCCATCTCTCATCTCTCATCCTTATTCCCAGGGCTCAGAAGAACTCAACTTCTTTTTTCTCCCAGGACCTGCCCTGTGTTGTTCTACTTCTACCATCATTCCATTCTCTCAATCTAAAATTCCTTTCCTCTCCTTACATTTATTTAGATTTAACTCTCTTCCATAGTCTTAAATTTTACTTTCTTCTTGAATCTTAATGCGATCCTACCTGGAAGTAATTACTCCCTCCCTCAAATTCCCACACACTCTGCATGTACCCCTTCTAAAGCATTTCCTCTTTTACTCTGTGTCTACAAATTGTCCTTACTTGACAGGAAAGCTTTTGAAATCAGAGTTCTTTTTTCTTTTTTTAAACCATTCAGAATACTCATTTTGTTTTCTATTACCCACAACTCCTAGAATGGTATCTTGCAAGTATTTTCAGTAGGTTTTCAATATGTGTTGATATAAGGGGAAAAAAAAAAGGAAGACAGGCTAAAGTCTCCTACAAAGCAAAGAACTTTAGTAATAAGAAATTGTTTATTTTTTTTGCTACTGTGCCGATATTTCTATAGTATTAAAGAAGAATTGGAAGATCATTCCTACATCTACATCTAAATCTACTGTTTGGGTTAAGAATAATATGATAAAACTATTATTTCTACCTTGATGTTTCTTTATTTTATGACATTCCTTTATGAGTTTGCTTTAGAGTCACTACAAACTTCTACAACATCCTGCAAAGCAAGTGACTTACTGAGGCACATCACTTTCATGAATGTGAGTGCCTTATGAGAAGATTGGAAACTGATGCCTGGGATGGATTGTGTTAGTGTGGCCACTAACTTCATGGATTGGATTAGGCATGTGAGTTGCTTTGGGGCCACACTGTAGCTTTGGATTAGCCTTACTATTGTAACCTGGTGATAGGACTGGGGCAGGTGGCCCTGAGAAAATGCAGTAATGGGGGTGGCGCCCCAGTTCTCATGTCAGAGACTGGGGCTCAGGTCCTGGCATTGCCGCTTACCTGTGAGCAATCTGGACAAATTTTTCAGTCTCTTTCTTTGCTTTGAAGTGAAGAAAGTTGTGTTTTACCTCTAAAGTTCTTTTAAATTCTCAACATCTGTGAATCACACTGTTAGATTGTGATTTTCAGTACATGAATCAGCAAATGCTTTCAGAAAGTCATTGGTGTAAGCTGTCTGGGAATTCTAGACATGGTACTTTCAAGTGGTATCTAATGGCTGCCTGCAATTTTTGTATACATTGACACCATGATATAGCTTCATATAGATGTCATGTGTTAGCATTTTGTTGTAATTCCTCACATTCTTCCCAGAAGATGCTGGGGCAATGATTAACACATTCCCTTAAGTAAACCAGTTTGCTGTCCTATTCCCCTTTCTCCTCCTGCTCTTAACTCCATAGACAGCACATGAGAATTGAACTACTGTGGCTGTTTCTTCTAAAGATCACAGCCAAAATTTATGCTACTGCATATTTAGGTTTTCTATAAAGTTGTTTATAGACAATACCACAAGTAGTTAAATATAATAAGATGCACACTGGATTATGAAACTGATGGTCTTGGTTGTTTGATATTTATGGAGAGAAATAAATAATGAGATTGAGCTAAAGGTTATCCCCAGCTGGAAAAATAAAGGTCATCCAAGTGTACGCATAGCAAGAACGGCCTTTAAAAATGGTTTCTGGGGGAAATGACTAGTTATAATCGTCTTTTGTTGTATAGTGTTTTCAGTAAAACTTTTCTTGATGATTTATTTTAAAATACGTGACGTCCAGGGTAGCCTCTTAATAGCATTGACCAATAAGACCACAGAAATAAATTATTGTATTGGATGGAAACTAGAACAGGCAATTGAATAACAGAAAAGATGTGGAGGCACAGCAACTAAAAAAGCTTGTTTAAGGCTATAGAGTTACAAAAAGAACACTAACGTTCTGTCTTTTGATTATTTGAAAGAAATAAGGCCTATTTAAGGAAGTATAAAGCACAAGTGGTAATCCTGAAAAAGAAAATGAAAAATGACTGTACTTGTGATCTTTATATTTAGAGAATTCCAAATTTGAAGATCAAGGAAACATTCCTTTGGACAATTTCAAAATTAGAATGGATATCAAGTCTCATTAGGCATGTGCTCAAGTGCTAAGTGGTGGATATCTAGAACACCAAGATGGTGCCATGAGAATTAAAGAAAGGAACTTCCTCAAAAAACTTATCAGAAGTGAAAGCTGTAAAAATATGTGTGCCCCTTGATCCAGAAACTTCAGATCAAGCATGCATCCCAAGGAAATACAGATACACATAACAATTTTCTTTGATGATATTTAGTTGGTTTTACTTGTCATTGAAAAAGAAAGAAGAGCTAGAAATGACTTACCTTTCCATCCATAATGAGTTTACACAAATTGTGAACACCCACCCAAAGGAAGACAATTTTAATGATATGGGATAGGAAGGTGGCTATGTCGTGCTATAAGCAGGGGGAAGAGTTTAGTGAACATGTCTACTTTCTTGTATTCTGGAAAATTCTCGGATAAATGATGCGTATCTGAGAAATCTCTCAATCTTTCTTTCCGTTCTCTTTCCTTTTGGATTCTAAAATCCGCAAGCTAACTCAGTCAGTATAACACCATTATGTCACAGTTATTTAGATTTGTCTCTCCTAACTGTTAACGATTTCCCTTCTTCCTTCACTAATCCACAGAATCTCTCAAAAGATTTTGGGGTCTTGTTTGTATTTTTTTCATTACAATCATAGGCATGGCAGCAGTGCTAGGATTATGATAAAGGTTGCTGTGTGTTAAGAAGGGATGATCTAGAAGTTCAGCATTTGAAGTCAGTGATTGCCGGTAGTATTTCTCATAGAATCAGACCACGTTTGTTCTCTGCACCAGCAGTAGCAAATGACATATTTTTAGTGGCAAACAGCCTCACTACTACACCGGCAAGGCCAGACATGTACAGTTAAAAGTAGAAAAGGGCACCAAACGCTTTGAGGCTGCTTGTTAATGGGTTTTAGTTTTTGCAGAGAACATGACTTAATTACATCTGGGTATATTTTCTCTTAATTTTTCAAAGGCCTTTTAATTCCCTTGCATTGTATCCTCATGATCACCTGTAAGAAGGTAGGTAATGTACTATTGCACCCATTTGAGAAATGGTGAAACCAAGACACAGGAATTTAATTGTATAGCAGTAATAGCACTCAGAGTGACTGACTCTGAGCTGGACATTTTCTCTTCTCGAGCCCCCTGGTAGCCAGTAAATTATTATTATAGAAATGAGGTATAATGTGAAACTACTTCCAGAGACTCAGCTTGGGCTTATAGTTCTGCAGATCCATTTTTTTTTTTCTTTGCCCTTGAAAGAAATGGAGGATTTTTTAATGCTGAGGTCATGATATATCATAGACCAATGGTTTTTGACTCAGGATCACTGTGTCCCCTCACATCAACCTCTCCCCAAGGACATCTAGCAATGCCTGGAGACATTTTTGGTTGTCTTAACTGGAAGGAAGTATTACTGGCATCTCGTGGGGAGCAGCTACGCCTCCAGCTAAATATTCTACAAAGCACAGGACAGCCCCATAGCAAAGAATTACCCTGTTCATAATGTCACCAGTGCTGAGACTTAAGGAACTCTGCACTAGATGTCTTTCTGCTTTGGTTAACGGTGCCCGTCATCTCTCAGTTAGTCCCATCAGAATTACCTAAACTAATGGTGGGCAAAACTTTTAAATAGGAGTTCAGTAATGTGTTCTCTTTCCACTCCACAAGGTGCTTCCTCTTAATTCTTCACCACATCTCTCAATCCTTGCTTCCTAGTAACCAATTTCCTAACCCGCCCACCCCTGCCCCTTTTCTAACCTTTTCCTCTTTGGCATCAGACTGATGTGGGACCACTCTGCTCTGACCCCTTTCACCCTAGAAGTTCAGCATTTGAAGTCAGTGATTGCCGGTAGTATTTCTCATAGAATCAGACCACGTTTGTTCTCTGCACCAGCAGTAGCAAATGACATATTTTTAGTGGCAAACAGCCTCACTACTACACCGCAAGGCCAGACATGTACAGTTAAAAGTAGAAAAGGGCACCAAACGCTTTGAGGCTGCTTGTTAATGGGTTTTAGTTTTTGCAGAGAACATGACTTAATTACATCTGGGTATATTTTCTCTTAATTTTTCAAAGGCCTTTTAATTCCCTTGCATTGTATCCTCATGATCACCTGTAAGAAGGTAGGTAATGTACTATTGCACCCATTTGAGAAATGGTGAAACCAAGACACAGGAATTTAATTGTATAGCAGTAATAGCACTCAGAGTGACTGACTCTGAGCTGGACATTTTCTCTTCTCGAGCCCCCTGGTAGCCAGTAAATTATTATTATAGAAATGAGGTATAATGTGAAACTACTTCCAGAGACTCAGCTTGGGCTTATAGTTCTGCAGATCCATTTTTTTTTTTCTTTGCCCTTGAAAGAAATGGAGGATTTTTTAATGCTGAGGTCATGATATATCATAGACCAATGGTTTTTGACTCAGGATCACTGTGTCCCCTCACATCAACCTCTCCCCAAGGACATCTAGCAATGCCTGGAGACATTTTTGGTTGTCTTAACTGGAAGGAAGTATTACTGGCATCTCGTGGGGAGCAGCTACGCCTCCAGCTAAATATTCTACAAAGCACAGGACAGCCCCATAGCAAAGAATTACCCTGTTCATAATGTCACCAGTGCTGAGACTTAAGGAACTCTGCACTAGATGTCTTTCTGCTTTGGTTAACGGTGCCCGTCATCTCTCAGTTAGTCCCATCAGAATTACCTAAACTAATGGTGGGCAAAACTTTTAAATAGGAGTTCAGTAATGTGTTCTCTTTCCACTCCACAAGGTGCTTCCTCTTAATTCTTCACCACATCTCTCAATCCTTGCTTCCTAGTAACCAATTTCCTAACCCGCCCACCCCCCCTGCCCCCAGCTTAATACATATTTCTACGTTTTCCCCCAGCCTTTTCCTCTTTGGCATCAGACTGATGTGGGACCACTCTGCTCTGACCCCTTTCACTGGCTCTCTGAGTGAGCGCACAGTCTGGGTGATGGGTGAACCTGCAGGCCCTTGGAGGAACCACCAGGAATGTTGACTGGGACTCTTTGGGAACTGCCCAGAGTGCCTTAAAGAAAATACACAGGCTAACTTTCCTAAAAGTAAACTTCTATTCTTCTCTAGGGAGGAGGGTAAACAGTTACATTCCACACTCTCCTGCACCTTGTAACTGTATGCAAAGGTAGTCTCTGGCCATTCAGGTATTTTCAGCTTGCTCTTAGACAATGGCAGGGTTGAATGTACTAAGAGAAACAGTTGGAGTATTAGAGAGTTTCTGTTTGTGGAGAATAAGGAGGTAGAGAAGGTCAAATTATTCTGGTATTTTATTTTCCAAAAGAATGCTGACATGGACTAGAAGCATTGTCTACATCTCAGTAATAAAAAATAAATCTACATATCCTAAAGAATTAACTTCTTGAAAGAGATTGGGATAACCATGACTATTTTTTATCAGTCTCATTAGGGTCAGCTCTGAACAAAGCAAAATGTATCACTTCCTTTAGCTGAATTTTCATCTAGCTGAGCAGTTCTCAAAGTGTGGCCTCCACACCCCTGGGGGCTTGTGAGCTTCTTTCAGAGAGTCTGAAACCGTCCAAGTTTTTCATAACAATACTAAGAAGTTATTTGCTTTTCTTTTTTCTTTACTACTTTCCTCACTCAATTTGCAAAGGAAGGGTGAAGAGAACCCCTAGCCTAAGCCTGGTGCCTCGGCACAAGTCGAAGCAGTGGCTGTCAAGTGTACTTGTTGCCATTGTCTTCCTTACAGCCATGCACTTACAGGAAAAAGAAAATTTGGTTTCACTTCAACTTTTACTTAACATGCTGTTAAAGTAGTAGAAATGATTAATTTTGTCAAATTTTGACACTTGAATGCCCATATTTTTAATATTCTGGGTGACAAAATGGGAAGTATGCATAAAATACTGTGGCTGCATATTGAAGTACAAAAACGGAGTGACTGCTGAGAAGAATTGTTTGAGCTGTAAGCTGGACTAGCCACTTTCATCCATGGAGCATCATGTTTACTTGGAAGAACTACTAAAATATAAACTATGGCTATTTAAACTTGAGTGTTTTGCAGGACATTTCAGAAAAATAAACGGCGGGAAGCCATCATTTCAAGGGAAAAAACAACTGTATTTTTCTAAAGTTAAAATTTTTTAGACAAAACCCAGAATTTTGGAAAACTTGTACACAGTACTATGAATTTGACAGTTTCTGAATATCAAAAGACTTTTAATGAGATGAGTGATGATATTAATTCATATGATTATTTAGTATTGTATAAGGAAATAGGTCAACAATGGGAAGACCTGAATAAATCTGTGTACTGATATTTTTTATATGACCAATGAATAATGTCACTGAATCATGTGTGGGTGCAAGATAGACCAGTGGATTTAAATGTAACAGAGTAGGACAAGTTCACTTTTGTGAACTTTGAAATTTTTACCTTTCTTTATTTATATTTATTTACTTTTGGACTGCCTTGGGTCTTGGTTGCTGCACGTGGGCTTCATCTAGTTGTGGCATGTGGGGGGCTATTCTTTGTTGTGGTGCATAGGCTTCTCATTGTGGTGGATTCTCCTGCTGCAGAGCACTAGCTCTAGACTGTAGGCTCAGTAGTTGTGCTGTATCAGCCTAGTTGTCCACAGCATGTGGAATCTTCCTGGACCAGGGATCCAACCCATGTTTCCTGCATTGGCAGGTGGATTCTTTGGCACTGAACCACCAGGGCAGTCCCTGCTGAGAACTTTTTGTTCACAAAAGCATTGAATTGGGGCTTCCCAGGTGGTTCAGTTAAAGAATTCGCCTGCCAATGACATGGGTTCAAACCCTAGAGGAGAAAATGGCAACCCACTCCAGTATTGTTGCCTAGAGAATCCCTTAGACAAAGGAGCAGGCTACAGTCCATAGGGTCACAAAAGAGTTGACCACAACTGAGTAACTAACATTTTTTGCTGTTAAAGTAGAAAGGATTAATGTTGTCAAAGTTTGACACTTGAATGCCCATATTTTTAATATTCTGGGTGACAAAATGGGAAGTATGCATAAAATACTGTGGCTGCATATTGAAGTACAAAAACGGAGTGACTGCTGAGAAGAATTGTTTGAGCTGTAAGCTGGACTAGCCACTTTCATCCATGGAGCATCATGTTTACTTGGAAGAACTACTAAAATATAAACTATGGCTATTTAAACTTGAGTGTTTTGCAGGACATTTCAGAAAAATAAACGGCGGGAAGCCATCATTTCAAGGGAAAAAACAACTGTATTTTTCTAAAGTTAAAATTTTTTAGACAAAACCCAGAATTTTGGAAAACTTGTACACAGTACTATGAATTTGACAGTTTCTGAATATCAAAAGACTTTTAATGAGATGAGTGATGATATTAATTCATATGATTATTTAGTATTGTATAAGGAAATAGGTCAACAATGGGAAGACCTGAATAAATCTGTGTACTGATATTTTTTATATGACCAATGAATAATGTCACTGAATCATGTGTGGGTGCAAGATAGACCAGTGGATTTAAATGTAACAGAGTAGGACAAGTTCATTTTTGTGAACTTTGAAATTTTTAAATTTATTTATTTATATTTATTTACTTTTGGACTGCCTTGGGTCTTGGTTGCTGCACGTGGGCTTCATCTAGTTGTGGCATGTGGGGGGCTATTCTTTGTTGTGGTGCATAGGCTTCTCATTGTGGTGGATTCTCCTGCTGCAGAGCACTAGCTCTAGACTGTAGGCTCAGTAGTTGTGCTGTATCAGCCTAGTTGTCCACAGCATGTGGAATCTTCCTGGACCAGGGATCCAACCCATGTTTCCTGCATTGGCAGGTGGATTCTTTGGCACTGAACCACCAGGGCAGTCCCTGCTGAGAACTTTTTGTTCACAAAAGCATTGAATTGGGGCTTCCCAGGTGGTTCAGTTAAAGAATTCGCCTGCCAATGACATGGGTTCAAACCCTAGAGGAGAAAATGGCAACCCACTCCAGTATTGTTGCCTAGAGAATCCCTTAGACAAAGGAGCAGGCTACAGTCCATAGGGTCACAAAAGAGTTGACCACAACTGAGTAACTAAGCAATAAAAACACAGAATAAAGATAATAGTGCCTCCTTAAAAAAAAAAAAAAAAAAAGAGAGGCAATGAACCAAGTTGGTTGGTTTCAGATTCAGTTTGCAAATAACCTTTAAAAAACTACCACTTACTGGGTTTTGATACAGTATCAAATAGTTATACTAACAATGATCTGAAAAGGCTATTAATACACTCCTCTTTTTCCCCAACAATATATCTATGTAAGGCCAAATTTTCTTCATGTACTTCAACCAAAACAACATGTTGCAACAGATGGGATGTAAAAGTAGATGTGAGAATCCAACTGTCTTGTGATAAGCTAAACTTTAAAAACTTTGCAAAATGTAAAACAGTATCTTTCTTCTCAGTGATTATTCTTTGTTTTAGGGAAAAATAGCTCTTTCTTACAAAACTCAGTTAGCATATATATTAATATTATTTTTAAATAAGTATTTAAAAACTTTCTGTTTTAATTTATCTGACAGTAAATGTTAATAATTAAAATCTACATCACAAAGAGAGTAAAAAGGGGTTCTGAGAACAAAGATTTGCCAGCAACTGATCTAGGATAGCAAAAATTGCAGTATGTGCACTACAGACTTGATCTCTCCAAAACAAATATTGGCAATTTCCTTTCCTTATTTAAAACCATAACGATTACATTTCAATAGTGTTTTGTACTTTCTAAAGTGATTTTATATGGATCAACAAATTAATCTTTTGAGTAACCTTATAGGTCAGGCGTTGTTTTCCATATTATATATATATAAAAAGAGGTCCAGGGCTTCCTGGTGGTTCAGTGGGTAAAGACACCGCCTTGCAGTGCAAGGGCACCGGTTCAATCTGTGGCCTAGGAAGATCCCATGCGGCAGTGGATTCTTTGGCACTGAACCACCAGGGCAGTTTTTGTTCACAAAAGCATTGAATTGGGGCTTCCCAGGTGGTTCAGTTAAAGAATTCGCCTGCCAATGACATGGGTTCAAACCCTAGAGGAGAAAATGGCAACCCACTCCAGTATTGTTGCCTAGAGAATCCCTTAGACAAAGGAGCAGGCTACAGTCCATAGGGTCACAAAAGAGTTGACCACAACTGAGTAACTAAGCAATAAAAACACAGAATAAAGATAATAGTGCCTCCTTAAAAGAAAAAAAAAAAGAGAGGCAATGAACCAAGTTGGTTGGTTTCAGATTCAGTTTGCAAATAACCTTTAAAAAACTACCACTTACTGGGTTTTGATACAGTATCAAATAGTTATACTAACAATGATCTGAAAAGGCTATTAATACACTCCTCTTTTTCCCCAACAATATATCTATGTAAGGCCAAATTTTCTTCATGTACTTCAACCAAAACAACATGTTGCAACAGATGGGATGTAAAAGTAGATGTGAGAATCCAACTGTCTTGTGATAAGCTAAACTTTAAAAACTTTGCAAAATGTAAAACAGTATCTTTCTTCTCAGTGATTATTCTTTGTTTTAGGGAAAAATAGCTCTTTCTTACAAAACTCAGTTAGCATATATATTAATATTATTTTTAAATAAGTATTTAAAAACTTTCTGTTTTAATTTATCTGACAGTAAATGTTAATAATTAAAATCTACATCACAAAGAGAGTAAAAAGGGGTTCTGAGAACAAAGATTTGCCAGCAACTGATCTAGGATAGCAAAAATTGCAGTATGTGCACTACAGACTTGATCTCTCCAAAACAAATATTGGCAATTTCCTTTCCTTATTTAAAACCATAACGATTACATTTCAATAGTGTTTTGTACTTTCTAAAGTGATTTTATATGGATCAACAAATTAATCTTTTGAGTAACCTTATAGGTCAGGCGTTGTTTTCTCCATATTATATATATATAAAAAAAGAGGTCCAGGGCTTCCCTGGTGGTTCAGTGGGTAAAGACACCGCCTTGCAGTGCAAGGGGCACCGGTTCAATCTGTGGCCTAGGAAGATCCCATGTGCGGCAGAGCTGCTGAACTGATGTGTCCAATTGCCAAGCCAGTGCTCTGGAGTGCATGCGCCCAGAGCTGGTGCTTTGCAGCAACAGAGGCCACTGCGATGGGAGGCCCACACAGGCCAAAGAAGAAAGACGGAAATGAAAGACTAATAGAAGTGTCAAAAAAAAAAAAAGAGGTCCAGAGCAATCCAGTAAATTACCTTAGATCAGAGTCAGGTAAAGAATAAGATCTGACCCTAGATTTTCCAGTTTCGAATTTCATCATATCTCTGAAATATTGGTTCAGAAACTGTTAGAAATTTTTAGTGTGTCAATTCAATTTTTTAAAAAAAATTTTTGGCCATTTTTATTGGTCTTTCATTTATCCATCTTTGTCTTTGGCCTGTGTGGGAATGTGCTCCAGAACGTTGGCTCCTAATTGGACACACCAGTCCAGCCACTCCCTGACACGTGGGATCTTCCTGTGTCAGCGATCGAACTGGTGCCCCTTGCAGTGCCGAGTCCAAAGGTGAACTGTTTACCCACTGGACCACCCGGGAAGCCCCCTCAAATTTTAATTAATGTGAAAAGAGTGGTTATGAAATTACTTTCAGGTGATGAATATTAAACTCAAATATATATTCAAATCATATTGGGTTCAAGTTACACTCTTTATGTTGATATTCAAATTATTTCAAGTTCTGAAATAGCAATATTTAAATGAATATTTTTTATAGCTATTGTACGAGATTTAGCTATGAGAAACTGTCGATATTCTAACAGTAAATGTTAATAATTAAAATCTACATCACAAAGAGAGTAAAAAGGGGTTCTGAGAACAAAGATTTGCCAGCAACTGATCTAGGATAGCAAAAATTGCAGTATGTGCACTACAGACTTGATCTCTCCAAAACAAATATTGGCAATTTCCTTTCCTTATTTAAAACCATAACGATTACATTTCAATAGTGTTTTGTACTTTCTAAAGTGATTTTATATGGATCAACAAATTAATCTTTTGAGTAACCTTATAGGTCAGGCGTTGTTTTCTCCATATTATATATATATAAAAAAAGAGGTCCAGGGCTTCCCTGGTGGTTCAGTGGGTAAAGACACCGCCTTGCAGTGCAAGGGGCACCGGTTCAATCTGTGGCCTAGGAAGATCCCATGTGCGGCAGAGCTGCTGAACTGATGTGTCCAATTGCCAAGCCAGTGCTCTGGAGTGCATGCGCCCAGAGCTGGTGCTTTGCAGCAACAGAGGCCACTGCGATGGGAGGCCCACACAGGCCAAAGAAGAAAGACGGAAATGAAAGACTAATAGAAGTGTCAAAAAAAAAAAAAGAGGTCCAGAGCAATCCAGTAAATTACCTTAGATCAGAGTCAGGTAAAGAATAAGATCTGACCCTAGATTTTCCAGTTTCGAATTTCATCATATCTCTGAAATATTGGTTCAGAAACTGTTAGAAATTTTTAGTGTGTCAATTCAATTTTTTAAAAAAAATTTTTGGCCATTTTTATTGGTCTTTCATTTATCCATCTTTGTCTTTGGCCTGTGTGGGAATGTGCTCCAGAACGTTGGCTCCTAATTGGACACACCAGTCCAGCCACTCCCTGACACGTGGGATCTTCCTGTGTCAGCGATCGAACTGGTGCCCCTTGCAGTGCCGAGTCCAAAGGTGAACTGTTTACCCACTGGACCACCCGGGAAGCCCCCTCAAATTTTAATTAATGTGAAAAGAGTGGTTATGAAATTACTTTCAGGTGATGAATATTAAACTCAAATATATATTCAAATCATATTGGGTTCAAGTTACACTCTTTATGTTGATATTCAAATTATTTCAAGTTCTGAAATAGCAATATTTAAATGAATATTTTTTATAGCTATTGTACGAGATTTAGCTATGAGAAACTGTCGATATTCTCATTTTTTGACTTACAAAAATGATTTCATGTGGTTCAACTTAATGCAATTTTGAAAGCACAGAAGATTAATGAAACCTTTTTTTTTTTTTTTTTTAAGATTTATTTATTTATTTTGGGCGGGGGTCGGGTTGGGGAGGGAGGGGAGCAGGCAGGCCACTTCTATTGGTCTTTCATTTCTCCATTTTCATCCGTCTTTGTTCTTTGGCTCCTGTGGGCCTCCCATCGCGGTGGCGTCTGTCGTTGCAAAGCGCTGGCTCTGGGTGCATGTGCTCCAGAGCTCTGGCTCGGTAATTGGACACATCGGTTCAGCAGCTCCATGGCACTTGCGATCTTCCCAGGCCAGGGATCGAACCAGCGCCCCTTGCACTGCAAGGCGGTGTCCTTACCCACTGGACCACCAGGGGGAAGCCCGAAACCTTTTAAATCTTTCCGTTGTGCAGGCTTGCTTTGGTTGAGGCAAGGTGAGGTTACTCTTCATTGTGGTATAGTGTCTTCTCTTGTTCAGAGCACAGGCTCTAGGCATACAGGCTTCAGTAGTTGCAGCACATGGGCTCAATAGTTGTGGTGCACAGACTTAGCTGTGTTGTGGGCAAGTAAAGGCAAGTTTGCTTCTCACAGGAAAGATTAAGACAAGGTATCCGGGCTGAGCAGACAGATGTCTCCTCACACAAACGGTAAGCACTGCCTGCAAGCCTCGCGTCTCTGAGACCAATACAGAGCACAAAGGTTCTTCCTCTTACCCGCTTTTTAATGATAACGAAACACTTTACAACTCAGAGTGCCCTTTGTAACTTAAGAATTGTAAAATGTTTCCTCAAGAGCAAAGGTGTTGGTGGAGGAGCAAAAGGCTCGGTGATGACCTTTTACACCCGAAGCCCCTCAAATTTTAATTAATGTGAAAAGAGTGGTTATGAAATTACTTTCAGGTGATGAATATTAAACTCAAATATATATTCAAATCATATTGGGTTCAAGTTACACTCTTTATGTTGATATTCAAATTATTTCAAGTTCTGAAATAGCAATATTTAAATGAATATTTTTTATAGCTATTGTACGAGATTTAGCTATGAGAAACTGTCGATATTCTCATTTTTTGACTTACAAAAATGATTTCATGTGGTTCAACTTAATGCAATTTTGAAAGCACAGAAGATTAATGAAACCTTTTTTTTTTTTTTTTAAGATTTATTTATTTATTTTGGGCGGGGGTCGGGTTGGGGAGGGAGGGGAGCAGGCAGGCCACTTCTATTGGTCTTTCATTTCTCCATTTTCATCCGTCTTTGTTCTTTGGCTCCTGTGGGCCTCCCATCGCGGTGGCGTCTGTCGTTGCAAAGCGCTGGCTCTGGGTGCATGTGCTCCAGAGCTCTGGCTCGGTAATTGGACACATCGGTTCAGCAGCTCCATGGCACTTGCGATCTTCCCAGGCCAGGGATCGAACCAGCGCCCCTTGCACTGCAAGGCGGTGTCCTTACCCACTGGACCACCAGGGGGAAGCCCGAAACCTTTTAAATCTTTCCGTTGTGCAGGCTTGCTTTGGTTGAGGCAAGGTGAGGTTACTCTTCATTGTGGTATAGTGTCTTCTCTTGTTCAGAGCACAGGCTCTAGGCATACAGGCTTCAGTAGTTGCAGCACATGGGCTCAATAGTTGTGGTGCACAGACTTAGCTGTGTTGTGGGCAAGTAAAGGCAAGTTTGCTTCTCACAGGAAAGATTAAGACAAGGTATCCGGGCTGAGCAGACAGATGTCTCCTCACACAAACGGTAAGCACTGCCTGCAAGCCTCGCGTCTCTGAGACCAATACAGAGCACAAAGGTTCTTCCTCTTACCCGCTTTTTAATGATAACGAAACACTTTACAACTCAGAGTGCCCTTTGTAACTTAAGAATTGTAAGAATTGTTTCCCCTCAAGAGCAAAGGTGTTGGTGGAGGAGCAAAAGGCTCGGGTGATGACCTTTTTTACATCTCTAGCGAAACAGAAAGCTTCATGATTATTAATTAACTTGAGATTTCTAGTTGGAAAAAATATAAAAAGGAAAAAGGAAGATTGTGTGGGAGGCTCGCTCACGGAGATCAGCTGTGCCCGATGTGAGGTCGAGACTCTCCAGCTCTGGGGTAAGAACATCTGTTTGCATTTGATTGAGTTCTGATTATTTCTGATTATTTGTGCTTGACTTTATTTGATGATTAATAAACCCACTCTTGGTTTGACAATACTCGAGACTACGACACTTTATTGTCGAAGTCTGAGGCTCACACCCTGAGGGGACTACACCGTGTCTCCGAAAAAGTCTCTGAGCTATTTAACATATTGCCTCTCAGTGAGAACTAGTAAGAATAGTAATCAGAGTAAGCTCCAGTACGGTGCCCGGGACAGCTGCCCCTGGGCATGGGAAGTCTTCTCAGACCAGGATCAAATCCATGTCCCCTGCATTGATAGTCAGATTCTTAACTACCAGAACACCAGGGAAACCCTGTTTTGGTGTAATTTTCTTTTTGGTATCTTTTATTGCTTTTTTAAAATTAATTTATTTTTGTCCATGTTTATTCTTTCGCCTGTGTGGGCCTCCCATTGCAGTGGCCTCTCCTGTAGCAGAGCACTGCCTCTGAGCACATGCGCCCTAGAGTACTGGCTCCTAATTGGACACACAGGTCCAGTCGCTACTTGGCATATAGGGATCTTCCCGGGCCAGGGATCAAACTAGCGCCCCTTGCATTGCAAGGTGGACTCTTTACCCTCTGGACCACCAGGGAAGCCCTTGGTGTAATTTTTAAACAAACATGTTCAGTGGAACCTGTTCTTAATGTTTAGAATAAGCTGTTTCTAAACATAAAGATTGTTCTGGTTATTTGTTTCTTAAAACCACTATTATTAATACATTAATACTACTATAAATAGGGTTATTAGTATGGCTTCTTTCTTTTGATTAAGTCCTGAGTGACCAAAGTATATTTTTAAAATAAGTATCACCTGTAGCTGGAAAAAAAAAAGGTAAGAATTGTTTCCTCAAGAGCAAAGGTGTTGGTGGAGGAGCAAAAGGCTCGGTGATGACCTTTTTTACATCTCTAGCGAAACAGAAAGCTTCATGATTATTAATTAACTTGAGATTTCTAGTTGGAAAAAATATAAAAAGGAAAAAGGAAGATTGTGTGGGAGGCTCGCTCACGGAGATCAGCTGTGCCCGATGTGAGGTCGAGACTCTCCAGCTCTGGGGTAAGAACATCTGTTTGCATTTGATTGAGTTCTGATTATTTCTGATTATTTGTGCTTGACTTTATTTGATGATTAATAAACCCACTCTTGGTTTGACAATACTCGAGACTACGACACTTTATTGTCGAAGTCTGAGGCTCACACCCTGAGGGGACTACACCGTGTCTCCGAAAAAGTCTCTGAGCTATTTAACATATTGCCTCTCAGTGAGAACTAGTAAGAATAGTAATCAGAGTAAGCTCCAGTACGGTGCCCGGGACAGCTGCCCCTGGGCATGGGAAGTCTTCTCAGACCAGGATCAAATCCATGTCCCCTGCATTGATAGTCAGATTCTTAACTACCAGAACACCAGGGAAACCCTGTTTTGGTGTAATTTTCTTTTTGGTATCTTTTATTGCTTTTTTAAAATTAATTTATTTTTGTCCATGTTTATTCTTTCGCCTGTGTGGGCCTCCCATTGCAGTGGCCTCTCCTGTAGCAGAGCACTGCCTCTGAGCACATGCGCCCTAGAGTACTGGCTCCTAATTGGACACACAGGTCCAGTCGCTACTTGGCATATAGGGATCTTCCCGGGCCAGGGATCAAACTAGCGCCCCTTGCATTGCAAGGTGGACTCTTTACCCTCTGGACCACCAGGGAAGCCCTTGGTGTAATTTTTAAACAAACATGTTCAGTGGAACCTGTTCTTAATGTTTAGAATAAGCTGTTTCTAAACATAAAGATTGTTCTGGTTATTTGTTTCTTAAAACCACTATTATTAATACATTAATACTACTATAAATAGGGTTATTAGTATGGCTTCTTTCTTTTGATTAAGTCCTGAGTGACCAAAGTATATTTTTAAAATAAAGTATCACCTGTGGTGCTTTATAGATGGGAAATTTTAAAAAACACTGGAAACCATAAATTGCTCTCATGCTCTAGGAGTTTATATTAAATTGCCTACTTGACACCTCTCCTTCAACATCTGGAACTCAACATGTCTAAAGTGCAATCCTGACTCCCCACAGCTTTCTAATGTGCTTTACATGCGCTCTGCAGTGGGTTCTGACACTTCTCCCTCATAATCCTCTCTCATTTGTTCTCCCGTTTTCTGTGCAGCCACAAGTGGCAAACCACTAGCTTCTCTTGCTCAGATCTCCGTAATAGCCTCCTTGCTGTTGATGGTGCTTTCACTTTTGACATCCTTGGTCTGTTCTACAGAGAGCAGCCAGAGTAATTTCTGACAACATAAATCCATTTTGTTCTCCTGCTAAAAAACTCTCATCATTACACGTGGCAAAAATTCAAGTCATTACCATGACCTACTAATCCAGAATAACATGGCACCTACTCACCTGTCCCACCCCATCTGGTGCCATTAAGCTCTAGCTCCATGGCCTCCTCTTAATTCCTTCAACCTGCCAAACAAGCCCTTTCCCACCTCATTACTTTCTACATGTAGTTTCCTCTTCTTAGGATGCTCCCTGCCACCTCATATGGTTTGCTCCTTCTCAGCATTCCACTCTCAACTTAAATGTAACCTCCTTGGAGTGGTCTTTCCTCATCATTTGACCAAAGTATCCCACTATCTTCTATTCTCCCTATTCCGTTTTTTAAAGTAGATTTACCAAAAGTTACAAGTATATTTATATATTTTCTTGTTTATTATCTTCTTTGTTGCATCAGTTAAGATTTCGTCAACTTCTGGAAACCAAAGTACAGTGACTGGAAAAGATAGTGGTCCATTTTCTCTCATATAAGCAAAGTTCAGAGATATGTAGGTTAGGGTAACAAGAACCTGTTCTTAATGTTTAGAATAAGCTGTTTCTAAACATAAAGATTGTTCTGGTTATTTGTTTCTTAAAACCACTATTATTAATACATTAATACTACTATAAATAGGGTTATTAGTATGGCTTCTTTCTTTTGATTAAGTCCTGAGTGACCAAAGTATATTTTTAAAATAAAGTATCACCTGTGGTGCTTTATAGATGGGAAATTTTAAAAAACACTGGAAACCATAAATTGCTCTCATGCTCTAGGAGTTTATATTAAATTGCCTACTTGACACCTCTCCTTCAACATCTGGAACTCAACATGTCTAAAGTGCAATCCTGACTCCCCACAGCTTTCTAATGTGCTTTACATGCGCTCTGCAGTGGGTTCTGACACTTCTCCCTCATAATCCTCTCTCATTTGTTCTCCCGTTTTCTGTGCAGCCACAAGTGGCAAACCACTAGCTTCTCTTGCTCAGATCTCCGTAATAGCCTCCTTGCTGTTGATGGTGCTTTCACTTTTGACATCCTTGGTCTGTTCTACAGAGAGCAGCCAGAGTAATTTCTGACAACACAAATCCATTTTGTTCTCCTGCTAAAAAACTCTCATCATTACACGTGGCAAAAATTCAAGTCATTACCATGACCTACTAATCCAGAATAACATGGCACCTACTCACCTGTCCCACCCCATCTGGTGCCATTAAGCTCTAGCTCCATGGCCTCCTCTTAATTCCTTCAACCTGCCAAACAAGCCCTTTCCCACCTCATTACTTTCTACATGTAGTTTCCTCTTCTTAGGATGCTCCCTGCCACCTCATATGGTTTGCTCCTTCTCAGCATTCCACTCTCAACTTAAATGTAACCTCCTTGGAGTGGTCTTTCCTCATCATTTGACCAAAGTATCCCACTATCTTCTATTCTCCCTATTCCGTTTTTTAAAGTAGATTTACCAAAAGTTACAAGTATATTTATATATTTTCTTGTTTATTATCTTCTTTGTTGCATCAGTTAAGATTTCGTTCAACTTCTGGAAACCAAAGTACAGTGACTGGAAAAGATAGTGGTCCATTTTTCTCTCATATAAGCAAAGTTCAGAGATATGTAGGTTAGGGTAACAATGATAGCTCTGTGATCCTTAGAGACCTAGGTTCCTTCTTTTTAGCTGCTCTGCCAAATTCATCATGGGGCTTCCACCTCACAGTTCAGAGTGGGCACTCAATCTTATTCCATCTATCAGGAATCAGGAAGGTAAATGTGGTCTTTATTCAAGGTCATTTAAATATCATTAGTTTCTGAAAAAATATTTATTTTCTTGACTGTGCCAGGTCTTAATTGTGGCATGCAGGATTTTCAGTTTTTGTTGTAGGATGTGGCATCTTTAGTTGTGGCATGTGGGATCTAGTTCTCCAATCAGGGGTCGAACCTGGGCCCCCTGCCTTGGGACCCCAGAGTCTTAGCCACTGGACCACGAGGGAAGTCGCTAACCTCCAGTTTTATAGGAATTATAAGGAAAAGAGAAAGAACCAAATAATACCCTGAGGAAGCAATCAGATAGACTGAGGAACTGGCACAATTGTCACTATATCTCTTTAATATTTCAGTATCATGAATATAGGGACTGAATTATTTTAAGGAGACTGAGGGAATGTAACAGCCAGACATGATGTGTGGTCCTCAATTGGATCCTAGTTTGGACAACCAGCTGCAAAGGTCATTGTGTAGCCAATTAAAGAAGCATCAGTATGAGTGGGTATTAAGGTGACATATTGTTATAAGGAATTATTAACATTGTCGGCTGTGATTATGTTGGACTTCCCTTGTAGCTCAGCTGGTAAAGAATCTGCCTGCAATACAAGAGACCTGGGTTTGACTCCTGGGTTGGGAAGTTCCCTGGAGAAGGGAAAGGCTACCCACTCCAGTATTCTTGCCAGGAGAATTCCATGGCTCGTCCATGGGTTGCAAAGAGTAGGACATGACTAAGCAACGTGGCTACATATGGTTTGCTCCTTCTCAGCATTCCACTCTCAACTTAAATGTAACCTCCTTGGAGTGGTCTTTCCTCATCATTTGACCAAAGTATCCCACTATCTTCTATTCTCCCTATTCCGTTTTTTAAAGTAGATTTACCAAAAGTTACAAGTATATTTATATATTTTCTTGTTTATTATCTTCTTTGTTGCATCAGTTAAGATTTCGTTTCAACTTCTGGAAACCAAAGTGCAGTGAGTGGAAAAGATAGTGGTCCATTTTTCTCTCATATAAGCAAAGTTCAGAGATATGTAGGTTAGGGTAACAATGATAGCTCTGTGATCCTTAGAGACCTAGGTTCCTTCTTTTTAGCTGCTCTGCCAAATTCATCATGGGGCTTCCACCTCACAGTTCAGAGTGGGCACTCAATCTTATTCCATCTATCAGGAATCAGGAAGGTAAATGTGGTCTTTATTCAAGGTCATTTAAATATCATTAGTTTCTGAAAAAATATTTATTTTCTTGACTGTGCCAGGTCTTAATTGTGGCATGCAGGATTTTCAGTTTTTGTTGTAGGATGTGGCATCTTTAGTTGTGGCATGTGGGATCTAGTTCTCCAATCAGGGGTCGAACCTGGGCCCCCTGCCTTGGGACCCCAGAGTCTTAGCCACTGGACCACGAGGGAAGTCGCTAACCTCCAGTTTTATAGGAATTATAAGGAAAGAGAAAGAACCAAATAATACCCTGAGGAAGCAATCAGATAGACTGAGGAACTGGCACAATTGTCACTATATCTCTTTAATATTTCAGTATCATGAATATAGGGACTGAATTATTTTAAGGAGACTGAGGGAATGTAACAGCCAGACATGATGTGTGGTCCTCAATTGGATCCTAGTTTGGACAACCAGCTGCAAAGGTCATTGTGTAGCCAATTAAAGAAGCATCAGTATGAGTGGGTATTAAGGTGACATATTGTTATAAGGAATTATTAACATTGTCGGCTGTGATTATGTTGGACTTCCCTTGTAGCTCAGCTGGTAAAGAATCTGCCTGCAATACAAGAGACCTGGGTTTGACTCCTGGGTTGGGAAGTTCCCTGGAGAAGGGAAAGGCTACCCACTCCAGTATTCTTGCCAGGAGAATTCCATGGCTCGTCCATGGGTTGCAAAGAGTAGGACATGACTAAGCAACGTGGCTACATAGGAAAATGTTCTCAATTGCATACTAAAATTTAGGGGAAGAACAATGACTGTTGTTAAGATTCTTCAATGTAACAAATTGGGGGTCTGTTTTTTAAGAAGAAGGGATATGGATATTGATGTAACAAGAAGTCTTTGATGTACTCCTCACCTAGACTGTAAGCTGTATGAGGGCAAGGACTGTGCCCACTTGGCTTCCCACTCCATAACTAATGTCTAACAAATGACCAAGAGAGGGGCCCTTCAGATAAATTTGTTAAATGAAGAAATAAATGAATATGGGTTAAAAATGCAGAAATTCTTCATAACATGTACTAAAACACTGAAAATTTAACACATATCACTTGACATCAGGGTACTTCAAAAATAAGTACAAATGAAACAATAACTGTGGGCTATAACTGTAAATGAAAACATAAGAAAAACTATGAAGATTGAAAAAGAAAACCCAAAAAAGGTAGACAACATTAAAGTGCTAAAATAATGAACAGGATACTATTATTAGATTTCTTGCCCTGTACCTATTTCTATCAGAGGAAGGACATTGAACTGGCATTTTGCAAAAATAAAAAATAAAAAATAAGTTAATTAAATGTGAAACACTAAATTCCATGTGTTATATAGGAGATTCTTAGAAATTCAAGTAGATACTTTTTTTCTCCTCCTCAATACCTGGTTTTCTCTCTTCCTTTTACTCCTATAATTGTAAGGTAGTCAGACACCCATTGACCTAAACCCTAACCCTAGCCCTAACTCTAACCCTACCTGTCCTCACCCTTGTCCTTTACTCTAAACTCAATCATAAAATTAAACTGACCCCATCCCTTATGGTAAAGATAACCCTAACCCTAACCCTAGCCCTAGCCCTATTCCTGACCTTACCTCCAGTTTCACCAGAACCCTCTGCCTCTCCCAGCTTAAATCAAATCCTGAAATGAACATTTGCCCTCACCATTCCCTTGCCTCTAAACTCAATCCTAACTTTAAACCTACCTCAACTCTTACGGTTAAACTAACCCTAGCCCTAGCCCTAACTCCAACTCCATTGTCACTTAAACCCTCTGCTTATCCCTGCTTAAAGCAAACCCTAATTCTAACACACATCCTCACCCTTTTCCTTTACTCTAAACTCAATCATAGCACTAAACCGACCCCATCTCTTATGGTAAAGATAATCCTTACCTCACCCCTTTCCTGACCTTACCTACATTTAACTGGACACCTTCTGCCTCTCCCAGCTTAAATCGAACTTTAAAACGAATACCCATCTTCAATAATTCCCTTTCCTTTAAACTCACTCCTAACTTTAAACTAGCCTCAATTCTTATGGCTAAGCTAACCCTAACTCTAGCTCCAACTTGACCTGAACCCTCTGCATATCCCCGCTTAAAGCAAATTCTAAATATAATACCCGTCATCTCTGTTTTCTTATACTCTAAACTGAATCATAACCTTAAACCCACCCCATTTCTTATGGTAAAGCTATCCCTAACCTTAACCCTATTCTTGACCTTACCTCCAATTTCACCAGAACCCTCTGCCTCTCCCAGCTGAAATCAAACCCTAAGGCAAACACCCACCTTCACCAATTCCCTTGCCTCTAAACTCAATCCTAACCTTAAACCCACCTCAACTCTTACGGTTAAACTCACCCTAACCCTAGCCCTCGACCTATTCCTAACACTAACCCTAGCTCTAACTTCACCTAAACCCTCTGCTTATCCCCACTTAAAGCAAACCCTAATTCTAACACCTGTCCTCACTGTTTTCCTTTACTCTACACTCAATTATAATACTAAACCGACCCCACCTCTTAAACATAACCCTAATCCTAACCCTGTTCCTGACCTGACCTGACCTCCAGTTCCACCAGAACCCTCTGCCTCTCCCAGCTTAAATCAAACCCTGAAGTGAACAGCCAGCTTTATCAATACCCTTTCCTCTACACTCAGTCAAGACCCTATAGGGTTCACCAGGGACAGTCCCCTGCCTCTTGTTCATAAAAATGCTTTAGCCTCCTAGCGCTTCCTTGAATTCCAAAGAGCAGATTTGATCAGAGAAGTGGGGGGTTAAAAAAAGCACATACAAAAAACCTGCAAATGCCTGCAGAAACAAAGGGAAACAGTCAAGCAAGAGAACATAATAATAGTTTATCCGTAAAACATAAACAAAGACTTTAGTCTCTCCTCAGATCTTATAGATAAATTCTGAGCCATATCCTTGGGTTGTTTTGCAGGCACTAAAACCTCACCAGGCATAAGCAGCTAGTTGTACAATGACCACCAGCATGTAGCCTCCAGATTCTGAAGCCTGAGGGTTGATAACACTGACCGCTGTAACATTTCCTTGTTACTTCACTTTCAACCAATCAGAAAATGTCCACAAGCTGATCAGGCACTCCATGACCCTCTTCCTCACCTTGCTTGAAAAATCCTTCCCAGAGAGCCACTGGGGAGTTTTGAGCAGTAATCACCCATTTCCCTTGTCTGGCCTGGCAGTAAACACTGCACTTTCCTTTACCAAAACCTGGTATCAGTAGGTAGGCTTTATAGTGCTTTGGGCTGGTGGACCCAAATTTAGTACACTAATACCATTTGCTGGCTATATCTCCTAGTGATTAGCCAACCACATTCAAGGAGAAGTTTTCTCTTTCCCTGAAGCTTTAATTGAAAAATAATAATTAAAATTTTACTATATGTATGAAGTTATTTTTTAAAAAAGAAAAAAGATTAAGTCTAAATCATAGATTTTATTCTTGGAGAATCAGGATCAACACAGGGAAAACAAAAGTAAACTCCAAAAATATTTTCTCCTGGTGATTTATATTTGCAAAGAGCTTTGACAACAAAATTGCATTTTTTTTTCCCAAAATGATACTTTACTGCAGGCTGAGTAAAAAGAGATCGACTTGCTCAAGATCCTCTCCGTAGCTAGAGACAAATCTGGTATTAAAAATCTTGTTATCTGTGAGCTAATGACTGAAGTACATTTTGACTTAGAGATGATTTCTAAAATTCTCTGTCCTTTCCGTGGGATTTTCCCTTCTATTTTTCTTAGCAACCAAGAACCCCACTTTATTTTCCCTCTTCTCCCTGCTGAGCTCCTGTACCTGCAACCAATGTGATCATTCAGAGAGAAAGAAAACCTCCAGCTACCATGAATTGCACTTAACCCACTAAGAGAGCATTGTGTATTTTACTAGAACTTCAGCTAAAAGACTCTTATAGTTTATCCCCGTAAAAAAAAATAAAAACAAAAGACTTTAGTCTCTCCTCAGATCTTATAGATAAATTCTGAGCCATATCCTTGGGTTGTTTTGCAGGCACTAAAACCTCACCAGGCATAAGCAGCTAGTTGTACAATGACCACCAGCATGTAGCCTCCAGATTCTGAAGCCTGAGGGTTGATAACACTGACCGCTGTAACATTTCCTTGTTACTTCACTTTCAACCAATCAGAAAATGTCCACAAGCTGATCAGGCACTCCATGACCCTCTTCCTCACCTTGCTTGAAAAATCCTTCCCAGAGAGCCACTGGGGAGGTTTGAGCAGTAATCACCCTTTTCCCCTTGTCTGGCCTGGCAGTAAACACTGCACTTTCCTTTACCAAAACCTGGTATCAGTAGGTAGGCTTTATAGTGCTTTGGGCTGGTGGACCCAAATTTAGTACACTAATACCATTTGCTGGCTATATCTCCTAGTGATTAGCCAACCACATTCAAGGAGAAGTTTTCTCTTTCCCTGAAGCTTTAATTGAAAAATAATAATTAAAATTTTACTATATGTATGAAGTTATTTTTTAAAAAAGAAAAAAGATTAAGTCTAAATCATAGATTTTATTCTTGGAGAATCAGGATCAACACAGGGAAAACAAAAGTAAACTCCAAAAATATTTTCTCCTGGTGATTTATATTTGCAAAGAGCTTTGACAACAAAATTGCATTTTTTTTTTTCCCAAAATGATACTTTACTGCAGGCTGAGTAAAAAGAGATCGACTTGCTCAAGATCCTCTCCGTAGCTAGAGACAAATCTGGTATTAAAAATCTTGTTATCTGTGAGCTAATGACTGAAGTACATTTTGACTTAGAGATGATTTCTAAAATTCTCTGTCCTTTCCGTGGGATTTTCCCTTCTATTTTTCTTAGCAACCAAGAACCCCACTTTATTTTCCCTCTTCTCCCTGCTGAGCTCCTGTACCTGCAACCAATGTGATCATTCAGAGAGAAAGAAAACCTCCAGCTACCATGAATTGCACTTAACCCACTAAGAGAGCATTGTGTATTTTACTAGAACTTCAGCTAAAATTTCATCCACACAGCAAAGCTGTGAAATGCATACCAGCTGAAAGTGGCTGTTAGCTGGCATGTATACCATAGTAATCCCTGAGGAGTAAAAAAGAATCTGTGATTTTGAATGGTGCATTTAACATTATCACCGCCTACACATGCAGTGAAAAGCTGTTCATGGCTGAGGAGAAACCCCTGATTCCCTCCCACGTCGTATCTCAGCTTCGTATTGGTGTGAGTTGTGGGCAGCTTCATCAAGAATGTTTGTACCCTTTATCCGGAAAAAACATTCCCATAGTGCAACACTTGTAGGCTCCATAAAAATAGAAAATCAGTTTAGTAATATTTATTAATAAGTAAATAATAATAAAAAAAATTCCCCTTCATGGATCACAGCCTTTGTTATGGTGAAGGGGCTTGTGGAGCTTAGTGGAGCTATGAGCTATGCCATGCAGGGCCACCCACGATGGACAGGCCATAGTGGAAAGTTCTGACAAAACGAGGTCCACTGAGACCGAACAGTGGGAGGGAGTAACATGGAAACCTATACTGTCATGTGTAGAAAAGATAGCTATTGTCATTGTGCTAGGGGAATAGGAGTACCTACAACCACTTGGAGTGATGGTCTGGAGGGATGGGAGGGGGGGAACTGGGTGGGGGGAGGGTCAAGGGATATGCATATGAATGATCTGGGAACATACATGTACAAAAATAAATAATAAAATTTAAAAAAAAAAAGAAAAAAAAAAAAAAACGAGGTCCACTGGAGGAGGAAACAGCAACTCACTCCAGTATTCTTGCTGCGAGAACCTCATGAACAGTATGAAAAGCCAGAAATATGTGACACTGGATATACCTCCCAGGTTGGAAAGTGTCCAATAATATACTACGGGGGAAGAGTGGAGGGCAATTGCTAATAATTTCAGAAAGAAAAAAGTGGCTGAGGCAAAGCAGAAATACGCTCAGTTGTGAACACACCTAGTAGTGAGAGTAAAGTCTAATGATGTAAAGAACAATATTGTTTAGGAACCTGGACTGTTAGGTCCATGAATCAGTTAAATTGGAGGTGGTCAAGCAGGAGATGGCAAGGCTGAACATTGCTATCTTAAGAATCAGTGAAAAAAAAAAAAAGAATCAGTGAACTAAAGTGGATGGGATGGGTGTTTTCATTTCAGATTACCATGTATCTACTACTGTGGGCAAGAATCCCTTAGAAGAAATGGATAGTCTCTCTTGGTCAACAAAAGAGTCTGAAATGCAGTACTTGGGTGCAACCTTGATTTGGGTTTATGTATAGCTGTAAACAACAAAACTCTGTAAAAGTAAAATAAAAATAATTTTTAAAAGAATGACAGAATGACTCTCTGTGATCCCATGGACTATAGCCCGCCAGGCTCCTCTGTCCTTGGGATTTCCAGGTAATAATACTGGAGAGGACTGCCATTTCCTTCTCCAGGGGATCTTCCCCGCCTAGGGATTGAACCCACATCTCCTGCATTGGCAAGCGGATTCTTTACTGCCGAGCCACCAGGGAAGCCCCCTTAGTTTCCTTTCTTAACACATTTGGAAAAGCAGTGGTTTTTTTTTTTTTTTTATTCTTTATTTTAAAGGTTTTACAGAGTTTTGTTGTTCACAGACATGTATGTTCCCAGATCAGTCATATGCATATCCACGGTCCCCACTCGCCCAGATCCCCCCATCCCACCCCTCCAGACCTTCGCCCCAAGCCATTGTAAGCACTCCTATTCTCTTAGCACAATGACAATAGCTATCTTTTCCACAAATAACACTATAGGTTTCCTTGTTACTTCCTCCATGCTTCCCCCTCCCTATTTCTTCGCCACGATGTCCCTATGTCTATGCTCTGTCTGTTTTTCCATGAGTTCCCTGCGTGTGATATCAAGACCGTCCTACTAGATTCCATATATGTGACACTGGATATACCTCCCAGGTTGGAAAGTGTCCAATAATATACTACGGGGGAAGAGTGGAGGGCAATTGCTAATAATTTCAGAAAGAAAAAAGTGGCTGAGGCAAAGCAGAAATACGCTCAGTTGTGAACACACCTAGTAGTGAGAGTAAAGTCTAATGATGTAAAGAACAATATTGTTTAGGAACCTGGACTGTTAGGTCCATGAATCAGTTAAATTGGAGGTGGTCAAGCAGGAGATGGCAAGGCTGAACATTGCTATCTTAAGAATCAGTGAAAAAAAAAAAAAGAATCAGTGAACTAAAGTGGATGGGATGGGTGTTTTCATTTCAGATTACCATGTATCTACTACTGTGGGCAAGAATCCCTTAGAAGAAATGGATAGTCTCTCTTGGTCAACAAAAGAGTCTGAAATGCAGTACTTGGGTGCAACCTTGATTTGGGTTTATGTATAGCTGTAAACAACAAAACTCTGTAAAAGTAAAATAAAAATAATTTTTAAAAGAATGACAGAATGACTCTCTGTGATCCCATGGACTATAGCCCGCCAGGCTCCTCTGTCCTTGGGATTTCCAGGTAATAATACTGGAGAGGACTGCCATTTCCTTCTCCAGGGGATCTTCCCCGCCTAGGGATTGAACCCACATCTCCTGCATTGGCAAGCGGATTCTTTACTGCCGAGCCACCAGGGAAGCCCCCTTAGTTTCCTTTCTTAACACATTTGGAAAAGCAGTGGTTTTTTTTTTATTATTATTCTTTATTTTAAAGGTTTTACAGAGTTTTGTTGTTCACAGACATGTATGTTCCCAGATCAGTCATATGCATATCCACGGTCCCCACTCGCCCAGATCCCCCCATCCCACCCCTCCAGACCTTCGCCCCAAGCCATTGTAAGCACTCCTATTCTCTTAGCACAATGACAATAGCTATCTTTTCCACAAATAACACTATAGGTTTCCTTGTTACTTCCTCCATGCTTCCCCCTCCCTATTTCTTCGCCACGATGTCCCTATGTCTATGCTCTGTCTGTTTTTCCATGAGTTCCCTGCGTGTGATATCAAGACCGTCCTACTAGATTCCATATATGTGTGCTAGTATACTGTATTTGTCTTTCTCTTTTTGACTTACTTCACTTTTGATGATAGGTTCTAGAGCCAGCCACTTCATTAGGACTGAGTCTTCTGCATTTACAGCTGAGTAGTATTCCATTGTATATATGTACCAGAGCTTCTGGATCCATTCATTCGTCAATGGACATCTAGGTTGCTTCCATGTTTTAGCTATTGTATAGAGAGCTGCAATGAACATTGGGGTACAGGTGCTTCTTTCAGTTTTGATTTCATCAGGATATAGGCCAAATAGTGGGATTGCTGGGTCATAGGTGCTTCTATTTTTAGTTTTTTAAGAAATCTCCATACTGTCTTCCATAGAGGCTGTATCAATTGACATTCCCACCAGCGATGCAAGAGGGTTCCCTTTTCTCCGCACCCTCTCCAGCATTTATTATCTGCAGATTTTTTTGAAGATGGCCATTCTGACGGGTGTGAGGTGATATTGTAGTTTTAATTTGCATTTCTCTAATAATAAGCGAGGTTGAACATCGTTTCATGTGCTTTTGGGCCATCTGTATGTCCTCTTTGGAGAGGCGTCTCTTTAGATCTTTTTCCCATTTTTTGATTGGGTTGTTCGTTTTCCCTGTGCTGAGTTGTCTGAGTTGCTTGTAGATTTTGGAGATTAATTCTTTGTCTGTTGTTTCATTTGCTATGATTTTCTCCCACTCTGTGGGGTGTCTGTTGAGCTTTTTTGTAATTTCTTTTGCTGTACAAAAGGAAAAGCAGTGTTTTAAAGAGCTTTGTGTAAAGGTTATAAGGCATCATGCATTAACTAATTACTCAAGTTCACACTGCTTATATTAGATTTTTTGAAATCCAATGATTTGACAACATAAGGGTTCTCTTTTTGTGTGTGTACACCTGCGTGCATGTAACATTTGTCTATATGTTTATGTTCGTTTCCTCCCATGACCTTCGCCCCAAGCCATTGTAAGCACTCCTATTCTCTTAGCACAATGACAATAGCTATCTTTTCCACAAATAACACTATAGGTTTCCTTGTTACTTCCTCCATGCTTCCCCCTCCCTATTTCTTCGCCACGATGTCCCTATGTCTATGCTCTGTCTGTTTTTCCATGAGTTCCCTGCGTGTGATATCAAGACCGTCCTACTAGATTCCATATATGTGTGCTAGTATACTGTATTTGTCTTTCTCTTTTTGACTTACTTCACTTTTGATGATAGGTTCTAGAGCCAGCCACTTCATTAGGACTGAGTCTTCTGCATTTACAGCTGAGTAGTATTCCATTGTATATATGTACCAGAGCTTCTGGATCCATTCATTCGTCAATGGACATCTAGGTTGCTTCCATGTTTTAGCTATTGTATAGAGAGCTGCAATGAACATTGGGGTACAGGTGCTTCTTTCAGTTTTGATTTCATCAGGATATAGGCCAAATAGTGGGATTGCTGGGTCATAGGTGCTTCTATTTTTAGTTTTTTAAGAAATCTCCATACTGTCTTCCATAGAGGCTGTATCAATTGACATTCCCACCAGCGATGCAAGAGGGTTCCCTTTTCTCCGCACCCTCTCCAGCATTTATTATCTGCAGATTTTTTTGAAGATGGCCATTCTGACGGGTGTGAGGTGATATTGTAGTTTTAATTTGCATTTCTCTAATAATAAGCGAGGTTGAACATCGTTTCATGTGCTTTTGGGCCATCTGTATGTCCTCTTTGGAGAGGCGTCTCTTTAGATCTTTTTCCCATTTTTTGATTGGGTTGTTCGTTTTCCCTGTGCTGAGTTGTCTGAGTTGCTTGTAGATTTTGGAGATTAATTCTTTGTCTGTTGTTTCATTTGCTATGATTTTCTCCCACTCTGTGGGGTGTCTGTTGAGCTTTTTTGTAATTTCTTTTGCTGTACAAAAGGAAAAGCAGTGTTTTAAAGAGCTTTGTGTAAAGGTTATAAGGCATCATGCATTAACTAATTACTCAAGTTCACACTGCTTATATTAGATTTTTTGAAATCCAATGATTTGACAACATAAGGGTTCTCTTTTTGTGTGTGTACACCTGCGTGCATGTAACATTTGTCTATATGTTTATGTTCGTTTCCTAGGGTTGCTGTAAGAAAACACCACAAACTGGGTTTAGAACGACAGAAATGTAACCTTGCACACGTTTGGCGGCTAGATGTAGGAAATGAATGTGTTCACTGTGCCATGCTCCCCCCAAAGCCTCTAGGATCCTTCCTTGCCTCTTCCAGATTCTGGAAGCCTTGGTGTTCCTTGACTTTCTGCCTCTGTCTTCATGTGGTTGTCTACCATACTATGCATCTCTGTCTTCTACTTTTCTTAAGAAGATACTAGTCATATTGAGTTAAGGGTCTATTCTACTGCAGTGTGACTTCGTCTTTACTAACTCTTATTTGTGATGACTGTATTTTCTAGTCAGGTGTAGTCTAAGGTAGGGGTTAGGACTTCAACGTATCTTTTGGGAGGACACGATTCAACCCACAACAATATCTAGTTACTAAGAAATCCCTTGTAAGCTTTTTAGGAATGTAGGTATATTTGTTTAAAAGTGTTACTTCAGCTTTGCTGTGTGAAATAAAGAAGAGAAACAAATGAAGGAATATAGTGTTAAAATCTGCAGTGATAAAATTTTGCATGTCGACCAGACTTTTGTGAGAAGTCTTCATTTTTCACTTGAACAAAAGCTCTGCAGGCAATTTTTTTTTATATTTTTGATTAAGCTAGACTGAATCAGTGACTTTTATATAATTCTCTTGATTATATATATATATTTTTTTCTAAGTCTATTAGATCTCTACATAGTTTTAATATTTGCTTTCAGAAATAAGAAAGATAATGTTAAAAAAGAGACTATGCTCATCTATTTGATTGGGTTGTTCGTTTTCCCTGTGCTGAGTTGTCTGAGTTGCTTGTAGATTTTGGAGATTAATTCTTTGTCTGTTGTTTCATTTGCTATGATTTTCTCCCACTCTGTGGGGTGTCTGTTGAGCTTTTTTGTAATTTCTTTTGCTGTACAAAAGGAAAAGCAGTGTTTTAAAGAGCTTTGTGTAAAGGTTATAAGGCATCATGCATTAACTAATTACTCAAGTTCACACTGCTTATATTAGATTTTTTGAAATCCAATGATTTGACAACATAAGGGTTCTCTTTTTGTGTGTGTACACCTGCGTGCATGTAACATTTGTCTATATGTTTATGTTCGTTTCCTAGGGTTGCTGTAAGAAAACACCACAAACTGGGTTTAGAACGACAGAAATGTAACCTTGCACACGTTTGGCGGCTAGATGTAGGAAATGAATGTGTTCACTGTGCCATGCTCCCCCCAAAGCCTCTAGGATCCTTCCTTGCCTCTTCCAGATTCTGGAAGCCTTGGTGTTCCTTGACTTTCTGCCTCTGTCTTCATGTGGTTGTCTACCATACTATGCATCTCTGTCTTCTACTTTTCTTAAGAAGATACTAGTCATATTGAGTTAAGGGTCTATTCTACTGCAGTGTGACTTCGTCTTTACTAACTCTTATTTGTGATGACTGTATTTTCTAGTCAGGTGTAGTCTAAGGTAGGGGTTAGGACTTCAACGTATCTTTTGGGAGGACACGATTCAACCCACAACAATATCTAGTTACTAAGAAATCCCTTGTAAGCTTTTTAGGAATGTAGGTATATTTGTTTAAAAGTGTTACTTCAGCTTTGCTGTGTGAAATAAAGAAGAGAAACAAATGAAGGAATATAGTGTTAAAATCTGCAGTGATAAAATTTTGCATGTCGACCAGACTTTTGTGAGAAGTCTTCATTTTTCACTTGAACAAAAGCTCTGCAGGCAATTTTTTTTTATATTTTTGATTAAGCTAGACTGAATCAGTGACTTTTATATAATTCTCTTGATTATATATATATATTTTTTTTTTCTAAGTCTATTAGATCTCTACATAGTTTTTAATATTTGCTTTCAGAAATAAGAAAGATAATGTTAAAAGAGAAGCTCACCTAAGTTAAACACACTATGTGACTATCGTCTCTCTCTTTATTTTCTAATTTGGAAACATATAAAAGGAAACTGTCTTCTTTCAAGAAAGGCTAGAAAGAACTGCATTACATTGATAAAGACTTCAAAATGCTACAATAAATCTGCCAGCACCATCTTTAATTGAGCCCATTGTTGCAAGTCTCTTATCATAAAATACATCTTTCTGAGCTGCTTATTCCAATATTTGTAATTGGCACTAGACAGACATTAAACATTAAAAGCAATAAAAAATAACCTTGAAGGTATATCAGAATGAGGGAGTAGTTAGGTTTAACCCCCTGATTCACAGATGAGGATAAGGGGACCCAGAGGTTCCTGAAGGTCACCAAGCTGGTGCTGGCAAAGCTGGATCCAGAATTTGGCTTTACTGAATCATGTTGTCTTTTCTTCCAAATCTTATTCAAAACTTGCATGAAAAGTTGAGGAGGAGCCGCCGGAACCCGCCCGCCGCGAGGAGCCGCCGGAACCCGCCCGCCGCGAGGAGCCGCCGGAACCCGCCCGCCGCGAGGAGCCGCCGGAACCCGCCCGCCGCGAGGAGCCGCCGGAACCCGCCCGCCGCGAGGAGCCGCCGGAACCCGCCCGCCGCGAGGAGCCGCCGGAACCCGCCCGCCGCGAGGAGCCGCCGCGAGGAGCCGCGGACGCCGCGAGGAGCGGGTAAGTTCAGCCACTCCAACTGGAGGGCTTGCTGAACGGAGAGAGGAAGTCGTCCACGGGTTGCTGACCAGGGACCGGGCACGAGTTGGACGGGAAAGCTCGCGTCCGCCTTTGGTACTTAGACACATAACCGGCAGTGTCGGAGGAGCCCGCGCTCCCCTAGAGCTGCAGTAGCAGCGGAGGAAGCCGGGGAAAGAGCAGGGATTGGAGCGACAGGCGGGCGCGGGTCGAGCCGGGCGCCTCCAACACGGGACTGCGGCGCGCCTCCGCCCGACTGACTGGGATCAGCCCACCGTCCTGGCCAGCACCCAGTATGGCAGCAAAGCCCTCATTTTGCTGAACACAAAAACAGAAACCACAGCAACCGGCACTGTAAGGGAAAGACCACGCCATCAAGACACCACCATCAAGAGCAGATTGGTTTCCAACAGGCAGATATGAAGATAAAAACCAAGGACAGTATTTAACTTTTTTTTTTTCTTTTTTCATTTTTTTCTGCTTGTTTGTGGTGGACTATTTTGCTTATTCAATTGATTGGTTTGGGGTTTATTAGTTTCTTTGTTTATTGGGGGTTTTTTATGTTTGTTTTTTTTTTTGTAGTTTTCATTTGTTTGATTTATTCTATGTGTTTTTTCTTTGTTTTTCGGTCTCATTAATTTTTTTTTTTTTTTGCTCTTTTTAATTTTTAACCTTCTTTTGATTTTTATTATATTTTTTTAACTTTACTTTTAATTCTTGAAAACCTCTAATTCTCTTTTCTCTTTCCTCTTTCCCACTGCTTTCTTTCTCTATGTTGTAAATGTAAAACATCTTCCTAGCTATCAATATCCTCTAGACAAATTATTTCCTATCTTTCTGTCTGCACTATTCACTTCCAAATGCACTAAACAGTACACACACTAATCTTTGCTACCTAATCCTATAATATACTTCCAAGACAAATCTTTTCCTTTTTATTACTTATAGACTCTCCTCCTTGTCACCCCGAGCACATGTCCTAATTTAAAATTGCTTTCATTGTAATTATCCAAGCCAGGACCTTGTGCTAGATCTATTATTCAGGCATTATTTTAATTAATTCAAAGCTTAATGGGCAAGTATCATCTGTGATTGCATGAGTTGCTAGAAAGATTTCCTGCGCCTTATCTCTGTAAAACTGGTCAGTTGTGGGGATTGCTGTATATGTATGTGTATCTTATGATTATGTTAGAAAACATCTGCATGCTTTTATGACTGTCACCCATCAGGGATGCACCTCTTGTTCCTCAGATGCTAGTGTGTGAACTAGTATCACAGAACACCATAGCAAACCAGACATAGAGCCAACACTCCTGACCAATCATCAAACCAAGGATCCTCAAGCGGAAGCCCGGCCAGCACCCAGTATGGCAGCAAAGCCCTCATTTTGCTGAACACAAAAACAGAAACCACAGCAACCGGCACTGTAAGGGAAAGACCACGCCATCAAGACACCACCATCAAGAGCAGATTGGTTTCCAACAGGCAGATATGAAGATAAAAACCAAGGACAGTATTTAACTTTTTTTTTTTCTTTTTTCATTTTTTTCTGCTTGTTTGTGGTGGACTATTTTGCTTATTCAATTGATTGGTTTGGGGTTTATTAGTTTCTTTGTTTATTGGGGGTTTTTTATGTTTTTTTTTTTTTTTGTAGTTTTCATTTGTTTGATTTATTCTATGTGTTTTTTCTTTGTTTTTCGGTCTCATTAATTTTTTTTTTTTTTTTTGCTCTTTTTAATTTTTAACCTTCTTTTGATTTTTATTATATTTTTTAACTTTACTTTTAATTCTTGAAAACCTCTAATTCTCTTTTCTCTTTCCTCTTTCCCACTGCTTTCTTTCTCTATGTTGTAAATGTAAAACATCTTCCTAGCTATCAATATCCTCTAGACAAATTATTTCCTATCTTTCTGTCTGCACTATTCACTTCCAAATGCACTAAACAGTACACACACTAATCTTTGCTACCTAATCCTATAATATACTTCCAAGACAAATCTTTTCCTTTTTATTACTTATAGACTCTCCTCCTTGTCACCCCGAGCACATGTCCTAATTTAAAATTGCTTTCATTGTAATTATCCAAGCCAGGACCTTGTGCTAGATCTATTATTCAGGCATTATTTTAATTAATTCAAAGCTTAATGGGCAAGTATCATCTGTGATTGCATGAGTTGCTAGAAAGATTTCCTGCGCCTTATCTCTGTAAAACTGGTCAGTTGTGGGGATTGCTGTATATGTATGTGTATCTTATGATTATGTTAGAAAACATCTGCATGCTTTTATGACTGTCACCCATCAGGGATGCACCTCTTGTTCCTCAGATGCTAGTGTGTGAACTAGTATCACAGAACACCATAGCAAACCAGACATAGAGCCTACACTCCCTGACCAATCATCAAACCAAGGATCCTCGAAGCGGAAGCCCGGATTCCAAGACCCCACACTGATTATCAAAGAACATACAACATTACAGATTATTCACCTGTAAACAAGGTCTATCACCACCCAAGACACAAGCCACTGAACCCTTCTACAAGGACAAAAACCCAAAGGAAGGGAGAATTCAACCAAGAAGCCTTGTGGGAATAAGAACTCCATACACACAGACACACACAAAGAAACAAAAATTAACCTAATAATGAAACGTCAGAGAAACACTGTACAAATGAAGGACCAAGCTAGAGAAACACCACTTCAAATGACAGAGGAGGAGATAGACAAGCTATCTGAAAGAGAATTCAGAAAAACTATACTAATGAGGATGCAAAACACCGAAAACAGAATATTAGAGGAAATTAGTGCATTGAGAAAAGACATGCAGGAAATGAAAAATAAGCAAATAGAGACCACCAACTCAATTGCTGAACTCAAAAATACTATAGAAGGTCTCAACAGTAGAGTGTCAGAGGCTGAAGAACGGATAAGTGAGCTGGAAGACAGAATGGTGGAAATAAGTGCTGAAGAACAGAACAAAGCCCAAAGAATTAAAAGAACTGAGGATAGCCTCAGAGACCTATGGGACAATATTAAACGCACCAACATTAGAATTATAGGAGTTCCAGAAGAAGAAGAAAAGAAAGACTATGAAAAAATTCTTGAAGAGGTTATAGTTGAAAACTTCCCCAGCATGGGAAAGGAGATAGTCAGCCAAGTCCAGGAAGCACAAAGAGTTCCATACAGGAGAAACCCCAGAAGAAACACACCAAGGCACATACTAATCAAACTAACGCAGACTAAATATAAAGACAGATTACTAAAAGCAGCTAGGAGCAAACAACAAATAACATACAAAGGAAACCCCATACGTTTAACTGCGGATCTCTCAACAGAAACCCTACAGGCCAGAAGAGAATGGCAAGATACATTTAAACGGCTAAAAGAGAATAATCTGCAACCACGAATTCTCTACCCAGCAAGAATCTCATTCAAAATCGGGAATTTAAGACTAAAAGAGGGGAATAATCTGACAATGCCCGATATCGCAAGAACCACGAACACCCTAGAGCCTACACTCCCTGACCAATCATCAAACCAAGGATCCTCGAAGCGGAAGCCCGGATTCCAAGACCCCACACTGATTATCAAAGAACATACAACATTACAGATTATTCACCTGTAAACAAGGTCTATCACCACCCAAGACACAAGCCACTGAACCCTTCTACAAGGACAAAAACCCAAAGGAAGGGAGAATTCAACCAAGAAGCCTTGTGGGAATAAGAACTCCATACACACAGACACACACAAAGAAACAAAAATTAACCTAATAATGAAACGTCAGAGAAACACTGTACAAATGAAGGACCAAGCTAGAGAAACACCACTTCAAATGACAGAGGAGGAGATAGACAAGCTATCTGAAAGAGAATTCAGAAAAACTATACTAATGAGGATGCAAAACACCGAAAACAGAATATTAGAGGAAATTAGTGCATTGAGAAAAGACATGCAGGAAATGAAAAATAAGCAAATAGAGACCACCAACTCAATTGCTGAACTCAAAAATACTATAGAAGGTCTCAACAGTAGAGTGTCAGAGGCTGAAGAACGGATAAGTGAGCTGGAAGACAGAATGGTGGAAATAAGTGCTGAAGAACAGAACAAAGCCCAAAGAATTAAAAGAACTGAGGATAGCCTCAGAGACCTATGGGACAATATTAAACGCACCAACATTAGAATTATAGGAGTTCCAGAAGAAGAAGAAGAGAAGAAAGACTATGAAAAAATTCTTGAAGAGGTTATAGTTGAAAACTTCCCCAGCATGGGAAAGGAGATAGTCAGCCAAGTCCAGGAAGCACAAAGAGTTCCATACAGGAGAAACCCCAGAAGAAACACACCAAGGCACATACTAATCAAACTAACGCAGACTAAATATAAAGACAGATTACTAAAAGCAGCTAGGAGCAAACAACAAATAACATACAAAGGAAACCCCATACGTTTAACTGCGGATCTCTCAACAGAAACCCTACAGGCCAGAAGAGAATGGCAAGATACATTTAAACGGCTAAAAGAGAATAATCTGCAACCACGAATTCTCTACCCAGCAAGAATCTCATTCAAAATCGATGGTGAAGTCAAAAGCTTCACAGACAAGCAAAAACTAAAAGAATTCTGTACCACAAAACCAGCCCTACAACAAGTGTTAAAGGACCTGATATAGCCAATAAATACAAGAGTAGGAGAAGCCTTACAAATCAAACCCCAAATTTCTAAGAAGATGACAATAGGAACATTCGTATCAATAATTACTTTGAATGTAAATGGACTAAATGCTCCAACCAAACGACACAGGCTGGCTGAATGGATCCAGAAGCAAGACCCATATATATGCTGTTTACAAGAGACCCACTTCAGACCTAGAGACACTCATAGGCTGAAAGTGAAAGGCTGGAAAAAGATATTTCATGCAAATGGAAATCAAAAGAAAGCTGGAGTAGCAATCCTTATATCAGACAAAATAGACTTTAAAGTAAAGAAGATTCTAAGAGACAAGGCTGGTCACTACATCATGATTAAGGGATCTATCCAAGAGGAAGACATAACAGTCATGAATATCTACGCACCCAACACAGGGGCACCTCAATACATAAGACAGGTACTTTCAGACATAAAAGAAGAAATCAACAATAACACAATAATAGTAGGAGACTTTAACACTCCTCTCACACCAATGGACAGATCAACAAAACAAAAAATTAATAAAGAAACACAAGCCTTAAATGCCACACTGGAAAAGATGGACCTCATCGATATCTTTAGGACGTTCCATCCAAAAGCAGAAGAATACACTTTCTTCTCAAGCGCTCACGGAACATTCTCTAGGATAGACCACATCTTGGGCCACAAATCTAACCTCAGTCAGTTCAAGAAAACCGAAATTATATCAACCATCTTCTCGGACCACAATGCAATGAGACTGGAGATCAACTACCAGAAAAAAAACCCTAAAAAAAGAAACACATGGAGATTAAACAATACATACCTAAAAAACCAACTGATCGTTGAGGAAATCAAAGGAGAAATTAAACAATTCCTAGAAGAAAATGACAATGAACACACGACAGTGCAAAACCTATGGGATACAGCAAAAGCAGTTCTAAGAGGGAAATTTATAGCAATACAATCCCACCTCAAGAAACTAGGAAAATATGAAGCAGATGACCTAACCCTCCGCTTAAAACAGTTGGAGAAGCCTTACAAATCAAACCCCAAATTTCTAAGAAGATGACAATAGGAACATTCGTATCAATAATTACTTTGAATGTAAATGGACTAAATGCTCCAACCAAACGACACAGGCTGGCTGAATGGATCCAGAAGCAAGACCCATATATATGCTGTTTACAAGAGACCCACTTCAGACCTAGAGACACTCATAGGCTGAAAGTGAAAGGCTGGAAAAAGATATTTCATGCAAATGGAAATCAAAAGAAAGCTGGAGTAGCAATCCTTATATCAGACAAAATAGACTTTAAAGTAAAGAAGATTCTAAGAGACAAGGCTGGTCACTACATCATGATTAAGGGATCTATCCAAGAGGAAGACATAACAGTCATGAATATCTACGCACCCAACACAGGGGCACCTCAATACATAAGACAGGTACTTTCAGACATAAAAGAAGAAATCAACAATAACACAATAATAGTAGGAGACTTTAACACTCCTCTCACACCAATGGACAGATCAACAAAACAAAAAATTAATAAAGAAACACAAGCCTTAAATGCCACACTGGAAAAGGTGGACCTCATCGATATCTTTAGGACGTTCCATCCAAAAGCAGAAGAATACACTTTCTTCTCAAGCGCTCACGGAACATTCTCTAGGATAGACCACATCTTGGGCCACAAATCTAACCTCAGTCAGTTCAAGAAAACCGAAATTATATCAACCATCTTCTCGGACCACAATGCAATGAGACTGGAGATCAACTACCAGAAAAAAACCCTAAAACAGAAACACATGGAGATTAAACAATACATACCTAAAAAACCAACTGATCGTTGAGGAAATCAAAGGAGAAATTAAACAATTCCTAGAAGAAAATGACAATGAACACACGACAGTGCAAAACCTATGGGATACAGCAAAAGCAGTTCTAAGAGGGAAATTTATAGCAATACAATCCCACCTCAAGAAACTAGGAAAATATGAAGCAGATGACCTAACCCTCCGCTTAAAACAGTTGGAGAAAGAAGAACAAAAACATCCCAGAGCCAGCAGAAGAAGAGAAATCATAAAGATCAGAGCAGAAATAAATGAGAAAGAAACAAAAGAAACAATAGTAAAGATAAATAAAACAAAAAGCTGGTTCTTTGAAAAGGTAAACAAAATTGACAAGCCACTGGCCAGACTCATTAAGAAAAGAGAGAGAAGAACCAGATCAACAAAATCAAAAACGAAAAGGAGAGATTACAACAGATAATGCAGAAATCCAAAGGATTCTAAGAGACTATTATGAGCAACTCTATGGCAACAAACTGGACAACTTGGAAGAAATGGACAGTTTCTTGGACAGGATTAATCTCCCAAGACTGAGCCAGGAAGAAACAGAAACTTTGAACAACCCAATCACAAGCTCAGAAATCAACTTTGTGATTAAAAATCTACCCAAAAATAAAAGCCCAGGACCAGATGGCTTCACAGCCGAATTCTACCAAACATTTAAAGAAGAGCTAATGCCTGTCCTTCTAAAACTCTTTCACACAATTGCACAGGAAGGAAAACTCCCAAACACATTCTACGAGGCCACCATCACCCTGATACCCAAACCAGGCAAAGACAACACAAAAAAGGAAAACTATAGGCCAATTTCACTGATGAACTTAGATGCCAAGATCCTCAACAAAATCCTAGCAAACAGAATTCAACGACATGTCAAAAAACTCATACATCACGATCAAGTTGGGTTCATCCCAGGCATGCAAGGCTTCTTCAACATCCGCAAATCAATCAACGTGATACACCATATCAACAAGTTGAAAGACAAAAATCACATGATCATCTCAATAGATGCAGAAAAAGCCTTCGACAAAGTACAACATCCATTTATGATCAAAACTCTTCAGAAAATGGGCATAGAAGGAACCTATCTCAACATAATAAAAGCCATCTATGAGAAACCTACAGCGAACATTATTGTTAATGGTGAAAAACTGAAAGCATTCCCTCTAAGATCAGGAACAAGACAGGGGTGCCCACTTTCACCACTGCTATTCAACATAGTCCTGGAAGTCCTAGCAACAGCAATAAGACAAGAGAAAGAAATCAAAGGAATCCAGATTGGAAAGGAAGAAGTCAAGCTCTCTCTTTTTGCAGACAACATGATATTATACATAGAAAATCCCAAAGACATGGTTACAAAGCTACTAGAGCTAATCAATGAATTCAGCAAAGTTGCAGGATATAAAGTCAACACACAGAAGTCACTGGCATTCCTATACACAAACAATGAAAAATCAGAAAATGAAATCAAAGAGGCAATCCCCTTCACCATTGCAACCAAAAGAATCAAATATCTAGGAATAAACCTACCCAAAGAAACAAAAGAATTGTACACAGAAAATTACAAGACACTCATGAGAGACATTAAAGAAGACTTAAACAGATGGAGAGATATTCCATGTTCCTGGATTGGAAGAATCAATATTGTGAAAATGACCATACTTCCAAATATCATCTACAGATTCAATGCAATACCTATTCAACTACCACTGACGTTTTTCACAGAACTAGACCAAATAATAACACAGTTCATATGGAAACACAGAAGACCTCGAATAGCCAAAGCAATCCTGAGGAAGAAAAATGGAGTTGGAGGGATCAGCCTCCCTAACTTCAGACTCTACTACAAAGCAACAGTTATCAAGACAGTATGGTACTGGCACAAAAACAGAACTATAGATCAATGGAACAAGATTGAGAACCCAGAGATCAACCCACGCACCTATGGGTACCTTATTTTTGATAAAGGAGGAGAAACTATAAAATGGGACAAAGACAGCCTCTTCAACAAATGGTGCTGGGAAAACTGGACAGCTACATGCAAAAAAATGAAATTGGAACATTCCCTGACGCCATACACTAAGATCAACTCAAAATGGATTAAAGACCTCAATGTAAGACCAGAAACCATCAAACTCTTAGAGGAGAATATAGGCAAAACCCTCAAGGACATCAATCAAAGCAAGATCTTCTCTGACCCACCAACTAAAATAGCAGAACTGAAAAGAAAAATGAACATATGGGACCTCATGAAACTTAAAAGCTTTTGTACAGCAAAAGAAATTACAAAAAAGTTCAACAGACACCCCACAGAGTGGGAGAAAATCATAGCAAATGAAACAACAGACAAAGAATTAATCTCCAAAATCTACAAGCAACTCAGACAACTCAGCACAGGGAAAATGATCAGCCCAATCAAAAAATGGGAAAAAGATCTAAAGAGACGCCTCTCCAAAGAGGACATACAAATGGTCCAAAAGCACATGAAACGATGCTCAACCTCGCTTATCATTAGAGAAATGCAAATTAAAACCACAATGAGATACCACCTCACACCTGTCAGAATGGCCATCATCAACAAATCGACAGACAACAAATGCTGGAGAGGGTGTGGAGAAAAGGGAACCCTCTTGCATTGCTGGTGGGAATGTCAATTAATACAACCTCTATGGAAGACAATATGGAGTTTCCTTAAAAACTAAAAATAGAAGCACCCTATGACCCAGCAATCCCACTATTAGGCCTATATCCTGATGAAATCAAAACTGAAAGAGGCACCTGTACCCCAATGTTCATTGCAGCTCTCTATACAATAGCCAGAACATGGAAGCAACCTAGATGTCCATCGACAAATGAATGGATCCAGAAGCTCTGGTACATATATACAATGGAATACTACTCAGCTGTTAAAAGAAATGCAGAAGACTCAGTCCTAATGAGGTGGCTGGCTTTAGAACCTATCATAAAAAGTGAAGTAAGTCAAAAAGAGAAAGACAAGTATAGTATACTAACTCATATATATGGGATCTAGTAAGATGGTCATGATAGCACACACAGTGAACTCATGAAAAAACAGAGAATAGACATAAAGACATTGTGGAGACCGAACAATGGGAGGGAGTAACATGGGAACCTATACTGTCATGTGTAGAAAAGATAGCTATTGTCATTGTGCTAGGGGAATAGGAGTACCTACAACCACTTGGAGCAATGGTCTGGAGGGATTGGGGGGGGAACCTGGGTGGGGGGAGGGCCAAGGGATATGCATCTGATTGATCTGGGAACATACATGTACAAAAATAAAAAAAATAAAAAAAAAAAAAAAGGAAAAAAAAAAAAAAAAAGAACTACCATTTGGTATCTGCCACCGTCTCTGAAGGGAAAATTACTCTCCAATGCTGGCAGCAGATTCATAGTCACCAAAGTCAGGTTCCAATGCTGCTGCGTGATATTTGCTATTGCTGGCCTTCCCTTGTTCCTTCAAAGTCTGACTGTAGTAATCATTTCATTATATATGTAACTGATATTTATATATAGAGATACATAGATATTTATGCTTGATATATATATGTCAAATTACCATGTAGTACACCTTAAATAGTTTAAAAAATTTTTTCAAAAACCAAAATCCTCCAGTTAGTTCCCATCAATAGGTGCTCATGGAAATCTTGGAAACACATCTCCTAAAACAGTAATGATGTTAAACACTTTCCTTACATTTATGAGATATTATTTTCATGTATGATACATTTGACTCATTATTTAAGTATACTGCTAGGGAGAGAAAGGTACTTCTGGAAGGAAATTTGGCAATATATTTTAAAAGAATCTTATTTTTCATAAGCTTAGAACAAGAAATGTCAATTTCTAAGAATTTATACTGGGGCAATCACTGGAGAGTCACACAAATATTTTGTACCGAAAGATTTACTTCAATATTGTTTAAAAAGCTCCCAATAGGGCTTCCCTGGCGGTCCAGTGGGTAAGGACACCACCTTGCAGTGCAAGGGGTGCCGGTTCGAGCCCTGGCCTGAGAGGATCCCACGTGCCGCGGAGCGGCTGGACTGATGTGTCCAATTATCGAGCCAGAGCTCTGGAGCGCATGCTCCCAGAGCCGGTGCTCTGTGACAACAGAGGCCACCGCGATGGGAGGCCCACACGGGCCAAAGAACAAAGATGGATGAAAATAGATAAATGAAAGACCAATAGAAGTGGCCCGCCCGCCCCCTTTTCTCCCCAACCCACCCCCCCAAATAAATAAGCTCCCAATAAGGTCTAAAATAAGAGAATAAATTAATTATGGTGACTATTTAAAATTAAATACTTTAAAAGGAACCATTAAAAAATAATCTAAGGCATGAAAATGTTTGTGACTTAAGGTTGAGTGGAAGTAAAATAAACATACATGATATGCTCCCGTATTGCTAAGTTTATTGATTTATGTGTGAAGAAAAACACTGCAAAGAAGTACAGTAAAACATCAACATTAGCAAAATTTAAAAATTGTCTTCCAATGGCATCCATGATACCTGTCGTATGTCTCCTAAAGTTGTACCCCTTTTTATACATTTCTTTAAAATAAATATTCCTAATTATTTTCTTCTCAAAAAAAAAAAAGAAAAGTTGAGGAATATCTGGCACTGAGTTGTACACTTTAAATGCATGAATTGTATGGTATGAGAAGTCTATTTCAATAAAGCTGTTCAAAAAGAGATGCATGGCTGGATTTCAGAGGTACAGCAGTGAAAGTACAATATGCTTAGGGAACATTCATCTTAAATAATAGTTCCCCTTTTAAAAAATTGCACAGTACAGAGTCAGTTGAAAACAGCAACTAGCCCCAATTCTAAGATCTAAATAACAATTTAAGCTAGCCTTGGTCTTACTTACAGCACTATCAATTTCACAGATATAGAAGGTGACTTAGAGAAGGAAAATTGTATGAGAAATAGTCTTAAGACATTTACTGATGCCTCCAAAAGTCTGCACACATTTGTAAGGTTAAGTTAAAATGTAAACTCTTGAAAAATGCTCAGTCATGGAGCTTGAAATACCGTATTGGAGGCTCACCTTTCTAGAGGACAAATTAGATTCATAGGAAACTTCATGGTGTTTTTGTTCTTTTTTTCTGGATCTCTTATTAGTCACTCATAAGCCTCCCAAATTTATCTTCTAGCTTTTTATCTTCTGTATTGTATCTTTGTCTTTTTTTAAGAAAAACAGTCAGCTTTACTGAGGTATAATTTTTATCCAGCAAAGTTCACTTACTTTAATCATACAGTTCAGTGAATTTTGACAATGTATATAGTTGTGTAACCATCAACACTATCACTCTGAGAAGTTCCCTTGTCCCCTCAGCAATAACTCCCTTCCCTCCCCCTGCCCCTGGAGGTTTTGCTTTCTTAAGAATCACACGGATAGAATTATAGGGTATGGAATGTGTCTTGCTTCTTTCACTTAATACTTTTGAGTTTCCTCCATGCTATCAATAGTTCTTTTTTGATTGCTGAGTAGGATTCTAAAGCCACAATATGCTTATCTGTTCATTAGTTGATGGGCATTTGGATTGTTTTCCAGTTCTTATTTCTTTTGGATAAATACCTAGGAGTAAAACTGCTGAGTCATATCCTTAGGTATGTTTAACCTTATGAGAAATTACCAAATCATTTTCAAAACAGTGTTACCATTTTATACTTCCAACAACACTCATTATGTAGTCTTGCCAAATTTTATAGTTTTGACTGTTCTATTTCTATCTAGGTTCATTTTGAATTATTTACTTATTTATTTATTTATTTTGCATGTGGATTATCCAATTGTTCCAGCACAATTTGTTGAAAAAGACTATACTTTCCCTATTGAGATATTAATACTTTGGCATCTGTATGAACAACTGACTATATATGTATGTGGTCTATGAGACTATTTCTGGACTCTGTTTTACTGAGCTGCTTGTCCATTTTTATTCCAGTACTACATTGTCTTAGTTATTGAGCTGTGGATCTTGAAATCGAGTTGAAGTCCTTCGGGTTTTTAAAATTTCTCTAGCAATGTTGGCAGTGTAATGGTCGGGCATATTTTGTTAAATCCATCATTAAATAACTCATGTTTGTTTTTAAAATTAATTTATTATTGTTATTTATTTACTTATTTGTGTGTTTATTTTTGGTTGCATTAGGTGTTTGTTGCTGCACAAGAGTTTTCTTTAGTTGCCATGAGTGGGGAGTACTCTTTGCTGTGGTGTACTGACTTCTCATGGCAGTGGTTTCTCTTATTGTAGAACATGGGCTTTTGGCACATGGGCTTCACTACTGTAGCACATTTATCTCTAGAGCACAGGCTCGGTAGTTGTAGCACAAAGGTTTAGTTGGTCCAAAGCATGTAGAATCTTCCTGGACCAAGGATCTAACCTGTGTTCCCTGCATTGGCAGTCAAATTTGTATCCACTGTACCACCAGGGAAGTCCAATTTATTTATGTTTTTAATTTGAGGATAATTACAATGTTTTTTGTTTTTTAAAAAAGTTTTAAAAATTCATATTTTCTGAGACTGCTGTAAATGCTGTTGCTTTTTTAAAAGAAACACTTCAAGTTCCACTTGTTTGTTGCTAAAAAACATCTTTTTTTTTTTTTTTTCTATTTCCCTGGGAGGTTTTTACAGGGCTTCTCTGGTGGCTCAATTGGTAAAGAATCTGCCTGCAATGCCGGAGACCCAAGTTTGATCCCTGGGTGGGAAAGATCCCCTAGAGAAGGAAATGGCTACCCACTCCAGTATTCTTGCCTGGAGAATTCCATGGACAGAGAAGGTTTTACAAATGTATCTTCCAACACTTTAAATTTTTAAAGCTGCAATTAAAATTTTTTGATGTAGTAAAATGCAATTTACCATGATAGCCATTTTTACATAAGTAGTTCAGTGGCATTAAATGCATTCACATTGTTATACAAGCATCAGCACTATCTATCTCCAGAGCTTATCTTCCCACAATGAAACTCTGTTATATACTAAATGTTCCCTGAACACTAACTCCCCATATCTACCTTCCCATCACTGTGGTACCCACTGTTTTACTTTCTGTCTCTACATACTTGACTTTTCTAGGTACCTCATATAAGTGGGATCATACATTACTTGTCCCTTTGTGTCTAGTTTATTTCACTTAGCATAATGTCTTCAAGGTTCAACCATGTTGTAGAATGTATCAGAATTTCATTCCTTTTAAAGAATGAATAGTATTCTGTTGTATGTATATACCATATTTTGTTTTTCCATTCATTCATTAACAGAACATGGGCTGGGTTGTTTCTGCCTTTTGGCTATTGTACATAATGCTGCTATGAACATGGTATTACTTTGTGAACACTTTCATGTTTTTTTAAATTTTTTTTTACTTTTGTTATTTCTGTTTATGTTTCATGGAGTGATATATTCTGTTATCTCCTTGTAAATATTAAAGTTTCCATGGTGTTTTCTTCTGTTCTCTGTACGCCTCTGCTTCCTCAAGTTTCTTCTGTTTATTTTCACTTTTAGCTTCCATTCAAGGCTTTTGTTAAATATCTGGTAGCTCATGCATTTTATGTTTAAGAGTAGAAATTAAAAAAAAAAAAATGGATGGAAGTGTTGTGGGGAGAAGGAAGCAGGTGGGGCTCTTCAGGTCTTTTGACTGGGGTACTCCAAATGCCAACATTTTGAGAAATTCTCCCTGGAACCATTTTGTTTTTCACAAATGAATTCTCCAATCTTCTGTCTGGAGAAGAATGAGGTGTGAGGGACAGCAGGGGCTTGGGGAGCAGTGGTGACATGTTTAAGCCATGCTGCTGGCCTTCTGGGTATAGAAAGGGAACACCTGCCTGCAATGCCGGAGACCCAAGTTTGATCCCTGGGTGGGAAAGATCCCCTAGAGAAGGAAATGGCTACCCACTCCAGTATTCTTGCCTGGAGAATTCCATGGACAGAGAAGGTTTTACAAATGTATCTTCCAACACTTTAAATTTTTAAAGCTGCAATTAAAATTTTTTGATGTAGTAAAATGCAATTTACCATGATAGCCATTTTTACATAAGTAGTTCAGTGGCATTAAATGCATTCACATTGTTATACAAGCATCAGCACTATCTATCTCCAGAGCTTATCTTCCCACAATGAAACTCTGTTATATACTAAATGTTCCCTGAACACTAACTCCCCATATCTACCTTCCCATCACTGTGGTACCCACTGTTTTACTTTCTGTCTCTACATACTTGACTTTTCTAGGTACCTCATATAAGTGGGATCATACATTACTTGTCCCTTTGTGTCTAGTTTATTTCACTTAGCATAATGTCTTCAAGGTTCAACCATGTTGTAGAATGTATCAGAATTTCATTCCTTTTAAAGAATGAATAGTATTCTGTTGTATGTATATACCATATTTTGTTTTTCCATTCATTCATTAACAGAACATGGGCTGGGTTGTTTCTGCCTTTTGGCTATTGTACATAATGCTGCTATGAACATGGTATTACTTTGTGAACACTTTCATGTTTTTTAATTTTATTTTACTTTTGTTATTTCTGTTTATGTTTCATGGAGTGATATATTCTGTTATCTCCTTGTAAATATTAAAGTTTCCATGGTGTTTTCTTCTGTTCTCTGTACGCCTCTGCTTCCTCAAGTTTCTTCTGTTTATTTTCACTTTTAGCTTCCATTCAAGGCTTTTGTTAAATATCTGGTAGCTCATGCATTTTATGTTTAAGAGTAGAAATTAAAAAAAAAAAAAATGGATGGAAGTGTTGTGGGGAGAAGGAAGCAGGTGGGGCTCTTCAGGTCTTTTGACTGGGGTACTCCAAATGCCAACATTTTGAGAAATTCTCCCTGGAACCATTTTGTTTTTTCACAAATGAATTCTCCAATCTTCTGTCTGGAGAAGAATGAGGTGTGAGGGACAGCAGGGGCTTGGGGAGCAGTGGTGACATGTTTAAGCCATGCTGCTGGCCTTCTGGGTATAGAAAGGGAACACTGGGGCTGAGGATTCCTTTTTTACTTAAAATTCTCTCCTTTTCAATTCTAGCTCCTCCAAAGGGCTGTGTGTCTCGAGGATTCTATAGCACGAAACGACTTACTTCTAGTTGGTATTGCCCCTTGAGAGGTATTTAGGCTGTAACTTCACAGTCTGCTGAATCAGTTACTGTTCCTCTATCTGCTTTGTCTTCCAAAAAGGTGTTGACATATTTTATCCACTGTTATCGCCTCTCATTCTCTTTGTCCTTGCTGGTTAATAGGATTTTTATTGCTTTACTGATATTTTAATGGGGTTTTAGGAAGGAGAGGAAATGAACACATGATGAACCATATTTAACTCATTAGAGTAAATAGTATTTATCATTCATAAATGATTTGCATTTCTTTTACCACCTGGCAGGAGACACTTCCACTCAGGACAATAAATAAAACTCAGATAAAATGGAAATACTAAATCACAATAAGTTTAAATAAAAGGAGAAAGAATTTAAAAAAACATTCCATGCAATATACTATAGCACTTCTGGTGATAAATGTGTTTCTCAGTTCTCAGAAAAGAAGGAAAAAAAGTTGAATATGAGCAATGTAGATCTGTTGACTAAAAAAATCATAACACCTCATAAATACAAATAGTATATAAAAGAATCATTTATTGTAACTTATAGAGCTTGCTTAATCTCTTATTGTCTTTTTTTTTTTTTTTATTTCCAGTCATTTCCTTCTTGTTAGCATTTTCATTAGTGGCTGGTTAGTTACATAAAGAGGTAGAAGTCCACCAGGCAATTCTACCACTTATTATTGGTTGAGGCTGGAGTTACTATTTTTTTTATTATATTTATTTATTTATTTATTTTTAAAGATTTATTTATTTATTTATTTTGGGCGGGGGTCGGGTTGGGGAGGGAGGGGAGTGGGCGGGCCACTTCTGTTGGTCTTTCATTTCTCCATTTTTCATCCGTCTTTGTTCTTTGGCTCCTGTGGGCCTCCCATCGCGGTGGCGTCTGTTGTCGCTGAGTGCTGGCTCTGGGTGCATGCGCGCCAGAGCTCCGGCTCGGTGATTGGACACATCGGTCCACCTGCTCCGCGGCACGTGAGATCCTCCCAGGCCAGGGATGGAACCGGCGCCCCTTGCACTGTAAGGCGGTGTCCTTACCCACTGGACTACCGGGGGAAGCCCCTATATTTATTTTTAATTGATTGCTTTACAATATTGGTTTGATTTCTGCCACACATCAACATGAATTAGCCATTGATGTACATATGTCCCATCCCTCTTGAACCTCCCACCCCTCTAGGCTGTTATAGAGCCCAGGTTACAGTTCCCTTAGTCATTTAGCAAATTTCCTTCAGCTTTTTACATATGTTACTGCATAAGTTTCCATACTACTCTCCATTCATATCACACTCTTCTTACTCTCCCCCTCCCTGTCCATAAGTCTGTTCTCTATGTCTGTGTTGGAATTACTAGTTTACTGATAGTTTGAGAATTACCTGTGGCTTAAGTTATTGGTGATAATACTATAGATTACTTAGTGTTAAATACAACTGTACTGAGCACTTACTGGAATATTATTTTGAGTTCTGAGTTTAAGGTGGATGGAGAAAATAAAATGAGCACCTATTTAAACACCAGACCTATGAAGAAAAGCTAAGAGAAGTTCTTGTGTTTGGTTTTGATCTGTATTGCCTAGGAAAAGAAAGGGATCAGTGGAAATAACACTGTTTGAATATGTCCAGAGATGTTTCATGTGCTGTTTCCCAGGGCTCTAATCTAGGCCTCTCCTCTCATAGGCAGTAGGTGGTATCCATCAGCCTGCTTGGCCATCCCTTCCCTTCTCCCACCGTTTCCCTCAAATATTTATCCATGAAACCTAACAGATTTAGCTACCTGCTCTCTAGACTAGATCTAAGTTCCAGCCCTTGGTTTCCAGTTGCCTTCTGATTATTTTTAGTCCAGTGTTCTGCAGGCAAAAATCAATGTATGTAAAGACTTAGGTCATTAAATTCTCTTCAGCATTACTCAGCCATCTGTGCTCCTCTCCTGCCTTCTTCTCTTTAATAATGACCATCTCAATTTACCTCGTCAATTAGGCTTAAGCCTTAGAATCAGCTTTTCTTTCTTCAGCACCTTCCCATCCTATTAGTCACCAAACTCTATGAATTCAATTTAAATCTCTTTCAAATTTATTTTATTATTTTTATTTTTTTTAAGATTTATTTATTCATTTTATTTGGTGGGTCTTCTTGCTGCACTCAGGCTTTTTTTCAAGCTGTGTCAAGTGGAGGCTACTTTCTAATTGGGGTTTAGTTACTCCTCAGCATGTGGGATCTTCCTGGACCAGGAAATGAACCAGTATTCCTTGTACTGCAAGATGGATTCTTAACCACTGGACCACCAGGGAGGCCCTTTTTCAAATTTGTTTTCTGTTTACTATGCTATTAGTTTAGGTTCTCATAAACTTCTGCCTGAACTATAAGCAGTGGTTATGTTTCACTTAAACCAGTCTGTCTTTCTCCCTCTATCTCTTTATTATATACATATGTTGTTGTTGTTGTTCAGTTACTAAGTTGTGTCTCTTTTGCCAACCACATGAACTGTAATCTACCAGGCTCCTCTGTCTGTAGGATTTTCAAGACAAGAATACTGGAGTGGGTTGCCATTTCCTTCTCCAGGGGATCTTCCTGTCCCAGGGATCAAACCCATGTCTCCTCCATTGGCAGGTGGATTCTTTACCACTGTGCCTCCTTCTATTGTTGTTCAGTCGCTAAGTCATATCTGACTCTTTGAACTCCATGAACTGCGACACACCAGGCTTCCCTGTCCTTCACTATCTCCTGGAGTTTGCTCAGACTTATGTCCATTGAGTTGATGATGTCATCTCATCTTCCGTTATACCCTTCTCCTGCCCTCTGTCTTGCCCAGCATCAGGGTCTTTTCCAATGAGTCAGCTCTTCGCATCAGGTGGCCAAAGTACTGGAGCTTGAGCTTCTGCATCAGTCCTTCCAATGAATATTCACGGTTGATTTCCTTTAAGAGTGACTAGTTTGATCTTCCTGCAGTCCAAGGAACTCACAACAGTCTTCTCCAGCAGTTTGAAAAGCATCAGTTCTTCAGCGCTCAGCCTTCTTTATGGTACAACTCGCATATCTGTATATGACTAATGGAAAACCATAGCTGTGACTATGGCAGACTTTGCTAGCTCTTAATGACCATCTCAATTTACCTCGTCAATTAGGCTTAAGCCTTAGAATCAGCTTTTCTTTCTTCAGCACCTTCCCATCCTATTAGTCACCAAACTCTATGAATTCAATTTAAATCTCTTTCAAATTTATTTTATTATTTTTATTTTTTTTAAGATTTATTTATTCATTTTATTTGGTGGGTCTTCTTGCTGCACTCAGGCTTTTTTTCAAGCTGTGTCAAGTGGAGGCTACTTTCTAATTGGGGTTTAGTTACTCCTCAGCATGTGGGATCTTCCTGGACCAGGAAATGAACCAGTATTCCTTGTACTGCAAGATGGATTCTTAACCACTGGACCACCAGGGAGGCCCTTTTTCAAATTTGTTTTCTGTTTACTATGCTATTAGTTTAGGTTCTCATAAACTTCTGCCTGAACTATAAGCAGTGGTTATGTTTCACTTAAACCAGTCTGTCTTTCTCCCTCTATCTCTTTATTATATACATATGTTGTTGTTGTTGTTCAGTTACTAAGTTGTGTCTCTTTTGCCAACCACATGAACTGTAATCTACCAGGCTCCTCTGTCTGTAGGATTTTCAAGACAAGAATACTGGAGTGGGTTGCCATTTCCTTCTCCAGGGGATCTTCCTGTCCCAGGGATCAAACCCATGTCTCCTCCATTGGCAGGTGGATTCTTTACCACTGTGCCTCCTTCTATTGTTGTTCAGTCGCTAAGTCATATCTGACTCTTTCGAACTCCATGAACTGCGACACACCAGGCTTCCCTGTCCTTCACTATCTCCTGGAGTTTGCTCAGACTTATGTCCATTGAGTTGATGATGTCATCTCATCTTCCGTTATACCCTTCTCCTGCCCTCTGTCTTGCCCAGCATCAGGGTCTTTTCCAATGAGTCAGCTCTTCGCATCAGGTGGCCAAAGTACTGGAGCTTGAGCTTCTGCATCAGTCCTTCCAATGAATATTCACGGTTGATTTCCTTTAAGAGTGACTAGTTTGATCTTCCTGCAGTCCAAGGAACTCACAACAGTCTTCTCCAGCAGTTTGAAAAGCATCAGTTCTTCAGCGCTCAGCCTTCTTTATGGTACAACTCTCATATCTGTATATGACTAATGGAAAAACCATAGCTGTGACTATGGCAGACCTTTGCCAACAGAGTGATGTCTGCTTTTTAATACACTGTGTAGGTTTTTCATAGCTTTCCTTCCAAGGAGTACACATCTTTTAATTTCATGCCTGCAGTTCCTTCATAGGAAGCAAATTCAGCCATAATTCTACAGTGATTTTTGGAGCACAAGAAAATAAAGCCTGTCATTTTTTCCATTTTTTTCCCCTATCTATTTGCCATGAAGTGATGGGACTGGATGCCATGATCTTAGTTTTTTGAATGTTGAGTTTTAAGCCAGCTTTTTCACTCTCCTTTTTAACATTCATCACTTACACTTTCTGCCATTAGGGTGGTATCATCTGCATATCTGAGGTTATTGATATTTCTCCCAGCAATCTTGATTCTAGCTACTGATAAATCCAAGCCCAGCATTTTGCAAGATATACTCTGCATATAAGTTAAATAAATAGGATAATAACATAGAGCCTTGATGTATTTCTTTTCCAATTTTGAACCAGTTCATTGTCCCATGTATATATACACAAATATGTATATATCTATATGGTCTTACCTAGACTAGACTATATGTTTCTTAATGTTAGAAACTGTATTTTATTTACTCTTCACCACCGAACCCCAGATGTTCAATAGATTTTAGTAAAATAATGTTTAAAGATAGTGACCACCTGGTTTCTATTTCCATTCACAATAAAACAACATTTATACTTCAATGTTTAGTTATTAGGAAGAGTGGGATACAGTGGAACATGTTGTTTATAACCCAGTTATTTCTGCAGACTCTTCTTTGTAGTTCTTTTTTTCTCATGAGGACATATTTTTTATTTGTCTAAGATGGTTTAGGAATTTCTTTGCTTGAACTTGTGGTGCTTATACCAATTGATTTTCTGTTGGATCAAAAATAGTTTTTTCTTTTTTTTTTTTGCCAGATCAAAATACACTTCACCTGAGGAACGATGCATATTGAACTAGGAAGGAAATGCAGTATTAATGCAGAGGACCTTCTTGGACCTTGTGTCTTTCACTTGCACATTATATCATTTCTCTTTGGAATTTTAACTTGAGGTCCAACACTATTTGTCAGTGTATAACCAGTACTGACTTTATACTGTTAATATGTCCATTCTCATTACTGTTAACTTAGGTATAAGTCAGAATGTTAACCAGCACCATAAATAGTATTACACAAAGAGGTTCATATCTAAAATAAAGCCTGTCCATAAGCAAACTCAGCCATAATTCTACAGTGAATTTTGGAGCACAAGAAAATAAAGCCTGTCATTTTTTCCATTTTTTTCCCCTATCTATTTGCCATGAAGTGATGGGACTGGATGCCATGATCTTAGTTTTTTGAATGTTGAGTTTTAAGCCAGCTTTTTCACTCTCCTTTTTAACATTCATCACTTACACTTTCTGCCATTAGGGTGGTATCATCTGCATATCTGAGGTTATTGATATTTCTCCCAGCAATCTTGATTCTAGCTACTGATAAATCCAAGCCCAGCATTTTGCAAGATATACTCTGCATATAAGTTAAATAAATAGGATAATAACATAGAGCCTTGATGTATTTCTTTTCCAATTTTGAACCAGTTCATTGTCCCATGTATATATACACAAATATGTATATATCTATATGGTCTTACCTAGACTAGACTATATGTTTCTTAATGTTAGAAACTGTATTTTATTTACTCTTCACCACCGAACCCCAGATGTTCAATAGATTTTAGTAAAATAATGTTTAAAGATAGTGACCACCTGGTTTCTATTTCCATTCACAATAAAACAACATTTATACTTCAATGTTTAGTTATTAGGAAGAGTGGGATACAGTGGAACATGTTGTTTATAACCCAGTTATTTCTGCAGACTCTTCTTTGTAGTTCTTTTTTTCTCATGAGGACATATTTTTTATTTGTCTAAGATGGTTTAGGAATTTCTTTGCTTGAACTTGTGGTGCTTATACCAATTGATTTTCTGTTGGATCAAAAATAGTTTTTTCTTTTTTTTTTTTTGCCAGATCAAAATACACTTCACCTGAGGAACGATGCATATTGAACTAGGAAGGAAATGCAGTATTAATGCAGAGGACCTTCTTGGACCTTGTGTCTTTCACTTGCACATTATATCATTTCTCTTTGGAATTTTAACTTGAGGTCCAACACTATTTGTCAGTGTATAACCAGTACTGACTTTATACTGTTAATATGTCCATTCTCATTACTGTTAACTTAGGTATAAGTCAGAATGTTAACCAGCACCATAAATAGTATTACACAAAGAGGTACATTTCATAAAATCTAAAATCCCAGCAAAATGGTAGGGACAATAACATAGCCAGCTGATTTTTCCCTTAACAGTGCCAGAATGATGTTTCAGTCTTTTTTGAATAAAAAGGGTGAATGTAATTCACTGGTGCTCTTGACTACAAGCAAGTCATTCTCACAGGCAAAACGCTGTAGTACACAACTTCTTGAAACAGATCTATCAGGAATCTACCTTTCATCTTTCTCCCATGGTTGTTGAACTTATTCTCTAGTTTACATCCTGCTGTATGTGGGTGAGAGTACACCAATCCCACAGTTTTTTTTTTTTTTTTAAAGATTTATTTATTTATTTATTTTGGGCGGGGGTCGGGTTGGGGAGGGAGGGGAGCGGGCGGGCCACTTCTACTGGTCTCTAATTTCTCCGTTTTCATCCGTCTTTGTTCTCTGGCTTCTGCGGGCCTCCCATCACGGTGGCGTCTGTTGTCGCAGAGGGCCAACTCTGGGCACATGCGCTCCAGAGCTCCGGCTCGGCGATTGGACACATCAGTCCAGCCGCTCCGCGGCATGTGGGATCTTCCCAGGCCAGGGATCGAACTGGCGCCCCTTGCACTGCAAGGCGGTGTCCTTATCCAATGGACCACCAGGGGAAGCCCCAATCCCACAGTTTTAACTCTCTGAGGGAACGTACATGATGCAAGGACAACTAACCTGTTCCATGTATGTATACCAGATTGGTGTCAATTTGGCCCTCTTCAATAAGATATAATACTACAGAAATGGAATGGGCTGTTTCTCTAAGTAGTAAGTCTCTCTTAACTGAAAATGTCCATACACATTTCTGTCTGATTGTTCGGTGCCATAGTTCAGTCTTGAACAGTGCTTGGTACACAGTAAAATATTACACACACACACATATATAGTATTTGAATGAAGCACATAATAGAGGCACAGAATGGCTGATGTTGAAATTAGCTTTTGCTGTGTAATGAACCATCCCCAAAGGCAGTAGTTTAAAACAGTGATTCATTATTTTTCATGATTCTGTGGGTTGGCTGAACAGTTTGAGATGGACACAGGAGCTCTTTGGCTTGGACAACTAGCTCTTTCTCTTCAGGTCTCAGCATTCCAAGAGAGTGAGAGTGGGAGCTTTGTAATACCTCGGCTGGTTAGGCTTGGAACTCATTTCCAGTGTACTCTGTTGGACAAAACTGTCACAAGGCCCAATCCAGAGATGGGGAAATTGACCCGACCTCTAGATGGGTGTTATTGTAGAGTTTGTAGCAATTTTTAGTCTATCATAGATGGCCAAGTTTAAAAAACAGTCTGTAGGGGATGCTTGTAATAGGAGGGAGACTGGTCAAGCTGATCTCCCCAAGTCCTTCCAGCTCTGAGATTCCAACAGCCTGAATGGATCTCTGATAATGTTCTAACAGAGAACAGTTACTAACCCAATGTAACTGGAAACTTTAGTCTTCTACATCTGGTAAGATAATTTCAAAGATACTGTATTGAATAATTATTTTCTATTACTATGAAGAATTTATATTCTGGGACTTCCCTCATGATCCAGTGATTGAGACTCTGCACTCCCAATACAGGAGGCCTGGGTTCCATCCCTGGTCAGGGAACTAGCTCCATTTGCTGCAACTAAGACATGGTGCAGCCAAATAAATAAACAGAAATTAAAAAAAAAAAAGAATTTATATTCTTCCTTTAGCCATTTCAAACAGCTACCAGAATGTTCTTGTTAGTGAGAGTGGTATTTACATCTTGTTACACTAATGGGTCACTAACTCTACTTTGAATTCTGGTGTACCAGCAATATTCTCCCTTCCTTATGCTTTGTTGGCCATTCTGTGAACACTGGACAAATTCTTTATTCTTATTCTTCCATCAAATACTTTTTTGGAAGTCATTGAGATAATAATATAAAATTCCTATTTTCCTTCTGCATCAGAGATGAGTGCAAATGACAGTAAAATATTACACACACACACATATATAGTATTTGAATGAAGCACATAATAGAGGCACAGAATGGCTGATGTTGAAATTAGCTTTTGCTGTGTAATGAACCATCCCCAAAGGCAGTAGTTTAAAACAGTGATTCATTATTTTTCATGATTCTGTGGGTTGGCTGAACAGTTTGAGATGGACACAGGAGCTCTTTGGCTTGGACAACTAGCTCTTTCTCTTCAGGTCTCAGCATTCCAAGAGAGTGAGAGTGGGAGCTTTGTAATACCTCGGCTGGTTAGGCTTGGAACTCATTTCCAGTGTACTCTGTTGGACAAAACTGTCACAAGGCCCAATCCAGAGATGGGGAAATTGACCCGACCTCTAGATGGGTGTTATTGTAGAGTTTGTAGCAATTTTAGTCTATCATAGATGGCCAAGTTTAAAAAACAGTCTGTAGGGGATGCTTGTAATAGGAGGGAGACTGGTCAAGCTGATCTCCCCAAGTCCTTCCAGCTCTGAGATTCCAACAGCCTGAATGGATCTCTGATAATGTTCTAACAGAGAACAGTTACTAACCCAATGTAACTGGAAACTTTAGTCTTCTACATCTGGTAAGATAATTTCAAAGATACTGTATTGAATAATTATTTTCTATTACTATGAAGAATTTATATTCTGGGACTTCCCTCATGATCCAGTGATTGAGACTCTGCACTCCCAATACAGGAGGCCTGGGTTCCATCCCTGGTCAGGGAACTAGCTCCATTTGCTGCAACTAAGACATGGTGCAGCCAAATAAATAAACAGAAATTAAAAAAAAAAAAGAATTTATATTCTTCCTTTAGCCATTTCAAACAGCTACCAGAATGTTCTTGTTAGTGAGAGTGGTATTTACATCTTGTTACACTAATGGGTCACTAACTCTACTTTGAATTCTGGTGTACCAGCAATATTCTCCCTTCCTTATGCTTTGTTGGCCATTCTGTGAACACTGGACAAATTCTTTATTCTTATTCTTCCATCAAATACTTTTTTGGAAGTCATTGAGATAATAATATAAAATTCCTATTTTCCTTCTGCATCAGAGATGAGTGCTTATATTATTGCCTCAATATTTAATGCTACTATTAAAGTAGTTAATCTACCATAATCATCCTTTTATGACAATTTTAATAAAAGATATTTCTTTGTGACTATTTTAGTAATAGCAGATACACAGATACATGAATGCAGAAATATCATACAGGAAACTTAGAATTTATACAGAAAAACCATGTGAAACTTTCCATTAAGGCATTTCAAAACAACTGCAGTAAGAAAAACAGTATTCAGAAGACTGAACTGTTGATAGCTGAATTTTAATAGAAAAGTTCACACCATAGAATTTTGCTAGTATATTTTTGTATGTGTATGGATTTAACTGAAAACTCATGTATGTTTCTGACAGATACTTGACAAATACTTGAAATACGACTGTTTTAGTTATTATTGAAGAATCTGTTTTGTTTAAAATTTTTAGTTTAGCATTAAATCTCCTGCCCCCAAATTTGACCCTAATATTTCTCTCTTCCTACTCTTCCCAGTTCTTTTAAAAGCAAACAAACTCAAAGCAACTCACAACAATTTTCTAAAAATAAAGCTAAAGTTCATCTCCATGGGATTGATAAGCTACGTCTTAAATGTAGTGTTAACTAACTTGGTCAGGTAACAATGCCAGAAAATATTGTTGTACCTTTCTTCTTAAAAAAGAAAATGATAGTAATAAACTTTCTTCATTTCACATTTACAGAAATACTGAATAGAAGAGAGTTCTTATACACTCCCAATCAGTTTCCCCTAATTGGAACTAGCTCCATTTGCTGCAACTAAGACATGGTGCAGCCAAATAAATAAACAGAAATTAAAAAAAAAGAATTTATATTCTTCCTTTAGCCATTTCAAACAGCTACCAGAATGTTCTTGTTAGTGAGAGTGGTATTTACATCTTGTTACACTAATGGGTCACTAACTCTACTTTGAATTCTGGTGTACCAGCAATATTCTCCCTTCCTTATGCTTTGTTGGCCATTCTGTGAACACTGGACAAATTCTTTATTCTTATTCTTCCATCAAATACTTTTTTGGAAGTCATTGAGATAATAATATAAAATTCCTATTTTCCTTCTGCATCAGAGATGAGTGCTTATATTATTGCCTCAATATTTAATGCTACTATTAAAGTAGTTAATCTACCATAATCATCCTTTTATGACAATTTTAATAAAAGATATTTCTTTGTGACTATTTTAGTAATAGCAGATACACAGATACATGAATGCAGAAATATCATACAGGAAACTTAGAATTTATACAGAAAAACCATGTGAAACTTTCCATTAAGGCATTTCAAAACAACTGCAGTAAGAAAAACAGTATTCAGAAGACTGAACTGTTGATAGCTGAATTTTAATAGAAAAGTTCACACCATAGAATTTTGCTAGTATATTTTTGTATGTGTATGGATTTAACTGAAAACTCATGTATGTTTCTGACAGATACTTGACAAATACTTGAAATACGACTGTTTTAGTTATTATTGAAGAATCTGTTTTGTTTAAAATTTTTAGTTTAGCATTAAATCTCCTGCCCCCAAATTTGACCCTAATATTTCTCTCTTCCTACTCTTCCCAGTTCTTTTAAAAGCAAACAAACTCAAAGCAACTCACAACAATTTTCTAAAAATAAAGCTAAAGTTCATCTCCATGGGATTGATAAGCTACGTCTTAAATGTAGTGTTAACTAACTTGGTCAGGTAACAATGCCAGAAAATATTGTTGTACCTTTCTTCTTAAAAAAAAGAAAAATGATAGTAATAAACTTTCTTCATTTCACATTTACAGAAATACTGAATAGAAGAGAGTTCTTATACACTCCCAATCAGTTTCCCCTATAACATCTTGCATTGCTGTGGTAGACTTGTTACAACTGATAAACCAGTATTTATTATATTACTCACTGAAGTCCACAGTGTACATTAGGGCTCCCTCTTTGTATGGTTTTGAGTTTTCCCAAATATATGTCATGTGTCCATCATCACAGTGTCATACAGAATAGTTTCACTGCCCCAAAACTCTCCCTGTGTTCCACCCATGACCTGTGATTCTCCATGGCAATCAACATTTCTTAATCATCAGTTTAGACTAGCACTAATAGAAATAAAATATAAGCCACATATATATTTAATAATTTTTACATATAGTGTTAAAAATAATAAGTCCCAACATACCTAAAATATTATCAATTCTAACACGTAAGCAGTATAAAAATTGAGGCATTTAAAGTTTTTTGATAATAACTCTCAAAATATAGCATGCATTTCAAACTTACAGCACATCTCATATCAGACAAATCTCATTTTAAGTGCCGTTTTAAGTAGCCAACGACTAAAGTATTGAACAGTGCGGACCTAAACTGTGAGTAACTTCAAAGCAAGCTATCCTCTCTTCAGGGCCTCTAGATTATAGACAGGAAGGGGATATATTTGGAAGATACTCAATACATCAGAAAGATAAAGAGGGTCTCTAAAACTCTGGACGCTGATACTTAATGTTCTGCAATCACTTCCTTAAGACTCTCCAGTTCTGGAAAAAAGTGGAATGGGGACCATGCTTATTCTGGCCTAACAAAGAAATGATTATGTATTGGGCTTCATGACTTCCAGAAATCTACGTTATATATTGAAGAATCTGTTTTGTTTAAAATTTTTAGTTTAGCATTAAATCTCCTGCCCAAATTTGACCCTAATATTTCTCTCTTCCTACTCTTCCCAGTTCTTTTAAAAGCAAACAAACTCAAAGCAACTCACAACAATTTTCTAAAAATAAAGCTAAAGTTCATCTCCATGGGATTGATAAGCTACGTCTTAAATGTAGTGTTAACTAACTTGGTCAGGTAACAATGCCAGAAAATATTGTTGTACCTTTCTTCTTAAAAAAAAGAAAAATGATAGTAATAAACTTTCTTCATTTCACATTTACAGAAATACTGAATAGAAGAGAGTTCTTATACACTCCCAATCAGTTTCCCCTATAACATCTTGCATTGCTGTGGTAGACTTGTTACAACTGATAAACCAGTATTTATTATATTACTCACTGAAGTCCACAGTGTACATTAGGGTTCCCTCTTTGTATGGTTTTGAGTTTTCCCAAATATATGTCATGTGTCCATCATCACAGTGTCATACAGAATAGTTTCACTGCCCCAAAACTCTCCCTGTGTTCCACCCATGACCTGTGATTCTCCATGGCAATCAACATTTCTTAATCATCAGTTTAGACTAGCACTAATAGAAATAAAATATAAGCCACATATATATTTAATAATTTTTACATATAGTGTTAAAAATAATAAGTCCCAACATACCTAAAATATTATCAATTCTAACACGTAAGCAGTATAAAAATTGAGGCATTTAAAGTTTTTTGATAATAACTCTCAAAATATAGCATGCATTTCAAACTTACAGCACATCTCATATCAGACAAATCTCATTTTAAGTGCCGTTTTAAGTAGCCAACGACTAAAGTATTGAACAGTGCGGACCTAAACTGTGAGTAACTTCAAAGCAAGCTATCCTCTCTTCAGGGCCTCTAGATTATAGACAGGAAGGGGATATATTTGGAAGATACTCAATACATCAGAAAGATAAAGAGGGTCTCTAAAACTCTGGACGCTGATACTTAATGTTCTGCAATCACTTCCTTAAGACTCTCCAGTTCTGGAAAAAAGTGGAATGGGGACCATGCTTATTCTGGCCTAACAAAGAAATGATTATGTATTGGGCTTCATGACTTCCAGAAAGCCTGAATCATCCAAAATGTTGACTCATGAGCCTAACGTGACTGAAATACAATGTGAATCAAATTTGCCTTCCAAGGCATCCTTCTCTTTCCACTTTGCTCTCTCCCCTCCCTCTTTTGGGTGTCTCATCCTTCTACTAAGAGCCCAGCAGCGAGCATATCCCAAAGTCCTCTTTGAAGGAGATATGGATGTCTCTTTCAAATGGTTTGTCTTAGTCCCTAGATCGTCTAGCCCAGTTGTTTTGCCTGCCTCATCCAGGGTCTGCAGTTTAGACTGCGAGTGACGTTAAAACTGTAAAAAAAAATAAATAAATAAAATTACTATTTTTTTTTTTTCTTTTAAGGTGGTAATGGTAGTACTGATAAGGTGGTTTGGGAATTTAAGTTTGAAAGAAAACAATTTTTAAATTCCTAGGCCTAAACTTTAATGTTTGCTTCAATCCTCAAGGCATACACTTCACAGTTCCGTTATTTAGGACCTTTCTGCGTTCTGGGTTTTTTCCTTTCCTGGGAGGAAAGTTTCCACTCCCAGTCCCCAAGATAACGCCCTTCCGGTGGCGCGCCAGGAGCGTCTCCGACCCCTGCCCTGACGTCTGGGAGGCTGCCGGCTTTCCCAGTACTTGAACTACACAGGCTGACCTCCAGCTGCGCCAAGGCCAAGACCCCAGACCAACCCGCTACTAACCTAGGCGGCCCGGGGGGTTCCCAGCGCCAAACTCCGCCCACGGAACATACCCCGGCCGGTAAGAGAGAGGAAGTGCCGTAAGACCCACCCACTTTCGTCTTTTTCCTTTCCCATTGGGCCGGCTGGCTGCCCGTCCACTCTATGTCTTCGCCGATTGGCGAGTTCCCTCCCGCGTTAGTGCCTGCCTCTCCCTGGCTGGGAGGGTGAGTCACGCCAAACTGGGCGGAGTGTCGGCTGGCCTCTCTGCTTCGCTCGTCTGGGCGGCGGCGGCGGCAACTGGGGACGGGGCGGGTGGCGCATCACGGCGCGGAGGCAGGAGGAGCAGTCTCATTGTTCCGGGAGCCGTCGCCACTGCAGGTCCCTCGGCTCGTCGGGCCCTGCCCCTCCGAGTCTTCCCCACCCCCCATAACCGCCCGCGGCCCCGAGACGAAGGAGGCAGCCGCTGCAGCATCATCTCCGACCCGCCAGCCATGGAAGACATGGACCAGTCGCCTCTGGTCTCCTCGTCCTCGGACAGCCCGCCCCGGCCTCAGCCCGCCTTCAAGTACCAGTTCGTGAAGGAGCCTGAGGACGAAGAGGAAGAGGAGGAGGAGGAGGAAGACGAGGACGAGGACGAGGACCTGGAGGAGCTGGAGGTGCTCGAGAGGAAGCCCGCCGCCGCGCTGTCGGCGGCCCCGGTGGCCGCAGCCGCCGCCACCCCCGCTGGCGCGCCCCTGCTGGACTTCGGCAACGACTTCGTGCCCCCGGCGCCCCGAGGGCCCCTGCCGGCCGCGCCCCTCGCCGCCGCGGAGCGGCAGCCGTCTTGGGACCCGAGCCCCATGTCGTCGGCGGCGCCCGCGCCCTCCTTACCCTCCTTTGCCGCAGGCTCGCCCTCCAAGCTCGCCGAGGACGACGAGCCTCCGGCCCGGCCGCCCCCTCCTCCGCCGGCCGACGTGAGCCCTCAGGCCGAGCCCGCGTGGACCCCGGCCGCCCCAGCCCCCGCCGCGCCCCCCTCCACGCCGGCCGCGCCCAAGCGCCGAGGCTCCTCCGGCTCCGTGGGTGAGTGCAGCGCCCTCCGCCTCGCGCCGCCCCTCGCTCCCCTCCCTCTTTTGTGCGCACCGCAAAGCCTGGACCCTGCCCTCCCCACCCCTCCCCTCCGTCTGGAGGGGGCTTTGTCTGCGGATCTTCGGGCGAAGGCGCCCCCGCTGGTGGAAGCCGCGGGGAGCAGGGTGGGGCGGGAAGCCCGGGCTGGTTCTTCATTGTCTCTCTGGCTCCCGGGGAACACGTGCGCCCCGCCCGCTCCCGGCTGCTTCTGTCTGCTCTCCCTCCCGCCGGGTCGGGAAGTTAGCAGCCCACCCGGTGCAGGAGCTGGGTGTGTATGGAGGAACGAGGGGTGTGGATTCCTCGGGTTGCCTTGATTCCAGGGTGAGGATGGAAGGCCTTTGGCGCCCTAATCTTTTGTCTGCCAGTCTGGGTGGCTCCCGGGGGAAGACGCAGTTTCTTGCCCGTCTTTGCCCGCGTTTCAGCCCTGACGCCCCCTCCTCACTCCTTCCTTGGCTTGGGTGGCCCCGTGCTCTTCATCTCTTGCCCCCGCCCCGGGCTGGTGGGGAGCCGGCCCAGTGGAAAACGTCCACATTGACCCGACTGCAGTGAAGGGAGAGCGCCTCCAGTGGTGTAGTGCGCGGAGGATTGGGGAGCCGAGTTCTGGCGAGGTCCTGCCACCGCCCAGTTTACCCGCGTTGTGATGTGGCGAGCCCTCACCGTTTAACTGAGCCGGGGAAGTGGGACCTGGTGGTTGCGTTCGGAGGGGGCGCAGTTCTGCCTGGAGCTCTGCCGCAGAGGGAGGGGAATTGCTGTTAGGATGCACAGGGTTCGTCTCTTAATGCATCGTAATTGAATCTTAGAGAAAAAAAGGAAAAGGCAAAATGGTTGACGTTCCAAAGAAGGGGGAAACCTGTGGATTCCCCGACGGGAAGAGGACAGTTGAACTTGGGGCAGATTTACCAGGAGACGTTTTCATCTGTTGTTTAGAAATACTGTTTTGTAGAAATAATAAGTTTTACAGTTGCAGAGACAAATCTGCATTGTCTGTAAATAGTTTTCAGATCTTTTCATTTAGCAGCACCTGATTGTATGTTGTTACTACTATTGAGCATTGGTTTTTTTTTTTTTTTAATTATTTATTTATTTGGCTCCATTGGATCTTAGTTGCAGCATGTGGGATCAAGTTCCCTGACCAGGGATTGAACTCAGGCCCCCTGCACTGGGAACACAGAGTCTTAACCACTGGACCACCAGGGAAGTCCTCCGGGAGCATTGTTTTATTACCCTTTTCGTTTTGGGAAATTGTTTATTTTGAAGAAGAAGCTCAAGATAGAGACTGAGAATTCATCTTATTAGACATGTTAATTAACTTATTTACTAGTAGCTTGTTAGTTGGGGGACGGAAAGTGTTCCACTAGTATTAGGAGCTTTCTGTGTAAAAAGGCAAGGATCAAGAACCAAGTAGTGTAAAAGCTTGCTGAGAAATTGCCATAGCCTTGTAGAATTTTAGAAACGATTCTTTTTTCTAGAAAAAGATGCCCAGTGGGAAATCACAGAAGAATTTTTTTCCTTCAATTCACTCTTCCACAATGAGGAAAATAAGTTAATAGCGATGTTTTGGAATAACATTTATTTATTTATTTATTTTTGGCTATTCTGGATTTTCATTGCTGCCACAGGCTCTTCGCTAGTTGCAGGGAGTGGGGGGCTACTCTCTAGTTGAGGTGAGCAGGCTTCTTGTTGGGATGACTTCTCTTCCTGTGGAATTTACCAACTAACATTTCCCAATTTACTTTACTATTTTATTATTTATAATCTCGTTGTATATAACTGGACAGTGGATATTTCTTCCAGAGTCCTTGAGATGAAGTTGTATACATTCTGTGTTACCCCCAAGTAATTCAAAAAGGCATATTCTCTTACATGACCTTAGTACAGCTGTTAACTTTGTAAGTTTACAGTGATATAGTACTTTTTTTCTAAACTACCATTCGTATTCCAGTTGTGTTAGTTGATCTAGTGTCCAGTCTTCAGGATTTCAGTTCATTTGCTCAGTCGTGTCTGAATCTTTGTGGTCCAGTCTAGAGCCAAGTTTTACATTTAGTTGTGATGTTGCCTTTGGTTCCTTTAATCTGCAACATATCCAGCCTTTGTCTCTAATGACAGTAACATTTTTAAAAAAAAATTAATTAATTAATTTATTTTTGGCTATTCTGGATTTTCACTGCTGCCACAGGCTCTTCTCTAGTTTCAGGGAGTGGGGGCCACTCTCTAGTTGAGGTGAGCAGGCTTCTTGTTGTGACATGTCTTGTTTTGGAACTTGGGCACTAGGGCTCACAGGCTTCTGTAGTTGTGGCACATGGGCTCAATAGTTGCAGCTCCGAGGCTCTAGAGCACAGGCACCATGGGCTTAGTTGCTCCTCAGCATGTGGAGGAGCAGGGATCGAACCCGTATTCTTCTTCTCGGATCAGGGATCGAACCCGTATTTCCTGCATTGATGAGCAAGCTCTTCACCACTGAGCTACCAGGGAAGCCCCGGGAATAACATTTTGATATTGACATACCCCAGAGCATTACTCAAAACATTAATCACTACATTAAAAATATTAGAATGTAAAATAAAAGTTAAAAAAAAAGATATTAGAATGGGAGGAGTACCTCACATTTTCCTTTTTCTGAAGTAAAATGCACATTTTAGAGAAACTGAGGTGAGGTAGGATCAGGTAGCAAGAAATTTACAAATAAGTTTAATGATTAAGAAAAGCAAAGTAATTTGTCATCTTGTATTCTTGCGTGGAAACAAAAGAGTTCTGTTCTTTGAACCTTGGAGATTCAGGAGGTGACAGCATTCTCTTGAAATTTTGACTTTCAGAATACTAACTTTGGAAGACAAAGGAGAGGGACTGTTGCCTCACTCAGCAATTCTGTCTTTACATGGTTCCCTAATTCTGTATTGCTGTTGCCTATCTGGAAACTTCAGTTCACAGATAGTTTAAGCAGTTTAACCCGCAGCTGGTTATTGATTACTACAAAAGGCATATTCTCTTACATGACCTTAGTACAGCTGTTAACTTTGTAAGTTTACAGTGATATAGTACTTTTTTTCTAAACTACCATTCGTATTCCAGTTGTATTAGTTGATCTAGTGTCCAGTCTTCAGGATTTCAGTTCATTTGCTCAGTCGTGTCTGAATCTTTGTGGTCCAGTCTAGAGCCAAGTTTTACATTTAGTTGTGATGTTGCCTTTGGTTCCTTTAATCTGCAACATATCCAGCCTTTGTCTCTAATGACAGTAACATTTTTTTTTTATTCATTTATTTTTGGCTATTCTGGGTTTGCACTGCTGCAGGCTCTTCTCTAGTTGCAGGGAGGGGGGGCCACTCTCTAGTTGAGGTGAGCAGGCTTCTTGTTGTGACATGTCTTGTTTTGGAACTTGGGCACTAGGGCTCACAGGCTTCTGTAGTTGTGGCACATGGGCTCAATAGTTGCAGCTCCGAGGCTCTAGAGCACAGGCACCATGGGCTTAGTTGCTCCTCAGCATGTGGAGGAGCAGGGATCGAACCCGTATTCTTCTTCTCGGATCAGGGATCGAACCCGTATTTCCTGCATTGATGAGCAAGCTCTTCACCACTGAGCTACCAGGGAAGCCCCGGGAATAACATTTTGATATTGACATACCCCAGAGCATTACTCAAAACATTAATCACTACATTAAAAATATTAGAATGTAAAATAAAAGTTAAAAAAAAAGATATTAGAATGGGAGGAGTACCTCACATTTTCCTTTTTCTGAAGTAAAATGCACATTTTAGAGAAACTGAGGTGAGGTAGGATCAGGTAGCAAGAAATTTACAAATAAGTTTAATGATTAAGAAAAGCAAAGTAATTTGTCATCTTGTATTCTTGCGTGGAAACAAAAGAGTTCTGTTCTTTGAACCTTGGAGATTCAGGAGGTGACAGCATTCTCTTGAAATTTTGACTTTCAGAATACTAACTTTGGAAGACAAAGGAGAGGGACTGTTGCCTCACTCAGCAATTCTGTCTTTACATGGTTCCCTAATTCTGTATTGCTGTTGCCTATCTGGAAACTTCAGTTCACAGATAGTTTAAGCAGTTTTACTGCGTCTAGCTTTCTTAACAGTTCTTTCCTGCAGCTGGTTATTGATTACTACAAAGAGGCACTATTCTAGGCTCTGAAGATAGAACAATCAGCAAGACACATGTGTTCCCCATGACGGGCATACAGATAATAAACACCCGATTAAGGAACTGAGCCTAGGGTCAAGTGTCATAAGCAGCAAAAGCAGAATGATGGTGTGGAAAATGAGATGCATGGGGACCTTTTTACATAGAGTGCGACTGAGAAAGGCCTTTCTGAGGAGGTGAAATTTAAAAACTGCAGATATAATAAGAAAAATTCTAGGAAGCTCCTGCGAGGCAAAAGCCCTGAGGCAGTATTGTCTGTCTGAGAATCTAGTGAGAAGACTAGTGAGAAAAACTAAGGAGAGAGTGGTGTAAGGGGAGGGTGGGGTGGCAGAGGACAGCTCATCTGAGGTCTCTTAACAGGTCATGGGAAAACAGTTCATTTTTAAAAAGTAGTATTTATTTTAGAAATGTGCTCCTTAGTTATATTGGGATTTGGGGAACAAAAATACAATTTTGAAGATTGAGAGAAACTAAAAGGACTGATGTGAGTAGAAACAACGCGGTGAGAAATGTACAGAGCATGGTTAGACACAGATCAGTCTGACTGGGAGGGTCTATGTTACTGAATGTGGTAGGTCCCTGACACTTGTATATTTAAATTGTAGTTTAACTTCTTTTATGAGTAAATGCTATTTTCTCTTATTTGAGAAGCTGTAATTTTGCTGTTTGCTGTTGAATCAATTATTTGGAGCATCCTCATTGCAATGCTGTAACAGAAGTGAGACTGAAGTCTCTCCCCAGCTGACCACTTTTCATGGAGAAACATTGGCTTCAGGTTAGAAAGGTGGTGGGTTAACCTTTGAGGATATGCAAGGAAAACTGGATAGAAATTGAGTTGGAAAATGCAAACATGCATTAGGATGGCATTAAGCTGGTCTCTGGACATGTTCTTTAAGCCAGTAGACTGTGTGGTAGATATGGATTTTGAAGAGTGTTGAAGGCCAAATTAAGGAATTAGGATTTTGTCATCCTGGTTTTATCAATGTTGTGCCGTCCAAATTTGCCCTTGCATTTGGCCATGAAAATTGTGAGGCAAAAAATGTTTTCGTTTCCAAAATAAAAAGTTGTCTCATTATTTATCATCCTTTCCCTGAATTACTGCTTGGAAGCCATCAAAAATAATTGAACTGAGGCGTGGCATAATGAAAGCAATGTTAGAATAGTGAATTGGTGACAATATTTAAGATAGACTGGAAAGAAAAATGGGAACTCTTTTAGAAATCTTTCACAGTAGTTCTGAGAGAGATAATACAGCCTGAGCTAAATCATACAGTGGAAATGGAATATAGAAAGGAATGTAAAAAACTTGAGGAAGCATGATTTTGTTTGGCTCTGAATCTTTTTTATAGTTAGGTTGAGAAGAGGTTTTATGAAAGAGAATTGATAGGACTTGGAGGCCATGGCTACAAAGAACAGAATGTTGGTGCTTTTAAAATCAATTTCAGAGACTATCCAAAGTTGTTGCAATGGAAATTTGTATATAATTGAATATTGCTCATAGGTATAGGTTACAGGGATTAAGGATTAAAAATTATTAGTCTTTTACAGTGATTTATATCAGCATAGGAGCACATATTGGAAGTGTTAAAAGATACTGAGTGATATATAGTTTAAATCTCTAGTATCAGTCCTTAACATAAAGTTCAAGTAAAGAGTGATGTGACATTTCCAGGAAGTAGTTGTCACCAAAGAAAGAGATGCCATGCTAAAATCCATTCTCCATCATCCCTTCTTCCATTTTTATCTAGAAAATGATGACAGGGAATGGAACTGATGGATTTAGAGATTCTGAATAATTCTCTTGTCAACCATTTCAAATCTTCTGACTAGGAATAAAAGTTGGGAACAGGTGGTAATGCTTCTTGTTGTTGTTTAGTCGCTAAGTCATGTCCAACTTATGGATAACGTGAATTACATTTCAGGTTGGTTCCTAGGAAGCTCAGTGTCAATTTTACAGTTCTTTTTAGTAACTCACAAGCTTCCTCAATCTTTTTCAAAATGAAAGTTATGAATGTATATTGAACCTTTGATAAATATCTAATTTTGTGAAATAGCATTTAGAAACGTGCTATCTTAGTGCTGTATTTCTGAAATCTTGCTATGTTATATGAGTGTGCGTGTGTGTGTGCTTCCCAGGTGGTGTTAGTTGTAAAGGACCCACCTGCTTATGCAGAGACAGAAGAGATGCGGGTTCAGTCCCTGGGTTGGGAAGATGCCCTGGAGAAGGGCATGGCAACTCACTCCTATATTCCTGCCTGGAGAATCCCATGGACAAAGGAGCCTTGCAGTCTACAGTCCATGGGGTTGCAAAGAGTAGGACACTGACTTAGCATGCACACACCTGTTGTCCAATAATTGGCTCCAGTAATTGGTTAAGTGTAGTTATTTCATAATATACTTTAAAGCAGTTTATTTGAATCACTGCTATTGCAAAGCCCCAGTTTAAATGGCACATTTTAAAGGTACTGTGCTAGCCCAGGATAAAAGTACCAAACAAATGGGTACTATTTCTTGATTTTTCCCTGGGACCTTTAAGTAGAAGTAAATGTTGGCAGATGCACTATTCTTACAGTACATTCTTTGAGACTTTTGTTCCTGTTTCTAAATACAGACCCTGGAAGGTCCCTCTAGGGGTGAAAACACCAGTGATGGGAACTGTAAGGGCAGAATAGGAATCCATCAGCATTGTTTAAATGGGTGAGTGTGACCTCTAGCTAGCTAATGTAGGATGTAGGCATGCACAGTGGGAGTATCCAGCTCTACCAGTGCTAGAGTTTTCTCAAACTGATGGCCTCATTGTTCGTTCCGACTCTAAAGGAGGAGTTGATAATTTCACATTTAAACTGACGGTTAGTTTCTTGGAATGGTGATTGTTGACTTTTAAATTGCTTTACTCTACATAGTTCTAGATTACTGAAATATTTTTTCTCAAAATTCCCAAGTCTTGGGACTTCCTGATGGTCCATGGTTAAGACACTGTGCGTCCACTTTAGGGGGCACATGTTCAGTCCCTGGTACGGGAAGTTCAGCATAGTGGTGTAATCCAAAGGAAAAAAAAATCCTGAATCTTATCAAAGCCTTAAGTTATTTACAAATACAAGATATATGGGTTTACTCTATTTTATTTAATTAGTCTCTTATTGATGGCTAGTTAGGTTATTTTCAGCCTTTTCTGTTATGAATAACATTGTTGTGAAAACACCTTTATATTACACTTCTTTCAAATACATGCTAATGTGTTGCAGAATAAGTTCACATAAGTGGAATTACTGATTCAAAGGGTATAAGCATTGAAAATATTGGCAAGCCATAGCACAGTAGTTGGTACTCCTGCTCCTCCAGTAGGAGCTGTAGCTGCTAAATATTGGATTATTTTTTTAGGAGTTTCTGAATCCTTGTGTGACTCTAAAAAAACTGTTTAATTCACTAGTTCTTATTACCATAGATGAAGAAGGCTTATAAAATTTTGTTCAGGGGCTTCCCTGGTGGTCCAGTGGGTAAGGGCTCCGCCTTGCAGTGCAAGGGGCGCCAGTTTGATCCCTGGCCTGGGAAGACCCCACGTGCCGCGGAGCTCTGGAGCGCATGCGCCCAGAGCTTGCGCTCTGCAGCGACAGACGCCATCGTGATGGGAGGCCCACAGGAGCCAAAGAACAAAGATGGATGAAAATAGACAAATGAAAGACCCGCCTGCTTCCCTCGCTCCCCAACCCACCCCCTCTAAAATAAATAAATAAATAAATCTTTTTTTTTTTTTTTTTTAAATAATGCTGGTGAGAGTTTATTAAAAAAAAAAAATTTGTTCAAACAGATCTAGCAATAGTCTGGTCATTTTTGGTGGTCTCTTGGAAGTTCAATATTACAAAAAATTAGCATACTCTTTTTTTTTTTTTTCTTAACCAGGGTTAGGGCTGGTATCAAGAGTTTTAAAAAGATGAGCAGAGATTGTAGTCATGAGAGGTACATGTAGGAGATTAGGAAGGAATATAAGCCCCTACTTGTATTTCCTGCTCTCCTAAAGCCAGAGGACTCTGTCAGCTGTACTATGGTTACAATCACATATTTATGTACCTGTCAGCTGCTTTTGTGAAAAGAGAAAATAACTCATTTTTTAATCTGGGATCATACATATTTTTAAACAACAGAACTGTAAAAGTAAAAAGTAAAATAAAAATATAAAAAAAACACAACTCATTTTTTTTCTCCCCAACTTTATAGATTGACTTGCAAACTTCACTAATTGGAAGGTGCCATTATTAAATTTATATATCTTAATATTCTGACAGCCCTTAGTGAAGCTGACCTAAAACATTAAAAAGTTTTTCAAAATCTACTGCAGTCTTTGGAGTCAGAAAAGAAAGGAATCTACTTGTTTACAATTCTTTTCATCAGTCTTAGAACTTCTCAGTCTCAACTAATTAAGATAAATATTAAATTGCTGAGAGTTTTATTGTTCTACCAAATTCTGAATTCCATTTGCTATTATTTTGCTAAGAATTTTACATGGCAGTGTAAGGAATGTTTTTCTGTAGTTCTTTAAAAAAATAGCTTTATTTTTTCTTGCGTTTTTTCACTAATTGATTTGACTGTGCTGGGTCTTCATTGCAACATGTGTGATCTTTTAATTGCAGCATGTGGGATCTTGTTTCCTGACCAGGGATTGAACCTGTACCCCTTCATTGGGAGCTCGGAGTCTTAACTTCTAGAACCACTAAGAAAGTCTCTTTTCTGGGGGTATTTTTAATTTTCTTCTAAAAGTCTTGTTTGGTTTTGGTATTTTCTTTTTTTTTTTAAGATTTATTTATTTATTTATTTTGGGCGGGGGTCTGGTTGGGGAGGGAGGGGAGCGGGCGGGTCACTTCCATTGGTCTTTCATTTCTCTGTTTTCATCTGTCTTTGTTATTTGGCTCCTGTGGGCCTCCCGTCGCGGTGGCGTCTGTCGTTGCAGAGCGCTGGCTCTGGGCGCATGCGCTCCAGAGCTCTGGCTCGGTGGTTGGACACATCAGTCCAGCCGCTCCGCGGCACGTGGGATCTTCCCAGGCCAGGGATGGAACCGGCGCCCCTTGCACTGCAAGTCGGTGTCTTTACCCACTGGACCACCAGGGGAAGCCCTGGTTTTGGTATTAATGCAGAAGTCTGTGTAACATTTTGGAAAGTACGCCCCCTTTTTAATATCCTAAAAGAGTGTGTATAAGCATCCTTCAGCGTTTATAGAATTTACTAGTGATTGGGTTTCTTAGGTGGCTCAGTAGGTAAAGAATCCACATGCTATGAAGAAGACTTTGGTTCAGTGTCTGGGTCTGTAAGGTTCCCCTGGAGGTGGAAATGGCAACCCACTCCAGTATTCGTGCCTGGAGAATCCCATCCCGTGTACAGCCCTTAGTGAAGCTGACCTAAAACATTAAAAAGTTTTTCAAAATCTACTGCAGTCTTTGGAGTCAGAAAAGAAAGGAATCTACTTGTTTACAATTCTTTTCATCAGTCTTAGAACTTCTCAGTCTCAACTAATTAAGATAAATATTAAATTGCTGAGAGTTTTATTGTTCTACCAAATTCTGAATTCCATTTGCTATTATTTTGCTAAGAATTTTACATGGCAGTGTAAGGAATGTTTTTCTGTAGTTCTTTAAAAAAATAGCTTTATTTTTTCTTGCGTTTTTTCACTAATTGATTTGACTGTGCTGGGTCTTCATTGCAACATGTGTGATCTTTTAATTGCAGCATGTGGGATCTTGTTTCCTGACCAGGGATTGAACCTGTACCCCTTCATTGGGAGCTCGGAGTCTTAACTTCTAGAACCACTAAGAAAGTCTCTTTTCTGGGGGTATTTTTAATTTTCTTCTAAAAGTCTTGTTTGGTTTTGGTATTTTCTTTTTTTTTTTAAAGATTTATTTATTTATTTATTTTGGGCGGGGGTCTGGTTGGGGAGGGAGGGGAGCGGGCGGGCCACTTCCATTGGTCTTTCATTTCTCTGTTTTCATCTGTCTTTGTTATTTGGCTCCTGTGGGCCTCCCGTCGCGGTGGCGTCTGTCGTTGCAGAGCGCTGGCTCTGGGCGCATGCGCTCCAGAGCTCTGGCTCGGTGATTGGACACATCAGTCCAGCCGCTCCGCGGCACGTGGGATCTTCCCAGGCCAGGGATGGAACCGGCGCCCCTTGCACTGCAAGTCGGTGTCTTTACCCACTGGACCACCAGGGGAAGCCCTGGTTTTGGTATTAATGCAGAAGTCTGTGTAACATTTTGGAAAGTACGCCCCCTTTTTAATATCCTAAAAGAGTGTGTATAAGCATCCTTCAGCGTTTATAGAATTTACTAGTGATTGGGTTTCTTAGGTGGCTCAGTAGGTAAAGAATCCACATGCTATGAAGAAGACTTTGGTTCAGTGTCTGGGTCTGTAAGGTTCCCCTGGAGGTGGAAATGGCAACCCACTCCAGTATTCGTGCCTGGAGAATCCCATGGACAGGGGAGCCCTGGTGGGGTACAGCCCGTGGGGTTGCAACAGTTGGACACAACTGAAGCAGCTATCTGGCCTTGGAGTTCTCTGTGTGGAAAAGGTTTTAAATTATAGGTGTACTTTTTTAAAGTAAATGTAGGGCTATTCAGATTTTCTGATTTCTACTTGTGTCAGTTTTGAAGATGTATGTCTTTCAAGGACCTTGACTATTTCATCTTTGAGCATTGAAGAATTTGTCCAGTCAACCTAAGTTGTCTGATTTATTGGCATAAACATGTTTGTTATATTCTGTTATGTTTTTAGGATTTATAGTGATAGTCCCTCTTTTATTGTCAATACTTGTTTTCCTTTTTTAACTTAATCATCTTAGGGATTATAAATTCTATTAATCTTTTCAAGGAACCAACTTTTGGTTTCATTGATTTTTCTCTGTGGTTTGCCTGTTTCCTATATCATTGGCTTTTGCTGATGTTTATTTTCTAGTATTTATTTGGATTTATTTGCATTTTTCCTAAGTTTTGTTAGGCGAAAGCTTTAAACTTTAACTCTTTAAAAAGCATTCAGAGCTATAAAATTCTCTCTAAAGCATTATGTTAACTGTATCTTGCAGATTTCCATTATCGTTTGGTTTAAATTATTCTTTTTCCTGTGGTACATTCTTTGATCCATGAACTATTTAGAATTGTGTGTTTAATTTCCAGACATTTGGGAAAATTTCAGAATTTTTTCATTTTATTGATTTCTATTTAATTCATGTGGTCAAAGAACATACACTGCATGATTTCAGTCCTTTTTAAATTTATTGAGATTTGCTTTGCGCACCAGGAAATGGTTTATCTTGGTGTACGTTCCATGTGTACTTAAGAATGTGTGTTCTCTTGTTGGTAGTAGTGCTCTATAATAAAGTCAGTTCATTGCAGCTTTGTCTAAATCGTTAGTATCCTTGGGCTTCCCTGGTAGTCCAGTGGGTAAGGGCACCGCCTTGCAATGCAAGGGTTGCCGGTTCGATCCCTTGCCTGGGCAGATCCCATGTGCCCGTGGAGCAGCTGGACCGATGTGTCCAACTACCGAGCTGGAGTTCTGGAGCGCATGCGCCCAGAGCCAGTGCTCTGCGGTGAGAGGGGCCACTGTGATGGGAGGCCCACGCAGGGCAAAGAACAAAGATGGATGGAAATAAATAAATGAAGGACCAATAAAAGTGTACAAAAAAAAAAGTCTTACATTAAAGTGTTAGTATCCTTGTTTCTTGAGCATGTGTATGTGCATGTGTCTAGTCTATCAGTTAACTGAGAGTAAAGTGTTAAAATTTTTAAATAGTATTTTTGAATTTGTTCTTGTCTCCCTTCAGTTTTTTTTTTAAAGATTTATTTATTTATTTATTTTGGGCGGGGGTCGGGTTGGGTAGGGAGGGGACCAGGCGGGCCACTTCTATTGGTCTTTCCTTTCTCTATGTTCATCCGTCTTTGTTCTTTGGCTCCTATGGGCCTCCCATCGCGGTGGCGTCTGTTGCTGTAGAGCGCCGGCTCTGGGCGCATGCGCTCCAGAGCTCCGGCTCAGTAATTGGACACATCAGTCCAGCCGCTCCGCGGCACGTGGGATCTTCCCAGGCCAGGGCACGAACCGGCGCCCCCTGCACTGCAAGTCGGTGTCCTTACCCACTGGACCACCAGGGGAAGCCCTCCCGTCAGTTTTTGCTTCATGTTCTTCTGTTAATTATGCCTTTCCCATAAATCTTCAGTGTTGTTATATCTATTTAGTTTTATGCCTCATTGACTCCTTATTATATACTCCTTGTGTTTGAATGTTTCTCTTGACGTTAGCATAGCCATTCCAGATTTTAGAATGTGTTTAATTTCCAGACATTTGGGAAAATTTCAGAATTTTTTCATTTTATTGATTTCTATTTAATTCATGTGGTCAAAGAACATACACTGCATGATTTCAGTCCTTTTTAAATTTATTGAGATTTGCTTTGCGCACCAGGAAATGGTTTATCTTGGTGTACGTTCCATGTGTACTTAAGAATGTGTGTTCTCTTGTTGGTAGTAGTGCTCTATAATAAAGTCAGTTCATTGCAGCTTTGTCTAAATCGTTAGTATCCTTGGGCTTCCCTGGTAGTCCAGTGGGTAAGGGCACCGCCTTGCAATGCAAGGGTTGCCGGTTCGATCCCTTGCCTGGGCAGATCCCATGTGCCCGTGGAGCAGCTGGACCGATGTGTCCAACTACCGAGCTGGAGTTCTGGAGCGCATGCGCCCAGAGCCAGTGCTCTGCGGTGAGAGGGGCCACTGTGATGGGAGGCCCACGCAGGGCAAAGAACAAAGATGGATGGAAATAAATAAATGAAGGACCAATAAAAGTGTACAAAAAAAAAAAGTCTTACATTAAAGTGTTAGTATCCTTGTTTCTTGAGCATGTGTATGTGCATGTGTCTAGTCTATCAGTTAGCTGAGAGTAAAGTGTTAAAATTTTTAAATAGTATTTTTGAATTTGTTCTTGTCTCCCTTCAGTTTTTTTTTTAAAGATTTATTTATTTATTTATTTTGGGCGGGGGTCGGGTTGGGTAGGGAGGGGACCAGGCGGGCCACTTCTATTGGTCTTTCCTTTCTCTATGTTCATCCGTCTTTGTTCTTTGGCTCCTATGGGCCTCCCATCGCGGTGGCGTCTGTTGCTGTAGAGCGCCGGCTCTGGGCGCATGCGCTCCAGAGCTCCGGCTCAGTAATTGGACACATCAGTCCAGCCGCTCCGCGGCACGTGGGATCTTCCCAGGCCAGGGCACGAACCGGCGCCCCCTGCACTGCAAGTCGGTGTCCTTACCCACTGGACCACCAGGGGAAGCCCTCCCGTCAGTTTTTGCTTCATGTTCTTCTGTTAATTATGCCTTTCCCATAAATCTTCAGTGTTGTTATATCTATTTAGTTTTATGCCTCATTGACTCCTTATTATATACTCCTTGTGTTTGAATGTTTCTCTTGACGTTAGCATAGCCATTCCAGATTTTATAGAATAAGTGCTTAGATCATATAGCCTTTTTACATCCTTTCACTTTTAATCTACCTGTGTTTTTATGTTTAAAGTGTGTGTCCTGTAACTGGTGTATAGTAAGGTTTTCGTCTAGTCTGAAAACCTTTGCCTTTTAATTGGGACCATTTACTGTATTCAGTGTAATTATTAATATGGCTCATTTAAGTTTCTTTTCTCTCTATCCTATTTGCTTTTGCTTTTTTTGTACTTCTGTATATTCCTTCTGTCATTTGTGTTATTACTGTCATTATCATTGTAATTCTCACTATATTACTGTATAGTTATTTAACTTCAAAAATCAGTTATTCTTGAAGGAAATTAAGATATGAGAATACTTCATATCTACTCATGTATTTACCATTTCTTTAAGGAAATTAGAAGATGAGACTGTTTCTGTATCTACTCCTATTTACCGTTTTCTGCTCTTCTTCATTCGTTCATGAAGATTCAGGTTTCTATATAGTATCTTCTTTCTTTCTGAAGAACTTCATTTAACATTTCTTGTTATTCACGTCCCTTGATGATGAATTCTTTCAGGTTTTGTTTTCATCTTTTATCTATTAATATCTTAATTTGTCTTTATTTTTGAGGGATTTTTTTTAATCACTTTTTTTTTTTTTTAACTTTTGACCTCTTTTACTGATTTTTCATTTATTTATTTTTCATCCATCTTTATTCTTTGGCCTGTGTGATCCTCCCATCACAGTGGTCTCTCTTGTTGCAGAGCACTGGCTCTGGGCACATGCACTCACTCCAGAACACGGGCTTGTAATTGGGCACACCGGTCCAGCCGCTCTGTGGCGGGCATGTGGGATCTCACCAGGCCAGGGTCGAACCAGTGCCCCTTGCACTGCAAGGCGGACTCTTTACTCACTGGATCACCAGGAAAGAATTTTTTTAATGAATGCAGTTAATTTTGTTATTTGTAGTAATTATGGTCTGTAAATTCAGAAAGTACTGAATTAGCAGATACTGAATCATTGTCCCTAGGGGAAATAAAGGGGCTTGATTCTTTCCAGTTTTAGTATATGTGCTACCAAAGTGAGCATGGGTTTGATTCTTGTGAACCTTTAATCATAGTATTTTTGTTACTGATCAGTATGTAACTTTGTTTTAGATGTGTGTCTATTTAAAGAAACATGTATTTAATATATATTGTAGACTCATTAACCTCGAGCTCATGGCCGGCAGCACTGTAACTCATGTCTGGGTGAATCTTATCTAAGGTATATGATAACCTTAGTCTTAACACTTAGACAGCACTTCAGCTCTGTGCTTAGGGCCCATATCTGAATCACCAACAGATAGCATAGAAATGTAAATATTGGGGCACTGGATAGACTGCAAAAAGAATACTTGTTTATTGACTGGGAACTTAAGGTGGCATGGGTTGCTTTGCTTGACCTCACAGGGGAACGTATTGAGTATATTGGGATATTGGAATGTTTTGCTCCTCTGTGCGTGCCCACTGCTATAAGTACTGACATTCAGTTTATCAATTTAGTGACAAATTATTTACTGGCAAATAAAGGAATCAGTGGTTCGAAGTTGGGAAGGGAGGACATTATTTAGCTTACATGTAAAGTACATCATGTGAAATGCTGGCTGGATGAATCACAAACTGGAACCAAGATTTCAGGGAAAACATCAACAGCCTCAGACATGCAGATGATATCACTCTAATGGCAGAAACTGAAGAGAAACTAAAGGGCCTTTTGAGGATGAAAGAGAGTGAAAAAGCTGGGTTAAAACTCAGTATTCAAGGGGCTTCCATGGTGGTCCCGTGGGTATAGAGCTCTCCTTGCACTGCAAGTGGCAGCAGTTCCATCCCTGGACCAGGAAGATCCCAAGTGCCACGGAGCCACTGGACCCGTGTGTCCAGTTACGAGCCAGTGCTCTGGGGTGCATGCACCCAGAGTTGGTGCTCTGCAACGAGAGGGGCCACTGTAATGGAAGGCCCACACAGGCCAAAGAATAAAGATGGATGAAGATAAACTAAATAAAAAACGAGTAAAAGAGGCCAAAATTTAAAACAACAACAAAAAGCTCAGTATTCAAAACAACAAGATCACAGCAGCCTGTCCCATCACTTTATGGCAAATAGAAGGGGCAGAATTGACAGTTTCCTTGGACTATGAAATCACTGAGGACAGTGACTGCAGCCATGAAATTAAAAACACTTGTTTCTTTGAAGGAAAGCTATGACCAACCTAGACAGCGTATTAAAAAGCAGCGACATCACTGCCAACAAAAGTTTGTATAGTCAAAGCTGTGGTTTTTCCCTATGGATTTGAGGATTGGACCATAAAGAAGACTGAGCACCAAAGAGTTGATGCTTTTAAATTGTGGTGTCAGGAGAACACTCCTAAGTCCCTTGGATAGCAGGGAGATCAAACCAGTCATTTCTAAAAGAAATCAATCCTGAATATTCATTGGAAGGACTCCTGCTAAAACTGAAGCTCTTATTTTGGCCACCTGATGCAAAGAGCCAGCTATAGGAAAAGACCCTGCTGCTGGGGAACGTGGAGGGTAGGAGGAGAAGTGGGTGAGATAGGATTAGATGGTTGGATAGTATCCCCAACTTTATGGACATGAGTTTCAGCAAACTCTGGGAGGTAGTGAAAGACTGGGAAACTTGGTGTGCTGCAGTCCATGAGGTCACAGAGTCGGATGTGCCTTAGCAACTGAACAACAAAGGGTTGACTGTGCATTCAGTTCTCTAGGTTTTTTGGGGTGGTTTCCCCCCCCATAATTTAAAAGAATGTTCCATTATCTTTGGGGTTGCATTGTTTCTAGTTGAAAAGTCAGGTCATTCGTATTAATCACCTGACCTTTTCCCTTTGTTTTTGAGAATTTTCTGTTTTTGATTTTCAGTCATTGAGTTTTAAAATTACTTGATGTGGTTTTATGTTTATCCTGCTAGGGGTTCAGTGAGCTTCTGTGGCTAGTATTTTCTGTCACAATTGTCATCTTTTAGGCCATTATATCTTTTTTGTTTGTTCATTTGCTGCATTACTGTTTTTTGGGGGGGACTCTTTTACATATACTTTAACTGATTGATTATCTAACCGGTTATTGAGACTGTTTTTTGTTCATATTGCGCTTCATTTTAGATAGTTGCTCTTTCTTTAAGTTAATCAACCTGATCCCTTTTCAATCTGCTCATTCAAAAAAAGAAAGTTTTTTGGCAAATAGAAGGGCAGAATTGACAGTTTCCTTGGACTATGAAATCACTGAGGACAGTGACTGCAGCCATGAAATTAAAAACACTTGTTTCTTTGAAGGAAAGCTATGACCAACCTAGACAGCGTATTAAAAAGCAGCGACATCACTGCCAACAAAAGTTTGTATAGTCAAAGCTGTGGTTTTTCCCTATGGATTTGAGGATTGGACCATAAAGAAGACTGAGCACCAAAGAGTTGATGCTTTTAAATTGTGGTGTCAGGAGAACACTCCTAAGTCCCTTGGATAGCAGGGAGATCAAACCAGTCATTTCTAAAAGAAATCAATCCTGAATATTCATTGGAAGGACTCCTGCTAAAACTGAAGCTCTTATTTTGGCCACCTGATGCAAAGAGCCAGCTATAGGAAAAGACCCTGCTGCTGGGGAACGTGGAGGGTAGGAGGAGAAGTGGGTGAGATAGGATTAGATGGTTGGATAGTATCCCCAACTTTATGGACATGAGTTTCAGCAAACTCTGGGAGGTAGTGAAAGACTGGGAAACTTGGTGTGCTGCAGTCCATGAGGTCACAGAGTCGGATGTGCCTTAGCAACTGAACAACAAAGGGTTGACTGTGCATTCAGTTCTCTAGGTTTTTGGAGTGGTTTCCCCCCCCATAATTTAAAAGAATGTTCCATTATCTTTGGGGTTGCATTGTTTCTAGTTGAAAAGTCAGGTCATTCGTATTAATCACCTGACCTTTTCCCTTTGTTTTTGAGAATTTTCTGTTTTTGATTTTCAGTCATTGAGTTTTAAAATTACTTGATGTGGTTTTATGTTTATCCTGCTAGGGGTTCAGTGAGCTTCTGTGGCTAGTATTTTCTGTCACAATTGTCATCTTTTAGGCCATTATATCTTTTTTGTTTGTTCATTTGCTGCATTACTGTTTTTTGGGGGGGACTCTTTTACATATACTTTAACTGATTGATTATCTAACCGGTTATTGAGACTGTTTTTTGTTCATATTGCGCTTCATTTTAGATAGTTGCTCTTTCTTTAAGTTAATCAACCTGATCTTCTCCATTGTCAAGTCTGCGTTTAAGCTCATTTGGTGAAATTTTCTTTAGATGAATGTAATTTTCACTTACAGCTTTTCCATTTGGTTCTTTTTCTAGTCTGTGTTTTTCTACCAAGATTCTCAGTTCACTCATTGTATCTGTATTTTACTGTACATATTTAGGAATTATTTTGAAGCTATTTTAGTTTCTAAATGATACTCATTAATTTGACATTTACATTATTTCTTTTTGTTTACATTGGTTGTTTTTTCTTATTCTCATATTTCTTGCTGCTTTTCATGTCCACTAATTTTTTATTTTATGCTAGATGTGGTAATTGTTTTTGTTTTGGCAGATTGTTGATTTGCTGACAAATCACTTTGATCTTTCTCAAGCCTTGATGTTAAAGTTAGGTTGGAACAACAAAACTCTGTAAAAGTTAAAAGCAAAATAAAGGTTTAAAAAAGGAAACAAGCAAACAAAAGAAACACAAGAAAAAAAAAAAGCTAGGTTGGGTCTAGAGCAGTGGCTTGCTGACTTTTTTAAGGGCAAAGTAGTAAATATTTTAGGTTTGTGGGCCTTACAGGTTTTATCTAACTACTCATCAGGAGTAGCCACAGGCTATGTACATAGCACATGAGTGGATTCACTTTCTTCCAATGCAGCTTTGGCCCTTGAACCATATTTTCTGACTCTTGGCCTATACTGTCGCTTACTTTAGGGTTATGTGGTCCCACTTTTAAGGTGTACCTTTTCCGGAATCTCATTTTTAGGCTGTTCATGAGATCTCTCCTACTCTGACTGGCCAACACTTTTACGTCAGGTCTTCCAGCACAGTCTAACCTCTAGAATGGTCATTCAGCTCACAACTCTATCATAGCTGTGTCTTGTGGGTCTTGTTAAGTCTTGTGATGTATATGTGCAGCATTGTATTCGCCAAAGATTTAGGGTTATGAGTTTTGTATTTTTCGTACAATTGTCATCTTTTAGGCCATTATATCTTTTTTGTTTGTTCATTTGCTGCATTACTGTTTTTTGGGGGGGACTCTTTTACATATACTTTAACTGATTGATTATCTAACCGGTTATTGAGACTGTTTTTTGTTCATATTGCGCTTCATTTTAGATAGTTGCTCTTTCTTTAAGTTAATCAACCTGATCTTCTCCATTGTCAAGTCTGCGTTTAAGCTCATTTGGTGAAATTTTCTTTAGATGAATGTAATTTTCACTTACAGCTTTTCCATTTGGTTCTTTTTCTAGTCTGTGTTTTTCTACCAAGATTCTCAGTTCACTCATTGTATCTGTATTTTACTGTACATATTTAGGAATTATTTTGAAGCTATTTTAGTTTCTAAATGATACTCATTAATTTGACATTTACATTATTTCTTTTTGTTTACATTGGTTGTTTTTTCTTATTCTCATATTTCTTGCTGCTTTTCATGTCCACTAATTTTTTATTTTATGCTAGATGTGGTAATTGTTTTTGTTTTGGCAGATTGTTGATTTGCTGACAAATCACTTTGATCTTTCTCAAGCCTTGATGTTAAAGTTAGGTTGGAACAACAAAACTCTGTAAAAGTTAAAAGCAAAATAAAGGTTTAAAAAAGGAAACAAGCAAACAAAAGAAACACAAGAAAAAAAAAAAGCTAGGTTGGGTCTAGAGCAGTGGCTTGCTGACTTTTTTAAGGGCAAAGTAGTAAATATTTTAGGTTTGTGGGCCTTACAGGTTTTATCTAACTACTCATCAGGAGTAGCCACAGGCTATGTACATAGCACATGAGTGGATTCACTTTCTTCCAATGCAGCTTTGGCCCTTGAACCATATTTTCTGACTCTTGGCCTATACTGTCGCTTACTTTAGGGTTATGTGGTCCCACTTTTAAGGTGTACCTTTTCCGGAATCTCATTTTTAGGCTGTTCATGAGATCTCTCCTACTCTGACTGGCCAACACTTTTACGTCAGGTCTTCCAGCACAGTCTAACCTCTAGAATGGTCATTCAGCTCACAACTCTATCATAGCTGTGTCTTGTGGGTCTTGTTAAGTCTTGTGATGTATATGTGCAGCATTGTATTCGGCCAAAGATTTAGACGGAACATTATTATCTAGACTTACCGAGCTCCTTTTCTTTGAAGCTTTCTTTTGTATGTCATCCTGCCCCACAAATCCCAGACAACAGCTTCCTCTGCTCAGTGAGCAGTATCCTTGGGCTCCTCTGCCATGTGATTTTGACAGAAAGCGCCTTCAGAGAGAAAGCCAGGGCATTCCACTGGTGTGCTTCCCTCTTCTCAGTAATTGTATTCCTATGCTTCTTTGGTCCAGTGTCTCAGGAATTGCTTCATATATTTTGCCCAGTTTTGTAGTTGTTTATGTTGGAAGGGTTAGTGTGATCAAATTGCTCTCATAGCTAGAAGCAGAGATTCTTTTTTATGATTTAAAAATGCAGTTTAAAAATGCAGTTTAGGGCTTCCCCTGGTGGTCCAGTGGGTAAGGACACCGCCTTGCAGTGCAAGGGGCGCCGGTTCCATCCCTGGCCTGGGAAGATCCCACGTGCCATGGAGCGGCTGGACTGATGTGTCCAACCACCGAGCTGGAGCTCTGGAGCGCATGCGTCCAGAGCCGGTGCTCGGCGACGACAGACGCCACCGCGATGGGAGGCCCACAGGAGCCAAAGAACAAAGACAGATGAAAATGGAGAAATGAAGGACAAATGGAAGTGGCCCGCCCGCTCCCCTCCCTCCCCAACCCGACCCCCGCCCAAAATAAATAAATAAATCAATCTTTAAAAAAAAAAATGCAGTTTATTTTCCTTGTTTTATAAAGTACATATGATTTTATTGACCAGTTGGTTTTGAAGTAAACGTGTCAAGGAAAACAGTATAAGAGTGTGTGGACATTGGTGAGATTGTGATAGCATGTATATTTTTCAAGTTTACCAGTAACAAATTCAGAACTGATAATGCCATTTTACTTTATTGAAAAGTGATTTCCAAAAAAAAAAAAAAACAAATGCTCTAGTGAATTCCGCCTTGTAGTGCAAGGGGAACTGATTCTATCCCTGGCACGGGAAGATCCCACATGCCGCGGAGCAGTTGGACCGGTGTGTCCAATTACAAGCCAGCGCTCTGGAGCACATGCACCTAGAGCTGGTGCTCTGCAGTGAGAGAGGCTGATGCAATGGGAGGCCCACACAGGCCAAGGAGTTGAGATAGATGAAAATAAATAAATGAAGAATCAAAAAAAGAGACCAAAATTAAAAAAAAAAAAAGTTTGTAGCCCTGAGACAGTCTAAACTTATATTCCGGTTTTAGGTATAGGCAAGGAAAAGAATCTAGCATTAGGGTCAATGTGAGGAATAGGTTGTTTGGAAATCTTTCATACTGTCATTATAAGTAATTCAGTGATTCTGTGCCTTTTACTGAGGCTAATAAGGAAGGAAACATCTGATTACAGTTTAAATTTTGTTTTTCTAGCTTTGTCATTAAGTTTTGAATAAGTTACTTTGAATAATTTACTTGATTCTCTGAGCTTAGGTAACTAAAAATGTAGAAGATAAACAAAAATAAGGTAAGGATGAGTATGTTTTAGAAAGTTAGTGAGGGTTGAATATGGTGAATTTGAGCATTACTGGTTATCAACATTCAGATATGCAGGAGGGCGAAGTGTGGGTTTTGTTAGGAAGAAGTTTGTCATGTTGAGATAAGTTTGGGCAGTTAATTTGGGGCTTCCCTGGTGGCTCAAATGGTAAAGAATCTGCCTGCAATGCAGGAGGCCCAGGTTCGATCCCTGGGTGGGGAATATCCCCTGGAGAATGGAATGGCTCCCCACTCCAGTATTCTTGCCTGGAAAATTCAGAGGAGCCTGGTGGGCTACATGGGACCGCAAAGAATCAGACATGACTGAATGACTTAACACTTCGCCTATTGAGTGTAAACTTGTTTTTGTTCTTTTAGTATGCCATTATGTTTTTACTTTGTTTGGATATAATTAACTTTTTTTTTTTTAAGATTTATTTATTTATTTTGGGCGGGGGTTGGGTTGGGGAGGGAGGGGAGCGGGCGGGCCACTTCTATTGGTCTTTCATTTCTCTATTTTCATTCGTCTTCGTTCTTTGGCTCCTGTGGGCCTCCCATCGCGGTGGCCTCTGTCGCTACAGATCACCGGCTCTGGGCGCATGCGCTCCAGAGCTCCAGCTTGGTGATTGGACACATCAGTCCAGCCGCTCCGCGGCATGTGGGATCTTCCCAGGCCAGGCCTCGAACTGACGCCCCTTGCACTGCAAGGCGGTGTCCTTACCCACTGGACCACCAGGGGAAGCCCACATGTGTCTTTTAAAATTGTGGTTTTTAAGAGTGTATGTCCAGTAGTGGGATTGCTGGGTCATATGGTAGATTTACTCCTAGTTTTTTTTTTTTAAAGAGTCTCCATACTGTTCTCCATAATGGCTGTGTTATTTTACTTTCCTACCAACTGTGCAGAAGGGTTCTCTTTTCTCTATTTTCCCTTCCAGCATTTATTGTTTGTAGATTTTTTGATGGTCATTCTGACCAGTGTGATACGATACTTGATTGTGGTTTTGATATTCATTTCCCTAATAACGATGATGTTGAGCATCTTTTGTTGTGTTTATATATTCTTTGAAGAAATGTCTATTTAGGTTTTCTGCCCATTTTTTGATTGGACTGTTTGTTTTACTGATATTGAACTTAAGAGCTGCTTATATCTTTTGGAAATTAATCCTTTGTCAGTTGTTTCATTTGCAATTATTTTCTCTCATTCTGGGGGTTGTCTGTTTTTTTAAATTTTTTAGCATTTTTTTTTCTTTTTTTTTTTTTGGCTGGGGTGGTGAGTGGGTTGGGGAGGGAGCGGGGAGGGCAGGCCACTTCTGTTGGTCTTTCATTTATCTATTTTTCATTGATCTTTGTTCTTTGGCCCGTGTGGGCCTCCCATCGCAGTGGCTTCTGTTGTCGCAGAGCTCCGGAGCAGTAATTGGACACGTCGGTCCAGCCGCTCTGCGGCACATGGGATCTTCCCAGGCCAGGGATCGAACCCGTGCCCCTTGCACTGCAAGGTGGTGTCTTTACCCACTGGACCACCAGGGAAGCCCCTGAGGGTTGTCTTTTAATCTTGTTTATTGTTTGCTTTGCTGTGCAGAAACTTTTAAGTAGGCCCCACTTGTTTATTTTTATTTCCATTATTCTAAGAGGTGAGTCATAGAGGATCTTGCTGTGATTAATGTTAAGGAGTGTATCGTCTTTGTTTTCTTAAGAGCTTTATAGTTTCTGGCCTTATGTTTAAGTCTTCAATCCATTTTGAGTTTTAATTTTTGCGTGTGGTGTTAGGAAGTGTTCTAGTTCATTCTTTTACATATAGCTGTCGAGTTTTCCCAGCACCACTTATTGAAGAGGCTGTCTTTTCTCCATTGTATATTCTTGCTTCTTTTGTGAAAGGTAAGGTGCCCATAGGTATGTGGGTTTATCCCTGGGCTTTCTATCTTGTTCCATTGGTCTGTATTATACACCATACTATCTTGATGACTGTAGCTTTGGAGTATAGTCTGTAGTCAGAAAGATTGATTCCTTCGGCTGTTTTTCTTTCTCAGGATTGCTTTGGCTATTTTGTGTTTCCATACAAATTGAAATATTTTGTTCTAGTTCTGTGAAAAATGCCATTGTTAATTTGATAGGGATTGCATTGACACTGTATGCTTTGGGTAGTATAGATGACTGAAGTTTTAATTTCATTCAGTAATTAGAATTTGGCATTATGAGTAGATCATAGAAAGAAGGGGAGTTGTTTTTGTTTTGTAAACCTCAAAATATAAGTGTATGTATATCTCCATAATCCAGAATATTACAATTTTTATTTAGTATAGGATCTCTTATTTTAAAGTAGTTGATTCACCTTTTTTACGGAAAAAAAGACTAAAATCAGTATGTTTTTTCAAAAAAAGTCTAGAAAAGAAATACTGCAGAGTAATTACAGAAGAGAGCATGGACTTTTACACTCTAGTAATTCAATCTTTCATTTTCTTTTGCGTTCTTTGGCCCGTGTGGGCCTCCCATCGACCGCCTCGGAGCAGTAATTGGACACGCCGGTCCAGCCGCTCTGCGGCACATGGGATCTTCCCAGGCCAGGGATCGAACCGTGCCCCTTGCACTGCAAGGTGGTGTCTTTACCCACTGGACCACCAGGGAAGCCCCTGAGGGTTGTCTTTTAATCTTGTTTATTGTTTGCTTTGCTGTGCAGAAACTTTTAAGTAGGCCCCACTTGTTTCTTTTTATTTCCATTATTCTAAGAGGTGAGTCATAGAGGATCTTGCTGTGATTAATGTTAAGGAGTGTATCGTCTTTGTTTTCTTAAGAGCTTTATAGTTTCTGGCCTTATGTTTAAGTCTTCAATCCATTTTGAGTTTTAATTTTTGCGTGTGGTGTTAGGAAGTGTTCTAGTTCATTCTTTTACATATAGCTGTCGAGTTTTCCCAGCACCACTTATTGAAGAGGCTGTCTTTTCTCCATTGTATATTCTTGCTTCTTTTGTGAAAGGTAAGGTGCCCATAGGTATGTGGGTTTATCCCTGGGCTTTCTATCTTGTTCCATTGGTCTGTATTATACACCATACTATCTTGATGACTGTAGCTTTGGAGTATAGTCTGTAGTCAGAAAGATTGATTCCTTCGGCTGTTTTTCTTTCTCAGGATTGCTTTGGCTATTTTGTGTTTCCATACAAATTGAAATATTTTGTTCTAGTTCTGTGAAAAATGCCATTGTTAATTTGATAGGGATTGCATTGACACTGTATGCTTTGGGTAGTATAGATGACTGAAGTTTTAATTTCATTCAGTAATTAGAATTTGGCATTATGAGTAGATCATAGAAAGAAGGGGAGTTGTTTTTGTTTTGTAAACCTCAAAATATAAGTGTATGTATATCTCCATAATCCAGAATATTACAATTTTTATTTAGTATAGGATCTCTTATTTTAAAGTAGTTGATTCACCTTTTTTACGGAAAAAAAGACTAAAATCAGTATGTTTTTTCAAAAAAAGTCTAGAAAAGAAATACTGCAGAGTAATTACAGAAGAGAGCATGGACTTTTACACTCTAGTAATTCAATCTTGAGCCCATCACTTTTTTCAGTTTTGTGACTCCAGGGAAGTTGTGTATGTGTGCTCAGTTGTGTCCAACTCTTTGTGACCCCCATAGGCTGTAGCCCACTAGGCTCCTCTATTCAGGGAAGTTAACTTAGCCTATTTATATTTCCATTTCCTCATCTGTGAAATGAAGATAAGAGTAATGCCTATTTTACAAGGTGGTTTTGAGCATGGTAAGACCGTGAGATAGACGTCCTTGGCTAGCCTTAGTGTTCCCATAAATGTTATCATATTGTGAAGTAGAAGCAAACAGTCAAATATTTTGGATAGTTATCAAATATTTTGGATAGTTACAAGGTGTTTGCTGGGTGACAGCTTATCTTGTTTCAGGAGCTCACACTTACAGGGCTGATCAAGTAGGAGCACGTAATTTACTGCATTTGCGCTTGTGCATAAATACATATCTCAGAAGATATAGCACATGAACTTGAGAGTTGTTCAGTTCATGTCCAGCTTTCAACTCCACGGACTGCATCACCCCAGGGGGCTTTCCCTTCCCTGTCCTTCACTATCTCCTGGAGCTTTCTCAAACTCATATCCATTGAGCTAGTGATGCCATCCAACCATCTCATCCACTGTTGCCCCCTTCTCCCGCCCTCCATCTTCCCCAGCATCAGCGTCGTTTCCAGTGAGTCGATCTTGGCACCAGGTGGCAGGGTCAGGGGCACTGACAGCAGCAGTCCTGAGAGGTGTGGCATGCTGGCGTAAGTCCTTTTGGGGGAGGGTGCCATTATCCCTACCATATTGACACTGTATGCTTTGGGTAGTATAGATGACTGAAGTTTTAATTTCATTCAGTAATTAGAATTTGGCATTATGAGTAGATCATAGAAAGAAGGGAGTTGTTTTTGTTTTGTAAACCTCAAAATATAAGTGTATGTATATCTCCATAATCCAGAATATTACAATTTTTATTTAGTATAGGATCTCTTATTTTAAAGTAGTTGATTCACCTTTTTTACGGAAAAAAAGACTAAAATCAGTATGTTTTTTCAAAAAAAGTCTAGAAAAGAAATACTGCAGAGTAATTACAGAAGAGAGCATGGACTTTTACACTCTAGTAATTCAATCTTGAGCCCATCACTTTTTTCAGTTTTGTGACTCCAGGGAAGTTGTGTATGTGTGCTCAGTTGTGTCCAACTCTTTGTGACCCCCATAGGCTGTAGCCCACTAGGCTCCTCTATTCAGGGAAGTTAACTTAGCCTATTTATATTTCCATTTCCTCATCTGTGAAATGAAGATAAGAGTAATGCCTATTTTACAAGGTGGTTTTGAGCATGGTAAGACCGTGAGATAGACGTCCTTGGCTAGCCTTAGTGTTCCCATAAATGTTATCATATTGTGAAGTAGAAGCAAACAGTCAAATATTTTGGATAGTTATCAAATATTTTGGATAGTTACAAGGTGTTTGCTGGGTGACAGCTTATCTTGTTTCAGGAGCTCACACTTACAGGGCTGATCAAGTAGGAGCACGTAATTTACTGCATTTGCGCTTGTGCATAAATACATATCTCAGAAGATATAGCACATGAACTTGAGAGTTGTTCAGTTCATGTCCAGCTTTCAACTCCACGGACTGCATCACCCCAGGGGGCTTTCCCTTCCCTGTCCTTCACTATCTCCTGGAGCTTTCTCAAACTCATATCCATTGAGCTAGTGATGCCATCCAACCATCTCATCCACTGTTGCCCCCTTCTCCGCCCTCCATCTTCCCCAGCATCAGCGTCGTTTCCAGTGAGTCGATCTTGGCACCAGGTGGCAGGGTCAGGGGCACTGACAGCAGCAGTCCTGAGAGGTGTGGCATGCTGGCGTAAGTCCTTTTGGGGGAGGGTGCCATTATCCCTACCATAGTTTGGCTGCATGCCAAACGACAGGGAGGGAACATAGCCTCACCCTTCAGCAGAAAATTGGGTTAAAAATTTACTGAGCATAGCCTTGTCCACCAGAGCAAGACCCAGTTTTCCCCACAGCCAGTCCCTCCTATCAGGAAGCATGCACAAGCTTCTTATTCTCATCCATCAGAGGGCAGACAGAATGAAAACCACAGTCATAGAAAACTAACCAAAATGATCACATCGATCACGGCTCTGTGTAAGTTAATGAGAGTGTGAGCCATGCCATGTAGGGCCTCCCAAGACGGATGGGTCTTCGTGGAGAGTCCTGACAAAATGGGGTCGGAGAAGGGAAGGGCAAACTACTTCAGCATTTTTGCTTCGAGATTCCCATGAACAGTATGAAAAGGCAAACAGGACACTCGAGAGTTAGACCTTTTCAAATCCTGTTTCTCTGGCCTCCTAGCTCTGTGACTTAAGGCAAGTTGTTTCTCTTTTCCCCTTCCTTCCCTCACAACATTTTCAGGCAGTTACTATTATTTTTCTTATTTTACATGAGAAAGTGAAGCACAGAAAGGCTCGTTAATAACTTTCTCAGGGTTGCACATTTGTAAGTGACAGACCTGGAATTTGGAACCAGGCAGTTTGAGCACATGATTCATGAGAGGTCTTAGTGAGTGTCTCTGACCAAGTCTCCTCTTCTTGAAGCCCAAATGGTAGTGACCTCTTTTGGATTTTATTTTGTAAGCACTTTTAGAAATGGAGTACTTAGTTTGTGGCTAATTTTGGTTTGAGTCTCTTTTTTTTTTTGTGGGGGGGATGCAGGTTGGGGGGGGGGTGGGCCGGGCAGGCCATTTCTATTGGTCTTTTCATTTATCTATTTTCATCCATCTTTGTTCTTTGACCCATGTGGGCCTCCCATCGCAGTGGCCTCTGTTGTCGCAGAGCACCGGCTCTGGGCGCATGTGCTCCAGAGCTCCGTCTCCGTAATTGGGCACATGGGTCCTGCTGCTCTGTGGCACGCCCTCCATCTACCCCTGCATCAGCGTCGTTTCCAGTGAGTCGATCTTGGCACCAGGTGGCAGGGTCAGGGGCACTGACAGCAGCAGTCCTGAGAGGTGTGGCATGCTGGCGTAAGTCCTTTTGGGGGAGGGTGCCATTATCCCTACCATAGTTTGGCTGCATGCCAAACGACAGGGAGGGAACATAGCCTCACCCTTCAGCAGAAAATTGGGTTAAAAATTTACTGAGCATAGCCTTGTCCACCAGAGCAAGACCCAGTTTTCCCCACAGCCAGTCCCTCCTATCAGGAAGCATGCACAAGCTTCTTATTCTCATCCATCAGAGGGCAGACAGAATGAAAACCACAGTCATAGAAAACTAACCAAAATGATCACATCGATCACGGCTCTGTGTAAGTTAATGAGAGTGTGAGCCATGCCATGTAGGGCCTCCCAAGACGGATGGGTCTTCGTGGAGAGTCCTGACAAAATGGGGTCGGAGAAGGGAAGGGCAAACTACTTCAGCATTTTTGCTTCGAGATTCCCATGAACAGTATGAAAAGGCAAACAGGACACTCGAGAGTTAGACCTTTTCAAATCCTGTTTCTCTGGCCTCCTAGCTCTGTGACTTAAGGCAAGTTGTTTCTCTTTTCCCCTTCCTTCCCTCACAACATTTTCAGGCAGTTACTATTATTTTTCTTATTTTACATGAGAAAGTGAAGCACAGAAAGGCTCGTTAATAACTTTCTCAGGGTTGCACATTTGTAAGTGACAGACCTGGAATTTGGAACCAGGCAGTTTGAGCACATGATTCATGAGAGGTCTTAGTGAGTGTCTCTGACCAAGTCTCCTCTTCTTGAAGCCCAAATGGTAGTGACCTCTTTTGGATTTTATTTTGTAAGCACTTTTAGAAATGGAGTACTTAGTTTGTGGCTAATTTTGGTTTGAGTCTCTTTTTTTTTTTGTGGGGGGGATGCAGGTTGGGGAGGGAGTGGGGCGGGCAGGCCATTTCTATTGGTCTTTTCATTTATCTATTTTCATCCATCTTTGTTCTTTGACCCATGTGGGCCTCCCATCGCAGTGGCCTCTGTTGTCGCAGAGCACCGGCTCTGGGCGCATGTGCTCCAGAGCTCCGTCTCCGTAATTGGGCACATGGGTCCTGCTGCTCTGTGGCACGTGGGATCTTCCCAGGCCAGGGATCGAACCGGTGCCCCTTGCACTGCAAGGCGGTGTCCTTACCCACTGGACCACCAGGGAAGCCCTGAGTCTCATTTTTTAAAATGATGGTTTTTATTTAAAAATTTACTGAGTATTTCAACAACGAATTTGTAAAGTTTCTCACTGGAGCAAGTGCCAGGAAGATAATTTTTACTATAATAGTGATTCTGGATAGCAGTAAGGATTTATTATTATTATTTTTTTAATATTTTAAAGTTTTGGCACAACTTTAGATGTATTTTGGTTTCCCTCTGATTTTAACATAACATGTTTCTAGTTCACATTCCAAGTACACTGTCTCAGAATTAGTTAGCTTTTTTTTTAGTTTTGGCTGCTTTTATTGGTCCTTCATTTATTTATTTTCATCTATCTTAATTCTTTGACCTGTGTGGGCCTCCCATCTTAGTGGCCTCTCTCGTTGCAGAGCACTGGCTCTGGGCGCATGTGCTCCAGAGCGCTGGCTCGTAATTGGACACACCGGACCAACCTCTCTGCGGCATATGGGATCTTCTGGGGCCAGGGATCGAACCAGCACCCCTTACACTGCAAGGCGGACTCTTTACTCTCTGGACCACTGGGCAAGCCCTGAGTCTCATTTTTTAAAATGATGGTTTTTATTTAAAAATTTACTGAGTATTTCAACAACGAATTTGTAAAGTTTCTCACTGGAGCAAGTGCCAGGAAGATAATTTTTACTATAATAGTGATTCTGGATAGCAGTAAGGATTTATTATTATTATTTTTTTAATATTTTAAAGTTTTGGCACAACTTTAGATGTATTTTGGTTTCCCTCTGATTTTAACATAACATGTTTCTAGTTCACATTCCAAGTACACTGTCTCAGAATTAGTTAGCTTTTTTTTTAGTTTTGGCTGCTTTTATTGGTCCTTCATTTATTTATTTTCATCTATCTTAATTCTTTGACCTGTGTGGGCCTCCCATCTTAGTGGCCTCTCTCGTTGCAGAGCACTGGCTCTGGGCGCATGTGCTCCAGAGCGCTGGCTCGTAATTGGACACACCGGACCAACCTCTCTGCGGCATATGGGATCTTCTGGGGCCAGGGATCGAACCAGCACCCCTTACACTGCAAGGCGGACTCTTTACTCTCTGGACCACTGGGGAAGCCCCTTAGTTGGCTTTTAACTACGTTGTCTAGCTGAAAAAGACAACAGTTTTCTTAAGAATTTGCTGTCTTTGGTTTAGATGGAGCCAGCTGTGTAATTATTTGGTTCTTCTCTTTGACCCCCAATTCTAAAAGGTTTTATACAGCATTATAATTCACTGTATTAGCTGAAACGAATTTTCAGATGATTACAAATGAGAAACTGTAATTTGACTAAGATTACCTAAGCCATCCTTTAAAAGTTTGTACGCTGAAGTGGAGCACTGATTTTAAGTCTAGGTTGTTGTGTAATTTAGAGTAAGTTACTAGATCCTCATCTGTAAAAATTCTCATTTGTCATTGGGTAAATATGAAAAGTCCTTGGCCTGGCAGTAAGTGCTAAATAGATACTAAGTAGTAGTAAGAATAAAAGTAATAAAGTGTGTATGTATATGTGTACATTTTATAAAATCTCATAAGGCAGAGTGTCTTACTGGTTTGGATAAGTGACCTATCCAGCCTATTTTTCTAGGTTCCAGGAGACTTTAAATGCTTGTCATGGACTTACCCTTACCACCTGATCTAAGAATCCTGTATTTATTTATTTGTTTTTGGTTGTGTTGGGTCTTTGTTGAGGTGCAAGCTTTCCTCTTAGTTTTGTGGTGATTGGGGGCTACTCTCTAGTTGCAGTGTGTAGGCTTCTCCACAGTGGCTTCTCTTGTGGAGCACAGGTTTTAGGGTGGGCAGGCTTCAGCTGTTGGAGCATGTGGGTTCAATAGTTTCATCGCACAGGCTCAATAGCTATGGCGTGTAAGGGCTTAGTTGCTCTGTGGCTTGTGGGATCTTCCCAGATCAGGAGTTGAACCCGTCTGTGTGTGTGTTGTGTTGGGCAGGTGGGTTCTTTACCACTGAGCCACTAGGGAAGTTCGAAGAATCCTTTAGCTATGACATACCTAGTATGAATTTGTTTTCAGATTGATGTGACATTATGAATTAATCAAGAGGAATACCCTTGGAAGAAAGTCTTATGTTCATGATAGCCACATCTGGATTTCTTTTTTCCTCTGTCGATCACCCTGCTTGTCTAGCTTGTCAAAGAAGTGTCTGGATTTATTAGATTGTCTACACTAAAGGAATACCTCATGTCATTTCTCAAACTATTTCAAGTCATCTTTTGCTAGGGGCCTTTTTCTAGCATAAATCTAGAAGTTTTTTAGCTTAAGATTGCCCAACTGCAGGCATAAAATGACATTGTACAAGGTTTATATACCACTATATAGTGTATTAGTCTACCTGGGCTGCCATACCAAAACATCACATAGACTAGGCGGCCTAAACAAGAGAAATTTATTTCTTACAGTTCTGAAGGCTGGGAAGTCTAAGATCAGAGTATGGGGAGTTAGGTTTCATTCTCAGGCCTTTTTTCCTGGCTTACAGGTTGCTGCCTTCTCGTTGTGTGCTCACATGACCTCTTCATGTGACCATAGCCCCACCCTCAGATCCCATGTATTCCTCATTACCTCTGAAAGGCCCCATTTCTAAACACAACCTACTGGACCTTAGAGCTCCAACGTAATGAATTTTGAGAAAACACAGTTTATAACATATGGCATATATGGGTTAAGAAAGTGAGCTCCGGAGTTGAATTGCTGGAATCATATTACTATGTATTGAGTGAATTTCTTAACGTTTCTGTCTCTCACTTTTTAAAAATATGTTAAATGGGATATTAACAACAACACTGCAACAGTAGGATTATAAGGAGTAAAATGAATTCTTGCATCATATAAACACTTAGAATAATAAGTAGAGAATATGCATGATTTTCTGAAAGTGTTCTTCTAAATTGAACATAGACCAATAAAAAAATATGATTAGTATATTAAAGCTAGTTTGGTTCATGAAGTTTCTTTAACATAAACATGTTATTGCCTCTTGACAAATGATGAGGTTCCCCGGTGGCTCAGACGGTAAAGAATCCGCCTGCAGTGCGGAGACCTGGGTTCAATCCCTGGGTTGGCAAGATCTCCTGCAGAAGGATATGGCTACCTCCTCTGGTATTTTTGCCTGGAAAATTCCATGGTTCATCCATGGGTTGTCAAAAGAGTCGGACACAACTGAGCGACTTTCACTTTCACCTGAGAAAGATGGGTTCTATACATACTTAATCATTTTTATAAATTATAATTTAATCTGGATTAATGGAACTAATAATGGTACTACCTTTTCCTTTCCATCTTGGCTTTTTCTCTGTAGATAAAGTTTTGTGTTAACTCATTAAAACCTGAACCCCTTGCTTGCTCAACTCTTTATAGTCTTCTTCCAACTCTGTCTTTATTTCTGCTGAGGTTATATTCTATTTGTTTTTCAGATGAGACACTTTTTGCTCTTCCTGCTGCATCTGAGCCTGTGATACACTCCTCTGCAGGCAAGTTCTTTCTGCTAGCCTTTTACCCTCTGTATATTCTAACATTTCTGAAGCTGGGATCTTCATAGTGACCATTTTTCCTGGCTTACAGGTTGCTGCCTTCTCGTTGTGTGCTCACATGACCTCTTCATGTGACCATAGCCCCACCCTCAGATCCCATGTATTCCTCATTACCTCTGAAAGGCCCCATTTCTAAACACAACCTACTGGACCTTAGAGCTCCAACGTAATGAATTTTGAGAAAACACAGTTTATAACATATGGCATATATGGGTTAAGAAAGTGAGCTCCGGAGTTGAATTGCTGGAATCATATTACTATGTATTGAGTGAATTTCTTAACGTTTCTGTCTCTCACTTTTTAAAAATATGTTAAATGGGATATTAACAACAACACTGCAACAGTAGGATTATAAGGAGTAAAATGAATTCTTGCATCATATAAACACTTAGAATAATAAGTAGAGAATATGCATGATTTTCTGAAAGTGTTCTTCTAAATTGAACATAGACCAATAAAAAAATATGATTAGTATATTAAAGCTAGTTTGGTTCATGAAGTTTCTTTAACATAAACATGTTATTGCCTCTTGACAAATGATGAGGTTCCCCGGTGGCTCAGACGGTAAAGAATCCGCCTGCAGTGCGGAGACCTGGGTTCAATCCCTGGGTTGGCAAGATCTCCTGCAGAAGGATATGGCTACCTCCTCTGGTATTTTTGCCTGGAAAATTCCATGGTTCATCCATGGGTTGTCAAAAGAGTCGGACACAACTGAGCGACTTTCACTTTCACCTGAGAAAGATGGGTTCTATACATACTTAATCATTTTTATAAATTATAATTTAATCTGGATTAATGGAACTAATAATGGTACTACCTTTTCCTTTCCATCTTGGCTTTTTCTCTGTAGATAAAGTTTTGTGTTAACTCATTAAAACCTGAACCCCTTGCTTGCTCAACTCTTTATAGTCTTCTTCCAACTCTGTCTTTATTTCTGCTGAGGTTATATTCTATTTGTTTTTCAGATGAGACACTTTTTGCTCTTCCTGCTGCATCTGAGCCTGTGATACACTCCTCTGCAGGCAAGTTCTTTCTGCTAGCCTTTTACCCTCTGTATATTCTAACTTTAGCTCTTTAGTTATGTTAACTCTGTGCTTAGTGATTAGAATTTACTAAAAATTAGCATGGTTCCAAGAATGCTCGACTACTGACCAAGTTGAAATAATGCATTTTATATGCTATATCCAAGTGAGAAATGGGCAGAGGCCTGGCTAATAATTGGAAATGTGTAAGGAATTCTTGGACCCTTGATTTATGTCTACATGTTGACTAGTCATTTCCTCCAAATACAGTTTATTTGCTTATAACTGACAGGCTTTCACAGAAAAGAATGCCAGTCTATTTCATTTAATTATCCAGTGCCCTTTCTTTCCTATCCTGTCAGTCAAACTCTCTTCTCAAATTCTCATTCCTTCTTCTAAGACTAGTTAACAGTAGGTTTTCTCAGTTAATTATACTTAAAGTTTTTCTCAAAGATGTAATGTCTTTGCATAGCATATAATTACTTCTATAGCCATGCACATTTTTTTGACAATAGCTTTAATTTTTCAATAGTGATTTGGTCTACTTGATTATTATTTATTAACTAAATGTTATTAGCATTTTAGTTAAGAGTGAGTCTTTAATAACACTATTTTTGAATCTGTCATAAAACTTGAATTAACGCTGAGAACACTGGCATTCTCTAACTTTCCTTTCTGTCCACGCTCACAGAAATAATTATGGATTTGAAGGAGCAGCCAGGTAACACTGTTTCCGCTGGTCAAGAGGATTTTCCATCTGTCCTACTTGAAACTGCTGCTTCTCTTCCTTCTTTATCTCCTCTCTCAGCTGCTTCTTTTAAAGAACGTGAATACCTTGATGATTTACCAGCAGTACTGCCCACTGAAGGAACACATCAAGAAATTTCAAATGAAGCTTCTAAAGAATTCTCAGAGAAGGCAAAAAATCCATTCATACAGAGAGATTTAACAGAGTTTTCAGAATTGGAATACTCAGAAATGGAATCATCATTCAGTGGCTCTCACAAAGCAGAACCTGCCGTAACAGTAGCAAATCCTAAGGAAGAAATAATTGTGAAGAGTAAAGATGAAGAAGAGGACTTAGTTAGTAATAACATCCATCGTACTCAGCAGCAGTTACCTGTAGTCCTTAACAAATCAGTCAAAGAAGAGAATAAAGCTATGTTGCTAGAAAAAACAAAGGATGGTTTTAATGAAAAGGGAGTTGTAGCAGAAGCTCCTATGAGAGAGGAATATGCAGACTTCAAGCCATTTGAGCGAGTATGGGAAGTAAAAGATACTTATAAGCAAGATAGTGATGTTTTGACAGCTGGAGGTAATACAGAGAGCATACTGGAAGGTCAAGTGGATAAGAAATGTCTTACAGATAGCCTTGAACAAACCAATCATGAGAAAGATAGTGAAAGCAGTAATGATGACACTTCATTTCCCAGTACACCGGAAGCTAGAAAAGACGGTTCAGGCGCATACATCACGTGTGCCGCCTTTAACCCAACAACAGTAGGTTTTCTCAGTTAATTATACTTAAAGTTTTTCTCAAAGATGTAATGTCTTTGCATAGCATATAATTACTTCTATAGCCATGCACATTTTTTTGACAATAGCTTTAATTTTTCAATAGTGATTTGGTCTACTTGATTATTATTTATTAACTAAATGTTATTAGCATTTTAGTTAAGAGTGAGTCTTTAATAACACTATTTTTGAATCTGTCATAAAACTTGAATTAACGCTGAGAACACTGGCATTCTCTAACTTTCCTTTCTGTCCACGCTCACAGAAATAATTATGGATTTGAAGGAGCAGCCAGGTAACACTGTTTCCGCTGGTCAAGAGGATTTTCCATCTGTCCTACTTGAAACTGCTGCTTCTCTTCCTTCTTTATCTCCTCTCTCAGCTGCTTCTTTTAAAGAACGTGAATACCTTGATGATTTACCAGCAGTACTGCCCACTGAAGGAACACATCAAGAAATTTCAAATGAAGCTTCTAAAGAATTCTCAGAGAAAGCAAAAAATCCATTCATACAGAGAGATTTAACAGAGTTTTCAGAATTGGAATACTCAGAAATGGAATCATCATTCAGTGGCTCTCACAAAGCAGAACCTGCCGTAACAGTAGCAAATCCTAAGGAAGAAATAATTGTGAAGAGTAAAGATGAAGAAGAGGACTTAGTTAGTAATAACATCCATCGTACTCAGCAGCAGTTACCTGTAGTCCTTAACAAATCAGTCAAAGAAGAGAATAAAGCTATGTTGCTAGAAAAAACAAAGGATGGTTTTAATGAAAAGGGAGTTGTAGCAGAAGCTCCTATGAGAGAGGAATATGCAGACTTCAAGCCATTTGAGCGAGTATGGGAAGTAAAAGATACTTATAAGCAAGATAGTGATGTTTTGACAGCTGGAGGTAATACAGAGAGCATACTGGAAGGTCAAGTGGATAAGAAATGTCTTACAGATAGCCTTGAACAAACCAATCATGAGAAAGATAGTGAAAGCAGTAATGATGACACTTCATTTCCCAGTACACCGGAAGCTAGAAAAGACGGTTCAGGCGCATACATCACGTGTGCCGCCTTTAACCCAACAACAACAGAAAACATTTCAACAAGCATTTTCCCCTTGTTGGAAGATCAAACTTCAGAAAATAAGACAGATGAAAAAAAAATAGAAGAGAAAAAGGCCCAAATCGTAACAGAGAAGCATGCAAGCACCAAAACCTCAAATCCTTTCCTTGTGGCAGCACAGGATTCTAAGACAGACTACGTCATCACAGATCAGGTATCAAAGGTGACCAAAGAAGTCCTGGCAAACATGCCCGAAGGTCTTACCCCAGATTTAGTACAGGAAGCTTGTGAAAGTGAATTGAATGAAGCCACAGGTACAAAAATTGCCTTTGAAACAAAAATGGACTTGGTTCAAACTTCAGAAGCTGTGCAAGAGTCCCTGTACCCTGCAGCACAGCTTTGCCCATCCTTTGAAGAATCTGAAGCTACTCCTTCGCCAGTTCTGCCTGACATTGTCATGGAAGCACCGTTAAATTCTGTAGTTCCTAGTGCTGGTGCTTCCGCAGTGCAGCTCAGTTCATCAACCTTAGAAGCTCCTCCTCCCGTTACTTATGAAAGCATAAAGCTTGAACCTGAAAATCCTCCACCATATGAGGAGGCCATGAATGTATCACTGAAAAAAGCATCAGGAATGCATGAAGAAATTAAAGAGCCTGAAAGTATTAGTGTAGCTGTTCAGGAAACAGAAGCTCCTTATATTTCTATTGCGTGTGATTTAATTAAAGAAACAAAGCTCTCCACTGAACCAACTCCCGATTTCTCTAGTTATTCAGAAATAGCGAAAGTTGCACAGCCAGTGCCTGAGCATTCTGAGCTAGTTGAGGATTCCTCACCCGATTCTGAACCAGTTGACTTGTTTAGTGATGATTCGATACCTGAAGTTCCACAAAAACAAGATGAAGCTGTAATACTTGAGAAAGAAAATCTCATTGAAACTTCATCTGAGTCAATGATAGGACTTGAAAATAAGGAAAAGCTCAGTGCTTCACCATCACCTGAGGGAGGAAAACCATATTTGGAATCTTTTCAGCCCAATTTAGGCATCACAAAGGATACCTTATCACCCGATGAAGTTTCAGCATTGACCCAAAAGGAGAAAATTCCTTTGCAGATGGAGGAGCTCAGTACTGCAGTTTATTCAAATGATGGTTTATTCATGGCTCAGGAAGCAAAAATAAGAGAAAGTGAAACATTTTCAGATTCATCTCCAAAAAGATTAGAGAAGCATGCAAGCACCAAAACCTCAAATCCTTTCCTTGTGGCAGCACAGGATTCTAAGACAGACTACGTCATCACAGATCAGGTATCAAAGGTGACCAAAGAAGTCCTGGCAAACATGCCCGAAGGTCTTACCCCAGATTTAGTACAGGAAGCTTGTGAAAGTGAATTGAATGAAGCCACAGGTACAAAAATTGCCTTTGAAACAAAAATGGACTTGGTTCAAACTTCAGAAGCTGTGCAAGAGTCCCTGTACCCTGCAGCACAGCTTTGCCCATCCTTTGAAGAATCTGAAGCTACTCCTTCGCCAGTTCTGCCTGACATTGTCATGGAAGCACCGTTAAATTCTGTAGTTCCTAGTGCTGGTGCTTCCGCAGTGCAGCTCAGTTCATCAACCTTAGAAGCTCCTCCTCCCGTTACTTATGAAAGCATAAAGCTTGAACCTGAAAATCCTCCACCATATGAGGAGGCCATGAATGTATCACTGAAAAAAGCATCAGGAATGCATGAAGAAATGAAAGAGCCTGAAAGTATTAGTGTAGCTGTTCAGGAAACAGAAGCTCCTTATATTTCTATTGCGTGTGATTTAATTAAAGAAACAAAGCTCTCCACTGAACCAACTCCCGATTTCTCTAGTTATTCAGAAATAGCGAAAGTTGCACAGCCAGTGCCTGAGCATTCTGAGCTAGTTGAGGATTCCTCACCCGATTCTGAACCAGTTGACTTGTTTAGTGATGATTCGATACCTGAAGTTCCACAAAAACAAGATGAAGCTGTAATACTTGAGAAAGAAAATCTCATTGAAACTTCATCTGAGTCAATGATAGGACTTGAAAATAAGGAAAAGCTCAGTGCTTCACCATCACCTGAGGGAGGAAAACCATATTTGGAATCTTTTCAGCCCAATTTAGGCATCACAAAGGATACCTTATCACCCGATGAAGTTTCAGCATTGACCCAAAAGGAGAAAATTCCTTTGCAGATGGAGGAGCTCAGTACTGCAGTTTATTCAAATGATGGTTTATTCATGGCTCAGGAAGCAAAAATAAGAGAAAGTGAAACATTTTCAGATTCATCTCCAATTGAGATTATAGATGAGTTCCCTACATTTGTCAGTTCTAAAGCAGATTCTTCTCCTACATTAGCCAGGGAATACACTGACCTAGAAGTATCCCGCAAAAGTGAAATTGCTCATGTCCAGGATGAAGCTGAGTCATTGCCTTGTGCAGGATTATCCCACGACCTTTACTTCAAGAGTGTACAGCCTAAAGAGGAAGAAAAAGCTCATGTCCCAGATGAGTTCCCCAAAGAGAGGGCTGATGCTTCAAAGGTGCCCTTACTGCCTCCAGATGTGTCTGCTTTGGATGCTCAGACAGAGATAGGCAGTATAGTTAAACCCAAAGTTCTTTTGCAAGAAGCTGAGACAAATCTTCCTTCTGATACAGAAAAAGAGCGCAGATCACCATCTGCTATATTTTCAGCAGAGCTGAGTAAAAGTTCAGGTAATCAATCCATACATTATTTTGTGCTTTCTGGCCACCTTTTGACTTATGGAACAGTCCAGTACTGTTTGTGTAGTATTTAAATTTATGGTGTCTAATATATCACATTGATAAGAATTCTTTTTACTGGCTCAGTTAAAGGTTTTAGTGCCTTTTATACCCCCCTTCTGCTCATCACTAACTCTTGCTCTTAACTTTTCCAACAGTTATTCATTGGTCATTTTTACATTGTAGCATAGAACTAGAACAAAAATTTATCAGAATTGGCTTCAGTGTCTTGTTTCTTTCTTCTTTTGGATATTTCCTGATGACATAAAGAGCAAGAGGCATTAACGTATTTTTAGATGTATTTACTTTTGTTTTTCCAAAAATATCTTCATTTTAAAGTTTTAAGGAAAGAACATTTCTGTTACATGTTTCTAATATTTCAGTATAATGCAGTAGTTCTAGTAATAGGTATAAAGTTAAGCATATTGAGTATTAGACATTTTGTTGAAGTGTAAGCATTGACCCAAAAGGAGAAAATTCCTTTGCAGATGGAGGAGCTCAGTACTGCAGTTTATTCAAATGATGGTTTATTCATGGCTCAGGAAGCAAAAATAAGAGAAAGTGAAACATTTTCAGATTCATCTCCAATTGAGATTATAGATGAGTTCCCTACATTTGTCAGTTCTAAAGCAGATTCTTCTCCTACATTAGCCAGGGAATACACTGACCTAGAAGTATCCCGCAAAAGTGAAATTGCTCATGTCCAGGATGAAGCTGAGTCATTGCCTTGTGCAGGATTATCCCACGACCTTTACTTCAAGAGTGTACAGCCTAAAGAGGAAGAAAAAGCTCATGTCCCAGATGAGTTCCCCAAAGAGAGGGCTGATGCTTCAAAGGTGCCCTTACTGCCTCCAGATGTGTCTGCTTTGGATGCTCAGACAGAGATAGGCAGTATAGTTAAACCCAAAGTTCTTTTGCAAGAAGCTGAGACAAATCTTCCTTCTGATACAGAAAAAGAGCGCAGATCACCATCTGCTATATTTTCAGCAGAGCTGAGTAAAAGTTCAGGTAATCAATCCATACATTATTTTGTGCTTTCTGGCCACCTTTTGACTTATGGAACAGTCCAGTACTGTTTGTGTAGTATTTAAATTTATGGTGTCTAATATATCACATTGATAAGAATTCTTTTTACTGGCTCAGTTAAAGGTTTTAGTGCCTTTTATACCCCCCTTCTGCTCATCACTAACTCTTGCTCTTAACTTTTCCAACAGTTATTCATTGGTCATTTTTACATTGTAGCATAGAACTAGAACAAAAATTTATCAGAATTGGCTTCAGTGTCTTGTTTCTTTCTTCTTTTGGATATTTCCTGATGACATAAAGAGCAAGAGGCATTAACGTATTTTTAGATGTATTTACTTTTGTTTTTCCAAAAATATCTTCATTTTAAAGTTTTAAGGAAAGAACATTTCTGTTACATGTTTCTAATATTTCAGTATAATGCAGTAGTTCTAGTAATAGGTATAAAGTTAAGCATATTGAGTATTAGACATTTTGTTGAAGTGTAAATTGAGGTATGATATTATTAATTCTCCTGAAAAGTACTAATTCTCATTTTTTTCTTTCGACTCCACATTTCCCACATAAATGATTGTGTAAAGTCATTTGTACATTTGTACTTTATTTAGCATTCTAATTTAGATGTGTTTCCTATAAAAGTATGTAGTGATATTGGTTGCAGAGACCAGTTTACAGTTTGTTGTAGTAATTGAAGATAGGAATGTACCTTATGAACACTGAGGCAATGGGATGGGCGCAGAGATGTAATAGTGTTTGACTAGAATCAGACATGTAGTTAAGGGGAGGAGTTAAAGCTTCCTCTGGGAACCTGGGTTCATTTTTTTCGGGGGTGGGTGGGGAGGAAGGGCAAAGTGGGCCACTTCTTTTGGTCTTTCATTTCTCTATTTTCATCTGTCTTTGTTCTTTGACTCTTGTGGGCCTCCCGTCGCAGTGGCCTCTGTTGTCGCAGAGCGCCGGCTCAGGGCGCGTGCTCTCCAGAACTCCGGCTCCTTTTATGTGCAAATAAATGGATGGCAGTATGAAAAACTGAGTTGGGAATGTGAGAAAATGAAGTGGGTTTTTAAGAATGCTCAGTATTTATTAGACACAGTAGTATATATTATCTGTAGATTAGTCTTGTACAAGGCAGAGGCTGTCTTTTTTTTAATTTATTTTTTAATTGGAGTATAATTGCTTTATAATCCTGTGTTCGTTTCTGCTGTGAATCAGTTATATGTATGCATATATCCCCTCCCTCTATATCCTCCCTCCCACCAGCCCCTGTGGTCATCACAGAGCATGGAGCTGAGCTCCCTGTGTTGTACAGTGGCTTCCGCTTAGCTATCTGTTTAACACATGACAGTGGATGTGGGTCAGTGCTACTCTCAGTTCATCCCGCTCTCTCCCTCCCCCACTGTGCTCACAAGTCTCTTCTCTACAACTGCAACTCTGTTTCTGCCCAACAAAGAGAGTCATCATTTTTCAAATAGTACCATTTTTCTAGATTCCATATATATGTTACTATATGATGCTTGTTTTTCTGTTTCTGAGATACTTTGTATGACAGATTCTAGGTTCATCTTCACCACAACAGATAGACTCAATAAAAATTCAGGGGCTTCCCTGGTGGTCCCGTGGGTAAGGACATCGCCTTGCAGTGCAAGGGGTGCCGGTTCGATCCCTGGCCTGGGAAGATCCCACGTGCCATGGAGCGGCTGGACCGATGTGTCCGATTACCGAGCCGGAGCTCTGGAGTGTATGCGCCCAGAGCCGGTCCTCTGAAATAACAGAGGCCACCACGATGGGAGGCCCACACGGGCCAAGGAACAAAGATGGATGCAAATAGATAAATGAAAGACCAATAGAAGTGTCCTGCCCGGCCCTCTCCCTGCCCACCCCACCCCTCTCCAACCACCCCCACCTCAAAAAAAATTAAAAAAAAAAATTCAGTTCTGAGACTGTTGTAATTAAGGTACCTATGAGACATCCAAGAATGAGAGATACTATATATATATATGAAGCTCTTGAGAGAGACCTTAACTGTGTGTATTTATTTTGGGCTCAGAGGCAGTGATTAAAGCCACAGACATCAGTTAGGGGGAGCTAAGGGAAGAGGAAGAATTACAGGTGGAAGAACTGATCAACATTATCAAATACTGGAGAGACTTAGTTGAGATAAGGATTGAGAATTGTCAGAAGGAAGGGAGTGCTGTAATAGTAATCCCTGTTCTCAGAGAGCTGTTGATTTTCTGCATCCTTGTTAATGATCTCTTCAGTTTTTTTTTGGTTTCTGGGTCTTCTACTGAATACTCACTTAATAAATGTTATATACTAAAACTTAATGATTTTTTATCTCCAATTTGTTCTTGTTTTCTTAAGATAACACATATAGGTAGGATTCAATTTTAATTTGAATTAAAGACTGATTTTTATAAAAGAGATGAGCAAGATATGGAGACTTTGATATTTTTGGATAAAATTAATTATAAGAAAATGAATGCTAGTCTTTTTTTCCCTTGATAAAGCCCTTATCAAAATGGCTTTAAATATATTTTTATAATTGATCACAATCTCTTCTCTACAACTGCAACTCTGTTTCTGCCCAACAAAGAGAGTCATCATTTTTCAAATAGTACCATTTTTCTAGATTCCATATATATGTTACTATATGATGCTTGTTTTTCTGTTTCTGAGATACTTTGTATGACAGATTCTAGGTTCATCTTCACCACAACAGATAGACTCAATAAAAATTCAGGGGCTTCCCTGGTGGTCCCGTGGGTAAGGACATCGCCTTGCAGTGCAAGGGGTGCCGGTTCGATCCCTGGCCTGGGAAGATCCCACGTGCCATGGAGCGGCTGGACCGATGTGTCCGATTACCGAGCCGGAGCTCTGGAGTGTATGCGCCCAGAGCCGGTCCTCTGAAATAACAGAGGCCACCACGATGGGAGGCCCACACGGGCCAAGGAACAAAGATGGATGCAAATAGATAAATGAAAGACCAATAGAAGTGTCCTGCCCGGCCCTCTCCCTGCCCACCCCACCCCTCTCCAACCACCCCCACCTCAAAAAAAATTAAAAAAAAAAATTCAGTTCTGAGACTGTTGTAATTAAGGTACCTATGAGACATCCAAGAATGAGAGATACTATATATATATATGAAGCTCTTGAGAGAGACCTTAACTGTGTGTATTTATTTTGGGCTCAGAGGCAGTGATTAAAGCCACAGACATCAGTTAGGGGGAGCTAAGGGGAAGAGGAAGAATTACAGGTGGAAGAACTGATCAACATTATCAAATACTGGAGAGACTTAGTTGAGATAAGGATTGAGAATTGTCAGAAGGAAGGGAGTGCTGTAATAGTAATCCCTGTTCTCAGAGAGCTGTTGATTTTCTGCATCCTTGTTAATGATCTCTTCAGTTTTTTTTTGGTTTCTGGGTCTTCTACTGAATACTCACTTAATAAATGTTATATACTAAAACTTAATGATTTTTTATCTCCAATTTGTTCTTGTTTTCTTAAGATAACACATATAGGTAGGATTCAATTTTAATTTGAATTAAAGACTGATTTTTATAAAAGAGATGAGCAAGATATGGAGACTTTGATATTTTTGGATAAAATTAATTATAAGAAAAATGAATGCTAGTCTTTTTTTTCCCTTGATAAAGCCCTTATCAAAATGGCTTTAAAAATATATTTATTGGGATATAATTGATATACAGTGTTGTGTTAGTTTCAGGTGTGCAGCAAAGTAAATCTGTTACACATACATCCACTGTTTTTTAGATTCTTTCCCCATATAGGCCATTACAGTGTATTGAGTACAGTTCTGTGTGCTATACAGTAGGTCCTTACTAGTTACCTGTTTTATATATATTACTATGTAAATGTTAATCCTAGTCTTCCAATTTATCCTTCTCCTTTCTTATCACTACACATAACAAGTTAATTTGCTACATTTTGTGACTGTTTCAGTTTTGTAAATAAGTTTATTTGTACCCTTTTTTTTAGATACCACATAGAAGCGATATCATATGATATTTGTCTTTCTCTGTGTGATATACTTTTCTCGGTATGACAAAGAGCACAGCCTGGGAAGGGGAGAAAGAGAGTCATAGTGGAGAAGCCTGAAGGTGAACAGGGTTAACACCAGGAGTGATAAGCTATGCTGATGGTCTATCTTGAGTATGATATGAGGAAAATGACACTATCTCTGGTCTTCTTCCCTCCAAACCCATAGTTCCTGCCTCATAACCATGAGGAAAACATGAGAGAAACCCAAATTAAGGGGCATTCTATAAAATACCTGGCCAGTACTTCTCAAAACTGTCAAGAGCATCAAAAACAATGAAGTCTGAGAAACTAAAGAGACACAATGATCAAATGTAACGTTGTAGTCTGGCTGGACTGCTAGGACAGAAAGAGGACATAGGTAAAAACTAAGAGCACCAAATAAAATACGGACTTTAGGTAATAAAAAAGGAATCATTATTGATTCATTATTTATGACAAATTTACCATAGTAATGTAATAAACTGAGTATAGGGTATATGGTAACTCTCTATAATATTCTTGTGATTTTTCTGTTAATCCAAAGCTATTGTAAAATAAAAAGTTTACTAAATGTTCTTTTTTTTTTTTTAAAGATTTATTTATTTATTTATTTTGGGCGGGGGTCGGGTTGGGGAGGGAGGGGAGCAGGCGGGCCACTTCTATTGGTCTTTCATTCCTCCACCTTCATCCGTCTCTGTTCTTTGGCTCCTGTGGGCCTCCCATCGCGGTGACGTCTGTCGTTGCAGAGTGCCAGCTCTGGGCGCATGCACTCCAGAGCTCCGGCTCAGCAATTGGGCACATCAGTCCAGCCGCTCCGCGGCACATGGGATCTTCCCAGGCCAGGGATCGAACCGGCGCCCCTTGCACTGCAAGGCGGTGTCCTTACCCACTGGACCACCAGGGGAAGCCCTAAATGTTCTTTTACAAAGGCCTAGAAATTACCTGTCATATATAAGGCATTCCGCAAGTGGTAGCTTTATTATTTTTCAAATGATTTTTTTGGCCATTTTGAAAACCAAAGTTTTTGTTTTAACTTGAATTTTTTTTTTTAAGATTATTTATTTATTTTTGGGTGGGGGTTGGGTTGGGGAGGGAGGGGAGCGGGTGGGCCACTTCTGTTGGTCTTTCATTTTTCTGTTTTCATCCGTCTTTGTTCTTTGGCTCCTGTGGGCCTCCCGTCGCGGTGGCGTCTGTCGTCGCAGAGCACCGGCTCTGGGCACATGTGCTCCAGAGCTCCGGCTCGGTAATTGGACACATCAGTCCAGCCGCTCCACGGCACGTGGGATCTTCCCAGGCCAGGGATGGAACTGGCGCCCCTTGCACTGCAAGGCGGTGTCCTTACCCAGTGGACTACCAGGGGAAGCCCCTTAACTTGAATTTCTTTGCTTACTTATGAGGCTGGACAATTTTTTAAAGCTTCTCTTTGGTTTTTATATTCATATCGTTTATCTGGTCTGTCAAACTGTATTTTTATTTATTTTTTGGCAATACTGCATGGCTTGTGGGATCTTTTTTTTGTTTTAATTCTTTATTTTAAAGGTTTTACAGAGTTTTCTTGTTCATAGACATGTATGTTCCCAGATCAGTCATATGCATATCCCTGGTCCCCACCCCACCCCAGTTCCCCCCATCCCACCCCTCCGGACCATCGCCCCATGCCATTGTGAGCACTCCTATTCCCTTAGCACAATGACAATAGCTATCTTTTCCACACATGACAGTATAGGTTTCCATGTTACTCTCTCCATGCCTCCCCCTCCCTATTTCTCCCCACGATGTCCCTATGTCTATGCTCTTGTCTGTTTTTCCATGAGTTCACTGCTTGTGTTATCAAGACCGTCCTGCTAGATTCCACATATGTGTGTTAGTATACTGTCTTTGTCTTTCTCTTTTTGACTTACTTCGCTTTTTATGATAGGTTCTAGAGCCAGCCACTTCATTAGAACTGAGTCTTCTGCATTTCTTTTAACAGCTGAGTAGTATTCCATTGTATATATGTACCAGAGCTTCTGTATCCATTCATTTGTCGATGGACATCTAGGTTGCTTCCATGTTCTGGCTATTGTATAGAGAGCTGCAATGAACACTGGGGTACAGGTGCTTCTTTCAGTTTTGATTTCATCAGGGTATAAGCCTAATTGTGGGATTGCTGGGTCATAGGGTGCTTCTATTTTTAGTTTTTTTAAGGAATCTCCATACTGTCTTCCATAGAGGCTGTATCAATTTACATTCTTGTGGGATCTTATTTCATGCATCAGGAATTAAACACTGCCCTCTGTGTTGAAAGCACTGGACCGCCAGAGATTTCCCTCAAACTATACTGAATAATGAAATGTAAATATTGGTTTTGCTCAGTTCATAATTATGAATGTTCGTAATGTTTTTTTTTTCCACTGTACTTTTATTGTTTAGAGCCTGAATACTTCATATATGTTCTTTGTTTACTTTAAAAAAGATTGTGGCTCAAGATTTGTGCTTTTGATACCTTGATGGTTTCCATCTTTGCTTAAGACATACTATGATGATCATTGACATTCTGATTTTTCACTTTCCACTCATTTTAAATAAATATGTAAGTTACAGCATTCTAATAATTGCTTAAATTTATACTACTAAATATAGTCCCAGATAGTGAAACTTCTCAAAAGAATAGTTAATGGATAGAACTACCAGATGACAACTGAAATGTTTTTCTCAGATGATGCATGGAAGTCTCAGTTTGGCATAGAATGACAGTTTAGAGATACACATCAATAATGATTAGAAGATCATTAACACATACTAAGGGCATAGAGAGGCTATCTCTACCTTGGGTTATAAGGAATGGCTTCACAAAGAGATGCTTCTATAAAAGTTACGGTTAGCAAATGTGAGCAAAGCTATCTTTTCCACACATGACAGTATAGGTTTCCATGTTACTCTCTCCATGCCTCCCCCTCCCTATTTCTCCCCACGATGTCCCTATGTCTATGCTCTTGTCTGTTTTTCCATGAGTTCACTGCTTGTGTTATCAAGACCGTCCTGCTAGATTCCACATATGTGTGTTAGTATACTGTCTTTGTCTTTCTCTTTTTGACTTACTTCGCTTTTTATGATAGGTTCTAGAGCCAGCCACTTCATTAGAACTGAGTCTTCTGCATTTCTTTTAACAGCTGAGTAGTATTCCATTGTATATATGTACCAGAGCTTCTGTATCCATTCATTTGTCGATGGACATCTAGGTTGCTTCCATGTTCTGGCTATTGTATAGAGAGCTGCAATGAACACTGGGGTACAGGTGCTTCTTTCAGTTTTGATTTCATCAGGGTATAAGCCTAATTGTGGGATTGCTGGGTCATAGGGTGCTTCTATTTTTAGTTTTTTTAAGGAATCTCCATACTGTCTTCCATAGAGGCTGTATCAATTTACATTCTTGTGGGATCTTATTTCATGCATCAGGAATTAAACACTGCCCTCTGTGTTGAAAGCACTGGACCGCCAGAGATTTCCCTCAAACTATACTGAATAATGAAATGTAAATATTGGTTTTGCTCAGTTCATAATTATGAATGTTCGTAATGTTTTTTTTTTCCACTGTACTTTTATTGTTTAGAGCCTGAATACTTCATATATGTTCTTTGTTTACTTTAAAAAAGATTGTGGCTCAAGATTTGTGCTTTTGATACCTTGATGGTTTCCATCTTTGCTTAAGACATACTATGATGATCATTGACATTCTGATTTTTCACTTTCCACTCATTTTAAATAAATATGTAAGTTACAGCATTCTAATAATTGCTTAAATTTATACTACTAAATATAGTCCCAGATAGTGAAACTTCTCAAAAGAATAGTTAATGGATAGAACTACCAGATGACAACTGAAATGTTTTTCTCAGATGATGCATGGAAGTCTCAGTTTGGCATAGAATGACAGTTTAGAGATACACATCAATAATGATTAGAAGATCATTAACACATACTAAGGGCATAGAGAGGCTATCTCTACCTTGGGTTATAAGGAATGGCTTCACAAAGAGATGCTTCTATAAAAGTTACGGTTAGCAAATGTGAGCAAACACAAAGACCTATTCATTTATATAAATATGATAAAAGTTTTCCAGATCCTGTTTTGTATTTTGGGGGCAGGTGTATATGTGTGGTATTATGGTCAGTATGTAGAAATTTACTCACTCGAAGCTAGGGACATAAATGGACTTACAGACTGACTGTGGGTGACTCAGTGAAAAGAAGCATCCTGGTTTATTCAGAACGAAACTAAAAAACCAGTTTATGCTAAAAGAGGGTTTATTATACATTAGATGTTAAATTTCCTATGACTGGAATTAGGCAAAGTTTAAAAAACCTTTGGTATCATTTCGATAGTTTAAGATAATTGCTTTTTCAAAGATAACTTTCAGGGCTTCCCTGGTGGTCCAGTGGGTAAGGACACCACCTTATAGTGCAAGCGATGCCAGTTCGATCCTTGGCCTGGGAATATCCCATGTGTTGCAGAGCAGCTGGACCGATGTCCAGCTACTCAGCTGGTGCTCTGCAGCGACAGAGGCCACTGCGATGGGAGACCCACAAGGGCCAAAGAACAAAGATGGCTGAAAAATACATAAATGAAAGACCAATAGAAGTGCCCCCCCCCCAAAAAACAACTTTCATTTGGAATTAATTTCAAACTTAAAAACAATTGCAAAAATAAAAGTACAAAGACCTTCTTATACTTTTCATCTAAATTTACCTCCTAACATTTCCCAATTTGCTTTACTATTTTATTATTTATAATCTCGTTGTATATAATTGGACAGTGGATATTTCTTCCAGAGTCCTTGAGATGAAGTTGTATACATTCTGTGTTACCCCCAAATAATTCAAAAAGGCATATTCTCTTACATGACCTTCGTACAGTTGTTAACTTTGTAAGTTTACAATGATATAGTACTTTTTTTCTTAACTACCATTCGTATTCCAGTTGTATTAGTTGATCTAGTGTCCAGTCTTCAGGATTTCAGTTCAATTGCTCAGTCGTGTCTGAATCTTTGTGGTCCAGTCTAGAGCCAAGTTTTACATTTAGTTGTGATGTTGCCTTTGGTTCCTTTAATCTGCAACATGTCCAGCCTTTGTCTCTAATGACAGTAACATTTTTTTAAAAAAAATTAATTAATTAATTTATTTTTGGCTATTCTGGGTTTTCACTGCTGCCACAGGCTCTTCTCTAGTTTCAGGGAGTGGGGGCCACTCTCTAGTTGAGGTGAGCAGGCTTCTTGTTGTGACATGTCTTGTTTTGGAACTCGGGCTTACAGGCTTCTGTAGTTGTGGCACATGGGCTCAATAGTTGCAGCTCCAAGGCTCTAGAGCACAACAGGTTCCATAGTTGTGGCTCATGGGCTTAGTTGCTCCTCAGCATGTGGGATCTTCTCGGATCAGGGATCGAACCCGTATTTCCTGCATTGGCAGGCGAGCTCTTACCACTGAGCTACTAGGAAGCCCGACAGTAACATTTTTGAAGAACACAGGCCCTTACCCTTCTCCCTCTTTAGTAGAAAATTCCTTGTTTTGCATTTATGTAATGTTTCTTAGTGATTAGATTGAGTTTATGGATTCATGGCCAAAATGAAGATGATGTTCTGTCCCTCTCATGATATCAGTCTGGAGGTACCTGCTATTCATCATTCTCTCATTGATGAGGTTACTTTAGGCCATCTGGTCAAGTGGTTCCTGATATCATTATTGTCTAATTATTGTCCCTCCTTCCTTCCTAACAACTAAGAAACAATCTGATGGGTGGCACTTAAAGACCATGCAAATATCCTACCCCTCTGTTAAAATTTTCTCTCTAGATTTAGTTTCTATTGATGATTCTTGATTGACTTATTCTTTACCATTAAGTTTGCAAAAGATGATTTTTCAGTTCAAAACTTCCTCCACATTTGTCAATCAACTCTGGTGTTCTGCTATTAGCAACAGATCTCTTTTTCCATTAGTTAACTAATTAATTATTCCCCTGGAGAAGGAAATGCCAACTGAAATGCCAGTTGTATTAGTTGATCTAGTGTCCAGTCTTCAGGATTTCAGTTCAATTGCTCAGTCGTGTCTGAATCTTTGTGGTCCAGTCTAGAGCCAAGTTTTACATTTAGTTGTGATGTTGCCTTTGGTTCCTTTAATCTGCAACATGTCCAGCCTTTGTCTCTAATGACAGTAACATTTTTTTAAAAAAAATTAATTAATTAATTTATTTTTGGCTATTCTGGGTTTTCACTGCTGCCACAGGCTCTTCTCTAGTTTCAGGGAGTGGGGGCCACTCTCTAGTTGAGGTGAGCAGGCTTCTTGTTGTGACATGTCTTGTTTTGGAACTCGGGCTTACAGGCTTCTGTAGTTGTGGCACATGGGCTCAATAGTTGCAGCTCCAAGGCTCTAGAGCACAACAGGTTCCATAGTTGTGGCTCATGGGCTTAGTTGCTCCTCAGCATGTGGGATCTTCTCGGATCAGGGATCGAACCCGTATTTCCTGCATTGGCAGGCGAGCTCTTTACCACTGAGCTACTAGGGAAGCCCGACAGTAACATTTTTGAAGAACACAGGCCCTTACCCTTCTCCCTCTTTAGTAGAAAATTCCTTGTTTTGCATTTATGTAATGTTTCTTAGTGATTAGATTGAGTTTATGGATTCATGGCCAAAATGAAGATGATGTTCTGTCCCTCTCATGATATCAGTCTGGAGGTACCTGCTATTCATCATTCTCTCATTGATGAGGTTACTTTAGGCCATCTGGTCAAGTGGTTCCTGATATCATTATTGTCTAATTATTGTCCCTCCTTCCTTCCTAACAACTAAGAAACAATCTGATGGGTGGCACTTAAAGACCATGCAAATATCCTACCCCTCTGTTAAAATTTTCTCTCTAGATTTAGTTTCTATTGATGATTCTTGATTGACTTATTCTTTACCATTAAGTTTGCAAAAGATGATTTTTCAGTTCAAAACTTCCTCCACATTTGTCAATCAACTCTGGTGTTCTGCTATTAGCAACAGATCTCTTTTTCCATTAGTTAACTAATTAATTATTCCCCTGGAGAAGGAAATGCCAACTGAAATGCCAGTTCAAGCCCTGGTTGAGGGGCTGGAGGAGGAAATGGCAACTCACTCCAGTATTCTTGCCTGGAGAATTCCATGGATAGAGGAGCCTGGTGGGCTGTAGTCCATGGGGTCTCAAAAGAGTTGGACACGACTGAGTGACTAACATTGTCAGTATGAATCCATGAATTTCCCCAGATTTGAAGGGCTTGCCTTCAAGTTGGCTCAGTGACACGCAGCTGTCTTTTTTTTTTTTTTTTTTTTTTTTGAGTTGATAGGGAAGTACTTCTTACTTTCTAGCATAGTAACCTGAGGTAAGCCAATCTTTTACGCACTTTGGCCCAGCTCTGAACTCAGCAGTTACTCCAAGGGTCCCTGATTCCCTTCAGTGATCAAGAGCTGGATGCTAGTTGCACTTTGCTCCTGTGAGATCTGTGCAGTTTAGCCCTTCCAGTGGACAGAAATAGGAAATACTTGTGTGCACACATACAATAAACATAGGCACCTCCACATAGTTCTTCCCTCGTTTCATATTTGCCTTCTACAATGAGAACCTGACTCCTAACACTTATTAATTGGTTTAATCTGTGAGTACATCTAAAATAGTCTTAGAATGTTTTATAATATCGTTATAATAAACATAAAGAAGTAGTCAGGATTATTTTTCAAATCCACCTCCCCCAACCTTGCCCAGGTTACTTGGATTCATTTTATTTTCCCTTTTCCTTCTACCTTTCCTCACCTCCAGTCTGGTTATGATGCTCGATTTGAAATAAAGTTAGATTTGTTTCAGTTTGCTTTCAGTTTTAGATTTTCTTCCTATTTAGGATGTTTTTAAACTAAGAATTTTGAACAGTTGAGAATAGCGTAATTATTTGCATTTTACCTGGAAAGGAGGGACTGTCGTTTATAGGAAATCTTGTAAGCACCAAGCACTTTCACATAAGTCATCTCATTTAATTTTTACCATAATCTGAAAGAGGGAACTATTTCATGGATGACAAAGCCTAAGTCCAGGAATTTTTTTTTTTTTTTTTTTTTAACTTTCCCAAGGTTACATAGCAAATTACGTGTAGTAGGCACAATATCTTTTGAGTTTCCACTGTGTTTCAAACATTGGGCTAATAGTTGATTTATAATCAACTTGTGTTAGTTTCAAGTGTACAGCAAAGTGAGTCAGTTATACATGTACCCACTCTAATTTTATAGATTCTTTTGCCATTTACAGGTTCTTTACAGAGTATTAAGTAGAGTTCACTGTGCTATACTGTAGGTCCTTATTAGTTACATATTTTATATGCAGTAGCCATGTATATGTCAGTCCCAGTCTCTCAGTTTATTGCTTCCCACTGGTAACCATAAGTTTGTTTTCTACATCTCTGACTCTGTTTCTGTTTTGTGAATAAGTTCATTTGTACCATTTCCTTTAGAGTCCACATGTAAGCAATATATGGTATTTTGTCTTTCTCTGTCTGACTTTACTCAGTATGATGATCTGTAGATCCATCTATGCTGCTTCAGATGGCATGATTTTGTTCTTTTTTGGGGCTGAGTAATATGCCACTGTAAGTATGTACCACATTTTCTTTAGTCACTCTGTCAGTGAATATTTTGGCTGCTTCCATGTGTGGCTGATATAAATAGTGCTGCAGTGAACATTGGCGTGAATGTATCCTTTTGAATTGCTTTTCTTAGGGTATGTTCCCAGTAGTGGGATTGCTGGGTCATGTGGTAGTTCTATGTGTAGCTTTTCAAGAAACCGCCATACTGTTCTCCATAATGGTTGTATCAATTTACATTCCCACTAACACTGTAGGAGGATTCCCTATTCTCCACACCCTCTCCAGCACATGCTGTTCATAGATTGTTTTGATGATGGCCATTCTTACTGATATGAGGTGATACCTTATTGTAGTTTTGATTTGTATCTCGCTAATAATTAGCAATGTTGAATATGTTTCCATGTTTGTTGGCTGTCTGTGTGTCTTTGGAGAAACGTCTGTTTAGTTCTGCCCATTTTTGGATTGGGTTGTTTGGTTTTTTGATACTGAGCTGAGTGAGCTGTCTGTATATTTTAGAGTGTAATCCCTTGTCAAAGCTTGTACTAATTTTTACCCTTCTAAGAGAGTAAGAAAACCCATTTTTCTATTACCAACAATTGATATCTATTAGTATTTTTTATCAAGAACTTGACAGTGACTTATACATTATACGAGTTCAAAAATTACAATTATAATGACTCTTCTCTTTCCATTCTTTTACTGGGACTTCTTACGTATCCTTCTAGACATTGTATACCTGGCTATTTTTTTTTTTTTTTAACCTTTACGTGTTTGATGGGTTAAAGTAGTATATGACCTTTGTTTATTAAGGAGGATGAACATGTTTCACATATTTATTAGTTATTTGTGTTTCTTTTATGATTTGCCTGTTCATCCCCTTTGCCCATTTAAGATTTAGAATTTCTGAAAGGGAAGTTCAAGAGGGAGAGAACGTATGTATACCAATGACTGATTCATGTTGATGTTTGGCAGTAAACAATAAAACTATATTATCCGTCAATTAAAATACAAAATTTAGAATTTCCTCTTTCTGATTTTGAGAGTTCTTTATATACAGTACAAGGATGCAAATTCTTATCATATTATGGTTTTCCCATAGTTCTGTAAGTAATTTTTATTTTACTTCACTAGTGGATATTTTCAGTTTTCACATGGGAATATTTATAACTTTTAGTTTCTCTGCTAATTTATACTTTCATTTTTATGTTTAATTCTGATATGTTCAAAACCGATTTTCAATTCTGGTCAGAGATTATCTGGTTCCACATGTTTCTTTGGTATTGGTGTTATTTTCCTATTTCCATGATGCTCTGATCTAGTTTTCTACTACCAATCCGTAATCCTAGGGAAGAGCTGGAAGATTGAGTAGCTGTTGCCAGGTTGCATGCTTTGGGCTGGACAGTCAACTGTACTGTGGGCGTTGGTGCCATCTAGTGTTGTAGATAGAAAGCAATATCTGTGGCATGCTCTGTAATTGACCATATGGAAATTCAGCTGGGCAGAGAAATTTTGTGAGGTGTGGATATTTGCTTCACAGTAACAAATGAGCTTATAAAAGGATTTTGAATTTGGACACAGTGTACTGCATCAGACAAATAATAGCTTGAATAATGCTATGATAAACATTATGAAATTTGAATTCCCTTGTCAAAGCTTGTACTAATTTTTACCCTTCTAAGAGAGTAAGAAAACCCATTTTTCTATTACCAACAATTGATATCTATTAGTATTTTTTATCAAGAACTTGACAGTGACTTATACATTATACGAGTTCAAAAATTACAATTATAATGACTCTTCTCTTTCCATTCTTTTACTGGGACTTCTTACGTATCCTTCTAGACATTGTATACCTGGCTATTTTTTTTTTTTTTTAACCTTTACGTGTTTGATGGGTTAAAGTAGTATATGACCTTTGTTTATTAAGGAGGATGAACATGTTTCACATATTTATTAGTTATTTGTGTTTCTTTTATGATTTGCCTGTTCATCCCCTTTGCCCATTTAAGATTTAGAATTTCTGAAAGGGAAGTTCAAGAGGGAGAGAACGTATGTATACCAATGACTGATTCATGTTGATGTTTGGCAGTAAACAATAAAACTATATTATCCGTCAATTAAAATACAAAATTTAGAATTTCCTCTTTCTGATTTTGAGAGTTCTTTATATACAGTACAAGGATGCAAATTCTTATCATATTATGGTTTTCCCATAGTTCTGTAAGTAATTTTTATTTTACTTCACTAGTGGATATTTTCAGTTTTCACATGGGAATATTTATAACTTTTAGTTTCTCTGCTAATTTATACTTTCATTTTTATGTTTAATTCTGATATGTTCAAAACCGATTTTCAATTCTGGTCAGAGATTATCTGGTTCCACATGTTTCTTTGGTATTGGTGTTATTTTCCTATTTCCATGATGCTCTGATCTAGTTTTCTACTACCAATCCGTAATCCTAGGGAAGAGCTGGAAGATTGAGTAGCTGTTGCCAGGTTGCATGCTTTGGGCTGGACAGTCAACTGTACTGTGGGCGTTGGTGCCATCTAGTGTTGTAGATAGAAAGCAATATCTGTGGCATGCTCTGTAATTGACCATATGGAAATTCAGCTGGGCAGAGAAATTTTGTGAGGTGTGGATATTTGCTTCACAGTAACAAATGAGCTTATAAAAGGATTTTGAATTTGGACACAGTGTACTGCATCAGACAAATAATAGCTTGAATAATGCTATGATAAACATTATGAAATGACCTTAAAGATTCCCCAAACATGTACTTCAGTAAAAACTTAAAAGTTCTCAGAGATTTGTTCAAAACCTAATGACTGTTAAATTCCAAATTTAAAAAATGCTTTGAATCTTTTGTAATACTTATTTTAGATTATAATATAAGAAACATTTATTTATAATATAAGAAACATTTATTTAGTTCTTACTGAATAGTATCACTTTTAATTTCTTTCTGGTTTGCAGTATTTATTTTTTGCAGCTCATGAAATTGTTTATAGACCTTAGAATGTTCATTATTTTTTGATTGTTTTTAACGCGTTCATTTTCTAAGTCTTTGTTCATGTCTTAGGTTCATTTCAGTAGTTAATGCTGAAGTGCTATAATTTAGTCCATAGAGGGCATTGTATTACAGCATATGGTGTTAAATAACATTATTTAGTACCTTTCAGTAATGGGACATATGTTTAGGGTTATACTTCTGAATAACCCTGAATAATTAAATTTTGAATAAGTTTAAAGCTACTCTATAGCTAGAATTTTATTAAAACAGTCCTATCGTCTATTGCTGGGAAGTAGAAATGATTCTTTTAACTATCAAGAATTGTATAGTAGCAACCTCCAATTTAGAGAGTAACACGTCCATTTGACTCCTTTCTCACCTCGTTTACCTTCATCTCTAAACATCGTGAAGCAAATAAAGCAGAACTTCTGGAGTTCAGAACTGGGGGAAGGAAAGAAATGGAAAAGGAGGAATACCTTAGAAGAGGTAGCACGAGAGGTACCATAGCTTACATATTGCTCCCTACTCCAAAATACAGCCCTCTACTGTCTGAAATCCTGCCACTTAGACACAAACCAAACGTGCACACACACAGTGTTTATGAAAGTGGTAAAGAGAAAGAAAGTCTTTATTCTTTAGTAGGACTTAATTATCCATGATGCTCTGTGACTACCAATCCGTAATCCTAGGGAAGAGCTGTGGAGTTTCAGGTTGCATGCTTTGGGCTGGACAGTCAACTGTACTGTGGGCGTTGGTGCCATCTAGTGTTGTAGATAGAAAGCAATATCTGTGGCATGCTCTGTAATTGACCATATGGAAATTCAGCTGGGCAGAGAAATTTTGTGAGGTGTGGATATTTGCTTCACAGTAACAAATGAGCTTATAAAAGGATTTTGAATTTGGACACAGTGTACTGCATCAGACAAATAATAGCTTGAATAATGCTATGATAAACATTATGAAATGACCTTAAAGATTCCCCAAACATGTACTTCAGTAAAAACTTAAAAGTTCTCAGAGATTTGTTCAAAACCTAATGACTGTTAAATTCCAAATTTAAAAAATGCTTTGAATCTTTTGTAATACTTATTTTAGATTATAATATAAGAAACATTTATTTATAATATAAGAAACATTTATTTAGTTCTTACTGAATAGTATCACTTTTAATTTCTTTCTGGTTTGCAGTATTTATTTTTTGCAGCTCATGAAATTGTTTATAGACCTTAGAATGTTCATTATTTTTTGATTGTTTTTAACGCGTTCATTTTCTAAGTCTTTGTTCATGTCTTAGGTTCATTTCAGTAGTTAATGCTGAAGTGCTATAATTTAGTCCATAGAGGGCATTGTATTACAGCATATGGTGTTAAATAACATTATTTAGTACCTTTCAGTAATGGGACATATGTTTAGGGTTATACTTCTGAATAACCCTGAATAATTAAATTTTGAATAAGTTTAAAGCTACTCTATAGCTAGAATTTTATTAAAACAGTCCTATCGTCTATTGCTGGAAGTAGAAATGATTCTTTTAACTATCAAGAATTGTATAGTAGCAACCTCCAATTTAGAGAGTAACACGTCCATTTGACTCCTTTCTCACCTCGTTTACCTTCATCTCTAAACATCGTGAAGCAAATAAAGCAGAACTTCTGGAGTTCAGAACTGGGGGAAGGAAAGAAATGGAAAAGGAGGAATACCTTAGAAGAGGTAGCACGAGAGGTACCATAGCTTACATATTGCTCCCTACTCCAAAATACAGCCCTCTACTGTCTGAAATCCTGCCACTTAGACACAAACCAAACGTGCACACACACAGTGTTTATGAAAGTGGTAAAGAGAAAGAAAGTCTTTATTCTTTAGTAGGACTTAATTTAATCACGCAAATGTCCTGCTAATGAAGTAAGTGTACTAGGAAAGTGAGAGTTTTGATTTGAGATGTAAAGAGAAGCGAAATGTAGAGAGTAGAGGTTATTTTAGCTCATGGTACTCTTTGGAAAGAATTTTAGGGATGTGAATGGGTGCTTTGGTCATTGGCTTTTTTCATGCTTGGGGAAAGTACCAGGTATATGAACGCTGAGGAATGAAAAGTTGCCCATCATGAATTCAGAACAGTTTATTTCAAAAGTTCTGTGTAAGTTTGATTTTGAGTTCAGGTAAAGAATTATTCCCCCCCACCCAACTATGCAATAGGAGTTAGAATTCAAACAGCACTCTTATTTGCTTGTGTTATGAATGACAATTTTCTGGGGTCTTCTCCTTTGGAAGCCTTTACTTTTTTTTTTTTTTTTAAAATTTATTTATCTTTTTGGAGGGTGGGGTGGGGAGGGAGGGAGATGGGCGGGCCACTTCTATTGGTCTTTCATTTCTCTATTTTCATCCTTCTTTGTTCTTTGGCCCGTGCGGGCCTCCCATTGCGGTGGCCTCTGTTGTCACAGGGCACCAGCTCTGGGCGCATGCGCTCCAGAGCTCTGGCTCGGAATTGGACACATCGGTCCAGCTGCTCCGCGGCACGTGGGATCTTCCCAGGCCAGGGATCGAACCGGCGCCCCTTGCACTGCAAGGCGGTGTCTTTACCCACTGGACCACCAGAGGAAGCCCTGGAAGCCTTTACTTTTAAGGGGAAATAAATTCCTATCCCAAATGTCATTTATAATTGTCCTTGAAATAAATTTTCATTTTTATTTTTATTTTCTAAAGATTTATTTATTTATTTATTTTGGGCGGGGTTTGGGTTGGGGAGGGAGGGAGATGGGCGGGCCACTTCTATTGGTTTTTCATTTCTCTATTTTCATTCGTCTTTGTTCTTTGGCTCCTGTGAGCCTCCTGGTGGCGTCTGTTGTTGCAGAGCGCCGGCTCTGGGCGCATGCGCTCCAGAGCTCCGGCTCGGTAATTGGGCACATCAGTCCAGCCGCTCCGCGGCACGTGGGATCTTCCCAGGCCAGGGATCAAGCCGGCACCCCCTGCACTGCAAGGCGGTGTCCTTACCCACTGGACCACCAGGGGAAACCCCTAAATTTTCATTTTTAAACAAAATGTTAAATATTTGAAGGAAAACAAATGATAAATTTTTAACAGATTTATGTTCATGTTGGATTTAATGTGGAATAAGACCTATAAACTGTTCATATGAAATTTTTTCTCAGAGGAGACTAGAACTACATTGCAAAACACAATAACTTGTGTGCGTGTGTGTAGGTAGGGGGGGTGTTTCTGTTTAAAGAGCGTACTGGGTTATTACCTGGAATTGAATGCAGGAGACGTAAGAAACAACAAGGGTTCTGTCCCTGGGTCAGGAAGATCACCTGGAGAAGAACATGGCAACCGCTCCGTTATTCTTGCCTGGAGAATTCCATGGACAGAGGAGCCTGACAGGACTACAGTTCATTGGGTTGCATAGAGTCAGACATGACTGAAGCGACTTAGCAGCCTGCGCTAAAATTGAATGGCTTTTTTATGCATTTTCTTAGCTTTGTTTCCTTGTGGTTAAAAAAACTCAGCATACTGATAGTAAATAGCTAACACACATTTTTTATCGGCCACTGTCCTAAGGCCCTTTGCATACGCTAACTCATTTGATCCTTGATCACAATAAGCCTAGCCCAGTGACTTTATGTTAACAAACTAGTCTCAGCAGATTTTCAGATTAAAGCACTTTTTCCTTATTGGAACTTCCTTGGTGGCTCAGATGGTAAAGAATCTGTCTGCAGTGCAGGAGACCCAGGTTTGACCTCAGGAAGATCCCCTAGAGAAGGGAATGGCTACCCTCTCTAGTATTCTTCCCTGGAGAGTTCCATGGACATAGGAGCCTGGCGGGCTACAGTCCATGGGGTCGCAAAGAGTCGGACAGGACTGAGCTACTAACACTTTCCTTAGTTTACCAGACTTAAAGCAACTATAGTTTTAACTAAACTTCCTAAGAAGGAAATGGGCAAAATGTTAAATTGATTTATCTTAGTTTTCCTCTGTAAATTTTATATTAGCCTAAATTGCAAAGATCATAGAAATTAAAGAATTAGATATTACTATGTAAGGTCTAATTTCAGGGCTCCTATTTTGACTTTTTAAATCTGCCAGGGAGCTATGTTTAACATTCAGATGAATGTGTGTTATACATTCTTGCTCTCTCAGATGATTTAAAAAAATTCTTGAACCAAGTCGAGAATCAGAAGATGTGAATAATGCAAATGGTAAATACCTTTTTTCTCAAGAAATCGTTTTTTCCTTTCCTGTTAGCGTCGTACTCTCTGACTTGAAAACAGTGTTTGGACAATGTTTTTGAGTGTGTTATTCTAATGCTAAAGTATTTACTGGCCTTCAGTCTTAAGGGGGGCATTATTACTAAATACTACGCAGTTAGTGAATTGGGATTTCTAACTACTGCATGAAGAGGCCAGAGATTTTCAGCCGTGATATGATTTGGTGACAGAGTTCTCAAATATCACATTATACAAAGGTCCAGTCAGTTAAGTTTAAAGTTAAATATTAACTTTGGATCTGAGAATACGCGACTCTCTTCAAAAAATTTACTTTGCTTTATTTGTGTTTGGAGTTTTTATGCAGTTTCTTAGCTTTGTTTCCTTGTGGTTAAAAAAACTCAGCATACTGATAGTAAATAGCTAACACACATTTTTTATCGGCCACTGTCCTAAGGCCCTTTGCATACGCTAACTCATTTGATCCTTGATCACAATAAGCCTAGCCCAGTGACTTTATGTTAACAAACTAGTCTCAGCAGATTTTCAGATTAAAGCACTTTTTCCTTATTGGAACTTCCTTGGTGGCTCAGATGGTAAAGAATCTGTCTGCAGTGCAGGAGACCCAGGTTTGACCTCAGGAAGATCCCCTAGAGAAGGGAATGGCTACCCTCTCTAGTATTCTTCCCTGGAGAGTTCCATGGACATAGGAGCCTGGCGGGCTACAGTCCATGGGGTCGCAAAGAGTCGGACAGGACTGAGCTACTAACACTTTCCTTAGTTTACCAGACTTAAAGCAACTATAGTTTTAACTAAACTTCCTAAGAAGGAAATGGGCAAAATGTTAAATTGATTTATCTTAGTTTTCCTCTGTAAATTTTATATTAGCCTAAATTGCAAAGATCATAGAAATTAAAGAATTAGATATTACTATGTAAGGTCTAATTTCAGGGCTCCTATTTTGACTTTTTAAATCTGCCAGGGAGCTATGTTTAACATTCAGATGAATGTGTGTTATACATTCTTGCTCTCTCAGATGATTTAAAAAAATTCTTGAACCAAGTCGAGAATCAGAAGATGTGAATAATGCAAATGGTAAATACCTTTTTTCTCAAGAAATCGTTTTTTCCTTTCCTGTTAGCGTCGTACTCTCTGACTTGAAAACAGTGTTTGGACAATGTTTTTGAGTGTGTTATTCTAATGCTAAAGTATTTACTGGCCTTCAGTCTTAAGGGGGGCATTATTACTAAATACTACGCAGTTAGTGAATTGGGATTTCTAACTACTGCATGAAGAGGCCAGAGATTTTCAGCCGTGATATGATTTGGTGACAGAGTTCTCAAATATCACATTATACAAAGGTCCAGTCAGTTAAGTTTAAAGTTAAATATTAACTTTGGATCTGAGAATACGCGACTCTCTTCAAAAAAATTACTTTGCTTTATTTGTGTTTGGAGTTAGAGAGGCATAGAGAGAAAAAACTGAGTTCTTTATTCAGGCCACTTGTGATCCGAAGTATTTCTCAGGGTTTTGCAGCATATATATGTTATACTATTTCAGTGTAGCCAAATAGTCTTCTGAACTATGTAGTTTCCTACATAGGCTCCATACCTTATAATACTTTGACATATCTCTCATTTAAAAATATATGTTGCCTTTTATGCTAAGTAGAATGCTAGTGTTAGTTTAAATCAATTGTGAAGTGTTAGTAAAGACATAATCTGTACTGGAATGAATGCCAGTTTCATAATTATAATACTTTTGGGAATTCCTTAGATTTGTTTTTGTATTTGTCAGTAAAATTTTAGTTTGATCTTATGTCACTTTCCCAAAGCAAATGATATAATTAGCATGTGAATATTTCTCCTCAAGCAAAAAATCTATTAATAGTACCTGCAGTGGTGTCTAATAGATATTTATTGAAAGACTGAGTTGGAGCAGGTGGTGATTATGATTAAGTGTATATCTGCAAGTCTCTGGATTTATGTCATTGCAAAAGAAGAACAGATAGCACTGCATAAGAAATATGAGATTGCTGAAATTGAATAAAAGCTTTTTTCTATTTAAGTAATTTATATTCAAGAAACATTAATAATTTGACTTTGTGATTCTCTTGTCATACCCTCATAAGGGTACAAAATGCTGCTAATTTAGGAGAAAGAAGAGACAGTATTTCCAAGGCTTGAAATCTAAGCCATCATCCTTCTTTGGAATAGTCCGTCTTTATCTTATCAAGGAAGCATTGATTTTAGTTTTAAATGAAGCTGGAAAGTAGCAGCATAATTCCCCTCTTAAAAAAAAAAAAAAAACAACCAAAACCATACGTGGCTTTAAGTGCATTTCAGATGTATTCAGTGATTAACTCTGCTAGAACAACCCTCTTTACTTTCTTTTGGTAGCCTGCCCCCTACCCCCGCCACATTCCGCCCCTCAGAAGTAGCTCTGCTTGTCTGAGCAACAAGCAAAAGACTAGAACAATAAAGAGATGGAAGAAGGCGGTAGTGCCTGAGTATTCGTAGCCTAGTTACAGATTGCACTGCGTCAGCCGGCTCCACACCCAGAAGGCGTCAGGTGACTTCAGCCCTGCTGCAGTTGTGCAGCAGAGGAGACTGCAGGCTTCGGTTGAGGAAACGGGGATTTCATGTCTCAGGGGGTAGATTTTTGCAGTTACAGCTTTTCTGCTGGTATGCATAATTGATAATTACATCTGTAGGGCCGATCGTGACGAGAGATGGACGGTCAGAAGAAAAATTGGAAGGACAAGGGTATATCTGCTTTTTAATCTTTTGTTCATTTTTTATGTGACTAGTAATGTATTTCTATGAGTAAGCTTTGCAATTCAGATATATTTTGGATTGAAAATGAAGTTGATGAAGGGTTTAACAGTAAAGGATTAAAAGCTATTTCAAATGTGTTTTTGCATTTGGTTATGTATGAGAAAATGTCATGCTGTTCTGTTTCACTGGCATTCAATTTTGTCTTTGCAGTCCTATCGTTGATTAGATTTGTTCTTTAATCTTCTACGTTTTCAAGAATATACTTTTAACAGAATTTCATTTGGTCACTTTGTGGTGATAAATCTACATAGCCATGTTTGTATTCCATAATGACATATTTTCTGTGACTCAGTACTTTTTTTTCTTCCTAAAAAAAGCTGACTTTGTGTAGTTGAAATTCTATCCAAATATTTGTAGGTAGCAAGATCCTGTGTTTGCACTAAGCCTGTTTTCTTATTTGGAAATATTATTGAACCGTTACAGTTATTACTAGTTGCCTTTTAATTAGATTATAATTTTGTATATTTTTAAATGATTAAAATGTCAAACAGTACTTTTAAATGTGTGTCTATATTTAAGTCCGTAACCTTTGTCCTTGTAATAACCAATCAGTGATCTTGATCCCCTTTCCTCCCCCTTGAAAGCCCAGATCCTTTCAAGTCTCAGTGGATCAGGGTTGTGTAAGAATTTAAACTCGTAAGTGTAGTGAATATTTAAAAAGTATTTTATTATGTAGATGGTTAAATGTGACATTTTAAGAAAAAGAGAAGATGATAGACTGTACATCTGATCTTATAATGAATTATCTTAACAATTGTTAGAGCTATTTTTAAGTAGTTCAGTTAGACATTCCATATAAGCAATTTTTTTTTTTTTTGGACACGTTCGAGTCTTAATTTAAAAATTTATTTCCATAGGGTTGTTAGTAGGACTGTCACCAGTTATTACTAATGTTCCTAAAAGCAGTTCATGGAGCTAATGACAATAACCTTTATAACACTCTTTTAAAAATTTGTTCAGTGTTGTGGGGAAAAGGTAAGCTTAAGGGGCCAAGCCCCCACCCATCCCAGTCCCCTCCCCTCCCCAAATATTTATGTGAAATTAACCTCAGATTTATTTTTTGAAATAGAAAACTTTAAAATAATAATAATAATAATAAAAGGTAAGCTTAAGATTGAGGGCATATTGAGACACTGAAAAGATTTTATACTTAACAAAAAACAGAAAATAATTTGGCTTGAATTTTTATATTTATGGTTTCTTCACATGTGAATTTAATGAAGAGAAGGATTTTTATCCACCCTTCTAATCATTAGCATTGCAAAGTGAAAGTAAATTGTTTTATTAGGTTTTGTTATGTAAAAACAGTGATAATAATACAATAAATACACACTTTAAAAAATAGGTGAAAAGTCACATCACAGCCTACTCAACAACTATGAAAGCTCTGTGTTAATAATTTGAATGTTATACCATTTAATAATGTCTTAAGTTCTTTATTTACTGAACTAATTTAGGGACATTTTGATATTGGTGGAATTAAGATCCAGTATAGGTGCAGAGATTTATTTTGATTATTTTTAGGCACTAAATGCAAAATCAAATTTACTCTGGAATATCTCATGGGAGCCTTATTTTGCATGTAAGTGGAATGACCTGATATTTTTGGCTTTTTATGGGAACACTAACTTTACCTATTGTTCCGATTCATTTGTTGACTTATATTTTAGTGTTTATCAGCAACTAATTTTAATGTTGCAGATTAGCGGTTAAGACTTAAAATAGAAATCAGTGAGAAGCTGAAACTGCTATGAAATGAGTTTTTCTCATTTTTAAAAGTTGGGAACAGCTATTTTTAAGTAGTTCAGTTAGACATTCCATATAAGCAATTTTTTTTTTTTTTGGACACGTTCGAGTCTTAATTTAAAAATTTATTTCCATAGGGTTGTTAGTAGGACTGTCACCAGTTATTACTAATGTTCCTAAAAGCAGTTCATGGAGCTAATGACAATAACCTTTATAACACTCTTTTAAAAATTTGTTCAGTGTTGTGGGGAAAAGGTAAGCTTAAGGGGCCAAGCCCCCACCCATCCCAGTCCCCTCCCCTCCCCAAATATTTATGTGAAATTAACCTCAGATTTATTTTTTGAAATAGAAAACTTTAAAATAATAATAATAATAATAAAAGGTAAGCTTAAGATTGAGGGCATATTGAGACACTGAAAAGATTTTATACTTAACAAAAAACAGAAAATAATTTGGCTTGAATTTTTATATTTATGGTTTCTTCACATGTGAATTTAATGAAGAGAAGGATTTTTATCCACCCTTCTAATCATTAGCATTGCAAAGTGAAAGTAAATTGTTTTATTAGGTTTTGTTATGTAAAAACAGTGATAATAATACAATAAATACACACTTTAAAAAATAGGTGAAAAGTCACATCACAGCCTACTCAACAACTATGAAAGCTCTGTGTTAATAATTTGAATGTTATACCATTTAATAATGTCTTAAGTTCTTTATTTACTGAACTAATTTAGGGACATTTTGATATTGGTGGAATTAAGATCCAGTATAGGTGCAGAGATTTATTTTGATTATTTTTAGGCACTAAATGCAAAATCAAATTTACTCTGGAATATCTCTGGGGAGCCTTATTTTGCATGTAAGTGGAATGACCTGATATTTTTGGCTTTTTTGCGTGGGAACACTAACTTTACCTATTGTTCCGATTCATTTGTTGACTTATATTTTAGTGTTTATCAGCAACTAATTTTAATGTTGCAGATTAGCGGTTAAGACTTAAAATAGAAATCAGTGAGAAGCTGAAACTGCTATGAAATGAGTTTTTTCTCATTTTATGAAAAGAAGCTATCTAGGTATATTAGAACAGTCTAAGCCCATGTATTTTTCTACTCCCTTGCCACCCTTGTTCCATCCAATTGTTACATCAGATGCTGGTAGTATATAAGGGTATAAAGAAGTGAGAGAGACTCTGATTTCAGTGTTTAAAAGTTTGGGTTTTTGTTTGTTTGTTTTTGGCTGTTTAGTGTTTAAGACACTTTATCTTTCAGGCTAAGTCCCACATAAATAATTTATATTCTCTTATATATTTTTCATCTTGGGTTTTCTATTGTTTTTAGAGGGATATTTATAACATGAAATCTGTGAAGTACTTTCCATATTGAGGCTAATATGAAAAGTATTAATAGTCAAAAGATTTTCAAGAGATTTTCAAAATAGAAGGAATGGGTATGTTTGGGTATTTGAATAGGATGGGAGAATGATTTAACCACTAAACAAGGTATAACAGAGCTTTCTGGGTAGAACAGTGTTAATAGGGTAGTAGTTGGAAGATTGGTATCATTCAAGAATGTAATTTTTAAGATCTAGGTCAGGTTTCCTCAAAGTTCCCTGAAGGTAAGAATCACCTAGTACTTCTATTTTATACAGATTCCTGTGATCCTATTCAGATCTACCAGTCAGAATTTATAAGGGAAGGGCATGGCAGTATATTAACCACCTTGACACTAGGGTTATAACACCATTCATGTTATAATCAGATTCAGGAAACACCAGTGTAGGTTTTAAAGTTTGTGTCCTAGGATGTTTTGATTTTGTCTAGAATAAGGAACTTACCCTTTTAGGTCTTGAGTTTCCTCTTTTGCATGATTTCTGGTGTACCAGTTTTGATGTTCTCTTGTTTTGTGAAAGGATACTCTGGGCCATATTAGAAGACACTGAATTTTGAATTTTATCATAAAGGAAATGAAGAGCCTTTGGAAGTTTTAAAGTAGAGAGTGACAGAATGATAGCAGGTTTTGAAAGACTGTTTTGGGGTTCTATATAAGATAAATTGGAGAAAAACTTAGAGGCAGAAGGGGATGACTATTTGTTCCTGGATGTAAAGCAAATGGTGCTTGGACTTGGCCTAAAATAGGAATGAAAAGGAGGTGACACGTTTGAGAAATGTAGAAATACTTGACATTTGACGTAGATTTGTGGGACTAGGGTGAGGGAGGGACTCAAAGGACAACATGAAATTTCAGACTGAAACCTTGGCAGTGCTAGTGCTTTAGTCTTTAATGTGGCTAGAAATGGAGCTAAAGTAGGTAGAAATGATGCCAGTTTCCATTTTGGAAACTTATTGAAGCTCCCCGAAATGACAGGCTTAATGATGAATGACTAATTGGGAATTGAATGCAAAGTGAGACAGATGAATACTGTGAGGACAGTAGGATAAAAAGAACATAAGAGTTAGGAAGGAAAACCTAAAACCTGTTGACCTAGTGGCAATGTTCAGACCAGGAAGGATGAGGAAGAGTCCAAGCAGGATAGTGCTGGTTGCCTGATCTTAAGGAGGGAGAGACTTTTCAAGAGGGAGTAGAATGCGTGTTTAAAACACTACAGAGAAGCTGTTTAATATAAGGATTGAGAAATGATTGTGGACCCTGTTGAATTTTAGGAGCATGTGCAACACTACCCATTATTACCAATGCTTTTGGGGTTTGGCAGTTAACATGCTTTGGATGACCCTTGAAAGAAGTTTGTGTAGAATGGGGACAGAAGTTTCTAGGATTTAAATTCAGTTTTATTGTATGGCAGGACAAACTGACTTTCGACCATTTCTGGAGCCATACTTCTTGCAGAGGCTCTTGTAGGGCTCTTAGCTTTCCTTTGCTAAGTCACTTTCAGTTTCTTTCAAAGCGTGAGGTTACTGAGTATGTTGATAAAGGTATATGCTTATATTAACATTCAGGCAGAGAGGAGAAGGTATCTTGCTGCTTGAAACAAGTGCCTTATTTAACCCCGGGAATGCCCCCTCCCCCCAAAAAAACATCCTGAGAAGGGAACATAGGTGTTAGTCAATTGAGAGACTTCTTGTTTGGACGAAGCCTCCCGGTTTTCAGTTCTAAACTTAGTTGAAACCCAGTGTTTAGCCATTCATTGGCTATTTCTTCTAGTTACTGGTTTTGCAGTGCAACACTCTGTGTATGTATATTGTAGAAAATTTAGAAGGTCTGTGAAAGAAAACTGTCACTTCACAGAGTGATTTGATGTGTTTTTCTAATGGTAGGTATATGGATGTATGTGTTCTGGGGTTACATAAGATACATTTTGTTCTGTAATCATTTTTTCTCACTAAATGGGGAAATACCTTTCATTACAAACATTTTACGTTGTTTTAATGGGAGTAGTATTTTAAGTATGTCCTGTTCATCTCATATAGCTAGGTATCAGGTTATTCCTAAATTTTTTGCAAGTATGAACAGTGCAAAAATGAATATAATTGAATGCAAATTATTGTTCTTACTCAGTTATTTCCAGATGGCTGGGTATTTAGACTTTTGATTCATGTTGTAAAACTTCTTCCAGAAAGATACAAATTATTTTGAGCAAGGTATAGGAGTGTCTGTCCTGAAACTCTGGCCCAAATTAAATACTCCATATGCATTTCTCATGATTTTAACTCTTTCTAAGATAGCTATTTTTATCTATTTTAAGTAAATTACTTAATGAGGATCAAATTGAAAGGAGTAAATTTACAATTTTTTTTTCTCCTGTATATGGTTTAAAATCTTGCGTGGGTAAATACTGGGAGCAATGGAAGTATGCTTTTGGGGTTTGGCAGTTAACATGCTTTGGATGCCCAAAAAACAGAAGTTTCTAGGATTTAAATTCAGTTTTATTGTATGGCAGGACAAACTGACTTTCGACCATTTCTGGAGCCATACTTCTTGCAGAGGCTCTTGTAGGGCTCTTAGCTTTCCTTTGCTAAGTCACTTTCAGTTTCTTTCAAAGCGTGAGGTTACTGAGTATGTTGATAAAGGTATATGCTTATATTAACATTCAGGCAGAGAGGAGAAGGTATCTTGCTGCTTGAAACAAGTGCCTTATTTAACCCCGGGAATGCCCCCTCCCCCCAAAAAAACATCCTGAGAAGGGAACATAGGTGTTAGTCAATTGAGAGACTTCTTGTTTGGACGAAGCCTCCCGGTTTTCAGTTCTAAACTTAGTTGAAACCCAGTGTTTAGCCATTCATTGGCTATTTCTTCTAGTTACTGGTTTTGCAGTGCAACACTCTGTGTATGTATATTGTAGAAAATTTAGAAGGTCTGTGAAAGAAAACTGTCACTTCACAGAGTGATTTGATGTGTTTTTCTAATGGTAGGTATATGGATGTATGTGTTCTGGGGTTACATAAGATACATTTTGTTCTGTAATCATTTTTTCTCACTAAAGGGGGAAATACCTTTCATTACAAACATTTTACGTTGTTTTAATGGGAGTAGTATTTTAAGTATGTCCTGTTCATCTCATATAGCTAGGTATCAGGTTATTCCTAAATTTTTTGCAAGTATGAACAGTGCAAAAATGAATATAATTGAATGCAAATTATTGTTCTTACTCAGTTATTTCCAGATGGCTGGGTATTTAGACTTTTGATTCATGTTGTAAAACTTCTTCCAGAAAGATACAAATTATTTTGAGCAAGGTATAGGAGTGTCTGTCCTGAAACTCTGGCCCAAATTAAATACTCCATATGCATTTCTCATGATTTTAACTCTTTCTAAGATAGCTATTTTTATCTATTTTAAGTAAATTACTTAATGAGGATCAAATTGAAAGGAGTAAATTTACAATTTTTTTTTCTCCTGTATATGGTTTAAAATCTTGCGTGGGTAAATACTGGGAGCAATGGAAGTATCTTCTCTGTTTTCAATATTTACCAAAAGCTGGGCACTTGTTATTCTTCACCAGAACTTCTGACTGGCTTTTCCACTAAACCCTATGTGTCAAGCCAAATACTTCCTAAAATATAGCTCTAATTATAGCCTTAAGGGATTTCCCTTTACTTTTCAAGTTCATACTTCTGTCCCAGAGTATTTTCTTTTTTTGTAAAGGCATTCATGGCCTAGTCCTAGCCTCTAGAATCCCATCTCCCATTACTCTGCCTCCAGCCACATTGAAGGACTTCCTCTTTCAACATGCCTGTTCTTTGCATTTGCTGTGTTTTTCTATCTAAAATCCCCCTTCCCATTTGACTTTACCCAAGTTTTGTCAAAGGCCCGATCCTTCCTAAACCTCCCAGGTGGAGGTAATCCATTGTTCCTCAGAACTCCTATCTTTTGGTGTTCATTTTGTGTCTGTTTTATTTTCCTAGTCTGTAAATTCCTTGAAGACAGAGGAAACAGTGGTGACCTCATCACTGGGTCTCCTTATTGACTTTCCATCGTTTTTCAACAAAGTGAGAGGATGAGAACTTTTATGTTCAGTTGGGTTTACTCCTGGCCTTGAACCAGATACATCCATTCTTGTATGCGTGTGTGTTTGCGTGCGTGCACACTTGGTTGCTCACTTGTGTCCGATTCATTGAGAGCCCATGGACTGTAGCTAATCAGGCTCCTCTGTCCATGGAATTCTCTAGGCAAGAATCTGGAGTGGGTTGCCATTTCTACTTCCAGGGGATCTTCATGACCCAGGGATGGAACTCACATCTCCTGCATTGGCAGGTGAATTCTTTACCACTGAACCACCTAGGAAGCGCATACATCCATTCTTGGGAATTTTTAAAAATGTTTTTTTCAAGTAGGATAAATAAAAGGGATTCTCCCTACCTTACCCTTTTTTAGAGGAGTAGTTAAATTACTTAAGCACCTTTTGTGAATCCAAGATTTTTAGATTATACCTGCAGATACGACATCTTAGTAGTCATTTATTCTTGCTTTATAAGTAAGGAAACCAAGAAAACTAAAGACTGAATTATTTGTTCAGGACTACACAGCTAGCGGTATAGGGTCGTCATCATGGATAATGCTTGTTTATGTTACTAGATGTGTGTATATAGTGTGTATCTATTTCAGTCTGCTTCACTGCACTCATTTTTTAATACAGTCATGTTTTGGATATTTATATAGGGTATTTATAGACACTAAAATACTGTTTTCTCTCCTCAATGAGATACCACCATGATCTTATGTTTATTCTGTGTAGCTTCACTTAAGCTCAAAGCAGTTTGAGTAAGAAATATTAATATTTGATTAAGAAATATTAATCATTAATATTAAAATATTAATGTTAATGATACTTATGCAAGTCTGTTGTAAAGAGTTAGAAATTGAGACAGATTTAGGAATTACTACTCTCAGATTACAAATTTGTTAAAATGTCTTTTTTCCACAAGATTCTCCATAAGAATAGCTGTTGCTAGTGAATAGTTGTTACATATATTCATTTATATATTTTTCCCTTAAATCGTCTAAAATTAAAATAGACTATTCTGATCAGTGATATGAATACTTGTTTAATTCTATGTACTATTAGCCATTTATACATTGAGGATTTATATTGAATGTGTGGTAGGTGTGTAAGGTTATAGAGGTACAATTGTAACTAGTTTACCTTCTGGTGAAATTCATTCTCTTTTTTTAAACAAGTAATTTGCTCTGATTTTCCTGCCTATTTCAGTTTATTAAGCTTTTCAGATTTCTAGAGTAATAGAACAATGTTTTCTATTTAGTTTTTTTAAGTAGAAAAATAGGACTTCTGCAGCAATTTTCTGTTTCTAAGGTTTGGTGCCTATTCCTTGTAATGTGTGAATGCCAACACATCCCAAGTGGGTAGTTAGAATTATTTACTGCTGTATTTTTTGGTCATCTTATAAAATACAGCTAGAAATGGAATATGGAATTAAAGGAAGTGTTGAAAACAGTATGAACTAATGAATTAAGTAAATCGGTGTTCTAGTAATGGAACTTCAGTGTTCTCTATCTTACAGAAATTTGGATTTTTCTTAGAAGGCAGCAATAATAAAAGTAGTTTTACCTTCTCGCACTATATTGAGACATCTTCTCCTTGAGGTTACTTTATATATATATTTTATTTATAGGAGAAGCAACCACTTAAAGTAAATTCAAATTTCATAGCAAATAATGGAGGAAAAAACATTTAAGAGTTTATCTTGAAACATAAAACCAACAGAAAACAAGTTTTGGTTTATTCGTAACAGAATATAGGTTGTAATTATAGCTGTGCATAAGTTCTTAGAATGAACAGAGATGAATCAAGTTTTGGGGCTTTTCAGTGTGTAGTTTTTACTACGCACTTGTTTGGTAACACAAAACGACATCTTTTATGGTTTAAAAGAGTGGATCATACATAATGTCCTTTTACAAAAAATGTTCAAGGTTTTTTTTTTTTTTAATTCCCTGGTGACTTCTCTTAATCTTTTGAGGTCAGATAATTTGGTTTTGAAGTGACTGTTGGACTATTAATCTCTTTTGGTGTAATTCTCCAACATTGCCCTTAAAAATGCTACCTTATTAGAAAGACTTGCAGTTTTGTGTTGTGGTTGATTTATGTTGTTTTATCTATCTATTCCTATTGCTTATTTATAGTTTTAATTTATTTTCAGAGAGAGGGGCAATTTAGATGGCTTCTAGGAATTATAATTTGCAATTTAAAACAGAATGTGATTTACTGCTATTATTGACTGCATATTACTAGAATTGCTTCTCTCTTCTCAGTTATTTAAACTGGGGTTGAAACACTATTTGGAATCCTCAAGAAGGATAGAAAGCAAACTTAAGTACTGATAAACTCCTTTCATACAAAATGTGGTATGACGGAAAGAGTGAGACCTTCATAGTCAGACCTGAATTTCATTCGGGAACCCTGCACTATTTATTTAATAGTATTATTACTTGTAAGCCTCAGTCGCTGTAGAAAATGCAGACAATACTTTATAGAGGTGTTGTGATTAGTGATAATGTTTACAAAATACTTGCACAGCTCCTTACTCAGAATAGGGGACTATGAAATTTATTATAGAAAGAAAAAATACAGATTAATTATTCTTTAGATGTATGGTGACAGGAATGGACAACATACTGTAAAGTTGTCAGAAGTAAGACAGGAAAGATTTAGTATGAAAGACACAAGGACCTGAAATAGTATTTAGAGAGGCTGTTTTGCCAAGTATTTAGTTGAAATACTTTGTAGCCATACTATAGTCTTCAACCTGAAACTTGGTAACTGAAACCAAGATAGCAGTGCTTTCAGCAGAAGCTGAACTCATCTTTTATAAAATCATAACTTAACGTAAGCATCGTATTTAATATTTGATGCTCTGGTTGACTTTCTCTTCAGACATTACTTTTATTTAGTGTACCTAGTTTGTCAAGCATTTCCACATGTGAAATCTCATTTCATTTTTCCAGCTAACTTGTTAGGTGGCTATCATTTTTCCAGTTTTACATATGGGGAAAGTGATCATGTATTAGGTTAAGTGATCTAGCCAGGGTCATACCAATTCCTGGTGATTTCGAATTTTGGAACTGTTGGACTATTAATCTCTTTTGGTGTAATTCTCCAACATTGCCCTTAAAAATGCTACCTTATTAGAAAGACTTGCAGTTTTGTGTTGTGGTTGATTTATGTTGTTTTATCTATCTATTCCTATTGCTTATTTATAGTTTTAATTTATTTTCAGAGAGAGGGGCAATTTAGATGGCTTCTAGGAATTATAATTTGCAATTTAAAACAGAATGTGATTTACTGCTATTATTGACTGCATATTACTAGAATTGCTTCTCTCTTCTCAGTTATTTAAACTGGGGTTGAAACACTATTTGGAATCCTCAAGAAGGATAGAAAGCAAACTTAAGTACTGATAAACTCCTTTCATACAAAATGTGGTATGACGGAAAGAGTGAGACCTTCATAGTCAGACCTGAATTTCATTCGGGAACCCTGCACTATTTATTTAATAGTATTATTACTTGTAAGCCTCAGTCGCTGTAGAAAATGCAGACAATACTTTATAGAGGTGTTGTGATTAGTGATAATGTTTACAAAATACTTGCACAGCTCCTTACTCAGAATAGGGGACTATGAAATTTATTATAGAAAGAAAAAATACAGATTAATTATTCTTTAGATGTATGGTGACAGGAATGGACAACATACTGTAAAGTTGTCAGAAGTAAGACAGGAAAGATTTAGTATGAAAGACACAAGGACCTGAAATAGTATTTAGAGAGGCTGTTTTGCCAAGTATTTAGTTGAAATACTTTGTAGCCATACTATAGTCTTCAACCTGAAACTTGGTAACTGAAACCAAGATAGCAGTGCTTTCAGCAGAAGCTGAACTCATCTTTTATAAAATCATAACTTAACGTAAGCATCGTATTTAATATTTGATGCTCTGGTTGACTTTCTCTTCAGACATTACTTTTATTTAGTGTACCTAGTTTGTCAAGCATTTCCACATGTGAAATCTCATTTCATTTTTCCAGCTAACTTGTTAGGTGGCTATCATTTTTCCAGTTTTACATATGGGGAAAGTGATCATGTATTAGGTTAAGTGATCTAGCCAGGGTCATACCAATAGAAATAGAAGAAATAGGAGTCAAGCTTCTCTTACTGTGTTTGCTGAAAGGATTAAACTCCCACTCTGCACAGATCACTTTGTGGATCTTCACCTGTCATTTAGTAGCCAATTGAAGGCTTACAATATGGAGATAAAAGCTTACATGTGGTAATAAATGATCAGCTCTGAATTCTAGTCATTTTTCCTGGCAATTGGAAAGAGTGATTAAAGCTTGTGATTTCTAATAGATAACATGAGTATGTATTAATATAAAAGCTATGGTTATGAAAAATAACTAAAAAATTAATATTCCAATATTTAAATATTTATAACTTCCTTTTGAACTGCCATTCTCCTTGTCTCGTTCTTCACCTGACTTTATTAAAGAGAACTTAAAACACTTGCCTTTGCTTAGGAAGTAGACATTTTACCGCTGGTTGTGTCTTGTGCTACCAGTGTTTCTAGGACCACTTAGTTCAATGCTTTTTCCCCACTCAGACAAAAGACTCAAGAAATGAAACTTGACTTCAGGCTATTCAAGGAAGTGCTTTGGTAAGAATTTGATTTGAGGCAAAATGTAATAGGATGACTCCTGCAAAAGGCTGGTGTTATTTTTAGCCATGACAGACTACAGTCTATGATTACCACATGTAGGCAGCTTTTCTTACTCTGCATTGGGCCAGAAGTATTTCTTTTGAATAAAGACTGTAGCATACTAAATTATTTTAAATAAAAATTTTAATTTGATAAAGGTGCTATACTGGTTTGTGCACCATGCAAAGCACAATTAAAATAAAAAATTTTCACATTTTTATTTGGCAAACAGAGGGGCAGCACAGTAAAATGTAATCACTTTTGTCTAAATTTCAGAAAAATCTAAACAAATTTTCTGACAAAAATTTCAATTGATCAAAATTATTAATATTTTGGTAATCCATAAGCATTCACCACTGTTACAAGAGGAAAAGGCACTGTTGGATTAATCTCAGATCTTTAAAAGGAATTTCATGAGCATGTAAGAATAAAGCTTAGGTCACAATAGGTTGCCTGGTGTGATTTGGCTTCAGGAAGCATGAGGGGTTAAACTTTCCTTGTTGCAGCCTTTGTTTTAATTTTAGTTTCTCAAGAGTAAAGAGGCTCTTTAAACTCTTCCTTCATAAGCAGAACTAGTGAAGTGATTACAGAAGAATCCAAAATTAGCATTTTAGTGATCCTGTAGTTCTTATTTAAAGAGGTCCTTTATTTTAATTTGAAAATATTACAGTCTTTAATTATTCTTAGGAATAGAAACATTTTAATATGGCCACTATTCAGACAGTGCGGCAAATATTAATGAAGCAGATAATATAAAGATGAAAGGTAGGGCTTCCTGGTGGTCCAGTGGGTAAGGACACTGCCTTGCAGTGCAAGGACGCCAGTTCGATCCCTGGCCTGGGAAGATCCCACGTGCCACGGAGCGGCTGGACCGATGTGTTTCCGAGCCGAGCTCTGAGCGCTAAAAATTAATATTCCAATATTTAAATATTTATAACTTCCTTTTGAACTGCCATTCTCCTTGTCTCGTTCTTCACCTGACTTTATTAAAGAGAACTTAAAACACTTGCCTTTGCTTAGGAAGTAGACATTTTACCGCTGGTTGTGTCTTGTGCTACCAGTGTTTCTAGGACCACTTAGTTCAATGCTTTTCCCCACTCAGACAAAAGACTCAAGAAATGAAACTTGACTTCAGGCTATTCAAGGAAGTGCTTTGGTAAGAATTTGATTTGAGGCAAAATGTAATAGGATGACTCCTGCAAAAGGCTGGTGTTATTTTTAGCCATGACAGACTACAGTCTATGATTACCACATGTAGGCAGCTTTTCTTACTCTGCATTGGGCCAGAAGTATTTCTTTTGAATAAAGACTGTAGCATACTAAATTATTTTAAATAAAAATTTTAATTTGATAAAGGTGCTATACTGGTTTGTGCACCATGCAAAGCACAATTAAAATAAAAAATTTTCACATTTTTATTTGGCAAACAGAGGGGCAGCACAGTAAAATGTAATCATTTTTGTCTAAATTTCAAAAAAATCTAAACAAATTTTCTGACAAAAATTTCAATTGATCAAAATTATTAATATTTTGGTAATCCATAAGCATTCACCACTGTTACAAGAGGAAAAGGCACTGTTGGATTAATCTCAGATCTTTAAAAGGAATTTCATGAGCATGTAAGAATAAAGCTTAGGTCACAATAGGTTGCCTGGTGTGATTTGGCTTCAGGAAGCATGAGGGGTTAAACTTTCCTTGTTGCAGCCTTTGTTTTAATTTTAGTTTCTCAAGAGTAAAGAGGCTCTTTAAACTCTTCCTTCATAAGCAGAACTAGTGAAGTGATTACAGAAGAATCCAAAATTAGCATTTTAGTGATCCTGTAGTTCTTATTTAAAGAGGTCCTTTATTTTAATTTGAAAATATTACAGTCTTTAATTATTCTTAGGAATAGAAACATTTTAATATGGCCACTATTCAGACAGTGCGGCAAATATTAATGAAGCAGATAATATAAAGATGAAAGGTAGGGCTTCCCTGGTGGTCCAGTGGGTAAGGACACTGCCTTGCAGTGCAAGGGACGCCAGTTCGATCCCTGGCCTGGGAAGATCCCACGTGCCGCGGAGCGGCTGGACCGATGTGTCCAATTACCGAGCCGGGGCTCTGGAGCGCATGCGCCCAGAGCCGGCGCTCTGCAGCGACAGACGCCACTGAGATGGGAGGCCCACCCGGGCCAAAGAACAAAGATGGATGAAACTAGACAAATGAAAGACCAGTGGAAGTGGCCCGCTCACCCCCTTCCCTCCCCAACCCCGCCAAAATAAATAAATGTTTTTTTTAAAAGAAAAAAAATAAAGATTAAAGGTATTTAGCAGCTTTCAGGGTCTAGTAAGGAGCAAAAAGCCAGTAAGACAATATTTACTGTTTCATAAATTATCTGAAAGCATTGTGTGCTAAGTTGCTTCCGTTTGTCCGACTCTTTATGACCACCATATGGGCTGTAGCCTGCCAGGTCCCGCCAAGGCTCCCCTGTCCCTGGAATTCTCCAAGCAAGAGCACTGGAGTGGGTTGCTGTTTGCTTCTCCAGGGGATCTTCCCAGCCTGGGATTGATCCCACATCTCTTATATCTCTTGCACTGGAAGGCAGGTTTTTTACCACTAGCACCACCTGGGAAGAAAAGCAGTGCTATTTGTTGTTTAGTAAGTATAGTTATCTGATAGTAGTTTAAATAAATGTTAAATCCAAAGCACATAAACATTTTTGAATAATTAGAATTTAGTGCATGGTTTAACCTGGTAATAAGTAAGTATGCATTCATTCTAATCAAACAGTAATGTCTGTTGAAGGTTTAGTTGGTTCAGGCTTTGTGCTCCTCTCTGGAGATATAAACTTGCCTTGTTGCAGCCTTTGTTTTAATTTTAGTTTCTCAAGAGTAAAGAGGCTCTTTAAACTCTTCCTTCATAAGCAGAACTAGTGAAGTGATTACAGAAGAATCCAAAATTAGCATTTTAGTGATCCTGTAGTTCTTATTTAAAGAGGTCCTTTATTTTAATTTGAAAATATTACAGTCTTTAATTATTCTTAGGAATAGAAACATTTTAATATGGCCACTATTCAGACAGTGCGGCAAATATTAATGAAGCAGATAATATAAAGATGAAAGGTAGGGCTTCCCTGGTGGTCCAGTGGGTAAGGACACTGCCTTGCAGTGCAAGGGACGCCAGTTCGATCCCTGGCCTGGGAAGATCCCACGTGCCACGGAGCGGCTGGACCGATGTGTCGAATTACCGAGCCGGAGCTCTGGAGCGCATGCGCTTAGAGCCGGTGCTCTGCAACAACAGATGCCACCGCGATGGGAGGCCCACACGGGCCAAAGAACAAAACGGATGAAACTAGACAAATGAAAGACCAGTGGAAGTGGCCCGCTCACCCCCTTCCCTCCCCAACCCCGCCAAAATAAATAAATGTTTTTTTTAAAAGAAAAAAAATAAAGATTAAAGGTATTTAGCAGCTTTCAGGGTCTAGTAAGGAGCAAAAAGCCAGTAAGACAATATTTACTGTTTCATAAATTATCTGAAAGCATTGTGTGCTAAGTTGCTTCCGTTTGTCCGACTCTTTATGACCACCATATGGGCTGTAGCCTGCCAGGTCCCGCCAAGGCTCCCCTGTCCCTGGAATTCTCCAAGCAAGAGCACTGGAGTGGGTTGCTGTTTGCTTCTCCAGGGGATCTTCCCAGCCTGGGATTGATCCCACATCTCTTATATCTCTTGCACTGGAAGGCAGGTTTTTTACCACTAGCACCACCTGGGAAGAAAAGCAGTGCTATTTGTTGTTTAGTAAGTATAGTTATCTGATAGTAGTTTAAATAAATGTTAAATCCAAAGCACATAAACATTTTTTGAATAATTAGAATTTAGTGCATGGTTTAACCTGGTAATAAGTAAGTATGCATTCATTCTAATCAAACAGTAATGTCTGTTGAAGGTTTAGTTGGTTCAGGCTTTGTGCTCCTCTCTGGAGATATGGTAGGCAGTAAGATAAGCAGCCTGTCTTCTGGAGCTTACAACCTAGCAGAGAAACATGTTTAAAATGAGTAATTTTTTTGTTTTTAATTTTTTAATCATTGATTTTTTTTTTTTTTTAGTATATTTACAGGATTGTGTAGCTGTTCCTTAATTTCAGAACATTTTCAACCCCCTCGCCCCTCAAATCTTTCCTTTTTAATAATTATTTTTATTTTACTTTTTACTTTTACAGAGTTTTGTTGTATACAGATATGTTTAATCCCAGATTAGTCATACGTATATCCCTGGCCGCCTGCCTCAGATCTTAAACCCATCATAAGTCACTCCCAGTCTGTACTCCTCGCAGTTCTTGGCAACCACAAATCTACTTTGTTTCTATAGAATTGCCTGTTCTAGACACTTCATCTGAACAGAACCATACAAATGTGTAACCTTTTGTGCTTGGCTTCTTTAATTTAGCATAATATTTTCAAAGCTCATCAGTGTTGTGGCATAAGTACTTCATTCCTTTTACAGCCCAGTAATATTCCATTGTGTGAATATTTTGTCCATTCATCAGTTGATGGACATTTGGATTGTTTTCCTTGTGGGATTATTATGAATAATGCTGCTGTGAACATTTGTGTACATAGGTTTTTCTAGTCTTTTAGGTGGAAATTCCTAGGAGTGGAATTTCTGGATCATTTCCGTATGGTAACTGTGTAACTTTTTGAGGAATTGCCAAACAGGTTTGCACAGTGGCTGAATTTTTATGTTCCCATTAGCAATGTAAGAGGATTCCAGCCTTTGTCATTTCTTGCCAATGTTTGTCCTTGTCCTTGTCCACCTTTTTAAATTTTAGTTGTCTTATTGTGTCTAAAGTGGTATCTGATTGTGGTTTTGGTCTGCATTTCTCTGATGACATCTTTTCATTGCTTACTAGCAATTTGTATATGTTTTTTGGAGAAATTTATATTAATATCCCTTGCCCATTTTCAGTTGGTTTGTCTTTCTGTTGTTGAGTTGTAAGAGGGCTTTTTTTTTTTTTTTGTAATATTCCAAGTATAGGTCTTGTATCAGAAGTTTAACTTGTAAATATTTTCTCCCATTCTGTAGTTGAATTTTCACTTCGATAGTGTCCTTTAAATTGCAGGTGTTTTTAATTTATTGAGGTCAATATATGTTTTATTTCCCCACTGTTTCTGCTCTTGGCATTATATGTGCCCCCATCATGCCTCTTTTATTTATGTTTATTTTCATCCATCTTTTTATTCTTTGGCATGTGTGGGCCTCCTGTTGCAATGGCCTCTCTCACTGCAGAGCACTAGCTCGGTGCTCCAGAGTGCTGGTTTGTAATTAGACGCACCAATCTAGCTGCTCTGCAGCACGTGGGATCTTCCCCAGCCAGGATCGAACCAGTGCCCCTTGCATTGCAAGGTGGACTCTTTAACCACTGGACCACCAAGGAAGCCCTGGTGTTTTATCTTAAGAAGCCATTACCTAATCCAAAATCATGAAGATTTAAACTTATTTTTTCTCATTTTTTATTCTGAGAGTTTTGTACTTTAAACTCTTCTGGTCTTTAATCCATTTTGAGTTAATTTTTGTGTATGGTATAAGGTATGGGTCCATTTTCAGTATTTTGCAGTTAAATTAAATATCCAGTTGTCCTTGCACCACTTGTTGGAAAAAACTGTTCTTTCACCCATTGACTGACTGTCTTTGTGTCCTTGTTGAAATCAATTGGCCATAATGTAAGGGTTTATTTCTGGACTTCTAATTTTATTCCATAATCTATCTGTCCATCTTTATGCAGCTACCAAACTGCATTTCTTCCTTTACTGTCTGGATATCTTTTATTTCTTTTTCTTGACTAACTGCCCTAATCTCCATGCCCCAGGACAGTGTTGAATATAAGTTGAAAAAGGGATATCCTAGCCTATTTTGTGGTCTTTGGGGAATGCCTTCAGTCTTTCATCACTAAGTATGGTCTTAGTGGAGGGGGAGAGGGGCTATAGATAACATCATACTCCTTTATCAGCTTGAGGACATTCCTTCCATTCCTATTGATAGTTTGTGAGTATTTTTATAATGAAAGGATCTTGAATTTTGTCCGATGCTGCTTCTGTGTCAGTTGTGTTGATCATGTGGGTTTTGTCTTTAATATGGTGTATTATTGATTGGTTTTCATATATGGAAACCAGACTTGTATTCCCATGATAAGTAACCACTTGGCCATGTATTGCTAGATTCAGATTGCTAGTGCTTTGTTGATGATTATTGTATCTCTGTTCATAAGGAATCTTGGTCTGTAGTTTTCTTGTGATATGCCTGCCTGAGTTTGATGTAAGGACTGAACAAACATCTAAATTAACTAATGGATATAGTGCATAAATTTCTTGATGGATATTAGAAGCAATGGTATTTTAATATATTTCTCAGAAAGGATTTTGATAAAATTTTATGACTCCCTCCACTGAGAGTGAAAAATACTGGATAAGCTTAATCTTCCAAAGTTTTTCATTAAAACCAATTTAAGGAATCTGTTAAACTAGAAATATTGGTGAATAGCAATTGAGGTTGTACTCCTCTTTGCTAGAAACTATATTTTTTTAATCCTTGCAGCTTCACTAACAATCTTTTAAATTCCTTTACAAAAAAAGATTGCAATCTTTCTTTACTTTGCACAATGATTATGATGATAGCTTGGATTGCTTCTCAGTGTGAATTTCTATTCTAGAGTATATTTTGTCTTATGCGTGCCTGTCAGTACCTAGTTGTTCTGTCTCCCTCTACTGTTCTGCCCTTTGTTCCTCCTCAGTGCTTTGATGTACCAGGCCATCCCTGGGACTTCTTCCCAGAAGACTGTCATGGTATCTGCTTTGAGAATTCTTACGTAGCTGTATACATATTTTCACACAATATGTATTAATTTGCAGACAAGATTTTCAGAGCTCTTCCAATTCGTGAAGAGACCTCATTTCTTTTTTTTTTTTTCATTTATCTTTAAAATTTTTTTTATTTTACTTTTTACTTTTACAGAGTTTTGTTTACAGATATGTATGATCCCAGATTAGTCATATGTATACCTCCCCCATCCCACCCCTCTAGGCCATTGCACAGCACCCCAGCAGGATCCCCTTTTCTCACAGCGCAATGACAATTGCTATTTTTTTCACACATGACAATATAGGTTTTCATGCTACGAAAGGATCTTGAATTTTGTCCGATGCTGCTTCTGTGTCAGTTGTGTTGATCATGTGGGTTTTGTCTTTAATATGGTGTATTATTGATTGGTTTTCATATATGGAAACCAGACTTGTATTCCCATGATAAGTAACCACTTGGCCATGTATTGCTAGATTCAGATTGCTAGTGCTTTGTTGATGATTATTGTATCTCTGTTCATAAGGAATCTTGGTCTGTAGTTTTCTTGTGATATGCCTGCCTGAGTTTGATGTAAGGACTGAACAAACATCTAAATTAACTAATGGATATAGTGCATAAATTTCTTGATGGATATTAGAAGCAATGGTATTTTAATATATTTCTCAGAAAGGATTTTGATAAAATTTTATGACTCCCTCCACTGAGAGTGAAAAATACTGGATAAGCTTAATCTTCCAAAGTTTTTCATTAAAACCAATTTAAGGAATCTGTTAAACTAGAAATATTGGTGAATAGCAATTGAGGTTGTACTCCTCTTTGCTAGAAACTATATTTTTTTAATCCTTGCAGCTTCACTAACAATCTTTTAAATTCCTTTACAAAAAAAGATTGCAATCTTTCTTTACTTTGCACAATGATTATGATGATAGCTTGGATTGCTTCTCAGTGTGAATTTCTATTCTAGAGTATATTTTGTCTTATGCGTGCCTGTCAGTACCTAGTTGTTCTGTCTCCCTCTACTGTTCTGCCCTTTGTTCCTCCTCAGTGCTTTGATGTACCAGGCCATCCCTGGGACTTCTTCCCAGAAGACTGTCATGGTATCTGCTTTGAGAATTCTTACGTAGCTGTATACATATTTTCACACAATATGTATTAATTTGCAGACAAGATTTTCAGAGCTCTTCCAATTCGTGAAGAGACCTCATTTCTTTTTTTTTTTTTCATTTATCTTTAAAATTTTTTTTATTTTACTTTTTACTTTTACAGAGTTTTGTTTACAGATATGTATGATCCCAGATTAGTCATATGTATACCTCCCCCATCCCACCCCTCTAGGCCATTGCACAGCACCCCAGCAGGATCCCCTTTTCTCACAGCGCAATGACAATTGCTATTTTTTTCACACATGACAATATAGGTTTTCATGCTACTTCCTTTACGCCTCCCACCGTTCATTCCCCACAATGTCCATATGTCTACTGTCCATGTCTGTTTTTCCATCGCTTCATTGTGTGTGTTATCATGACCATCCTACTAGATTCCATATATATGTGTTAGTATATTGTACTTGTCTTTCTCTTTTTGACTTACTTCACTTTTTATGATAGGTTCTAGCTCCAGTCACCTCATTAGGGCTGATTCTTCTGCATTTCTTTTTACAGCTGAGTAGCATTCCATTGTATATGTGTACCAGAGCTTCTGTATCCATTCATTTGTCAATGGACATCTAGGTTGCTTCCATGTTCTGGCTATTGTATAGAGAGCTGCAGTGAACATGGGGGTACAGATGCCTCTTTCAGTTTTGATTTCATCAGGGTATAAGCCTAAGAGTGGGATTTCTGGGCTCGTATGGTGCTTCTATTTTTATTTTTTTAAGGAATCTCCATACTGTCTTCCATAGGGGCTGTATCAATTTACATTCCCACCAGCAATGCAAGAGGGTTCCCTTTTCTCCACACCCTCTCCAGCATTTATTGTCTGTAGATTTTTTGATGATGGCCATTCTGATGCGTGTGAGGTGGTATCTCATTGTAGTTTTGATTTGTGTTTCTCTAATAATAAGCGAGATTGAGCATCGTTTCATATGTTTTTTGGCCATCTGTATGTCCTCTTTGGAGAAGTGTTTGTTTAGGTCCTTTTCCCATTTTTGATTGGGTTGTTCATTTTTCCAGTGCTGAGTTGTCTTGAGTTGCTTATAGATTTTGGAGATTAATTCTTTTGTCTGTTATTTCATTTGCTATGATTTTCTCCCATTCTGTGGGTTGTCCAGCTTTTTTGTAGTTTCTTTTGCTGTACAAAAGCTTTTAAGTTCCATTAGGTCTCACATGTTTATTTTTGTTTTTAGATCCACTAGTCTAGTAGGTAGGAAAAGGCCTCATTTCTAAGAACCATTTGCTAGATGGAAAGGAAGTAGTAGGTTATGGTTTACTGTACTTGCATGCATTTAGATTTATATTAGGCCGCAGTCACTGAATACCACTGGATCATATACATGACTAATCTCATATCAATCCCTGAATAAGAAGGTGATAATAATTATGGTGACATTTACAATAATAACAAAAATAATAGGCTTGACTTTTATTAGGAAATATTTATTATATGCTATATATTATATTAAATGTATTCTGTTCATTATCTTATTAATGAATTTTGTTAATTAATTATCTCAATTTTTACAGTATCTCAGTAAGATCATTCCTAGTGGTGTACATATTTTATAGAGGAAGAAGGTGAAGTGTAGAGCGATCTAATGACTTGCCTGAAGTCACGTAACTAGTATGTGATAGAGCCAGTGTTTGAGTCTGGGTGATTTGACTCTGAAGTCTAAGTGCTCTGTCTTGTATAAGCCACTGCTGTGGGGCACCAAGGAAGCCTCCAGAAAATGTTACTAAAGGCTAACTTTGTTATTGCTTTAAGAAAGAAAACTGCACTGGTTATTAGAATCCTAAGTAAGCCTGTCCCTGTAGGTTCTACATTCCTTACCCATTCTTCAAGACAGCTCAGTTATCTTCTTTCACAAAATCTTTTAAAATTTCCTTCAGTCTTTTTCCTTTTCTAAATTCTCACAATAGTGTGATATTTACTTTAGAATTTACTGATACCGTTTTTATGTGTCTTATCATCTTCCTAGAATAAATAATGTTTTAAAATTGGACAGGGCTTAAATAAAAGCCCACATCCCCATTTTCAGTTTTTTCATTCTACTAGGCCGAGGGTTTTTTGAACAGTATTGGCTCAGTGAGTGAGTGCTAAATGTCAGAAAACTGTCACCATTGCTGTTGTTTCTTTCTTTCTTTCTTTTTTTTTTTTAAAAAACATTATTTTTGGCTGTGCTGGGTCTTTGTTGATGTGTGGGTTTAGCTGTTGTGCGGTATGTGGGATCTTCCCGGATCAGGGCTCGAACCCGTGTCTCCTGCATTGGCAGATGGGTTCTTATCCACTGAGCCACAAGGGAAGCTCTGCCATTGTTTCTTGATTCAGTGTTTTTTATTCGTAGTGTAGATACACTGTTTCAAGTTCTGGTCAGGTTGCAGCTGTGTTAGTATATCAGCACAGTAGTAGAAACTAGTTAAATAGAACAAAACTGACGAGGTGTTTTTGGCAGAGTTGGAGCAGACTTGAAATAGGTAAAAACATTTACAATAATAACAAAAATAATAGGCTTGACTTTTATTAGGAAATATTTATTATATGCTATATATTATATTAAATGTATTCTGTTCATTATCTTATTAATGAATTTTGTTAATTAATTATCTCAATTTTTACAGTATCTCAGTAAGATCATTCCTAGTGGTGTACATATTTTATAGAGGAAGAAGGTGAAGTGTAGAGCGATCTAATGACTTGCCTGAAGTCACGTAACTAGTATGTGATAGAGCCAGTGTTTGAGTCTGGGTGATTTGACTCTGAAGTCTAAGTGCTCTGTCTTGTATAAGCCACTGCTGTGGGGCACCAAGGAAGCCTCCAGAAAATGTTACTAAAGGCTAACTTTGTTATTGCTTTAAGAAAGAAAACTGCACTGGTTATTAGAATCCTAAGTAAGCCTGTCCCTGTAGGTTCTACATTCCTTACCCATTCTTCAAGACAGCTCAGTTATCTTCTTTCACAAAATCTTTTAAAATTTCCTTCAGTCTTTTTCCTTTTCTAAATTCTCACAATAGTGTGATATTTACTTTAGAATTTACTGATACCGTTTTTATGTGTCTTATCATCTTCCTAGAATAAATAATGTTTTAAAATTGGACAGGGCTTAAATAAAAGCCCACATCCCCATTTTCAGTTTTTTCATTCTACTAGGCCGAGGGTTTTTTTGAACAGTATTGGCTCAGTGAGTGAGTGCTAAATGTCAGAAAACTGTCACCATTGCTGTTGTTTCTTTCTTTCTTTCTTTTTTTTTTTTAAAAAACATTATTTTTGGCTGTGCTGGGTCTTTGTTGATGTGTGGGTTTAGCTGTTGTGCGGTATGTGGGATCTTCCCGGATCAGGGCTCGAACCCGTGTCTCCTGCATTGGCAGATGGGTTCTTATCCACTGAGCCACAAGGGAAGCTCTGCCATTGTTTCTTGATTCAGTGTTTTTTATTCGTAGTGTAGATACACTGTTTCAAGTTCTGGTCAGGTTGCAGCTGTGTTAGTATATCAGCACAGTAGTAGAAACTAGTTAAATAGAACAAAACTGACGTAGGTGTTTTTGGCAGAGTTGGAGCAGACTTGAAATAGGGAAAATTTTAATAAATAGTTAAAATCAGAGTTTGAAAACAAAGCTGTAAATTATATAAAGGATATTAAGTTAATAGCATTCAAATAAAATCATATTTCAGAGAATGGAATAAATGTACCCTAAACATAATAAATGTTGTTGAACTCTGCTGTGTGCGACACACTGATGGGCATTTAAAATATCATAATCAGTACTCATGATAATTTTCTAATAGGAATTTAGGGCATCATAATAATTTATAACATTTTATAGTTCACATATATAAATTTTCCTATGAAAGTACCCTTGACAGTAAAGGAAAATCAGATACATTAGAGGACTCAGGGATCAAGACAGAAGCAGTCCCTAAGTGTCATGTTTCTTTGTCATCTCCTTCATCTTAAAAATTAGCTATTTAAAATTGTACTCAAGAATATATCCATATTTATTTTACTGTAAGAATGCTCCCCCCAACCCCAGCTGTTCACAATCCAGAAAGAGATCAATTATGAATTATATTTAGCCTATGAGTTCAAGAGCCCTTGGGTCTGCTGCAGAATTCTCCTTGGGTTGTATATAACCTGATCTCAAGACCACTGGCCCTGGTTATGTGATCCTTGTGGTGGCCAGTGACAATGGGCCAAGAGCAGACTTGCTAGGTTAGGCTTTGCTTGGCTCTTTAGTATTAACAAACATTATGTAACAGGGTGACAGTTTTTTCTTTGACACCTAAAGCACTGCATTTACCTACTCCTAGAGGGAAGTAGGTTCTTGGGTAATCTATATCAAATTATTAGCTTTGGAGGAAATTTTTGTTTTCATGATAGCCAAGTTAGGTTACAGTTTTGCTAAGTTCCTCAGATATCTCTTAAAGGCAGAGCTGCGAAACTCTTCTATATAGTTTTTAGTCAAGTTTTAACTTAGCATGTTTTGGGTTAGTAGTTTTTCTGCATATGAATATATTTTTGTGTTACTAAGGTAACTTATTTTAGTGAGTGTATTAGAGATTTTGTCTGTGACTTGAATATATATATTATGCTTATTATGAAGATAACAACCCTCATGATGATTTTTAGGAAGCCTCTTGTTTTATTATTTTTTTTTTTTAAAGATTTATTTATTTATTTATTTACTTTGGGTGGGGGTCGGGTTGGGGAGGGAGGGGAGCAGGCGGGCCACTTCTATTGGTCTTTCATTTGTCTATTTTCATCCATTTTATTCTTTGGCCCGTGTGGGCCTCCCATCGCGGTGGCGTCTGTCGTTGCAGAGCACCGGCTCTGGGCGCATGCGCTCCAGAGCTCCGGCTCGGTGATTGGACACATCAGTCCAGCCGCTCCGCGGCACGTGGGATCTTCCCAGGCCAGGGCTTGAACCTGCGCCCCTTGCACTGCAAGGCGGTGTCCTTACCCACTGGATCACCAGGGTGAAGTACAGAAGGAATCATATTTCAAAAACTCCTAAGTGTCATGTTTCTTTGTCATCTCCTTCATCTTAAAAATTAGCTATTTAAAATTGTACTCAAGAATATATCCATATTTATTTTACTGTAAGAATGCTCCCCCCAACCCCAGCTGTTCACAATCCAGAAAGAGATCAATTATGAATTATATTTAGCCTATGAGTTCAAGAGCCCTTGGGTCTGCTGCAGAATTCTCCTTGGGTTGTATATAACCTGATCTCAAGACCACTGGCCCTGGTTATGTGATCCTTGTGGTGGCCAGTGACAATGGGCCAAGAGCAGACTTGCTAGGTTAGGCTTTGCTTGGCTCTTTAGTATTAACAAACATTATGTAACAGGGTGACAGTTTTTTCTTTGACACCTAAAGCACTGCATTTACCTACTCCTAGAGGGAAGTAGGTTCTTGGGTAATCTATATCAAATTATTAGCTTTGGAGGAAATTTTTGTTTTCATGATAGCCAAGTTAGGTTACAGTTTTGCTAAGTTCCTCAGATATCTCTTAAAGGCAGAGCTGCGAAACTCTTCTATATAGTTTTTAGTCAAGTTTTAACTTAGCATGTTTTGGGTTAGTAGTTTTTCTGCATATGAATATATTTTTGTGTTACTAAGGTAACTTATTTTAGTGAGTGTATTAGAGATTTTGTCTGTGACTTGAATATATATATTATGCTTATTATGAAGATAACAACCCTCATGATGATTTTTAGGAAGCCTCTTGTTTTATTATTTTTTTTTTTTAAAGATTTATTTATTTATTTATTTACTTTGGGTGGGGGTCGGGTTGGGGAGGGAGGGGAGCAGGCGGGCCACTTCTATTGGTCTTTCATTTGTCTATTTTCATCCATTTTATTCTTTGGCCCGTGTGGGCCTCCCATCGCGGTGGCGTCTGTCGTTGCAGAGCACCGGCTCTGGGCGCATGCGCTCCAGAGCTCCGGCTCGGTGATTGGACACATCAGTCCAGCCGCTCCGCGGCACGTGGGATCTTCCCAGGCCAGGGCTTGAACCTGCGCCCCTTGCACTGCAAGGCGGTGTCCTTACCCACTGGATCACCAGGGGAAGCCCCAGCCTCTTGTTTTAGATTAGAAGTCTGCTGTATTGGACTTGAGAGTTTTAATAATCTTGCTTATTTAGCCAGTATGATTTGGATGTGTAGGAAATAGACCTGAATGAGAAATATTTTATGATAAGCGGAAATCAGTATTATGCTAATATACTGCTTGAATTTAAATTTTAGTTTATAAAGTTACTTCAGTATTTCAAATTTTGGTTTTACTTTATCTGAAGGACCTTTTAGTTAAGTAAATGTGAGTGTGGCAGATACCAGTGGGCAAGGTAATGTTCTAATTTCAGGTGTCTTCTTTTTAAATTTTTAGTTGTGGACCTCCTCTACTGGAGAGACATTAAGAAGACTGGAGTGGTGTTTGGTGCCAGCTTGTTCCTGCTGCTCTCACTGACAGTATTCAGCATTGTGAGTGTAACGGCCTACATTGCCTTGGCCCTGCTCTCTGTGACTATCAGCTTTAGGATATATAAGGGTGTGATCCAAGCTATCCAGAAATCTGATGAAGGCCACCCATTCAGGTGAGATGTCTGGAAAACAAGGCACACATTGGCAGCACTATGAACAGAATTAGTGTTGACTGAGACTAATTCTGCTATTGTAGAGTTACAGGCATGCTTTTTTTTGTTGTTTAACTGCTAAAAGATAATTGCAAGTTTTTGCTAAAAAGCTACACCAAAAGCATCTGCAATTGAGATTTCCTAACAGTCATTTCATAGGCTCATGGTGGAAAAGACTGGGTTTATGTATCATTAGCCTAATCTCACTACTTGTTAGTAATATTTACTTATGAGAAGTCAGTATTGGTTACCTTATTTTACTTTTTTAAAAAATATTTTTATTTATTATTTATTTAGTTTTTTGGGGGGTGGGGTAGGAGGGGGGCAGGCGGGCCACTTCTATTGGTCTTTCATTTATCTATTTTCATTCATCTTTGTTCTTTGGCCCACATGGGCCTCCCATCGTGGTGGCCTCTGTCGTCGCAGAGCACTGGCTCTGGGCACATGCTCTCCAGAGCTCCGGCTCGGTATTTGGACACATTGGTCCAGCTGCTCTGTGGCATGTGTGATCTTCTCAGGCCAGGGATTGAACCAGCGCCCCTTGCACTGCAAGTCAGTGTCCTTACCCACTGGACCACCAGGGAAGCCCCTTATTTTACTATTAAGGTAGCAGTCATCTTTAGTATGTTTGGGATTGGTGAAAGTTAATTTTCTTTATTGATTACTTTCTGTGCTGATATTAGAAATACTTTTCTTTCTAATTGTGTGTTCATGGTTTTCTCTGGTACTTCCTCATTATTTCTGTCTTTTCTTACCATTCTTTCTCTATCTAGTTTCTTCTTCTTCTCTAAGGCATTACTTTTGTATGATCCTTTGGAGAGTTCCTTTTATTTCAGCATTTTCTTATCTCTAAATTATCGTCTTCTTACATTATTTTGACAGTTAGACTCTAGCATTATCTCTCTAATGGTTAATGGAGTGGATGCACCTCAGCTTGGGTCTTCAGACTTCACTTCATACTCAGAATGTTCCCTACCCGCACCCCCTCCTTTAAAAAAGTTGAGATAAATATAATTTACATACTGTAAAATTCAGTGGTTTTCCATATATTCATGGAATTGTGCAACCATCACCATCTCATTCCAGATAGCATTTTTATTTTTGCACTCCAGACACTTTGTACTTATAACAGCCACTCCCCACGCAGACCAAATTGTAGAGGGGTATGGTTTTTAATTAGTTACACTGAAATATGAACATTGTCAGGCCAACAATTCTAAATAATCTATAAATTTTACAGAATGTTTGATTTTAAAGAAGACTTAGAAGAAACTAGTGATTTCTTTATTTCCTTAGAAATATCCTTAGCTCAGAGGCCTTTTATAGTCATTATAAATTCAGCCAACATCCAATTTAACCGCCTTTTGCACAGTTGTCCAAGTTCTCCCATCACGTTAGTAAAGTTGGTATCATATAGTTCATATGTGATACTTGTGGTCTTAGGAAAGAGCGACAGCTGTGCTGGGACTGCAGTAACAGCATATAAATGCCAGGTGACTGAATGTAAATATCCACAGGGTGTCACAGGTAGAGAGGCTGCTTTTGCGCCTGCCAGGAGGACTTCTTGTCTTCAGTGAGAACAAAAGCAGTGGTCCTGAGAAGCAGAATACCGCTGAAGTTGTATCAGCCACTGCTCTGCATTTCTTAAAATTACATAAATAAACTGTTGCTGATTTAAGGGTTCAGTGTGAATATTTGACCAGTTTTAACTTGATAATAACTGATTATTTATTGGCCAATAAACCACAGTTATCTTGTGCAGACATTTGTTCCTCAGTCCTTGAAAGCTTATACTGTAGTAGAAAAAACTGTACAAGTATACATGTGTCTGTATTTTAGGGCAGATATGATAATTACTATAAGAATGATAGAAAAACAGAAAGCACTGCTTGGGTTACGTAGTAGGGGAGGGAGAGGCTTCAATGTGGGTGGGCTTTGGGATGCTGACTGGGTGTGCTGTTGCCAGAGATGAGAGGAGAACACTGTGGATTGACTGGGAAAAACAGCCTGAGGAACAGAGCCTCCCATTAAGATGAAAACTGTTTGAATGGCTCCATTTTGAGCTATAACGTAGTAGTGAGAAAGAAGGTTGGAAAGATTTAAGGTTGGAAAGTTGGAATTGTAGAATGTTTGACTTTGAATGGATTCAAGAAGTCTCTGTCTCAAATTTTGTAGTGTTAGAACCATGACCCAGAGAAGTTACCTGCGGTAGCAGGTCTTATTCCCACTTGAGTTCAACCTAAATAGCACTATCTAGTATAGCTAAAAAAAAGGAATACAAATAAATGCACTTAAACTATAGTGAATAAAAACAAAGAGACGTGTTTGGGGGGATACTGAGGGGTACAACTATGAGACAGTTACAGAGAGGACTATAATTTCCAGTGTAACTAGTGTCCACAGACATGGGAAGTTTTTGAGGAGGGACTGGGTAAGGAGCTGCTTCTAACAGATAAAAGAGAAAAGCACTTCTGATTGCTCTAAGATAAATGACTTCTTTGAAACAATAATGAAGCAATTCCTGCTGACTTGACTGTTTTTCCCCACTACAGTTGTCCTCTTAAATTTAACAATTCCAGTGTAATTTAGGACACCTAAATGGACAGCCCAGTGGTTTCTCCTAAAGATTAGGCCAACAGAGTGTAGTATTTGGAAATGAATAAAATTTTTGTTAGGAAAACATAGCATCCTATCCACCTGAAAAGACCAAATCCACAATAATCAGTTAAGTCGCTCAGTCTCTTTGCGACCCAGGGACTTCAGCACACACCAGACTTCCCTGTCCTTCACCATCTCCCGGAGCTTGCTCAAACTCATGTCCATTGACTCAGTGTTGCCATCCAATCATCTCGTCCTCTGTCTTCCCCTTCTCCTTTTGCCTTCTGTTTTTCCCAGCATCAGGGTCTTTTCCAATGAGTCATCTCTTTGTGTCAGGTAGCCAAAGTATTGGAGCTTCTTTTTCAGCATCAGTCCTTCCAATGACTATTCAGGGTTGATTTCCTCTAGGACTGGCTGATTTGATCTCCTTGCACATAGAATCCACAATAATAACTACCGTTATTTGAGTGCTTCTTTGTCCTTGATTGTGTTAAGCACTTAACTCACTGAAATCTGAAGATAATCTCCATTGTATAAATGAGGAAACCAAGGGATGACTATTAAATAACTTTCAGAAGTTACACAGCAAGGTAAGTGGCAGAGCGTAACATTCAAGCTCAGATAGGTCTGATGTCAAAGCATTATCAATGAAACACCACATACTTGGTGAGTTTTTACATTGTGCGTAATTTGGAAAAAGTAGGCTTCTATAGTAAAATACTTTATTAATGTGCTTCTTTATGGATATCTACTTGCTGATCAATAGACATTCACAAAAAATCATTCCAGTCAGTGACAGTTAAGATATTTTTTATTTTCTAGAGCATATTTGGAATCTGACGTCGCTATATCTGAGGAGTTGGTTCAGAAGTACAGTAATTCTGCTCTTGGTCATGTGAATGGCACAATAAAAGAACTCAGACGCCTCTTCTTAGTTGATGATTTAGTTGATTCTCTGAAGGTAAGTTTATTTGCTTTCCATTTTTGACATACCCAGAATTTAATATCAGAGTTAAGAGAGTAAAATTCTGTTTTCTATATTAAAATAAACATAAAGATGTAATGGAACCATTACTATAAACTTTTGTTCTAAAATTCAGAATTTTAAAGGAAAATAATTATAAATTAATACTTTTGGAAATCATAAAGATTAAAAGTGAGAAGATTCAAGAGAGTTTTAGCTGTAAGAATAAAGATTATTTAATAGATTTAATACCAAATATGATTTCATCTGTTTGATTTTGTGTTAGTCTGGCACTGAATTTATTAGCTTGTGTGTTATTCATACACACATACAAGGTATTTCATATCCTTTATACTTTTTTGGAATGTTTATTCTTGAAAAGTGTTAATATTTTGAAGTACTTCAATTCATCGTCAGTTGTTAATCTTTGGAATTTTGAGTTTTTGGGTCTTGCTGCATAGCAGCCGTAAGTCTCGCCTTGTAGGTAAGCTCTCCAAAGTTCAGACTGATTCACAGTGCACTCTGAGTGGGTCATACAGTATGAACCCCAGGAACTGGGACTGCACTGCCTTTTCCTTAAGTAGAACCTGCTCATCTGTGTTTTCTGTATTACTGCCTGTGACTTCAGACAGACTTGTTTCCTATGTAAGCCTGGGTAGAAATGTACTGTGGTACCAGTTATCACAATTCCTCTCATCCAAGAGATACTTACAGGTTTACAATTTATTGTGCAAACCAAGGATATCACAGCAGTAGGATGATTGGACCTTTAGATTTGTTGAAACAGATTCTGAACTGGTCAGAAAAAAACGTTTAAATGCTCAGAATGCTTTTAACAGATATCTTAGCCTTAATAGGACAGTAAATGGACATTATTTTCATCAGTGTGCTACTTACTAATAACATTAATGGTAAACAATTCAGTTTCCTTTTATTATTTATCATCTCTTTTGTGCAGAGTGCTTGCTAAAATTTAGGGCCCCATTCTGTAGTAGTGCTTTGAAACAATCAGATGTCAGTCTGTAAATACAAAGATGATGGTTATATCATTGGAATGTTTGATTAGAATCAAGAGGAAGCAAATAATATTTGGGAGCAAATCAAATACAGCCTTTTGCTCATGGGTCCTAGGAGAAACCAGTTTCTATTCATTGAAGTGGTATTTGCAGTATACAGCTTGACCACTGGGATAGAACATGTTTGAAAAATTATTGAGGAAGATGTACTAGTGGGTACTAATGGGTAGGAATCAATTGAGAAGAAACACTATAAATAGTGATACAGAGGTTCAAACATCAAAGAGCCATCTCTGAATTTGGCAATCAAGAATTGTTGGCAAGGGGGACTTAAAAAAAGGCATCATGAAGCTTGATTGAGGAGTCTAAAAACTGCAACAGATGTAAACTAAAAGTCCTCATGTTTGCATTGTGTAACAGTGAAGGCAAGTCTACGGTTTTTGAGAGAAGAGCCATTCTTGAAGAAACCTGTTTAAAACAAAAACAAATTGATCTGGAAATGGTTCATTTATTGTGTTCCAGTTTTTACAGATTACAGCTTAAAGTTTCCTCTTGTCTTTTTTTTTTTTTTTTTGGCCACTTCTATTGATCTTTCACTTATCTATTTCCATCCATTTTTGTTCCTTGGTCTGCATGGGCCTCCCATCGCAGAGGCCCCTCTCCTTGCAGAGCACTGGCTCTGGGCGCATGCGCTCCAGAGCTCCGGCTCAGTAGTTGGACACATCGGTTCAGCCGCTCCGTGGCACGTGGGATCTTCCCAAGCCAGGGAGGGATCAAACCGGCGCCCCTTGCACTGCAAGGCGGTGTCCTTACCCATTGGACCACTCGGGAAGCCCCTCCCCCTTGTCTTTTGTCAATTGAAATCTAATTTGTTCTTTCAGAGTTTATTGTCACCTATACACAGTTCTCTGTGTAGGCCGTTACGTAGGTGTGGAAATATATGCAAAAGCTAGGAAAGTGAGAAAATTTTATAAGAAGGCTAATTAAATACTTTAGAAAACCTTTAAAATCTGATTTGCACAGACATTTCAAATCAGAATATGAGGAAATTTTATTAATATTTTTTATGAGATAATTTCTTTTTGCTCTTGTATCTCATTTTAAAATTTTGCTTTGAAAATTACCTTTTTTTTGTTGTTGTTGTTAAAGCAGTTGTGTTATTGGGGAAGCTAGAATAAATGAGACAATCTGAACTTGGTAAATTCTTGCCTGGAATGAGTTTGCTAATTTGAAAGTTAACAGAAAGTGGCATAGAATGAGATATGTTACTTTTTGGAACACTTTTTTTTTTTAATGAAAATTTTCTTATATTTTTTAAAGCATTCTTTGTTTGTTAATATTGAAAAAAAAAAAAAAAACAGAGTTGCATTAGGAGTCTAGTTAACTAATTCTTCTCCTTAAGGATTAGAAAAGAGAAAAAATAAAACTGAATTGTTTTCCCAAGTACTGTTTTTTGGCAAGTGCAGAGCTCAGTGAAAGCTGCTTGGTGACTTCTGCAGATGGCAATTCATTCAGGGCTCCAAATAGATAATGCTTGTTTCAACATATTAACACTTTGAATGATCTTCGCATTTAGGCTTCCAAGTTTGTTGAGGCAAGGAATAAGGCAGGGTGTCTGTCTTATTGTTCCTGCAAAGCCCTCTTATACACAGAGGGTCTTTCTTGACTTTGTTTCTGCTGTACATGTGGGGACTTCAGTTAAACCTTTTCTTACTTATTGGGTCTGAATAACATAGATTCCATTTGTTTGTTTTCACTGAATAAGGCAACTATAGAACATACGATAGTTAATATGTCTTACTGGAAAAAACTGAGGAAAAGAAGTACGCTCGTCTCTTTTTAAAATGACTGAATGATATTCCTTGTCTAGAAGGAGTTCCTTGAGCGTTTGCCACTCTCACCCCTGTGGTTTTTGTTCATAGAGAGAGCATTTTTAGAAAGGGGATTATTTTCCTTCAGACTTGTTTACCCTTTGCCTTTTACCCACAGTAGTTGGTAGGAGAATCATGTTCCTCTTTAAAGCAAGCAACAATGTTTCCTTCAGATCTCTTTTATTCTTTCACTTTTTCATTGTAAAGGAAAAATCTATTTACCCTGTTAAATTGATTTTATTTCCTTACATTCAGATTTTAAATTTGGGAAGTTTGCTAATAAATAGCTGCCAGTCACTCCAGTTTCCACATGAATTTGTGATTTTGTTAAATAAGAGTTTTTAAAAAATTTATAGGAACCAGCTTTTGATTGGAATTACTTTTATTTTACATGGCTCATAGCTAGGAAAGTAGAAACCACCGTTATTTTAAGAAAATGCAGTAGGAATTACTCTGATTTGTAATTTTTTTCATTTAGAAAATAGACATTGTATCAAGCTCTGTGGCTTATTTAAAATAATAGCTTTTAAAATTTTTAAAGTGGTTTCTCTATAAGTCACTATATAAGTATTTACTCCCCTCAGATTTATATAATAGATTCTGGCTCATAATTACCACTTCTTCTATTTAAAACCTTTTTTTTTTTTTCCAGAAAGTAAAGAATTTAGAGACACCATTCATAGCGGGTGAAATTTTTCTTCTATCATTTTTGGGGGGGGGGGGAGCAGTGTGTGAGAGAGGTTATTCTATAGTTATTCTAAAGAAATAACCAAACCCCAAGGTTCATCAGGGCTCTTGGAAAAGGTCTGACATGACATGCTTATCACTGTGCCTGGTCTGGATCTCCTTTTGGTGTTAGACTTGGATGAATAAAAATAAGACACGTTCTGCAGATTTCTCCTTTTAAATTCTTCTGTGCAGCTGACCCTTTAACCCAGGCGTGGGGCCCAGTTGAATAAGGCAGGGTGTCTGTCTTATTGTTCCTGCAAAGCCCTCTTATACACAGAGGGTCTTTCTTGACTTTGTTTCTGCTGTACATGTGGGGACTTCAGTTAAACCTTTTCTTACTTATTGGGTCTGAATAACATAGATTCCATTTGTTTGTTTTCACTGAATAAGGCAACTATAGAACATACGATAGTTAATATGTCTTACTGGAAAAAACTGAGGAAAAGAAGTACGCTCGTCTCTTTTTAAAATGACTGAATGATATTCCTTGTCTAGAAGGAGTTCCTTGAGCGTTTGCCACTCTCCCCCCTGTGGTTTTGTTCATAGAGGGGCATTTTTAGAAAGGGGATTATTTTCCTTCAGACTTGTTTACCCTTTGCCTTTTACCCACAGTAGTTGGTAGGAGAATCATGTTCCTCTTTAAAGCAAGCAACAATGTTTCCTTCAGATCTCTTTTATTCTTTCACTTTTTCATTGTAAAGGAAAAATCTATTTACCCTGTTAAATTGATTTTATTTCCTTACATTCAGATTTTAAATTTGGGAAGTTTGCTAATAAATAGCTGCCAGTCACTCCAGTTTCCACATGAATTTGTGATTTTGTTAAATAAGAGTTTTTAAAAAATTTATAGGAACCAGCTTTTGATTGGAATTACTTTTATTTTACATGGCTCATAGCTAGGAAAGTAGAAACCACCGTTATTTTAAGAAAATGCAGTAGGAATTACTCTGATTTGTAATTTTTTTCATTTAGAAAATAGACATTGTATCAAGCTCTGTGGCTTATTTAAAATAATAGCTTTTAAAATTTTTAAAGTGGTTTCTCTATAAGTCACTATATAAGTATTTACTCCCCTCAGATTTATATAATAGATTCTGGCTCATAATTACCACTTCTTCTATTTAAAACCTTTTTTTTTTTTTCCAGAAAGTAAAGAATTTAGAGACACCATTCATAGCGGGTGAAATTTTTCTTCTATCATTTTTTTTTGGCGGGGGGGGAGCAGTGTGTGAGAGAGGTTATTCTATAGTTATTCTAAAGAAATAACCAAACCCCAAGGTTCATCAGGGCTCTTGGAAAAGGTCTGACATGACATGCTTATCACTGTGCCTGGTCTGGATCTCCTTTTGGTGTTAGACTTGGATGAATAAAAATAAGACACGTTCTGCAGATTTCTCCTTTTAAATTCTTCTGTGCAGCTGACCCTTAACCAGGGTGGGGATTAGGAGCACTGACCACCCTCACAAGTCTGTACAGTCTGCAGCTGGCTCTCCACAGCCCTGGTTCCTCCTCATCCAAGGCCCCTCTGTGTCTGTGGGTTCCTCCAGTACCCCTGGTTTCTTATTCATGGGTTCAACCAGCTGAGGATCCTATAGTATTTATGATTGATGAGACCATGCTGACAAGTGGCCCTGTGTAGTTCAGAGGCCAGCGGTAATTGTCGCATTTGTTTGTTCGTTTGCAGTTAAACTGCAGGCTTCTAAATCTTAGAACAGATTTTATGTATCCAAAGATTGAGAAACAATCCATTGGCCAGAAGACTAATTGTCGTAAAAGACTATAGGCACAACTACTGACAGAATACTTCTAATTCCATTCAGTAGCATTTGTTTCAAGCATGAATATAAAACTTTACTACAGCAAATGTTTTGATAAGTCCTCAGGATCTGTTGTAAAGTGGGTTTGTTATGTTGCGTGCCAGACACAAGGTAAGGGGAGGGAGATCGTCGGAAAGGAGGTAAAGTAAGCTGTGAAAGGGGTGCGTGTGTGTCCTCTTGGAGAGTCCAGTGTGCATTACCTTGTTAGTCTCTCGGAAGTCCAAAAGAGGCTGGGTAACTTTATTTAACCTAACAATATTTGTCAGCCTTGTTTAAATAACACCCATTACCATCAGAACACCAGTATAAGATAGTTGAACAAATTTAAAGGTTTAATTCCGTTTCTGTGACTGACCTTCTGTGTAAGGGGTCTTTTTGATGGGAGCTCTTACTTTAAAACAATTGTTCCCAGTCTTGGCTGCACACTGTAATAATCACTGAGGAGCTATATACATTTAATGCTACTTGGGAAGGGGAAGAGGTGGGGGTCCCATTACCAGAAATTGTGACTTAATTTTTCCAAGGACACTGCTTGGAGAATCACTGTTTTAAAGGTTGTGGCTTTAAGCTGTAAACCCTGAGCTGTAGTTTTCCACACACACACACATTCCCACCCTCTTCGTTAGAAAAGCATGTGAAGGTCTCCACTGGGCTCAGCTTCATTAGGGGATTCTGCCTTTTGAAACTGGGAATCTCAAGAAAAAGTCTAGTAGTTTTATTTACTAGGTATTGAGACCAGATTTTTTAGTCTTTTAGAGGTTATTTTTCTGTCACATGGCTTTGGGTGATAAAGACTGGATTTTTTTTTTTTTTTTAACTTTTATTTTACTTTTAACTTTTACAGAGTTTTGTTGTTTATAGATAAGACTGGATTCTTTATGAAAGTAGTTCTATGACTTTCAGTGAAAATACATGTCAAAATTGCAAGAACATCTCTAGTTGTCTGAACATCAGGTAACCGTAATGTTCCAGAATTCAGTCTGAAATCTGAAAGTGAGCAAAAAAGGCCTGAATTCCAGAAATAGCTGACCCCATAAAACAGTAAATCTAGCCCTCAGGCTCTTAAGCATTTATTAACATACACATTTTGACAGTTTCTTTTCTGGTTTCTTCCGCTCACAGAAAATTTAGACAGGAAGTGAGCCTGTGACAATGTGATTAGTAATGAGTGAGGCTGAAGATGTCAAAGGTCAAATGATTTTCAGTGTTTAAAAGTACAGAACAAGTTTGAAAATGTCAGAATTGCCAATGTAGTTTCCAAATGAAATTCTGTCAAGCACCCTCCCCAATTTTCCTTAAACATGCCTCCCCACCCCATGGAGACATGAAGTAAAATGTGCAGAGCTTCTCAGTAAGATGTTCATGTGACATGTACTTAAGTTGAATTCCTGTACCCTGGACCAAGGCAAACAAGACGCAGCCCTTGCCCTCTTCCAGTTAGTATTACCAGATCTTCACTGTGCTTTGCGCTGCTTACCTGCTTTCTCATTACTGTCTGAAGAGACAAGAGTCTTTGACTTCCTCAGCTAGTGTGTACTGGCTGCAGTATCGCCAAGTGTTTGCCACAGAATAGCACAGAATTTGTAGGCTTAATGTGTTTATTGGCCTTTTCCCTGCCTCTTTATAACATTGGGGGAAAAAAATGGAGGAGGGCGTGCCTACCCACTGCAGTTTTCTTGCCTAGAGACTCCCATGGACAGAGGAGGCTGGTGGCTTCAGTCCATAGAGATGTAAAGAGTCAGACACGACTGATGTGACTTAGCACACACACACTCTGTAAGTGGCTTTATATAGCAGAGCAGAGATTCTGGAGTCAGATGAACCTCAGATTACTGTCACCTCCGGTTTGGCAGCTTGCTCTTAATTCCTTTCTCTTCTAATGACACCCTTACCCGAAGTGTTAAATTTTCTCCAAACTTAGCTGCAATATTTAAAAATTCTGTGATAGCACATAAAAATGTGAATTTCTGGTTTCTCTCTTACAGTGGGGAAACTTGGCAGCACTGGCCTGGAATGCTTGCTTGTGGGGCTCGACTGTGGGTGCTGCTTGAGAGTGGGCAGGCACTTAACCTGCCTCAGTCTTCACCCAGGTGCCCTCATGCATATGTGCCAACTGCCTGGCCCCTCTGTTCCTCTCTCTGCGCCTGGATGGTCTGGGTTTTAGAAAGTGTGTCCTCCGAGAGGCAGGTCTAGTGGCATCTGATCCCCTACATCCCCTTAGTGTGAGGGCTTGGGCTTTTTTCTTTACTGATTGGGAGTGCAGCCTTGTCAGTGACTTTATGACCAAATTAGGACTTTTAGCTTGTGTGTCAGTTTCTGAATTTTGTCACGCTAAGGGTGTCTTTACTGCTAATGCAGTTTATTCTAAAATGTAGAAGTGACTCTTCCGATTGGTGGATGGTGATGGATGAAATAGCTCTGTTGCTCTGCGGTAAACTTGCTCAAGTGCAGAAGTTATATTTAGCCTTTGCAATAGGAGCCTGTAAAACTATGTGAGAGGGAAAGGGCTTGCTAACTGGAGTCATGCTTCAAATCTTTCTACCAAAGGTTCTGTAGAACTTGGAAAGACCAGGGCAGCATTTAATTTTTGATTTGCAATTGGCATGTGTTAAGAATGCTTGATATTTGTTCACTGGAACATTACATTCAGTTATGGAGGTAACCAAAACGTTGCTCTTTGTAGAACTGACAGTTGGTACAGGAATCCAAGGTGTCTTCCTAACCTGCAGTAAATACACTTTAGAGTCTGAACACTTTCACTGCTGCTTAGTACCCAGCTCTTAGTAGACATTCAAATGTTTTGAATGAATGATACATGCACAGAGATATGCTTTAGACAAGGGTTAGTAAACTACTGTCTGGCTCGTGATCTGTTTTTTGTACAGCCTGGGAGCTGAGAATAGTTTTTATAGTGTTAAAGGATAATCTTCAAAGAATATATGACAGAGATCCCTTGTGGCCCATAAAACTGAAAATGTTTATTTTCTTTACAGAAAAAGTTGGCTGATCTCTGCTTTAGATGATGGAGGTGCTTATTCCTCTCTCCTTTTCATTTATACTTTGCTCTTAGAACTTAAATAACTCATAGATGGTGGCGTCATGGTGGGATGTTTGTGACCTACTAAGTAGGGCAGACAGATGACCAGATACATGAAGGCTTTAATAGGAAGCAGAGGAACTGCTGCTGCTGAATGTTGAATAAAATCCAGACTGACTTTGCATTTATAAGTCTTCAAGAGCTGCTTTGAACATGTCATTGAGTTTGTACTATAGGATGTCATTAAGAACAGAAAGAAAACTCTGAAACCCTCTTGTTCGGCCATTGATGAGTAAACTAAAGTATGGTGAGGAAATAAAACTTCTCAAAATGAAATAACTTTTTAGAAACAAGGCCTTTCCCAAACTGCAGTATTTAATAATTGTTGATTAAAAAAAAATCACAGATTTTGAGACCAGGATTACTAAAGTAGCATTTAGTCTCTTCACTGCAGTCCCCAGTCCTTGGAGGGGACAGTGAAATATGACCTTAACTCAGTCAAGTTGTTAAGCTTCTCTATTTTTTTTAGTGTCTGCATCAGCTGTGGTAATGATAGCAGTGCCAATCTCATAAAGTTGTTAGGAGGAATAAATGTTTGCAAAGCATTTAAAACAGTGCTTGGCACTAATCTGTTAACAGTAAGAACTTGATTAATATTTGCTAAATGAATAAAGAAGGCCGTGGCTAAAAGAATAATGGGCTTCCCTGGTAGCTCAGTCAAGAATCTGTCTGCAGTGCAAAATATCAGGGTTCGATCCCTGGGTTGGGAAGCTCCCCTGGAGAAGGAAATAGCAACCCACTGCAGTATTCTTGCCAGGGGAATACCATGGACAGAGGAATATGGTGGGTATAGTCCATGGGATCACTGGAGTTGGACACAACTGAGTGACTAAACCACCAACCACAAAATAATTAATAATAGTCAATTTTATTAATAGGTATAAAAAGTTGAGTCCTCGTTGGCTATCAAAACTTGCATCTCTGGAGACAGTGTTTATTTGAAGGTTTAATTTAAAAACTTCAAGTTTGTCTTTAATTGGCTATTTCCTTACAGTTTGCAGTGTTGATGTGGGTATTTACCTATGTTGGTGCCTTGTTCAATGGTCTGACACTACTGATCTTGGGTAAGTCTACAAAACCAACAGAATGAGAAATTAAAAGAAAGATGGGGCGTTCCTGGTAGATATGAATAGTTAAGACTCCATGCTTCCACTGCAGGGGTATGGGTTTAATTCTAGTGTGGGAACTAAGATCCCACTTAAAGGGGCATTGATGTTTGTACCTATAGTAGGGCAGACAGATGACCAGATACATGAAGGCTTTAATAGGAAGCAGAGGAACTGCTGCTGCTGAATGTTGAATAAAATCCAGACTGACTTTGCATTTATAAGTCTTCAAGAGCTGCTTTGAACATGTCATTGAGTTTGTACTATAGGATGTCATTAAGAACAGAAAGAAAACTCTGAAACCCTCTTGTTCGGCCATTGATGAGTAAACTAAAGTATGGTGAGGAAATAAAACTTCTCAAAATGAAATAACTTTTTAGAAACAAGGCCTTTCCCAAACTGCAGTATTTAATAATTGTTGATTAAAAAAAAATCACAGATTTTGAGACCAGGATTACTAAAGTAGCATTTAGTCTCTTCACTGCAGTCCCCAGTCCTTGGAGGGGACAGTGAAATATGACCTTAACTCAGTCAAGTTGTTAAGCTTCTCTATTTTTTAGTGTCTGCATCAGCTGTGGTAATGATAGCAGTGCCAATCTCATAAAGTTGTTAGGAGGAATAAATGTTTGCAAAGCATTTAAAACAGTGCTTGGCACTAATCTGTTAACAGTAAGAACTTGATTAATATTTGCTAAATGAATAAAGAAGGCCGTGGCTAAAAGAATAATGGGCTTCCCTGGTAGCTCAGTCAAGAATCTGTCTGCAGTGCAAAATATCAGGGTTCGATCCCTGGGTTGGGAAGCTCCCCTGGAGAAGGAAATAGCAACCCACTGCAGTATTCTTGCCAGGGGAATACCATGGACAGAGGAATATGGTGGGTATAGTCCATGGGATCACTGGAGTTGGACACAACTGAGTGACTAAACCACCAACCACAAAATAATTAATAATAGTCAATTTTATTAATAGGTATAAAAAGTTGAGTCCTCGTTGGCTATCAAAACTTGCATCTCTGGAGACAGTGTTTATTTGAAGGTTTAATTTAAAAACTTCAAGTTTGTCTTTAATTGGCTATTTCCTTACAGTTTGCAGTGTTGATGTGGGTATTTACCTATGTTGGTGCCTTGTTCAATGGTCTGACACTACTGATCTTGGGTAAGTCTACAAAACCAACAGAATGAGAAATTAAAAGAAAGATGGGGGCGTTCCTGGTAGATATGAATAGTTAAGACTCCATGCTTCCACTGCAGGGGGTATGGGTTTAATTCCTAGTGTGGGAACTAAGATCCCACTTGCACACAGAACAGCCAAAGGGAGGGGAGAAAGGTGTGCTGGAGCTTCCAGACATTTTAGTGGAGAGTATTCTTACATTTTAGGAAAAATAGAGGACATACATTTTAGGAGAAATAGAGGACATGCCTTAGAGGCTGTGATCTTTCTAAAAAAATTGCTAACAGTTTAGGGAAATGCCACTTTATTTCCTGAAGACTACTCCAACTAACAATGATAAACCAGATCACCGGTGGCCTTGTTTGATGGTGCACCTAACCAACCAGGGATGCCTGTGTGATGTGAAGCCAGGAATGGCTTTGTTAATTCACTGCCTGCAGTGGCTCCCCACCAGCAGGTGCAGCCAGGACAAACCTGTGCGTGTCTTCCTTCACTAAAAATACTCCTGGCTATCTTAAGTGTGCTGCCAGTCTGAGAACTTGGGTATTTAGGGAACAAACACTGCTGTTTTAAAAGTTTTGCATTTCCTTTTTCAGCTCTGATTTCACTCTTCAGTGTTCCTGTTATTTATGAACGGCATCAGGTAAGTTAACTGCGGGTTTCAGACTATAGAGCTGATCCTCTTTTAAATTAAATTAGAACTTCAAAATGGCCATGCAGGCTTACAAAAATGAGAAAATGGCTGTTTCTTAAGCCTTTATATGTGTTGGACAGCTCCTGGAGAAGGAAAGAGCAACCCACTGCAGTATTCTTGCCAGGGGAATACCATGGACAGAGGAATATGGTGGGTATAGTCCATGGGATCACTGGAGTTGGACACAACTGAGTGACTAAACCACCAACCACAAAATAATTAATAATAGTCAATTTTATTAATAGGTATAAAAAGTTGAGTCCTCGTTGGCTATCAAAACTTGCATCTCTGGAGACAGTGTTTATTTGAAGGTTTAATTTAAAAACTTCAAGTTTGTCTTTAATTGGCTATTTCCTTACAGTTTGCAGTGTTGATGTGGGTATTTACCTATGTTGGTGCCTTGTTCAATGGTCTGACACTACTGATCTTGGGTAAGTCTACAAAACCAACAGAATGAGAAATTAAAAGAAAGATGGGGGCGTTCCCTGGTAGATATGAATAGTTAAGACTCCATGCTTCCACTGCAGGGGGTATGGGTTTAATTCCTAGTGTGGGAACTAAGATCCCACTTGCACACAGAACAGCCAAAGGGAGGGGAGAAAGGTGTGCTGGAGCTTCCAGACATTTTAGTGGAGAGTATTCTTACATTTTAGGAAAAATAGAGGACATACATTTTAGGAGAAATAGAGGACATGCCTTAGAGGCTGTGATCTTTCTAAAAAAATTGCTAACAGTTTAGGGAAATGCCACTTTATTTCCTGAAGACTACTCCAACTAACAATGATAAACCAGATCACCGGTGGCCTTGTTTGATGGTGCACCTAACCAACCAGGGATGCCTGTGTGATGTGAAGCCAGGAATGGCTTTGTTAATTCACTGCCTGCAGTGGCTCCCCACCAGCAGGTGCAGCCAGGACAAACCTGTGCGTGTCTTCCTTCACTAAAAATACTCCTGGCTATCTTAAGTGTGCTGCCAGTCTGAGAACTTGGGTATTTAGGGAACAAACACTGCTGTTTTAAAAGTTTTGCATTTCCTTTTTCAGCTCTGATTTCACTCTTCAGTGTTCCTGTTATTTATGAACGGCATCAGGTAAGTTAACTGCGGGTTTCAGACTATAGAGCTGATCCTCTTATATAGAACTTCAGAAATGTGCCCATGTCCAAGGCCTTACAAAAATGAGAAAATGGCTGTTTCTTAAGCCTTTATATGTGTTGGAACATAGTAATGTTTAGCAACAGTAATTTTCTAATAAATTCTACCTCTCTTTCAGGTGCAAATAGATCATTATCTAGGACTTGCAAATAAGAATGTTAAAGATGCTATGGCTAAGTAAGTATTTAAAATCTGCACTTTACACTAAGGATAGGTGTACTGGACTTTTGACAGCAGAGTAGTATTTTCTTATTAAGACAAAGTAAATCAGACCTACAATGTGACAGAATTAACCAGAAGACTGTAACATTTGCATCATTGTACTTATATGTATTTAAGGCTTTAAGTCTAGTTTGTGAGGCTAAGGTGGCAAGGCCAGCTTGTGGTTTGACAGCCTTAGGATTGTTTTTTGTTTAAGCTGAGCAATGTACAATTCTTGAAGGACAGACATTTTAAGAGGCAGAAAACAAAACATTGTTATTTCACAATAGTCATAGTGACCTTTTCCTCCTTCTCATTTGTAGAATCCAAGCAAAAATCCCTGGATTGAAGCGTAAAGCTGAATGAAAAAGCCTGAAATAAACTCCTGTTGTTAACTATCTTTAAGGGGATATTCATGTGATTCCATGGGGGAGGGTCAGGGAAGATGAAGCCTTGACATTGCAGTGCGGTTTCACAGATCTTTATTTTCAGCAACGCAGTGTCTGAGAAAAAGTGACTGTCGTGACGGGCCCTGTGTTCATCATCTTAAGTATCGTAAGCTGCTATGTATGGACTTAAATCATAATCATATTTGTTTTTCCTGTATGAGGCACTGGTGAATAGACAAAGATCTGAGAAAGCTGTATATTACACTCTGTTGCAGGTAGTCTTGCTGTATTTGGGGAATTGCAGAGAAAGTGGAGCTGAAAAACATAACCCTTTCCACAGTTCGTGCACTGTGTATGGTCTGTGTAGATGGATGCAGAGTTTTGGACATGTTTAGACGAGATCATACCAGTAAAGCAAGAGTGAAAAGGCTTGCCTTTCTGGTATGTTCTAGGTGTATTGTGAATTTTACTGTTATATTAATTGCCAATATAAGTAAATATAGATTATATATATATCTATATATAGTGTTTCACAAAGCTTAGACCTTGACCTTTTCAGCTGCCCCCACCGTGCTTGGTATTTCAGCCGCTGGTTTTATGTGTGTAGTTCCAAAGCACGTAAGCTAGAAAAAGAACATATATTTCTAGGCGCACTACATCTGTTTTCAGTAAGAAATGATGCCATGCAAATAGAACATAAACTTCATCACACAGACTGACTTACTGTAGATACATTTTGTCACCAACTCTGGACTGAATCTTAACGCTTCCAAAAATGTTGTTTGCAAATATGAAACGTTGTTATGCAAGAAATTACAAAATGACGATTTATACAATTGTGGTTTAAGCTGTACTGAACTAAATCTGTGGAATGCATTGTGAACTGTAAAAGCGAAGTATCAATAAAGCTTATAGACTTAAACTGTGTTTGGTATTCTGGTTTCATGAGCCTCTGTAGATCAAAAGTGTTAGACACAAAGGAGGGACATCACCTCCACCACTGGCTTACATTTTCAGAAAGGTTCCGTGTAGCTACGTTTACGCTGAAAACAGCATGCTTACATAATCAGACTGACTTCACACATACCAAAATGTTTTTAAATTGTGTATTTTTTGAACTTTGATCATTGAAAATAAATTCATGCACCAGTATTTTAACATATAGAATACAGTGCAGGATATATGAACATACATAAAATCATACCCTATAAATGTTTACAAATCAGATTTAAGAACATGACACACAGACACTATTGCTCTTTAGAGTGTACATACATCATCACTGACCAGTTTGTTCTTTATAGTTATTTCAATGCAAGATCTGGTCAGTATGAAAGGTCAGTGGTACAATATAGGCAGACATGGTTATCACTCAGCATCACCAGTCACGTGGTTACAGAGAAGAGAATGAGGGCTGCGTAGGGACTCTAACTGTGGGCCCAACAACCTATCAGTGGATTAATGTAAGGCATTAATAAACTGGTGTATAAAAATAGCTTAGTGAGTGATCTAATCCATTTAGAATGCTGAAGCACTTCTGTGGTAAATGTTAATCTGTTTAACTGAAAATACTTCATTTCACCTTTCCTCTAAACTGACAGCTGCAAATAGCCCGTAACTCAAGATCCAGAATTTCAGCTCACTGACTAGAAGAACTAGGTGGTATCTATGTGCTCAGCGTCTCAGGCTCTCACCAACCTGCCGTCCAGCACGTGCCGTCCACCCCGCGCTCTCCAGTGGTCAGCCAGGCGTCAGGACAGTGGAGGTGGTTCAGGATCTTCTGGTTTTGTGGGCCAGGTCGCATTGTCATCCAGCCAACTCTGAGCTTGATTATTTTGTTTTGTAACCTTGAGTTATCGAATATTGCTTGGACTTAAGAATTTGTTCTGGAGAGATTTTTAAAAACCCAGACCTGTGCTGCTCACCTAAAGCACGTGAGTCCACCCCACTCTGGGAGTGGTCAGCCCAGGGTACCTCATGTTATTACCATTTTAGGTTCAACAGGATGGATCAGCTCATCTTCCTAGACCTCTTTGAGCTTTTTTCCCCTTCTGTTTTGTATCAGAGGTTTGTTTTATTTGAAATGTTTTGGATGTTGTGGATTTGGCACTCAGTAAAATGAAACCCACTCTACCCACCCACCTGCCAACACCTGAATTTAAATTTCTTTGCTGCTCACCTTCAAACAGCCACTGTTTCCCAAGCAGGTACCTGAGGTCTTTCATTTGGGAAGCCTTGACTTAAATACATGACATAGGTGACCAGGAATCTGCTAGAATCCCTGTAGCCCTCCTCAATTTTGACGTTTTAGCACCATATATAGAAAGGAGATAATTTGTGGGAGGTGAGATAGCAGCCCACACATCTGGAAGCTTTCAAAGGCACTTAATGGATATAAAACTCTGCAAACAAAACGTTAAAAAATTAAGTTTCTCAACTTGTTTATACATGGCTCATTTGGTTTTGAAAGCTAAATGTGAAGAACAGAGGCTTATCAATATTTCTAGTATTTCAGTGACTCACGCTGTTGTGTTCCCTATTTGTAAAATGAACATTTTAAAGTATAGAAACATAATAGCAAAACATTTTGTGTTTTCAAAAATTATTTGGTCTTAGAATGCTGAAGCACTTCTGTGGTAAATGTTAATCTGTTTAACTGAAAATACTTCATTTCACCTTTCCTCTAAACTGACAGCTGCAAATAGCCCGTAACTCAAGATCCAGAATTTCAGCTCACTGACTAGAAGAACTAGGTGGTATCTATGTGCTCAGCGTCTCAGGCTCTCACCAACCTGCCGTCCAGCACGTGCCGTCCACCCCGCGCTCTCCAGTGGTCAGCCAGGCGTCAGGACAGTGGAGGTGGTTCAGGATCTTCTGGTTTTGTGGGCCAGGTCGCATTGTCATCCAGCCAACTCTGAGCTTGATTATTTTGTTTTGTAACCTTGAGTTATCGAATATTGCTTGGACTTAAGAATTTGTTCTGGAGAGATTTTTAAAAACCCAGACCTGTGCTGCTCACCTAAAGCACGTGAGTCCACCCCACTCTGGGAGTGGTCAGCCCAGGGTACCTCATGTTATTACCATTTTAGGTTCAACAGGATGGATCAGCTCATCTTCCTAGACCTCTTTGAGCTTTTTTCCCCTTCTGTTTTGTATCAGAGGTTTGTTTTATTTGAAATGTTTTGGATGTTGTGGATTTGGCACTCAGTAAAATGAAACCCACTCTACCCACCCACCTGCCAACACCTGAATTTAAATTTCTTTGCTGCTCACCTTCAAACAGCCACTGTTTCCCAAGCAGGTACCTGAGGTCTTTCATTTGGGAAGCCTTGACTTAAATACATGACATAGGTGACCAGGAATCTGCTAGAATCCCTGTAGCCCTCCTCAATTTTGACGTTTTAGCACCATATATAGAAAGGAGATAATTTGTGGGAGGTGAGATAGCAGCCCACACATCTGGAAGCTTTCAAAGGCACTTAATGGATATAAAACTCTGCAAACAAAACGTTAAAAAATTAAGTTTCTCAACTTGTTTATACATGGCTCATTTGGTTTTGAAAGCTAAATGTGAAGAACAGAGGCTTATCAATATTTCTAGTATTTCAGTGACTCACGCTGTTGTGTTCAACTTATTTGTAAAAATGAACATTTTTAAAGTATAGAAACATAATAGCAAAACATCTTCTGTAAAAGTTTTGATGCAAATGAAAAGCTACATATTGGTTAGGGTAACTGAGGCTTTAAATTTTGTCAGTGGGCTACATTACCAGATAGCATTTCTTTGTCAGTGTAGTGAGTACCTGTCGTTTTTAGTCTCAGGAACCAGAGGCGAGCAGTCTTAACAGGTCAGCACTGACCTTCCTTCTTGGCATCGCAGTTTTGTGACGGGAGCAGTCCCGCCACTTCACAAGGCTCTCGTGCGGCCTGCCATGGCGTAGGCCTTTCCAGGAGGCACCTCGTCACTGCCTCTGGCTGCGGGTGGCGGCGGCAGCCGTAGAGAGGACTCTGGCGTTCACAGGCATCGCCACACAAACACGCTGCAAAGACAGACCACACGTTCTGCAGGGCTGGACATCATACTCTGGTCAAGTGACGAAAGTCAGTCTTGCCAAGTGCTCCAGAGTCAAGCTCAGGCTAAACATTTTAATTTCAATTTCAAAAACAAACCAGGGATCTTGCTACCAATAAAAGGTCTATTGACTATTTTTTTTTAAGGTCTGTTGTTTTTTCCTTCGGTCTGGCTCTTTCAGCAGCCTGCCAAATGGGAGAACTTTGGGCAGCCTGACTTCACACTCTCTTGTTAGTACTGAAGAGGTTTTATCAGCACCATTCCAGCAGGAGAGCCCTTTTTAGTGCTTAGCACAGGGCCAGGGAGGGCAGGAGGCGCCCGTGGCTGCTAAGGGGGCCCTGCATTAGGAAGATAACATCCAAACCCGTTATAGTAACCCACAGTGCCCTCGGGTCTCCGGGTTCACTTCTGTCTCCTGCTGCCGCTTGTTCAGTGTGGCAGGCACTGCTCTGGAGGGGTGTCCCCCACTCTGCTCCCCACCCCACCCCGGGAGCTGCTGTCAGCCCTATCTCAAGGACTCTTAAGTGCCAGCAGTGGTTGGCACCGCCTGGAGATGGATGCTTCCAGGCTGGCTCAAAGCAACCCTTTGGCCATTTTCTACAGCGCTTTGTTGCAAAGTGAATAATTTGACTCACGCTGTTGTGTTCAACTTATTTGTAAAAATGAACATTTTTAAAGTATAGAAACATAATAGCAAAACATCTTCTGTAAAAGTTTTGATGCAAATGAAAAGCTACATATTGGTTAGGGTAACTGAGGCTTTAAATTTTGTCAGTGGGCTACATTACCAGATAGCATTTCTTTGTCAGTGTAGTGAGTACCTGTCGTTTTTAGTCTCAGGAACCAGAGGCGAGCAGTCTTAACAGGTCAGCACTGACCTTCCTTCTTGGCATCGCAGTTTTGTGACGGGAGCAGTCCCGCCACTTCACAAGGCTCTCGTGCGGCCTGCCATGGCGTAGGCCTTTCCAGGAGGCACCTCGTCACTGCCTCTGGCTGCGGGTGGCGGCGGCAGCCGTAGAGAGGACTCTGGCGTTCACAGGCATCGCCACACAAACACGCTGCAAAGACAGACCACACGTTCTGCAGGGCTGGACATCATACTCTGGTCAAGTGACGAAAGTCAGTCTTGCCAAGTGCTCCAGAGTCAAGCTCAGGCTAAACATTTTAATTTCAATTTCAAAAAACAAACCAGGGATCTTGCTACCAATAAAAGGTCTATTGACTATTTTTTTTTAAGGTCTGTTGTTTTTTCCTTCGGTCTGGCTCTTTCAGCAGCCTGCCAAATGGGAGAACTTTGGGCAGCCTGACTTCACACTCTCTTGTTAGTACTGAAGAGGTTTTATCAGCACCATTCCAGCAGGAGAGCCCTTTTTAGTGCTTAGCACAGGGCCAGGGAGGGCAGGAGGCGCCCGTGGCTGCTAAGGGGGCCCTGCATTAGGAAGATAACATCCAAACCCGTTATAGTAACCCACAGTGCCCTCGGGTCTCCGGGTTCACTTCTGTCTCCTGCTGCCGCTTGTTCAGTGTGGCAGGCACTGCTCTGGAGGGGTGTCCCCCACTCTGCTCCCCACCCCACCCCGGGAGCTGCTGTCAGCCCTATCTCAAGGACTCTTAAGTGCCAGCAGTGGTTGGCACCGCGGCCTGGAGATGGATGCTTCCAGGCTGGCCATCAGAATGCAACCCTTTGGCCCATTTTCTACACAGCGCTTTAGGGTAGGCAGTGGGTTGAAATTCTCCACAGGTGCCTTCTCCACAGCCTTACTCAGATGACTAAGAAAAGATCTGGAATACATGCGTTTTCTCCTTGGTACCCCCAAGAGTCCCACTTGGGTTCAACAGAAACCAGTGTTCATGTTTCTGTAAAGCCCTTCATCTACATGAGACATGGAGAAGCTTCAAATGGCCTCGTGCTGGTCCTCCACACTACGTAACAAACGCCCTGGGTGGAGGGACACATGAGCTCCTTGGAGACGCTGATGTCATCTCTGGAGCTGGCTGCCGGGGCCCTTCAAGACCCTGGAAGACCAGTTGTGCCTCACGGAACACGGGGCCTGTTTCGCACTGAAGGTCAAGAGCAGCCCTGGTCCAGGAGTCCACACAGCTGGTTGACCTGTGCTAACTACAGCCCTGACCCTAACGAATGGCTTTAACCCCTTGTCTGATCTCATGTGTCAAATCAGGTAACGTGTTCTACTTACTTACAGGGTGACTGAGGCTCAGTATTACTGTATGTAAACCTCTCAGAGTTGAGGATTAATCATCCATCTTAGAAACTCTCGTGAACTGCAAGTTCTGAGTTACAAGGCCTGTGGATCAAGGTCCCTCTGCTGACCAGCAGCTCCTGCTGGAGTCAGCACCTGCCCCTCCAGCCAGCAGTGCGCAGGGTAGCTCTCCCCTGCCCTTGGCTTCTCTCCAGTCACGCGGGCCGGCCTAGTGGGGACAGGCCCATCACGGTTTGGGCTGGGAGTCTATCTAGTCAGACTAAATACCTGACACTGGGCAAGTCCTTACTGCATCTCCTGTTCACTGGCCACACCAGCCCCTCCTGCGTGCCCCTCGGAGGAGACGACACCTGACGTGGGGATGGGAAGGGTAAGGGCCAGGGTAGGGGAGAGCCAGGCGGACCCGGTGGGTACCTGCAGTCGTCTCCTCCAGTGCTGACTACATACTTGTCGTCATGAGAGAAACGGATGTTCGTCACATGAGCTGAGTGACCGAAGTAACGCTTGTGTTTGGCCTGCGAGGGAAAGTAAACAGCGGTGACTAGGAGGCTCTGTTCCTTTCGCAGCCCCAGACCACTCCCAGGACTTGGCTCCCCCTCCCTAGGCCTCCCTCCACCCAGGGGGTGCCCGTTGGGTCTGGATGTCTCTGGGAGCCAGCCCTACACTGGCTTCCTACCTCACTCTTGCCCTGCTCAGCTCTCCCCACCCCCATCCTCCCAGCTTCCCAGACTCCTCCTTGTGAGGGAGAGGGGAAGGTTAGGTGTGACCAAGTCTCCCCAGAGCCATGACAAGGTTCTCTTGGTCTAGATTCAAGGTGGCCACATCCATGTGGCCACAATCTCCTGAGGACTGTGGGAAAAGATCAGAGAGCCTGGAGACAGAGCAGGGAGTTACTCTAAGGGAAACTCACAAATTTCTCTGTGCATGGAAAATCAAAGAGCTTCACCAGCCCGAAGTCATCTCCGGTGACAATGTTCAGGCCTGTGTGGGTCACGCACGCGCAGTTGACGTCAGCCTTGTCTGCGTTCCGTGGCCAGATGCCAATGACCTCGTCTCCCAGAATGCTGTTCCAGCAGGAAGAGGCGTGAGATGTGTGACAAGGCTTCCTGCAGTTGGGCGTCCTCTCCCCACGTGGCTCCTCTGGCCCCTTCCCTCTGTGCACCCGCCCCAGCTCCTACTCTTCTCTGCCCCGGTCCCTTTCGCCCTAAAAAGACAAGTTCCCTCCATCTTTGATTCTCTTTCCTCTTCCCTGTAATGCTTCTGAAGTGTGTGGGTTTGGGAAAAGGGAGGGGCTCCTTCAGGCTCACAGGCTGGTGGTCTCCTTTCCCTGACCTGGCAGGGCTCTGCTGCTTACCCTGCTATCTAGTCAGACTAAATACCTGACACTGGGCAAGTCCTTACTGCATCTCCTGTTCACTGGCCACACCAGCCCCTCCTGCGTGCCCCTCGGAGGAGACGACACCTGACGTGGGGATGGGAAGGGTAAGGGCCAGGGTAGGGGAGAGCCAGGCGGACCCGGTGGGTACCTGCAGTCGTCTCCTCCAGTGCTGACTACATACTTGTCGTCATGAGAGAAACGGATGTTCGTCACATGAGCTGAGTGACCGAAGTAACGCTTGTGTTTGGCCTGCGAGGGAAAGTAAACAGCGGTGACTAGGAGGCTCTGTTCCTTTCGCAGCCCCAGACCACTCCCAGGACTTGGCTCCCCCTCCCTAGGCCTCCCTCCACCCAGGGGGTGCCTGTTGGGTCTGGATGTCTCTGGGAGCCAGCCCTACACTGGCTTCCTACCTCACTCTTGCCCTGCTCAGCTCTCCCCACCCCCATCCTCCCAGCTTCCCAGACTCCTCCTTGTGAGGGAGAGGGGAAGGTTAGGTGTGACCAAGTCTCCCCAGAGCCATGACAAGGTTCTCTTGGTCTAGATTCAAGGTGGCCACATCCATGTGGCCACAATCTCCTGAGGACTGTGGGAAAAGATCAGAGAGCCTGGAGACAGAGCAGGGAGTTACTCTAAGGGAAACTCACAAATTTCTCTGTGCATGGAAAATCAAAGAGCTTCACCAGCCCGAAGTCATCTCCGGTGACAATGTTCAGGCCTGTGTGGGTCACGCACGCGCAGTTGACGTCAGCCTTGTCTGCGTTCCGTGGCCAGATGCCAATGACCTCGTCTCCCAGAATGCTGTTCCAGCAGGAAGAGGCGTGAGATGTGTGACAAGGCTTCCTGCAGTTGGGCGTCCTCTCCCCACGTGGCTCCTCTGGCCCCTTCCCTCTGTGCACCCGCCCCAGCTCCTACTCTTCTCTGCCCCGGTCCCTTTCGCCCTAAAAAGACAAGTTCCCTCCATCTTTGATTCTCTTTCCTCTTCCCTGTAATGCTTCTGAATGTGTGTGGGTTTGGGAAAAGGGGAGGGGGGCTCCTTCAGGCTCACAGGCTGGTGGTCTCCTTTCCCCTGACCTGGCAGGGCTCTGCTGCTTACCCTGCTACCTGCTGACAGCCCTCCCGCCCCCTCCCAGGGGTTGGAGGAGGCCTCACTCTATAGCAGGGGGCTTGGCCAAGAGCTGCGAGATGCTTTGCCTTTGAACTTGCTCAGGATGGAGCTGGGTCAGACAGGCCACACACCAAGAGGAACTGTGCATTTCAAAAGCCCAGGTCAGATCAAAGGCAGTGGCCCCAACTAGGAGCAAGAAGCCTCCCACCTGACACCCTCCCCGACCCAAGAAAAGAGCTGATTCTGAGCTGCTTCAGATCCAGCCCCGCACAAACTCGGGAGGCTGAGGCTGGGACAAGAGCCTCCCTTGGGGCCCTTCCTCCAGTCACCTTGTCCAGGAGGCCCAGGTGATCTTCTCAATGACCATGGCTTCGGTGACCTGCTTCCCCAGGGGGACCTCGTGCACCTGGCGCTTGTAGGCTCCTGTGGACACCTGCGTGTGGGAGGCAGCCGTGACCATCCTTTCCTGCCCGGAGGACTCCCCTTCAGGTACGATGCCTCCCACCTCCCCATCTCCAGGACTTTCCAGCAAACCAGCTCCAGGCTGCAAAGCCTGTGGTCAGCCTGCAGCAAAGTTTACACAAGTAGGGGATTTTCCATCCATTTTTTTTTGCTATTTTGCACAGTTCTAAGGCAGTGGTTCTCCACCAGCAGCAGATCTGGAAACTTGTTAGAAATGTGCACTCTTGGCACTCCCACCCCCAGCCTCCCCCAACAAACCACCCGAGTGGGTGGGGCCCAGTGGTCTCTTTTAACCGAGCTTCCAGAAGATGCTGGTGCTCACTCAGACTTGGGAACCTCTCTTCTCTGAGAACCAAGGTCCTTCAGTACGGCGGAAGTTTTCTGAGATGTGTGACCTTCCTGCCCCCATGCTCCTTGGTCCCTCTGTGCACCCGCCAGCTCCTACTCTTCTCTGCCCGGTCCCTTTCGCCCTAAAAGACAAGTTCCCTCCATCTTTGATTCTCTTTCCTCTTCCCTGTAATGCTTCTGAATGTGTGGGTTTGGGAAAAGGGGAGGGGGGCTCCTTCAGGCTCACAGGCTGGTGGTCTCCTTTCCCCTGACCTGGCAGGGCTCTGCTGCTTACCCTGCTACCTGCTGACAGCCCTCCCGCCCCCTCCCAGGGGTTGGAGGAGGCCTCACTCTATAGCAGGGGGCTTGGCCAAGAGCTGCGAGATGCTTTGCCTTTGAACTTGCTCAGGATGGAGCTGGGTCAGACAGGCCACACACCAAGAGGAACTGTGCATTTCAAAAGCCCAGGTCAGATCAAAGGCAGTGGCCCCAACTAGGAGCAAGAAGCCTCCCACCTGACACCCTCCCCGACCCAAGAAAAGAGCTGATTCTGAGCTGCTTCAGATCCAGCCCCGCACAAACTCGGGAGGCTGAGGCTGGGACAAGAGCCTCCCTTGGGGCCCTTCCTCCAGTCACCTTGTCCAGGAGGCCCAGGTGATCTTCTCAATGACCATGGCTTCGGTGACCTGCTTCCCCAGGGGGACCTCGTGCACCTGGCGCTTGTAGGCTCCTGTGGACACCTGCGTGTGGGAGGCAGCCGTGACCATCCTTTCCTGCCCGGAGGACTCCCCTTCAGGTACGATGCCTCCCACCTCCCCATCTCCAGGACTTTCCAGCAAACCAGCTCCAGGCTGCAAAGCCTGTGGTCAGCCTGCAGCAAAGTTTACACAAGTAGGGGATTTTCCATCCATTTTTTTTTGCTATTTTGCACAGTTCTAAGGCAGTGGTTCTCCACCAGCAGCAGATCTGGAAACTTGTTAGAAATGTGCACTCTTGGCACTCCCACCCCCAGCCTCCCCCAACAAACCACCCGAGTGGGTGGGGCCCAGTGGTCTCTTTTAACCGAGCTTCCAGAAGATGCTGGTGCTCACTCAGACTTGGGAACCTCTCTTCTCTGAGAACCAAGGTCCTTCAGTACACGGCTGAGGCAAAGTTTCTCATGGACAACGGTTGCCGTAGATGATTTCTGAAGTATCTAGGACCCGATCCTGGCTTCTCTAGGAACCTTCTAGAGGAAACCAACAGATTTCCAGCAGCTGGCTGCTACCTCCAGCTCCAGCCCTTTCTGCCTCTGCAGTGCCAGTCCAGCCACTGTGGTTTCCCTGCTGTTGAGGAATGCAAAAGACCTGGAACCACGTTCCACCCCTGCTTAGCTGACTCCCACACACCCCGCAGACCTCCCTTTAAACAGCACCTTGCGGAGAGGAAGCCCATCTAAATTCAGTGTCCGTTCAGTGTCCCTGCAGGGCACTGTGCAGTTCCTTCTCAGCGCAGAATCGCAGTTTGTAGTTAGAGGTCCACTGTGTGATGATGTGTTTAAAGCTCCTCTTGTCCACACCAAGGCAAGCTCCAGGAGAGCCGGGACCAGGCCAGTCTCGTCTACCCAGAAGCCTAGAGTAGCGCCTGGTTCAGTCCACACTTGACAAATGATCGGGTCCTCTCTCCTCTCACAATGACTGCCCGACTCCCGGCCAGCTCACACACACACATAGTACTTGTTCAAAGTGCTGGAGACATCATTGTTCTAATTTTAGTTGCAAGGGTGGGATCCCTCTGGGTCCCTCCCTGCTTTTCAGTCCCCCAACGGGGACAGGGATGGACATTCCAGGGTCACTGGAGTCTGGGTCCCAAGGGAGGAGAGGCCACAGTACCCATGGGAAGCAACACAGGCTTTCGTGCGGCCCCAGAGAGCTAAGTTAGGAAACTTTGAAGAGGCCTTGGTGATGTTGCAGGGAGGAAACCAATTCTGAATCCACCTTACAAACGGTTTGACTTGCTTTTCGTTGCTTTTGTTTTTATAATCATACTTAAAGGCTTGCCTAGAGGACCCTGCCCCTCTGCTGACTGTCAAAGGGGCTTTGTTCAGAACCCTGTCCTCCTGTGGGTGGCAGGAAGGGAGAATGAACACATTTCCTGCCTGAGGCTTGCCTTCTAGGAGATGTTTGCAAGATTAACGGCCTTTTTTCTTTGCCTCCTCACCTCTCCCCATCTCTGATCTATAAAAGAAGGTGGCATCTAGGCCCCAATAAGATGGTTATTTGAGGTGCTAGCCTGCCATTTTCTTGGTCAGCTGCTTTCCAAATGAAGTTGTTTTCTGCGTCTCAACACCTCATCTCTCAGATTCACTGGCCTGTCAGAGCAAGCTTGGGTAACAGTGAGAGGAAGACCAGGATGACTTGGGCTTGTTTCCTGCTTTCCTACTGAAGAGTAACTCTACAATTTAAAGTTCTCTTTGACTTTCTTAAATTCTTAAGCCTTTGTTTCTTCACGTATACAAAGAGGAAAAGCAGCAGTCCTGAAATAGTTCCTGGGAACACGCTGCCTGGCAACAGTAAGCCCTGGTTTCACAGAAGCCACTGTCGGTAACAGTTTTATTAATGGTCACCCCAGATGCGAGTCAAGCCGAAGCATACCTGGATGTATTTGCCATCTGCAGAAAAATCCATCTGAATTACGAAGCTGGGGATATCTTTGCAGTAGCCAATGCGGTTCAGACTGGTGCCCTGAGTGAGGTCATAGAAGTCAACTGTGTGTTCAGAAGAACCAACGGCTAAGAATCTGCTGTCGGGGCTGATTCTAGAAAAAGCATTTCAAAAGCACGGTCCGTGAGGAGGGTTGTCTGGGGCTGGTCAGGCATGAGGTCTGCTCTGGGATGAACTTCCCAAGCTCAAAGTCAGTAAGATCACACATCATGATTCATGTGTGGGTAGCTTCTCTTAGAGTCTATGGAATTCAACAACTTCTCTGGATCAAAACCCCCAGGAAGAAAGCAAATGGATGTGCACGGCCTTTTGGAGAGGGTGTTTCACAAGTTTTTACCACATTTAACAGGAATTAGCAAAAATGGATCTGAGAACTAACACTGTGAGAGGGTCTGCTACCGTAGCTGGCTCACGGACAGGGCCTTTCTCACAAGTGAGTTCTTCATTCCAGCCACAACCCTCCTGGGGAGCCACGGGGTGGGGAAAATGAATGCTCGCCTTTCTCCTCCCTGCCCAGACCACCTGCAGTGTACCTGATATCTTGGATAGCAGACTTCCGGTCTCGTTTCTTCCCCCACACTTTCAGGCTGTTCACCAACAAAACGACAAACTCTCCATTCTTCATGCCAATGGCCACCATCTCCCCGTCAGGGCTGTAGGCTGCACACCTGGCCGCGTGGCCCAGGGTCACCTTGTTTAGCAGCTTCTACATGGACACAAAGTAATGCCACTTGAGCCCGTGGCTGCCCTGGCTGGGCTCCAGGGGAGATCCTGCACCCAGGCCAGAGCCATCTGGCCACCTCTGAGGCCCCAGCCTCTTGCTTCTATAGTAAGAGTCCCTGAGGGGTCATGGAGGAGGGGCAGTGTGTTTTGAATGAGGGTGGAGACACCATAGTTTAGGGCAGAGGGCCCTTTTTTTGGCTGCCTATGCTGAGGTCCAGGGGTCTAAATAGTTCCTGGGAACACGCTGCCTGGCAACAGTAAGCCCTGGTTTCACAGAAGCCACTGTCGGTAATGGTATTATTAATGGTCACCCCAGATGCGAGTCAAGCCGAAGCATACCTGGATGTATTTGCCATCTGCAGAAAAATCCATCTGAATTACGAAGCTGGGGATATCTTTGCAGTAGCCAATGCGGTTCAGACTGGTGCCCTGAGTGAGGTCATAGAAGTCAACTGTGTGTTCAGAAGAACCAACGGCTAAGAATCTGCTGTCGGGGCTGATTCTAGAAAAAGCATTTCAAAAGCACGGTCCGTGAGGAGGGTTGTCTGGGGCTGGTCAGGCATGAGGTCTGCTCTGGGATGAACTTCCCAAGCTCAAAGTCAGTAAGATCACACATCATGATTCATGTGTGGGTAGCTTCTCTTAGAGTCTATGGAATTCAACAACTTCTCTGGATCAAAACCCCCAGGAAGAAAGCAAATGGATGTGCACGGCCTTTTGGAGAGGGTGTTTCACAAGTTTTTACCACATTTAACAGGAATTAGCAAAAATGGATCTGAGAACTAACACTGTGAGAGGGTCTGCTACCGTAGCTGGCTCACGGACAGGGCCTTTCTCACAAGTGAGTTCTTCATTCCAGCCACAACCCTCCTGGGGAGCCACGGGGTGGGGAAAATGAATGCTCGCCTTTCTCCTCCCTGCCCAGACCACCTGCAGTGTACCTGATATCTTGGATAGCAGACTTCCGGTCTCGTTTCTTCCCCCACACTTTCAGGCTGTTCACCAACAAAACGACAAACTCTCCATTCTTCATGCCAATGGCCACCATCTCCCCGTCAGGGCTGTAGGCTGCACACCTGGCCGCGTGGCCCAGGGTCACCTTGTTTAGCAGCTTCTACATGGACACAAAGTAATGCCACTTGAGCCCGTGGCTGCCCTGGCTGGGCTCCAGGGGAGATCCTGCACCCAGGCCAGAGCCATCTGGCCACCTCTGAGGCCCCGAGCCTCTTGCTTCTTATAGTAAGAGTCCCTGAGGGGTCATGGAGCGGGGGAGGGGGGGGCAGTGTGTTTTGAATGAGCCGCTGGGGAGACACCATAGTTTAGGGCAGAGGCTGGTGACCTTTCTCTGTGAATGGTTTGATAGTAAATATTTTTGGCTCTGCCAGTGAAGCACAAAAGTAGCCATAAACAATGATATAAACAAAAAGCAAGGCTAACGTTGCAGGCAGAGTTGACCCTTGGGCTGCAGCATGCTGACCTCTTGTTCAGGGGAAAGAGCTGGAATTTCAGCGTGTGTTAGTTCAGATCCCAAATTCTGGCTCTGTCTCCGCTTGGGTAAGTTGCACGTGTGTGTGTCTGTGTGTGTGTTTTCAGTCGTGTCTCACTTTTTGTGATTAGCCCACCAGGATCCTCTGTCCGTGGAACTCTCTAGGCAAGAATACTGGAGCGAGTTGCCATTTCCTCCTCCAGGGAATCTTCCTGAGTCAGGGATTGAACTGGCATCTCCTGTGTCTCCTACACTGCAGGCAGATGTTTTTTTTTTACCTACTGAGCCATCGAGGAAGCCTCACGTATAGAGAAGCGATATTAACACTAGTCTTGCAAGGTTGCTGTAAGCACTAGTGATGGTATATACGAAGCGTCTGGTATGCAGTGGGTGTTAATAAACATAGTAATTACAAATTAATTTGAGTATGACAACCACGCTTAGCTTAGGCTCCTCCAAGTCTGTTCCACAATCCTTACACTGAAAATACGACTGAAAAATTTACAAGCCATTTTGTAAAGAAACCAAGTATTTTCATTATTAGAACTTAAGTACTTGTTTTGCCAAACTAAAGCTTGGTAACATCAATCTTTCTTCCCCCTTCCCTGATTCTTCTTCTCTACTTTACATTTTTGCTCCAGATGGATTTGTCTTTTCAAATTTCTCTGTTTTTATTTTTTTTTTCCCAAACTCTAGGAGACACCTTGCTGGAGTTTTGATTGAAATGTTTCACTTGGGAACACAGGATATTTTAAATCACCTTTCGTCTTCCCACCTGGGAAGACATGATTTATCTCTTGGCTTTTTAGTTTTGTGGATTCTTTCATGACAAGAGAATAATCATTCTCAGATTATTCCTGTATTATAAATATTCATAATGGATATACAGCTAAAAGATATACTGGGTGAGTGTTATTAATTTAATTGCTGCCCTGCGGCTGAGCTCCCATGTAGCCCCGTCCCCCGTCTCCGGCTGGCCTGACCATGGCCGGACCTCCCCATGGCCAGACCCCCCCGACCCCACACGGGGCCTCCGAGCCTGGGCAGCGTCGGTCCCCCACCTTGTCAGCCAGGTCCCAGATGCGAGCTGTGCCGTCGTTGCTGGCCGAGATGAAGAGGTCCTTGGAGGGGTGGGTGGCCAGCCCCCAGATCTCCCCTTCCATGTGCCCATCAATCAGGATGTTAGAAGCAGCATTTTTTTCACCAACTTCAATGATTTCTCCATCCTTGGTTCCCACTAAAATTTTTCCCTGTTGGAATCAAAACACTGTTAGAAGGAAACCACGGGAGGATCCTACTCAAGCACAGAGACCAAAAGTCAGATGGTAGCTGCCAGGAGCCAGGGTAAGTATTTAATAAATACCCAGCTTTCACTGCACAGGATGCAAAATGTTCTGGGAGGGATGGGGGTGATGGTTGCACAACACTGTCAACGTATTTAATACAACCGACTGTACACTTACAAGTGGTTAAAGGGTAAATTTTGTGTTCTGTTGATTTTGTCACAAGATAATAATAATAAACACTATTAGGTCAACTTGGGAAAGTGCATTTGCTGCCACTGGGATTCAAGCAGAAGAGTCAGGAAGTGTTTTGCTTTTAACAGTGAATTTACCATCCTCAAGCGACCTCCCCCATTTGATCTTTTCTGCTTCCACCCCTTGGGAAGAACGCCACCAGAGCCCTCCGGCCGGGATGGCCCCAGTGACTGCGAGCTCAGCCCGGAGCAGGGCCCCTGATTTCTGCCCTGGGACAGCCCAAACTTCCCCTCAGTTCTTCTACATGCTGAGCAAAATCTGTCTCCTAATGACCTCCAGGTTCCAGGCCTCATTTGGCCATCATCGCCTGGATGTCTAATGACCCTTTCCCTCCCTGACTATTGTGTATGTATTTAAAAACAAAATTCCCAATTTACGATTATGTAGACTCAAGTTTGCCTTTTTAGTGGAAAGCATCTAGAAAGCAAATTCGTAGACTGATACCAATTCCAACATGTCAATACAGGTATTAAACAGAGGTCAAGAGATTTGTTTTCAAGGGCTTCAGAATCTCCTGGGGAATTAAAAGATGAAGGAAAGGGAAAAAAAAGAAAACACATAACAAAGTCAATGCCCCACCCCTGAGATTCTAATTTGGCACTCTGGGCAGGAGCCTGGATATCCATATTTAAAAAACAAAAACCCAAACTCCACAGCTGTGTGTGATATTTAGCCCAGTGACGGATCAAATGCTTTTAGTCCGACAGGGAGGTGGTCCTTAGCCTTAGCACCCTTGGGCCTGGCCAAGCCACCTCTTATTCCTGGGGGTATAACAGCACCGTCCATAATGCCAGCAGCTGACCTCCACTGACCATGGCCACGCGTCGGGCACAGCAGGAAGGCCCTGTGCATGGACGACACGTGCAGTCCTCACTGCAGCCCACGGGCCAGACACAGAAAGGCTAAGTGACTGTGCTAAGGTCACACAGCCAGTCCTCCTGGGGGAGGCAGGCTCTGCATCCAGGTCTGTCCCTCTCTGCTATGCTGCCTCCATCCGCAGGCTCGGCACACCCTGGAGCCTTGTTCTCAGGACTCGACTGCCCCCGGCACAGACAGGTGGGGGGCCTGCGGAGGGGCCCGCCCGCCTGCCCACCTTGCCGCGGCACACGGAGCGCACGCACTCCACCAGCTGCCCCGTCTCCAGCTGGAAGGCCCGGCAGCGCTTCATCTCCTGGTCCCACAGTTTCACAGCGCCTCCTTCTTTGGTCCTGGAGGAAGATCAAGAAATTGGCACGTCAGCCCCCCATCCTAAGACCGCCCAGGACCCTCCACACTCCTCTCTCCCCAGCATCGCCTCCAGGTCCCGGCCTTTCCTCCTGGGGCCGAGCAGGACAGCTCCCTGGGGTGACCCGGTTCACAGACCCCGCTGATGAGCAGGCGGAACCCCTGGAACGTGCAGATCTCCTACACTGCTGTCAAATGCTACCACATCATAGGAGGAGGGAGATTCCCAGTCTTAAACATCAAACTGTATTTCATTAGATTGGACGACAAAGCGAGGTGCTTGACCTTCTTAGGGTCCCAGTCCCCACTGGACATCTCTCCCCTCACCTCGCCACTCTGAAGAGCTACTGACAGTAACACTGGATGGGCCGCAGAGTCACCAGGAATATTTAAGAACATCTGTCTGGCTGTTAAACCACAGGACACCGCCTCTCTGACCCTTACTTCTGGAGGTTCCTGTGGAGCCCTGAACCAAGGTCCCAGGATAACAACCTCTGGAACTGACGAAGCCCCACAGCAACTGTTGCCAAGAGCCTCTGAATCTAAACTGGCTAGTAGCCTGATCCCATATTATATAAAGTACCCACCCTGTTTTCCATCCTAGAGCATCCTAACCAATCACTGAATGCCACCATTCCAGTAGAAATTTTCTGTCCTGAGGCTACAAAAACTAGCCGCAAGCCTGCAAAACTGTTCAGCTCTCCCTTGAGCTGGCCTGCTGCTCTAACAGCATCCCCTGCCCTAATAAACTCTATTCTCCTCTCAGCCTACCTCATGTCTGGAAATTCCTTTCCAACCCCCACATGGACCATGACCGTTCGTTCTGACCCAGGGCCCTCTTAGAGAGAAGGCAGACTCATCTCCACGAAGCAGAAAAGACAGGAGAGTAAAAATGTGCATTTTCTCTAAGTTGAAGATGCTTATGTCAGTTTCTCCCACGACAATCACAAAAGACCAGCTGTTCCCAGGGGCGCTCCCACTTACGGCCGCTCTTTCCCGCCGGTCACAATGAGCCCGTCCCGAAGGGTGGTGTACATGGTGAAGACGGGGCCTGTGTGAGCCTTGGCCACCAGCCGGACGAGGAAGTGGTCCTTCCACACGTAGACGTCACCGTTGATGGCACCCGTGAAGGTGAGGTTGTTCTGTAACAGAGGGACGCCTTCCACACCAGGACTCCGGCCGCGGCTCTCAGAGGGCCCCCTCCCAGCCACCCACGCCAGCGCCAACAAACAGGAGCCAGAGAAATGTGCACAGGCTCCAATTGCCCTTCCGCGTCAGGGGAAGGAAGGAGAATTCTACAAAGAGCACACCGTGAGGAAGCCACCCAGTCACGCAACTCACTCCACTGGGTTAGCATTAGGGAGGCTTGATTCCCCACTGGGCACAGTTCTGCTTTTAAACACACTTTCACCCTGTGGGAGACCCCCGGTGACCGCAGGGCGGGGCAGGGCAGGACCCCTGCCTGCCAGCAGACTCTCCTGGGCTCATCTACCTGGGCAGGTCAAGCTACACTAGGAGGACCAAGAGTTGCCTGTGTTCCAGAACGTTCCTGGGGAAGCTCCTGTTGGCTGAGGGCCACCCACAGCCTGTGCATGGGGGTCAGTTAGGGAACGTGGGGTACGAGAGGGCTGGAGGACAGGGATGCCGTCCAGGGGTGGAAATCTCCCTCAGCTTCCGCGTCCATCGAGCCCAACAGGACGGGCTTACAAGTCAGTCTGTCTCTGGAATAATGAACCTCCAGTTCTGGGTGTGGGTCCTGCTTTTTTTTTTTCCCCTGAATAACATTTTGACAGGAAAGATACAGTCAATTCACCCATCTATGCTAAGGAAACAAAGCAGTGCTTGCAAATAATCCAATAAAGGAGATCCTGTCGAAACAGCTCTCTTGTTCATGGCTTCTGGGGTATATCCGCCCTCCCCCACGCCCATGCCCGGGGCCCTCTCAGGGAGCTTCTACTGGAACTCACAGCACCGAAGGCCACGGACAACATCGTCTGCATCTTGGCGGTCTCCATGGACCCGATGACCCCTTTCTTGTACAGCAGGGCGCTGCCTGCCAGGGTCCAGAACTTCATGTGCTTGACCCCGACAGACACAAATTGTGTGTCTGAGTCAGGGCGGAACTCTACCACGAATATGCGCTCCAGGTGGCCCCCTCGGCTGGCAACCTTGGCACCTGTGGGGGTGAGAGGGTCGGGAGAAGTGGGGCTGCGCTCAGTTCAGAAGACCTAGTGGCTGGGGCCAGGCCATTAGACACCACGACTGACTCAGGAGCCTTTTGTGCAGACCCAAGCACTGCTCCCAGCAAAGAAAATGGGATAAAATTACTAAAGAAAAGTCTTCTTTTTTTTTACCTTGGGAGCTTGTTTAAAAGTTCTGGCTCTGTCATCCACCCGTGGGTGGCAGAAGGGGGCCTAGGTGACCATGAGGCAGGGCAGATACCGTGTTGGGGCAGGGCCAGAGCAGGTACTACCCAGAGGGACAGATCGGGATGTGGGGAGAGCGAGCCTGAACGGAGAAGGATGAGACTGTGTATGACTTTCTTCTAAGGAACTAGGAATAGAGCTGACCTTAGCTAGTACCACAGAATACAGTTAGTACCGTAGAAGAAAGGCTCTATGAAGCAGGTTATACCCTCACCTAAGAAAGGGCTTTCCAACAGCAGGTGGGCTGTCTGGGGAAGTGATGCAGGCCATACACAGGACAGTATCTGAGTGAGGAATGCGCTGCAGAGATCCGTCCATGGGATGGATCCTGACTGGGCAGGAAGGCTTCTCCGGTCCTTCCTGCTCTACGACGCTATGGTCTATCACTTGGGGCTGAATTTACTTATTCAGCGGGCTATTCGATATCACAAGCAATGACCTGCATCCCAAGGATATGGATTACGGGGCCATTTGGACGCAAGACATTGATGAGAAATGGATGGAATATAGTGAGTGAGTCTCATCATAAACATCTGCAGGTCCCCAACCTCTTTTCCTCAGATGGAGGCTCAGGAGGGACTGGGACTTTCCTCCCGCTGGGCTCGTTTACTGTCCGCTCTCGGGCCCCGCCGTGGGAAGATGCTGAGATCACAGGACTGTAGCAGCCCTGGCTGCAGAAGAACCACCTCCGTGCGAGCCAGGCTGAGCACGCCCCAGATACAGGCGGCCCGCTGGCGATGGACCTCATTAATGTCTTAACTAATTGGATCTGCTTTTGCCAGCCTGAGAATATACATGAAAGAGTGCCTATATTTGATTCGAAGAAGAGTGTAAATTTAGTAGCAGCCTGTGTGTGCACGTGCATTGGGGGAGGATAAGAAAGACATCTTGTTCCATTAAATGTAAACCTTCCTTATAAGGTGAATCCCCATTTCAAAAATGTTAAAATGTTAAAAAAAAAAGTCTTTCTGAGATGATGGTGGCAAAGCCCTACCCCAGTTCCTACAACAGGGCTGCTGGGGTGACCAAGCCACAGCAGGATCCAGGGGTCACCAGATGGACGAGGAAGCTTGTGCAGGAAGGTGGTTAGGACAGAAATAGTGGAGGTTGCTGCCTGCTGTCTTAGGAGGAAGGAGATTGGCATTTCTGAGACCCTTCACTGCCCAGTCCAGGCTTTCCAGACAGGATGAGACTGTGTATGACTTTCTTCTAAGGAACTAGGAATAGAGCTGACCTTAGCTAGTACCACAGAATACAGTTAGTACCGTAGAAGAAAGGCTCTATGAAGCAGGTTATACCCTCACCTAAGAAAGGGCTTTCCAACAGCAGGTGGGCTGTCTGGGGAAGTGATGCAGGCCATACACAGGACAGTATCTGAGTGAGGAATGCGCTGCAGAGATCCGTCCATGGGATGGATCCTGACTGGGCAGGAAGGCTTCTCCGGTCCTTCCTGCTCTCGACGCTATGGTCTATCACTTGGGGCTGAATTTACTTATTCAGCGGGCTATTCGATATCACAAGCAATGACCTGCATCCCAAGGATATGGATTACGGGGCCATTTGGACGCAAGACATTGATGAGAAATGGATGGAATATAGTGAGTGAGTCTCATCATAAACATCTGCAGGTCCCCAACCTCTTTTCCTCAGATGGAGGCTCAGGAGGGACTGGGACTTTCCTCCCGCTGGGCTCGTTTACTGTCCGCTCTCGGGCCCCGCCGTGGGAAGATGCTGAGATCACAGGACTGTAGCAGCCCTGGCTGCAGAAGAACCACCTCCGTGCGAGCCAGGCTGAGCACGCCCCAGATACAGGCGGCCCGCTGGCGATGGACCTCATTAATGTCTTAACTAATTGGATCTGCTTTTGCCAGCCTGAGAATATACATGAAAGAGTGCCTATATTTGATTCGAAGAAGAGTGTAAATTTAGTAGCAGCCTGTGTGTGCACGTGCATTGGGGGAGGATAAGAAAGACATCTTGTTCCATTAAATGTAAACCTTCCTTATAAGGTGAATCCCCATTTCAAAAATGTTAAAATGTTAAAAAAAAAAGTCTTTCTGAGATGATGGTGGCAAAGCCCTACCCCAGTTCCTACAACAGGGCTGCTGGGGTGACCAAGCCACAGCAGGATCCAGGGGTCACCAGATGGACGAGGAAGCTTGTGCAGGAAGGTGGTTAGGACAGAAATAGTGGAGGTTGCTGCCTGCTGTCTTAGGAGGAAGGAGTCATCCCTGGGCCACTTTTCTGAGACCCTTCACTGCCCAGTCCAGGACTCTGGAGGCCATGGGGCCCAGGGATGCAGCGGCAGCTGACCAGCAGCTTCTCCAGGGTCCCACAGGGCTGACACGGGACAATGTCTACGGTGGGCTGTGGGAGGAGGCAGATCTAGACTGGTGCTCAGCCCACAGCACGAGCAAGCCTCCCAGAGGGACACAACGCCCGCTTCCCTTACCCTCCTGCCAGCGCCACACGGTGATGGTGTGCTCGGGGTCCACTCCCACTGACACCAGCAGCTTCCCCGTCGCACTGAAGTTGATGTAATTCACGCCCTTCGAGTGGAAGCACCGCAGCATGGACAGGGTGTGCTTGGTCATGGCGTCCCACACGTGGATGGAAGGGGTCGTTCCTGGATGGGGGAGGCAGGACGAAGAGCTAAGGCTGGAGATGGGCGGACCTGGATGGTACTGACGCCCACCTAAAAGCCTGCATTAGACAGGTGCTCGGGGAGCGAGACAGTGACGCAGCTAAGAGACCCACAGCCTGGTCTGGCCAGAGGCGAGAGACGAGGGGAAGCACCTGCCCGCTGTGTGTCAGAGGCAGAGACCTAAGGATGTTTCTGCCCAATGCACACACTCAAGGTGGAGTTGACACAAAGGAAACCAGTGATTTGTATCTGCAACTCAGCCAGATACAATCAGCAAACATGGGAGGGCGACACGGCTTTGCTGTGCAGTTTCAGACTACTCACGGATGGAACCGCCTTACCTGGGGTCTCCGCAACATCACCTGCAGTGGGTGAGCAATGGCAATGAGGCGTCAAGGGAAAACAACAGCAGAAGTAAGTCACGTTGAGTAAGCACATCGATGGGGAGGATAAGAAAGACATCTTGTTCCATTAAATGTAAACCTTCCTTATAAGGTGAATCCCCATTTCAAAAATGTTAAAATGTTAAAAAAAGTCTTTCTGAGATGATGGTGGCAAAGCCCTACCCCAGTTCCTACAACAGGGCTGCTGGGGTGACCAAGCCACAGCAGGATCCAGGGGTCACCAGATGGACGAGGAAGCTTGTGCAGGAAGGTGGTTAGGACAGAAATAGTGGAGGTTGCTGCCTGCTGTCTTAGGAGGAAGGAGTCATCCCTGGGCCACTTTTCTGAGACCCTTCACTGCCCAGTCCAGGACTCTGGAGGCCATGGGGCCCAGGGATGCAGCGGCAGCTGACCAGCAGCTTCTCCAGGGTCCCACAGGGCTGACACGGGACAATGTCTACGGTGGGCTGTGGGAGGAGGCAGATCTAGACTGGTGCTCAGCCCACAGCACGAGCAAGCCTCCCAGAGGGACACAACGCCCGCTTCCCTTACCCTCCTGCCAGCGCCACACGGTGATGGTGTGCTCGGGGTCCACTCCCACTGACACCAGCAGCTTCCCCGTCGCACTGAAGTTGATGTAATTCACGCCCTTCGAGTGGAAGCACCGCAGCATGGACAGGGTGTGCTTGGTCATGGCGTCCCACACGTGGATGGAAGGGGTCGTTCCTGGATGGGGGAGGCAGGACGAAGAGCTAAGGCTGGAGATGGGCGGACCTGGATGGTGCTGACGCCCACCTAAAAGCCTGCATTAGACAGGTGCTCGGGGAGCGAGACAGTGACGCAGCTAAGAGACCCACAGCCTGGTCTGGCCAGAGGCGAGAGACGAGGGGAAGCACCTGCCCGCTGTGTGTCAGAGGCAGAGACCTAAGGATGTTTCTGCCCAATGCACACACTCAAGGTGGAGTTGACACAAAGGAAACCAGTGATTTGTATCTGCAACTCAGCCAGATACAATCAGCAAACATGGGAGGGCGACACGGCTTTGCTGTGCAGTTTCAGACTACTCACGGATGGAACCGCCTTACCTGGGGTCTCCGCAACATCACCTGCAGTGGGTGAGCAATGGCAATGAGGAAGCGTCAAGGGAAAACAACAGCAGAAGTAAGTCACGTTTCGAAGAGTGAAGCACTGAGCAGCATCAAAGTTCCAAATTAAATCAAAAAAAATGGGCATGGGTTTAATGAAAACAAGCAGCAAGACATGTTGGGAAAACTGCCTTTGAAATGACAGAGTTAAAAAAAAAAAAAAACCACTGCCACTCATCACAAATGTGAATCGGTTCACATTTGTCACTGGCAGTATCCTAGGGTGAGGAGAGCCAGGCACACAGAGGAATCCACCCTTTCCAGGGACAACCTCCAGGGCCCTTCATGGGACACCTGGGCTCTGAAAAATGATGCTCACAAGCCCCCAGGGATAGGGGCCACCCGTTTATTCAGATGATGAGACTCTCGTCTGACTTAATGTCCCTTGGAATCACCCATCGCTGGATGTGTCCGCTCAGGTGACACAGATACATTCAGGGCTTTAAAAGCCAACATCGACATTAAGGAAGGATGGATATCAATGACTGCCCCCACCCCCACCCCGCCACGACTGCCCCCGCAGCGGCTGATCAATCCACGTCTCTGCTCCGTGGGGAGTGCCTCGGCAGCGGCAGGCCCCTCCTACCTATCTGGCTGGTGGCCACCACGTTCCTGTACTTGGGGTGCTGGTTCACCGTGAGGCAGAGGATGTCGTCTGTGTGCTCCAGGTAGAAGCTCTGGCTCCCTAGGAGAGACAGGGCAGGGTGGGCAGGGGCCAGGACGAGCTTTTGGGGCAACCCTAAACCTCTGCGAAGAGTCTCTCGAAATCCCTGTAGACTTGAGAGCTTCAAGGGCCGAATTCTCACTTTCAGAATTGCTCTTGCGGGGGAGGGGTCCTTTTTTTCACCTGGACAGATTCTGTCCCAGGAACTGAGGGGAGAGCTCGTGCCTGTTACCTAACCCATATCTAACATACAAGCTTCCTTCGATCTTCCCGCATCCTGGGTGGGGCCAGAGCCCAGTCCACGTGCAGAGCTTTCCAGGATCCAGAAATGTTTCTCCTCTCGCAGCCCAGGACCCACGGTTTCTCACTATCTTCCTCTGAACAGGGTGAGGGTGCCTGGAGACAGTGCTTTACTGACCCAAACGGCACCACTTACGTTTTACTGACCCAAACGGCACCACTTACGCATTGGAAAGGGAAGACTATGCTAGGGAAATACTGAAGAAATCCGTTCCAATCATCTTTGTCAGTCAAAGTGCTAATCCACTGGGTAGCTGGATGGCACAGGTGATGGTTTCACACCCCGAAGCCCTAAGTCAACGTGTGTCACAAGTGAAAAAAAGGACAAGAGAAGCTTTATCGTCTATGGCAGCCAACGATCTGCTGACCGCCCAGGGGGCCACCGCACAGGAACTGAGAGGTGAGTGATGGCATCAGATACAAGGAAACAGTACTTTGCTACAAACCTGGTGACGTGTGGCTAGAAGCTTGAGAAAAAGATACAGAAAACTCCAAGGTCCTCCTCCCCTCAAAAGACAAATCGTTGTGTGCCCGGTGATGTTACTGTCTCAAAAAAAAAAATCTATGCATGAACTGTACAGAATTATGAAGGAGCATAAAACTTTGAGAGGAAATATATGGCTTAAGATACAAAGCCAATAAAGGCAACATGCTACCGTATTTAAATCTCGTGGTAAAGAGAAGGATATCTGTTAATTTCTGAATGATTCTTTCCGCATGAAGCGTTTCTTTTGAAACTTTTTTTTAACATATAGTTAAAATTCTATAGTTAAGGGAAATTTTAGGAATTCTTGTTTTATTGTTTCACTGTTCTCATTCTCACCGTGATTTGGGTTAAACTGTCAAAACAAACAAAAGTTGAAAATCCAAGCTGCTAAAAAAATTTGGTGACTTAGAAATCAACAAGAAAATTCCCCCTGTGCTTGGCTGTCCGTTACTGTCTCTGATGAGTTCTCTGTGCTCCAGATTCTCTTTCTGCTTCCCTCCTCCCTCAGCCTCCGCGGATCTGATGGAAATACAGACACCTCCCTTCTGGGGGCTGAGACGAGACGCAGCCAGGTTAGGGTGGAGAGAAAGAGGGCCGGCCTCTGTGAACGAGGGCCCGAGCATCTTTCAGGACTCAACAGCACCAGTCTGGAAGGGAGAGGCACGGCTCTGAAGCAGAGAGAAAGGTCACGCGATGGGGCATCTAACCAGTGGGAAACCACAGAAGGGCTAAAGTCAACACTGTCTCTGTCCAGACAGTGGCTTCTCCCAGGCCGGTTACCTGTGGAGAGGTTCTGCACGATGCCGGCTGCGGCCGTGTGGAAGATGATGTCGGCCCCGTCGTTCAGGTAGTGCAGGTTGTTGCGACAGTCAAAGCCTCTGTAGCCAAAGACGTGGTCGAGAGCCAGCTCCTGCATTCCCCCAGAGAGGAAAGGGCCTCAGCGGAAGCCACGGAGGACAAACCCGCCCTGTGCAGGCAGCCGCAACCTCATGGGGACCACGAAGCTGGTCAGACAGCTGGGGATACAGGGCAGCCCTTTCCTGAGCCCCTCGAGAGGCCGGGGGCAGCCTCTGACAGAGGAATTACAGTGAGTGTGCTAAATAAGGCTTCCCTGGCGGCTCAGATGGTGACGCTTCTTCCTGCAGTGCAGGGGACCAGGGCTCAATCCCTGGATCAGGAAGATCCCCTGGAGAAGGGAAAGGCTACCCACTCCAGGATTCTTGCCTGGAGAGGTCCAGGGACAGAGGAGCTGGGCGGGCTGCAGCCCACAGGGTCGCAAAGAGTCGGACACAACTGAAAGACTTTCTAAGTAAGGTAGATTTGCTTTCCTGCTTCTCAGATGAGGCAGAAGCTACTGAAGCGATGCCCAGGAAAGGCTGTCCAGAAGTTCCACATCTGTGCCATGGTGGGCACTCTGGGATGGGAGCTGAGGGGTGGCTCGGGGCACTGCTCTGATCCCCCAGATGGAGCGGGGGCAGCAGAGCGAATAATGAGGCAAATGCCACGCTCGTTCTCTGCACTGTAAGGCGGACTCTTTACCTACTGGACCACCAGGGAAGCCCACACGCTCATTCTCTGGCTGGGCACTTGCCCTACAAAGTTTCTACATCATTTGCATTTGCTTTTCCCCAACAACCTGATACTATTCTGGGTCTATCGTCTTTCTCTTCTTCCTGTCTTACCTTGTAGGACAGAGGGCAGTGACTGGGGCAGATCAGATCTGTGTGTAACTCGACTTGACATGGCTGTATTGTGGGCAGCTCTTCTGTGGGACTGGCCGCCCCAATCTTTCAGGACTCACAGCCTCTGCCTCTGAAGCAGAGAGAAAGGTCACGCGATGGGGCATCTAACCAGTGGGAAACCACAGAAGGGCTAAAGTCAACACTGTCTCTGTCCAGACAGTGGCTTCTCCCAGGCCGGTTACCTGTGGAGAGGTTCTGCACGATGCCGGCTGCGGCCGTGTGGAAGATGATGTCGGCCCCGTCGTTCAGGTAGTGCAGGTTGTTGCGACAGTCAAAGCCTCTGTAGCCAAAGACGTGGTCGAGAGCCAGCTCCTGCATTCCCCCAGAGAGGAAAGGGCCTCAGCGGAAGCCACGGAGGACAAACCCGCCCTGTGCAGGCAGCCGCAACCTCATGGGGACCACGAAGCTGGTCAGACAGCTGGGGATACAGGGCAGCCCTTTCCTGAGCCCCTCGAGAGGCCGGGGGCAGCCTCTGACAGAGGAATTACAGTGAGTGTGCTAAATAAGGCTTCCCTGGCGGCTCAGATGGTGACGCTTCTTCCTGCAGTGCAGGGGACCAGGGCTCAATCCCTGGATCAGGAAGATCCCCTGGAGAAGGGAAAGGCTACCCACTCCAGGATTCTTGCCTGGAGAGGTCCAGGGACAGAGGAGCTGGGCGGGCTGCAGCCCACAGGGTCGCAAAGAGTCGGACACAACTGAAAGACTTTCTAAGTAAGGTAGATTTGCTTTCCTGCTTCTCAGATGAGGCAGAAGCTACTGAAGCGATGCCCAGGAAAGGCTGTCCAGAAGTTCCACATCTGTGCCATGGTGGGCACTCTGGGATGGGAGCTGAGGGGTGGCTCGGGGCACTGCTCTGATCCCCCAGATGGAGCGGGGGCAGCAGAGCGAATAATGAGGCAAATGCCACGCTCGTTCTCTGCACTGTAAGGCGGACTCTTTACCTACTGGACCACCAGGGAAGCCCACACGCTCATTCTCTGGCTGGGCACTTGCCCTACAAAGTTTCTACATCATTTGCATTTGCTTTTCCCCAACAACCTGATACTATTCTGGGTCTATCGTCTTTCTCTTCTTCCTGTCTTACCTTGTAGGACAGAGGGCAGTGACTGGGGCAGATCAGATCTGTGTGTAACTCGACTTGACATGGCTGTATTGTGGGCAGCTCTTCTGTGCCAGGCACTGGGCTGGCTGGGGCAGGATGTGGGGCCCATACAAAGTTTAGAAGGTGTGGGTCCCTTTCCTCTAGGTTCCCTGAGTCTAGCCCTTTTTCTCTCCAAAGTCTGCCAATTGCAAACATCAGATTAATTCTACAATATCACATCTTTCTACTCAAAAATATGTACTGACTTTCACTGCCTAGAGGATAAAGTCCAAACACCTTAAGCTGGCACAACGAGGCCCTACTTTCACATCTCCCATGATCCTCGGTCAAGCTGACACATCCATTTAGCCCACACATCAGAAGCTTTCTTACTTTATGACCTTTTTTTAAAAACAATCTCTCACCTGGCAAGTCTTTCTTCCTGCTTCCAACTTACCAGCTAGCTACCCATCTCTAGTCTCCCTCCCTTGCCATATATTTCCCAGAAACCATGTGTGTAATATGTGATCCCCAGTCCCGTGGACAACTGACTCAAGTGGGCTCAATCAGATGGCTTCACCCAGGAATTTGTAACTGGGGTCACTGGTAGGCTCGCTTGCCTAATTGACTGAGGAGATGTAACTCGGGCATCAGATAGCACCGTGGTCTACTGGAGCAGTTCAGCAAGTCGGCAGGAAAAGAGAAAGATGAGCCAGGCATGCCATGGGCAGAAAGAGGCACCATCCTGGCTTTAGGACAGCCTTTCAGCTCCAGAACCCTGTCTTTCCTGAAGTTCAGCTGCATTTCCTGACCTGTACTGTTGCCATGAAAACCTCTCTGCAATATATTTCTCTTTTCCAACAAAAATTTTTAACTTGGATTTTTCTCGCCTCAGGGAGTTCGGGGTATAGTAGGGGAGATGGATGAGTATGAAGTAATGGTGGTGGAGTGTGGGGTCAGAGTTGTGGAGGAGGGGGTGTGGGGAGGGTGCAGCATCGGAGGGCTTAGGGCAGGAGGATGCGGAGGGCCTGGAAAGATGGGGAGCGGGGAGGGAGGAGGAGGTGCCTCCTAAGCACAAAGCACCTCAAAGTTGCAGGCAGCTTCAGAGAACACTGATGGCTTCGGGCAGAGACACGAGTTGCTGTGGAGAATCTCTGGTGACAAGCTAGGGCAGGGGCTCCTGGCTGTGAAACCCCAAGACTGAATCCCCTCCAGAGGATGGGGTGAAGCCCTCCTGTATCTTAAAGCCGGGGTGAGGCAGGAAGCGCTACACTTTCAAGAGCTGACTGTGTGGGCAGCAGGGCATGTGTCAGGGAGGAAAGGGAAGAGTCTGAAGGCAGAGAGAACAGTTGGGGGGCCTCTCTCAGACAATGGCAGGTCCCCTGGAGCTGCCGTCCTCAAGTCCCAATGGCGGAGTTCAGAGCCGTCTCTACGGACTGGCTTGGCGATCTCGGGCTGGGACCTACCACGTGACGGGATTTCTCTGAGCTACAGCGTCCTCATCTGTAAGGCGGAACGGTAAGGGTGCCCGCCTTGGAGACACGAGGCATGTGGGAAGTATCGGTCTATAGCAGAGTGCCCAGCACCTGGCAAGTGCTCGAACAACAGCAGAGACGGTGAATAGGCTTGTGCCCTCCGAGTGCCACTAGGTACAGGGAAAAGCCTCAAGACTGACGGACCAGAGGATTTTGGGTTAGTTCCACAGGGCTGAAGGAAGGGGACCCAGGGATGGGACTCTGTCACTGCTGGGGAACACAGTGCTATGTGAAAGGGACGGGGGAGACGTGAGAGCCAGCAGGTCCAGTTGGGGTGACCTGAAGGCGTCCGTAGGACCTGCAGAGGGTGATGTCCACCATCGACGGCACATTACCAAGCAAAACAGCGCGGCCTCCTCACCTCAACCAGTTTCTTTTTTTTGGTGATGTTGTTCTTCTGGAGTTTCTCGGGCTGGGGAGCTGCTCTGCTGACGGGTGGTCTGGAAGAGAGTGGCCGAAAGAAGCACAGTGTTGAAGCCAAGGCACAAAGTGGCTTGTCCGGTGAGGCCAGCCAAGACCAGCTCCGGGCTCTCTCTGCCCTCCCCACCTCGGAGGACCTCCTGCCCTTGGGCTTGCCCTGTCCTAGCCACCACCGCCCCTCCCTCAAAGTTGCAGGCAGCTTCAGAGAACACTGATGGCTTCGGGCAGAGACACGAGTTGCTGTGGAGAATCTCTGGTGACAAGCTAGGGCAGGGGCTCCTGGCTGTGAAACCCCAAGACTGAATCCCCTCCAGAGGATGGGGTGAAGCCCTCCTGTATCTTAAAGCCGGGGTGAGGCAGGAAGCGCTACACTTTCAAGAGCTGACTGTGTGGGCAGCAGGGCATGTGTCAGGGAGGAAAGGGAAGAGTCTGAAGGCAGAGAGAACAGTTGGGGGGCCTCTCTCAGACAATGGCAGGTCCCCTGGAGCTGCCGTCCTCAAGTCCCAATGGCGGAGTTCAGAGCCGTCTCTACGGACTGGCTTGGCGATCTCGGGCTGGGACCTACCACGTGACGGGATTTCTCTGAGCTACAGCGTCCTCATCTGTAAGGCGGAACGGTAAGGGTGCCCGCCTTGGAGACACGAGGCATGTGGGAAGTATCGGTCTATAGCAGAGTGCCCAGCACCTGGCAAGTGCTCGAACAACAGCAGAGACGGTGAATAGGCTTGTGCCCTCCGAGTGCCACTAGGTACAGGGAAAAGCCTCAAGACTGACGGACCAGAGGATTTTGGGTTAGTTCCACAGGGCTGAAGGAAGGGGACCCAGGGATGGGACTCTGTCACTGCTGGGGAACACAGTGCTATGTGAAAGGGACGGGGGAGACGTGAGAGCCAGCAGGTCCAGTTGGGGTGACCTGAAGGCGTCCGTAGGACCTGCAGAGGGTGATGTCCACCATCGACGGCACATTACCAAGCAAAACAGCGCGGCCTCCTCACCTCAACCAGTTTCTTTTTTTTGGTGATGTTGTTCTTCTGGAGTTTCTCGGGCTGGGGAGCTGCTCTGCTGACGGGTGGTCTGGAAGAGAGTGGCCGAAAGAAGCACAGTGTTGAAGCCAAGGCACAAAGTGGCTTGTCCGGTGAGGCCAGCCAAGACCAGCTCCGGGCTCTCTCTGCCCTCCCCACCTCGGAGGACCTCCTGCCCTTGGGCTTGCCCTGTCCTGGCCCCTCCCTAGCCACCACCGCCCCCTCCACCTCAAGGAAAGCAGCCTCTGATATCTTGAGCCCTGGATTCACCGACGCCGAGCTGGGCTTCCCCACACATAAGGCAACACAGGTAGGCTCAGCCCCTCTCTCCTGGGAGCCAGGAAGGACGTATGAGCCGGAGGGGCTGGTTTTAAAACTAAAGAGGCGTCTAAGCCTAAGAAGGAAGGGGCTGAGCTTCCTGAACCCACCCGCCATTTACAGACGGGGATGCACCCACACTGCTCAGAATTAGGTGCTCAGAGATCCTGCTGTGATGTGAGGGAGGACTCACAAGCCAAGCTTGGGAGCGGGCCCTGAAGGCCCAGTGCTCGGGTCACTCTTACCACACAAAGGGAAAGAAGGAAGCAAAGGGGTGAACTCCTAAGCCCTACCCCTCAGGGTCCAGGCTTGCATTCAACTGCTACCCACTACACCAATGCTGGCTTTTTCCCCTGCTTGGCTCTGGAGATCTGGGCCTCCATTTTAATTAAGACATCTCTCTAAAGTGGGAGCCCTCAAGGATCCCTATAAAAGGAGGGCAATTCTAGGGCAACATGAGCTTCCTCTCAAATGGGATATGTCTGAGTCTGGGGACCTGGGGAGGCTCAGGGGTGGGGTCCCAGCTCCTGCCATATATTCCAACCCAGTAGCTCTGGCTTTGGGGGTCTATGCAAAGAGAAAGGATTACCTGGATCCCCTTGGAAGCAGCAAACAAAGCCAAGTGAGAAACTTAGTACAGGTTAGAGCTGCACTAGCAACCGTCTCATTCATGCACAAGCATCGTCCAAGTGAACTGACATTCCTGCGTGGCACACCCCATGCTTTCCGAGCATGCCAGCAAAGAACTAAAACAGAAACGAAGAGCGCACCGCTACCCGTTCAGAAAACGCGTACTCTGGCATCTCTGGGCCGAGTCTGCACTAAGGCGCCTACAGGACAGGAGAGAAGAAGGAAGCCTCGTCACCGCTTCCGCACGCTCCTGCACTGGGCCAAGGCACAAAGTGGCTTGTCCGGTGAGGCCAGCCAAGACCAGCTCCGGGCTCTCTCTGCCCTCCCCACCTCGGAGGACCTCCTGCCCTTGGGCTTGCCCTGTCCTGGCCCCTCCCTAGCCACCACCGCCCCCTCCACCTCAAGGAAAGCAGCCTCTGATATCTTGAGCCCTGGATTCACCGACGCCGAGCTGGGCTTCCCCACACATAAGGCAACACAGGTAGGCTCAGCCCCTCTCTCCTGGGAGCCAGGAAGGACGTATGAGCCGGAGGGGCTGGTTTTAAAACTAAAGAGGCGTCTAAGCCTAAGAAGGAAGGGGCTGAGCTTCCTGAACCCACCCGCCATTTACAGACGGGGATGCACCCACACTGCTCAGAATTAGGTGCTCAGAGATCCTGCTGTGATGTGAGGGAGGACTCACAAGCCAAGCTTGGGAGCGGGCCCTGAAGGCCCAGTGCTCGGGTCACTCTTACCACACAAAGGGAAAGAAGGAAGCAAAGGGGTGAACTCCTAAGCCCTACCCCTCTGGGTCCAGGCTTGCGGTGAACTGCTACCCACTACACCAATGCTGGGTTTTTCCCCTGCTTGGCTCTGGAGCTCTGGGCCTCCATTTTAATTAAGACATCTCTCTAAAGTGGGAGCCCTCAAGGATCCCTATAAAAGGAGGGCAATTCTAGGGCAACATGAGCTTCCTCTCAAATGGGATATGTCTGAGTCTGGGGACCTGGGGAGGCTCAGGGGTGGGGTCCCAGCTCCTGCCATATATTCCAACCCAGTAGCTCTGGCTTTGGGGGTCTATGCAAAGAGAAAGGATTACCTGGATCCCCTTGGAAGCAGCAAACAAAGCCAAGTGAGAAACTTAGTACAGGTTAGAGCTGCACTAGCAACCGTCTCATTCATGCACAAGCATCGTCCAAGTGAACTGACATTCCTGCGTGGCACACCCCATGCTTTCCGAGCATGCCAGCAAAGAACTAAAACAGAAACGAAAGAGCGCACCGCGCTACCCGTTCAGAAAACGCGTACTCTGGCATCTCTGGGCCGAGTCTGCACTAAGGCGCCTACAGGACAGGGAGAGAAGAAGGAAGCCTCGTCACCGCTTCCGCACGCTCCCTGCACTGGGCCAACGCGCCTGGGGCTCCGCTGAGCTTAGCGGGGGCTGGGGAGAGACGTGCGGTCAGAAAGACAATCACATCCTCCTGGATGTCGTTGGGAGTCAGGCACAATGGCTGCTTTGTCTCTGGATCAAGTTCAACTCATCATTTAGCCTAATAATCCACAGCATTTCTCGGGAGGGCAGCCTGCCTGCTGGAACAGCTTGCATTTTTGTGCTTGGGAGGAACAAGGTAGCTTTATTTTCTCAGAAACTCTTCAATCAAAACATGTTATGCAATCATAAGTGATAATTGGACCAAATGGCATCACAGTCAGTGCCGGAGAATGGGGGGAGAGCGCTTCTCTGTGAACACCACCCCCGGCTGACATCACCGCCACCAAACTGGGCAAGAGCGGGCGGCCGGGGGCAGACGATTCTCACAATTAGAATCTGCCTGCGCGGCAATTATCGCTTCCCGGGACATCTGCTCTTTCTTCTGTTTTAGTGGAACTTTTAAATGAAATCCGTGGGCTTCTTCTTCCACCTAAGAGTGTCTCCATGTACCACAGAAGCAAGCCAAGGTCAGAGATGGGAGCAAGGGGCCACGGGAACTAGAGCAGGGTTCATACGGCAGAAACTGAGATTACACACAGGGCCCGTTTTCGGGGCATACACAGGCTGTATAATACGCCACATATTATACAGTGTATATGGAGTGTAGCATACAAGCACGAACACTGTGTATTCATATATACAGCAGATTGTGTATATATATACACGTAGAGGCAAGAGAGGCTTTTTTTCACCTTGACTTTCAGTGAAAAACTGAAAAGGAAAGCAATCTCAGAATGCTTCTTTTTTATTTCACAAGCATGTTTGCAGCTGTATTGCTTCACAACTGAAGATGAGGGGGCAAAGGCAGAAACCTGCATTGTGGCAAGTTCAGCAGAGTGTAAGTATAGACCCTCCAGGGCTCTGAATTCTGCATGAATGCTTAGTTCTAGAGGCTTATCCAACACCTGGGCTTTTGCAGAGCGCTGCGTATACTTACTTGACAATTCCCTGCCTCCAAAGGAAAGCAAGTTAAAACACAATACAAGCATTAAAGGCTTCTTTCCAGGCATCTATAAACAGGATTCGTAACATCAGACGTGGGAGAGACTGCCAGCAATTTCAACCACGGTCAAACCCTGGAGGTTTAACATTTTTCAGTGGATCTAAATCCTTCCAGATTCAGATTCCTTTGGAAATGTGACTCTGAAAAGCTTTGCTGAGGTGGGAAAGAGCAGAGCCTGTGAGAACATTCACGCACTTTTCAGTCCAATAAACTCTTTATGGTTGGCTGTTTCCAGCTGGCACACAAGACAGAGTGCGGGAAGGCCTTAAGCGTGACTGGGACTCAGTCGGGAGGCAAAGAGAGACCTGGGGCTGGGAAGGCGATGGCATGGGTCGGAGGTGGGAGGAGCAGGGAGAGGAAGTGGCCTCATGGGGCAAGTGCGGCTATGAAGAGACTCGCGGAAACAGAAGAGAAAGACAGATTCCATCGGGAAAAACACTTAAGGAGGGGACCGGGCAAGAGAGCAAGTGAACTGGATAATCAGGACAGAGGAGGACGAACAGGCCTGCGCTCAGAGAGAGTGGGAGGAAAAGAGGGTGGGACGTGGGAACCTCAATGAGAGGCCTGTAAGTAACGAGGCACCTCTCTTCCTCCCCAGAGCTGGGGGAGCAGGCTGCGGGAGACCCACCCCACACCCATGTGTTACATGCACAATCCAGGCCCTGTGTTCCCATAGGCACGGAAGGACCATGACAGGCCAGTCCTGCCGTAATCCCATAGCCCAGCATCTCGGCTGCTTAAAAATAAGCTCAGCCTCAGTTGAAGATGTGTGGAGTGGGACCATGACACAGGATGTTACCCTACAGTGGGCCCCAAAGGTGGCTGGAGCCCAGGTATTCGCCTCTCAGCCACTGCCTCTCCCCGGGGTGCTGGGCTGGCAGAGCGAGCGGTGGAATAGAGCTCACGATGACCTGAGACGCACAGGCGAGGGATCAATGCCAAGTCTCTTAGAGCAGCTTCTGAAACGACTGAGGAGGTTACGGAAGCCAGTCACAACCCAAGAAGCGTAATGTGAGAGCCGACTGGGGGGAAGGCTCAGACAGCTTCTAAGAAACAAAGCCATTCCAAGCGGTTTCTACAGAGACAGGTGTGGGCGTGAAGAAACTCAGCTCCATTTAGCCAAGAAATGCAGGTTTGGAATTGTTTTTAGTGCTGTTACTCAGACGACATTCAAAGTGTCCTTGGAGGAAACATAGCTTTCTTCAGATTCCAAGATGTGCTATTAAAATGCTTTAAGAGTTTTCAAAACATCTTGGGAAACCCTGTGATCCTGGATCCTGGTTTCAGGTGGAACCAGGGGATGACGTGAGCATGCCTTAAGACTGTGAAAGGTGAAAAAGAATGGCCAGAGGTGAAATCTTGAGGACCACCAGCCTGTGAGGGGCTGGAAGTGGAAGCAGACATGAGACACTGAGAGGAATGGCTGGAGAGGTCAGAGGAAGGCCAGGAGAGATGGTTTCCAAAGGATAAGTGATTTAAGCATATCTAAAACCACACCGTCCAACATGGTAGCCACTAGCCCCACATAGCTGCTAAGCACTTAAATTGTGCTTTTCCCACACCAAGATGCAGAGAAAGGACGAACAGGCCTGCGCTCAGAGAGAGTGGGAGGAAAAGAGGGTGGGACGTGGGAACCTCAATGAGAGGCCTGTAAGTAACGAGGCACCTCTTCCTCCCCAGAGCTGGGGGAGCAGGCTGCGGGAGACCCACCCCACACCCATGTGTTACATGCACAATCCAGGCCCTGTGTTCCCATAGGCACGGAAGGACCATGACAGGCCAGTCCTGCCGTAATCCCATAGCCCAGCATCTCGGCTGCTTAAAAATAAGCTCAGCCTCAGTTGAAGATGTGTGGAGTGGGACCATGACACAGGATGTTACCCTACAGTGGGCCCCAAAGGTGGCTGGAGCCCAGGTATTCGCCTCTCAGCCACTGCCTCTCCCCGGGGTGCTGGGCTGGCAGAGCGAGCGGTGGAATAGAGCTCACGATGACCTGAGACGCACAGGCGAGGGATCAATGCCAAGTCTCTTAGAGCAGCTTCTGAAACGACTGAGGAGGTTACGGAAGCCAGTCACAACCCAAGAAGCGTAATGTGAGAGCCGACTGGGGGGAAGGCTCAGACAGCTTCTAAGAAACAAAGCCATTCCAAGCGGTTTCTACAGAGACAGGTGTGGGCGTGAAGAAACTCAGCTCCATTTAGCCAAGAAATGCAGGTTTGGAATTGTTTTTAGTGCTGTTACTCAGACGACATTCAAAGTGTCCTTGGAGGAAACATAGCTTTCTTCAGATTCCAAGATGTGCTATTAAAATGCTTTAAGAGTTTTCAAAACATCTTGGGAAACCCTGTGATCCTGGATCCTGGTTTCAGGTGGAACCAGGGGATGACGTGAGCATGCCTTAAGACTGTGAAAGGTGAAAAAGAATGGCCAGAGGTGAAATCTTGAGGACCACCAGCCTGTGAGGGGCTGGAAGTGGAAGCAGACATGAGACACTGAGAGGAATGGCTGGAGAGGTCAGAGGAAGGCCAGGAGAGATGGTTTCCAAAGGATAAGTGATTTAAGCATATCTAAAACCACACCGTCCAACATGGTAGCCACTAGCCCCACATAGCTGCTAAGCACTTAAATTGTGCTTTTCCCACACCAAGATGCATTGTAACTGCAAGATACACATGGGGTTTTGAAGATCTAGTAAAAATAATGAAAAAAAAAACCCATATAAAATAATGAATTATTTTTATCATGATCACGTGTTAAAAAGGTATGTTTTTAGACTGGGTTAAAAATACATTGTTAAAATTAATTTCATCATTTAATATTTGTAATGTGGATGCTATAAAAATCCCCTATGTCACTGACCTTGTATTTCTATTGAACAATGCCACTCTAGAAGACACAGGAAACAAGACGAAGAGGAGAGGAGACGGGATTTGGAGATTAGAGTCACCTTGTCAGTGGGATGGCAGGGACAGAAGACAGGGGGATGAGCACAGAGTGAGGGAGAGACCTGGAGGCCTGGGTGAGAGGGGGCAAGGGAGGGAGGTGAGGGGGCAGAAAAGGTGTGCAAGTCTAAACACTCAGCCAAAGGATTTGTTTTTTCTCATGAAGAGAGTTGGATGCGGGCAGGAAAGCCTAGAATGTGTTTCTTGGCTAAAGGCATGGATCCAGTGTGGGCTAAGTGGCAGAGGAGATGTAGGAAAGAGGGGAGGGGAGGAGGAGCTTGGATGGCTGGGAGGCCAGGGCCAAGCGCCAGCATGAAAAGAAGGGACCAGCCTTGGATAGGAGGAGAGATTCACTTCCTCTGAGAGGAGAGGGAAGGAGGGGTGGAGAATGGGAAGGACTCTGGTAAGGGCAGCAGGCACCAACATGATGTTCTAGTCAGAGGACTGGAGGAGTAGGAGAAGCACACAGATGAAGAGCCAAGAGGACTGGAGGAGCGGCATGTAAGGAGTCAACAAGTGAGGCCAGGAGGCTGCTGAGAGAAAAATGGAGGTGTCCAGACAATGGACAGCTCAATGAAGGTGAAGATCAGGTGTTCTGGGAATGAGAAAACTAGGAGAGAGAAAGTTACGTCAGGGTGAGGAGCTCTGGGTGATGACATAAGCCACAGAGCGGCAGGAGCTAGGGGTGGCCTGCGGACCACCAGCCAAGCAGAGACAGGAAGCTGATAAGCGACAGGAATGGGGAGAGGGAGACAGCAGAGCACGATGTGAACTTCAAAGGAGTGGGTGGGGCTGTTCAGAGAGCATGCCATCATGCCAATGCACTTTCCACACACCCGTAAGAAGCCTGACTCTCAATGTTGGACACCCATGGATGTTGTTCTATGGAGCACAGATTACACACCCTAACAACTGCTTCTGCGAAGGCTTCCTCAAGCATCACATCTCAACCACACAAGAGCAGAAGGTGGGAGGGTAAATGAACTTAGTAGCACACATTCCCTCCGAATGGAGATCTGAGACATTAAGAGACCTGACTAAAATAAGACGACTCAACTTAGCCATTATCTTCTGAGAGAGGCTCCCTAGGTGCCTACCCATTAGCGACATGTTCTTTAGCTTCACGTGTTGTTAGTGGGCTTGAGTCAACTGATTCCACCGTAGGAGTATGATTTGCTAGGTGTGTTAATCTATTAAAAAACCATTTTTTAGCACTTCATAACACCTCTGCAAAAGGGGTGAGGGAAAAAGGGCATTGCGATTTTTCTCATGAAGAGAGTTGGATGCGGGCAGGAAAGCCTAGAATGTGTTTCTTGGCTAAAGGCATGGATCCAGTGTGGGCTAAGTGGCAGAGGAGATGTAGGAAAGAGGGGAGGGGAGGAGGAGCTTGGATGGCTGGGAGGCCAGGGCCAAGCGCCAGCATGAAAAGAAGGGACCAGCCTTGGATAGGAGGAGAGATTCACTTCCTCTGAGAGGAGAGGGAAGGAGGGGTGGAGAATGGGAAGGACTCTGGTAAGGGCAGCAGGCACCAACATGATGTTCTAGTCAGAGGACTGGAGGAGTAGGAGAAGCACACAGATGAAGAGCCAAGAGGACTGGAGGAGCGGCATGTAAGGAGTCAACAAGTGAGGCCAGGAGGCTGCTGAGAGAAAAATGGAGGTGTCCAGACAATGGACAGCTCAATGAAGGTGAAGATCAGGTGTTCTGGGAATGAGAAAACTAGGAGAGAGAAAGTTACGTCAGGGTGAGGAGCTCTGGGTGATGACATAAGCCACAGAGCGGCAGGAGCTAGGGGTGGCCTGCGGACCACCAGCCAAGCAGAGACAGGAAGCTGATAAGCGACAGGAATGGGGAGAGGGAGACAGCAGAGCACGATGTGAACTTCAAAGGAGTGGGTGGGGCTGTTCAGAGAGCATGCCATCATGCCAATGCACTTTCCACACACCCGTAAGAAGCCTGACTCTCAATGTTGGACACCCATGGATGTTGTTCTATGGAGCACAGATTACACACCCTAACAACTGCTTCTGCGAAGGCTTCCTCAAGCATCACATCTCAACCACACAAGAGCAGAAGGTGGGAGGGTAAATGAACTTAGTAGCACACATTCCCTCCGAATGGAGATCTGAGACATTAAGAGACCTGACTAAAATAAGACGACTCAACTTAGCCATTATCTTCTGAGAGAGGCTCCCTAGGTGCCTACCCATTAGCGACATGTTCTTTAGCTTCACGTGTTGTTAGTGGGCTTGAGTCAACTGATTCCACCGTAGGAGTATGATTTGCTAGGTGTGTTAATCTATTAAAAAACCATTTTTTAGCACTTCATAACACCTCTGCATTTTTACACCCTGGCATATTCTTTGTGATAAAAAGTGAGCAAATTATTTTCCAATGAATGGGAGGCAAAATTCCTAAAATGATTCATTACACTGAAGTCATTACTTTGCTTCAAACAACACTGAAAATCAAGGGATTATGAAAAGGGAAAATCATTTATGAAGGTAGCATTAAAATTCCCTTAAAAAATCACTAACTATTCAACTTCCAGAGGAGTTACTGGACTTAACAACAGTCCTTTGCAATGATTAAGAGGCTCTGTAACTTCTATTAGTCCCACCTGATTAGCCAACAGGAAACTTGCCACCTTCTGCCTGCTCAGGGCAACTCTGAGTGCAGAACTCTCACAGGATTCAGGGGTGCAAGGAAGAAGAATTTAGCCAGGAGAGAGATGCTCTCTGGAGCACCAGCAACTCTCCTCGCCCAGTCTGCCCTACACACATGCAAACACCCTCTCCGGGTGAGGCCTGAGTCTAGCTCACGACGCAACCTGGTCAGAACCAAAGCCCATGCTCTTCACGGCCCTCTGCCGTGGGCTGGAGTGCTTCTGACAGACCTCAGTGTGGTAAGTTCAGCAGCACCTGCTCGTGTGACTGTCAGTTTGTAGCCACTCAATACAAACTCACAAAGCAGCTATTGACCAATGATGACAAAGGGTGTCTGTCAGGCCAGTGCAGCCGAGGAAGGTGCCAGAGGAGGGGGGGCTGTTTATCTGTTGATGTCACCATGGACGGGAGCACTGTCCCGCTTCCTCATGTTCATCAAGCCTCTGGCAAACAGGAAATGCAGATTTACTTATTCAATGAAGCTTTTTAAAAAAAAAAAAAAAAAAATTGGGGGCAGCTTCTCCCAGCAGACTTCTGCCCCTAGTACAAAAGTTAAGAAGAAAAACTGGGATTACCTATAGATGGTGTTTTTTGTTTCAGTTCAGGGAAATCTAAACTGCTCCCCTATTTTTATACTTGGCCACTTGTGAGCATGTTCTTTATTTCACTATAAATCTGCTAAGAAGCTCTGTCTGTAAGACAGGTGTGATGGCTACAACACACACTTTTCAGTTCTTTCCACCTCAGGTTATTTAAACAGATTTAAACCAAAGAAACATTTAATCCCTAATAAATGAGGGATATGAAGATACATTATTTAACCAAGAGCAGTTCCATGGCCAGATGGGGCATCATTCAGGTCCACGTGGCTCACATCTTCTCCACAACAGAAGCCCACCTATCAGTGCTAACAGAAGGAAGGTAAAAGTGGTTTGCTGACAACAGATTTGTGGACAAATTAACTTACTTAAACATGCAGAGAAGCAGGCTAAGTAAATGTGTCCATTTTTTTACTTACTGAGGAAATATTTGTTCACGATGTACTACGTGCAAAGCGTGGTGTGAGGCACAGGATGGTCGCCCTGACAGACATGGGGCTGGCCCCTGAGAAGCTGAGAGTCACACAGACAACGTTTATAAATCAGGGCGACTTTAGCGACCTTGATACCATGGACTCATACATTAATGAACTAAGCAAAGGCATCTAGTAATTTTCGCTGAAACAAAAACACAAAACCAAACCAATCCCTCTTAAAATTTCTTTATATATTCTTTTTTTTAATTTGCTAACACCCCTTTGGCCCTCTGCCGTGGGCTGGAGTGCTTCTGACAGACCTCAGTGTGGTAAGTTCAGCAGCACCTGCTCGTGTGACTGTCAGTTTGTAGCCACTCAATACAAACTCACAAAGCAGCTATTGACCAATGATGACAAAGGGTGTCTGTCAGGCCAGTGCAGCCGAGGAAGGTGCCAGAGGAGGGGGGGCTGTTTATCTGTTGATGTCACCATGGACGGGAGCACTGTCCCGCTTCCTCATGTTCATCAAGCCTCTGGCAAACAGGAAATGCAGATTTACTTATTCAATGAAGCTTTTTAAAAAAAAAAAAAAAAAAAATTGGGGGCAGCTTCTCCCAGCAGACTTCTGCCCCTAGTACAAAAGTTAAGAAGAAAAACTGGGATTACCTATAGATGGTGTTTTTTGTTTCAGTTCAGGGAAATCTAAACTGCTCCCCTATTTTTATACTTGGCCACTTGTGAGCATGTTCTTTATTTCACTATAAATCTGCTAAGAAGCTCTGTCTGTAAGACAGGTGTGATGGCTACAACACACACTTTTCAGTTCTTTCCACCTCAGGTTATTTAAACAGATTTAAACCAAAGAAACATTTAATCCCTAATAAATGAGGGATATGAAGATACATTATTTAACCAAGAGCAGTTCCATGGCCAGATGGGGCATCATTCAGGTCCACGTGGCTCACATCTTCTCCACAACAGAAGCCCACCTATCAGTGCTAACAGAAGGAAGGTAAAAGTGGTTTGCTGACAACAGATTTGTGGACAAATTAACTTACTTAAACATGCAGAGAAGCAGGCTAAGTAAATGTGTCCATTTTTTTACTTACTGAGGAAATATTTGTTCACGATGTACTACGTGCAAAGCGTGGTGTGAGGCACAGGATGGTCGCCCTGACAGACATGGGGCTGGCCCCTGAGAAGCTGAGAGTCACACAGACAACGTTTATAAATCAGGGCGACTTTAGCGACCTTGATACCATGGACTCATACATTAATGAACTAAGCAAAGGCAGCTATTAATTTTCGGCTGAAACAAAAAACACAAAACCAAACCAATCCCCTCTTAAAATTTCTTTATATATTCAGGATGTTTACTCTTCTTTATAGGATTTTCAGTTCATACAACCGTACAAACTGATTCAGAAAGCATATGAGGCTGTAGAAGCAGATAAGCTTTAAGGCCTTTTCCATTCAGTTGTAAGCACGGCTTAAGGAAAAGTTTGGAAAAGCCTAGTGCCAAAGTGGAATTTTGAGGTTATCTGGTACTAGGACTTGTCAGTTCCGAGATGAGGGAACCACTGTTTAGAGAAGGCTCAGAATCTGCTTCTAATACTGGTTTGTAAAAGCTTCTTGGTTTCCTAAGAAACATATGGCCTAGATTGAGAGTCAGTATGCACCAGAGGGACTAAAAGATTAATGTAAGAGTATTCACCAAGTCCTTCTTTATAATCCCCTGCTAAGAATAGTTCTGTCACTGCCACCCTCGTGTTTCCGTAGGCTGGGTAGCCAAGAGGGACGGAGGGCGCGGTTGCCTTGTAAAGGCAGTCTTTGAGGAAAAGTCTTTTCCCCTCCTGTCGCTGTGGATGACTGGAGAAGGATTCTACTCAGGATACAACCTCCTAATACATGTCTGGGAGTGCTCAAACCACCCTTCCCAGAGTGAGGCACGAGACAGAGAGGGAGGACAGAGATCACCCTTCAGGATCCTGCTGTTTGTAGATCCACAAGTGGAGGCTACTGAAAGATAATGAGATGCTGACAGCCAAATGTGGGTGACCAAGGCCACGGGCCACTGGCGCCTGGGGATGAGCCCCAGTCCATGGGAATGTTGGAGGCACGACTCACTCAGCCACATGAAGGGAAGCCTACAGTATATGTGACTGAGCAGGGAAGCTCCCTGACCTCCTAGACGCCTCTGAAGCACTCTCTGTCACACTCTCCCTACCAAAGGGGACAGGGACCCTCAAGGACAAAGAGATGGAGCTTAGGAGTAACAGTCTCTCCATTTAAGGAGAGAAATTGACTAAAGGCAGAATCCTTTAACTTGAGAGCTGGAAGGGGCCAGGAGTACTAACTGTTTAGAGACAGGCTGTGGTTATAAAGACAACATGCTGACAAAATCTTAGACTTCAGTATCTAATCCATGGGTGTCAGGGACTGGAAATCAATCTAAATCTTGTTAAGTCGTTAGTTCATTCAATCAACAAATATTTTTGGAGCAGTGGTACCATTATCAATTTGGAGAGAAAGCAATACAACAGAAATTTTACTTTCACAGAGTTGACATCCTAGTTCAAGGAGAGGGGAATTAGAAGAATCTCCTAGTCTGGCAAACAGCAAAAGGCCTGTTCAACTCTTAATAAAGGCAACCTTCAGACCTCCGCGCAACCAGAACAGGATAAAAAAGAAGTGGCACTTCTTAATCCCACTTCAGATACCAATCCCACTTCTGACTGCCAGCAGCCCCAGCCAGAACGCCGTCCACTCCTTTCCAAGTAACCCTGGATACCTACTGAGGTTTGAGATGTGAGAGAAAATACAAGGGCAGATAAATTTTGCACTGACTCTCACTGAACCCACTCTTTCTGCAGAAGTTAGAGATTCCAGAACCAAAGAACAGGGAAAATTGAAATAGGTGAAAGGTTCCAAATGTTGGCGAGGTCATGGTAGTAATAATAAAGTCAATTTAAAACTCTGTCATTGGGTTTCCCTGGTGGTCCAGTGGGTAAGGACATCGCCTTGCAGTGTAAGGGGCGCCGGTTTGATCCCTGGCCTAGGAAGATCCCACATGCTGTGGAGTGGCTGGACTGATGTGTCCAACTACCGAGCAGGAGTTCTGGAGCGCATGCGCCCAGAGCCAGTGCTCTGCAGCGACAGAGGCCACTGCGATGGGAGGTCCACATAGGCCAAAGAACAAAGATGGATGAAAATAGATAAATGAAAGATCAGTAGAAGTGGCCAAGAGAAATTATAAAGACTAGAGCAAAAATAAATGAGAAAGAAATGAAAGAAACTATAGTAAAGATAAATAAAACAAAAAGCTGGTTCTTTGAAAAGGTAAACAAAATTGACAAACCACTGGCCAGACTCATCAAGAAAAAGAGAGAGAAGAACCAGATCACCAAAATCAAAAATGAAAAAGGAGAGATTACAACAGAGAATGCAGAAATCCAAAGGATTCTAAGGGACTATTATGAACAACTCTATGGCAACAAACTGGACAACCTGGAAGAAATGGACAGTTTCTTGGGGAAGATTAATCTCCCAAGACTGAGTCAGGAAGAAACAGAAATTTTGAATAACCCAATCACAAGCTCAGAAATCGAATTTGTGATTAAAAATCTACCCAAAAATAAAAACCCAGGGCCAGATGGCTTCACAGGTGAATTCTACCAAACATTTATAGAAGAGCTAATGCCTGTCCTTCTAAAACTCTTCCAAAAAATTGCACAGGAAGGAACACTTCCAAATACATTCTACGAGGCCACCATCACCCTGATACCAAAACCAGGCAAAGACAACACAAAAAAAGAAAATTATAGGTCAATTTCACTGATGAACTTAGATGCCAAGATCCTCAACAAAATCCTAGCAAACAGAATTCAATGACATATCAAAAATCTCATACACCACGATCAAGTCGGGTTCATCCCAGGCCGAGGTTTAAAATTTTGCGATCCAGCCCTTTAGAAGTTAGAGATTCCAGAACCAAAGAACAGGGAAAATTGAAATAGGTGAAAGGTTCCAAATGTTGGCGAGGTCATGGTAGTAATAATAAAGTCAATTTAAAACTCTGTCATTGGGTTTCCCTGGTGGTCCAGTGGGTAAGGACATCGCCTTGCAGTGTAAGGGGCGCCGGTTTGATCCCTGGCCTAGGAAGATCCCACATGCTGTGGAGTGGCTGGACTGATGTGTCCAACTACCGAGCAGGAGTTCTGGAGCGCATGCGCCCAGAGCCAGTGCTCTGCAGCGACAGAGGCCACTGCGATGGGAGGTCCACATAGGCCAAAGAACAAAGATGGATGAAAATAGATAAATGAAAGATCAGTAGAAGTGGCCAAGAGAAATTATAAAGACTAGAGCAAAAATAAATGAGAAAGAAATGAAAGAAACTATAGTAAAGATAAATAAAACAAAAAGCTGGTTCTTTGAAAAGGTAAACAAAATTGACAAACCACTGGCCAGACTCATCAAGAAAAAGAGAGAGAAGAACCAGATCACCAAAATCAAAAATGAAAAAGGAGAGATTACAACAGAGAATGCAGAAATCCAAAGGATTCTAAGGGACTATTATGAACAACTCTATGGCAACAAACTGGACAACCTGGAAGAAATGGACAGTTTCTTGGGGAAGATTAATCTCCCAAGACTGAGTCAGGAAGAAACAGAAATTTTGAATAACCCAATCACAAGCTCAGAAATCGAATTTGTGATTAAAAATCTACCCAAAAATAAAAACCCAGGGCCAGATGGCTTCACAGGTGAATTCTACCAAACATTTATAGAAGAGCTAATGCCTGTCCTTCTAAAACTCTTCCAAAAAATTGCACAGGAAGGAACACTTCCAAATACATTCTACGAGGCCACCATCACCCTGATACCAAAACCAGGCAAAGACAACACAAAAAAAGAAAATTATAGGTCAATTTCACTGATGAACTTAGATGCCAAGATCCTCAACAAAATCCTAGCAAACAGAATTCAATGACATATCAAAAATCTCATACACCACGATCAAGTCGGGTTCATCCCAGGCATGCAAGGATTCTTCAATATCGGCAAATCAATCCATGTGATACACCATATCAACAAATTGAGAGGCAAAAATTACATGATCATCTCAATAGATGCAGAAAAAGCCTTCGACAAAGTACAACATCCATTTATGATAAAAACTCATCAGAAAATGGGCATAGAAGGAATCTACCTCAACATAATAAAAGCCATATATGAGAAGCCCACAGCGAACATTATCCTCAACGGTGAAAAACTGAAAGCATTCCCTCTAAGATCAGGAACAAGACCGGGGTGTCCTCTTTCACCACTACTATTCAACATAGTCCTGGAAGTTCTAGCAACAGCAATAAGAGAAGAGAAAGAAATAAAAGGAATCCAGATTGAAAGGGAAGAAGTAAAGTTCTCTCTTTTTGCAGATGACATGATATTATACATAGAAAATCCCAAAGACACGGTAACAAAGCTACTAGAGCTAATCAATGAATTCAGTAAAGTCGCAGGATACAAAGTCAACACACAGAAATCACTGGCATTCCTATACACAAACAATGAAAAATCAGAAAATGAAACCAAAGAGGCAATCCCCTTCACCATTGCAACTGAAAGAATCAAATACCTAGGAATAAACCTACCCAAAGAAACAAAAGAATTGTACACAGAAAATTATGAGACACTCATGAAAGAAATTAAAGAAGACTTAAACAGATGGCGAGATATTCCATGTTCCTGGGTTGGAAGAATCAATATTGTGAAAATGACGATACTATCAAATATCATCTACAGATTCAATGCAATATCTATCATCTAGGAAGAAACAGAAATTTTGAACAACCCAATCACAAGGTCAGAAATCTAATTTATGATTTTTAAAAATCTACACAAAAATAAAAGCCCAGGGCCAGATGACTTTACAGGTGAATTCTACCAAACATTTGAAGAAGAGCTGATGCCTACCCTTCTAAAACTCTTCCAAAAAATTGCACAGGAAGGAACACTTCCAAATACATTCTACGAGGCCACCATCACCCTGATACCAAAACCAGGCAAAGACAACACAAAAAAAGAAAATTATAGGTCAATTTCACTGATGAACTTAGATGCCAAGATCCTCAACAAAATCCTAGCAAACAGAATTCAATGACATATCAAAAATCTCATACACCACGATCAAGTCGGGTTCATCCCAGGCATGCAAGGATTCTTCAATATCGGCAAATCAATCCATGTGATACACCATATCAACAAATTGAGAGGCAAAAATTACATGATCATCTCAATAGATGCAGAAAAAGCCTTCGACAAAGTACAACATCCATTTATGATAAAAACTCATCAGAAAATGGGCATAGAAGGAATCTACCTCAACATAATAAAAGCCATCTCTGAGAAGCCCACAGCGAACATTATCCTCAACGGTGAAAAACTGAAAGCATTCCCTCTAAGATCAGGAACAAGACCGGGGTGTCCTCTTTCACCACTACTATTCAACATAGTCCTGGAAGTTCTAGCAACAGCAATAAGAGAAGAGAAAGAAATAAAAGGAATCCAGATTGAAAGGGAAGAAGTAAAGTTCTCTCTTTTTGCAGATGACATGATATTATACATAGAAAATCCCAAAGACACGGTAACAAAGCTACTAGAGCTAATCAATGAATTCAGTAAAGTCGCAGGATACAAAGTCAACACACAGAAATCACTGGCATTCCTATACACAAACAATGAAAAATCAGAAAATGAAACCAAAGAGGCAATCCCCTTCACCATTGCAACTGAAAGAATCAAATACCTAGGAATAAACCTACCCAAAGAAACAAAAGAATTGTACACAGAAAATTATGAGACACTCATGAAAGAAATTAAAGAAGACTTAAACAGATGGCGAGATATTCCATGTTCCTGGGTTGGAAGAATCAATATTGTGAAAATGACGATACTATCAAATATCATCTACAGATTCAATGCAATATCTATTCAACTACCATTGACATTTTTCACAGAACTCTAGACCAAAGAATAACACAGTTCATATGGAAACACAAAAGACCTCGAATGCCAAAGCAATCTTGAGAAAGAAAAATGGAGCTGGAGGAATCAGCCTTCCTAACTTCAGACTATATACTACAGAGCAACAGTCATCGAGACAGTATGGTGCTGGCACAAAAACAGAACTATAGACCAATGGAACAAGATCGAGAACCCAGAGATAAACCCACGCACCTATGGGTACCTTATCTTTTTTTTAAGATTTATTTATTTATTTATTTTGGGTGGGGTGGGGTGGGGTGGGAGGGAGGGGAGCAGGTGGGCTACTTCTATTGGTCTTTCATTTGTCTATTTTCATCCATCTTTGTTCTTTGGTCCATGTGGGCCTCCCATTGTGGTGGCCTCTGTTGTCGCAGAGCACCGGCTCTGGACACATGCGCTCCAGAGCTCTGGCTCAGTAATTGGACACATTGGTCCAGCTGCTCCATGGCATGTGGGATCTTCCCAGGCCAGGGATCGAACTAGTGTCCCTTGCACTGCAAGATGGTGTCCTTACCCACTGGACCACCAGGGAGGCCCCAAGGGTACCTGATTTTTGACAAAGGAGGCGAAACTATAAAATGGGACAAAGACAGCCTCTTCAACAAGTGGTGCTGGGAAAATTGGACAGCTACATACAAAAAAATGAAGTTGGAACATTCTCTGATACCATACACAAGGATCAACTCAAAATGGATTAAAGACCTAAATGTAAGACCAGAAACCATCAAGCTCTTAGAGGAGGATATAGGCAAAACCCTCAAGGACATCAATCAAAGCAAGATCTTCTCTGACCCACCTACTAAAATAGCGGAACTGAAAAGAAAAATGAACATGTGGGACCTCATGAAACTTAAAAGCTTTTGTACAGCAAAAGAAATTACAAAAAACCTGAACGGACACCCCACAGAGTGGGAGAAAACCATAGCAAATGAAATAACAGACAAAGAATTAAGCTCCAAAATCTACAAGCAACACAGACAACTCAGCACCGGAAAAAACGAACAACCCAATCAAAAAATGGTAAAAATATCTAAAGAGACGCCTCTCCAAAGAGGACATACAAATGGCCCAAAAGCACATGAAACGATGCTCAACCTCACTTATTATTAGAGAAATGCAAATTAAAACTACAATGAGATATCACCTCACACCCGTCAGAATGGCCATTTTCAAAAAACCTGCAGACAATAAATGCTGGAGAGGGTGCGGAGAAAAGGGAACTCTCTTGCATTGCTGGTGAGAATGTCAATTGATAAAGCCTCTATGGAAGACAGTCTGGAGATTCCTTAAAAAACTAAAAATAGAAGCACCCTATGACCCAGCAATCCCACAATTAGGCTTATATCCTCATGAAATCAAAACTGAAAGAAGCACCTGTACCCCAATGTTCATTGCAGCTCTCTATACAATAGCCAGAACACAGAAGCAACCTAGATGTCCATTGACGAATGAATGGATACAGCAGCTCTGGTACATATATACAATGGAATACTACTCAGCTGTTAAAAGAAATGCAGAAGACTCAGTCCTAATGAAGTGGCTGGCTCTAGAACCTGTCATCAAAAGTGAAGTCAGTCAAAAAGAGAAAGACAAATACAGCATACTAACACACATATATGGAATCTAGTAGGACAGTCTTGATAACACACACAGTGAACTCATGGAAAAACAGACAGAGCATAGACATAGGGACATTGTGGGGAAGAAATAGTGAGGGGGATGCATGGAGGCAGTAACATGGAAACCTATACTGTTATGTGTGGAAAAGATAGATATCGTCATTGTGCTAAGGGAATAGGAGTGCTCACAATGGTATGGGGCAAAGGTCCGGAGGGAAGGGATGGGGGGAACTGGGGTGGGGTGGGGACCAGGGATATGCATATGACTGATCTGGGAACATACATGTCTGTGAACAACAAAACTCTGTAAAACCTTTAAAATAAAGAATTAAAAAAAAAAAAAAACTCAAAAAAAAAAAAAAAGAAGTGACCAAACAAAAAAACCTCCATCATCAACTAACTTTTGCTTAGCCAAGATGAAGACTGATTTCAAATTTAAAATTTTAACTGTAAGTTCTACTTTAAAATATGTGTACGATCGCACTGAAGGAAAAGTCCAGAACTACATGATTTCATGGATGAATTCTACCAGTTTAAGAAGAATTAATAGCAATCCTTTTCAAATTCCTCCAAAAAACTGAAGAGGAGGGAATACCCCTAAACTCCGTTTATGAGACCAGCGTTGACTTGATATCAAACACAGAAATGACATTACTAGAGAAGTATAGCCCCAAATCTCTAGCCCCATTTTCAAAAAACCTGCAGACAATAAATGCTGGAGAGGGTGCGGAGAAAAGGGAACTCTCTTGCATTGCTGGTGAGAATGTCAATTGATAAAGCCTCTATGGAAGACAGTCTGGAGATTCCTTAAAAAACTAAAAATAGAAGCACCCTATGACCCAGCAATCCCACAATTAGGCTTATATCCTCATGAAATCAAAACTGAAAGAAGCACCTGTACCCCAATGTTCATTGCAGCTCTCTATACAATAGCCAGAACACAGAAGCAACCTAGATGTCCATTGACGAATGAATGGATACAGCAGCTCTGGTACATATATACAATGGAATACTACTCAGCTGTTAAAAGAAATGCAGAAGACTCAGTCCTAATGAAGTGGCTGGCTCTAGAACCTGTCATCAAAAGTGAAGTCAGTCAAAAAGAGAAAGACAAATACAGCATACTAACACACATATATGGAATCTAGTAGGACAGTCTTGATAACACACACAGTGAACTCATGGAAAAACAGACAGAGCATAGACATAGGGACATTGTGGGGAAGAAATAGTGAGGGGGATGCATGGAGGCAGTAACATGGAAACCTATACTGTTATGTGTGGAAAAGATAGATATCGTCATTGTGCTAAGGGAATAGGAGTGCTCACAATGGTATGGGGCAAAGGTCCGGAGGGAAGGGATGGGGGGAACTGGGGTGGGGTGGGGACCAGGGATATGCATATGACTGATCTGGGAACATACATGTCTGTGAACAACAAAACTCTGTAAAACCTTTAAAATAAAGAATTAAAAAAAAAAAAAAACTCAAAAAAAAAAAAAAAAAGAAGTGACCAAACAAACAAAAAAACCTCCATCATCAACTAACTTTTGCTTAGCCAAGATGAAGACTGATTTCAAATTTAAAATTTTAACTGTAAGTTCTACTTTAAAATATGTGTACGATCGCACTGAAGGAAAAGTCCAGAACTACATGATTTCATGGATGAATTCTACCAGTTTAAGAAGAATTAATAGCAATCCTTTTCAAATTCCTCCAAAAAACTGAAGAGGAGGGAATACCCCTAAACTCCGTTTATGAGACCAGCGTTGACTTGATATCAAACACAGAAATGACATTACTAGAGAAGTATAGCCCCAAATCTCTGATGAATACACATGTAAAAATTCTCAATAAAATACTAACAAACTGAATTCAGTAGCACACTAAAAGAATCATTCAACATGAATACTGGGATTTATCCTGAGGATGGAAGTATGGTTTAACATATGCAAATCAAGCAATACAATCATCATATTAATAGAATGAAAGGAAAGAAATATATAATCTCAATAGACATATAAAAACCATTTTATGAAATTCAATATCCACACATGATAAAAACTTTTTTTTCACACATGACAAAAACTTTTAACAAATTAGGAAAAGAAAGAACATATCTCAACAAAATAAAGGCCACATAAGATAGGCTGTAGGTAATATCATACTTAATGGTGAAAGGTTAAAAGCTTTTCCTCTAAGATCAGGTACAAGACATGGGCACCTGTCTCACCATTCCTACTCAACATAGAACTGGACGTCCTAGCTAGAGGAATCAGGTAAGAAAAAGAAATAAAAGTATGTAAATTAGAAAACATGATTTTATATATAACAAATCCTGAACAAAATCATAAACCTATTAAATCTAATTAATGATTTCAGTAAAGTTACTTGGTACAAATTAACATAGAAAAATCAATAGTGTTTCTACACAGAAAAAGAAAGAAATCAATCACATGTACAGTAGCATCAAAAATATTCTTAGGAATAGATATAACAACTATGGAGTTTGGTCAAAGATGTCTATTCTGAAAACTATGAGAGACTGATAAAAGAAATTATAAAAGAGGCAAGTAAATGGGAAGGAAATTCACATTCATGCATTAGAAGAAAATTGTTAAACTGTCACGACTACAAAAATCATCTATAGATTCAGTGCAATCTCTATCAAGATTCTAATGGCACTTTTTTTTTTTTATAACAGAGGTAGAAGATACACTCCTAAAGTTTACACAGAACCACAAAATACTCTAAAACAATCAAAGAAATCCTCCAAAAACTGAAGAGGAGGGAATACCCCTAAACTCCGTTTATGAGACCAGCGTTGACTTGATATCAAACACAGAAATGACATTACTAGAGAAGTATAGCCCCAAATCTCTGATGAATACACATGTAAAAATTCTCAATAAAATACTAACAAACTGAATTCAGTAGCACACTAAAAGAATCATTCAACATGAATACTGGGATTTATCCTGAGGATGGAAGTATGGTTTAACATATGCAAATCAAGCAATACAATCATCATATTAATAGAATGAAAGGAAAGAAATATATAATCTCAATAGACATATAAAAACCATTTTATGAAATTCAATATCCACACATGATAAAAACTTTTTTTTCACACATGACAAAAACTTTTAACAAATTAGGAAAAGAAAGAACATATCTCAACAAAATAAAGGCCACATAAGATAGGCTGTAGGTAATATCATACTTAATGGTGAAAGGTTAAAAGCTTTTCCTCTAAGATCAGGTACAAGACATGGGCACCTGTCTCACCATTCCTACTCAACATAGAACTGGACGTCCTAGCTAGAGGAATCAGGTAAGAAAAAGAAATAAAAGTATGTAAATTAGAAAACATGATTTTATATATAACAAATCCTGAACAAAATCATAAACCTATTAAATCTAATTAATGATTTCAGTAAAGTTACTTGGTACAAATTAACATAGAAAAATCAATAGTGTTTCTACACAGAAAAAGAAAGAAATCAATCACATGTACAGTAGCATCAAAAATATTCTTAGGAATAGATATAACAACTATGGAGTTTGGTCAAAGATGTCTATTCTGAAAACTATGAGAGACTGATAAAAGAAATTATAAAAGAGGCAAGTAAATGGGAAGGAAATTCACATTCATGCATTAGAAGAAAATTGTTAAACTGTCACGACTACAAAAATCATCTATAGATTCAGTGCAATCTCTATCAAGATTCTAATGGCACTTTTTTTTTTTTATAACAGAGGTAGAAGATACACTCCTAAAGTTTACACAGAACCACAAAATACTCTAAAACAATCAAAGAAATCCTGAAAAAGAAAAGTGAGAGGCATCACATATCCTGACCTCAAGATACACTATAAAGCTAGAGTCATCAAAAGAACATGGTAGTAGCATAAAAGCAGACAAGTAGACTAATGGAACTGAATCAAGAGACCAGATATAAACCTAAGCATATAGAGTAAACACATATTTGCCAAGGGAGCCAAGAATACTCAGTGGAGAAAAGACAGTGTCTTCAATAAATGGTTCTAGGATAACTGGATATTCACATGTAAAAGAATGAAATCAGACCCATAGCTTATACCATTCACACAAATTAACTCAGAATGAATTAAAGATATTTAAATGTAAGACCTGAATCCATGAAACTCTTAGAAGAAAACATAGGAATGAAGCTCTTTGATATGAGTCTTGGTAATGATTTTTTGGATATGATATCTGAAGGATAAGCAATAAGATAAAAAATAAACAAGCAGTACTAACACAAATACATGGAATCTAGCAAGATGGTAATGATACAACATGTAGTGAAGCGATGGAAAAACAGAGAACAAACACATGGACATTGTGGGGAATGAACAGTGGGTGGGGGGCGTACAGGGACTAACATGGAAACCTATACTATCATATGTGAAAAAGACAGCTACTGTCATTGCACTGAGGGCATAGGGGTTCCTACAAGGGCTTGGTGCGACAGCCTGGAGGGGTGGGATGGGGGGCCTGGGAGGGAGGGACCAGGGATATGCATATCACTGGGCCCGTCTGTGAACAACAAAACTCTGTTTAAAGTCAATCACATGTACAGTAGCATCAAAAATATTCTTAGGAATAGATATAACAACTATGGAGTTTGGTCAAAGATGTCTATTCTGAAAACTATGAGAGACTGATAAAAGAAATTATAAAAGAGGCAAGTAAATGGGAAGGAAATTCACATTCATGCATTAGAAGAAAATTGTTAAACTGTCACGACTACAAAAATCATCTATAGATTCAGTGCAATCTCTATCAAGATTCTAATGGCACTTTTTTTTTTTTATAACAGAGGTAGAAGATACACTCCTAAAGTTTACACAGAACCACAAAATACTCTAAAACAATCAAAGAAATCCTGAAAAAGAAAAGTGAGAGGCATCACATATCCTGACCTCAAGATACACTATAAAGCTAGAGTCATCAAAAGAACATGGTAGTAGCATAAAAGCAGACAAGTAGACTAATGGAACTGAATCAAGAGACCAGATATAAACCTAAGCATATAGAGTAAACACATATTTGCCAAGGGAGCCAAGAATACTCAGTGGAGAAAAGACAGTGTCTTCAATAAATGGTTCTAGGATAACTGGATATTCACATGTAAAAGAATGAAATCAGACCCATAGCTTATACCATTCACACAAATTAACTCAGAATGAATTAAAGATATTTAAATGTAAGACCTGAATCCATGAAACTCTTAGAAGAAAACATAGGAATGAAGCTCTTTGATATGAGTCTTGGTAATGATTTTTTGGATATGATATCTGAAGGATAAGCAATAAGATAAAAAATAAACAAGCAGTACTAACACAAATACATGGAATCTAGCAAGATGGTAATGATACAACATGTAGTGAAGCGATGGAAAAACAGAGAACAAACACATGGACATTGTGGGGAATGAACAGTGGGTGGGGGGCGTACAGGGACTAACATGGAAACCTATACTATCATATGTGAAAAAGACAGCTACTGTCATTGCACTGAGGGCATAGGGGTTCCTACAAGGGCTTGGTGCGACAGCCTGGAGGGGTGGGATGGGGGGCCTGGGAGGGGGAGGGGACCAGGGATATGCATATCACTGATCTGGGAACACACATGTCTGTGAACAACAAAACTCTGTAAAAAATAAAATAAAAATAATTATTAAAAAAATAAATAAACAAACAAGCAGGACTCCAGCCAACTAATAATCTTCTGCACAACAAAAGAAATCATCAACCAAGGGAGGAGACCATCTGTGGAATGAGAAAAATATTTGCAAACCATATACTGATGAGTAAATACCCAAAATATATTATAAAACTCATACGATTCAATAGCAAAAAGAAAAAACAATTCAAATAATCCAATTTAAAAATGGTCAAAGGATCTGAATAGATATTTCTCCAAAGAGGATACATGAAAGACCAATACATACATGAAAAGCTGCTCAACATCACTAGTCATCAGGGAAATACAGATGAAAACCACAGTGAGATATCACCTCATGACTGTTCGAATGGCCATCATCCAAGAGAGACCCAAAAAAAAAGACAACAAATGCTGGTCTGGATGTGAAGAAAAGGGAGTCCTTGTGCACTGGTGGTGGAATGTAAACTGGTACACCCACTATAGAAACAAGTATGCAGGAGCCTCAAAAAATTGAAAATAGAACTACCATACAATCCAGCTGTTACCCTTCTGGAATACTCACAGGAAATGAGAAACACTAAATTGAAAACGTATCTGTACCCCTGTAGGCACAGTAGCATTATTTACAATAGCCAAGGCATGGAAAAAATCCAAGTGTCAATAAATGAAATGGACAAAGAAGTTGTGGTATACACACACACACACACAATTTCTACAGTTATCCATGATTTATAAGTAAACTACATCAAACTGGTGCTAAAACAATATCACTTCAGTGTTAAAAGCTAACTTTTCTAATTCAGATTGTTTTTTTAAAGGGAAAGATAACCTTGCCCTTCTGAAATAAACAGGAGATGCTAGCAGGCAGCCCAAGGCCTTTCTTAGGGAAGAAAGATAGGCTTTAACTTGGCATTTTGATTTGTGATTTGTGACTGCAAGTTATGCAGTTTCTGAGGTGAGAAAACAGGACTGGAGGGTTTGAAACTCTCCTTTCAAGTGAAAGGTGGAAAATGCTGTAACAGGCAAGATGCTGTTATAAAGATGGTGTAGAAACAGAAAGGGTTAAGTCCCACATTTTTTTATTCATCCCTGAACAGACAGCCAGAAGCTGCAAGCCTCAGCGCTTGTTGATAAGGGACCCTGAAAAAATGCAGACTGCTGACACAGGTGCATTGAGAAAAAAAACCCTAAGCTACTCTTACATTCACATAGAAAAAGTTAGTTAATACTTTAATGCCAATTTGCATAAAAATAATTCAATTTATATTTTCTTTGATCATAAATTTGGGGTTTTGTCTGAATGCAGATTCCAACTTAATATATTATATAAGGGGCTTCCCTGGTAGCTTAGCGGTAAAGAATCTGCCAGTCAGAGCAGGAGTCCCTCATCTGGGAAGACCTCACATACGGCCGAGCAACTAAGCCCATGGGCCACAACTATTGAGCCTGTGCCCGAGGAGCCTGGGAGCCACAACTACTGAAGCCCGCGTGCCCTAGAGCCCTTGCTCTGCAACAAGAGAAACCACTGTGAGGAGGGGCCTGCTCACCACAACTAGAGCGTAGCCCCTACTCCCTGCAACTAAGGAACAGCCCTCATGCAGCAAAGAAGACCCAAAACAGCTAAGAATTTTTAAAGAACCTCCATTATTACGATTCCCCATGCAGTGAGTTGAGGGGAATGTGAGGACGTGGCCCACCAAGGGCATCAGGGAGGACTAATGGCTGGTCAACATATTTGGATTTTAGTAAAAGGCCATATGTATTCCACACATCTGGAGATACTATTAGATCCTATGTAGAAAGTAAGAAAATGCCTATGTGATTCACCTCTGTGGTGATCACCCAGTTACTTCAGGATGAAAAACTGAGATTACGCAGTATTTTGATCCATACAAAATATATTGGTACCAAACACTTCTACAGTTTAAGGTTTCTAATTTCTGAATTTTGTCTTAATGTGAAAATAAAAATCTCTTGAGATGGGTCAAGATGTTTAAACATTAAAGACACTGGGAAATACAAAAGTGTAATGTGACTGTAAAATACTGACTTTAAAACATTGTAATTCTCATCATTTATGAGTTGATTCTCGCAGCACCCCTTGACAGTGGTGTAAAAATGATGGCTCATCAAAACTGCTCCACGTAAATTCAGTACAGTGTTAATTGTCTCCAATAATTCTTGATATTGGTTTGGTTGAGTTTACTGGCATCTTTGATTATACATATTCAGTTATAATATTAGGTAATAAACCCCTGTACATATTCAGGAGCATCTATAAAGGAATTGCTGTTCAATACCAAAGTAGCCTAAAGCACTCTTACCTGATAATAACAATAGTTTCTACTTAAAAAAAAAAAAAAAAGCCTTAAAGGAGAATGAACTGATATTCTCCACGAGTCCCTCTGTGTCTCCTGGCCACCCTTCTCTCCTGCTCTGTGCCCTCCACAGCTGGCTGCCACAGGCTGCATTAATGCAGTCTTGCCCTTCAGGTTCTGACTGGATTCAGCAAAAGAGTGGCCCAGTAGGGGAGAGGAGAGTGCAATAGAGGCTTTCGTTTTCTCAATATCTCCTTCCTGGGACCAAGGTGAGTTGCCTTCACCCCTGCCTTCAGGTCTCAGCTCCTGTAAGGCGACCTCCCACAGTCACCTTCTCCACCTCTGGGTAAAAGCTTCCCAACCTTGCCCTCCTAATCGTTACTATGGCCAAGGTACTGCCCGCCCCCTCGTTTCTCTTAATCCTGCCCCCACCTTTGTTAACAGTCCTTTCCTTAAACTCTCCCCAATGACATCCTTTTCAGTATAACTTTATGATTTTAAAAAGAGTAATTCTTTTCCTTCTAGGTCTACAATAATATAATCTCTAGTTGCTATGGAAAATGAATTACCGTATACTCAGGAGAGACCCGGTTCTTGGCCTGGGATAGGAAAACCAAAGAAGAATGTGCACACAGAGTGCTAGATAAGGTCCTGATGTCAGAAAAGACTTCCAGATTTCCCTCAGCCACGTGTCACATGTGGCTGCTGAACAGCAGGATGACCCAACAGTTCACTAAGGCTAGAGATTGGTTGGACAGGTGTGGCTGAGTCCAGGAGGCCGGCAGCCCAGCATGCTAGAGAAACTGTAATGTGACTGTAAAATACTGACTTTAAAACATTGTAATTCTCATCATTTATGAGTTGATTCTCGCAGCACCCCTTGACAGTGGTGTAAAAATGATGGCTCATCAAAACTGCTCCACGTAAATTCAGTACAGTGTTAATTGTCTCCAATAATTCTTGATATTGGTTTGGTTGAGTTTACTGGCATCTTTGATTATACATATTCAGTTATAATATTAGGTAATAAACCCCTGTACATATTCAGGAGCATCTATAAAGGAATTGCTGTTCAATACCAAAGTAGCCTAAAGCACTCTTACCTGATAATAACAATAGTTTCTACTTAAAAAAAAAAAAAAAAGCCTTAAAGGAGAATGAACTGATATTCTCCACGAGTCCCTCTGTGTCTCCTGGCCACCCTTCTCTCCTGCTCTGTGCCCTCCACAGCTGGCTGCCACAGGCTGCATTAATGCAGTCTTGCCCTTCAGGTTCTGACTGGATTCAGCAAAAGAGTGGCCCAGTAGGGGAGAGGAGAGTGCAATAGAGGCTTTCGTTTTCTCAATATCTCCTTCCTGGGACCAAGGTGAGTTGCCTTCACCCCTGCCTTCAGGTCTCAGCTCCTGTAAGGCGACCTCCCACAGTCACCTTCTCCACCTCTGGGTAAAAGCTTCCCAACCTTGCCCTCCTAATCGTTACTATGGCCAAGGTACTGCCCGCCCCCTCGTTTCTCTTAATCCTGCCCCCACCTTTGTTAACAGTCCTTTCCTTAAACTCTCCCCAATGACATCCTTTTCAGTATAACTTTATGTTTTTAAAAAAGAGTAATTCTTTTCCTTCTAGGTCTACAATAATATAATCTCTAGTTGCTATGGAAAATGAATTACCGTATACTCAGGAGAGACCCGGTTCTTGGCCTGGGATAGGAAAACCAAAGAAGAATGTGCACACAGAGTGCTAGATAAGGTCCTGATGTCAGAAAAGACTTCCAGATTTCCCTCAGCCACGTGTCACATGTGGCTGCTGAACAGCAGGATGACCCAACAGTTCACTAAGGCTAGAGATTGGTTGGACAGGTGTGGCTGAGTCAAGGAGGCGGGCAGCCCAGCATGCTAGAGAAAAGCTGAAGTGGGGGACCAGGATGCTTGACGAATACCTGGGAAGGGACTACATATTGGCAGGTGTAGCTGAGTATTCTTTCGAAAGCAATTACACATTTCTCTCTGCTTTCCCACCTCTCAAAAGATGGAAACTGAAGATACTATGGCCTCTGAAGAGTAAGAACTCGCAATGTGATAGGATTATACCAAAAAGCACAACCTAAAGCTTCCCAGCTGCCTGAACGATCTATGACTATCGTCCATTTCAGGAATTAGGAATTCAGTTGCTTAAAAACTAATGCATAATGTGTTGCTGCCTTCAAGGCACTGACTTAAAGTAGAACTGCCTGAAACACTGGTAAGAGGCAGGGTAAGTCCCTCGCCCTTAGCGGGTGTTCCAAGCTCATGTCTCTCATGGTCCTTGAGTATGTGCTTCCCGTGAGTCTCACCGGTGCGTGCCGTGCCACAGGTGTTTAGAACAGGCACAGGAGGGTGTCTGCAGGTAGACATAGCAGGGAACGATGAAGGGAGGATCGAGGCAGTAGTCAAAGGAGTGGTGTCAGGACTGAGTGCCCTGAATATCCCCAGGGAGAACCTGGGTACTGCCGAGCCCCTGTGTCTGACGTCTGAGGCCCCGAGCACTTGCCTCTCTCTCGTGCCAGGTGATGGAGTCCATGGAGCCCACTCTGTACTCCAGGTGAGGACCAGGGCGAGCTGACTGCTTGATTTTGTTAGGAGTCCCTAAGTGCCCGGTGCTGCCCCACCTTCCCTCTCTCATTCTGCTTTCTCACAAGTTCACTGGTGTCTTTCCTGACACCCCTTTCTTTTTCAGTTCAGAAGCTGCCTATCATCCCATCTCTGAGGTCCAAGCTCCCCTAACTTACTGACAAGGATTGGAGGAGACTGCTGTTCTCAGTTGTGACTAGGAACTGATTCACCCCCATGGAGGCTGCTAACTCAGATACACTTACAGCTCCTTCTGCTTCGGCCCCTTCCTGGTGTGGTCCGGCTCAGGTTCCAGGATTCAGTGCAGCTGGCATCCTGTCCTATGGTTACTACCCTCTCTGGGAACTGATGCTGTCAAGGCTTTTTAAAGTTATCGAAGATGCTGCTATCCATCGGAAAGTCTTGACAATTCCTCTGGATCCTATTTGTATCTTTAAAAAAATTTTTTTTTTGGGGGGGATATAGCTGATTTACAATGTTTCATTAGTTTCAGGTGTACAGCGGAGTAATTGTTACTCGTCTTTTACAGAGTTTTGTTGTTTACAGCTACACATAATCCCAAATCAGTCATAGGCATATACCTGACCCCTCCCATCTGAGCCCCACTTGCCTCTCCTCCCTGTCCCACCCTCCAAGTTGTTGCACAGCTTCCATAAAAGTTCGCTTAGTCTTACAGCTTATTCACAAAGGTTATCCTCTTTTACATGTGATAGTGTAGGTTTCCATGTTGCTCTTTCCATACCTCTCACCTGTTCTTCCCTCCCCCCACTGTCCATGGTGGACCCTATCTATATCTTAAAATTGTATTCTTCACTACGTATTTTCTTCACCACAGCCTGATTTTTTTTTTTTTTTAATGCCAGTAAAGTACTGAAATTTCTACCCCTGTGTCTCATAACACTATGAAGCATTTTTCCTTTTGTATTAAAAAAAAGTTAATCCTGGGCTTCCCTGGTGGTCCAGTGGGTAAGGACAGTGCAAGGGGCGCCGGTTTGATCCCTGGCCTGGGATGATCCCACGTGCCGCGGAGCGGCTGGACAGATGTGTCCAATTACCGAGCCGGAGCTCTGGCGCGCATGCGCCCAGAGCTGGTGCTCTGCGACAACAGAGGCCACCACGATGGGAGGCCCACACGGGCCAAAGAACAAAGATGGATGAAAATAGAGAAATGAAAGACCAATAGAAGTGGCCCACCCGCCCCACTCCCTCCCCAACCCGCCTCCCCCCGCCAAAAAAAAGAATACTGGAGTGGGTTGCCATGCCCTCCTCCCAGAAATCCTCCAACCCAGGATCAAACCCACATCTCCTGTGCCTCCTGCATTGCAGCTGGATTCTTTACCCAATGAGCCAACTTTCTTACCTCTTTCTAAATTGGGCAGGTATGAGATTTTTACAGACCTGTCCAAAGAGACACCAAGACCAACAGAAGTTTAGGTGAACCTCACTATCTGTTAGAAACAAGCTGTAGTGTTTGGCTTTAGGAATGTAATTCGATTTCCTTGTCTTAGTGGGCAGTCTAAATCTCAGCATGAGGAATGAGTGGGTTGTAGACCTTAGCCAGAAGCAGACTTGCAATAATAGCCAAGTCAACTCATTTCATAATGTTATGTGAAACTGGAAAAGTTGGGTAATTTTTTTTTTCTTTTTTAAAGAATGTGTAACTTAGGCCAAATGTTGTTTAGAGTGGATTATTTAGGTGGGAGGCTTCTTCATGTACTATGTGCCTATGATTTTTAAAAATTTTTCTTTCTTTATTCTTCGAATTAGGTCCTTTAAAAACATTTCCTCTTTATGGAAATGAGGAAATGATTTTAATGTTTTGGCAAGCAAAATAAACTATAATTTATAGATTACTGCAGAAAAATCTCCTTTTTAAGTCAAAAGAGAACTCTGAACCCTCACAGTGACATTTAACGAAGATGCTAGAGAAGAATAAGAAATTTTTTGCATCAATTAAACCTTCTTGCCTGTAGCACACCCACCATGGATTAGGCTTATTTTAATATCTGGCACTAAACTGAAGTAGGAGAGGAAATGATATTTCTTTGTATTTAAATTTCCACCTAATAGTAAAAGGTAATGGAGCAAATTTATAAAATATCTATTGATAGTCAGAAAGCCATGCGGATTGTAAAGAACTTGAATCCTATTAACTACACATCACGGGACCAGGGAACTCACGCACACTGAACCCATGGAAAGAGCCCACAGAGAATTCTTAAACATCTTTAAATTCATGAAATTCCATTCTAATGCTAGAGTTTTTATTCACTATTTATCCTCCTTAGTAAGAATATGGTAAATTGAGTAATGGTAGCAATTATGAGCATATATATATATATATATATAAAGAAATGCCAAAGTGTTTCATCAATACTTACAATAGCACATCAGAAAGGCCCAAAATAACAACAGAAACCCTCCTCCTACAAAGAGGATCCCCAGCGACGAAATCCCATCGGTTAGGCCTGGCATGACCGGGCAAGCCTGAACAAATCTGGACAGGGGAAGACACAACTGAGAGAAGGCACCCCTGGCGATACACACTCTGGCGGAATGGAAGAGGATTTGTCACAACCTAAAAGTGTTCCTCCAGGACTTCAGAAGCCTGCCTTCCCTCCTCCCTCCAACGTCAGCGCCCTCCCCTGTTGGCCATCACATTCAGGACAGGTTTGGGCCGACCTGACATCCTCTCTAGGCAACGGGATGCCTAGTTTCACCAAATCTCACGTCTCATTAAGTCATTTTCCATCAACAACTTCTGCGGAGTGTAACTCACCCTCCCCATCTATTGAAAGCTGTGGGAAATTCCCCTCAGTCCAAGCCTGTGCACTGGGGAAGACCAGCATACACGTAAATACAGACTATCTGAAGTAGCAACTCGGAGGGCAAAGATACGCTCTGGTTGCAACGAGTTTCTCGCCCTCGGGTGTCCTACGTGCAAGAAAACCTGGCGGCACCATACCTTTCTTCCACGGACACTTCTTTCAGCTGCTGGTGTGGTTTGGTGCCTTCCATCTCCCTGATGCTCACAGCATAGATCTTGGTGGTGTAATCAATAGCCTTTTCTCTAGCGACGTCACTGTCATAGCCTCAAAGGACAGACAGACAGGGGAAGTGAGCAGAGCTGGCGTGCGATGGGGCAGGAGGCGCGGGTATGCAGAGACAGGAGCCGCTGGCACGGGGCACTGCCCTCACCTCCGTCCTCCTCCGCGTCCGTGTCCGACTCCTCACTGTCCACCAGCTTGCTCTCCTGGGTCCCCACAAACTCCCTTGTCCAGATCATCAGGGCTGTGTCAGCACCACCCACGGTGAGCAGCACGGAGTCGTTGTGCAGCCACCTCACATTGGTGACATGCGCGCTGTGCCCCACGTACTTCTTGAATCTCGCGTGCTGGCCCTGCGAAGGCAGAAATCGGCCATGACCCCACCCGGACCCAGAGTCTCTGATTCCAGTTTCTAACTGGGACTCATGTCAGCCATGGTATTCTCTAGAGGGGCTTCCATTGGCTACAAATGAAATAGTTCCTGTAAGTACCAATTTCCCTACAGTTTTCTAGAGTGTATGCTTCATGAGGGCAGGGACTACCTCTCTTTCTTCCCTAAAACATTTCCTGCCTCCTGATAGATTCTCGACAAATAGCCTGTGAGGGAATGAATCAAATATAAACTACAGACCCTATTTCTGGGCACTTGACAAAGTAGCCTAAGAAGGTATAAAAAGCTTGTTTCTGCCTTTCAGATGTCAGACCTGCACTCTCCCCAGGTCTCTAGTATAAACTCCTGATGGTGAGCCTGGCTGACATTTGAGATCAGAAGTGTCTCCTGGGTCATCCCCCGCAGTGCCTTTTGTACCACACCCCAGGCTGAGACAGAAGAGCAAGGGCCTTCTTACAATCCTGGGGCAGGAAATAAGATTTAAAAGGAGGGTAACAGTTTTTGTCACCGACACCGTGAACAATTTCTAACACTAGAAACACTCCAGTAAACTCATGTTAACTCAAAGTGAGCTCGAAGAGAAAAGGAAAAAAACCAACAGCAACAAGTCGCCCCAAAATAAAGGGCACAAACTGAAAAATTCAATTACTAAGAAGTTGATACGTTACCTTAAAACAACAACAACAACAGAGTTTTAAACAAATATTAGAAACGTGTTATACCTAAAAAGTAAAATCAAATTCATATATATTACACTTATTACAGTAGGTCAAACTTTAAAAAAAAAACAAAAAAAACCTAAACATGACCAAATACATAGAGCCCAGTTTATTAATCTCTATCAGAAGCTCTTCAGAGCGGCACCCAAGCCACACGCTGCCCCCGGAGGGGAGCTCGAGGGTGAGGTGGTAGCAGCTGTTCACACTCGGGCAGTCCTGACAGCAGTGAGAAGCCCAGGCTGGCACCAGAGACCAGCTTCCATTTTGGGGGCATGAGCCACCACCTGGCGAAAATAACTCCAGCGGGAGCACGGAGAGAGGGAGTTTTTCCATCCTCAGCGACGCCCAGGGAATTCCTGGTGCGACGTGGGAAGCCACAGGCACTGTCTGGGTTCACACAAGGGCCATGGGTGTCTCAGATGAACACCTGATTCAGTGGACACGAGGCTTCCAGAGGGTATTGGATGGGCATGCTGGGAAACCTGAAACCAGTGCAGATGCATGGCAGGAGCCAGGGCAGGAGAGTGGGTGACTTTGAGATACTCTTGGTCAAGATCTCTGTGGATCTGGCTGATCCCTACCTGACAGCAGAGTGGAAGTGCCCACCCCTCAGCAGCGTACCGAGTCCAGAAAGACCAGGGAAGCAAGCGGGCAGGCAGCATTTCTGGGAGGCCCTCCAGAGCTACTCTTTGCTTGAGAACAGTTAGAATAAAGGTAGGATTTCTCAGGGAAGCCACTGTGTGGCCACATGAGATCCAGGAGGCATGGAAACTGAGAGGACGGTCAGAGTGGCAGCAGCCATGCGGGTTGCTGGAAGTGGGAAGTGACCCGTTTCGATCCACGACAGGTGTAAGCTGGCCTCTTGAGACAGGAAGAAAGCGAAAGAGTTTGAGAAAAGCCTCTCTGTACTCCTACGTCTAGACAGAAGAATTCAAAAAGAAAGATGCAATGGAGAAAATACTGTAAAATGATCAGAACTAGGCTGCAGGGGAAAAGAAAGGGACACAGAGGAGAAAGAGGGAAAAGTTCTCAGTCCCTGAAGTTGTTTAACAAAGCTGAGATTCTTCTAGCAGAGAGGATTCCAGGTTCTCAGAATAGAAAACAAGATCGCTGCTCCGTGGAACAATAAAGGGAATTCACAGTTACTAGAAGGTTCCAGGAAGCCAGCTGCTCCCCCAGGAGCAGGGTGTTTGGTGGTTCCCTGAGGGCCTATGGGCGGAGCTTCCTGGAGACCTGGCACAGCCAGGCCAGATGAGCTGTCTTTCTGGGTCATCATGCCAAAGTATGCATTTTTGTAACACCCATCAGACTCATTTCCATGACCTTCCTCTTCCACTAAGTCATGAAAGAACAGAGAATCTGGAGTATGTCTCCAGAGTGCTGACTGTTAACTGCTTTTAAGAATCTGATGAAAGCTATGTGCCCTTTACCCACATTCACAACATTTTACATATAGTTTCTCTGCCTGTAAAATTTTACATACAAGTGTCCTCTTGGAAGGACCATTCTCTGGAGCCTTTGAAAAGGACACATACCAACATGAGGGTAAATTTAAAACATAAGGCAAATATAAGCAACCTGGTGGTATTTTAGCCTCTGATAGAGTGACGGGGAACAGCCTTGGAAAGGGAACTGGTGGGAAGCAATTCGATGATGTTAAAGGCCAGCATGGGTTTTCTGGGACGTGGTTAAGGTATTGAACAAATGGATGGGCTCTGACAAAGGAGAGTCTATTTTATGGAGGCTGCAAACAATGTGATTATCAGGGGACAAGTGCCCGCATCAAGATTTTAAATTGTAAAACTGCAAATTTAAGAGAATGGATAAAAAGAAAAAAAACAGCCTAGATCTAGTAACTCAAAGGAAAGGAGAGCAAGGAAAAGGGTTAAGAAGAATACATGACGTTAGAGTCTAACTTCTGTCCAGGATTGGGGCCATCACCAAGACTCGATGCCATGGTGCTCAGTAGTACAACACTGTCATGGCATGGTGTCTTAGTCTGGTAGGGTTGCCATAAAAAAATTCTACATGTTCGGGGCTTAAACAACAGAAATGTATTTTACACAGTTCTGCAGGCTGTGAAGTTGAAGATCAAGGTGCCAGCCAATTTGGCTCCTGGTGAGGGCTCTTGCCCAGGCTTGTGGATCCCTTATATGAGCATGGAAAACAGTTCCTTTCTAGACTTTCCTCAATGTGTGTGTGTGCATGGCAAGAGTGAATAAGCTCATCAGTGTCTCTTCTTATAAGGACACTAATCCTAATGAATCAGGGACTCATTCTTATGGCTTCCTTGAACCTTAATTATTTCTGTAAATGCCTTTTGTACATATCTAGTCACACTAGATGTTAGGACTTCAACATAGGAAGTTTGGTGGGGACACAGACATGCAGTTCATAACAGATGGTGAAGTGTGGCTGACATAGCCAGAGCATTGGAGGAGTGTGACTATACAGCTAGAAATGTTCTTCAGCTTGGTTCCATGAATTTGGGAAGGAAAGAGTGCTAGGAAAATCAGATGAAAAGAAAAAATAAAAAGGGAGAGAAGTGATACTATCAAAGTGGTTTATATGGGCTAGTGGTTTTCAAATGCTTTTAAATTACAAAACTTTTCTTCAATCAAATCTTACACTGTAGAACTCAAGAATAAAACATAAGGCAAATATAAGCAACCTGGGTATTTTAGCCTCTGATAGAGTGACGGGGAACAGCCTTGGAAAGGGAACTGGTGGGAAGCAATTCGATGATGTTAAAGGCCAGCATGGGTTTTCTGGGACGTGGTTAAGGTATTGAACAAATGGATGGGCTCTGACAAAGGAGAGTCTATTTTATGGAGGCTGCAAACAATGTGATTATCAGGGGACAAGTGCCCGCATCAAGATTTTAAATTGTAAAACTGCAAATTTAAGAGAATGGATAAAAGAAAGAAACAGCCTAGATCTAGTAACTCAAAGGAAAGGAGAGCAAGGAAAAGGGTTAAGAAGAATACATGACGTTAGAGTCTAACTTCTGTCCAGGATTGGGGCCATCACCAAGACTCGATGCCATGGTGCTCAGTAGTACAACACTGTCATGGCATGGTGTCTTAGTCTGGTAGGGTTGCCATAAAAAAATTCTACATGTTCGGGCTTAAACAACAGAAATGTATTTTACACAGTTCTGCAGGCTGTGAAGTTGAAGATCAAGGTGCCAGCCAATTTGGCTCCTGGTGAGGGCTCTTGCCCAGGCTTGTGGATCCCTTATATGAGCATGGAAAACAGTTCCTTTCTAGACTTTCCTCAATGTGTGTGTGTGCATGGCAAGAGTGAATAAGCTCATCAGTGTCTCTTCTTATAAGGACACTAATCCTAATGAATCAGGGACTCATTCTTATGGCTTCCTTGAACCTTAATTATTTCTGTAAATGCCTTTTGTACATATCTAGTCACACTAGATGTTAGGACTTCAACATAGGAAGTTTGGTGGGGACACAGACATGCAGTTCATAACAGATGGTGAAGTGTGGCTGACATAGCCAGAGCATTGGAGGAGTGTGACTATACAGCTAGAAATGTTCTTCAGCTTGGTTCCATGAATTTGGGAAGGAAAGAGTGCTAGGAAAATCAGATGAAAAGAAAAAATAAAAAGGGAGAGAAGTGATACTATCAAAGTGGTTTATATGGGCTAGTGGTTTTCAAATGCTTTTAAATTACAAAACTTTTCTTCAATCAAATCTTACACTGTAGAACTCAAGAATAAAAACATAAATAATCCCATTTAAAATCATGGACAAAAGGTGTACACAAACACTTCACAAATGACAATAAGCAAATGAAAATAAGCAATAAGCAAACTGTGCTTAGCACAATTAGTCACCAGGGAAACATAAGTTACAAACACAGCAATTTCGAATTATCTGCTCCTCACAACAGTTATAGCTTACACGTCTGATGATGCTGAACTGGCAAACTGGAAACCTCTTACATTTTTGGTGAGAACATAAAATGATACAACCATTTTGGAAAAAGATCTGGCAGTTTCTTAAAAAGTTAAACACACATTTTCCCTAATAACTCAGAAATTCCACTCCCACATATTTACTTAAAAAAGAAAAAAAAAATAGGTCAGCAGAGATTTGTCCAATAATGCTCATTGCAGCTTCATTATAACCAAACATGGGAAAAGCGTGTGTCTATCGATGGCCACGTGGATAAACCCCATGGCCTTCCATCCAGCTATAAAAAGGAAAGCTTACTGACAATAAGACAGAACTTAGTGACTAAACAACAACACTATTACACACAACAGGAAGAAATCTTAGAAACATTATGAGTGTAAGAAGCAAGAAACCAAGCGATTTCTAATTGATCATCCCATTTACATGAAGTTCTGAAACAGGGATTAAAAAAAACCCTACTGGAATAGTTTTTTCATCTGAAGATGGAGTAGGGGTGGGCATTGCCCCAGAAGTTAGCCAGAGGAAACTTCCTTCCCCGAATAGGGAGCAGGTGTGTTCAGGTTTAAAGGTACAGATGAGGGCTTTCCTGGTGGTCCAGTGGGTAGATCCAGTGGGTGATGATTCTATTCTATACCTTCACAGGTGTTTGGATTATTCAGGGGCATATGTATGTCAAAGTTCATCAAAAGAAACCTTAAAATTGGTGCATCTCAACTATACAATACATTTTACTGAAGAAACACTTTTAAAATGTTGAACTCTGAGTAAGCATATGTAAGTTGAAACAATTAGGGGTGGGTATCCTGCTGTCAACCATTTACTCTGAATCACAAAATCTAAGTGGTGGGCTTCTTGGAGTTCACTGAATCATTCTTTCATCTTGTCTGTGTGTTTGAAAATTTTCACAACAGAATCTTGGGAAAAATCTTACATAGAAGTTCAATGCATAAAATACAAAAACCAGAGTGTCTCTGGTTGGAGCAGGAGTGGGATCCCAGAGTCCCCACCCCACACTGCTGAACTGACCCCGACTTATTTCCTGAGGTTGTCCCTAAGGAGCCTTCTGGAACTCCAGGAGTTGGAGGAACACAGCTTGAAAATACTGTGATAGACAGCCTTTCTGGTCAGGCTGGGGATATGGATGATGAACTCCTGAGACCAACAATAAACCTGGCCCAGGAGCATGATACAATAGAATAGTATTATGAGGATTTCAGGTATCTAAACACCTGCCCAAACCTTGGTTCACTAACACAAGGGTAGCACTAACTTGACTTGTTCTGCTAATAGTCTCTTTTCAAAAAATGTTGAAGTAGCACAGAAAATGGCTCCACAGAAGTGAATTCTAATCAAATAGGAAGGTCTGGTAGAAGATGGTCAAGTGATGAATCATTGGGAGGAGGTGACCAGGTTGCTCTGGGGTAGACAATGAAGGGAACACTGGGCATAATCAGAAATGTATGTTAGAAAAGTCTGCCCCAAAGATGAGCTGATGAGATATTAATCAATGAAGGTAAAAAGAGAAAGGCATCTGAAGTGGCCGAATAGGGAGCTGGTGTGTTCAGGTTTAAAGGTACAGATGAGGGCTTTCCTGGTGGTCCAGTGGGTAGATCCCGGGAAGATCCCACACGCTGCGGAACAGAGTGTATGTGCCTAGAGCTGGTGCTCTGCAGTGAGAGGGGCCATTGCAATGGGAGGCCCAAATAGGCCAAAGAATAAAAGACGGATGAAAAATAAATCAATGAAAATGAGTAAAAGAGGCCAAAATTAAAAAAAAACAACAAAACCTTATAAATGTACAAATGACAGGAGGAGGAGCAAATAACCAGGGGTGAACACAGAGGTCTTCTACAGACAACTTTACTTTCAAGAATGCAAGAGTCAAAAACTAAGACCACTGGAAAAGATATATTTAGGGGTATAAGAAAAAGTTAGGATCACTTCTTACATCAGATAGCTTAATATGAACAGAAAGCAGATTTAATGATCTCCTCTATTAAAGGGAATGCTCTTCAAACCAGAGAGGTTCAAACAAAGATCGTGGCCTTGAGTGTGGACACTTTCAAATTGGATCACAGAAATAAGGTCAGCAATAGCTGAGAGTTTAGAAGCCAGAAGTGTCATCCAAAAAAAAAAAAAAGTTCCTGAATCCAAAAGGGAGAACAAGTAGACTCTGGTAGACACTGACTCATGAGTTGACGCAATCCCTGGAAAATTCTAGGGTGGACTTGGTGCCCTATCAACACACCGAAGGTTGATAAGCACTTGGAAAAGTAATGATGACTAGGCAGCAACAGGGGTTCACAGTGAACTAACTGCATATCTTTTATTGGTTGGTTTGCTTAGGAGAGATTAAGAACACCAGGGACATAATCTGGCATTCAGCAAGATATTTGCTAAGGTTTAATGATGTCTTATTGGACTAGAGATAGAAATGTAAGCTCCATGATAGCAGGGTCGGACAAGTTTAAATGTCTGTTATGGATATGCATGCATTAATGAACAGAGGGCCAAATGGAATGGGGGCTCTTGGTTGTTGGCTGTTCTAATTTTTTTTTTTTCCTTCCATGTTTTGGAACACACACTTCTGAAATCAGAGAATGATGTGATGCTGGAAGGGAAAGCAAATACTTTGAAAAGGTATTTCAAAGATGTTGACAGGTTGTAACAATAAGGGGAAATAAACAAGATAAATCTTATTTGGTACAAAAATAAAGTTGTGTACTCAGAGTTTAGAAAATCAACTGTGTCAGACCAAGATGGGGTAAGTTCAACCTTACCATTTGGGGGAATAATATATATGATTCAGTTGTTTGATGTGGCAGCCAAAAGCATTGATGCCATCTTTGTTTAATTCAAAAATAAAATCAAAACAAGGTGATAAGAATCTTACTGAGCTGTAGCCTGATTTGGTTAGACTGCATCTGAAGGAGCTTTTAAAAATTTTTTATGTTGGAGTTTAGTTGCTAACAATATTGTGTTAGTTTTAGATGTACAGCCACTCAGAGAAAAGTACAAAGGTTCTTTAAGAAACTAAAGATAAAGCTAACATATGACTCAGCAATCCTATTCTTGGGTATATATCCAGAGAAAAATGTGGTTCAAAAGGATGGCTGCAACCCAATGCTCACTGCAGCCTTGTTTACAATAGTAAAAACAAGGAAGCAACTAAATGTCCACCACCAGATGAATGGAGAACGAAGATGTGGTATATATATATATATATATACACACACATACACACAATGGCATGTCAGCCATTACAAAGAATGAAACAATACTATTTGCAGCAACCTGGATGGACCTGAATTTGGTTCTAGATGAGCTATTCTAAAATGAAATTGAAATGGGTAAGGGAGACTAAGAGGCACAAACTTCCAGTTACAAAATAAATGAGTCACAGGGACGAAATGAGCAGAGTGGGGGAATAGAGTCAACAGTAACATAATATCTGAACTAACACGGTGTTATAGGTCAACTATACTTCAAAACAAACAAATAAACTCATAGAAAAAAGGGTCACATTTGTAGTTACCAGAAGTGAGGGGCGTTGGGGGGGGTGTTGGATAAAGACACTCAAAAGGTACAAATTTCTAGTTATAAGATTAAATAAGAACTAGGGATGCAATGTTACAACATGATGATTATAGTTAACTCTGCTGCATGATATAATGAAAGCTGTTAAGAGAATAAATCCTAAGAGTTTTTATCACAAGGAAAAAATTTTTTCTTTTTCTGTTGTTTTGTAGCTGTTTTAGATGACAGATGTTCACTAAACTTATCATGCTAATCATTTCATGAGGTATGTAAGTCAAATCATTATGCTGTATACTTTGAACATACATAGTACTGTATGTCAGTTACATTTCAATAAAAGTAAAAGGAGCAACAACAAAAATATTAATGGAATTGATAAAACAGAGGAGGAGGCAGCTAGACACCTTGTTATATGGGAAGTGGCTGAAGGAACTGGAGGTTTAGCTGGAGAAAACGAGACTTCAGGGCATCAAATACGATCTTCCCACAGAAGAAGGTTGGACTTACTCAACGATTCAGAAGGTAGAACTTCAGCTAAGGGTGAAAAAAATCAGCTCTAGATAGAGCAAAGCATTTTAACAGTGGAGTGCTTTAAAAATGAATTGGGCTACTCTGTGTGGGAGTAAGTTCTTCATCTCTAGAAGGAGGCCAGTAAAGGTGCCAGACTGAGATGTAAACAAACTTCTTACTTTGCAGTTTGTACGATGTTGGATTTGATGTCCACTGAAATGGACTTTCAGGGAGGAATTTTACTCCATGAGACTCTTGACTCAAACTAGTCAACATAAGGTCACCAAGGTTTCTATAGGCATAAATAATCATGATACTATAGATAATACTATTGATTGTTTAAGCCTTTGATATTTAAAAATCTGCTTAAATACAATAGAAAGATATGGGGTTATTAATGATACTGAGCAAGTGTATATAGTAAACATGCACTATTACCTTGACAGGATATGAAAAAGCTTAATGAAACCAAAATCATCTCCTGTAGCCAGGAGGGAACAGTCTTTGGTGAGGCTGGCAGCATTGACGTCGGTCACATCGCTGTGCACTGGCCAGATGCCCTCGCAGGTGGGCCCCAGCACACAGGTCCACGTGTCCCACTCTATCTTCTCAATCCACATATTTTGCACAACCCAGAGGTCTCTTTATTTTATTTAAAGAAACAAATTAAGGCTGTTTATGATGATTATAGTTAACTCTGCTGCATGTTATGAAAGTTGTTAAGAGAGTAACTCCTAAGAGTTTTTATCACAAGGAAAGAATTTTTCTTTTTCTGTTGTTTTGTAGCTGTTTTAGATGACAGATGTTCACTAAACTTATCATGCTAATCATTTCATGAGGTATGTAAGTCAAATCATTATGCTGTATACTTTGAACATACATAGTACTGTATGTCAGTTACATTTCAATAAAAGTAAAAGGAGCAACAACAAAAATATTAATGGAATTGATAAAACAGAGGAGGAGGCAGCTAGACACCTTGTTATATGGGAAGTGGCTGAAGGAACTGGAGGTTTAGCTGGAGAAAACGAGACTTCAGGGCATCAAATACGATCTTCCCACAGAAGAAGGTTGGACTTACTCAACGATTCAGAAGGTAGAACTTCAGCTAAGGGTGAAAAAAATCAGCTCTAGATAGAGCAAAGCATTTTAACAGTGGAGTGCTTTAAAAATGAATTGGGCTACTCTGTGTGGGAGTAAGTTCTTCATCTCTAGAAGGAGGCCAGTAAAGGTGCCAGACTGAGATGTAAACAAACTTCTTACTTTGCAGTTTGTACGATGTTGGATTTGATGTCCACTGAAATGGACTTTCAGGGAGGAATTTTACTCCATGAGACTCTTGACTCAAACTAGTCAACATAAGGTCACCAAGGTTTCTATAGGCATAAATAATCATGATACTATAGATAATACTATTGATTGTTTAAGCCTTTGATATTTAAAAATCTGCTTAAATACAATAGAAAGATATGGGGTTATTAATGATACTGAGCAAGTGTATATAGTAAACATGCACTATTACCTTGACAGGATATGAAAAAAGCTTAATGAAACCAAAATCATCTCCTGTAGCCAGGAGGGAACAGTCTTTGGTGAGGCTGGCAGCATTGACGTCGGTCACATCGCTGTGCACTGGCCAGATGCCCTCGCAGGTGGGCCCCAGCACACAGGTCCACGTGTCCCACTCTATCTTCTCAATCTTGAAAAGAAGGAAGGAAATTTCACATATTTTTGCACAACCCAGAGGTCTCTTTATTTTATTTAAAAGAAACAAATTAAGGCTGAATAATTCTAAATGATGTGATGGCTTTGCCAACACCAGGCATTTGTTGTATACTGTGGTGCCTAAAATGGTATAGGTATTGCCCCGATAAATCAATACCGCCGTCAAACCGCCATATATACTCTGCTAGATAAAATAACATGTTCGAATTGTGGACATTTGACAGTAACAAAGGTCTTTAGTTCTCACCTAGATATTTATCATTGCATATGCCATAAGCTGGGGTTTCCCTGGTGGCTCAGATGGTAAAGAATCTGCCTGAAACATGGGATACCCAGGTTCGATCCCTGGGCTGGGAAAATCCCTTGGAGAAAGGAATGGCTACCCACTCCAGCATTCCTGACTAAAGAATTCTATGGACAGAGGTGGGCTACAGTCCATGGGGTTGCAAAGAGTCATGAAATTAAGAGTGCCATGAAATTAAAAGATGTTTGTTCCTTAGAAAGCAAGCTATGACAAACCTAGACAGTGTATTAAAGAACAAAGACATCACTTTGCAGACAAGGTCCGTATAGTCAAAGCTATAATTTTTCCAGTAGTCATGTTTGGGTGTGAGAGCTGGACCATAAAGAAGGTTGAGTGCTGAAGAATGGATGCTTTTGAATGTGGTGCTGGAAAAGACTCTTGAGAATCCCCTGGACTGCAAGGAGATCAAACCCGTCAATCCTAAAGGAAATCAACTCTGAATATTCACTGTAAGGACTGATGCTGAAGCTCCAAAACTTTGCAAGGAGACTCAAACCCTATCCTAAGATATTTAAATTTAAACAATAGAAAGATATGGGGTTATTAATGATACTGAGCAAGTGTATATAGTAAACATGCACTATTACCTTGACAGGATATGAAAAAAGCTTAATGAAACCAAAATCATCTCCTGTAGCCAGGAGGGAACAGTCTTTGGTGAGGCTGGCAGCATTGACGTCGGTCACATCGCTGTGCACTGGCCAGATGCCCTCGCAGGTGGGCCCCAGCACACAGGTCCACGTGTCCCACTCTATCTTCTCAATCTTGAAAAGAAGGAAGGAAATTTCACATATTTTTGCACAACCCAGAGGTCTCTTTATTTTATTTAAAAGAAACAAATTAAGGCTGAATAATTCTAAATGATGTGATGGCTTTGCCAACACCAGGCATTTGTTGTATACTGTGGTGCCTAAAATAGTATAGGTATTGCCCCGATAAATCAATACCGCCGTCAAACAGCCATATATACTCTGCTAGATAAAATAACATGTTCGAATTGTGGACATTTGACAGTAACAAAGGTCTTTAGTTCTCACCTAGATATTTATCATTGCATATGCCATAAGCGGGGGTTTTCCCCTGGTGGCTCAGATGGTAAAGAATCTGCCTGAAACATGGGATACCCAGGTTCGATCCCTGGGCTGGGAAAATCCCTTGGAGAAAGGAATGGCTACCCACTCCAGCATTCCTGACTAAAGAATTCTATGGACAGAGGTGGGCTACAGTCCATGGGGTTGCAAAGAGTCATGAAATTAAGAGTGCCATGAAATTAAAAGATGTTTGTTCCTTAGAAAGCAAGCTATGACAAACCTAGACAGTGTATTAAAGAACAAAGACATCACTTTGCAGACAAGGTCCGTATAGTCAAAGCTATAATTTTTCCAGTAGTCATGTTTGGGTGTGAGAGCTGGACCATAAAGAAGGTTGAGTGCTGAAGAATGGATGCTTTTGAATGTGGTGCTGGAAAAGACTCTTGAGAATCCCCTGGACTGCAAGGAGATCAAACCCGTCAATCCTAAAGGAAATCAACTCTGAATATTCACTGTAAGGACTGATGCTGAAGCTCCAAAACTTTGGCCACCTGATGCGAAGAGCTGACTCACTGGAAAATACCCTGATGCTGGGAGAAATAGAGGGCAAAAGGAGAAGGGGACAACAGAGGATGAGATGGCTGGATGGCATCATCAACTCAACGGACATGAATTTGAGCAAACTCCAGAAGACAGTGAAGGAAAGGGAAACCTGGCATGCTGCAGTCCATCGGGTCACAAAGAATTGCACGTGCCTTAGCAACTGAATATACAACAAAATGACATAAGCTAAATTAGGGTTTCTCAGCACCAGCATCAGCCCTATTGACATTTCAGGCTGTGTTTTCAGGGGTCATCTTGCCTGCTCAGCAGCACTGCTGCCCTCTACCTACTGGATGCCTGTAGCACCACCTCCCCAGTTGTCCCCAGACATTCATTGTCTAATGTCCTCAGGAGAGAGGGCAAACTGATCCCAGTAGAGACCCACTGAGCTAGACTGATCAATGGGGCTGATCATTTAGCAAAGTATTTTAACGACACAGCTTTTAAAAGGACCACTTCCTTGGAGGAAAGAGTAATAAGATTCTGCAGCTAGCTTAATATTCTTTATGCTCGAGAGACTATCTTAAAAACAGGAAGAGCTGTTCATATTCTACTGCCATGAATATACATTTCACCCTTTAAAATCGTTTCATCTGAACTACAAGGGCAGTAAGATTTACAATTCACATACATTAAATTCTGAAAAAATCAAAATAGCTTTTGATTTTCACTCCTTTTGTGAAAAAGAAAACAGTAACAGTACCATCACCACTGTGGATTAGATTTTCCTGGGGAAAGTTAATCTTACTTACTTTCATTCAAGATCTCATAGTGTGGGGCTTCCCTGGTGGTCCAGTGGGTAAGGACACCGCCTTGCAGTGCAAGGGGCGCTGGTTCGATCCCTGACCTGGGAAGATCCCACGTGCCGCGGAGCGGCTGGACTGATGCGTCCAATTACCGAGTTGGAGCTCTGCAGCGCATACGCCCAGAGCCGGTGCTCTGCGACAACAGAGGCCACCGCGATGGGAGGCCCACACGGGCCAAAGAACAAAGATGGATGAAAATAGATAAATGAAAGACCAATAGAAGTGGCCCACCCGCCTCCCTCCCCCCCCCTCCCCAGAAAAAGATCTCATAGTGTACATTAACAGTACATTTTTTTATATGTAAGCACCTTAAAGGACTGTTTAAAAGGCTGTAAAAAATCATTAAAAAAACCCACTGTAGCCTAAAATGAAAGGCCAGGTTGCTCTCTGTGGATCTGAAAACAGCTTTGCATGTTGTTAATGCACCTCACTTCCATTTCTGTTGTTTTTTGGTTGGTACCACTGGCTAGAAAGGAAATGACAAGATGCAGCTAGGACTTTAGTCAAAAGGCAGGGAAGTACTACACATATTTAATCACAAAAGTTCTCCTCATTTACTATTCTGTTTCTCCCAGACCCATGCAGAATTGGAACCAAAAAGCCGTGCATGCCTTGGGCAGGGTGATAGGCTGAGGTGGTGTAAGGTGGTTTCCCAATAACTACCTCCATTTTCTGGGCTGCAAGTGGAGTCTCCCCAGCTCCTTATGACATCCTCAATGGAGCATCACAGGAAGAGAAGCAGAGAAGCCTGCCTCTGGTTTTAGAAATGGGCTTTCTGCCCACTGACTCCCTTACAGACAGAAGATTCCATTTCTGACACACCTTCCTTGTTCATCCGCAAGCCACCTCCTTCGGTGGCACATTCCCTGGCGTCATTACATAGGGAGGAATGAGAGTAAGCCGGTATTGCACACCCTATAGTCATCCCAGCAGAACACCTGTGGCCAGATCCAGACACATGCTCCTCAGGCGAGGCACAAGCCTAACTTGTCAGAAGCTAAAGAAACTGCACTTAAAATGGAGCTTTGGGGCTTCCCTGGTGGTCCAGTGGACACAGAGTCCACCTTGCAGTGCAAGGGGCACCGGTTCCATCCCTGGCCTGGGAAGATCCCACATGCCGAGGAATGGCTGGGTCAGTGTATCCAATTTTGAGCCAGTGCTCTGAAGCACATGTGCCCAGAGCCAGAGCTCTGTAATGAGAGAGGCCACTGCGATGGGAGGCCCACACAGGCCAAAGAATAAAGATGGATAAAAAATAGATGACGACTTAGAGGCAAACAACAACAACAAAAAATGTTAAAATGGAGTATTAAAGAATGTGTGTATATATATATTACATATATAATATATATATATATGTATAACAGAGTCACTTTGCTGTACAGCAGAAATTAACACAACATTGTGAATTGATTATATCCCCATAACTCACAAAACCAAAAGTGGTAAATCAACTTGTTAAGCACTCTGGAATTTAGACGGAAGGAGAGTCCTCCAAGGGTGTCTCCCACAGCCGCTTGCCCCAGGCAGGTATGTCGCTGTCCTCTCCACTTTGCAGAGGAGGTGACCAAGCTCTCAGGGAGGTGAGTCACTTAAATTTCAGCCTGGTTAGCAAGCGGAGGCATAGACAACCTCCAGGGAGTTGGGCTTCAGCATAGAACCCCCTTAATTATACCATGCTGCACCGGATGGATATAAATGGACATTTTAATATTTGTCATAGTTAAAAATTTGCTGGGGAGGGAGATGGAGAGGGAAGCTCAAGAGGGAGGGGATTCAGGTTGATGTGGGGCGGTAAATAGCAAAACTTTGTAAAAAGAAAATTAAAAGGAAAAAAACCCATTTGTTGGGTAAGCTTTGTGTAAGTTTTACTGTGACTGCTTCTTTTTTTAAAAAAATATGTTTTTTGGAAGGGAGATTTTCAAAACCCTTCATACTTAATTGAAAGGCCTGACAATATCGGTAGGTAAAACAATGAGCTACCTCTCTGGAGCTCTTAGCAGTGGCCACGCCATGGTGGCCAAGCTGAGGATACAGTAGTGCGAGGGATGCCCCAACCACTAATCAGCACCAGGGATCAGCCTCCAGAACGGTAACTGTACACAGCAGAGAGTCAGATCTACTCTTCAGAGCCAGAGCCTGGCTCTTCAGGAAGCCCTATAACAGAGATTTCCTTTTGGAGGTTATATTTTAACCCAGTCATTGCTCATCTGTCCCAAGTTGGCCTTGTCTTCCCTCCACACTTGGTTCGACTGCATTTTATTTTAGTAACCTTCTTCAGGGCACTACAACAGGAAGGGAAAACAGGTGAAGGGATGTAAAATGACACTGCATGGCCAGGCTGTGGAGTGACACACGGACCCCTCTAGGCTGGGACCTTAGCTCCCCGGTCCTTTGACTTTCTCAGAGCCTTAATGGTCTGCGGACCTTAGCTCCCGTGTCATTACAGAGTCACTTTGCTGTACAGCAGAAATTAACACAACATTGTGAATTGATTATATCCCCATAACTCACAAAACCAAAAGTGGTAAATCAACTTGTTAAGCACTCTGGAATTTAGACGGAAGGAGAGTCCTCCAAGGGTGTCTCCCACAGCCGCTTGCCCCAGGCAGGTATGTCGCTGTCCTCTCCACTTTGCAGAGGAGGTGACCAAGCTCTCAGGGAGGTGAGTCACTTAAATTTCAGCCTGGTTAGCAAGCGGAGGCATAGACAACCTCCAGGGAGTTGGGCTTCAGCATAGAACCCCCTTAATTATACCATGCTGCACCGGATGGATATAAATGGACATTTTAATATTTGTCATAGTTAAAAATTTGCTGGGGAGGGAGATGGAGAGGGAAGCTCAAGAGGGAGGGGATTCAGGTTGATGTGGGGCGGTAAATAGCAAAACTTTGTAAAAAAAGAAAATTAAAAGGAAAAAAAAACCCATTTGTTGGGTAAGCTTTGTGTAAGTTTTACTGTGACTGCTTCTTTTTTTAAAAAAATATGTTTTTTGGAAGGGAGATTTTCAAAACCCTTCATACTTAATTGAAAGGCCTGACAATATCGGTAGGTAAAACAATGAGCTACCTCTCTGGAGCTCTTAGCAGTGGCCACGCCATGGTGGCCAAGCTGAGGATACAGTAGTGCGAGGGATGCCCCAACCACTAATCAGCACCAGGGATCAGCCTCCAGAACGGTAACTGTACACAGCAGAGAGTCAGATCTACTCTTCAGAGCCAGAGCCTGGCTCTTCAGGAAGCCCTATAACAGAGATTTCCTTTTGGAGGTTATATTTTAACCCAGTCATTGCTCATCTGTCCCAAGTTGGCCTTGTCTTCCCTCCACACTTGGTTCGACTGCATTTTATTTTAGTAACCTTCTTCAGGGCACTACAACAGGAAGGGAAAACAGGTGAAGGGATGTAAAATGACACTGCATGGCCAGGCTGTGGAGTGACACACGGACCCCTCTAGGCTGGGACCTTAGCTCCCCGGTCCTTTGACTTTCTCAGAGCCTTAATGTCCCCGTCTGTAAAACGAGACATGACTGTCGTGCAAGGCTGTTCTGAGCACTGGAATATAGGGGTACCAAGTGACCAGAACAAGGCACAGATGTTCAGCAAAGGAATGGCATACTTTCAAATACCCCTTACTCAAGGCTATTCAAGTTTCCCCAAATGAAAAAGTAAAATGAGGACTGATCAAAGGTCAATAAACTGGAGTTGGGAAGTGAGATTAAACAATTGGTTAACAATTTCCATGAATACAATGCCATCATCAGTGACAACTTGGGTGTCTCATGTCCTGCACACATACTTCCTTTAGAAACAATGAAAATACTACGCATGAACCGAAGTACAGAGGTACTTCAGAATACTAGGATAGTTTATACTACTAGCCAAATGAAGCTAGAGAGAGGAAAATGCCTGTCCCTCAGTGGCATACTCTTGACTCCTTGCCCCTTAGGAAGCAATATTTCCTTTTCTTTCTTCAGAGGTTGCACAGTGAATAACTGAGTCATGCTGTTGTCTGGGACCAAGAGGACATCCTTAGTGCTCATCAGGCAATGGCCTTTTGGCTATCAGGGTTCACTACAGGTCAGCACTGTGCAGACTGAAGGACAAAAGTGGCTAAGCCTTTAGGAAGAGATTTTAGGAAGGTGTTACTTCATGGATTTAAAAGTCTTACGTAAAGTCTTTGATTTTAGCAATTAAAATACGTGGCTAAGAGCATGAGAAAAATAGGGAAACAGCTTGCTACCTTAGGATGGTCAGGGTGTGGATGGTTTCCCTTTGAAAAGTAATTTCTCTATTGTTGTAGAAAATATTACTATCACAATTACTATTTACTGTTAACAAGCAGTAACCATTGAGAAAGCATGCTTCAGAATTTTATATTCATAAACAGCTTTGCACAAAACGACAGGACATGTGGAACAGGAAAAGTAATACGTAGCAGCCAAACTGTTAGCTCAGTCGTTGTCTTCTGGCAGAGAAAAATCAAGTGGAATGCCAACTATGGGTTACTATGTCTGTGGTACAGTAAATCCATACCTTCTCAGAAAGTAGGACACCAGGGTAAGCAGTCAGATTTAAGGAACGGCCAAGCTTAGATACACACAACTATAACTCATATTAGTGAACAATAATGGATAGGTTTTATTAAAATACACATAGTATATCTTCATGAACTATTTTTGAAAATCTTAGTGTGTGATTCTTACCTCTGAAGGTCTGATTATATGCCGTTTACCTCTTGGAGCTTCAAAAAAGAGTTGTTCTTTGGCACCTGAATTAACTTGCAGTAATTTTCCTGTTATGATGGAATAAATTAGGAAGATAATTAAACTCTGAATTTATCTTTTCATTATAAAATGATGAGCATGATTGCAACTATTTGATATTTTGATGCATTTTAATCAAGGTCTCATAATTGGAGTAAATATATGCAGAATGATCCAGAAGTGCATGTAAAGACAATTACACGGCAGGGTAGAAACTCCAGAGCTATGATTTAAAAAAATATGAACCTCATAAAATCTGACCTTGAACATCCTTCAAAAATAGACGAATCGAGTTGCTACCTTTTACTCTGTTGCATTGGCTATTTTTTGAAGTCGGACAAAATTCGTTTTTTTGCTCTTTTTCTCTGTTGCTTCCTAGCACAGATATCTACAAAAACAAACTGCCTTGGCAAGAATTATAACACCAGAAGCAAGAACCTTGTAAACGTTTATGTTTACTAAAATATAAATTCCAGATCTGTTATTTCACATTTAGAAACAGGAAGACAAGGATACATAAAATAAACTGTAAATGCACATTCCATTCTCTCCTCCCCATTTTACTTGAGAAGTTGTGAAGAACTCCACGACTTTTCCCAAAACAAAATGTTGAGAAAAACTAGTCTTTTGGTCTGATAGAAAAATTTAACTTTGGATTCATTTTTGATTAATATAGAAAAAGATTAGATTTCTTAATTCTCCTCCTACCTCATCAATAATCATTCATGGCTTGAAAATTTTAATGACTCAAAAGATATACTTTTAAGTATTTTTCAGCATTTTTTCAAATGATGGAAAATTTCAAATACACATGTAAGTAATGGTATAAACAGCCCCCAGGGAGCCAATGTCCAGCCTCAATGGTTATTACCACATGGTTGCCCCTGTTCTAGGAATCTCCACTCATCCCCTCAACCCTCACCTCTGAAATTTGGGGCAAATGTCAGATATCCTAACATTTTATCTGCAAATAATTCAGTGTATACATACATGTTAGCATTTCCTCCCATTCTCTTCCTTCCATAACTATATCTTGAAATGTTCTTCCTGGGAAAACTAATACCAAACTAAGAACACTGTGATTTACACCATGTTCTTTAATGTTTAAGTTGGTTACACCTAAGTCTGAAATCTAGCTTGGCTAACCTTCAGGAGTTGCAGGTCTGTTTCTAAATGACTAATTAAAAGCAAGGTTCTCTCATTTTGTAACTGAAACCTGAATCATGTCCAATTTTCTGAGTTATAACAGTGCAACTATTTGATATTTTGATGCATTTTAATCAAGGTCTCATAATTGGAGTAAATATATGCAGAATGATCCAGAAGTGCATGTAAAGACAATTACACGGCAGGGTAGAAACTCCAGAGCTATGATTTAAAAAAATATGAACCTCATAAAATCTGACCTTGAACATCCTTCAAAAATAGACGAATCGAGTTGCTACCTTTTACTCTGTTGCATTGGCTATTTTTTGAAGTCGGACAAAATTCGTTTTTTTGCTCTTTTTCTCTGTTGCTTCCTAGCACAGATATCTACAAAAACAAACTGCCTTGGCAAGAATTATAACACCAGAAGCAAGAACCTTGTAAACGTTTATGTTTACTAAAATATAAATTCCAGATCTGTTATTTCACATTTAGAAACAGGAAGACAAGGATACATAAAATAAACTGTAAATGCACATTCCATTCTCTCCTCCCCATTTTACTTGAGAAGTTGTGAAGAACTCCACGACTTTTCCCAAAACAAAATGTTGAGAAAAACTAGTCTTTTGGTCTGATAGAAAAATTTAACTTTGGATTCATTTTTGATTAATATAGAAAAAGATTAGATTTCTTAATTCTCCTCCTACCTCATCAATAATCATTCATGGCTTGAAAATTTTAATGACTCAAAAGATATACTTTTAAGTATTTTTCAGCATTTTTTCAAATGATGGAAAATTTCAAATACACATGTAAGTAATGGTATAAACAGCCCCCAGGGAGCCAATGTCCAGCCTCAATGGTTATTACCACATGGTTGCCCCTGTTCTAGGAATCTCCACTCATCCCCTCAACCCTCACCTCTGAAATTTGGGGCAAATGTCAGATATCCTAACATTTTATCTGCAAATAATTCAGTGTATACATACATGTTAGCATTTCCTCCCATTCTCTTCCTTCCATAACTATATCTTGAAATGTTCTTCCTGGGAAAACTAATACCAAACTAAGAACACTGTGATTTACACCATGTTCTTTAATGTTTAAGTTGGTTACACCTAAGTCTGAAATCTAGCTTGGCTAACCTTCAGGAGTTGCAGGTCTGTTTCTAAATGACTAATTAAAAGCAAGGTTCTCTCATTTTGTAACTGAAACCTGAATCATGTCCAATTTTCTGAGTTATAACAGTAACTGTGGGGCTTTTGCCCTTGCTGTGAGGAGCAAGTAAATGTGAAAGTGTTTGCTCTGAAACGGGCTCCTTTTCCTGACTTTATAACTGAACGTGCACAAAGTGAGAAAAGAGAAAATGGGAGTTAAATCAGTTTTGGCTATTTGGCATTATGATAAAATGAGTAATCAATATTTCCCCAATGAACTAGATATATCTGCAAAGGAGACTTTTAGAATTCATAAGAGTGACTGCAAATAACAAAGGATGCGGGAAAAGAATCAGAAGGCTCAATGAAAACATTCTTAGAACCTATGTAATTTTACATGATTTTTTTGCCATGAGATGCTAAGAGAACTCAAAGGATTGTAGCTCTCAGATAATCCTAACAATTCACTTTATTCTTTCAAAGATCACACTTCTGAAAACTATCCAGAAACTATTAAAAGTAGTTCAGTGAAGTGCTTTCTGACTGCAGGAATATTTTTAAAAGCCCACTTCTGCAAGCATCTGACACCAGTGGGTACCTAGAAAGCCCACACCCCTTCCCTGAGAACTGCCCTCCACCCAGGGCTGGGCCCGTGGTCGTGTCTGCACTCTGGAGTAGATGCTGACCCTGTAGCAGTCATGCTGGGCAATCCAATTCCTTCTCTTGGGAAACGGGAATCTTAGGCCTTAGGCTGAATCAGTGAATGCCTTTCTGGGAGGAGACGTGGGCTTTTGGGACTAAGGGTGGCATTTGAGGGCAACAGAGACTGGGCCCCATGCAAACAAATGAGTGAAGGCCTGCTTGTGCAAAGAGGGGCCACACGCACCATCAGACCCAGGAGAGCAGTGGTCATGGAGATGGGCTGCCTCAGAGCATGGGAGGAAGGGAGGCAAAGTCCTTGGTTGGGTTCTAGGCATTTTCTGATTCATTCCTAAAGCCAGTTTCTCAGGAGACATTGCTTCCTGCTGTTAGAATCTATGAGATATCCCTAATTTTTAAACAAAAAGAACACTGTGATTTACACCATGTTCTTTAATGTTTAAGTTGGTTACACCTAAGTCTGAAATCTAGCTTGGCTAACCTTCAGGAGTTGCAGGTCTGTTTCTAAATGACTAATTAAAAGCAAGGTTCTCTCATTTCGTAACTGAAACCTGAATCATGTCCAATTTTCTGAGTTATAACAGTAACTGTGGGGCTTTTGCCCTTGCTGTGAGGAGCAAGTAAATGTGAAAGTGTTTGCTCTGAAACGGGCTCCTTTTCCTGACTTTATAACTGAACGTGCACAAAGTGAGAAAAGAGAAAATGGGAGTTAAATCAGTTTTGGCTATTTGGCATTATGATAAAATGAGTAATCAATATTTCCCCAATGAACTAGATATATCTGCAAAGGAGACTTTTAGAATTCATAAGAGTGACTGCAAATAACAAAGGATGCGGGAAAAGAATCAGAAGGCTCAATGAAAACATTCTTAGAACCTATGTAATTTTACATGATTTTTTTGCCATGAGATGCTAAGAGAACTCAAAGGATTGTAGCTCTCAGATAATCCTAACAATTCACTTTATTCTTTCAAAGATCACACTTCTGAAAACTATCCAGAAACTATTAAAAGTAGTTCAGTGAAGTGCTTTCTGACTGCAGGAATATTTTTAAAAGCCCACTTCTGCAAGCATCTGACACCAGTGGGTACCTAGAAAGCCCACACCCCTTCCCTGAGAACTGCCCTCCACCCAGGGCTGGGCCCGTGGTCGTGTCTGCACTCTGGAGTAGATGCTGACCCTGTAGCAGTCATGCTGGGCAATCCAATTCCTTCTCTTGGGAAACGGGAATCTTAGGCCTTAGGCTGAATCAGTGAATGCCTTTCTGGGAGGAGACGTGGGCTTTTGGGACTAAGGGTGGCATTTGAGGGCAACAGAGACTGGGCCCCATGCAAACAAATGAGTGAAGGCCTGCTTGTGCAAAGAGGGGCCACACGCACCATCAGACCCAGGAGAGCAGTGGTCATGGAGATGGGCTGCCTCAGAGCATGGGAGGAAGGGAGGCAAAGTCCTTGGTTGGGTTCTAGGCATTTTCTGATTCATTCCTAAAGCCAGTTTCTCAGGAGACATTGCTTCCTGCTGTTAGAATCTATGAGATATCCCTGTCTTTCCAATAAAGTCATTCTTTATTCTTATTTTTAAATTTAAGCTGGGTTGAGTGCATTTCTGAGACCAAGGATATGAAGACATCTTTTAAAAAGTCAATTTTTCCTGTGTTAGGAAGGAAGAATTATGGGTGTGTTTTTCTCCTCAAATTTTTGTTATTGCTGTCATTAAACTGTCTTTTTTTTTTTTAAGCGCAGAGGAACTATTTAGGTCACCACCCTTTTCCCCCCGTCTGCTGCGCTGTAACATATAATCAGGAAAATATTCTGAGGATATGAGCAGAAGCAAAGAGCAAATCCTGTGCAATCCAGGTATAATTTGCCTCTGAATAAAAGTAACCCTATTCTTTAAGAATCATCACGTTTTTATTCACTAGCAATGTCTACTCACACAGACAAAGAGAATTGAAAGAGACAGTTGTCCTAGTCATAAGCAGGTACTGTTACTGCTGCTTAGTCACTTCAGTCACGTCCAACTCTGTGTTACCCCACGGATGGCAGCTCGTCAGGCTCTGCCATCCATGGACTTCTCCAGGCGAGAGTACTGGAGTGGGCTGCCATGCCTTTCACCAGGGGGATCTTCCCAATCCAGGGATTGAACCTGTGCCTCCTGCATTGCAGGCAAATTCCTCACCACTGAGCCATCAGGGAAGCCCCATATATATATATATATATATATATATATATATATATATGAGGTTCCATGGACTGTAGCTCACCAGGCTTCTCTGTCCATGGAATTTTCCAGGCAAGAGTACTGCCATTTCCTTCTCCTTAAGCAGGTACAGTACATCATACATTGCAGGTGCCCAGAGTTTTATAAACCACAGAGGAAATCATACACATCACCTCAGTTTCTATATAATCTACAGCTTAGAACAATTCCAAAATTAGTACTAAATATACCAAATGTATTAGACTATTTGCAGTGAAAATGGGAATAAGATGTCCTATTATGGCTTTGACTGTTCGTTGGTAAAAGATCTTACAGTCTTGGTGTTTGTGGAAATGAACTAACAGCAACTAGAAAATAGCCTTTCTTTTTTTCCAGTTTTCTCTCTCTCCATATATATATATTTATTCTTTTTTTAGGCATTCTGGGCAGGGGAGGCTGATGTTCCTGCAAAAGCCTAATGTGCTTTTTGATTTTCCTGGAACCTGTGGTTGCCATAGACACCGAAGGCTGCGGAGGCTGGCGGCTCAGCCATTCTCCACTTCTGACGAGCCAGCTGGCTCCAGCAAATACATTCACTATTTTTGACAAGATCAAAGGAACAAAACAGATCCCTGCTCCTAACTTCTGCTCTCTACCCGCTGCAGGCCCTCCAGGCTCTGCTGTGAAAAGCCAGGTTGATCTTGAGGCAGCCTGGCACAAGATGAGGGCAGGCATTTTAGGAACTGGGGTATCAGGAGCGGAAGAATTATCGATATGACACATGTCTCATGGCAAAAAAACTGAAGTTAACCCAGGGAAGCTTCATGGGCACACTGTCTCTTATTCTCCAGATGGTGTAACTCCTCCCTAAAAATCAGAAATACTCTGTTCTCCTCTCAGGCCACAGAAACCATTTGGTCTGATCCTCTTAACTGACTGAAGGGCCACTTAGGGTGAGAGGCAAAGTGGCTTTTTAAAGGTCTCACCCGCCTTCCCCCTCACGGCTGTTTCCGTCACCCTGAGAGCTAGCTGGACCACAGAGTCTGGATTTGGAGAAAATCATGGAAAAAGTAAATGTTTGCCTCTCTCTCTGCATGAGGGCTCCCCATCGAGGGCCTTCATGCAAACCACTGCCCAGGCCTCTCTGGGGTGGCAGCCCACAGATTCCGGCCAAGGTCTTGTTCTTTCCATTCAGTATTTATTCTTTATAACCCTATATCAGACACAAGCCCTACAAAACATTTGCAGAATAAGAAAAAAACCCTTTCCCAAATGTAAATACAGTTGCAAGGTCTTGTCTCATAGTCATTTAGAATTGTTACTGTCAGAAACAAACAAAACCCAGAAAATAACAAGCGTTGGTAAGGATGGGAAGAAGTTAAAAATTCTTGGGCCCTGTTGATGGGAATGTAAAATGGTATTGCTGCTGTGGAAGACAGTATGGTGGGTCCCCTAAAAATTAAAAACTGAATTGTCATTTTATCCAGAAATCCCACTTCAGGGCATACAAAAAAATAAAAAAAAAACTGAATCATCAAATTAATAGAGACATGAAGTGGAATAGTGCTTACCAGGAGCTGGGGGAGGGAGGAAGGGGAATTATTATATAATGGGTTTAGGGTTTCAATTTTTTAAGATGAAAAGATGAATGGTAGCAATGTCTGCACAATAATATGAATATATTTAACACAAGGAACTGTACACATAAAATGGTTAAATTAGTAAATTTTATGTTATATGTATTTTACCACAATTAGAAATAATTTTAAAAAATTCTCCCCAATTGAGATATATTCTTCCTATGTTCTATTTTTTCTAGGTCCTTCACTCCAAAAAATGTTAATAATAATTGGTTTTAACCAACTAATGGTCATGGTAGTGGTGGGATTCACATATTGTATCCGTGTGTGTGTGCGTGTGTGTGTTGCTTGTGTGTGTGTGTTAGATTTTCAATGTAACTCGCCACACTCTATTCTACATATGCAGAAAGATGGCCCTCATAGTTCTAAATCTTTCTTATAAGGGGGTATAGCCAGAGACGTTAACCAGAGGTCAAATAGGGTAAAATCCTTTTTCTTTTAATTCTTTTTTTTTCTTTAAAAAAACAAACAAAAAACCGTAAAGCAGAGACTATCAAAGAAGGGGTTGAGAAGCGGCTGCTTACCCTGTTCCCCTTACCCCTGGGCCTTGCTGGCTCCTCGATGCCTCCCAGGCTGATGTCCTGCCTGCTCGTACACGCCAGCCTAAGCCTTTGGCACTGTGTCCGGATGGCCCTGACCTGAAAGTGAGGAGGACTTAATCTGATCACCTTCCCACCCTTGCTGGGACTTGTTTCTTTCACAATAAATGGCACGTAGGCCTTCCTCCCATCTCCTGCTCTGTGTAAAATGCCTGTGGGTTGAATGTGTAAATCAAGTCCAAATTTTGGTGCAGCAAGTACAGCTATAGCTAAAACCTCGCCTGACAGAAGGATCCATCTACAGCCACTACTTTAAGAAAGACACGAAATACACTAGCACCTTCGAAACAAGCTCTTCTTGGCGAGACCCTCGTCATCTCTTTGTCTTGGTTTATTTCAGTTGCTTTCCATCTCTAGGCTCATTCTCCCTTCCCAAGAAGGTAGGGAGTGTCTTTGGTTCTTGGTTTATTTCAGGTTCTCTAGAGCTTTTGAATCATCAAATTAATAGAGACATGAAGTGGAATAGTGCTTACCAGGAGCTGGGGGAGGGAGGAAGGGGAATTATTATATAATGGGTTTAGGGTTTCAATTTTTTAAGATGAAAAGATGAATGGTAGCAATGTCTGCACAATAATATGAATATATTTAACACAAGGAACTGTACACATAAAATGGTTAAATTAGTAAATTTTATGTTATATGTATTTTACCACAATTAGAAATAATTTTAAAAAATTCTCCCCAATTGAGATATATTCTTCCTATGTTCTATTTTTTCTAGGTCCTTCACTCCAAAAAATGTTAATAATAATTGGTTTTAACCAACTAATGGTCATGGTAGTGGTGGGATTCACATATTGTATCCGTGTGTGTGTGCGTGTGTGTGTTGCTTGTGTGTGTGTGTTAGATTTTCAATGTAACTCGCCACACTCTATTCTACATATGCAGAAAGATGGCCCTCATAGTTCTAAATCTTTCTTATAAGGGGGTATAGCCAGAGACGTTAACCAGAGGTCAAATAGGGTAAAATCCTTTTTCTTTTAATTCTTTTTTTTTCTTTAAAAAAACAAACAAAAAACCGTAAAGCAGAGACTATCAAAGAAGGGGTTGAGAAGTGGCTGCTTCCACTCCCCCCCTTACCCCTGGGCCTTGCTGGCTCCTCGATGCCTCCCAGGCTGATGTCCTGCCTGCTCGTACACGCCAGCCTAAGCCTTTGGCACTGTGTCCGGATGGCCCTGACCTGAAAGTGAGGAGGACTTAATCTGATCACCTTCCCACCCTTGCTGGGACTTGTTTCTTTCACAATAAATGGCACGTAGGCCTTCCTCCCATCTCCTGCTCTGTGTAAAATGCCTGTGGGTTGAATGTGTAAATCAAGTCCAAATTTTGGTGCAGCAAGTACAGCTATAGCTAAAACCTCGCCTGACAGAAGGATCCATCTACAGCCACTACTTTAAGAAAGACACGAAATACACTAGCACCTTCGAAACAAGCTCTTCTTGGCCGAGACCCTCGTCATCTCTTTGTCTTGGTTTATTTCAGTTGCTTTCCATCTCTAGGCTCATTCTCCCTTCCCAAGAAGGTAGGGAGTGTCCCACTCTAACCCCTCGGAGTTACCTAATGCCTCTGGGATAAAGTTCAAGGTTAAACTTCCAAGTGAGACCTAACAGTTTCTTTCCTCGCTGTCTTGGCCTCTCTGCAGTCCCTGCTTTTCATGCCCTTGGCCACTCAGCATTGCTGTTTCTTAATCCCTCCTGTTCTTCCCGCCTCCGTGTGGTGGCACACCCTGTTCCCTAACAGCCTGAACCACTGGTCTCAGACATCGCCTGGTGAGCTTGTACTCATCTTTCAAGATCCATCTCAAAGGTCATTCCGTCTACAAAGGTTCCGTGGATTCCTCTGGGCACTCTTTCCTTGAAGACGCTGCTTTCCACCACACAGACTAAAACTCTGCAAGCTGAGATGCTGCCCGTTCAAAAACACCTGTCCAGGACTCTAACATCTGCCACGTCCCTGGGGTGGGTGTTCAGAGAGAGCCACCCTTGAGCCCCTAGGTGCTACCACTGGCTTGGCCCACTCTGAGCTCCTGTTCAGCACTTTCCCATGGCCCACTGTCTCTTACTCCCAGGCCTCTCTGGCTCCATGCTCTTGTGGGGTTTAGGTACAAGCCTGTTTCCCACACTCAGTGATCAACACTGAAGAGAGTAAGAAGCATGTCTCGTTCCCTTCTGGACCCTCCCCATTTTCTGGCTTTAGACTTTGCACATGGCAAAAGCTAGACATGCTGTATAAATGACTAGACAGATCCCCAAGGCATCTATGGGCATGATCAGGAGGGGACAGGGCATAGGTTAGGAGTTCTGAGAGAAACTCTAGAATGTAGCTTTCTGCCTCTAATGGAGGATGAAAATTACTTGACACTTCTTGAGCAGTGCTCCAGGAGATGGAGAATTGGTAGGAAAAGGGAATGTAGTATGAAGGAAGTTTAAAGCAAGGACATAGCATGCCAGACCCAGAGATGAAGACGGTTTGCTATGGTAACAAGAGGCATCACATACCTCCAACAATTTTCAGACTCATTGGTTTATTTCAGTTGCTTTCCATCTCTAGGCTCATTCTCCCTTCCCAAGAAGGTAGGGAGTGTCCCACTCTAACCCCTCGGAGTTACCTAATGCCTCTGGGATAAAGTTCAAGGTTAAACTTCCAAGTGAGACCTAACAGTTTCTTTCCTCGCTGTCTTGGCCTCTCTGCAGTCCCTGCTTTTCATGCCCTTGGCCACTCAGCATTGCTGTTTCTTAATCCCTCCTGTTCTTCCCGCCTCCGTGTGGTGGCACACCCTGTTCCCTAACAGCCTGAACCACTGGTCTCAGACATCGCCTGGTGAGCTTGTACTCATCTTTCAAGATCCATCTCAAAGGTCATTCCGTCTACAAAGGTTCCGTGGATTCCTCTGGGCACTCTTTCCTTGAAGACGCTGCTTTCCACCACACAGACTAAAACTCTGCAAGCTGAGATGCTGCCCGTTCAAAAACACCTGTCCAGGACTCTAACATCTGCCACGTCCCTGGGGTGGGTGTTCAGAGAGAGCCACCCTTGAGCCCCTAGGTGCTACCACTGGCTTGGCCCACTCTGAGCTCCTGTTCAGCACTTTCCCCATGGCCCACTGTCTCTTACTCCCAGGCCTCTCTGGCTCCATGCTCTTGTGGGGTTTAGGTACAAGCCTGTTTCCCACACTCAGTGATCAACACTGAAGAGAGTAAGAAGCATGTCTCGTTCCCTTCTGGACCCTCCCCATTTTCTGGCTTTAGACTTTGCACATGGCAAAAGCTAGACATGCTGTATAAATGACTAGACAGATCCCCAAGGCATCTATGGGCATGATCAGGAGGGGACAGGGCATAGGTTAGGAGTTCTGAGAGAAACTCTAGAATGTAGCTTTCTGCCTCTAATGGAGGATGAAAATTACTTGACACTTCTTGAGCAGTGCTCCAGGAGATGGAGAATTGGTAGGAAAAGGGAATGTAGTATGAAGGAAGTTTAAAGCAAGGACATAGCATGCCAGACCCAGAGATGAAGACGGTTTGCTATGGTAACAAGAGGCATCACATACCTCCAACAATTTTCAGACTCATTGGTTGAGTTAATAATAATTATAGTAGTGGTAGTAACAGTAATAGTAGTCATTAAAAAAAGATGGAAAAATATTCAAAATTTTAACAACTTATTGATCAGAGATACAGTTAATAGGTCTTTTGTTACCTGAACATCATTGACTGCAGATGTTCAATATTCACCTACACAGCAACCTGCCAGCCATAGGCATTAGTTTCTGCAAAAATCCCCCAATCAATAGTGTGTTAACAGCAGCTACATCTGGCTTGCAAAATTACGATTGTTTACGTTGTGAATTTCTCTTTCAACTGCCATTTGTTCTTGGAAAGAATATATGAATGGACATGACTTTTAAAAACTGGAATTACAGTTTAAAAGCCACAGCATACTTTACCTCTAGAATCCCAGTCAATGTGTGTAATGTAACTAGAAGCACCTTTACAGATGCCAACTCTTTTGCTTGTCAGGACGTTGTAAATATCCACAAAGTTGTCATGGGATGCCACCGCAAGGTATTTCCCTGTATCTGTGAAGAAACATGAGTGGTTAACAACAAAGCATTTCAGGTGGGATCTTATTTCCAGGAACCTGGCATTTTAAAATGGATTAAAGGTTAAGGAAATATTTAAAAACAGTCCACTCTTGCAATTTTTTGTCTCAATAACTTGAATTTTTGTCAAGGTTTTTTTCTGTCACCTTTTGAAAATTTAATATCAGAGATCATTTCTTTTCTGTGATGGAAGGAGACCATGTCTTCAACAGTGTCGGCATTTACGACCAGGAAACTCCCATCATTCAAGCCAACGGCTAAGGCTTTCCCATCAGGGAGAAGGCACAGCCCCAAGGCATCTATGGGCATGATCAGGGGACAGGGCATAGGTTAGGAGTTCTAGAAATGTAGCTTTCTGCCTCTAATGGAGGATGAAAATTACTTGACACTTCTTGAGCAGTGCTCCAGGAGATGGAGAATTGGTAGGAAAAGGGAATGTAGTATGAAGGAAGTTTAAAGCAAGGACATAGCATGCCAGACCCAGAGATGAAGACGGTTTGCTATGGTAACAAGAGGCATCACATACCTCCAACAATTTTCAGACTCATTGGTTGAGTTAATAATAATTATAGTAGTGGTAGTAACAGTAATAGTAGTCATTAAAAAAAGATGGAAAAATATTCAAAATTTTAACAACTTATTGATCAGAGATACAGTTAATAGGTCTTTTGTTACCTGAACATCATTGACTGCAGATGTTCAATATTCACCTACACAGCAACCTGCCAGCCATAGGCATTAGTTTCTGCAAAAATCCCCCAATCAATAGTGTGTTAACAGCAGCTACATCTGGCTTGCAAAATTACGATTGTTTACGTTGTGAATTTCTCTTTCAACTGCCATTTGTTCTTGGAAAGAATATATGAATGGACATGACTTTTAAAAACTGGAATTACAGTTTAAAAGCCACAGCATACTTTACCTCTAGAATCCCAGTCAATGTGTGTAATGTAACTAGAAGCACCTTTACAGATGCCAACTCTTTTGCTTGTCAGGACGTTGTAAATATCCACAAAGTTGTCATGGGATGCCACCGCAAGGTATTTCCCTGTATCTGTGAAGAAACATGAGTGGTTAACAACAAAGCATTTCAGGTGGGATCTTATTTCCAGGAACCTGGCATTTTAAAATGGATTAAAGGTTAAGGAAATATTTAAAAACAGTCCACTCTTGCAATTTTTTGTCTCAATAACTTGAATTTTTGTCAAGGTTTTTTTCTGTCACCTTTTGAAAATTTAATATCAGAGATCATTTCTTTTCTGTGATGGAAGGAGACCATGTCTTCAACAGTGTCGGCATTTACGACCAGGAAACTCCCATCATTCAAGCCAACGGCTAAGGCTTTCCCATCAGGGGAGAAGGCACAGCATCTTCCACCTACAATTCACAAAGAGCACTGTTATGATCCATGACTTTTCTACTGAACAAATGAAGGAGGGGAGAAATGTGCGTACAGTCATGGGCATGTGACTGTGTCTTTAACGCTCCCAGTAAGAGGAACTAAAACTTCGTAATTTAAAATATCTCCTACCACCAAAGCCAAGGACAATAATCATTAATATTAAAAATGTTTTATATGCCTCTGAGGTTTATCCATTCACTTTTCATATACGAATACCTGGAGTTTCCAAGTGATGAGTGGAGTGAAAGGGGAAAATGAATAAAGAATTAATATAACTAGCATTTCTTCTCCCAAGATGTGTTACTTAAGAATGGGAATTCTGTAACAAAATTTCCAAAAACTGTTTTTTTATACTATGCTTTAGGCACAAAGCTTGTTTTAGAGCACCTTGGTGTTCTAGTTCTAGTCTAATTTTCTGATCCATGGGTTATAACGTGTAATTTTAGAGGTGGCACATCTTACTCCTGTGTCTTGGAGTATGGTCATTCTCTCCAGAAGTGTCTACAACACTCATCAGTACTGGGCTGAGGGCACTACATGACCAATGCCTTCTCCTGCTTTGCAGGGTTACAAGGAGACACTTCTGAATGTGGAGCATGTAGGACACTTAATAGGAACCCTATTTAAGGATATACTCCCTCCTCGGCCCCTTTCTTACTGTCAAGACACTGATGAGCACAGCCCCGGGATGGGACTATATATATAGCCTTGTACTAAGACACCCCAAACTGAGCTTCCACACCCTGCCCCCCATCCACTGTTTCCAACAGACTGAAAAGCCACCTTTACACCAGTAACTTTAAATTGGCTGATCTAAGTCTACCTTCTTTCTTTTCTTCATCCATTCACTTTGCAGTTATTTACCTACTATGAATCAGGCACGGCACTGAAAGACAAAAAGACCAGCCTGCCCTTGAGGAGCGTCATCAAGATACGGTTAAGCATAAAAATTTATTGCACAAACCAGGACACCTGAGAGCCAAAGGGAGAGCTATTAATAATTACACCAGGACACCAGCTGTACACTGGGTTGAATGGCCAGCCTATTTCAGATGTGTTGGTAGTTGTCCTTTTGAACTCATTTTTAATCTGGTGAATAAAGTCCATTGGCCGATATTCAAGTCACTCACAGTGAGGACTTGGTCTGTTATTTCTCCCAGTATAAATCAGTGGCCCAATTACCCAACTCTGCAGTAGATAAGAGCATGGGCTTTGGGGTAAGACTTGGCTTGGAATCCTGGCTCCACCACTCATGAAGATGGGGACATTCAGTGTGAAGTGAATGGTGGAGGGAGGCAGCGTCGAGCGGTGGCCACAGGTGAGCTCTCTGAAGCTGCCTGGGTACAAATTCAGTTCTGTCACTTACTACCTGTGCAACTTTGGAAAACGACGTAAGCGCGCTGTGCCTCAGTTTCCTAATTTGTAAGCAGAGACCGTAAAAGCCTTACTCACTGGATTCCCTCGAAGACCAAAGGCCAAGTGCGAACACAACTACACTGGCTCAGTGGTATCAGCTACTGTCATCATCATCGCTTGGCACCTTTTCTCATTTTATTCCCCAAGAATTGTCTCCCCTGTCTCTGTATTTATAAAAGTTCCGAGCACAAATCCTCCAGGGGCATCCTTTCCTGTCTTAACTGCCACAAATCCTTTGAGCCTCGGCTCTCATTTCCCCCTGCTGGGGTTGTCCCTGGCGGTGGGCGTGTCCTGAGCCTCTGTGACACCCTGTTTGTGCCAGAGATCTTCCGTTCCTCCTCACCCACTCTCCACTCTGCTCCGTCCTGCCACGTGGACTCTATCAATGACTCCCTCCCCATCCCTGGCTTCTGATCCATCTGGTCAGTGGGGAGCACGAGCAAGAGGCTGGAAGGAGGGGAATGGGGAAGGGAGGGGAGAGGACAGGAGGCTGGCGCATGTGCACCCCTAGCTGCCTCCCCGCAAGGTCGGTCACGGCTCGCTGGCTGAGTCTCCGGGCTGAGGGTCACAGCTCCTGCCAGGCTGCCATCTCACACCGTTCTCACTTTTCAGGTTCCAGCAGTCGCTCCTCCTCGTGTCCCGTCAGGCTCAGAGCTGGCAATGGCACTCGGCCACTACGAGCTGCCTCGTGCTGCCCTAGCCCTGGTCCTTTCCCTACACCCTGCCCACCCTCTTTTAAACAGTCCGGTTTTGAGACTCTCCTCAAGTTACCCAATTTGAATGAACCAGCTGTTACCGGGACTCCGTTCAAATCTTATCCACCTCAGACACGAGAGGTGTGAGTGCTCCTCCTGGGATCCCCGGCGCCTGATACCTAGATCAAATCTAGGAAAGTAGATAAGAGCATGGGCTTTGGGGTAAGACTTGGCTTGGAATCCTGGCTCCACCACTCATGAAGATGGGGACATTCAGTGTGAAGTGAATGGTGGAGGGAGGCAGCGTCGAGCGGTGGCCACAGGTGAGCTCTCTGAAGCTGCCTGGGTACAAATTCAGTTCTGTCACTTACTACCTGTGCAACTTTGGAAAACGACGTAAGCGCGCTGTGCCTCAGTTTCCTAATTTGTAAGCAGAGACCGTAAAAGCCTTACTCACTGGATTCCCTCGAAGACCAAAGGCCAAGTGCGAACACAACTACACTGGCTCAGTGGTATCAGCTACTGTCATCATCATCGCTTGGCACCTTTTCTCATTTTATTCCCCAAGAATTGTCTCCCCTGTCTCTGTATTTATAAAAGTTCCGAGCACAAATCCTCCAGGGGCATCCTTTCCTGTCTTAACTGCCACAAATCCTTTGAGCCTCGGCTCTCATTTCCCCCTGCTGGGGTTGTCCCTGGCGGTGGGCGTGTCCTGAGCCTCTGTGACACCCTGTTTGTGCCAGAGATCTTCCGTTCCTCCTCACCCACTCTCCACTCTGCTCCGTCCTGCCACGTGGACTCTATCAATGACTCCCTCCCCATCCCTGGCTTCTGATCCATCTGGTCAGTGGGGAGCACGAGCAAGAGGCTGGAAGGAGGGGAATGGGGAAGGGAGGGGAGAGGACAGGAGGCTGGCGCATGTGCACCCCTAGCTGCCTCCCCGCAAGGTCGGTCACGGCTCGCTGGCTGAGTCTCCGGGCTGAGGGTCACAGCTCCTGCCAGGCTGCCATCTCACACCGTTCTCACTTTTCAGGTTCCAGCAGTCGCTCCTCCTCGTGTCCCGTCAGGCTCAGAGCTGGCAATGGCACTCGGCCACTACGAGCTGCCTCGTGCTGCCCTAGCCCTGGTCCTTTCCCTACACCCTGCCCACCCTCTTTTAAACAGTCCGGTTTTGAGACTCTCCTCAAGTTACCCAATTTGAATGAACCAGCTGTTACCGGGACTCCGTTCAAATCTTATCCACCTCAGACACGAGAGGTGTGAGTGCTCCTCCTGGGATCCCCGGCGCCTGATACATAGACACTGCTCAATAAGTGCTGGTTGAATTTCTTCTTGGGCTACCTCTTGGTTCTAGTGCAGACAAGTGCTTAATACATATTTATTGGTTTCTTGAGATTACTCTTTTTAAACCGAGTTTCGTTTTTTAGTCATAAAATCAGTTCTGGAGACTGTTAGACATAAAAATACACAGCCTTCTTTACCAGCTGATGAGTTTCAACTGACTGCCACCGTTCAGATGAGAAGAAGAAGGACATATTGCCCCCAGGTGGCAAATGTCTGTGCAGTGCAAGGAATTAAAGAATACAGCCAGGCACTGGTGGCTCAGGCCAGCCCTCTGGGACAGCTCTGCATGTGATGAGTTATATCTGTAGCAACAAGACGACGTCCCTGTTGCCCAGTGGATCTGGGAGCATGTAGTCGGGGCACTCAGGAAGTATCAGCTGAATGAATGGATGAATGAACCCAATGCCTGCTTGGTTATAAATGCTTTCAGAGATGTGTAAAGGTGACATACGTGCCTTTTTTGAGTTTCCGCACTGCCAGCATACGGTGCTGGGAGGATAATTCCCAGATCCGGAGGGTTTTATCATCACTCACCGTTGCGCAGATGGGCAAGAGGGGGTGAGCTGCCAGCCCCCACACTTCTCCTTCCATGTGCCCCTGTGGGGGAGGAAATAGGGCAGCAAAAATCAGTTCGCCTATCAGCTTAGCCCTTCCCCAAAGAACCCCAGATTCAAATATGAACACATACAGCTTGAGCTTCCTTGAGCCAAAACGATTGTATTGAATAAATTGTTTCACTTTTACTTGAATCTAAAGCAAGGCCTGTGTGCTAAGTTACTTCAGTTGTGCTAAGTGCCCTTCAGTTACTTCAAGGGCAACTCTGTGTGCCCTTGTGAACTTCAGCCTGCCAGGCTCCTCTGTCCATGGGATTCTCCAGACAAGAACACTGGAGTGGGTTGCTATGCCCTTCTCCAGGGCACCTTTCCGACCCAGGCATCAGATCCATGCCTCTTCATCACCTGCATTAGCATGTGGGCTCCTCACCACTAGTGCCACCTGGAAAGTCCTAAAGCCAGGCCTACATGATACTAATGCATTCATTTGGAAAGCAAAGGATGGACTCACATTTATATGATGCCAAACATCTTCCTGTGTGGAAGCATCCTAGTGAATAATGAATTACCCTCATTTTATCCTGTGGTTTGACATCAAATAAATACAGTGTATATGTATCTCATGGTAACACAGCTTGGTTACAAAGACACAAGCCATTTTCTTCCATAAGATCATATTCTTAAAGATGTAGGCACCACTTATCTATGTCAGAGGAACTGGACAGTAATATTACTGTTAATTAATCCCATCCCATTCTTAATGTACAGCATTTGACAGAGCAGAATTAGAGAGATCTACATTTTCATTTCAAGTATCCTGGATATAGCTCAGGGTCAGCATTTGTTCACAAATTTTTCTATCCAGTGATTATAGAAAACTGAAAGGGGTTTGACAGCCTTTGGACCAATTCCACATGCCAGTGTCTTATCACACACACACTTAACTGGCTTACAATAACAACTGAGATGAAATAGTATTTAACGAATGAATAATTAAGGAGAAAATGAATCTTATACTTTCTAATTTATTACTAAGTATAGCAGTGTAAAGAACAGATTAGACACGGAACAATAAAACGGAACAGATTGTTTACTGAATTTCTGCATTTAGTGGCTAATTATAAAAAGGCTTTGCTGAGTAAAGCAAAAAGAAGGCCATATGCAGGCATCTGAAAGGTGTTTGTAGTTGGAACGCTTTGGGGAACAGGTGGCTCTTCAAAGAGAAACTGCATGATTCCGGTTTAACTGGGAAGCTGTTTGAGCAAAACAGTAATTTGGCAGAAGATACAAAGTTCTAAAACACTGCTGACATTCAAGTATCTGAGAAGGGTGCAAATACTGGTTTTGAATTTATTAGACTGGAAGCACTCTACATCCCCAGTTTTCTAGTCTTCTTCTGGTGGGAGCCTCCACGCTGAAGGCCGTGGTCAGAGGAGGGTGGAAGAGCCCTTCTCCAGGGCACCTTTCCGACCCAGGCATCAGATCCATGCCTCTTCATCACCTGCATTAGCATGTGGGCTCCTCACCACTAGTGCCACCTGGAAAGTCCTAAAGCCAGGCCTACATGATACTAATGCATTCATTTGGAAAGCAAAGGATGGACTCACATTTATATGATGCCAAACATCTTCCTGTGTGGAAGCATCCTAGTGAATAATGAATTACCCTCATTTTATCCTGTGGTTTGACATCAAATAAATACAGTGTATATGTATCTCATGGTAACACAGCTTGGTTACAAAGACACAAGCCATTTTCTTCCATAAGATCATATTCTTAAAGATGTAGGCACCACTTATCTATGTCAGAGGAACTGGACAGTAATATTACTGTTAATTAATCCCATCCCATTCTTAATGTACAGCATTTGACAGAGCAGAATTAGAGAGATCTACATTTTCATTTCAAGTATCCTGGATATAGCTCAGGGTCAGCATTTGTTCACAAATTTTTCTATCCAGTGATTATAGAAAACTGAAAGGGGTTTGACAGCCTTTGGACCAATTCCACATGCCAGTGTCTTATCACACACACACTTAACTGGCTTACAATAACAACTGAGATGAAATAGTATTTAACGAATGAATAATTAAGGAGAAAATGAATCTTATACTTTCTAATTTATTACTAAGTATAGCAGTGTAAAGAACAGATTAGACACGGAACAATAAAACGGAACAGATTGTTTACTGAATTTCTGCATTTAGTGGCTAATTATAAAAAGGCTTTGCTGAGTAAAGCAAAAAGAAGGCCATATGCAGGCATCTGAAAGGTGTTTGTAGTTGGAACGCTTTGGGGAACAGGTGGCTCTTCAAAGAGAAACTGCATGATTCCGGTTTAACTGGGAAGCTGTTTGAGCAAAACAGTAATTTGGCAGAAGATACAAAGTTCTAAAACACTGCTGACATTCAAGTATCTGAGAAGGGTGCAAATACTGGTTTTGAATTTATTAGACTGGAAGCACTCTACATCCCCAGTTTTCTAGTCTTCTTCTGGTGGGAGCCTCCCACGCTGAAGGCCGTGGTCAGAGGATGGGTCAGGAATGAGTCCTCTCTTGTCCCTCTTAAACTGGATCCGCCTGGAGCTCTTTTACAGAACAAGTCCTCTTGTACACTGAGGACAGGGCGGTGGGGCTCTGAGACACTTTCAGATCACTGCCTCACATATTGATTCAAAAACTGTGTTTCTTTAATGCGACTATATACTTTGATTCCTGTATAACATACGGATGGAGAGCGAGTGAGTTGGGCTGGGAGTCTCTTGAGTGGCACAAGGAAATGAGCTTGAGACCTTCTTTTCCTCCTGACTACCTTACAGCTGATAATAACCAGCTACACAATTGAAAGTTGATTGTATTCAAAGTATACACAGTGGGGATTTTTCAGAACTCACCTCCTGTCACTTCTCCCCAATCTATTTTCTTCAAAAAAGAAAAAGAAAAAGGCAATCGATTCCAAGTGACATTGAACTGCTGAGCTACTGATACCAGAAAAGTGGTTCTGAACTCCTCCCACAGCGGGATCGCTGATGGTCTTAACCACGCTGCCTCCACTTTCCTTCACTTTCCCTCTGGGTCCACCTCTCAGAACAGGACTCTCTGCCCCTTCCGGAGCCCTGTTCTACCCCGCCTAGCACACAGCACAGGGCTGGGCTTGGCAGGAGCTCAACAAACACTGACTGAACTGAACTACTGAGTTTTACCCAAGAGGAAAAGGTAAATGATTGATAGACTAGAGGATGAGAGAGAGAGAGAGGCTGAGATAAAAGGGAGAGGGGGACACACGTAAGGAGCGAAGAGGGCCCTCGCAGCTCCACTGCCTGCCCAGGGCTCAGGCGGCCACGACCGCTGGGATGTGTGAAGAACGGTCTGGTGGAGTGACAAAGAAAAGGCTTTGGAACCTGCCAGAGCTTGGTGCAAATCCCAGCCCTTCAGTTCTTAAGATGTGGCTGTGGGCAGTCCACTGTGCTTTGGGCCCTTCATCTATAAAACAATTACGACTGAGCAAATCTGTTGTGCAGATGAGAGAGGAATCTTGCACAATGTATTGCCTAACACACAGGTCAATAAACGGCACCCTTGGATAACTGTATTACTAGAATAAAAGAAACAAATGCAGCAAAGAATAGAACGGTAGAGAATGAAAAAGTGAAAAGGCCCTACTGCTGAGGTGAAAACATATTTGGACAAAATAATAGTTCAGTTCTACTACCTTTCAACATTAGAAAATGTAGAGGTTAAAATCTTACAATACAGTTTACATCCAAATTATACTATAAATCTTAAACATATTTAGCAACGTAGCAAATAAGTTAAAGTCTCAAACATTTGGGGATTAAAAAGAAACACTTAATTTTCAATAAAATTAAATAAAGAGTCACAGCCAGAAAGGAAAAGAAAGGCAAGAGCACCTAGAGAACAAAGAAGTCACCCCTTGAGGGTGCATCTCAACATAGTTCTCAGTGGGGGCTGTCTGGTGGCCATCAGCCACAGAGGCTTCTGAGGTGTGTTTCTAACTTAGAAAAAAATTTAAAGCATGGAGTCTCATTCAAGATATCCAGGGTGGGGCCTGGATACACAACTGTTAAAACCTGATGTGTGTGCAGACCTTCTCTCAGGTGTAGCAAATCAGAAAGCCTCCTTCTGTGGGATTTTGGGGGTCAGCCCCCAACAGAGCAAGCCTGCAGGCAGGTATCAGGTCCAGGAAGAAGGTAACACTCTTCATCACACCCACAAAGTCCTAAGGCTTAGATAATCAGCGTATTCTTCCTACATCACCTTCTGAATCCGTGCCCACATCCCTACCCTGGCCTTTTCCATCTAACTATGGCCTATTCACCCAATTGGGCAGGACCACCTCCTCACCTCCAAAGACTCCCACCCACTCAGCGACATGCGATCACTTCTTTGACCTTTGAGGATTCAATTAATGATTATTTTAATCTGATTTTTACCTTAATAAAATTTTTGAGGAGAAGAAGGGTAAGGAGTATGTTATATATTTATGTGAATTAAGGCTGAGCCTAGGAAGATGCACATAATCTAATGAGACACATATATCTGTGGTATTTTTTTGAAAATTTAAGGCTGAAGCCTTGAAGGAAGGACCTGAAGGATTGCACAATGTATTGCCTAACACACAGGTCAATAAACGGCACCCTTGGATAACTGTATTACTAGAATAAAAGAAACAAATGCAGCAAAGAATAGAACGGTAGAGAATGAAAAAGTGAAAAGGCCCTACTGCTGAGGTGAAAACATATTTGGACAAAATAATAGTTCAGTTCTACTACCTTTCAACATTAGAAAATGTAGAGGTTAAAATCTTACAATACAGTTTACATCCAAATTATACTATAAATCTTAAACATATTTAGCAACGTAGCAAATAAGTTAAAGTCTCAAACATTTGGGGATTAAAAAGAAACACTTAATTTTCAATAAAATTAAATAAAGAGTCACAGCCAGAAAGGAAAAGAAAGGCAAGAGCACCTAGAGAACAAAGAAGTCACCCCTTGAGGGTGCATCTCAACATAGTTCTCAGTGGGGGCTGTCTGGTGGCCATCAGCCACAGAGGCTTCTGAGGTGTGTTTCTAACTTAGAAAAAAATTTAAAGCATGGAGTCTCATTCAAGATATCCAGGGTGGGGCCTGGATACACAACTGTTAAAACCTGATGTGTGTGCAGACCTTCTCTCAGGTGTAGCAAATCAGAAAGCCTCCTTCTGTGGGATTTTGGGGGTCAGCCCCCAACAGAGCAAGCCTGCAGGCAGGTATCAGGTCCAGGAAGAAGGTAACACTCTTCATCACACCCACAAAGTCCTAAGGCTTAGATAATCAGCGTATTCTTCCTACATCACCTTCTGAATCCGTGCCCACATCCCTACCCTGGCCTTTTCCATCTAACTATGGCCTATTCACCCAATTGGGCAGGACCACCTCCTCACCTCCAAAGACTCCCACCCACTCAGCGACATGCGATCACTTCTTTGACCTTTGAGGATTCAATTAATGATTATTTTAATCTGATTTTTACCTTAATAAAATTTTTGAGGGGAGAAGAAGGGTAAGGAGTATGTTATATATTTATGTGAATTAAGGCTGAGCCTAGGAAGATGCACATAATCTAATGAGACACATATATCTGGGGTGTACGGGGCAGATAATTTTTGTTAGTTTGAAAAATCTTGACTGAGAGGAAGTATACTCAAGATGCCCTATCCACACCTGGACCTGATTCAGACAATGAGATTATGGACTCTGAACAGATGCTCCAATGGGATAAGGCTCTTGAGGGAGAATGCATTCTGCATGTGGTAGGGAGGGGATAACTGGTGGCCAGAGGGTAGGCTGTCCTGAACAGGTCACCCTCAGGATCCTCCTGGTTTCACACTTGTGGATAATCACCTCCTTTGAGTGTGATGTCACCTTGTTTCTAACCAATAAAATATGGCAAAGGGATAGATGTTCAAGATTACATGTATGTGATGATATCATTATGTTATTTAAAGTTATTTAAAGGCACTGTAGAAGGGCTTCCCTGGTGGCTCAGAATCTGCTTGCAATGCAGGAGACCCAGGTTTGATCCCTGGGTCAGGAAGATGCCCCGGAGAAGCGAATGGCAACCCGCTCCAGTATTCTTGCCTGGGAAAACCCATGGGCAGAGGAGACTGGCAGGCTATAGTCCACTGGGTTGCGAAGAGTCAGACACGACTAAGCCACTAACATACACACAAAGGCATTGTAGTAACTGTTTTTCTTTCCCTCGCTTGCTTTGAGGAAGCAAGTAGCCATGTGGGCAACCCCATGTGATGAGGAACTTCAGGCAACCTCTGAGAGAAGAGCGTGACCTCTGGCCAACAGCTAGCAGGAAATGAAAGCCCTCAGTCTTGTACTCACAGGAACTAAACTCTGCCACCAACCTGAGTGACCTCGGAAGCAGATCCTTCCAGTTAAGCCTCAGGTGGGACCACAGGCCTGGCCTTTATGGCAGCCTTACAAAACCTTAAGACAGAGTACGCTGTTACACTGTGTTCAGACTCCTGATCCACAGAAATCATAAAATAATACATGTTTTCATTTTAAGTTTGTGGCAATTTGTTATACAGCAATAGATAATACAGTGTTTGCCTGATCCTAAGAGAGTGTCTCCTTGCATTTTGGACCCAAAGTGACCCCGCTGTCTCCCTCTGGCTCTGGCTCTGATGTGAACTGTGGTTTAGAATCTGTGCAGACCCCGTACCTGAACAAGCAGTGTCATTGGGCCACTTTTGTCGATTTCCAGGATCTCTCCATTTTTTGTTCCCACCAGGATGTGTCCATGTCCCAAGGTGATGGCACGAATCGAAGGGTTATCTTCCAAAAGCAAGCCTGAGGATGGGAAATATCGCATTTATATTGTAAATGCTATATTTATGAATATGATAAAATAAAATGACTATATATAAGTTTTGTTTTCATAGTTCCAAAGTACTAAGTGCTTGGCAATCATCCTTGGCCATCTAACAATAGCCAAAAGTTCCGAATGTGGAAGGAATAAACATAGTTGAGTTGGGAATGGTTTTCTGAGAACTTCAGCGCTATCTTTTCCATCCCTATGAGCAGAAAGACTTCTACTGCATACTGGGGAGTGGCACCTTTTGAGCTAGTTGACAAGGCTGCTCTTTTAATGGCATAAGTCTTCAAGCATCTTTCAAACATATCATCCCAGAGCTCCACAATTCCATCCTTTCCACCTGTTACAAAACCCTGTGAAGGCACACATTGGAAGAATTATATACGTATCAAAGTAACAAAGTACCCACCCAGTCTCAAAAGGATTCCCTCTTGAGTAAAAAAGCTCTGTGTTTTCTTCCTTAGTACAGGAGACTGAAAAACCTGACATTCACCCCCCAAATTAAATTTAAATGCAGCATATTATGTGATATCCCTGCCTTTTTTCATCATCTTGAAGCTCAAGTTACCAAGCAATCCAGGAGTTTAAACACATTGTATCACACCAACTTCTGGGCCTACAAAAACTTTATATTCTGCTTTAATCTTTTCTAAAATTTGCAGTTTAACCGTAACAAATTTGTTGGTGAAAAACAACCACTGAAACAACCATGTAGCTACACATCTAATAAGAGCCCACTCCATTAGCATGATCAGCATATTTACCCAGGAATAGGCAAATACAAAATGAGTCTTCTCTTAATATGGTGTATCGGGTGGCTTAGACTGCTTGGAGGTTAGAGAACATACAGAAACTGGTATTATCAGCAAACTAGCAATGAATAAAACACGACTATTTTCTGGCAAATTGATTTGAGGAAAGTGTTTTAAGAGCACTGAAGGCAAGAGCGACCCTTTTAAATTAAAAAAACCCATATATATATAAATATATCTTTGGTCATACCTCGAGTATGTGAGATCTTAATACCCTGACTAGAGATTGAACCCATGTCCCTTGCAGTGGGGCATGGGTTCGACCTTATCTTTTTCCACCAGACCGGGATTTACACCACTGGCTTCTCTAGTCCTTAGGCCCTTGGACTTGAACTCAGTTACATGGCGAGCTTTTCTGGGTATCCAGTTTGCAGATGGCTCAGTGGGACGTCTCAGCCTCCAAAACCACATGAACCAATTCCTTATGATAAATCTCCTTTTTTGTATATGTGTATCTCTGTATCTACATCCTATTGGTTCTGTTTCTCTGGAGCAGCCCCACTAACACAGCCAGGACTTGGACACACTTGGTAAAGCTGAGCCTGTCTACACAGGAACAAGCTGGTTATAGATATAACTTCAGGTCAAACAGATGGGAGGGACAATAATCCAGCTACCAGGCACTTCCAGGGCTCTGCTCATTGTGCCACTGAGGAGGAAGACTGTGGAAATCTTTCAAAGGACTCTTTTGCTACTGTGCACCCACTTCCATCCTTTCCACCTGTTACAAAACCCTGTGAAGGCACACATTGGAAGAATTATATACGTATCAAAGTAACAAAGTACCCACCCAGTCTCAAAAGGATTCCCTCTTGAGTAAAAAGCTCTGTGTTTTCTTCCTTAGTACAGGAGACTGAAAAACCTGACATTCACCCCCCAAATTAAATTTAAATGCAGCATATTATGTGATATCCCTGCCTTTTTTCATCATCTTGAAGCTCAAGTTACCAAGCAATCCAGGAGTTTAAACACATTGTATCACACCAACTTCTGGGCCTACAAAAACTTTATATTCTGCTTTAATCTTTTCTAAAATTTGCAGTTTAACCGTAACAAATTTGTTGGTGAAAAACAACCACTGAAACAACCATGTAGCTACACATCTAATAAGAGCCCACTCCATTAGCATGATCAGCATATTTACCCAGGAATAGGCAAATACAAAATGAGTCTTCTCTTAATATGGTGTATCGGGTGGCTTAGACTGCTTGGAGGTTAGAGAACATACAGAAACTGGTATTATCAGCAAACTAGCAATGAATAAAACACGACTATTTTCTGGCAAATTGATTTGAGGAAAGTGTTTTAAGAGCACTGAAGGCAAGAGCGACCCTTTTAAATTAAAAAAACCCATATATATATAAATATATCTTTGGTCATACCTCGAGTATGTGAGATCTTAATACCCTGACTAGAGATTGAACCCATGTCCCTTGCAGTGGGGCATGGGTTCGACCTTATCTTTTTCCACCAGACCGGGATTTACACCACTGGCTTCTCTAGTCCTTAGGCCCTTGGACTTGAACTCAGTTACATGGCGAGCTTTTCTGGGTATCCAGTTTGCAGATGGCTCAGTGGGACGTCTCAGCCTCCAAAACCACATGAACCAATTCCTTATGATAAATCTCCTTTTTTGTATATGTGTATCTCTGTATCTACATCCTATTGGTTCTGTTTCTCTGGAGCAGCCCCACTAACACAGCCAGGACTTGGACACACTTGGTAAAGCTGAGCCTGTCTACACAGGAACAAGCTGGTTATAGATATAACTTCAGGTCAAACAGATGGGAGGGACAATAATCCAGCTACCAGGCACTTCCAGGGCTCTGCTCATTGTGCCACTGAGGAGGAAGACTGTGGAAATCTTTCAAAGGACTCTTTTGCTACTGTGTACCTACATTTACCTCAGTACTTCTTAAGGAGTTCTTAGGAGTGACAGCCAGGAAGAATAAGTACAAAAAAAGGAAGACAAATTGCACATAATGAAATAATTATAAACAGAAGAGGAATTTAAAGGCCATTTGTGCACCCCTCCATTCATGACAGTTATGTCCTAACTCAGGGAGCACTGTTTCTTACACATAGGCATCCTCTTGGTGTGGGTGTTTCTGAGCCTAATCTAGAATTCTAGAACACTGAAGAGGAAAATAGACCATACCTTATCCAGTGCATACATAGCAAACACGGGCCCGTCATGAGCCTTCACTGTCTTCAGCAGGAGAGTATCTTTCCAAATAAAAATATCTCCAGTAGCTGCTCCTGAGAATACCAGGTCTTCCATTCGCCCATAAGAAACACACATCATGGTTTCCAACTTGCCAGCATTTCCAAAAATTCCTCTCTTAGAGGTGAAGCCCCCGCCTGGAGGGGACCAAGAGTATTTATTACCTTTTGAAAAACCAACACCTTCTATGAACATTTGGAACTATCTTCAATGAAGACTCCAGTGTGTCTACACTATGTGCCTGCAGCATTATTGTTTAGTCGCTAAGTCATGTCAGACTCCGTTGTGACCCTATGGACTGTAGCCCCCCAGGCTCCTCTGTCCATGGAATTTCCCAGGCAAGAATACTAGACTGGGCAGCCATTCTCTTCTCCAGGGGATCTTCCTGCTCAGAGAGATCAAACCCATGTCTCCTGCATTGCAGGTAGATTTTTTTTTTTTAACCACCGAGCCACCTGGGAAGCCCCATGTGTCTACATAAAGATGTATAAAAATGGCAGAAAACGTCATAACAAAAATATCATAAAAGGTTTTCTCCTTCCTGCATTAATTCAGCACTTGCTGAATCTTCCTTTGTGGCAGGCATACTGGTCGATACTGGGCTATTAAGGTGAAAACAAACAGTTCCCGTCTTCAAGGAACTCAAGGTCTGCCTGGGGAGGGAATGTGATATAAACTTCTAAGCAAAGTTCAGCGCAAGGTCTGTGCCAGCCAGAGGAAGGCATGACTAAGTGCCTGGGAAAGCCAGGCAAGCCTTCCTGAATGCTGACCAAAGAGTGAAAACAGCAGCTGCAATGCGAAATGTAAACATGTTTTATGTATCTTTTGCCTTGATTTTTATTATGGCAACTTCAAGATGAGAAAAGTGAATCACTGTGTAGGAGAGGCACATCAGGTTCATTCTTATAGGTTTACATCCCCTAAACTTTATGACTAGCACTGAGAAACCTACACTCATTCCGGAAAACTGTATGCAGGCTGACTCTCCCTACATGGTGGGTGCCATGACCTCTTCTTCAAAAGTAGAAAGCATTGAGACAGTAACTTATTTACGTTGAGTCCAGTAAAAGTTTGGGCTTGATATCAAAGCTGATTAAGAATTCAGAGAGTATCTTTCCAAATAAAAATATCTCCAGTAGCTGCTCCTGAGAATACCAGGTCTTCCATTCGCCCATAAGAAACACACATCATGGTTTCCAACTTGCCAGCATTTCCAAAAATTCCTCTCTTAGAGGTGAAGCCCCCGCCTGGAGGGGACCAAGAGTATTTATTACCTTTTGAAAAACCAACACCTTCTATGAACATTTGGAACTATCTTCAATGAAGACTCCAGTGTGTCTACACTATGTGCCTGCAGCATTATTGTTTAGTCGCTAAGTCATGTCAGACTCCGTTGTGACCCTATGGACTGTAGCCCCCCAGGCTCCTCTGTCCATGGAATTTCCCAGGCAAGAATACTAGACTGGGCAGCCATTCTCTTCTCCAGGGGATCTTCCTGCTCAGAGAGATCAAACCCATGTCTCCTGCATTGCAGGTAGATTTTTTTTTTTTAACCACCGAGCCACCTGGGAAGCCCCATGTGTCTACATAAAGATGTATAAAAATGGCAGAAAACGTCATAACAAAAATATCATAAAAGGTTTTCTCCTTCCTGCATTAATTCAGCACTTGCTGAATCTTCCTTTGTGGCAGGCATACTGGTCGATACTGGGCTATTAAGGTGAAAACAAACATTTCCCCGTCTTCAAGGAACTCAAGGTCTGCCTGGGGAGGGAATGTGATATAAACTTCTAAGCAAAGTTCAGCGCAAGGTCTGTGCCAGCCAGAGGAAGGCATGACTAAGTGCCTGGGAAAGCCAGGCAAGCCTTCCTGAATGCTGACCAAAGAGTGAAAACAGCAGCTGCAATGCGAAATGTAAACATGTTTTATGTATCTTTTGCCTTGATTTTTATTATGGCAACTTCAAGATGAGAAAAGTGAATCACTGTGTAGGAGAGGCACATCAGGTTCATTCTTATAGGTTTACATCCCCTAAACTTTATGACTAGCACTGAGAAACCTACACTCATTCCGGAAAACTGTATGCAGGCTGACTCTCCCTACATGGTGGGTGCCATGACCTCTTCTTCAAAAGTAGAAAGCATTGAGACAGTAACTTATTTACGTTGAGTCCAGTAAAAGTTTGGGCTTGATATCAAAGCTGATACTAAGAATTCAGAAATGATCCTAATAAAAGGTCTGATATATTAGTGAGAAGAGTAAGATGTCCTTCAATGTTTTGTTCTATCTATTTACTCATTCTTATTATCAGCATGATAAACCACCAGTATCTATTTTGACTGCTTACTGTGTGTAGTGTGTATGTGTAGTGTGCAGTGTGGTGTGTATATCAGGGGTTAATAAATGTGCTGTATGTAGTGAGAAACTAGTAAGAGAATTCTCAAAATACTGAAAATTTTATTCATGAAAATAAAATGATTATTTCCTGCTCAGTAATCCAACAAAATCACTGCTTTCAGAACCGAAGACTAAATAATAAATAATTATTTTTAGAGCAGAACACTTCCCAAAGCTTTCTAGACACTTATGAATATGCACGGCATTATATAGAGTGGTCTAAGCTTCACAGCTCAGACAATGTTGGTGAGCAAACATCTTTTAGGCATATTTTAATTTTAGTTTGCAGATATAGACTAGGTAGTGGTGGTGGGTTTCTTTTTTTTTCCCCAGTTACACTAAAACTTTCAACTATATAAAAAAATACCCAAACAATACCTGCTTGTTGCCAGAATTTGATGTGCTTGATCCCAACTGTCACCAGTTTGTCAACATGGTGTGGATTACACTTAACCACAAATATCTTATCTTTGTGTCCTCTGTAAGAGAAAAACAGGAAAAATTCTAGTCTTGAGGAAAGCACTTTTAGAGAGTTTTACTGAAAGCAAGCATTTGGTCTAACTTTCATTAAGCACATTTAACAGGACAAATAAACCACTGACAGAAGACAATTTAAGACACACATGGCGTCTACATTAAAATGCTGAGCGTTGGCTTTTCTTTGCATGTTTGAGCCCTTCTTACCCGAACATTGCTACTAATGCCTATGAATTATGATTTAAACACATTCATGAAATATTTTAAATGGATCAGAATGTCTCCATAAGATAAAATTAATGCTACTAGTATAGAGTCATAATTTTCAGCACATATAAAAGAAGAGGGAGAAGATACTATAAAAGGTATTAGTGAGAAGCTTAAAAAGTAATACTTTTGCTGTGTTATGCCCAAAGGCATAACTTTGAGTTAAACAGAGTTTCAACTAGAAATGTGTTCATGAAAAACTGAAGCCCCTTGATCATATCTATGGAGAGAGGATATTGTCAACTGGTTTAAGGCACTCAAGGATGCTCTGCATTCAGAAATTTATGTTTATGACCCAAACAGAAGAAGGACAAATGTAAAAATGGGGACTGACTGTAGGCAGCAGCTGTAGACTGGCATTATACCATGCTGGGAAAATTTCTGTTTTAGAGCATAAAGTAATCACATTAACTCTAAGAATTTGCTGGACTATTTGATGGTCTTTTCTAATATATTAGGACCTAACTTTTATTCTGTAAAAGAAAAGCAATAAAAAAGAACATGACTGACTAATTGCCCTTATGAATACAGATGCAAAATCTGAAATAAAATCCTACCAAAGAGACTCCAACAACACATTTACAAAATGGTACACTATGGCCAAATTCAAGGGTATTTCATTATTAAGAAATCTAACAGAACAATTCATCATATTAACATATGAGAAAGATTATGTTATCTTTTCAGCGATGCCAAAAAGGCATTTCATAAACAAAAAAATCTAACAATCACTTGCGATTTTAAAAAGTACTCAACTAACTCTCAGTAAAATAGGACTTAATGGATGTTTTAGAATTTCTCTTAGACTTCCACACAGTTCTTAACTCTCACTGAGAAACAGATTCATTCAAGATCCACTATACACAGACTGGCTCTCCAGAGCTTATGCGCCATTATTTTTGTTTAAAACAGAATGTGATGGAACAGTAGCTCATTCAGTGTTTGTGTGTGTGTGTGTGTGTGTGTGTGTGAACTTGAAAGTCAAATTCTTAATGCTATTCTCAATAAAATCAGGAACAAGACTATCACCACTACCATTAACATTGTATTGAACATATTACCTAATGTAATTAGACAAGATCTAAAAAAATTAAAGGCACAGGAGCTAGAATGGAAGAAGTAAAACTACTTCTATTTGCAAATGATATAATTCCATGTCTAAAAAACTCAAAAGAAAATAATGCAAAAACAACCACAAATAAGATAATTTAGGAAATTTACAGTATATAAAATTAAATACAAAGTCAATAACCTTAATATATATTTACAATATCCAGTTGAAAATATATTGGAAGAAACAACTACATGTATAAATGATGATGAAAGTACCAAGACATAAATTTAATAAGAACTGTGCACTAATATATAAATGAGTTTAACAACAAGAAAAAACAAGCCATATCTGTAATATAGAAAAGTAGACTTAAAAGAATGAAAAAATATTCCATGTTCTTGGGTTGGAAAACTCAATCATAAAGACATTAAGCCTCCTAGCTTTGTTTATGTCTTTAACTTGATTCCAATAGAAAAGAGCATTTAGTGTCTGGTCTTTAATTTGGAGTTAGGCACCCTGATTTTAAAGTTCTTATGAAAGAATACAAAGGCAGCAACGTTCAGGAAATCTCTGAAAAAGAAAAAGCAAAATGGGAACAGTAGTTCTTCTAGGTATTAAAATAATTTAAAAACCTTCATGATTAAAACAGTGAGGTATTGGTGAACAAGTGTCTGACAAGCCAATGGTAAAATAGAAAATCTAGAAAGAGACCCAAATGAATATTAAAATGTAGCACATAATAAAGACAGGTCTCAAATCAATGAGGGGAACTGAAAACCTAAATAAGTGGTGTATGTCACCAAATGCTGGCAAGCATGTGGAGCAACAGGAATTCTCATTCACTGTTGGTGGGAATGCAAAATCTTACAAAACTAAACATATTCTTACCATAAGATCCAGCAATCATGTTCCTTGGTATTTATCCAAAGGAGGTGAAAACTTATATCCACACAAAAAACTGCACATGGTTGCTTATGGCAGCTTTAACTATAATTTCCCAAACTTGGAAGCAATCAAGATGTTCTTCAGGTGAATGGATGTTAAAAAGAAACCCAAACCCTGTGGTACATCCAGACAACAGGGTATAATTCAGTGCTACAAAGAAATGAGCTATCAAGCCATGAAGAGACATGGAGGAACTTTAAATGGATATTACTAAGTGAAAGCAGCCAATCTGAAAAGGCTATATACTGTATATATAGTTCCACATAAATGATTTTCTAGAAAAGGCAAAACTACGGAGACAGTAAAAGAATGAATGGTTTCCAGGATAGAGAGGAGGAAGGGATTTACCGCCAGAGAACAAAGGATTTTTAGGGAAGTGAAACTACTCTGCATGATACTAAAATGGCAGATATAAGTCATTATATACCCGTCAAAACTCACAATGTGCAACACCAAGAGTGAACCCTAATGTAAACTGTAGACTCTGGGTGATACTGATGTGTCAATGTAGCTTCATCCATGATAACAAATGTACCACTCTGGTGCCAGGTGGGGATTTGAAGGAGGCAGGGATAGTGGGTATATGGGTAATTTTCTGCAAAATTTTATTGTGAAATTAAACCTGTTCTAAAAAATAAAGTCTATACAGAAGGGAAAAGAAAAATGGTGTATGGAACACCTCGATAGCCATAAGGAGAAAGGATAAAACTGAATTTGTTCCTTATAACAGATACTTGGATAAGTCCCAAAAGGTTTAGAGGTATAAATGTAAAGATGAAGCCATGGCAGATTAGAAGAAATCATGAGTGATTATCTTTTAACTTGAGGACAGGCAACACTTTTCTTAGTCTCAAAACCCTAAAGTAGTAAAGCCTGTTAAATTTGACCACATAAAAATAAAAGCCTTTGCATAATGAAAGATATCATAGCAAACTCAAAAGACAAGTAACAAACTGCAAGTTATAGACGACAGGCAAATAACCCTAATATTTAAAGGACTACTTCCTGTGTGAATCATATTTCAGAGAAACTAAGTAGTTCATGAAGGAAAACTCTCATTTATACAAGAATTCTAGCTAATATGAAGAATGAATAATAGAACTAGGAAATTATCATTTTCAACCCTAATTAGTCAATTGAGTTCACAAGTGTAAATGGATGTTAAAGAAACCCAAACCCTGTGGTACATCCAGACAACAGGGTATAATTCAGTGCTACAAAGAAATGAGCTATCAAGCCATGAAGAGACATGGAGGAACTTTAAATGGATATTACTAAGTGAAAGCAGCCAATCTGAAAAGGCTATATACTGTATATATAGTTCCACATAAATGATTTTCTAGAAAAGGCAAAACTACGGAGACAGTAAAAGAATGAATGGTTTCCAGGATAGAGAGGAGGAAGGGATTTACCGCCAGAGAACAAAGGATTTTTAGGGAAGTGAAACTACTCTGCATGATACTAAAATGGCAGATATAAGTCATTATATACCCGTCAAAACTCACAATGTGCAACACCAAGAGTGAACCCTAATGTAAACTGTAGACTCTGGGTGATACTGATGTGTCAATGTAGCTTCATCCATGATAACAAATGTACCACTCTGGTGCCAGGTGGGGATTTGAAGGAGGCAGGGATAGTGGGTATATGGGTAATTTTCTGCAAAATTTTATTGTGAAATTAAACCTGTTCTAAAAAATAAAGTCTATACAGAAGGGAAAAGAAAAATGGTGTATGGAACACCTCGATAGCCATAAGGAGAAAGGATAAAACTGAATTTGTTCCTTATAACAGATACTTGGATAAGTCCCAAAAGGTTTAGAGGTATAAATGTAAAGATGAAGCCATGGCAGATTAGAAGAAATCATGAGTGATTATCTTTTAACTTGAGGACAGGCAACACTTTTCTTAGTCTCAAAACCCTAAAGTAGTAAAGCCTGTTAAATTTGACCACATAAAAATAAAAGCCTTTGCATAATGAAAGATATCATAGCAAACTCAAAAGACAAGTAACAAACTGCAAGTTATAGACGACAGGCAAATAACCCTAATATTTAAAGGACTACTTCCTGTGTGAATCATATTTCAGAGAAACTAAGTAGTTCATGAAGGAAAACTCTCATTTATACAAGAATTCTAGCTAATATGAAGAATGAATAATAGAACTAGGAAATTATCATTTTCAACCCCTAATTAGTCAATTGAGTTCACAAGTGTAAATGGATGTACAACCATTAGATAACACATTGATAGAAAGCTTCCTAATGGAAGGATGAGGCTGATACTATTAGAACCCACAACAGAGCTGATTATTGCTGAGAGTTGGAGAACCAGACATTTGGGGACAACGGTGTACCATGGGGTGGACTGGAAGGGTGACCTGCTCTTAAAGAGGAATTCCATTCCTGTCACTGTTTAGAACTGCTGGCTCAGGAGAATAATTTTAAAATAGCCTTATTTTTAGTTGGTTTTATTATTCTTTAAAAAAATTCCTACAGATAATACAAGCTCTATTGCTTAAACCTGGCAGATACTACTCCCACTGCCTCCACCCTCTGGCATGGCTTGTGCTCTCGTTTGAAAAGCTGAACTTATGAGAAAACATCTGCAAATCATATATCTGATAAGGGACTTATATCCAGGATGTATATTTAGAAACCCTTACAACTCAATAATTAAAAGACAAATAACCCAATTAAAAATGGACAAAGTATCCAAAAAGACATCTCTACAAAGATGAGATACAAATGGCCTTTAAGCACAAGAAAAGATGCTCAATATCATTAGTGGTTGGGAAAATGAAAATCAAAACGTTAATGAGATATCACTTCACATTTAATAGTATGGCTATAATGAAATGATAGACAATAGTTCAGTTCAGTCATTTGGTCTTGTCTGACAGACAATAATAAATGTTAGCAAATATATGGAGAAATCAGAATGTTCATTCTTTGCTGATGAGAATGTAAAATAGAGCAGCCACTTTGAAATGTGTTTTGGTAGAGCTTTATGTTAAATATAAAGTTACTATATGACCCAGAAATTCTACTACTAGGTAATACCTAAGATAAATTAAACATGTCTATTTAAAACCTTGCACACCAATGTTCATAGCAGCATTATTCATAATAGCCAAAAAGAGGAAACAACCAGACTATCCATCGACTGATGAACAGATAAATAAAATGTGATAGGATCCACAAAATAAAATATTCAGCAAATTGAAATCAAAAAAGTTTTTCTAGGAAATTATCATTCAACCCTAATTAGTCAATTGAGTTCACAAGTGTAAATGGATGTACAACCATTAGATAACACATTGATAGAAAGCTTCCTAATGGAAGGATGAGGCTGATACTATTAGAACCCACAACAGAGCTGATTATTGCTGAGAGTTGGAGAACCAGACATTTGGGGACAACGGTGTACCATGGGGTGGACTGGAAGGGTGACCTGCTCTTAAAGAGGAATTCCATTCCTGTCACTGTTTAGAACTGCTGGCTCAGGAGAATAATTTTAAAATAGCCTTATTTTTAGTTGGTTTTATTATTCTTTAAAAAAAAATTCCTACAGATAATACAAGCTCTATTGCTTAAACCTGGCAGATACTACTCCCACTGCCTCCACCCTCTGGCATGGCTTGTGCTCTCGTTTGAAAAGCTGAACTTATGAGAAAACATCTGCAAATCATATATCTGATAAGGGACTTATATCCAGGATGTATATTTAGAAACCCTTACAACTCAATAATTAAAAGACAAATAACCCAATTAAAAATGGACAAAGTATCCAAAAAGACATCTCTACAAAGATGAGATACAAATGGCCTTTAAGCACAAGAAAAGATGCTCAATATCATTAGTGGTTGGGAAAATGAAAATCAAAACGTTAATGAGATATCACTTCACATTTAATAGTATGGCTATAATGAAATGATAGACAATAGTTCAGTTCAGTCATTTGGTCTTGTCTGACAGACAATAATAAATGTTAGCAAATATATGGAGAAATCAGAATGTTCATTCTTTGCTGATGAGAATGTAAAATAGAGCAGCCACTTTGAAATGTGTTTTGGTAGAGCTTTATGTTAAATATAAAGTTACTATATGACCCAGAAATTCTACTACTAGGTAATACCTAAGATAAATTAAACATGTCTATTTAAAACCTTGCACACCAATGTTCATAGCAGCATTATTCATAATAGCCAAAAAGAGGAAACAACCAGACTATCCATCGACTGATGAACAGATAAATAAAATGTGATAGGATCCACAAAATAAAATATTCAGCAAATTGACAAGGGATTAATCTCCAAAATATACAAACACCTCATACAGCTCAATATCCAAACAACCCAATCAGAAAATGGGTAGAAAACCTAAATCGACATTTCTCCAATGGAGATATTCAGATGGCCTAGATGCACATGAAAAGATGCTCAGCATTACTAATTGTTAGAAAAATGCAAATCAAAAATATAATGAGGTATCACCTCACACCGTCAGAGTGACCATCATAAAAAAAAAAAACTGCAAATGATAAATGCTGAAGGTGTGGAGGAAAAGGAACCATCTTGCACTGTCAGAGGGAATGTAAATCAATATAGCCACCATGGAGAACAGTTGGGAGGTTCCATAAAAAACTAAAAATAGATATGACTCAACAATCCCACTACTGGGCATATACCTTGAGTAAATCATAATGCAAAAAGACACATTACCCCAATGTTCACTGCAGCACCATTTACAATAGGCAGGACATGGAAACAACCTAAATGCTCATCAACAGATGAATGAATAAAGAAGATGTGATATATATATATAGAGAGAGAATATTACTCTGCCATAAAAAGGAATTAAATTGGGTCACCTGTAGAGATATGGATGGACTGAGTCTGTAACATAGAGTGAAGAAGGTCAAAAAAAGAAAAATATCGTATATATTAACACATACACGTGTAATCTAGAAAAACTGCATAGATGAGCTTATTTGCAGGGCAGGAATAGACACAATAGACGTAGAGAATGGAAACGTGGACACCAGGGGTGGGGAAAGGGAGGCTCGGACAAATTGGGAGATGAGGATCGACATATACACACTAACCTGTGTAAAACAAATAGCTAGCGGGAAGCTGCTGCGTATCACAGGGAATGCGGCTGAGTGCTCTGTGATGACCTAGAGGGGTGTGATGGGGGGAGGCAGTGGGAAGGCAGTCCAAGAGGAAGGGGATACCTGTGTACATACAGCTGATTCACAGCAGGAACGAACAACACTGTAAAGCAACTATATTACAGTAAAAAGGAATGAACTACTGAGACTTGTTATGACACAGGCAAACCTTAAAACATTATGCTACATGAATGAAGCCAGTCACAAAAGACCTCATATTGTATGACTCCATTTATGTGAAATTTCCAGAATACAAAAACTCAGAGACTGAAAGTAGATTTGTACTAATGAATATGGGATTTCCTTTTCGGATAGTGAAAGTGTTCTGAAATTAGATAGCGGTAATGACTGCACGACTCTGTACATAGGTTAAAAACACTGAATTGTACACTTCATTTATTGTTATATTTCAAGTGTTTAGCATTATAATTTGACATCTCTGTACAGACATGCTTAGTCATGTCTGACTCTTTGCGACCCCATGGACTGTGGCCCATCCTCTGTCCATGGGACTGCTTGGGCAAGAATACTAGAGTGGTTTGCCATGACCTACTCCAGGGGGGTCTTCCCAACCCAGGGATCGAACCTGTGTCTCTTGCACTGGCAGGCAGATTCTTTACCACTGAGCCCCTGGGAAGCCCCTAAAGCTATTATTAAGAAAAAACTGAAAATGAATCTCATCAAGCTTATGGATTCAACCATCATTTGCAGGAAATGCCTGAAATGGTTTCAAGAAGACTCAGTTTAGAATGTGACACATTCCACAGGTCAAAAGACTTGATTTTTCAAATGCATTCATGGTATAAACAAGGTGGGAAAGGGACTGCTATAAAATAAAAGAGGCTTAAGAGAGATGACAATCAAATGCAATACATGGGCCCTCTTTGGATGCAGAATTGAACCAACCAATCCTCCATCTTTGAAATAGTCAGAAATGTTTGATTATAAATTGGATCATAAAACAAAGAGTGAAAATTACTGTTGCCTTAGTTAGTTGTGATAATAGAAAAGTGCTTTTAAAAATAACTCTTTTCAGTTAGACACACCTAATGAAGTATATGGATTTCCTGGTGTTCAGGTGATAAAAGAAACTGCCTGTGATGCAGGAGACACAGGTTTAATCCTGGGTCAGAAAGAACTCCTGGAGAAGGAAATGGCAATCCACTCCAGTATTCTTGCCTGGAGAATTCCGGGAAGCGAAGGGATACCTGTGTACATACAGCTGATTCACAGCAGGAACGAACAACACTGTAAAGCAACTATATTACAGTAAAAAGGAATGAACTACTGAGACTTGTTATGACACAGGCAAACCTTAAAACATTATGCTACATGAATGAAGCCAGTCACAAAAGACCTCATATTGTATGACTCCATTTATGTGAAATTTCCAGAATACAAAAACTCAGAGACTGAAAGTAGATTTGTACTAATGAATATGGGATTTCCTTTTCGGATAGTGAAAGTGTTCTGAAATTAGATAGCGGTAATGACTGCACGACTCTGTACATAGGTTAAAAACACTGAATTGTACACTTCATTTATTGTTATATTTCAAGTGTTTAGCATTATAATTTGACATCTCTGTACAGACATGCTTAGTCATGTCTGACTCTTTGCGACCCCATGGACTGTGGCCCATCCTCTGTCCATGGGACTGCTTGGGCAAGAATACTAGAGTGGTTTGCCATGACCTACTCCAGGGGGGTCTTCCCAACCCAGGGATCGAACCTGTGTCTCTTGCACTGGCAGGCAGATTCTTTACCACTGAGCCCCTGGGAAGCCCCTAAAGCTATTATTAAGAAAAAACTGAAAATGAATCTCATCAAGCTTATGGATTCAACCATCATTTGCAGGAAATGCCTGAAATGGTTTCAAGAAGACTCAGTTTAGAATGTGACACATTCCACAGGTCAAAAGACTTGATTTTTCAAATGCATTCATGGTATAAACAAGGTGGGAAAGGGACTGCTATAAAATAAAAGAGGCTTAAGAGAGATGACAATCAAATGCAATACATGGGCCCTCTTTGGATGCAGAATTGAACCAACCAATCCTCCATCTTTGAAATAGTCAGAAATGTTTGATTATAAATTGGATCATAAAACAAAGAGTGAAAATTACTGTTGCCTTAGTTAGTTGTGATAATAGAAAAGTGCTTTTAAAAATAACTCTTTTCAGTTAGACACACCTAATGAAGTATATGGATTTCCCTGGTGTTCAGGTGATAAAAGAAACTGCCTGTGATGCAGGAGACACAGGTTTAATCCCTGGGTCAGAAAGAACTCCTGGAGAAGGAAATGGCAATCCACTCCAGTATTCTTGCCTGGAGAATTCCATGGACAGAGGAGCCCAGTGGGCTACAATCTTTGGGATCACAAAGAGTAGACATGACTGAATGACTAATGCTAGCCAATGAAGTATATACAGGTCAAACGACACAATGCCTTGAATTTTCTTCAACATCTTACAGTAAAAAAAGAAGGTAAAATTAAAAATAAATGATGTGGGGGTTGGTGGAGAGCTTTTGTACCATTTTTTAGGATGCGGTAGCTGGGTGACGTGGACAAGGGAATTCATTATGCTACTTCCTCTACTTGTGTAAATTTCAATAATAAAATGTTAAAAAAACCCTCAAAGAACATACCATCTCCATACATACCATGTAGGCCCTACAGTGAAAGGCAAAGAAATTGATTTTTGAACTTTTTTTCTTTGAAAGTCAAAAGTGAAGCATGGACACCAGGGCCAAGACACATCACTCAAAGTGTCAGGGAGAGTCAGAACAAAGAAAAAGGTTTAGATAAAAGAGAAGAGAAACGTGCTTAACACAAAGAGAAGAAAGGAACCAGATAACCATAAAGATACTAAACATCCAAAGATTTCTTGATTGGAGGACCAGTCCCACAGCTTCTAAATTATTAACATATACTTCAGAGAGAAGAAGCTAGAGAACACTGAAAAGTGAGAACAGATAGCACAAATTACATCCCCTACATAGAAAAGAGCGTTGTTTTGCTTGCTCGTGTTTACCATGTCAAAAGTCTTGATTTTTCAAATGCATTCATGGTATAAACAAGGTGGGAAAGGGACTGCTATAAAATAAAAGAGGCTTAAGAGAGATGACAATCAAATGCAATACATGGGCCCTCTTTGGATGCAGAATTGAACCAACCAATCCTCCATCTTTGAAATAGTCAGAAATGTTTGATTATAAATTGGATCATAAAACAAAGAGTGAAAATTACTGTTGCCTTAGTTAGTTGTGATAATAGAAAAGTGCTTTTAAAAATAACTCTTTTCAGTTAGACACACCTAATGAAGTATATGGATTTCCTGGTGTTCAGGTGATAAAAGAAACTGCCTGTGATGCAGGAGACACAGGTTTAATCCCTGGGTCAGAAAGAACTCCTGGAGAAGGAAATGGCAATCCACTCCAGTATTCTTGCCTGGAGAATTCCATGGACAGAGGAGCCCAGTGGGCTACAATCTTTGGGATCACAAAGAGTAGACATGACTGAATGACTAATGCTAGCCAATGAAGTATATACAGGTCAAACGACACAATGCCTTGAATTTTCTTCAACATCTTACAGTAAAAAAAGAAGGTAAAATTAAAAATAAATGATGTGGGGGTTGGTGGAGAGCTTTTGTACCATTTTTTAGGATGCGGTAGCTGGGTGACGTGGACAAGGGAATTCATTATGCTACTTCCTCTACTTGTGTAAATTTCAATAATAAAATGTTAAAAAAACCCTCAAAGAACATACCATCTCCATACATACCATGTAGGCCCTACAGTGAAAGGCAAAGAAATTGATTTTTGAACTTTTTTTCTTTGAAAGTCAAAAGTGAAGCATGGACACCAGGGCCAAGACACATCACTCAAAGTGTCAGGGAGAGTCAGAACAAAGAAAAAGGTTTAGATAAAAGAGAAGAGAAACGTGCTTAACACAAAGAGAAGAAAGGAACCAGATAACCATAAAGATACTAAACATCCAAAGATTTCTTGATTGGAGGACCAGTCCCACAGCTTCTAAATTATTAACATATACTTCAGAGAGAAGAAGCTAGAGAACACTGAAAAGTGAGAACAGATAGCACAAATTACATCCCCTACATAGAAAAGAGCGTTGTTTTGCTTGCTCGTGTTTACCATGTCAAACAATTAGAGAGTTGGAAAAATCTTTCTGGGGAGTCCATTTTAATTCACATCTGATTTCCTGGTGTCATAAAAGCCCCAGTGTTGTTTCTCCTGTAGCTAAAATTCTAAATTGACTAATTAGGGCACATAAATGTTTAGTCAATGTCAACACCTAAATAAAGAACATTAGCTGAATTACCTTGGTTATTTTTTTCCTTTAGACACATGTTAAATTTGTAGGGAAGCTGCCCCTAACTCTTTCTCTGTCTCTCTCTCTCTGTGTGTTTGTGTGTGTGTGTGTGTGTGTGAGAGAGAGAAAAACAAAATGGAAAGTTTCATGCCCTACACTGATGCAGTAAGAATGTAGGAGAGTCAGTACTGCTGCCCTAATACAGGGCAAGTCCCTATGCCTGTTTCATAGGTAATTTACCACATAGGGCCACATGCAAACATGGCCCATAACTGGAAGTCTGAATGTTTGACTTATACCTCAGCTCCTAAAAAAGGTTTTAAATAGCTTACAATACAGAATAACATAGAATAAACCAAGTATCACTGAGAAGAAAGAGGGATGATATACTGGTGAGTGAAAAAGGAAAAAATAAAGCAGGTTACACAGCAGTATGTATAATGCTCCATGTATGAATAAAAATGGATAAAAATACTCACAGAATATATACCAAAGATCATATGTTAAAATGCTAGCCATAACCAGGTCTGGGGAGTGGAATTATGAATCATTTTTCCTTGGTGCTTTTCTGTGCTTCCTAGCTTTTCTATAATCATGTATTATTTTGAAAACAGAAAAAATTAATAAATATCATTTTAAAAAGAGATCCACATTTTAAAGAAAGGAAAGTGAGAAAGGAGAGGTGTCAGATTGGTATGCACAATACTTGATCATATTCACTAAATGTACATGAGGGTAGCAACCTGAACTAGGTCAGGCAGGGGAGCTAATAGAGAAATGCAGACTCTGAAGGTCTACTGGCCTACTCCTCGCGGGCCCTAAGCTTTCTAGTAACAAAACTGTTTCTCATCAACACTGAAGAATTCTTGTTATGCACCATGCTAGCTATACCTGTTGCCTAAGGTCCCCACTGTTCAAACTTCTGAGGTGAAATCTATCAATAATAATTAGTCATTGTCCCCTGGTCATGTTACTGGTGTGATGGAAATCCAAATAAAGGGGCATGGAAGTGCCTGATTGATTGTCTCATTGCTCTGCTCTGAGTGACACTGGTATCAGGTTATTTCACCACTGCCCCTAAGAGACTGCTCTTGGTTATTAAATGGTTACTTGTGTATCAGGCTAAAATCTGAACAACTTTTAAAAGGGAAAAAAAGACTGAAAACTCACTTGTAATAGAGGTGACTGAAGCCATTCATGAACATTAACAAAGATCAAAAAAAAAAAGTGTGCAAGGAGACTGGATCAAGTCTCATCAAGATCTTGTAATAAGAGCTCTATGGGCCAATTCTGAACCTCTCTGTTTTCTCTGAGCTGATCAAACGCAGGTTCACCTAAACATGTTCACCATGGAAGAGCGTCCGTTGAGTGCAGGGGGCACACGTTAGCCTTGGGAAGCAGAGACAATGGTAGGTGAGGCTATCACAGTCAAGGACTGGGCCCATCTTCCTGAGGGGAAATCTCCTATCCTGGGTCATGGTGCAACTGTGGAACATCGCCGGGCGGATCCCACGACGCGCAGGAAGGAGGTTTGTGGTTCAACCTTGCTAGGTGAGGGTGGCAGTGACCGAGACATAGAAGAGCAGAGGGAGGGGTGTCACTGAGTCAGCCATCCTCTGACAGTAAACGAGACCCTCGGAGGAGCTACGAGGACTCCTGGAAGCCAGCAAGGGTCTCATTTCACAGCCCTGTTTTTAAGGTTTCTATCTTGAAGCACTCTCATTCTCAGGCCAAAAATAGAATTTTAACTTTGGAGTTTGGCTCCTTACATATCTATGATTATTAACATTGTGTAAATATTTATTATTTAAAAATCTAGTATTCAGCCAAGGAACTTCAACAGTCCTTGAGCACTGGTGAATGCTGTATCTGTAAAATTGTTCTCTGAGGGTAATTCTGCAGGTGTTCTGCTTGGGGACTGCGACAGATGCCTTGGGAGCAATTCCAAACACCATGCTAGCTATACCTGTTGCCTAAGGTCCCCACTGTTCAAACTTCTGAGGTGAAATCTATCAATAATAATTAGTCATTGTCCCCTGGTCATGTTACTGGTGTGATGGAAATCCAAATAAAGGGGCATGGAAGTGCCTGATTGATTGTCTCATTGCTCTGCTCTGAGTGACACTGGTATCAGGTTATTTCACCACTGCCCCTAAGAGACTGCTCTTGGTTATTAAATGGTTACTTGTGTATCAGGCTAAAATCTGAACAACTTTTAAAAGGGAAAAAAAGACTGAAAACTCACTTGTAATAGAGGTGACTGAAGCCATTCATGAACATTAACAAAGATCAAAAAAAAAAAAAAAAGTGTGCAAGGAGACTGGATCAAGTCTCATCAAGATCTTGTAATAAGAGCTCTATGGGCCAATTCTGAACCTCTCTGTTTTCTCTGAGCTGATCAAAACGCAGGTTCACCTAAACATGTTCACCATGGAAGAGCGTCCGTTGAGTGCAGGGGGCACACGTTAGCCTTGGGAAGCAGAGACAATGGTAGGTGAGGCTATCACAGTCAAGGACTGGGCCCATCTTCCTGAGGGGAAATCTCCTATCCTGGGTCATGGTGCAACTGTGGAACATCGCCGGGCGGATCCCACGACGCGCAGGAAGGAGGTTTGTGGTTCAACCTTGCTAGGTGAGGGTGGCAGTGACCGAGACATAGAAGAGCAGAGGGAGGGGTGTCACTGAGTCAGCCATCCTCTGACAGTAAACGAGACCCTCGGAGGAGCTACGAGGACTCCTGGAAGCCAGCAAGGGTCTCATTTCACAGCCCTGTTTTTAAGGTTTCTATCTTGAAGCACTCTCATTCTCAGGCCAAAAATAGAATTTTAACTTTGGAGTTTGGCTCCTTACATATCTATGATTATTAACATTGTGTAAATATTTATTATTTAAAAATCTAGTATTCAGCCAAGGAACTTCAACAGTCCTTGAGCACTGGTGAATGCTGTATCTGTAAAATTGTTCTCTGAGGGTAATTCTGCAGGTGTTCTGCTTGGGGACTGCGACAGATGCCTTGGGAGCAATTCCAAAAATAAATTGCATTACTAATATAACGGTATGTTACTCTGGTAGTTAAATAGAACTAACTCGACCAAACATAACAAATACATACTTCTAAAATATTAATAAATATTTTATTTTTCCATTTTTAATCACTGTGGCATAACATAGGTGAGCCAACCACATCTGCAGGGGGCTTTCTAGCTGGGAAAGTGAATTTCTGTTACTTTTGAAAGGCAGACGTGTGCTTTATCCAAAACTATCTGTAATGCAGATGGTATATTATCAGAAATATTAAAGCAAAAATCAGTATATTAATCTAGGTGAAAAGCAGAGTCCTGATTATAAGCTGAATCTGAGTAGCAGCAGGGAGTGATATGACCCTGAGGAATACTAGAGAAATGAAAAGAAAAACCACTTGGGTAGGCAGATTTATGAGCTGCCATTTGCTGCCAAGAACTCCATCTCAATAGCAGTCATCAGAAAAGCTCCTCTTTCTCTCCTAAGATGGTCAGCTGGAGTCCTCAAGGCTCCATCTGCTCCTCTTCTGAATTTTCAGCAATTTATAGATCTTCACTCATTAAATCAAACTGTGAGAACCCCCACTTTTCCCCTATTTAATACTGTAGAGGGAAACATCAATTTAAAAAGTGAATATTGGGGTTCAAAGCTAGTAACTTAAAAAAGGATTTTAAGATAGGAAGTTGGTTTATGCAGGGAAGAACCAGTAGAGAGATAAACTGATAGCACGTCTTGGGCAACAAATTGTATTACTGGGTCGTGGCTGCCAACTACTTTGACCTCTGACTGTAACCGGGCCGACAGCTAAGCCCAAAGCGAGCAGGAGTGGAAAGCAATGTTCAGACTAAGGGCTGATTCAGCAGGGAGGGAGGCTGGGGTAAGGGAGGACAGGTGGTCTATAAACAGCAGTCGGTCTTGGAAAGTCTATTTATAAGATGGGAGATTAGGAAACAATTTGCCTGCTCTGAAAGCGGGTGGCAGATGCACACGATGGGCCTCCTTTCCTTGAGCACTGGTGAATGCTGTATCTGTAAAATTGTTCTCTGAGGGTAATTCTGCAGGTGTTCTGCTTGGGGACTGCGACAGATGCCTTGGGAGCAATTCCAAAAATAAATTGCATTACTAATATAACGGTATGTTACTCTGGTAGTTAAATAGAACTAACTCGACCAAACATAACAAATACATACTTCTAAAATATTAATAAATATTTTATTTTTCCATTTTTAATCACTGTGGCATAACATAGGTGAGCCAACCACATCTGCAGGGGGCTTTCTAGCTGGGAAAGTGAATTTCTGTTACTTTTGAAAGGCAGACGTGTGCTTTATCCAAAACTATCTGTAATGCAGATGGTATATTATCAGAAATATTAAAGCAAAAATCAGTATATTAATCTAGGTGAAAAGCAGAGTCCTGATTATAAGCTGAATCTGAGTAGCAGCAGGGAGTGATATGACCCTGAGGAATACTAGAGAAATGAAAAGAAAAACCACTTGGGTAGGCAGATTTATGAGCTGCCATTTGCTGCCAAGAACTCCATCTCAATAGCAGTCATCAGAAAAGCTCCTCTTTCTCTCCTAAGATGGTCAGCTGGAGTCCTCAAGGCTCCATCTGCTCCTCTTCTGAATTTTCAGCAATTTATAGATCTTCACTCATTAAATCAAACTGTGAGAACCCCCACTTTTCCCCTATTTAATACTGTAGAGGGAAACATCAATTTAAAAAGTGAATATTGGGGTTCAAAGCTAGTAACTTAAAAAAGGATTTTAAGATAGGAAGTTGGTTTATGCAGGGAAGAACCAGTAGAGAGATAAACTGATAGCACGTCTTGGGCAACAAATTGTATTACTGGGTCGTGGCTGCCAACTACTTTGACCTCTGACTGTAACCGGGCCGACAGCTAAGCCCAAAGCGAGCAGGAGTGGAAAGCAATGTTCAGACTAAGGGCTGATTCAGCAGGGAGGGAGGCTGGGGTAAGGGAGGACAGGTGGTCTATAAACAGCAGTCGGTCTTGGAAAGTCTATTTATAAGATGGGGAGATTAGGGAAACAATTTGCCTGCTCTGAAAGCGGGTGGCAGATGCACACGATGGGCCTCCTTTCCTACATGCCACGGCCTCATGACAAACGATACTGACTTCAGTGACATTGACAATCCGTCACCAGATGCTAAGACAGTGGCAAAACAAGGGGCAGGGCACAAGGTTGAGAAGAGCTGCTTTTCTACTGCTGGTATAAAGCTCTGATACAGATAATGCATAGACTACTAAAAGCAAAGTCAGGAATAACTCTCTGCCAAGGACTGCAGAAGTTTTCAATTCCCTGAAACAAACATTAATTCCTCTAAGTCAGGTTTGTCACCACGAAATACTAAAGTATGTTTTCATTTAGGTGTTAAGCTTTCTCTGTGAGTTTCATCTGAGTTTGAAGGTGAAATATTACCAGAAAATGCTAACTATGAAAGTTTACAGAAGTGTGATCGTTGGCAGGTTGTTGTTAAGACCCGGGCAGCTTCTTACCTGGTGGTGGCTATCTTTTCTCCCTTCTTCCAGTCCCAAAACACAATACTGTGAAAATCGTCTAAACCAACCGACACCAGACATTTTCCATCAGCTGTATGAAAACAATACAAGTGTCAAATGACTAATTTCTTCAATGAAAAACCAAAACATTTTATATAGAGGAGAACAAGAAATTGACCTTAAAAATATTATTTAGGTTCAAATACATTAGAAGAATAATATACTGAAGGGACCTCACTAAATGATATGCACACTACCAATGGTGGGGCATCCTGATGTGTAATGACTGGCTCCTGAACTGAACTGCTGATCCAACATTCTGATCTGAGACTGAGGGCGTGCGGGGAGCTTCTTGGGTACATCACCAAAGCACTGTCTATTTTGCGTCAGACCAATCTCACAACATTTACTGGAAGAGTCATTTAATTTCGTGACTCTTAGTTGATTCTGAGCTCTAAAAAACTGGTTCTGTTTAACCCTCCAAGATAAGAGCATTGCAGAAACTAAATTTAACTTGGAAAATTCTTTCGAAAAATGATTTTATAATTTCAAGTCTTACCTTCTTCGTTTCCCTGTTTCAAATGTACTATGCTTGTTGTAACACATTTACAAAATATAGATAAAGGGCATTTAAGAATCATCCAAATTTCTAGGCCTACTGTTGATGTCTATCTTAATCCATTTCTCTACATCCATGTGCTTTGAAAACAACAAAACCAGGATCATAGTGAACATACTCTCTTTTTTGTACTTGTTATATGATGAGTATCAAGGATTACTATGATTTGGACAGGGTGTTTGCCAAAATAAAAAATGCATATGATATATAATTGAACTTAAAATCAAAATAGTTAATTTACTTTTTCATTTCAAGACAGACTAAAAGGTACTATCCATTAAGTCTTTCCTTTGCTGCCTCCTCATGAAGCTAGATTCACAGCAGAATGTCTTAGGTCAGCAGCTCCTCCCTAGCCTGGAGTGGGCTGGGAAATGGTGGTCAAGCTCGCCGAAGCGAGGTGTCTTCTCTGACAGTGGAGTGCCGGTGACAACAGGATAAAGAAATGAATATGTGATAAACTGCTTCTCCTCAGCTCACTCAGGGTTTCGGCTGCTATTCTCAAAGATGGCCCTGGGGTAGATGCCAAATTACGGTAGCCAATGAAAATAAAGGAGCCTCATCAGACTGGGATTTCAGATGTGCAATGGATAATTTCTTAGTATAAGTATGCCCCTCACAATATTATATTACATGCAATTATATTGCATGAGACATACTCATACTAAGAAATTATCTGTTGCTTGTCTGAAATTCAAATTTTAACTGGGCTTCTGTATTCTTATTCGTTATAGCTGGCAACCCTCCCCAAATGCTAGTTAACTCATGTCCAACCTCTGAATAACCCTCCCTGCACCAGAGACCATTCCCCAATCAACTGGGAACAGGAGTCTGAGCCTTTTTTTGGAGGAAAAAGGAGAGGAAGAGAAAGGAAGAATCTGGCTTAACAAGCCAAATCAGTTACATGAACTCTTTCAAGCTCCTAGACAATAGCACTAGGTAAAGACATTAACATTTTGCTAAAAGCCTAAATCAAGAGATTAGATCTTATAGACAGAATGCCAGAAGAACTATGGATGGAGGTCCATAACACTATACAAGAGGCAGTGATCAAAACCATCCCCAAGAAAAAAAAAATGCAAAAAAGGAAAAATGGTTGTCTGAGGAGGCCTTACAAATAGCTGAGAAAAGAAAAAAAGTGAAAGGCAAAGGTGAAAAGGAAAGATATACCTATCTGAATAGTTCCAAAGAAGAGCAAGAAGAGATAAGAAAGCCTTCCTAAGTGAACCTGCAAAGAAACAGACGAAAACAGCTTAATGGTAAAGACTAGCCATTTCTTCAAGAAAGTCAGAGAAGGGACTTCCCTGGTGGCCCAGTGGTTAAGACTTACTCTGCCTTCCCAGTGCAGGAGGTACAGGTACAATCCCTGGTCAGGGAACTAGACTCCACACACCACAACTAAAGAGCCTGCATGCCATACCTAAGACTCCTTTGCAGCTAAATAAATAAATATTTTTTAAAAAAATTAAAAAAAAGAAAATTAGAGATTCCAAGATTCCATGCAGAGATGGGCACAAGTAAAGGTCAGAAATGGTAAGGACCTAACAGAAAGCAGAAGATACTAAGAAGAGGTGGCAAGAACACAGAGAACAACTATACAACAAGATCTTAATGACCCAGATAACCACAATGGTGTGGTCACTCACCTAGAGCCAGACATCTTAGAGTGTGAAGCCAAGGGGGCCTTAGGAAGCATCACTAAGAACAAAGCTAGTGGAGATGGGGGAAATCCAGCAGAGCCATTTCAAATCCTAAAAGATGATGCTATTAAAATGTTGCACTTAATATGTCAGCAAATTTGGAAAACTCAGCAGTGGCCACAGATTGGAAAAAGTCAGTTTCCATTCCAATCCCAAAGGACAATGCCAGAGAATGTTCAAACCACCACACGACTGCACTCATTTCACATACCAACAAAGTAGTGTTCAAAATCCTTCAAGCTAGGCTTCAAAATACATGAATCAAAAACAAGCTGGATTTAGAAAAGGCAGAGGAACCAGAGATCAAATTGCCAACGTCCATTAGATCATAGAAAAAGCAAGAGAATTCCAGAAAAACATCTACTTTTGCTTCATTGACTATGCTAAAGCCTTTGAATGTGTGGATCACAACACAATATAGACAATTCTGAAAAAGATGAGAATACCAAACCACCTTGCCTGCCTCCTGAGAAACTTGTATGCAGGACAAGAAGCGACAGTTAGATCTGGGCATGGAACAATAGACTGGTTCAAAATTGGGAAAGGAGTACATCAAGGTTTATATTGTCACCCTGCTTATTTAACTAATATGCAAAGTATATCATGTAGAATGCCAGGTTGGATGAAGCACAAGTTGGAATCAAGACTGGTGGGAAAAATATCAATAATATGCAGATGACACCACCCTTATGGCAGAAAGAGGAGGGCTTCCCCTGGTGGTCTAGTGGATAAGGACACCGCCTTGCAGTGCAAGGGGTGCCGGTTCGATCCCTGGCCTGGGAAGATCCCATGTGCATGGAGCGGTTGGACCCATGTGTTCAACTACCGAGCCGGAGCTCTGGAGCGCATGTGCCCAGAGATGGTGCTCTGCACCGCGATGGGAGGCCCACAGGAGCCAAAGAACAAAAGCAGATGAAAATAGAGAAATGAAAGACCAATAGAAGTGGCCCGCCCACTCCCCCCCCTCCCCAACCCGACCCCCGCCCAAAATAAATAAAAAAATAAAAAAATCCTTAAAAAAAAAAGAAAGAGAAGAGGAACTAAAGAGCCTCTTAATGAAGGTGAATGAGGAGAGTGAAAAAGCTGGCTTAAAACTCAACATTCAAAAAACTACCATCATGGCATCCAGTCCCATCACTTCATGGCAAATAGATGGGCAAACAATGGAAAAAGTGACAAACTTCATTTTGTGGGGCTCAAAAATCACTGCGGGTGGTGACTTCAGCCATGAAATTACAAGACACTTGCTCCTTGGAAAAAGTCAGTTTCCATTCCAATCCCAAAGGACAATGCCAGAGAATGTTCAAACCACCACACGACTGCACTCATTTCACATACCAACAAAGTAGTGTTCAAAATCCTTCAAGCTAGGCTTCAAAATACATGAATCAAAAACAAGCTGGATTTAGAAAAGGCAGAGGAACCAGAGATCAAATTGCCAACGTCCATTAGATCATAGAAAAAGCAAGAGAATTCCAGAAAAACATCTACTTTTGCTTCATTGACTATGCTAAAGCCTTTGAATGTGTGGATCACAACACAATATAGACAATTCTGAAAAAGATGAGAATACCAAACCACCTTGCCTGCCTCCTGAGAAACTTGTATGCAGGACAAGAAGCGACAGTTAGATCTGGGCATGGAACAATAGACTGGTTCAAAATTGGGAAAGGAGTACATCAAGGTTTATATTGTCACCCTGCTTATTTAACTAATATGCAAAGTATATCATGTAGAATGCCAGGTTGGATGAAGCACAAGTTGGAATCAAGACTGGTGGGAAAAATATCAATAATATGCAGATGACACCACCCTTATGGCAGAAAGAGGAGGGCTTCCCCTGGTGGTCTAGTGGATAAGGACACCGCCTTGCAGTGCAAGGGGTGCCGGTTCGATCCCTGGCCTGGGAAGATCCCATGTGCCGCGGAGCGGTTGGACCGATGTGTTCAACTACCGAGCCGGAGCTCTGGAGCGCATGTGCCCAGAGATGGTGCTCTGCACCGCGATGGGAGGCCCACAGGAGCCAAAGAACAAAAGCAGATGAAAATAGAGAAATGAAAGACCAATAGAAGTGGCCCGCCCACTCCCCTCCCTCCCCAACCCGACCCCCGCCCAAAATAAATAAATAAATAAATAAATCTTTAAAAAAAAAAGAAAAAGAAAGAGAAGAGGAACTAAAGAGCCTCTTAATGAAGGTGAATGAGGAGAGTGAAAAAGCTGGCTTAAAACTCAACATTCAAAAAACTACCATCATGGCATCCAGTCCCATCACTTCATGGCAAATAGATGGGCAAACAATGGAAAAAGTGACAAACTTCATTTTGTGGGGCTCAAAAATCACTGCGGGTGGTGACTTCAGCCATGAAATTACAAGACACTTGCTCCTTGGAAGAAAAGCTATGACAAACCTAGACAGTGTAATAAAATGCAGAGACATTACTTTGGTGACAAAGGTCTGTAGAGTCAAAGCTATGGTTTTTCCAGTAGTCATGTACGGATGTGAGAACGGAACATAAAGAAGGCTGAGTGCCAAAGAATTGATGCTTTAGAACTGTGGTGTTGGAGAAGACGCAAGGAGATCAGTCAATCCTAAAGGAAATCAACCCTGAAGAGTCATTGGAAGGACTGATGTTAAGGCTAAAGGTCCAAGGGACACCTAATGCAGAGCTGACTCAATGGAAAAGACCCCGATGTTGATAAAGATTGAAGTCAAGGAGAAGAAGGGGATGGCAGAGGACAAGATGGTTGGATGGCATTACCAATGCAATGGGCATTAGTTTGTGCAAGCTCTGGGAGATAGTGAAGGACAGGGAAGCCTGGCCTGCTGCAGTCCACTGGGTCACAAAGTTGGACACAACTGAGAGACTGAACAACAAAAGGCCTAAATTACCACCAGGAGAGTACTACAAGCACATGTGTCTCCTGAGTTGCAATGAGTATTTCCTTACGGTTAAATGTTACCTTGTTTTAAACTGTGCCTGGTCTCTTTTCATGCGTTTGGGCAACAGCAACATGACTTTGGTATCTCTTGGTATGGCCCAGTTATGTTTCTATATTGGTGTGTCTCTGGTGACTTTCTTTTTATTAGAGAGTTCTCTCTCCCTTTTTAGATCTTAAGCTCTTATTAAAGACAGACTTACGCGTTTGTATCCTATTTCCAGTGTGATCCTCATACTGTGGTGGTTTTCAGTGAATTCTAACGATACTGGTGATATCAGGAGGAAGAGGGAGATAAAAATGGAATGTGTCTATGGATGGTACAGAGGGGAAGGGAATGTCCTGTTACAGAAAATTATTAATCAAAAACACTGCACACATATTCAGTGTCTCCCCCCAGTTTTTTTTTTTTTTTTTTTTGCCTATGTTATATTTTGTTTTCTTTTGTAACCTGTGTGGCTATGTTAGTATGTCCTTTTAGAATGCAAACATCCACACATTTTAAGTCTTCTGTTTTAACATTTTTTGAAGAAGGCCTCAGGGGTAATTTTTTTTTTTTTTTTTTTTGCTTCTCTCTATTAGAATTTCTATGAGGCCCTATCAGCTTGTCTTTACAACTATACCACCTTGCTACCCCTGTTTGTGGCAATGAAACCCCAGAACAAATTCAGAGGCACCTCGACAACCCTATCCTTTCTCTTAGGATGGTGACTTATTCTTAAATTCCGCAGATGTTGGCTGTTTCTATATTTCTACGTATCACAGACTTCACTTTCACTTTGAAAAATCAATTGTTCCTTGACCATTTAGTTGGAGTTTTTGACTTCCAATCATATTTTTAGAGTTTAGGTAATGTACTTTCAAATCTTTCTAGTCACAGTATGTATTAATTATGGATATTCTGTGACATAGCCCAGAAATAATTCTAAGGCACTAATGTCAACAGGAAAGCGCAAATTAGAAAGAGAAATATTTTATTCAGACAATTACAAGTTGGTCCTATATTCAAGACTCATAAAAAATGCATAGGTTTTTAGAACCAAAGCACAATGAAATCAAGCAGTCTTAGGTGTGCCCCTGTGGAAATCACTATTATGCAATGAAGGTTTTTACAAACATGAGGATGATGTTTAGGCTGGAAAATATTTATGTAGCTGAACTTTTCTCTAATTGGTTTTCCATTCATGTGGAGGCCCTTTCCTGACTGCAAGCACAGAAATAAAAACTTGGTGTGTCTCTGGTGACTTTCTTTTTATTAGAGAGTTCTCTCTCCCTTTTTAGATCTTAAGCTCTTATTAAAGACAGACTTACGCGTTTGTATCCTATTTCCAGTGTGATCCTCATACTGTGGTGGTTTTCAGTGAATTCTAACGATACTGGTGATATCAGGAGGAAGAGGGAGATAAAAATGGAATGTGTCTATGGATGGTACAGAGGGGAAGGGAATGTCCTGTTACAGAAAATTATTAATCAAAAACACTGCACACATATTCAGTGTCTCCCCCCAGTTTTTTTTTTTTTTTTTTTGCCTATGTTATATTTTGTTTTCTTTTGTAACCTGTGTGGCTATGTTAGTATGTCCTTTTAGAATGCAAACATCCACACATTTTAAGTCTTCTGTTTTAACATTTTTTGAAGAAGGCCTCAGGGGTAATTTTTTTTTTTTTTTTTTTTGCTTCTCTCTATTAGAATTTCTATGAGGCCCTATCAGCTTGTCTTTACAACTATACCACCTTGCTACCCCTGTTTGTGGCAATGAAACCCCAGAACAAATTCAGAGGCACCTCGACAACCCTATCCTTTCTCTTAGGATGGTGACTTATTCTTAAATTCCGCAGATGTTGGCTGTTTCTATATTTCTACGTATCACAGACTTCACTTTCACTTTGAAAAATCAATTGTTCCTTGACCATTTAGTTGGAGTTTTTGACTTCCAATCATATTTTTAGAGTTTAGGTAATGTACTTTCAAATCTTTCTAGTCACAGTATGTATTAATTATGGATATTCTGTGACATAGCCCAGAAATAATTCTAAGGCACTAATGTCAACAGGAAAGCGCAAATTAGAAAGAGAAATATTTTATTCAGACAATTACAAGTTGGTCCTATATTCAAGACTCATAAAAAATGCATAGGTTTTTAGAACCAAAGCACAATGAAATCAAGCAGTCTTAGGTGTGCCCCTGTGGAAATCACTATTATGCAATGAAGGTTTTTACAAACATGAGGATGATGTTTAGGCTGGAAAATATTTATGTAGCTGAACTTTTCTCTAATTGGTTTTTCCATTCATGTGGAGGCCCTTTCCTGACTGCAAGCACAGAAATAAAAACTTGTTTTGCCTAGACAGGGATAATAAACCCACAAGGTTAAAGAGTAACTCAATTAAGTGACACAATATAACCTCATTCCTTCTTGTTGACAGAATTAACAGGTATGGGTCATGTTGTTAGAAATGTTTTTGATTAAAAATTTCTTCTTTTGGGCTTCCCTGGTGGTCCAGTGGGTAAGGACACCGCCTTGCAGTACAAGGAGCACCTGTTCGATCCCTGGCCTGGGAAGATCCCATGTGTCACGGAGCAGCTGGACCGATGTGTCCAACTACCGAGCCAGAGCTCGCGCATACGCCCAGAGCCGGCGCTCTGTGACAACAGAGGCCACTGCAATGAGAGGCCCATACAGACCAAAGAACAAAAGCGGATGAAAATAGAGAAATGAAAGACCAATAGAAGTGGCCAAAAAAAAAAAAAAAAAAGTCTTCTTTTGGTTTGCTTTGGAAGAGTGGCAAGAATAGACTACTCTAAATTCCTAGGTATAACTGCTTATCTGTGGTCTAGTTGTCACAGAACGTGCCTGCTTTGTATTTTCATGAGAATTTTTGTCTGCTATCAGTGGATCTCTACAACATCCCCCAAATGAACTGACTTCTTGAGAGATAGGTGGATGTGGGTGTACACTGAGGCACACAGATAAGCCCTCAGCTAGATAATATCCAGTGTGGGTGACCTGTTTATATGGTTAGACTGGGAAACCTAAAGCATCATCTCTTTTATCATATTAAACTCATCACTTTCCTGTAAGTATCCAAAAGCAATGGAGAATTGCTCCTGTCACTGTTCACAAAAGTGTTTGGTTGAGGGCTATTCTAGCACAGGGGACTCTTTTCACCAGAGATGGGGGCTGTTCCACGTGGCAGGCTCTGTGCACCACCATGCCCACGCCACATCCGCCCTGGAGAGTGGGGGTGGCTGCAGGCCCTGGCCATTGGCTAGAGGGAGTGAGGAAGTAAGGGAGTATGCTGTGTGACTCTCCTGCTCAAAGTTCACTCCAGCCTTTGGGGAGCGCAGAGGCAGGAAGGGGCAGGAGAATGAGCAGGGCGAGTGACGGTGCCACTTGCCACGTGATGGCCCCCGGCCTGGTGGCTTCCTCGTGGGACTGAGAGTCAGGAGACCTGGGTCCCTGCTCTGGATCTCGGCCATAATACCAGACTGTCTGGATCTTCTTGGCCTGTCAAGTGGTGCAGGTGACTACAGCTCTAGCAGTATCATTCAAGGTACTATTACGAATATCAATTAAACCGAAGAGGCTTCAGTGCACACCTTCAGAAGGGCCACAGAGACCACAAAGATCCATCAAGCAGTTCATCTGCATGTAACTATACCTGGTGAAGCATCAAACACAATACTTGCCCACTTCCTGGAATAGTCCTTATCAGTAATGCTTTCTTCAAACCATCATCTAGCTTTTTTGTGCCATTTGTAAATCAACATGATATTTAAACTCTGGGACAAAAATGTAATTTTCCACATTCAAAAATAACACGTTCCTGCAGAGGCACTGTGCGACGGCCTGGAGGGGTGGGATGGGGGGGACTGAGAGGGGGCCAGGGATATACAGATGACTAATCTGGGATTATACATATCTGTAAACAACAGAACTCTGTAAAAATATAAAGTTAAAAAAAATAACACATTTGCTGCATAAATGGGATCTTCCCTAGTGACTGTTATCTGGTGAAGAGAGTATATTGTTAAACTGAAATGTCTTTTTTATGGAGAAAATATTTCTGAGCATTTATTGGTCCAAAATGGAATCAGAAGCAGTGACAGAATCCACTTCTCAACCTCTTCTTAGAGTATCTGGTTTCTCTATCCCAGGCAATGATGTGAGTGGCTGTCTTAGGAGGGAAAGATTTCAAAGTTCAGTTTAATTTCTTGATCTTCCTTTTATAAAACTACTAAGCCCAGAAGAGATGTAAGCTCCTAGAAATGCAGAGACTGAGTGACTGGGTACAAGTTTATTGCTACTAACTTGTTTCATAATCAAGTTTTTGATCAACATTCCTCTAATCTCTTCTTTAACAGTATTTAACATGAGGTAGCTTTGATTTTTTTAAATTAAAAAAACCCAGAAATTTAATTGACTATAGAAAAAAACCCTGATGATTATTAAGTTCTATTTATAGTATTCTAAATTTCCTGCCACACTGTACATTAATACATGTAAGCACATTTCACTTGAAATCAGTGACTATATGCTATTCTGAGTTCTACTCCTTTTCTTAAGTTGACACATACAAATCTTTGAAGTACAGAGTCTACATACTTGTCATTTTTGAAGTACATCTTTTATTAAACAGTGCTAAATTCTCTACTAAACTTATTGAATCAATTTGCAAAGTTGCCCCAAAAGTCAATATGAATAAATGAGCCTCCATAATCTAATGCATATTTAGGCTTTATTATTTTATTCAGTGGGCATCTTATCACTCTTCTAGAGCATACTTATTGATATAATTTTTATATTAAGTGTACACATATGTATCTACTAGCAAGTTAATATTATGCCTCATTTTAGATTTTACTGCTTTATCAAGAACTCTTGGTGCACGTACTTTAAAATTGTATGTCCATCAAACTTCTGGAAGTTGAGGACTTTGTACTCCCTGTTTATTGGGTGTGCTATCTAGACTTTCAACCGGCAGTGGTAGCCAAGTAATTCTCTCTCCCTTGCTACTCAGTAGCCTTCTCTACCTCACATGCCCATCACTGTGTGTAGTACAAAGTGTTTAGCGTTGATTTTTACTAATTCAATAAGCACCACAAAGTACTGACTAAGTTCTAAAAATGATACAACTCAGACTCTAGTTTACAGCACATGAGAAGGTGCATATGACACTCACACAAATCTGTACTGTGTGATGGGTGAGAGAATAAAGACACTTTTCATCCAGCGATGGTTTACAATGTGCATTACTAGCAGCACTAGTGAGAAGCAAGACAAAGCTCTTCAAGTAAAACTCTTCATTCATTCCCATTTTGGAGTAGCCTTGCCTAAACCTTACTATCAGAATAAGCAAAACTTCAGTTTAATTTCTTGATTTTTTTGAAATGTAAGCTCCTAGAAATGCAGAGACTGAGTGACTGGGTACAAGTTTATTGCTACTAACTTGTTTCATAATCAAGTTTTTGATCAACATTCCTCTAATCTCTTCTTTAACAGTATTTAACATGAGGTAGCTTTGATTTTTAAATTAAAAACCCAGAAATTTAATTGACTATAGAAAAACCCTGATGATTATTAAGTTCTATTTATAGTATTCTAAATTTCCTGCCACACTGTACATTAATACATGTAAGCACATTTCACTTGAAATCAGTGACTATATGCTATTCTGAGTTCTACTCCTTTTCTTAAGTTGACACATACAAATCTTTGAAGTACAGAGTCTACATACTTGTCATTTTTGAAGTACATCTTTTATTAAACAGTGCTAAATTCTCTACTAAACTTATTGAATCAATTTGCAAAGTTGCCCCAAAAGTCAATATGAATAAATGAGCCTCCATAATCTAATGCATATTTAGGCTTTATTATTTTATTCAGTGGGCATCTTATCACTCTTCTAGAGCATACTTATTGATATAATTTTTATATTAAGTGTACACATATGTATCTACTAGCAAGTTAATATTATGCCTCATTTTAGATTTTACTGCTTTATCAAGAACTCTTGGTGCACGTACTTTAAAATTGTATGTCCATCAAACTTCTGGAAGTTGAGGACTTTGTACTCCCTGTTTATTGGGTGTGCTATCTAGACTTTCAACCGGCAGTGGTAGCCAAGTAATTCTCTCTCCCTTGCTACTCAGTAGCCTTCTCTACCTCACATGCCCATCACTGTGTGTAGTACAAAGTGTTTAGCGTTGATTTTTACTAATTCAATAAGCACCACAAAGTACTGACTAAGTTCTAAAAATGATACAACTCAGACTCTAGTTTACAGCACATGAGAAGGTGCATATGACACTCACACAAATCTGTACTGTGTGATGGGTGAGAGAATAAAGACACTTTTCATCCAGCGATGGTTTACAATGTGCATTACTAGCAGCACTAGTGAGAAGCAAGACAAAGCTCTTCAAGTAAAACTTCATTCATTCATTCCCATTTTTGGAGTAGCCTCTGCCTACACAGCACTATAGCACACACTGTGAGAAACAGAGAGATGGGCTTGCTGAGTAGTTTACATTTATGGCTGAGAAGGCCATAGGAAATGCTAACACAAATAACTACTATACCTCATGGACTCTAGCAGGTACCCTAAGAGCAAAGACAACAAGTGGGCTAAGCAAGGCAGAGAGACAGGGCATTTATCTCTGGAAAGATGGAGGAGAATGCTTTCAGCTTGGTCTTTACAGGATGACTGAACTTGAACAGACACATGAGAACAGTATAAGCAAAGTAACATAAGCAAAAAGGAGGACAGGAGTACATGTAGGCTCTACAGACAGTTGGACAGAAAGAAGGATGATTGGTTAGTGGGTGAAAACAACGCAGCGGAAGAGTGAGGCCAGATCACAGAAGGCCATGAATGGTAAACCAAGGGCTCAGCATGGGAGTCAGCCAGCCAGCCAAAGGGAGTCCATGGAACAGTCATGCAATTGCCTCCGGAAGACTCCAAAAGGAGGCAAGATGGGCTGAGGGAAGTGAGGATGGAATGGGAGACTAGCATAACTACCATGCATGGATAAGAGGAAGCTGGGCTTGAAGAAGGAGAGTGGACAGGAAGGCATATTAAGAGAGAGACTGGAGTTATAAAATGGAATTTAACAAGCAGTATTATATATACTGCACATATCTGAGTGGAATTTAGAAAAAAAAATTACACAATCAGTTTTCTGTGGAAAGTTTATAGATTTTTTTCTACAGATCTAATATGTACAATTAGGATTATTAAAAATTCCAGGTAAAAACACTTATTGTGATAGCCCTCATTCTTCAATTTCAGCATAAAGAAATGGCCTTGACCTGAAGAAAATTATATTCATCGGTTAGTCTTTTGATAACACTGTGTTCAAATTTTAAATTAAAGAGATGGAAACGTCAGTTCTATGTTTTCAATATGAAATTTGATTTTCAAACACCAGTGTTGTAAAGTGGCCCTTTATAGAGAATTTGTAGCACTCCCTGTAAGTCCTTTGTATTTTAAACCACAGGTGCTGTGTTCCCACTTACTTGAAGAGATGAAATTGATGTCCTGAGTCACTGCCAGACATTTGTAACCAAGGCTTTCAATGGCAGCAGCTGCTCTGGATTTCAATTCTCTCAAGCAAACGCATAACACAGTGTGAGCTCTGGGTAATGACTTAGGAGAGAGGAAATGAGGAAGACAAGGAAAGGAGGAGGTGTAGTCTAAAGGCCATGCTTTTTTGTGAAGTATTCACATACCCAATTTCCAGTCTAAGACTGGGTAGCTGACACACAAAGTGCTCACCTCCTTACAAGCAGAACTAAGCCAAATAAAAGGAAGTTTAAAAAAAAATAAGCCTTAAGTAAATGTGGAATCATCCATTAAGGACTCTGGCAGCCAACTGGTGCTTACCTGAGAAATCAAGCGCCCCACTCCTCTCTGATGCTGTCCTTTCAACAATGACAAACATTTTAGTGTCTGTGTGTCCCAGACATGAATAGCTGCATCTCTTCCAACCTTAAATAACAGGATAAACACTTATAATTTATAACACTTAAAATTATAATAAGAATGACTTTGTTCCTTAGACTCAAGTCAAAATCCACACATATGGAGAATAGGAATACCCTGGGAAATCATCTGGTTCAAACGCCTCTGTTTTCCAGATGAGGAAGCTGAGGAACCAAGAGCCTAAGGGTCTTGTTCCAGCATTAAGCGGTGCCAGCATAGCTCAGCCTGGTGTATGGCTTCGAGTTAAGGGACACTTAAAACTCTAGTACAAACTTCTGCTGGGCTTTGTTTTGCTAGTTAGGTCTACTCTTCCCTCCCAGCTTCTCAACTCTAAACGCCATTCCACTCTTTGGTCAAGAAATTCTGCTGTACGTTTTCATGACATGAACCTCAGAGTGCTTTTACTCACTTCAATTTTATACCCACTTCAAGAAGCCCTGGCCCAGCTTCTCCCTCAGGGAAGTGAAAATTTCACGGCTTAACTAAGTCATTAAGTGGCTTCTCCTCAAGGGGGCACAGCTTCTATCACACCAATTCCCAACAACAAAGAAAATTGGTTTTCCTCACTTATAATACATAGGAGGAAAAAACAAAAAACACTCTGTTGGGTGTAATGACTCTAAAAGGAAAAAACCCAAAGTCACGTGATGCCTGAGTCACTGCCAGACATTTGTAACCAAGGCTTTCAATGGCAGCAGCTGCTCTGGATTTCAATTCTCTCAAGCAAACGCATAACACAGTGTGAGCTCTGGGTAATGACTTAGAGAGAGGAAATGAGGAAGACAAGGAAAGGAGGAGGTGTAGTCTAAAGGCCATGCTTTTTTGTGAAGTATTCACATACCCAATTTCCAGTCTAAGACTGGGTAGCTGACACACAAAGTGCTCACCTCCTTACAAGCAGAACTAAGCCAAATAAAAGGAAGTTTAAAAAAAAATAAGCCTTAAGTAAATGTGGAATCATCCATTAAGGACTCTGGCAGCCAACTGGTGCTTACCTGAGAAATCAAGCGCACACACTCCTCTCTGATGCTGTCCTTTCAACAATGACAAACATTTTAGTGTCTGTGTGTCCCAGACATGAATAGCTGCATCTCTTCCAACCTTAAATAACAGGATAAACACTTATAATTTATAACACTTAAAATTATAATAAGAATGACTTTGTTCCTTAGACTCAAGTCAAAATCCACACATATGGAGAATAGGAATACCCTGGGAAATCATCTGGTTCAAACGCCTCTGTTTTCCAGATGAGGAAGCTGAGGAACCAAGAGCCTAAGGGTCTTGTTCCAGCATTAAGGCGGGTGCCAGCATAGCTCAGCCTGGTGTATGGCTTCGAGTTAAGGGACACTTAAAACTCTAGTACAAACTTCTGCTGGGCTTTGTTTTGCTAGTTAGGTCTACTCTTCCCTCCCAGCTTCTCAACTCTAAACGCCATTCCACTCTTTGGTCAAGAAATTCTGCTGTACGTTTTCATGACATGAACCTCAGAGTGCTTTTACTCACTTCAATTTTATACCCACTTCAAGAAGCCCTGGCCCAGCTTCTCCCTCAGGGAAGTGAAAATTTCACGGCTTAACTAAGTCATTAAGTGGCTTCTCCTCAAGGGGGCACAGCTTCTATCACACCAATTCCCAACAACAGAGAAAATTGGTTTTCCTCACTTATAATACATAGGAGGAAAAAAAAAACAACAAAAAAACACTCTGTTGGGTGTAATGACTCTAAAAGGAAAAATGGACGTTAAGTCACGTATGTAACTCAGCAGAGTCAGCCCAACTCCTGCACTGGCCTGTGGAGGCCCAGTCACCCCAGGAGAGGCTACTGGTTTGCCTCCCACTGATTAGTGTAGAGTGTGGTAGTTCCTCAGGTGTTTACATAAAGAATCAATCTCTGGCATTTCTTTCAAAGGAAAGCTATAAAATACTCATGAATCAAGCATCATCTGTTTCCAAAAAAAAGACAAAAAGGGGGAGGGGGCAGTAAAAGTGAAAAGGCAAAGCAGTGATCAATTACTTCTAAAATTTAATGTCAGCTAAGGCAGAATAGATGGTCTATCTGCAGTTTGAGGAGAAGCAAATCAGTGTTTCAGTTAATGGTTCTTCCCTTTTGGGGGACTGTAATCGTTTTACAAATAATATAAGTGCTATGAACTCTTTCCCCACCAAATGCACATTTGTGAGGGCTGACTTCCTGCATGCCCTCAGTTTTATCCATGGATCTAAAAACATCAGGCTACAGACCCTGTTCTAAGACCTGTACCTCCTGCTAAGTCTCAGGTATAATCTGGTGTCTCATTTTAATCTTTGACCCTCATATGGTAGTTTTTCTTAGAATTTGCCACTTAGATGTTGAAGATCAGGGGAAATAGTTCCTACAGTTAGAAGTTCATGATAAAACCAAACAAAAATGTAATCTATACCTTTGTAGGAAAGAGCACTATACTTAAAATACTGTTGACAGTATTATTGCTTTATCGACAAGATAAAAATTTGAGTTTATCAGATTCTTTGTTGGCTGAATTGACATTTGCCCCTCTGCTTTCCCATACAAAATGAGTGAACATAGGGCTCTGTTTTGAGTCGCTTTTCAATTATAGACTCAATCCAAAGTTTAGGCATTTTGAAATGGTTCAGGCAAATTTTAGTTTTTGAAGGCTAAAATATAAAATAATAAATGAGTTAATATGACTTTAAGTCCTTTAAAAATAACTATACACTAGATGTTAAACTATGGTTCATTCAGTAACAACATTGAAAACCTAGGATATACTAAGTTTTGGATAAACAGTAATGAGGAAAACATAGCAAGACTTCATGGAACTTGTTAGTTTCACCTAATTCTATTCACGGATTTCATCATGTAAGAATAAGAATCCCTCAAAGGCTTCTGAGAAGTGCTGGAATGTATTGGTTGATTCTCCCGCCATCATGAAATGATCCAGCATTCACTGCACCTTCAACTTCCCACCTCAGGTTTACTCCTACCAAGTAATTCCTGAATTTCTTATATGTAAACTGAGTTCAAAACTAAACCCTCCCTCACTGGCTAAATCCCCATCTTACAGGGGAGATACACACCTGCCCAGTGGCCACGTAGTCCTTCACCGGATGGATGGTCAGACTGAGAATGTCATCATCGTGGCCCAGGTACAGCCTCTGTGAGTGTTGCTGCCGATTGTACACGACAGCGACTGCAGCAATGTGATAGACCACTTCTCCAGCTTGTGTGTAGAACAGATTGTTTCGACAGTCGTAGCCCCTGTAACTGAGGCACAGGTCCAAGAAAAGCACAGTAGTTCAATAAGCAGTGAACGAACAGAGCAGAAGTCGTGAGAAGATAAAGCTAATGTGCTAACATGAACCTGGACGAGTAGAACCCAGGTGTCTCCACAGCTGCCTGTGACAGTGATCTTCAGTGGGGGTGTGAGGACCTCTGAGGGCACGTGATGACTTTCAAAGGTGCAAGTGGACACTAATCATTTTAACAGAATCTATTTCCAGATTCTCAGTACTGTGCTTTCTCTTATAACTGATCAGTCTGAGAACAGACCTGGGATGAGGTACATATCTTAGTATCGGTAAAAATTTGAGTTTATCAGATTCTTTGTTGGCTGAATTGACATTTGCCCCTCTGCTTTCCCATACAAAATGAGTGAACATAGGGCTCTGTTTTGAGTCGCTTTTCAATTATAGACTCAATCCAAAGTTTAGGCATTTTGAAATGGTTCAGGCAAATTTTAGTTTTGAAGGCTAAAATATAAACTAATAACTGAGTTAATATGACTTTAAGTCCTTTAAAAATAACTATACACTAGATGTTAAACTATGGTTCATTCAGTAACAACATTGAAAACCTAGGATATACTAAGTTTTGGATAAACAGTAATGAGGAAAACATAGCAAGACTTCATGGAACTTGTTAGTTTCACCTAATTCTATTCACGGATTTCATCATGTAAGAATAAGAATCCCTCAAAGGCTTCTGAGAAGTGCTGGAATGTATTGGTTGATTCTCCCGCCATCATGAAATGATCCAGCATTCACTGCACCTTCAACTTCCCACCTCAGGTTTACTCCTACCAAGTAATTCCTGAATTTCTTATATGTAAACTGAGTTCAAAACTAAACCCTCCCTCACTGGCTAAATCCCCATCTTACAGGGGAGATACACACCTGCCCAGTGGCCACGTAGTCCTTCACCGGATGGATGGTCAGACTGAGAATGTCATCATCGTGGCCCAGGTACAGCCTCTGTGAGTGTTGCTGCCGATTGTACACGACAGCGACTGCAGCAATGTGATAGACCACTTCTCCAGCTTGTGTGTAGAACAGATTGTTTCGACAGTCGTAGCCCCTGTAACTGAGGCACAGGTCCAAGAAAAGCACAGTAGTTCAATAAGCAGTGAACGAACAGAGCAGAAGTCGTGAGAAGATAAAGCTAATGTGCTAACATGAACCTGGACGAGTAGAACCCAGGTGTCTCCACAGCTGCCTGTGACAGTGATCTTCAGTGGGGGTGTGAGGACCTCTGAGGGCACGTGATGACTTTCAAAGGTGCAAGTGGACACTAATCATTTTAACAGAATCTATTTCCAGATTCTCAGTACTGTGCTTTCTCTTATAACTGATCAGTCTGAGAACAGACCTGGGATGAGGTACAGGCTTTCCTTTCCCACCTCCCATTTCCTACTTGCTGTCCTCCCAATTTAGGAAGTCATTCCTCCCATCCATCTTACTATGGAATCTTACTATGGTGTATTACCATTGGATGTTAAACTTTCCAGGGACACCAGACAAATACAGGTGCGGACAGATGGTACAAATGAACAACTCTGAGTAAGAAATCTCTTTGCAAGTCAAGTGACTTCCAGTTTTCTGTTTCTAACAAAACTGAAGACTAATTGAGCTGAACTGTCAGCTGATGGATCATTAAGCTACATTTTTGTGTGATATATCAAAATCACAATATATATATTTTTGGCCTTTAACTCAAGAGGAATTTAAAGAATTGATTACCATTGCTGTGATAAAACTGCCTTTATTCTCATCTACTTAATTAAGTAGATATGAATAAGTTTTCTTAGTGTTTATATTAAAAAGTGAAAAACTGGGACAGATTCAATTCTAAACTGTATTACTCTCTAGCAATAAGTTGGAGAAGGGAATGGCTACCCATTACAGTATTCTTGCCTGGAGAATCCCAGAGACAGAGGAGCCTGGTGGGCTACGAGTCCATGGGGTCACAATGAGTCAGACATGACTGAGTAACTAACACTTTCAACTAGCAATAAGAAAGAAATATGCACATATTCTTGAAATCATTGAAAAATTCTATTAAAATAATCTTTCCTATAAAATCTTTATGCTTAATAACTGTTAATCAGAATTTATACTACATTTATGTTCATTTGACCAGCTACTTATTACTAATATTAACAGTTATAACAATAATTAAGTCCAGAAAAAATGTGTTCATGCTTACAGCAGCACTATCCAATAGAAATATCATGTAAATCACATAGGTAATTGAAAAGTTTCTAAATGTCACAATTCAAAAATGGAAAGGAACAAATGAAATTTATCTGAACATTTAACTCAATATGTCTAAAACATTATCATGTCCATCTGTAATCAATATAAAACATTATAACGTGCTACCTTCTTATTTTCACGTCAACTCTTCAAAATCTGGTGTGCATTTTCTATATATAGCATGTCTTAATTGAGAACAGCCACATTTCAAGTGTTCATTGGCTACAAGTAGATACTGTACTGGATAGCACAGAGTTAGAGAATTATGGTCACAGGGAATTAAGTTTAATTTGAAACTTATAGATATATTTTTCCCTTGTTGAAATTATGACAGGGTGATCAATAAAAGACTTACAAGCATAAAGATAACGTATTAGGGTAAGATTCTATAGGAGAACAGAAATACAGATTTATGGTTTTTTTTTAAACTGATAATGATGGAAGTCAAATATCTATGGCATTTAAGTTCTATTAGAACCATTTAAATAAATAATGTGAGCATTTATAAAACACTAGATATTATACTCTTCACTTAAGTTTAGGTTGAAAAATCTTAGATGTCATCTTCAAGTGTGGAAGGTTATACACGATTTTCAAAATTCCGGTCACTCAGTTGTGTCATACTCTTTGAGACCCCATGGACTACAGTTCACTAGTCAACTCAGTTCGTGGAATTTTCCAGGCAAGAATACTGCAGTGGGGCTTCCCTGGTGGTCCAGTGGGTAAAGAGTCCGCCTTGCAATGCAAGGGGCACTGGTTCCATCCCTGGCCTGGGAGGATCCCACGTGCCGCGGAGCAGCTGGACTGGTGTGTCCAATTATGAGCCCACACTCTGGAGTACCTGTGCCCAGAGCCAGTGTGCTGCGGTGAGAGAGGCCACTGCAATGGGAGACCCACACAGACCAAAAAATAAAGATGGATGAAAATAAATAAATAATAAACCAATAAAAGAGGCCAAATTAAAAAAAAAAAAAGAATACTGGAGTGGGTTTCCATTTCCTTCTCTGGGGGATCTTCCTGACCCAGGGATTAAGCCCAGGTCTTCCACATTGCAAGCAGATTTTTTATTGTCTGAACCACCAGGGAAGCCTGGGATACATGTGAACAAAAATGTTTGAAAGAAAGGTTGTCCTGAGAAAGCCAAGCTGAACAGAGCAGAAGTTATGGGATGAAGAAAGTGGAGATACTCAGGATGAAATGAATTAACAGGGAGTGACAGTAACACATGCATCATGAAAGCACATGAAGTGTGAAAAATCTAGACATGCACACTGAGATGGTCACCGAACACGGAGAAAACTGCACAGAGCCACGGTTAAAATATTAACCACAAGTAAGTGTAAGCTGCAGAAGAGAGCCAGCCTGAAGTGGGACAGCCCTAAGAATAAAGATGACAAGTTGAATAGCTGGTGACAAGCCACCCACCCGTGTATGAACTGGAGTTTCAGGCTGTCCTCAGGAGCCTTTTCTCGTTTGAGGAAGGGCACTGCGTGGTTTTTCTCTTTACTTTGTTGCTTTAGCTGAGGTAGATCTTCTTTGTAAACCTTCAAGGGTAACAGAAACATTTAGTTAGAGACTCTTTAGTCTCAAACACATAGATATCTTGACATTCTCAGGAAACAGTTAATTGTATGAAATCAAGTTTTGAAAACATGAGAAACTAAAAGTGGTCACAAAATGAAAAGGGCATTATATAACAATAAAGGGGTCAACTTATCAAGAATATAAAACAATGGGAAATACTTATGCACCTGACATCAGAGGATCTAAATATATAAAGCATTTATTAACAACTAAAAGAAGAAATAAATATCAATATAATTGGGAAATGTAAAGCCCAACTCTCAACAATAATTGATCAGCCAGATAAGCAATAATGAAATAGCAGATTTGAACACTACAGACTAAAAGAATTGATGTTTTCAAACTGTGGTGCTGGAGAAGACTCTTGAAAGTCCCTTCTATTGCAAGGAGATCAAACCAGTGAATCTTAAAGGAAATCAACCCTGAATACCCATTGGAAGGATTGATGCTAAAGTTGAACCTCCAATACTTTGGCCACCTGATGTCAACAGGCAACTCATTGAAAAAGACCCTGATGCTGGGAAAGACTGAAGGCAAGAGGAGAAGGGGATAACAGAGGATGAGATGGTTGGATGGCATCACTGATTTGGACAAATTTGGACAAACTCAGGAAGATGGTGGGGGAAAGGGAGGCCTGGTGTGCTGTAGTCCATGGAGTCACAAAGAGTTGGACAAGAGTTGGCAACCAAACTAATAACAGACTAAATATCATAACAAACAAATATAGAACATTTCATCTATCAGCAGCAGAACACACATTCTTCCCAAGCACAAAAAGGACCTTTTCTAATGTACACCAATGCCTAATTTATGTTGATGTATAGCAGAAATGAAACCAGTATTATAAAGCAATCATCAATTAAAAAAATAAAAAATAAAAAAAAATTAAAAAAAGGACCTTTTCTAGATCATGTTAGACCACAAAATTAGGCTCATTAATTTAAAGGAAACTAAAATCATATCAAGTATATTTTCTGACTGCTACTGTATGAAGCTAGAAATAAACAATAGGAAGAAAGCTGGGAAAGTCATAAATAAGTAGGAATTAACACATTTCTGAACAACTACTGGATCAAAGAAGAGATCAAAAAGGAAATTAAATATGACACAAATGAAAATGGAAACAACACATCAGAACTTAAAGGACATACCAAAAGCATTTCAAGGGGAAATTTTGTAGTTAATAAACATATCCAGTAAGAAAAAGTATAGATCTCAGATACAAGGAGCCAAAAAAAAAAAAAAAAGGATTTACTTAGGACACTAAATCCAAAGTTAGTAGAAGAAAGGAAATAATAGAGATTAGCACAGAAATACATGAAAAAGAGAACAGGAAAACTGTAGAGAAGATTAACAAAACTAAGAGTACAGTTTCTTTGAAACAACAAATGAAATTGAAAACACGAGACATAAGACTGAATTTTACTTTCTTCTAATAAACAAAACTAACTTTGAAGTATCTTTTAAATCACTGGGATTTAAAAGAATTCTTTAGAAAATTTGGCTGTTATATTTTTAAATCGATTTATATCTAGAAAGCATAATGCTATTTTTCCAATAAATCAGAAAGAAAATTATTAAATAAAATTATCAATAAAATATAATTTAATTTTTTAATAATTTCTTCTAAGGCAAGAAATCTCTTAGATCCAGATGTGATAAATGTGGCCTCAATCATTAAATTACAAATTGATTTAATAAAATATAATTTAAGGGAGGCCTGGTGTGCTGTAGTCCATGGAGTCACAAAGAGTTGGACAAGAGTTGGCAACCAAACTAATAACAGACTAAATATCATAACAAACAAATATAGAACATTTCATCTATCAGCAGCAGAACACACATTCTTCCCAAGCACAAAAAGGACCTTTTCTAATGTACACCAATGCCTAATTTATGTTGATGTATAGCAGAAATGAAACCAGTATTATAAAGCAATCATCAATTAAAAAAATAAAAAATAAAAAAAAATTAAAAAAAGGACCTTTTCTAGATCATGTTAGACCACAAAATTAGGCTCATTAATTTAAAGGAAACTAAAATCATATCAAGTATATTTTCTGACTGCTACTGTATGAAGCTAGAAATAAACAATAGGAAGAAAGCTGGGAAAGTCATAAATAAGTAGGAATTAACACATTTCTGAACAACTACTGGATCAAAGAAGAGATCAAAAAGGAAATTAAATATGACACAAATGAAAATGGAAACAACACATCAGAACTTAAAGGACATACCAAAAGCATTTCAAGGGGAAATTTTGTAGTTAATAAACATATCCAGTAAGAAAAAGTATAGATCTCAGATACAAGGAGCCAAAAAAAAAAAAAAAAGGATTTACTTAGGACACTAAATCCAAAGTTAGTAGAAGAAAGGAAATAATAGAGATTAGCACAGAAATACATGAAAAAGAGAACAGGAAAACTGTAGAGAAGATTAACAAAACTAAGAGTACAGTTTCTTTGAAACAACAAATGAAATTGAAAACACGAGACATAAGACTGAATTTTACTTTCTTCTAATAAACAAAACTAACTTTGAAGTATCTTTTAAATCACTGGGATTTAAAAGAATTCTTTAGAAAATTTGGCTGTTATATTTTTAAATCGATTTATATCTAGAAAGCATAATGCTATTTTTCCAATAAATCAGAAAGAAAATTATTAAATAAAATTATCAATAAAATATAATTTAATTTTTTAATAATTTCTTCTAAGGCAAGAAATCTCTTGATGATCCAGATGTGATAAATGTGGCCTCACAAATCATGATAATCACTCTTGGGAACTATTTTTCTTTTATGATCCTGTGAATCTGTCAGATGAGACTCAGATATAGAGCAAAGCTCTTGGTCTAACCTAGGACCTAAAATATGCTGTTGACTGAGAGAACATTCCCTATAGTTTAATTTAAATGTGAATAAAAATCAGTCTTTTGTCTACCATGTACTTATGCCCTACTATCAAGAAATAAAAATTTAATACATTTAAATCAAATCTAATTCATAATTTCTCATCTTCATAAAGGAAAGTTTTCATTTAATCAAAATATATTACAAAAATAATCTTGAAATCATGAAAATATTATAATGAAATTCTTATTTAAGATTTGACCAAAAATCATTAAAAAAAACAAGTCAGACATGTCTCATTTCTGCCTTGTCTATTACAGATGCAATGAACTAAGCTTTTAAAATCCAGTGATTATTATTCATCTGAATTCATGACGCTTTCATCAGCTTATCAACCACCAACCATAGAGAAGCGAATTCTAGTCTCAGCATTTCTACTGTTTATTTGAACAAGTTTCGTAACCTCTGTGGGCTCAAAGTACCATCAGTAGAACAGAATTCCTACTCAGGAATAACTCAGGAATCAAATTCAGATATCATGAATCAAACAACAAAGATGAAATCTTTAGAAAGTAAGTTGTCAGGAGTGAGTGAGTGACAGACTCCAAGACACCATGGACTGTACGTAGCCTGTCAGGCTCCTCTGTCCATGGAATTCTCCAGGCAACAATACTGGAGTGGGTTACCATTTCCTTCTCCAGGGATCTTCCCGACCCAGGGATCAAACACGAGTCTCCTGAACTGCAGGAGGATTCAGGTGTCAGGGATAATATACAAATCCTAGGCATGAATTTCAATCAAGTCATTCCTTTTCATTTTTAACTGGTATCATTTTATTAAATAAAAAACATCCCAACTAAAAAAGTGGCTCTTCTCTTTCTTTTTTCCTAAACTGTATGTTCATTTTGCTTCCCCTTTTCATTGTTCACTCCATTTTACCTTGATATTAGGATATAATATTGTTCAATATTTGCATATTTCCACACTAAGAATTTCCATAGCATAATGTATTGTATCAACACACAGTCAAACTGATTTAGTCTTAAAGTTAACCTAAACCATCAGTTGGACTATATTTGTGCTAATCTAACTTTTCAAATACTGAATCAGTGAGTGACAATTACAGGCTAGGGGAAAAGAAGTCATCATCTGAAAAGTTGTACATTCAGCGTTTATGTAGGGGCAAAGCTAAGGGCACATAGAAAGTACACTTTGGAGAGAAGCCTGAATCCACTTTCTTACTCTAACACTACAGGCAATGTAGACGCGGGCAAAGTACTTAACCTCTCAGAGGTTACTGGTGGGGTTGGATCTGGTGTACGTAAAGCACAGGATCTGGCCCCACAGAGACACTCGATACATGGCAGCTGCCATAGCCCTGTGGTAAGTTTCCGTGGGCAATACTGACAGATGCTGTCTCTGAAATTTGAAATCTTATTCACTCCATGTTCATGTATGGAATCTGCTTCACATACCTCTGTTAAATGACAAGGAAGAAAATAGAACCTCTAGAGTTATTACCATTAAGAAGGCGATACATGTCCAGATTCCAATGAAGGACTGTACATTTAATACACACTCTTCACTGCTGAGATTAAATAACTATTTTCAAAAATGCAGGACCTAATTAGTGATAATTGTCCAACTGTTTTTTTTAACTAAGGATGATTTCTGACTAGACAGAAAATGTGCATTGCATTTGGGCTTTTACTTTAATTAAATGGATAATGGTCTCCATAGGCTAAGAGAGACATGAGGACAACAGCTCATTTGCAAACTACCATGTCTTGGATGTTCCATATTCGATAAAGAAAGCACATGCTTTAATGATTTGCTAAGAAAATGAAAAAAAGTATAACCTACTTACATGTTTTTCTGTAACAGATATATTAAAGTTTTAGCTGCTAGGAAGGCAAAAAACCCAAACTGTCATGGGTTCTGCTTTAAAATTTGCTACCACCTTCTCCTTAAAAATTTTTACTGATACGATATAATATTGTTCAATATTTGCATATTTCCACACTAAGAATTTCCATAGCATAATGTATTGTATCAACACACAGTCAAACTGATTTAGTCTTAAAGTTAACCTAAACCATCAGTTGGACTATATTTGTGCTAATCTAACTTTTCAAATACTGAATCAGTGAGTGACAATTACAGGCTAGGGGAAAAGAAGTCATCATCTGAAAAGTTGTACATTCAGCGTTTATGTAGGGGCAAAGCTAAGGGCACATAGAAAGTACACTTTGGAGAGAAGCCTGAATCCACTTTCTTACTCTAACACTACAGGCAATGTAGACGCGGGCAAAGTACTTAACCTCTCAGAGGTTACTGGTGGGGTTGGATCTGGTGTACGTAAAGCACAGGATCTGGCCCCACAGAGACACTCGATACATGGCAGCTGCCATAGCCCTGTGGTAAGTTTCCGTGGGCAATACTGACAGATGCTGTCTCTGAAATTTGAAATCTTATTCACTCCATGTTCATGTATGGAATCTGCTTCACATACCTCTGTTAAATGACAAGGAAGAAAATAGAACCTCTAGAGTTATTACCATTAAGAAGGCGATACATGTCCAGATTCCAATGAAGGACTGTACATTTAATACACACTCTTCACTGCTGAGATTAAATAACTATTTTCAAAAATGCAGGACCTAATTAGTGATAATTGTCCAACTTTTTTTTTTTAACTAAGGATGATTTCTGACTAGACAGAAAATGTGCATTGCATTTGGGCTTTTACTTTAATTAAATGGATAATGGTCTCCATAGGCTAAGAGAGACATGAGGACAACAGCTCATTTGCAAACTACCATGTCTTGGATGTTCCATATTCGATAAAGAAAGCACATGCTTTAATGATTTGCTAAGAAAATGAAAAAAAGTATAACCTACTTACATGTTTTTCTGTAACAGATATATTAAAGTTTTAGCTGCTAGGAAGGCAAAAAACCCAAACTGTCATGGGTTCTGCTTTAAAATTTGCTACCACCTTCTCCTTAAAAATTTTTACTGATACGATCCAGTAAAAGCCTTATTTCAAATCTGCATTTAAAGACAAGAAGTCAGCAATTTTATTAATTTTTTCTTGATTTTCTTCTGCCTAAGTACAAACCAATTTTAGTGCAGTGCCTGAATTGAATGAGATTGAGATTTGAGGTAATAAGGCACTTGTCATAAGGTTCCCTATTTACTGACCTGGCGATCATAATTGATTTGAGTTTCTTGCTCAATATCAGAGTCCAACTCCGGCACATCAGATAAATCCGAATCAGATTCTTCACTGTAGGAATCAGTGCCACCGTCTGCAGAAACACCCCACGAGAAACAAACAGAAATTCTGAGACTCTAATTGGCTAAAAATTTTATTTAAAATATTTTCTTTCTTCCATCCTATTCAGGTCAATAAAAATAACTACACCATTATTTTTATTTGCTGTAGATTCTTAAAACATCTTTTTTCTTTTATCTTTTGGTTAAGTTCAGCATACTTCCCACCCTCTTTCTATGAGTATTAACAGACTAGCATAACTCCCTGTACCATTTCCACACTTGTATGAGATAATGGATCTTTGGGCTTTAAATCTTATTTTCGAATAGAGAAAAGGGGGAAAGGGGGCAGGTTTTACTAAGGAGAAAGCAGGGTCAGAAGAAAATCCAACCACTCATTCAATAAAAACCCTCTTTAAAAGCCTGTTAACATGTCAGGCAAGTCCTGGTAACTGATATGGTCAAAACTGCTGCAGAACCTCTCCCAATAAAAACCATCTCCTCACATAGTCCATGGTCATCCCTGCTGACAGCACAGGAAATCAAAGGACTATTATGTATCTGTTGACCTGGAACACAGCTGATCCTCACTGGATCAGTCTTTGAGCCCTATTTGGGGGACAACTCCTATTCCAAATGTTACCTTGTCGCCTGACCCAACAGCCCCATCACCTGTCGGAATCATCCTAAGGAGGCTGAAATGTATGTGTCCATGTTACTTTCAAAAGTTAATTCTTCATGTAAACCTTAGACTTTCAGCTTTCATTTAGTATAAGTAAAATCCTTTGAAGGAAATTATGACCTATATTCAACTGAAAATTTGCTACCACCTTCTCCTTAAAAATTTTTACTGATACGATCCAGTAAAAGCCTTATTTCAAATCTGCATTTAAAGACAAGAAGTCAGCAATTTTATTAATTTTTTCTTGATTTTCTTCTGCCTAAGTACAAACCAATTTTAGTGCAGTGCCTGAATTGAATGAGATTGAGATTTGAGGTAATAAGGCACTTGTCATAAGGTTCCCTATTTACTGACCTGGCGATCATAATTGATTTGAGTTTCTTGCTCAATATCAGAGTCCAACTCCGGCACATCAGATAAATCCGAATCAGATTCTTCACTGTAGGAATCAGTGCCACCGTCTGCAGAAACACCCCACGAGAAACAAACAGAAATTCTGAGACTCTAATTGGCTAAAAATTTTATTTAAAATATTTTCTTTCTTCCATCCTATTCAGGTCAATAAAAATAACTACACCATTATTTTTATTTGCTGTAGATTCTTAAAACATCTTTTTTCTTTTATCTTTTGGTTAAGTTCAGCATACTTCCCACCCTCTTTCTATGAGTATTAACAGACTAGCATAACTCCCTGTACCATTTCCACACTTGTATGAGATAATGGATCTTTGGGCTTTAAATCTTATTTTCGAATAGAGAAAAGGGGAAGGGTGCAGGTTTTACTAAGGAGAAAGCAGGGTCAGAAGAAAATCCAACCACTCATTCAATAAAAACCCTCTTTAAAAGCCTGTTAACATGTCAGGCAAGTCCTGGTAACTGATATGGTCAAAACTGCTGCAGAACCTCTCCCAATAAAAACCATCTCCTCACATAGTCCATGGTCATCCCTGCTGACAGCACAGGAAATCAAAGGACTATTATGTATCTGTTGACCTGGAACACAGCTGATCCTCACTGGATCAGTCTTTGAGCCCTATTTGGGGGACAACTCCTATTCCAAATGTTACCTTGTCGCCTGACCCAACAGCCCCATCACCTGTCGGAATCATCCTAAGGAGGCTGAAATGTATGTGTCCATGTTACTTTCAAAAGTTAATTCTTCATGTAAACCTTAGACTTTCAGCTTTCATTTAGTATAAGTAAAATCCTTTGAAGGAAATTATCCAACTGACCTATATTCAACTGATCTATAGCTCATAACTTCTTTAAAAAACATTTAAATTTATTGTAGGAATGCATTTTTCAAAATGGCTTGAACTCCTTACCCTCAGAAGAGATATTAGAGCATGACAAGAAATTTTATTAAAAGATAAAGACAAATGGATATTGAAAATTTACTACTGGTTTTACCCTGAGGTGCAGTTTCCAGCAGGCCATTGCTGACACCTTCTGGAATAAATCTCCACTGGAAAACTGAGTGGTCAGCCCCTCCTGTGCTTAATACCCACTGGAAGTCATGAGACCAGCGGACATTTGTGACATGTGCAGAATGGCCCACATACTTTCTAAATTTGGCTCCTGCAAAGATATTATTGAGAAGATTAGCTATGCAAAAAAATGTTAAAAAATTACATTCTTCAATGTTGAGGACTAAAAGCTTTAAATATATTAGAAGATATAATTTTCAGTCTATATATGTAATGAACAAGCAAATGTTTCCAAAGATATCTGTCACTCCAGTATGGATTAAGCTAAAACTAGGTCTTAAAATGTTAATTCTGTGTCTGAAGACACATCTGAACCTGCTCCAAAGAACACTTACTGTTTCACTGATTCTGAAAAGAAATGCTAAAGAATAAATATGACACATTCTTATTTAAATATGAGATACAAGAGACAATCCTTTAAAACTGGGGAACAAAATATAAATTGGGGGGTTTGTTATTATTTGGAGTTATGTAGATGTAGAGTTGGGAGAATGAAAATATTTTCTCTTAAATCTTTTTTTCTTTTTTTTTTGCCATTTTAAAAATTTTGCTTTTACAAAGTTTTGTTGTTTACAGATACGCATAATCCCAGATTAGTCATATGTATATTCCATCCCGCCCATCCCACCCCTCCAGGCCATTGCATAGCCTCCAGTAAGATACTCTTAAATTGATTGCTTTACTCAGTGAACACCCTCCCCAGGTAGTAAATGCAATAGAAAAGCAATGCAAACTTATATTTGGGGCTGAATAATTGCAGCAAAGTCTCCAGTGTATGGTCCATACACGGCAGTATAAAGGCATTGACAGAAACGTTCTAGGACTCCAAAGACTATGAGAGATATCTAGGGCCAACAAGCACCCCATCTCTCCTTCAGAAGCACTTTGAGCTATTACAGTCTCTCCAAATAAAATCTTTTTAATGGGAGAAAAGGCCATCTGCTTAATTATAACGTGCTTAAAGTTTAAATACTCATTGGGGATGTGATAATTTAAATTTATACGCAGGTGAAAATCGCTGCTACACGTCACCTTCCTGAGAGCATGTTCTGACAGGTGAGGTTTTATCATGTCAGGACCTCCAGAAAAGACAAGGTGGGTGCCACTACTGAAGGGGAAAGGAAGGACTTGGGTCTCAAAAGCAACCTTGACAATTTCACGGAGTTTCCTAAATCAGTTTAAAGAGATTAAACTGTTAATAATGTCAAACAGCTTCCAATTCTGCTCAGTTGGGCGTGCTGGTTGATGATACTTCAATAATTATAAAGTAAATATTTTCTTCCCATATTTCAGTAGATCTTGTTAGGCTATCCTTTGCTGCCCTGACCTTTACAACCTCCTTAGACATGATTCAACCCATTGCTTTGGAGTTGTTTCAAAAATTCCCACAGTTCTGAAAGAGTCAAACTCATAGAAACACATGATCGATTTGTGGTTATGAGGAGATTGTGGGTGGGGGAGATGGCAGGATGTTGGGCAAATATATACTTTCAGTTATCAGAGGAATAATTTCTAGGGATCTACTATACAGCATGGTGACTGTAGTTAATAATATTGCCTTACATATTTGACAGTGGCTAAGACAGTAGACCTTAAATATTCTTACCCCTCCCCCAAACACACAAGATAACTGTGGTGATGGATATGTTAAGTCACCTTAAGGTAGTAATCATTTCACATTATAGACATATGAAATCACCGTGTTGTACACTTTAAATGTACACAATGTTATCTATCAATTTTATCTCAATGGAGCTGGAAACTATGTCCACAAATTATTTGATACAAATCACAACAGAGTATGTCAAAAGTAAAGGTGTGTGACATCCAAGAGGAGGCTGTAAAAGGTACTGGAGATACTTCCCTGCCCTTTCTTGGCTCTTTAGATGAGGACACTTGAGTAGCTCATGGAGAGGTGCACATAGCAAGGAACTGAAGCCTCTTGCCAAGAGCCAGGTGAGTGAGCATCTTGGAAGAGGATATTTGGGATCAATCCAGCTTTCAGATGACTGCAGCCTCATGAGACCTGGAGCTAGAACCATCTAGCTAAGCTGATCCTGAATCCCTGAACACCCCCTACAACTATGAGGTAATATATGATTATTGCCTTAAGCTGCTAAATTTGGGAGGGAGAGAATTTGTTATACAGCAGTAGCTAGCTCATACACCCTTGGTAGGCTGGACTATAACCTGCAAAAGCATTAGTGTCATCAATTTGTTGTTCAGTTGATAAGTTGTGTTTGACACTTTTGAGACCCCGTGGACCATAGCCTGCCAAGCTCCCTCTGTCCGTGGGATTCTCCAGGTAAGAATATTCGAGTAGGTTCCCATTTCCTTCTCCAGGGTATCTTCCCGACTCAAGGACTGAACCCACATCTCCTGCACTGGCAGCAAGGTTCTTTACCACTGAGCCACAAGGGAAGCCACCAGTGTCATCAATATTTAGGCCTTATCTCTCTGATCTTCCTTCCTGTCCTTGTTCTGCCTCGCTTGCTCTACTTGAGTCCCACTGACCTCTTTGCATGCTAGGCCCTCTTCACCTCTAGCTTTCGCACTGTGTTTACTCTGTCTGGAATGCTTTTTCCCTGCATTTCTGAATTGGCTCCTTCATCTCATTCAGGTTTTTAGTCAAATGAACCTGCATTAATAAGCCCTGTTTTGATCACCCTGCTTAAAATAGCAATACCACGCCACCCCACATGAGCACTCTCTACTTCCACCATGTGCTTTATTTTCACCATAGCACTTTTACTGTCTTGTTTATTGACCATGTCCCTTCAGTAGGACAACCATTTTTTGCACTTTTCCACTCGTCTATCAATTTTATCTCAATGGAGCTGGAAACTATGTCCACAAATTATTTGATACAAATCACAACAGAGTATGTCAAAAGTAAAGGTGTGTGACATCCAAGAGGAGGCTGTAAAAGGTACTGGAGATACTTCCCTGCCCTTTCTTGGCTCTTTAGATGAGGACACTTGAGTAGCTCATGGAGAGGTGCACATAGCAAGGAACTGAAGCCTCTTGCCAAGAGCCAGGTGAGTGAGCATCTTGGAAGAGGATATTTGGGATCAATCCAGCTTTCAGATGACTGCAGCCTCATGAGACCTGGAGCTAGAACCATCTAGCTAAGCTGATCCTGAATCCCTGAACACCCCCTACAACTATGAGGTAATATATGATTATTGCCTTAAGCTGCTAAATTTGGGAGGGAGAGAATTTGTTATACAGCAGTAGCTAGCTCATACACCCTTGGTAGGCTGGACTATAACCTGCAAAAGCATTAGTGTCATCAATTTGTTGTTCAGTTGATAAGTTGTGTTTGACACTTTTGAGACCCCGTGGACCATAGCCTGCCAAGCTCCCTCTGTCCGTGGGATTCTCCAGGTAAGAATATTCGAGTAGGTTCCCATTTCCTTCTCCAGGGTATCTTCCCGACTCAAGGACTGAACCCACATCTCCTGCACTGGCAGCAAGGTTCTTTACCACTGAGCCACAAGGGAAGCCACCAGTGTCATCAATATTTAGGCCTTATCTCTCTGATCTTCCTTCCTGTCCTTGTTCTGCCTCGCTTGCTCTACTTGAGTCCCACTGACCTCTTTGCATGCTAGGCCCTCTTCACCTCTAGCTTTCGCACTGTGTTTACTCTGTCTGGAATGCTTTTTCCCTGCATTTCTGAATTGGCTCCTTCATCTCATTCAGGTTTTTAGTCAAATGAACCTGCATTAATAAGCCCTGTTTTGATCACCCTGCTTAAAATAGCAATACCACGCCACCCCACATGAGCACTCTCTACTTCCACCATGTGCTTTATTTTTCACCATAGCACTTTTACTGTCTTGTTTATTGACCATGTCCCTTCAGTAGGACAAGAGCTCCAGGGATTTTTGCTTGTTTTATGCACTGACATATCTCCAGCATCAGGAATAGCACTTAAATATTTATTGAACAAATGAAGGTCACATGCATGTCTTCCAAGGTTTTCCTTAAGTCACTGAGCGGCTTTACAAAGCCTCACTTTGTTCTCTGGACCCTAAGGAAGGCTCAGCAGTTAGTCCTCACCTCCTTTCTATTGATTTTTCCTTGTCTGTTTATCAAATACTGTTGATACTCCCTTAGCTGCCACATATTTATCTCCAGCCCTGAACTCTCCCCAGAATGCTGACAGTCTGTGTGCTATGCCCACTTGGATGCTTAAGAGGTGCTTCAAACTTGTCGTGGACAAACCAGGAGCTTCCCCTTTCCTTCCTACTTTGTTTCCACCATAAGACACATATAGACACACGCACATACAAAACCTTTTACTTTCTCATTTTTCAGTTTCTATAGACGGTGCTACCATTCACGCCATTGCTCAAAACTAAAACTTAAGTCATCCTTAATGTCTCACATTCCTTCTATACCCATACTCAACCCACAAGCATGACCTTCAGCTCTACCTTGACATGGTTTCCTAGTCTCAACCATCTCTTTTCATGTTTGTTCCTGACACCTTTGCATGTCCTCTTTCACTCAGGTTCTCGTAATAATCTCTCTACTTGAAGCCTCCCCTTCACTCCTCCACCCCTCACAATACTGAAGTCGTATTTTAAAAATGTAAATTGGTCATATCACTCTTTCATTTAAAACCTCAATAGTTTTCCACTGCACTTAGAATAAAACCCTCATTTCTAACAGTTGCTTCAAGGTCCTTCACACTGGCCCCACTGCCCTTCCAGCCTCACAGTGCACAACTCTCCCATCAGACTAGCCACACTATTTCTAGCCACAGTATTTCTGCATCAAGCTCATTCAAGCCCAATTGAAGGCCAACATTTTCTCTTCCAAGGTCTAGGGTTTCTGCAACTCAGGTCTTACAGTATCCAGGACACTTGTGATCAGAGGTAGTTTTTTAAGGACTCTGTGTATTTGTGTTGTGTGTCTAAAGGATTAATGGAAGAGTAGCACACAAGTGAAACCTGGAGAGTTTCAGCCTTGAGCTTCTCCTTGGAGCAGGGGTAGATGCTAATGGTATTAAAATGGCGAATGTCAATGAGGAAGGTTTTGGATTTTACCTCATATCAGTGTCTGGGGGTGATGGTCAAATCGGATGTAGTCTAAGTCAGGCATGCCTGACCCCCCAGGCCAATGAACCAGTACTGGTCCATGGCCTATTAGGAACCAGGCTGCACAGAAGGAGGTGAGCAGCTGGTGAAACTGAAACCATCTCCCAACACCAGTCCAGTCCCAGGAGGAAAAAAACCGTCTTCCATAAAACCAGTCCTTGGTGTCAAAAAGGTTGGGAACTGCTGCTCTAAGCAACATCGGGAAAATTGTCAGTATCAATCCTAATTATTTTCAGATTTAGAAACTATCAAAAGGTCTTCCCTAGTAGCTAAGCTCGTAAAGAATCTGCCTGCATGCAGGAGACCCTGCTTCAAATCCTGGGTCAGGAAGATCCCCTGAAAAAGCGAAAGGCTACCCACTCCAGTATTCTTGCCTGGAGGATTTCATGGCTTGTCCATGGGTCACAAAGAGTTGGACACAACTGAACGACTATCACAAAAAAAGAGAAGGAAATGAGGAAAACAAATTCATTTGGCTATGTAACAACAATATGAACAGTAGTCATGATTTCATTAACTACAGAACCCTTATGCATAATTATGAAACAGAATGCTATGCACATATAATTGTAAATGTGTCAGTTAACTTGATTGTAGATTTTATTTAATCACAATTGAAAACTATTATGTTTGTTCAGTTTCCACACTTTTCTCACAGTCATCAGTCCCTGCTCATATTTGCCTGTTCATAGGTTCAAAAAGTTGGGGGAATACTTGTCACTGGTGCCTTGGTTATATGCAGACAAGTTGTACCGTTATCATTCTCATCAGCAACACTGTTATAAACTTCTCTGTCAGTAGTTTTAGTACAAAAAGGCCACATGAGCCTAAATGACTCTGAGATAAAATTGCACAAGATAAATCACATTGTGCCATGAAAGGCAGCAAACGTCAATGTGCTATGAGGACATGGACACTTCTGCAGATGCTCACAATACCATCACTCTGGCTGTGTTCATTCAGAGGTCTCCTGGCTCCCTTCATCCTCAGGATGGTTCTATATACCAGGGTGTCACAATTTCACAAGTAAACCTGGTTTGGACTGGTAATAACTGTCAATGAGGAAGGTTTTGGATTTTACCTCATATCAGTGTCTGGGGGTGATGGTCAAATCGGATGTAGTCTAAGTCAGGCATGCCTGACCCCCCAGGCCAATGAACCAGTACTGGTCCATGGCCTATTAGGAACCAGGCTGCACAGAAGGAGGTGAGCAGCTGGTGAAACTGAAACCATCTCCCAACACCAGTCCAGTCCCAGGAGGAAAAAAACCGTCTTCCATAAAACCAGTCCTTGGTGTCAAAAAGGTTGGGAACTGCTGCTCTAAGCAACATCGGGAAAATTGTCAGTATCAATCCTAATTATTTTCAGATTTAGAAACTATCAAAAGGTCTTCCCTAGTAGCTAAGCTCGTAAAGAATCTGCCTGCATGCAGGAGACCCTGCTTCAAATCCTGGGTCAGGAAGATCCCCTGAAAAAGCGAAAGGCTACCCACTCCAGTATTCTTGCCTGGAGGATTTCATGGCTTGTCCATGGGTCACAAAGAGTTGGACACAACTGAACGACTATCACAAAAAAAGAGAAGGAAATGAGGAAAACAAATTCATTTGGCTATGTAACAACAATATGAACAGTAGTCATGATTTCATTAACTACAGAACCCTTATGCATAATTATGAAACAGAATGCTATGCACATATAATTGTAAATGTGTCAGTTAACTTGATTGTAGATTTTATTTAATCACAATTGAAAACTATTATGTTTGTTCAGTTTCCACACTTTTCTCACAGTCATCAGTCCCTGCTCATATTTGCCTGTTCATAGGTTCAAAAAGTTGGGGGAATACTTGTCACTGGTGCCTTGGTTATATGCAGACAAGTTGTACCGTTATCATTCTCATCAGCAACACTGTTATAAACTTCTCTGTCAGTAGTTTTAGTACAAAAAGGCCACATGAGCCTAAATGACTCTGAGATAAAATTGCACAAGATAAATCACATTGTGCCATGAAAGGCAGCAAACGTCAATGTGCTATGAGGACATGGACACTTCTGCAGATGCTCACAATACCATCACTCTGGCTGTGTTCATTCAGAGGTCTCCTGGCTCCCTTCATCCTCAGGATGGTTCTATATACCAGGGTGTCACATTCTGACAAACAGCACTCCACGCCCCCCATCCTAATAAGCTAACCCAAGATTTACATTTCTATTGCTATTTTCTAGACCCCATCAATCCATCCTACAAGGCTCAGTGAAATGTATAGCGACTCTCATTGAATTGCCAAGTCCTGATACTTGAGACCAACAGTACTGCTTCTGACCGTCACGATGTTTCTTGAGGATCCTGAATTCCCAGATACCTTCTGGTTGCCTAACTCCACTTCTGCAAGAGCATTACTCAATCTAACAAGACATGCTCGATTACTCAAAAGACCCATTATGGAGAGAGAACAGTCCGAATTAGGTATGTTGAGGTAATGCTGTGTCTTGAGCATTTTAAATTGATGGTCATTTTGTCAAGTGGAAATGATGGTGGTTTTTGCTATGCATTTTATGTTAAATTTTGTACCAAAATTGTTGCTGCTTCAAAACTGCCAGTTAGCTGAAAATGACTTTCTGATTACATTTTCAATCCCTTTCCATGCTTAATCTAAAAAAATCATTCAAGTGAAAGGGCTTTCAGGCAACAGTATATCCTACTGATTACTTTCCCAAGATAAGATTTTTCAGGGGTCATATGTGGAGTCTCAGAAAAACCTGCATACAGGTTTTGCCTCAACTTTTGAAGGAAGAAGAGGACAGGGTCATCACATGATTAATTCAGTCACATTCTACAAAGCCTTAAGGTACCAAGAAAATTAAAGTGACAAGATCTTAACAACAATCAAACCAAAGAACAAGATCCAAGGGCAGAAAGGGTTGTTTTGAATCAAATTTCTCTCTCAAAAAGTTCATCAGTTATCAGTTTCCCAAAAGCACAAACAAATAAATGGAACCTAATCAAACTTATAAACTTTTCACAACAAAGAAAACCATAAAAAGAGAAGGACAAGTACAATATACTAACACATATATATGGAATCTAGTAGGGTGGTAATGATAACACATGCAGTGAAGCGATGGAAAAACTGACATGGAGGGTAGACATATGGACATTGTGGGGAATAAAGGGTACAATACCATCACTCTGGCTGTGTTCATTCAGAGGTCTCCTGGCTCCCTTCATCCTCAGGATGGTTCTATATACCAGGGTGTCACATTCTGACAAACAGCACTCCACGCCCCCCATCCTAATAAGCTAACCCAAGATTTACATTTCTATTGCTATTTTCTAGACCCCATCAATCCATCCTACAAGGCTCAGTGAAATGTATAGCGACTCTCATTGAATTGCCAAGTCCTGATACTTGAGACCAACAGTACTGCTTCTGACCGTCACGATGTTTCTTGAGGATCCTGAATTCCCAGATACCTTCTGGTTGCCTAACTCCACTTCTGCAAGAGCATTACTCAATCTAACAAGACATGCTCGATTACTCAAAAGACCCATTATGGAGAGAGAACAGTCCGAATTAGGTATGTTGAGGTAATGCTGTGTCTTGAGCATTTTAAATTGATGGTCATTTTGTCAAGTGGAAATGATGGTGGTTTTTGCTATGCATTTTATGTTAAATTTTGTACCAAAATTGTTGCTGCTTCAAAACTGCCAGTTAGCTGAAAATGACTTTCTGATTACATTTTCAATCCCTTTCCATGCTTAATCTAAAAAAATCATTCAAGTGAAAGGGCTTTCAGGCAACAGTATATCCTACTGATTACTTTCCCAAGATAAGATTTTTCAGGGGTCATATGTGGAGTCTCAGAAAAACCTGCATACAGGTTTTGCCTCAACTTTTGAAGGAAGAAGAGGACAGGGTCATCACATGATTAATTCAGTCACATTCTACAAAGCCTTAAGGTACCAAGAAAATTAAAGTGACAAGATCTTAACAACAATCAAACCAAAGAACAAGATCCAAGGGCAGAAAGGGTTGTTTTGAATCAAATTTCTCTCTCAAAAAGTTCATCAGTTATCAGTTTCCCAAAAGCACAAACAAATAAATGGAACCTAATCAAACTTATAAACTTTTTCACAACAAAGAAAACCATAAAAAGAGAAGGACAAGTACAATATACTAACACATATATATGGAATCTAGTAGGGTGGTAATGATAACACATGCAGTGAAGCGATGGAAAAACTGACATGGAGGGTAGACATATGGACATTGTGGGGAATGAACAGTGGGTGGGAGGTGTAAAGGAAGTAGCATGAAAACCTATACTATCATATGTGAAGAAAATAGCTATTGTCATTGTGCTGTGAGAAAAGGGGATCCTGCAGGGGTGCTGTGCGATGGCCTGGAGGGGAAGGATGGGGGGAATATACATATGACTAATCTGGGATCATACATATCTGTAAATAACAAAACTCTGTAAAAGTTAAAAGTAAAATAAAGATTAAAAATAAAAAAAAAACCATAAACAAAAAGACAATTTACACACTGTGAAAATATTTATAAATGATGCAACTGACAAGGGCTTTAATTTCCAAAATAAAGAGCTCATAAAATTCAACAACAACAAACAATCCAATCAAAAAATGGCTGGAAGACTTAAATAAACAATAAAGAAGACATACAGGTGGTCACCAGGCACATGAAAAGGTGCTCAACACTGCTGATTACTAGAGAGGTGAAAATCAAAACTACAATGAGGGGCTTCCCTGGTGGTCCAGTGGGTAAGGACACCACCTTGCAGTGCAAGGGGTGCCAGTTTGATCCCTGGCCTGGGAGGATCCCACGTGCTGCGGAGCAACTGGACCGATGTATCCAACTACCGAGCCAGAGCTCTGGAGCGCTTATGCCCAGAGCCAGTTCTCTGTAACGAGAGAGGCTGCTCCGATGGGAGGCCTACACAGGCCAAAGAACAAAGAGAAATAAATGAAAGATCAATAGAAGTGGCCAAGAAGAAGAAAAAAAAGAATACCAGTCTAAGAAATCAAAATATAAACACATGTTAATATTCCCATAAAAAAACCACAAACTACAATGAGGTACCACTTCACTTCAGTCAGAATGGCCATCATTAAGAAGTCTATAGATAACAAATCCTGGTGAGAGCATAGAGAAAATAAAACCCTCCTACATTGTTGGTGGAATGTAAATTGGTACAGCTACTATGGAAAGCAGTATGAAGGTTCCTCCAAAATCTAAAAATAAAACTACCATATGATCCTGCAATCCCACTCCTGGGCATATATTCAAACAAAACTACAACTTAAAAAGATACATGCACCCCCATGCTCACAGCAACACTATTCACAAAAACCAAGGTATGTAAACAATATAAATGTTCACCAACAGATGAATGGATAAAGAAGATATGGTAATATATACAATAGAACACTACTCAGTCATAAAAAAGAAATAATGCCATCTGCAGCAACATGGATGGTCATTGTGCTGTGAGAAAAGGGGATCCTGCAGGGGTGCTGTGCGATGGCCTGGAGGGGAAGGATGGGGGGAATATACATATGACTAATCTGGGATCATACATATCTGTAAATAACAAAACTCTGTAAAAGTTAAAAGTAAAATAAAGATTAAAAATAAAAAAAAAACCATAAACAAAAAGACAATTTACACACTGTGAAAATATTTATAAATGATGCAACTGACAAGGGCTTTAATTTCCAAAATAAAGAGCTCATAAAATTCAACAACAACAAACAATCCAATCAAAAAATGGCTGGAAGACTTAAATAAACAATAAAGAAGACATACAGGTGGTCACCAGGCACATGAAAAGGTGCTCAACACTGCTGATTACTAGAGAGGTGAAAATCAAAACTACAATGAGGGGCTTCCCTGGTGGTCCAGTGGGTAAGGACACCACCTTGCAGTGCAAGGGGTGCCAGTTTGATCCCTGGCCTGGGAGGATCCCACGTGCTGCGGAGCAACTGGACCGATGTATCCAACTACCGAGCCAGAGCTCTGGAGCGCTTATGCCCAGAGCCGGTTCTCTGTAACGAGAGAGGCTGCTCCGATGGGAGGCCTACACAGGCCAAAGAACAAAGAGAAATAAATGAAAGATCAATAGAAGTGGCCAAGAAGAAGAAAAAAAAGAATACCAGTCTAAGAAATCAAAATATAAACACATGTTAATATTCCCATAAAAAAACCACAAACTACAATGAGGTACCACTTCACTTCAGTCAGAATGGCCATCATTAAGAAGTCTATAGATAACAAATCCTGGTGAGAGCATAGAGAAAATAAAACCCTCCTACATTGTTGGTGGAATGTAAATTGGTACAGCTACTATGGAAAGCAGTATGAAGGTTCCTCCAAAATCTAAAAATAAAACTACCATATGATCCTGCAATCCCACTCCTGGGCATATATTCAAACAAAACTACAACTTAAAAAGATACATGCACCCCCATGCTCACAGCAACACTATTCACAAAAACCAAGGTATGTAAACAATATAAATGTTCACCAACAGATGAATGGATAAAGAAGATATGGTAATATATACAATAGAACACTACTCAGTCATAAAAAAGAATGAAATAATGCCATCTGCAGCAACATGGATGGATCGATGGATGGATTGGTAATCCATGGATGCATTACCAAACTAACTCAGAGAAAGATAAATCCCATATGTTGTCACTTATATACAGAGAATCTAAAACAAGATGCAAATGAACTTATCTACCAAACAGAAGCAGACCCATGGAGAACAGACTTGTGGCTGCCAAGGCGGAGGAGAGTTGGGGAAGGTACAGACAGGGAGTTTGGGATTACCAGATATAAACTATAATCTACAAAATGGATAAACAAGGTCTACTATATTGCACAGGGAACTATATTCAGTGTCCTGTGATAAACAATAATGGGAAAGAATTTTATAAAGAATGTGTATATATATATATATATATATATATATATATATATATATACACACACACATACACACACAAAATAGAACCACTTTTTTTTTTTAAAAAAAAGATCTATTTATTTATTTTTGGGGGGTGGGGTGGGGAGTGAGGGGAGCAGGCGGGCTACTTCTATTGGTCTTTCATTTATCTATTTTCATCCATCTTTGTTCTTTGGCCCATGTGGGCCTCCCATCGCAGTGGCCTCTGCTGTCGCAGAAGAGCACCGGCTCTGGGCGCATGTGCTCCAGAGCTCCGGCTCGGTAATTGGACACATCGGTCCAGCTGCTCTGCAGCATCTGTGATCCTCCCAGGCCAGGGATCGAACTGGCGCCCCTTGCACTGCAAGGCGGTGTCCTTACCCCCTGGACCACCAGGGAAGCCCCCAGAACCACTTTTTTATACAGCAGAAATTAACATTGTAAATCAACCATAATTCAATAAAAATTTCACTAGTCACATTAGTCTGGGTGTGCAAAACTAGTGCCATGAGAAGGGGTTCACAATCTGCATTATCAACAGAACAATCACTTTCAGATTTTATTTTAAATAAGTCTCTAAGGAGTTGTTTTGCTTCCTACATATAAGCACAGTTAGCTGTCAAGCATAAAAGAATTCTAACTATTCACAAAAACCAAGTATGAAAAATAAAATGTTCACCAAAAGATGAATGGATAAAGAAGATATGGTAATATATACAATAGAACACTACTCAGTCATAAAAAAGAATGAAATAATGCCATCTGCAGCAACATGGATGGATCGATGGATGGATTGGTAATCCATGGATGCATTACCAAACTAACTCAGAGAAAGATAAATCCCATATGTTGTCACTTATATACAGAGAATCTAAAACAAGATGCAAATGAACTTATCTACCAAACAGAAGCAGACCCATGGAGAACAGACTTGTGGCTGCCAAGGCGGAGGAGAGTTGGGGAAGGTACAGACAGGGAGTTTGGGATTACCAGATATAAACTATAATCTACAAAATGGATAAACAAGGTCTACTATATTGCACAGGGAACTATATTCAGTGTCCTGTGATAAACAATAATGGGAAAGAATTTTATAAAGAATGTGTATATATATATATATATATATATATATATATATACACACACACATACACACACAAAATAGAACCACTTTTTTTTTTTAAAAAAAAGATATATATATTTATATTTTGGGGGGGGGGTGGGGTGAGGGGAGCAGGCGGGCTACTTCTATTGGTCTTTCATTTATCTATTTTCATCCATCTTTGTTCTTTGGCCCATGTGGGCCTCCCATCGCAGTGGCCTCTGCTGTCGCAGAAGAGCACCGGCTCTGGGCGCATGTGCTCCAGAGCTCCGGCTCGGTAATTGGACACATCGGTCCAGCTGCTCTGCAGCATCTGTGATCCTCCCAGGCCAGGGATCGAACTGGCGCCCCTTGCACTGCAAGGCGGTGTCCTTACCCCCTGGACCACCAGGGAAGCCCCCAGAACCACTTTTTTATACAGCAGAAATTAACATTGTAAATCAACCATAATTCAATAAAAATTTCACTAGTCACATTAGTCTGGGTGTGCAAAACTAGTGCCATGAGAAGGGGTTCACAATCTGCATTATCAACAGAACAATCACTTTCAGATTTTATTTTAAATAAGTCTCTAAGGAGTTGTTTTGCTTCCTACGTATAAGCACAGTTAGCTGTCAAGCATAAAAGAATTCTAACTGCACTATTTTAACGTAATATATAATTTAAATTACTATATTAACATAGATATAAATAAAGTAGAATATAACTTTTTCAAAATGTGAGACATGAGGTTTATGGATCATGAAATCTTGATGAGTATTTCTGTTAACAAATGTTGACTTAAATTTGCAAAACCCCGTATTTCAGAATGCCAAAGGCAGAAGATACCAAACTTTAATAAAAAGTTTTAAAGAGTAAATATATACATAAAGATAAAATGAATAGGCTGCACTAATGGACATCAAGAAAATAAACTTTAATTTTACTGCATATATATCCTAGATTAAATCTTCATTCACTGAAACATTTCTTTTGGGCTTACCTTTCTTGAGACAAGGAAATCTAAACAATTTAACTAGTCCAAAATCATCTCCAGACACCAACACTGAGCTGTTGTAATTTGCATCCACTGAGTTGATGTCAGTGACATCAGCATATTTTGGCCAAATTCCACTCACTTCCGGGCCTTTCACACATGTCCAGGAGGCCCAGGGAATCCCTTTGATTTCTTCTTTACTTGTTAAAGGCTTCCCAGCTGAAAATAATCAATAGACTTTAATGAAATGCTACACTTAAATAAAAATCATGTTTTACTTTACTTATTCATTTTTCTCAAAGAGGTCTAAAATTTTTGTTTTAAAATGTTTATAAACCAAGGAAACTATAAATTCTCTTTCCCCAGTTGGTGATTCCCCACCCTTCGCCCAGACAGGGTTTAAAAAAAGCAAATGCTCAAAACTCAAGATATGAGAAAGAGATCACTGTACTAAATCTAATGTGTCAAATTACTGATATTTACTTGATAATTATACTAATTATTTGGATACCAATGACACTATGCTTTGTGTTATTGATCAAATGACTATTATTACATTATGTACTATCACAGTTACCAACATTTTTCTGTGTTAAAAAAATTTATTCTGAACTGCTACTTTTCATAATTCAAGGAACCACAAAACTGATATTTTAAAATCAGTCTCAATTAACTAATGAAAAAATGAATGGACGTTGCTGTTTAAAGTGCTGCACAATACAAACCTACCAAGTTCTAATGAAATCTAATTGGTTGGGCAAGAGAGTCCTGGACAATTTTAGTAGGTATAGTATTATGTACAGGGTGTAACACCCAGTTTTCACCAGCAGCTGGTAAGGGATGTTCCCAGGGAGGACACAAGGCAGAATACCACAGAAAAAGGCATGCTTGGAAAAATGCTTAGTCATACACTATTGAAAATGTCAAAATCAAGAGAATTAAGGATATTACTTCATACTTTCCCCCTCACAATTAACAAATATTTTCAAATAAAAAAATCTATGAGAATAAGCACTATTGTACATTACTGTTGCACTGTCAAATTGGCACCTCTGAACTCCAACACAGCATTATATAAATATCCATTATAAAGGGCACAGAATCAGAGCTGACAGTTTGAATGTAGTGCTGATTCAGCATTCCTGTTTAAAGAATGTAGAGCAAGAAAGTAACACAGAAGAGAAAATCCCATCTCTACAAAGACGTTTGGAGCTGCACTGTGTGTATCAGCAAAGAAACTAGAAATAAGCCCAAATGCTCAACAGCAAGAAAATGAGAAAGCAAATTATGGTATCATCACTGAGAAGGATGTTACTGCAAACAAGAAACGTGTGTTCTGTATATTTTCACAAAGAAAAATATATACAAAATATTGTCAAGCAAAGAAAATGGACACAAAGAAATGTGAACCCAGTAATGGTAGTCTGATGAAATGATAGGGCAGAGACTCTTATAAATATTGATATTTTATTATGCTACATCTTGTGTACATGTGAAGTCGCTTCAGTTGTGTCTCTTTGTGAAGCTCTGGATTGTAGACCACTAGGCTCCTTTATCCATGGGACTCTCCAGCAAAGTATACTGGAGTGGGTTGCAATATCCTTCTCTAGGGAATCTTCCCAACCCAGGGATTGAACCTGCATCTCTTATGACTCATGCACTGGCAAGTAGGTTCTTTACCACTAGCGCCACCTGGGAAGCCATTGTTACACCTTATTTCATGGCAAAATTGATTTTCAGTCTCAATTAACTAATGAAAAAATGAATGGACGTTGCTGTTTAAAGTGCTGCACAATACAAACCTACCAAGTTCTAATGAAATCTAATTGGTTGGGCAAGAGAGTCCTGGACAATTTTAGTAGGTATAGTATTATGTACAGGGTGTAACACCCAGTTTTCACCAGCAGCTGGTAAGGGATGTTCCCAGGGAGGACACAAGGCAGAATACCACAGAAAAAGGCATGCTTGGAAAAATGCTTAGTCATACACTATTGAAAATGTCAAAATCAAGAGAATTAAGGATATTACTTCATACTTTCCCCCTCACAATTAACAAATATTTTCAAATAAAAAAATCTATGAGAATAAGCACTATTGTACATTACTGTTGCACTGTCAAATTGGCACCTCTGAACTCCAACACAGCATTATATAAATATCCATTATAAAGGGCACAGAATCAGAGCTGACAGTTTGAATGTAGTGCTGATTCAGCATTCCTGTTTAAAGAATGTAGAGCAAGAAAGTAACACAGAAGAGAAAATCCCATCTCTACAAAGACGTTTGGAGCTGCACTGTGTGTATCAGCAAAGAAACTAGAAATAAGCCCAAATGCTCAACAGCAAGAAAATGAGAAAGCAAATTATGGTATCATCACTGAGAAGGATGTTACTGCAAACAAGAAACGTGTGTTCTGTATATTTTCACAAAGAAAAATATATACAAAATATTGTCAAGCAAAGAAAATGGACACAAAGAAATGTGAACCCAGTAATGGTAGTCTGATGAAATGATAGGGCAGAGACTCTTATAAATATTGATATTTTATTATGCTACATCTTGTGTACATGTGAAGTCGCTTCAGTTGTGTCTCTTTGTGAAGCTCTGGATTGTAGACCACTAGGCTCCTTTATCCATGGGACTCTCCAGCAAAGTATACTGGAGTGGGTTGCAATATCCTTCTCTAGGGAATCTTCCCAACCCAGGGATTGAACCTGCATCTCTTATGACTCATGCACTGGCAAGTAGGTTCTTTACCACTAGCGCCACCTGGGAAGCCATTGTTACACCTTATTTCATGGCAAAATTGATTTTTCAATAAAAATTCATGATAAAATATAATTATTTGAAGTCAAGATTTATGTTAAATATTAAATTTTTACTCTTACATTACAAAAAAATCATTTATCAAAGATTGTAATACAGAGATTTGTCTTTTATTTATGACATTTCAGAATTACAAGCTAAATGCTACAAAATAAATATTATATAAATAAGATGAATCTCTTATAGAAGTTATAGTGGGGGTTACAAACAGTGTGGATTTTTAAATCCAAGTTAGCACATTTCACCAAGTGATCACATGATAAAGCATTCCGACTATGAAGGAGACTAAAGTAATCACAGTAGTTAAGGATTGTGAGTCTCAAGTCTTTAGTATTTTTTAATATTTTCCTAGTAATTTTTCTTTTTGTTTATCCTTAGGCATTCTTTATATATTCTAGGCATATAGTTGACTCTTGAACAACTCAGGAGAGTAAAAAAAATCCATGTATAATTTAGAATTGACCCTCTACAGTCATGGCTCCATATCCACAAATTCAACCAGCCTCCTACTATGTAGTACTCTTGAATTCACTACTAAAAAAAAAAATAAACCTGTACAGAAGTAGACCCATGCTATTCAAACCTGTGTTATTCAAAGGTAAGGTAAACTGAATATTCTTTGTCCATTATAATAATTCCAAGAATTTACGCCCAATCTAATCATTGTCTTTTCAGGGTCTCTTTCGTTGTTCAGTAAGTTTTTATATTTTAATGTGTTCCAATTTATGAATCTTTTGAGCGTTTGTGATTTGAGGATCTTGCTTGAGAAAATATTTGCCTGAGGTCCTAAGAAAAGCCACGGTACAAAGTTGTGTTTGCCCCCCTTATGATATTTTATTATGCTACATCTTGTGTACATGTGAAGTCGCTTCAGTTGTGTCTCTTTGTGAAGCTCTGGATTGTAGACCACTAGGCTCCTTTATCCATGGGACTCTCCAGCAAAGTATACTGGAGTGGGTTGCAATATCCTTCTCTAGGGAATCTTCCCAACCCAGGGATTGAACCTGCATCTCTTATGACTCATGCACTGGCAAGTAGGTTCTTTACCACTAGCGCCACCTGGGAAGCCATTGTTACACCTTATTTCATGGCAAAATTGATTTTTCAATAAAAATTCATGATAAAATATAATTATTTGAAGTCAAGATTTATGTTAAATATTAAATTTTTACTCTTACATTACAAAAAAATCATTTATCAAAGATTGTAATACAGAGATTTGTCTTTTATTTATGACATTTCAGAATTACAAGCTAAATGCTACAAAATAAATATTATATAAATAAGATGAATCTCTTATAGAAGTTATAGTGGGGGTTACAAACAGTGTGGATTTTTAAATCCAAGTTAGCACATTTCACCAAGTGATCACATGATAAAGCATTCCGACTATGAAGGAGACTAAAGTAATCACAGTAGTTAAGGATTGTGAGTCTCAAGTCTTTAGTATTTTTTAATATTTTCCTAGTAATTTTTCTTTTTGTTTATCCTTAGGCATTCTTTATATATTCTAGGCATATAGTTGACTCTTGAACAACTCAGGAGAGTAAAAAAAATCCATGTATAATTTAGAATTGACCCTCTACAGTCATGGCTCCATATCCACAAATTCAACCAGCCTCCTACTATGTAGTACTCTTGAATTCACTACTAAAAAAAAAAATAAACCTGTACAGAAGTAGACCCATGCTATTCAAACCTGTGTTATTCAAAGGTAAGGTAAACTGAATATTCTTTGTCCATTATAATAATTCCAAGAATTTACGCCCAATCTAATCATTGTCTTTTCAGGGTCTCTTTCGTTGTTCAGTAAGTTTTTATATTTTAATGTGTTCCAATTTATGAATCTTTTGAGCGTTTGTGATTTGAGGATCTTGCTTGAGAAAATATTCCTTGCCATGAGGTCCTAAGAATATCCTCATACATTTTCTGCCACGGTACAAAGTTGTGTTTTGCATAAACATTCAATGCCCTTGTGACTTACATGGCATTTTGTAGAACAACCGTTCTCCAGCACCGTCGTTAGTTTGCAAGTATTTACTGTCCAATGACCAGTCGATGTGTGTGATGAAACTGAGAGACTTGTTGCATTCTCCAATTTTCTTATACCGCTGGGCGACAGCGTAGACATCTACCGGGCCATCGTTGGATCCCACTGCCAGATAAGAACCGTCTGGAGAAAACTTCATTTCATGAATGACCTCTTTTCGATCTTTAATATGAACCACTTCTGTCATATCTCTATAAGGATAAAAAAAGTGAAGTGATAAGTAGCAAATCTGGGGACAGGAACCTCAAATCACATTTTAAAGTTTGTGTGTTACCAAAAAAAAAAATTATTTTGAAAGGGAGATAAACATTACAGAAATTGGAGAATTAGCCTTTATGTAAAGATATAAAATATCATTTAATTTATAGCCAATGTAGGAGAAACTAGGCATTTTAAATAATATTTTGGGCTCCCAAAGTAAAAAACAGAAAAATTTAATAAAATGCATTTTCACTTTTATGTTCAATTATATGTATTACTTTTCTCTAAAACTTTTTATTAAAAATTGGTGTTTGTAAAATTGTTTTAAAAATATGCTACAGAGAAAGGTAAAACATATCAAGGTAATATAAAAATAAACCATCTTTTTATCCTTTAAGGACAAGAAACCAGTGGCTATTAAGTTTGATGCTTATTGTAAAAATAACAGTACAAAATGTAGAAAAGGGAAATTACTTTTTTAATGACAAATTTTTACTTGATTATTTTACTCTATGAAAAGTCAATAACACATACATTGAATCACTGGAATATTTTGTATCCCTGAGCACTTTGTGCCCTTATTGGAAAGTTCACTGAGGTTTTCCCCCCACTGCTATAAGATAAGATTATGATGATCAGGTCCGAGTTAGTAAGGATGCTTTCATGAACTCTAAAATGAACTGAATGCATAAATAATGCCAAGTATTTGCTTCCATATCATAATTCCTCATACCTATTATAGTTTATTAACAGCATCATCATATACTATAATGCTATAAAATAGATGTGGGAGGGTATTTTTTTTTCACTTGGGAAATCCATTTAAAAGAAAAACTGGTAATTGGCCATCTTCTCACATACCACTAAGAAAGAAAAAGTTGCCCACCCATTTGGTAGTAAGTTATGTGTGACTACAAATGAGAATTTAGTATAATAAACCATGTAAAGAGCATTTTTCAAAGCTATGTAAAGAATTTACTCTGTGTGAGAGAAGCAGTATTTGCTTTTTTTTTTTTAATTATAAACCACTTATTGAGTTATTAATGTAAGAAAGCATTGTGTTAAAAGTTGAAGTTACACAAAACAAAACCATCTTTATGATTCAGGAGCTTTCCATATGGTTGAGAAGTCGAAATCTTCACAGGAAAAGGCAAGTAACACGTCAAAGCAGTATCTGATTTACAGCCTTGTTTCCTTTCTGTAATTGCAAAATGTGTAATCCCAAAGAATACCCAGTGTGTTCAAAGGAATTACAAGGGTGGGTCATAATTTTTTTAATAGTAGAAATAACATAGGATATTGATAAATATGAAATATTCCATTCATTCTATTAGTGATTATAAGTGGAAAAGATCTTTTAGTCAAGCTCACCTCTTAAAAATCTGGTGCTATAAGCAGCTGCTTTCTTCTTTCTTCATTTCTTGGCTTATTATGAGCCCATAACCTCTCATCTAAAACACTTGGGACCAGTGAGCTTGGGAGTTCATTATTTCACTGAATTTTAGAATGGTTCACATATAATATACTACATAATATTCCCACAGGAGGTAGGGCAGAGACCCCCTTTGAATATATTAACATTTTTGCAGCAAATCACATGATACACGATTACTCCTACTAAGAAATTAATAGACTCTGAACACTCTAACATCAATTCTCTGGGTCAGGCTGTGCTGTCGGACCCTGGCTACTTTGTGCCCTTATTGGAAAGTCCTGAGGTTTTCCCCACTGCTATAAGATAAGATTATGATGATCAGGTCCGAGTTAGTAAGGATGCTTTCATGAACTCTAAAATGAACTGAATGCATAAATAATGCCAAGTATTTGCTTCCATATCATAATTCCTCATACCTATTATAGTTTATTAACAGCATCATCATATACTATAATGCTATAAAATAGATGTGGGAGGGTATTTTTTTTTTCACTTGGGAAATCCATTTAAAAGAAAAACTGGTAATTGGCCATCTTCTCACATACCACTAAGAAAGAAAAGTTGCCCACCCATTTGGTAGTAAGTTATGTGTGACTACAAATGAGAATTTAGTATAATAAACCATGTAAAGAGCATTTTTCAAAGCTATGTAAAGAATTTACTCTGTGTGAGAGAAGCAGTATTTGCTTTTTTTTTTTTAATTATAAACCACTTATTGAGTTATTAATGTAAGAAAGCATTGTGTTAAAAGTTGAAGTTACACAAAACAAAACCATCTTTATGATTCAGGAGCTTTCCATATGGTTGAGAAGTCGAAATCTTCACAGGAAAAGGCAAGTAACACGTCAAAGCAGTATCTGATTTACAGCCTTGTTTCCTTTCTGTAATTGCAAAATGTGTAATCCCAAAGAATACCCAGTGTGTTCAAAGGAATTACAAGGGTGGGTCATAATTTTTTTAATAGTAGAAATAACATAGGATATTGATAAATATGAAATATTCCATTCATTCTATTAGTGATTATAAGTGGAAAAGATCTTTTAGTCAAGCTCACCTCTTAAAAATCTGGTGCTATAAGCAGCTGCTTTCTTCTTTCTTCATTTCTTGGCTTATTATGAGCCCATAACCTCTCATCTAAAACACTTGGGACCAGTGAGCTTGGGAGTTCATTATTTCACTGAATTTTAGAATGGTTCACATATAATATACTACATAATATTCCCACAGGAGGTAGGGCAGAGACCCCCTTTGAATATATTAACATTTTTGCAGCAAATCACATGATACACGATTACTCCTACTAAGAAATTAATAGACTCTGAACACTCTAACATCAATTCTCTGGGTCAGGCTGTGCTGTCGAATAAATTACCAAAGAACTTCAGATTTTCACTGTTTGGATCTGGGAACTATAGATAGGAGATTGAAAATCTACCTATTCAAAACAGTAAATGGTCTGTTCCTAAGGTCCTGCATACATCCTGACCAGGAGAATTAATTTTAACAGAAGCGTATCTCTGATGTCATTTTCAACACCAGTACATGCCTGACTCGTAGAACAATGAAAGATCCGTCCTTCATGCCCAGGGCCAACTGAGATCCATCGGGGCTGAAAGCAACACTGCGAACTGCTTCCTCCATGTTACAGCGGGCGATCAAGGCGTGGTCAGCCAGGCTCCACAGCCTAAGCACAGGTCAAAGTCAAAGACAGAACAAAACACTTTCTCACAGTCATCAGCCAGTCCAAGGCCAAAGGCCTGCTGATCACAGTGATCATTACAAAAACCAGGCGGTAACCTCACACCGGTGTCCTCCCTATCGGCATGTCTGGGCATCTGTGAAGGTATTTAGTCTATCTTTGGGTGATTTTCTCCATTTGAAATATCCAGCAAGAAACATAAAATGGGGCTTCCCCTGGTGGTCCAGTGGGTAAGGACATCGCCTTGCAGTGCAAGGGGCACCGGTTCGATCCCTGGCCTGGGAGGATCCCACGTGCCGTGGGGCGGCTGGACCGATGTGTCCAATTACTGAGCCAGAGCTCTGGAGCGCATGTGCCCAGAGCTGGTGCTCTGCAACGACAGAGGCCACCGCGATGGGAGGCCCACAGGAGCCAAAGAACAAAGACGGATGAAAATAGAGAAATGAAAAGATCAACAGAAGTGGCCCGCCCGCTCCCCTCCCTCCCCAACCCGACCCCCGCCCAAAATAAATAAACAAATAAATCTTTAAAAAAAAAAAAAGGAAATATAAAATGATATAACATTTCCAACGATTTTGAGATTCATAAAACAAGAAATTTTTAAATATAACTTCACACAGAAGTATACTTTTCTCTTTGGAGATTAAAAGCTGTTCTTGATTTATACCAATGGTTGTTAATACTTACAGGATAAGATGTACTACTAGATGCTGTTATTGTGAGTTGGTTTTTGTGTTTTCTTTAACACGAGTCCCCTTCTAGTAACTGTGTTATGTAAACCCATATAGATTTGAACTGCGTGTTTCATAAGCCCATATTTCAATTTCAATTGCCTCCTGAGCAAGAAAAAGAATCTGAGATGGAGAAGAATGAATGGTATCCCTGCCCACGAGAGTTCCAAAGTTGGCTGTACAGTCATATGCCACTGTTCCTCAAAGCTCCCTAGCATCCCACTACTGACAAGCGCCCCTCTTGGTCAGGAGAGGCAGACTATTGCATTGTGCCCCCTGGCTGATTCGCAAAGTTACTGCTGGAGAAACAGAGGTCAAGTGCAAGGGTAACTCTTGGAAAACCTAATCCAGATCCCTCAAAGTGAGAAACCATAAACTGAATAGCTGAGGATTCGAATGAGAGTTTCCATGTGAGCTGCAATTGTGGTGGGTGACCTCTCCCTATTACCACTTTGAAGACAGTCTTCTCTTAACAGGCAAACAACAGTATCTGTTGGGTGGGGTGGTAAGTGCTGATGACTGAGAATCTAAGCTCTGATAAAGAGGCAAGACTAAGTCAGCTCTGGTGCAGTTTCTCTGAATGCATCCTGCCTTCGGGAGGGCTGGGAGTACCTGTCTTGTAAGGCAGGGCTGCACAGTGGATAGTCTACCCACCCTGGAGGCAGTCTGTGCTAGTCAGCCTAAAGCTCACAGTATGCTTTCAATATATTTTCCATTATTTATAATTTCATGCTGTTTTTATCCATGTACTATTTTAAGCAATGTAAGCTCTGCTCCACTAGCATGAAGAAGCCACCACTCCTCAGTGAACCGCCCTAGTTTAAAGCCACTAAGCTCATCTTTCTCCAAGAACCAAGACTTACATACTTTCTAAATTTCAATACTCAGTGTCAAATTCCATTTAAAAGTTTAGTCAAATTAATGGTTAAAGGGAGTAATAAAAATTCTGGCAGTAAGAGCTCTTTGCAGTTCTAAGATTCAACATAGTTGTTAAAATGCAAAAGCTGAAAACTTTCTCGAAATACTTCCTGTGTGGAAGGGTAGGAATCCGTTTTCTTGGTTGTTTAAATAACCTGGTGGCATTGGTTTGGCTCAGAGTAACAGAAGGGAAAGGAAGAGGGGAGTAGGAAGTGAGTAAAGAGAAGTACAAAGCCAAATAAACATTTATGTCACACCAAGTGATAGCTGTAATTGTTTTCATTGATTTTAAGCTTTAGTGCTGGGTAGAAGCCAAAAAATGGATTTATTTTTGGAATTATGCTAATGAGTATAGGGACTACATCTTGATTGGACTCAAACATAAAGAATAAAGGTGAGGGAGGGACAGCAATGACCTTTATAGTCCAGTGTCCAGTCCTTGGAGGCAGTAATCTATCGATGAACTATCACAGACTATTTGAGAGAGTCACAGACTCACTGTCACAGACTCTCTTTCTGGCCTGCTCATTGTTGAGCACACTCGCAGATGAGTGCACTCAGCTCACATCTTCCACCAGAGGAGACCCGGAGGCCATCTAACCAGCAGCAGTGTATTTTCACTTCTAAGAACGTTTTCTTGACTTAAGATGGGGCACAAGAAAGACAGAAACAGCAAGAGGTCAAGAAGTCAACTGTTGTTAAGCAAAATGTCTCAGCATTCAGTCTGCAAACTGTGAGGTTCTGCACTATGGGTTATCCTTCTCTTAAAGTAAGAAGTGGGCTTCCCTGGTGGTCCAGTGGGTAAGGACGCCGCCTTGCAGTGCAAGCGGCACCGGTTCGATCCCTGGCCTGGGAAGATCCCACGTGCCGCGAAGCAGCTGGACCCATGTGTCCAATTACCGAGCCGGAGCTCTGGAGTGCATGCGCCCAGAGCCGGCGCTCTGTGACAACAGAGGCCACCGCGATGGAAGGCCCACAGGAGCCAAAGAACAAAGACGGATGAAAATAGAGAAATGAAAGACCAATAGAAATGGCCCACCTGCCTCCCTCCCTCCCCAGCCCACCCCCTGCCCCCAAAATAAATAAATACATACATTAAAAAGAAAAGTAAGAAGCAAACTTGGGCAAAATCAATCTGTCCTCCCAGGGAGGTGAGTGCGGCTAGGGTGGCACTGCCAGGACCTCACCTGACAGAGCGGTCATCGCTGCCCGTCACGGCCAGCGGCTTCTTGGGGTGCAAGGCCAGAGCCCAGAGCTCCCCCTCACAGTGACCCTGCAGGATCAGCATTGGTTTGTCCCGTTCTCTCACGATCACTTCAAATATCTCGCTGTCCTGGGTCCCTGCTAGGAGGCGGTCGGCTTTCCAGCACACACTCCGGATAGAGAGGCCTGACAAAGAAAATACACTAACAGTAATGGTAAAAGCAGACCTCCACGCCATTTACAGATAAAATAAAACAATTTAGTTAAAACCCTGTACAGCACCAAGACTGTTTCTAAGTTAACACAACCAAACCTTGCCTGCAGGTGGAGAATCAAGCTCACACAGCACTCTGCATGATTAATCACTGCCTTCATGTATTGCCCCCCCCCCCCCAATGCACCCGTTGTAATCTATGTCATAGAAGAATGATTGCTCTTCCCTGTCTGATTTGGGCTATGTGATTTTACAGCAAAGTCTATATTAAATATGATATTAAAGTGAATATAAGAGCAGGAATTCATCTTAATGAAAGCTTAACCTTCTTTGAAATAATTTCCTTCTGACTTGCTATAGAAAAGTTAATAATCACTTCAACCTTTAGGATACTAACATTGTAATAAAAGCAGATGTGGGTGATGCGACAGAATGGTTAATTATCATATTAGGCAAGTACAGTATGCATTTGATCAGGACCTAGTCTCATTCCGTTGGGTAAACAGATGCACCATGTCCTAGAAATATGCAAATGAGACTCTAATTTCAGTCTCAGAGCACCATCAAACACTCAAAGATGTTATTCTCCACTGACTTTAACAATTTATGGAATTTCCTCAAAACGCACGGTACTCTTTAAATCCAACCTTCCACCTCTGTATCATTCTGTCCTCTCTAAACAGATCCTCACTTGGCTGCCTGAGTTTTGACCTCATGGGCTTCCTGTGGTCTGCTCTGTTCCTCACCATGTACATTATTTATTTACTTACCTGCTGGATTTTCTCAGTCTGAATTAGAAATACAGAAGCCACCCCACTTTCATGACTCCTTTAAACTACTTTAGTATGTGATAAGCTTTGAGATCTCAGTTGCCTCTCCAGTGGGCTTTGTGTCTTCACTGTACAAAATACCAGAAGCCAGAGTATCTGAACTTCAGTCCTGCTCTACACCAATCAGCCAGGCATACCGGGGAAATTCCCCTCTCTCTGGGACCATAAATGTAGACTATGCTTATGGATACCATGTACTTTATCTTTCAAATCAGGACCATTCTGGAAATAAACATAGGTTCTAAAAAGAATTAAGGGCTTCCCTGGTGGTCCAGTGGGTAAGGACACCGCCTTGCAGTGCAAGGGGCACCGGTTCGATCCCTGACCTGGGAAGAATCCACGTGCCGCGGAGCGGCTGGACCCATGTGTCCAATTACCGAGCAGGAGCTCTGGAGTGCATGCGCCCAGAGCCGGTGCTCTGCGACAACACAGGCCACAGCGATGGGAGGCACACATGGGCCAAAGAACAAAGATGGATGAAAATAGATAAATGAAAGACCAATAGAAGTGGCCCGCCCACCCCCCTCCCCACCCCACGCCCCCCCAAAATAAATAAATAAATGTTTAAAAAAATAAAAATAAAAATAATTAGATTTATATATATTTTTGAAATATTTATTAACTAAGAAAGCAGGTTTACTATGTTGAAAGACCTATTAAATAATTAGATCAAAAATTTCAGATCTATTCAATAAAATTATAATTACATTTTAATACAGAATAAAAAGGTCTAAGAGGGATGACTAGGCAGACACACAAAGGATTCTTAGGGCCGTGAAAGGCTGTAGGACCTATAACAGTAGGTACATGTTATACATGTGTCAAAACTCAAGGACTATATTAATATAATGCCAAGAGTGAACCCTAATGTGAACTATAGGCTTTGGGTGATGACATGTTAACATAGGTTCGTCCACTGTTAACCAATGTACCATTCTGGTGAACCATGTTGATAGGGAGGGCCGAGCTGATGTGTGTGCAAGAGGGTAGGGGCATATGAGAAATATCTGTACCTTCCACTCAGTTTTAGTAAACCTAAAATAACTCTAAGAAACAGTCTATTAAAAAAAAATCCAGGACAAATGCTAGGACAATAGAAATGCTAACTGAGGGTATCTGGAAATACCCTAACTGAAATCCTCATCTTTACTCATCACGGTCTTTAAAGAACCTAATGAAATAATGAATTTATCTACAAAATAGTACTTTTTAAGGGACAAGGCTATCCTTACATAAGATAACTCCCTTTACTCCCCGCTCTGAATTCACTGTTACACATCTCAGAATGGCAGGAGACAGCACACAGGCAGATTTATTAATCCTGCTGTGAGTAGTAAGCAGCGATACCTTGGCAACGGCTGGTTCAGGGTCAATCACTCAAAAATCCTCCACTGCAAACACCACAGGAGGTTTTCAAGGTTGAAAAGGACAGATGTGCGGGGAAAGCAGTAGGGATAAGACGGCAGGCTGACAGGAAGGAGGCTCAGCTGAGGAGGAAGCAATCCTTTTGCTACTGCCCCTTTCTTGTCTGCATCTCCTTCCTAAGCCTGTATTAACACATTCCTCTTTCCTCTGCGGGGGAGGTGGATTTGTTGTCTCCCCAGAAGGCTTTGCTTCATCTATAATTTTACCACAGGAAAGGTAGGACACTGTGTTCTTCAGAAACAAGGAAGTAAAGAGAGATATTACATTTTAATATCAGCAAAAAACTCCTTTAGTTCACCTGTTTATATTTATTGTCAATTTCCTCTCAATAATGTCTGTGAAGACAAGAATTTTCTCAGTTTTATATACCTCTGTATCCTCAGCACCTAATACAGGGACTGGTATGTGGTAGATACTCAATAAGAATTGTTGAAAGAATAAGATATTAAAATCTTACACTTCTTGAGTCTTCGGAGATACTAGGAAATAAAAGACAGCATTTCCATCCTCAATGAAAACATTCAGAGAAGGAGGGATACATTCATTCATTTACACAAAAATTTTTTATTGAGCACCTACTACACGCCCAAGACTAGACAGAGCTTGAAGAGTGAACAAGCCAGGCTCATGCCCTTATGGAGTTTGCATTCTAAGGAGTCGTCAGACATTTGCAAGCAAGTATCCACATGCCAAAACCAATTAAAATAATACACACAAGAATAAATAACAGGCACAGGCCAATCTCTTTCATAAATGGTGTTGGGAAAACTAGACAGCCCATGTAAAAGAATTATACAAAAATAAACTCAAAATGGATTAAACACTTGAATGTTAAGACCTGAAACACTAAATTTCTAAAATAAAACATAGGCAGTAAGTTCCTTGATATCAGTCCTGGAAATTATTTTTTTTGGCTCTGACACCAAAAGCAAAGGAAACAAAAGTAAAAATAAACAAATGGGACTACATAAAACTAGAAAGCTTCTGCACAGCAAAGAAACCCATCAACAAAATAGTCAGACAAGCTACCGAATGGGAGAAAACACTTGCAAATCATCTGATATGGAGTGAATATTCAAAATATATAAAGAGGGCTCTCTTTATAAAGAATTTGCCTGCAATGCAGGAGACCCAGGTTCAGTCTCTGGGTCAGGAAGATCCCCTGGAGAAAGGAATGGCTGCCCACTCCGGTCTTCTTGCCTGCAGAATCCCATGGACAGTGGAGCCTGATGGGCTACAGTCCATGGGGTCACAAAGTCAGACACAACTGAGCATCTGACACTTTCATTTTCATATATAAACAACTCCTACAACTCAACAGCAAAAACCCCAATCTGATTAAAAAATGGGCAGAGGACCTGAACGGACATTTTTCCAAAGACGACATACAGATAACCAACAGGTACTCGGAAAGGTGTCCCACATCTCTAATCCAAGAAATGCAAATCAACACTATGAGATGCTATCTTATACTTACTACAATGGCTGTTTTGTTTTTTGTTTTTTTTTAAAGATGAACAATAACAAATGTTGGCAAGAATGTGGAGAAAAGGCAACTCTTGCGTACTGTGGGAATGTCAACTGGTATAGCCACTAGGGGTAACAGCATAGAGGTGTCTCAAAAATTAAAATACGGAACTATGGTATGATCCAGTAATTTCACTTCTGCATGTTATCTCAAAGGAACAAAGCCACTAACTTTAAAATATGTCTGTACTGCCATGTTCACTGCAACATTACTCTCAAAGCCACAGCAGGGAAGCAACCTAACTGTCCATCAGCTGACAAATAAAATGTGATATACACACAGACAATAGATTATTATTCAGCCACAAAAAAGGAATTCTTGTCATTTGGGATAACATGGGGAGTTCTGAGGGCATAATAAGTCAGAGAATGACAAATATTATGTGGAATCTAATAAAAGAAATAACAAAAGCCAAAAATCTCACAGATACATAAAACAGACTAGTGACCGCCAGAGGCTGGGGTAGACAGTAGGCAAAATGGGTGAAGGTAATCAAAAGGCATAAATTTCCAGTTATAAAGGAAATAAGTCCTGGGAGTGTAATGTACAGCCTTAGGCACATGTACATTTAGTCATATTGTAGAGTCTATTTAAAAATAGGTAAGAGAGTAGATCTTAAAAGTTTTCATCACAAGAATTTATGACTATGTGTTGTGATGTTAAATAAATTTACTGTGGCTATTACTTAGAGACAAATGTACACATACATTATGTATAAGCATTATTTTATATACCTGAAACTAATGTTATAAATCCGATCTCAATAAAAATGATAATACACACACATATTATATATACACAGATATATCTCAGCAATGTGTTATATATTTTAACTGTTACCAAAATATCCAAATCATAACCCCTTTACAGGTCCACTGACTGTCCTAAAGACTCACCTTTCCAAGCAGGCCTGGCACCCGTGGCGCCACTACTAACGTCAACAGGCCAGTTCTTCCCAAGCCTCCAACAGAGTGTTCCGCCTCCGAAAACTAAAGGACTTGAACACAAAAATTTCTCCCAAAGAAACACCTGTGTGCAAACATTTTTTCACCCACCACCCTCACTATTTTTTTAACTTATTTGGGAAACACATTCAGAAATCTCAAGACTATTACAACAAACAACTTGGCACATGGAACTGATGTGTTAACATTTTAAAAGCATCTGCTTTGCCTTTAAGAGGTTTAGAACAAAGAAGAACCCTCCATGCCAGCTACACCCAGCTGTGTTTTCAGACTCTGTCCAGGGAGCTCTTGGATTCCTAGAAGAGCCTCGGGGGCCTGACAAGGAGGCCACAGGGAAATGAGAGACGAGAGGCAGTCTGAGGATCCCATCCTGGCTTTTCCCTCAGCAACTCACAGACTATGTTTTATAGCAGATTTCATTTGGGAAAAAAAAAGGGCGGGGGTGGGGGGGAGTTCCACCGAACCAAGTAACACAAGGAAGGTGCTTTACATGCAGAAGAAGCAATGAAATTGAACTGATACGGATTGTTCCTGACTAAGTAGGGGCAGGGGAGAAGGAGGGAGAACCAGGGGGGAGTCATCTCATTTTCATTGTTTACAACTTAAATCTAATGAGCTGTGAAAATTTTCTCTAGAGACCATCCCAGGCTCTCCACAAACATTCCATTCTTCAAACAGATAAACTGGATTCTGTCACAGCAGACAAGGCGACCCCAAGGGTCCACCTACAGAGACAGAGCCTAGGTCATTCTCACTTCTGAGAGAACTACTTAAAATGGGAATTACTTCCTGAGGACACCTCAGTGGGTAGAGAGCTGTATTCATGTTTCCTAAAAACATCCTGTTTTCTTCACTTCTAAATCTAATTGCTGTTTTGCACGTCAGTCTAGTGAAGAGTGCTGCCTGGCTCTTCTCATTGGAGAGAGACCCTGAGTAAGGCGCAGGTTCCAGACAAGGTTCTGATAGTAGGTCCCTTCTCCGGTGAATCCAGGATCAGTTTTAGCTTCTCTGATACAAACGCAGAGGACAATAACCTAACCACGGTTTCTAAGCTAGGCTGGCTGAAGTGACCATTGCAAAATTTTTAACTGTCTTTGCTGCCCTACGTTCTGCTCTTGGGGACGAGGTTTTAAATTTCTTCCCAAAGAAACACCTGTGTGCAAACATTTTTTCACCCACCACCCTCACTATTTTTTTAACTTATTTGGGAAACACATTCAGAAATCTCAAGACTATTACAACAAACAACTTGGCACATGGAACTGATGTGTTAACATTTTAAAAGCATCTGCTTTGCCTTTAAGAGGTTTAGAACAAAGAAGAACCCTCCATGCCAGCTACACCCAGCTGTGTTTTCAGACTCTGTCCAGGGAGCTCTTGGATTCCTAGAAGAGCCTCGGGGGCCTGACAAGGAGGCCACAGGGAAATGAGAGACGAGAGGCAGTCTGAGGATCCCATCCTGGTTTTTCCCCTCAGCAACTCACAGACTATGTTTTATAGCAGATTTCATTTGGGAAAAAAAAGGGCGGGGTGGGGGAGTTCCACCGAACCAAGTAACACAAGGAAGGTGCTTTACATGCAGAAGAAGCAATGAAATTGAACTGATACGGATTGTTCCTGACTAAGTAGGGGCAGGGGAGAAGGAGGGAGAACCAGGGGGGAGTCATCTCATTTTCATTGTTTACAACTTAAATCTAATGAGCTGTGAAAATTTTCTCTAGAGACCATCCCAGGCTCTCCACAAACATTCCATTCTTCAAACAGATAAACTGGATTCTGTCACAGCAGACAAGGCGACCCCAAGGGTCCACCTACAGAGACAGAGCCTAGGTCATTCTCACTTCCGAGAGAACTACTTAAAATGGGAATTACTTCCTGAGGACACCTCAGTGGGTAGAGAGCTGTATTCATGTTTCCTAAAAACATCCTGTTTTCTTCACTTCTAAATCTAATTGCTGTTTTGCACGTCAGTCTAGTGAAGAGTGCTGCCTGGCTCTTCTCATTGGAGAGAGACCCTGAGTAAGGCGCAGGTTCCAGACAAGGTTCTGATAGTAGGTCCCTTCTCCGGTGAATCCAGGATCAGTTTTAGCTTCTCTGATACAAACGCAGAGGACAATAACCTAACCACGGTTTCTAAGCTAGGCTGGCTGAAGTGACCATTGCATTAGGAAGTAATTAAACTGTCTTTGCTGCCCTACGTTCTGCTCTGAGAGTTAAGACAAACAGAAGGTATTATTTGGCATATGGTTAGAAATCCACCAAGAGTGAAAAGAGAGCCATGGAAAACCACCCTATTTTAAGTCATAGAAATTTTCCTTTCTTATGAAAAAGGGCATGTTTCAGAGCCTTTGGCAGAATGAGCCGAAGGCATTTTGCTGCGGGGTGCACATCTTGGGCTTGCTGACCTTCTCGGCCACTAGTTCCACTGTGAGAAATACGGGGCTCTGGGCTGTGCTTGGTCAAGATAGCCAGCAGATGGCAGTAGAGAGCAACCACCCACTTTAACAGCAAAATCCTCTGCGACTAAGATCATCACCAGTCCTTTGCTTGGACCAGGGAGCGGAAAACAGTACCTTTTCAATTCTCTCTGTGAGGGTCGTGAAACCTGGGCATGGGAATCTAATCCATGAGTATCATGAACATCAACACAGACCTAAAGGACATTGCTTATTTTCCACTAGTTCATTGATTAGTTAAGCACATGGACTGGATGTATATCCCAGCTCTGTGACATGGCAAGTATTTAACCTTTCATATCTTCATGTGCCCTTCCTATAATCTGGAAAGTATTAGCATCCACACATCACAGCACTGTTATGAAGATTCAGTGCAATCATATATTCAAACACTTGACCCAGTGTCTGGCCCGTAGGAAATGAATCAATAACTAGATTATTGTTGTTGTTATTTTAACCAGCAGGTTTCTACTAGGTTCACATCTCCGTGGAGAACAGCCTGCTATGTGTGTGTGTGGATTCTGTCCCCGGGGTCGGGTCAGCAGCAGGAGCTGGAAGTCTCTGCCTGTGTCCTCCCTGAGTCTCTTAGTTATGACCCTGCGTTACAACTTATTTGCTGTGCTGTTTGTTACCATTTTGATACGTCAGCACTGCCGACTCTCAGAAGAAAAGGCGGTGTCTGACACATAAAGAGAACCATTCAGAGAATAACATGTTTTTACCCAAATTATTTGGCTCAAGAAGGGAAGACTGACAGCAGGGAGTGGGAGGGAGTTAGTCCTTATGGTGGTTGTTCCGTTGCTAAGCTGTGTCCAACCCTTTGCAACCCCACGGACTGCAGCATGCCGGGCTCCTCCGTCTGCCACTATCTCCTGGAGTTTGCTCAAATTATGTCCAGAGTCAGTGATGCCATCCAACCACCTCATCCCAGTAGCGTACTGGACAGCTTCCTACCTCAGGGGGTTCATCTTCTGGTGTCATGTCTTTTTGCCTTTTCATTACTGCTCATGGGGTTCCCGTGGCAAGATTACTGGAGTGGGTTGCCATTTCCTCCTCCAGGGGACTACGATTTGTCAGAACTCCTCACTGTGACCTGTCTGTCTTGGGCAGCCCTGCATGACATGGCTACTAGCTTTCCTGAGTTACGAAAGCCCCTCCACCAGGACAAGGCTGTGATTCATGAAGGGGTGGATCTTATCAGTGCTTATTAAACCTGGTGTACTGAGGTCTGATACATGGTAAAAGACCAAAAGCAGTTGCTCCAAACCTTACTGCTCATCAGAACCTACATGGAAAGTGTCTGTAAAACATGAATGCTTCAGTCCCACCCAGAAATTTCTCTCAAATGGTCTTGAGTGGAGCTGGGCATAGTTATTTTTAGCTCCCCAGGGCTGAGAACCACTTGTTGAGAACTCATCACTATCAAGCTGTTCCCAAGCTGGTACATGTTCTCAGTCTTGAGTCAGGCTGTTGAAAATTCAGATTTCTGGGCCAATTCTAATACAGTGATTCTTCAGCCAAATGTTTGAAAACTCTACCCTAGTAGATTAGTAGATTAGAAGGCCTGAAGAGCAGATAGTCAAAATTAAGCGCAACTTTGAAAAATCTTTTCTCAGTCAAATAAGACAGTCCTGTAAATGGGCAGGAATGGCTCTCCCAGACATTCCCAGCCCTGTGCCAGAGCTTTGTGCATGTGCCCGGGGAGGCTCATGGCAACCCAAGAGGAGGCTCTCAGACATCACCAGGCTGTAGGCGGAGATGGTAAATATCTGTTGAATAAATGAGGAAAGCACAGCACAGACAGCTTGCACTATTTGTCCCAAGTCCCCAACGGAGCAGGTGTTGGAGAGAAGATGAGGATGCAGGCAGGGCACGCCTGGGGTAATCCCTCTTTCCCACAAGGCTATTGTGGGAAGTATCTCAGCGGATGCACACCCAGGACATGGTATCAAAGGTCAAACAAGACTGGATGATGGTCTTTTCCTATAAACCTAGCCTTACTAGGAGCCCCAGGTAAAGGTGATACAGGGTGAGATTTTACTTGGGGGGAAGAGGGAGTTTTGTCTCACCTACAAGGGGTGGCTGAGGTGCCAAGGGAGCAGGGCTGAGGTCCTGGTGGCTTGGGCTGATGCAGAAGGTAGAGTTTAGAACCTAAAGGAAACAAGAGGGAGGGAAGTCGTGCCTCTCCCAAGGGGTTCTGAGAGCACTGATGACTGACGGACAGGCCTGGCCTTGTGATTACAGAGCCCAATACAAAATGGAAATGCAGGGGATTTCCAGTGCAAGATGACAGAGGAGAAGGACGTGTGCCCATGACCTCCTGTGAGAGCACCAAAGTCACAACCAGCTATTGAATAACCAAAACAAAAAGACAACCCACAGGCTGGGGGAAAATAGTTGCAAATGATGTGACTGACAAGGGATCATGTTCCAAATTTTACAAACAGCTCATAACACTTTACAGCATTAAAACAAACAACCCAATCAACAAATGGGCAGGAGACCTAAATAGACATTTCTCCATAGAAGACATACAGTTGCTAAGTGGCACATGAAAAGATATTCAGTATGGCTAGCTATCAGAAAGACATAAATCAAAACTACAATGAGACATCACCTCACATAAAATGGCTGTCATCGAAAAATCCACAAACAGTGAATGTTAGAGAGGGTGGGAGAGGAGGGAACTCTCCTGCACTCTTCCTGGGAATGTAAATTGGTACAGCTACTATGGGGAAGAGTATGGAGGTTCTCTGGAACACTAAAAATAGAACTACCATATAACACAACAATCCCACTCCTGGGCATATATCTGGAGAAAAACATGATTTGAAAGGATGCATTCACTTCCTATGTTTATTGCAGCACGGTTTATAATAGCCAAGACATGGAAGCAACCTGAATGCTCATCAATGGGGGAATGGATAAAGAGGTGGTACACTACTATCCCACATAGTTTTGAAGTCCTACCCATAGCAATCAGAGAAGAAAACAAAATAAAAGGAATCCAGACTGGAAAAGAAGTAAAACTCTCGCTGTTTACAAGATGACATGATTCTCTACACAGAAAATCCTAAAGATGCCACCAGAAAATTACAAGAGCTAATCAATGAATATAATAAAGTTGCAGGATATAAAATTAATACAGGGCTTCCCTGGTGGTCCAGTGGGTAAGGACACCGCCTTGCAGTGCAAGGGGTGCCGGTTTCATCCCTGGCCTGGGAAGATGCCATGTACCGGGGAGCGGCTGGACTGATGTGTCCAATTACTGAGCCGGAGCTCTGGAGCGCATGTGCCCAGAGCCAGCGCTCTGCGACAACCGAGGCCACCGTGATGGGAGGCCCACACGGGCCAAAGAACAAAGGTGGATGAAAATGGACAAATGAAAGACTAATAGAAGTGGCCCGCCTGCTCCCCTCCCTCCCCACCCCCACCCAAAATAAATAAATAAATAAATAAAATTAATACACAGAAAACTCATGTATTCCTATACACTAACAATGAAAAATCAGCAAGAGAAATTAAGGAAACAATCCCATAGATGATAGCAATGAAAAGAATAAAATACTTAGGAATAAATTTATCTAAAGACATACCATCTTTTTGAATTGAAAGAATCAATATAATGAAAATAAGTATATTACCCAAAGCAAACTAAAGATTTAACACAATCCTTATCAAGCTACCAATGGTATTTTTCACAGAATTAGAACAAATAATTTCACAATTTATATGGAAACACAGAAGACCCTGAATAACCAAAGCAATTCTGAGAAAGAAGAATGGAACTGGATGAATCAAGCTTCCTGACTTCAGACTATACTACAAAGCTACAGTCAACAAGACAGTTTGGTACTGGCAAAAGACAGAAATGTAGATCAATGGAACAAAATAGTAAGTCCAGAGATAAATCCATGCATCTATGGACATCTTGTCTTTGACAAAGAACAGATAATGTAGAAAAGACAGTCTCTTCAACAAGCGGTGCTAGGAAAACTGGTCAACTAGGTGGAAAAGAATGAAACTAGAACACTTTCTAACACCATATACAAAAATAAACTCAAAATGGATTAAATACATAAATATAAGACCAGAAACTTATAAAACTCTCAGAGGAAAACACAGGCAAAACACTCTCCAACATAAATCACAGCAAGATCCTCTATGACCCACCTCCCAGAGTAATGGAAATAAAAACAAAAATACACAAATGGGACCTATTAAACTTAAAAACTTTTGCACAATGAAGGAAACTATAAGAAAAGTTAAAAGACAGTCTTCAGAACGGAAGAAAACAACAGCAACTGAAACAACTGACACAGAATTAAACTCCAAAATATATAAGCAGTTCATGCAGTCCAATACCAGAAAAATGAAGAACCCAATCGAAAAGTGGGCAAAATAAACAAACATTTCTCCAAAGAAGATGTACAGATGGGTAATAAACACATGAAAAGATATTCAACATCATTATTAGACAAATGTAAATCAAAACCACAATGAGGTACCATCTTACGCCAGTCAGAAGGGCCATCATCAAAGTGTACATATAATAAATTCTAGAAAGTGTGTGTAGAAAAGGAACTCTCTTACAGTGCTTTTTTTTTTTTTTTTTGAAATTACAGCTTCTTTGCTTATTCTTTATTGCTTTACTCTTTTTTTTTTAAAGATTTATTTGAGGTGGGTGGGGTGGGGAGGTAGGGGAGCAGGCAGGCCACTTCTATTGGTCTTTCATTTGTCCATCTTCATCCATCTTTGTTCTTTGGCCCATGTGGGCCTCCCATCGCAGCAGCCTCTGTTGTTGCAGAGCACTGGCTCTGGGCGCATGAGCTCCAGAGCTCCGGCTCAGTAATTGGACATATCAGTCCAGCCACTCCGCAGCACGTGGGATCTTCCCAGGCCAGGGATCGAACCAGCGCCCCTTGCACTGCAAGGCGGTGTCCTTTCACTGACAGTACAAAGCTACAGTCAACAGTTTGGTACTGGCAAAAGACAGAAATGTAGATCAATGGAACAAAATAGTAAGTCCAGAGATAAATCCATGCATCTATGGACATCTTGTCTTTGACAAAGAACAGATAATGTAGAAAAGACAGTCTCTTCAACAAGCGGTGCTAGGAAAACTGGTCAACTAGGTGGAAAAGAATGAAACTAGAACACTTTCTAACACCATATACAAAAATAAACTCAAAATGGATTAAATACATAAATATAAGACCAGAAACTTATAAAACTCTCAGAGGAAAACACAGGCAAAACACTCTCCAACATAAATCACAGCAAGATCCTCTATGACCCACCTCCCAGAGTAATGGAAATAAAAACAAAAATACACAAATGGGACCTATTAAACTTAAAAACTTTTGCACAATGAAGGAAACTATAAGAAAAGTTAAAAGACAGTCTTCAGAACGGAAGAAAACAACAGCAACTGAAACAACTGACACAGAATTAAACTCCAAAATATATAAGCAGTTCATGCAGTCCAATACCAGAAAAATGAAGAACCCAATCGAAAAGTGGGCAAAATAAACAAACATTTCTCCAAAGAAGATGTACAGATGGGTAATAAACACATGAAAAGATATTCAACATCATTATTAGACAAATGTAAATCAAAACCACAATGAGGTACCATCTTACGCCAGTCAGAAGGGCCATCATCAAAGTGTACATATAATAAATTCTAGAAAGTGTGTGTAGAAAAGGAACTCTCTTACAGTGCTTTTTTTTTTTTTTTTTTTTTTTGAAATTACAGCTTCTTTGCTTATTCTTTATTGCTTTACTCTTTTTTTTTTAAAGATTTATTTGAGGTGGGTGGGGTGGGGAGGTAGGGGAGCAGGCAGGCCACTTCTATTGGTCTTTCATTTGTCCATCTTCATCCATCTTTGTTCTTTGGCCCATGTGGGCCTCCCATCGCAGTGGCCTCAGTTGTTGCAGAGCACTGGCTCTGGGCGCATGAGCTCCAGAGCTCCGGCTCGGTAACTGGACACATCAGTCCAGCCACTCCGCAGCACGTGGGATCTTCCCAGGCCAGGGACTGAACCAGCGCCCCTTGCACTGCAAGGCGGTATCCTTACTCACTGGACCACCAGGGAAGCCCTCTCTTACACTGTTGGTGGGAATGTTCTCTATAGTGTCTGTACCAGTTCCTTAAAAAACTGGGAATAGAACTGCCATACGACCCAGCAATCGCACTGCTGGGCGTACACCTGAGGAAATCAGAATTAAGAGACACATGCACCCCAGTGTTCATTGCAGCACTATTTACAACAGGTAGGACATGCAAGCAACCTAGATGTCCATTGGAAGATGAATGGATAAGGAAGTTATGGTGCATATACACAATGGAACGCTATGTAGCTATAAAAAGGAATGCATTTGAGTCGGTTCCAATGAGGTGGATGAACCTAGGGCCTATTATACAGAATGAAGTAAGTCAGAAAGACAAATACTATATATTAACACATATATATGGAATTCAGAAAGATGGTACTGATGATCCTACATGCAGGGCAGCAAAGGAGACACAGATGTAAATAAAAGACTTTTGGACTCAGTGGGATGATTTGACAGAACAGAATGGATAACCAACAAGATCTACCGTATAGCAAATGAATCTCTGCTCAGTGTTACGTGGCAGCTTGCATGGGCAGGGAGTCTGGGGGAGAATGCATATATGTGTATGTATAGCTGAGTCTCTCTGATGTACAACTAGAACTATCATAACATTGTTAAGGGGATGTACTTCAATACAAAATAAAAAGTTAAAAAAGATAATCACACAACATGGGGGTGCCCACAGCTTGCTGCTCTTGTTTACAAGGGCTCTCTGCCTGAGAACTTCCAGTAGATACTTTTTACAAAGTCCCTGGCTGTTTCAAAAGCCCCTCTACAGGATCCCAAATTCCAAAACCTCAGGAATTCCGAAGGATCACACAGCCTAACGGGACCCCAGGAGTCAGAAACACCTGCCAAGTTGCCTTCTCTTCAGAAAAGGAACACCCAGGCTGGTTTTTAAAAGGAGTTTGGTTCAGTATGAGTGTTCACAGGGGAATTACTACAGCATGAACCAACCTTTGCTTGTCTGACACCACATTCTACTTGGGGTCTAAACAAACAGCAAATGTGCCCCTGGTGGCACATCTTACCAGCCTCAGCTCCCTCAAGTTCCTCTCCAGGGCCTCTGCTTCCTCAGAACAACAGTGATATAAGAGGCACAACCCAAGGGACAAAGGTGAGCAGACAGGAGAGAGGTGATGGGGGTGGAGTGAGTGGTGGAGCAACCGAGGGACCAGGAGACAATGCTTGCTCTCTAACATCAACAAGGCTGTTCTCAGACTTGAGAACTCATCCTTTGAACCTTCGATACTGGGATTTCTCAACCATGGCACTGTTCACGTTCGGAGCTGAAAAATTCTTAGTCGAGGTGTCTATCATCACTAGATGTCATTGGAGGATGTTTAACAGTGTCCTCTATTCAGGTATTCCAGTAGCACCCTCCCAGCTGACAATCAAAAATGGCTTCAGACAATGTCAAATGTCTTCCAGGACATAAAAAACACCCTTGGATTGAGAACCAGCTGGACTGAATGAGACTCAATGTACTCTGAGGAAAACAGTAATACGAATAGGTAGTGTGGAAGAGTCACCTGGGCTCCCACCCTTCACCCTGTGCCACCTCCTACTCCAGGGCAGGTATGGCCCTGACCATGGCACTCACCCCTTTAAGCCTTTCTATGGCCTCCTACTGCTGGTCTGGGGGGCGCCAAGCTTGAACACAAAAGTCACCTATTCCTTCTCCTGCTGCCTCGTCACCATGTCACTCTGCGCTCTAGGCCCACAACATACTCTTTTATCTGTTTTCAGGTGTCTGCCCCGGCCACACTCTGTTCTCAGTGCTTGGGAGGCCCCAGTGAACAGAGACTCCTGCCCGTGTAGAAACAAAGGGCATGTAACAAACAGGTAAGCTATACTGCTTGTTACAAGGTGAAAAGAAGATGTAGAAGAGGCTCAGGAGAGCCGGGGTGCTGGAGGCAGAGTAGCCTGAGGTTTTAAATAAGGTCACCAGGGCAGCTTCACTTGAGTGAAGGCTTTAAGGAGAAGGATGGTCATGACGCAGATTCCAAGGGAGAGTGTCGCAGGCGGAAGGAGCAGCCTGAGAGCAGAGATGGGGGCAACAGGAACAGCTTGAGCAGAGAATGCAGTAAAGGCAGACTGGCTGGCGCGCCATCCCAAGGACGTGGACTCTTTTTCTGAGGAAAATGGAGAATGTTGCAGGATTTTGAGGGAATGTGATCTGGTTCATGTGAATTTTGAACAATTCCCTCCAGCAGCTGTTCTAAGAATAATGGTTGAAGCAGGAAGGCAAGTTACAAAGCAACTTTACAAAGCAATACCCTGAGGGCAAGATGGTGGTTAAGACCACCAGCGAAGGACCAGCAGAGATGATGAAAAAGTCAAGAAGGGGCATCTCGTATCCTCGAGACTTCAGCCTCCTTCTCTTGCTTAAGACTGACGGAATGCTGCTTAACCAAACGCAAGGTATTTCCAGATTCAGAGTTCATTAGACACGACAACAATTCAATTCATGTGTGTTGAGAATTAAAATAAACACACCAAAAACTCCAAGAGAATGCCTGAAGCACACTTGTTAGAAAAGCCTATCCAGTTCTGGGCATAGTAGATGCCTGATAAATGCTTAAAGAGTGGATAAATAAGTGACGCATCTTATACTGTGTGAATAATTACTGTTCTCCTTTAGCATAATCATTTACAACCATTAACTCCAAAGCATTTTATTACCATAGATGTAATTCATTTTGATTGCCTCCTTGCATTAAGAATTATTTTTGGTTTTTCTTGCTACCACTGTAAGTCATTTAAGCCTCATTAAGTTACCCAAATCATAAAGTTGTTTTAAAAATGATAAGATTCAAAATGCACTTTTGCTGAGTTTGGTGTGAGACTTGAGTAAGAGCCCTAAGCCTAAAATTAGCTTGATACCAATGGCCCTGGGTTTCATCCTGCTCATAGATAAGGTGAGAGTTCCACACGCTGACACTGTGCAACACTTCTCTCCCAGCGTGAAAATCCAGAACTTGATATTCATTGAAAACTGTACTGGAGGTCATCCATACCATACATCTGAAATTTTTAGAGAGAGCTATATTATTCTGGAAGTCCAAAAATTTTGGATTTTGAACTCATATAATAGAGTCAATGGAGTCTGGGGCAGCATATTGAAATAAAGCATTTCATAATGAAGGTATGAATATTCATACATATAAAGACAATAAGCAGCTTCATCTAAGTGTAAATCAAGTCTTGCTGCCAAATGAGTTATAAAAAATATTTTGGAAAAAAAAAAAGTTGGACCCTTACCTTACACCATATGCAAAAATTACCTCAAAAATGGATCAAACACCTAAATGTAAGAGCCCAAGGCATACAACATTTATAAGACATCTTCATGAAACTGAATTCAGCAATAATTTCTTGATATGACGCCAAAAGCACAGGTAACAAAAGAGAAGTGAAAGAGATAGACATACTGGATTACATAAAGATTTTAAAAGCTTTTGCATTTCATAGGTCATAATCAACAGAGAAGGGAAAATACAAAATGGGAGAAAATATTTTCAAGTCATATATATGATAAGGGATTAACATCTAAAATACATAAAGAATTCCTATAGCTTGGCAATAAAACAAACAACCTGATTTAAAAATGTGCAAAGGGCTTGAGTAGAAATTTCTCTGAAGATAACAAGCTCAACATCAGAAATCATTTGGAAATGCAAATGGAAACCACAAGGACACTATTTCATATATAATCAGAATGGCTATTTAAAACCAGAAAGAGGGCTTCCCTGGTGGTCCAGTGGGTAAGGACACAGCCTAGAAGTGCAAGGGGTGATGGGTCAATCCCTGGCCTGGGAAGATCCCACGTGCTGCAGAGCCGCTGGACCCATATGTCCAACTACCGAGCTGGAGCTCTGGAGTGCATGCACCCAGAGCCGAGGCTCCGCGGCGACAGGGGCCGCTGCGATGGGAGGCCCTCACAGGCCAAAAGGAACAAAGATGGAAATAAATGAAAGACCAATAGAAGTGGCCAGAAAAACCCCAAAACAAAACCAGAAAGTATCCGTGAGGATGTGTACCGCTGGTAGGAATGTAAAAACGGTACAGCACTTATGGAAAACATTATAAAAGTTCCTGAAGATGATTAAAAATGGAAATAACATATCATCCAATAATTTACTTCTGGATATATAGCCCAAGGAATTGAAAGCAGAGTCTCAAGGAGACATTTGCATAACCATGTTTGTTGCAGCATTATTGCTAATAGCCAAAAAGCAGAAGCAACCCAAGTAAGTATCCATCAATAGATAAGTGGATAAACAAAATGTGGTACATAATGAAATAGTATTATTGGAAAAAAAAATTTTTTGGAGGCCCTTACCTTACACCATATGCAAAAATTACCTCAAAAATGGATCAAACACCTAAATGTAAGAGCCCAAGGCATACAACATTTATAAGACATCTTCATGAAACTGAATTCAGCAATAATTTCTTGATATGACGCCAAAAGCACAGGTAACAAAAGAGAAGTGAAAGAGATAGACATACTGGATTACATAAAGATTTTAAAAGCTTTTGCATTTCATAGGTCATAATCAACAGAGAAGGGAAAATACAAAATGGGAGAAAATATTTTCAAGTCATATATATGATAAGGGATTAACATCTAAAATACATAAAGAATTCCTATAGCTTGGCAATAAAACAAACAACCTGATTTAAAAATGTGCAAAGGGCTTGAGTAGAAATTTCTCTGAAGATAACAAGCTCAACATCAGAAATCATTTGGAAATGCAAATGGAAACCACAAGGACACTATTTCATATATAATCAGAATGGCTATTTAAAACCAGAAAGAGGGCTTCCCTGGTGGTCCAGTGGGTAAGGACACAGCCTAGAAGTGCAAGGGGTGATGGGTCAATCCCTGGCCTGGGAAGATCCCACGTGCTGCAGAGCCGCTGGACCCATATGTCCAACTACCGAGCTGGAGCTCTGGAGTGCATGCACCCAGAGCCGAGGCTCCGCGGCGACAGGGGCCGCTGCGATGGGAGGCCCTCACAGGCCAAAAGGAACAAAGATGGAAATAAATGAAAGACCAATAGAAGTGGCCAGAAAAACCCCAAAACAAAACCAGAAAGTATCCGTGAGGATGTGTACCGCTGGTAGGAATGTAAAAACGGTACAGCACTTATGGAAAACATTATAAAAGTTCCTGAAGATGATTAAAAATGGAAATAACATATCATCCAATAATTTACTTCTGGATATATAGCCCAAGGAATTGAAAGCAGAGTCTCAAGGAGACATTTGCATAACCATGTTTGTTGCAGCATTATTCGCAATAGCCAAAAAGCAGAAGCAACCCAAGTAAGTATCCATCAATAGATAAGTGGATAAACAAAATGTGGTACATAATGAAATAGTATTCAACCTTTGAGGACAAAGGAAATGCTGACACACGCTACAACATGGATGAACCTTGAGGTATTATGCTAAGAGAAATATGCTCATCACAAAAGACCAAATATGGTGCAATTCCAGCTGTATGAGATTAAGAATGGACAAATTAGAACCTTAAAGACAAAGAGGAGAATGGTGGCTATCAGGGCCAGGAAGAGAGGGGAGTGAGGAGTTTTTGTTAAATGGGTATGCTGTCTCAGTTTAGAAAGACGGAAAATGTTGTGGAGATGGATGGTCATAATGACCGCACAACAATGTCACCGTACTTAATTACTGCACTTGTATGTTTACTTTAAAATGGTCAAAATGGTAAATTTTATTGTGAATTGTGCATATTTACCACAATGAAACAAGTTTGCTGTGCTAATACACACACACACATTTTGGCATTCTAAGTTTTCTGATTTCAAAACTGTATATAAGGGATCCTGCATGTTGTTGGTTTACAGTATAATGTACTGCTAGCAAAAACTTGTTTGCAGACTCACCATTCAGCAAATACAGTATCTCATAAAAGTTGTATGTCACTGGTATAAATAAAACAGTACAATTTCTTTCCTTGAGGAATGATTCTCTTCTGGGCTTACAGAGTTCATTCTCTTTGACTAAAACTTGGGGAGAGGACAAGGAGCCCTGAGAATCAGCTCCGGTCTTAGAGATCCTTGCTGATGTGACAATGACCTACTCCAAGCTGGTTCACCCTCAATTTACAGATGGGTTATTTGTTTTCAGTAGAAGTCAAAGCCTTCATTAGCTCAAGTTTGACTATAAAGATTCAGGAAAACTGACTAATACTATGACTCCATAATAAATCTGTAATACCTCAGATAATGAGGGTTTTTTCCCTGAGCTTAGTGTCCAACATTTTGCCTTTTCAAAGCTAAGGTTTCCCAGTACTCATGTACAGATGTGAGAGTTGGAGCATAAATAAGGACCATAAAGTTGGACTATAGTGAAGGTTAAGTGCTGAAGAACTGATGCTTCTGGACTGTGGTGCTGAAGAAGACTCTTCAGTATTCCTGGGATAGCAAGGAGATCAAACCAGTTAATCCTAAAGGAAATCAACCCTGAATATTCACTGAAAGGACTGATGCTGAAGTTGAAACTCCAATACTCTGGCCACCTGATGCAAAGAGTCGACCCATTAGAAAAGACTCTGATGCTGGGAAAGATCGAGGGCAAGAGGAGAAGGTGGCAAAAGAGGGTGAGATGATTGGATGGCATCATCGACTCAATGGGCATGAGTCTGAACAAACTCCAGCAGGCAGTGAAGGACAGGGAAGCGTGGAGTGATGCAGTCCTTGGGGTGGCAGGCTTGGGCACCACTGAGTAAGAACACACATTGCTTTACTTGTTTCCATTCTGAAGCAGCCTGAAGGTGGAGGAAAAGTCAAGACTTCTTGTGAGGCGGATTGGTTGGGGCATAGGACAAAGTACATCCAAAGTTTAGTCCACTCCTCCTCTCCCTTCCCTCTTTCCTTCACTGCCCTTTCACCCACACTGTCTGCAAATGCCCAGAGTGTCAATGGCATGTACGGTATCGGCTGGCTGAAGGGAAACTGGACCATTAAACTGTATACACCTCAACTACTTTCAATCCTTCCCTCAAATCCTATGTATATTAGTCCTCATACTCTGGTCTCTTACCTCACTCTGGACTCACTCCTACCTTCAGATACCATAGAGTGTGCCCTGATACGGGGTAGCCCTAGCAGCTGGCTTCAGAAAACACTACGGAGGGCCTGGTCTGAGATACCCAAAGTGACTTCTTAACTCCAAGCTGGTTCACCCTCAATTTACAGATGGGTTATTTGTTTTCAGTAGAAGTCAAAGCCTTCATTAGCTCAAGTTTGACTATAAAGATTCAGGAAAACTGACTAATACTATGACTCCATAATAAATCTGTAATACCTCAGATAATGAGGGTTTTTTCCCTGAGCTTAGTGTCCAACATTTTGCCTTTTCAAAGCTAAGGTTTCCCAGTACTCATGTACAGATGTGAGAGTTGGAGCATAAATAAGGACCATAAAGTTGGACTATAGTGAAGGTTAAGTGCTGAAGAACTGATGCTTCTGGACTGTGGTGCTGAAGAAGACTCTTCAGTATTCCTGGGATAGCAAGGAGATCAAACCAGTTAATCCTAAAGGAAATCAACCCTGAATATTCACTGAAAGGACTGATGCTGAAGTTGAAACTCCAATACTCTGGCCACCTGATGCAAAGAGTCGACCCATTAGAAAAGACTCTGATGCTGGGAAAGATCGAGGGCAAGAGGAGAAGGTGGCAAAAGAGGGTGAGATGATTGGATGGCATCATCGACTCAATGGGCATGAGTCTGAACAAACTCCAGCAGGCAGTGAAGGACAGGGAAGCGTGGAGTGATGCAGTCCTTGGGGTGGCAGGCTTGGGCACCACTGAGTAAGAACACACATTGCTTTACTTGTTTCCATTCTGAAGCAGCCTGAAGGTGGAGGAAAAGTCAAGACTTCTTGTGAGGCGGATTGGTTGGGGCATAGGACAAAGTACATCCAAAGTTTAGTCCACTCCTCCTCTCCCTTCCCTCTTTCCTTCACTGCCCTTTCACCCACACTGTCTGCAAATGCCCAGAGTGTCAATGGCATGTACGGTATCGGCTGGCTGAAGGGGAAACTGGACCATTAAACTGTATACACCTCAACTACTTTCAATCCTTCCCTCAAATCCTATGTATATTAGTCCTCATACTCTGGTCTCTTACCTCACTCTGGACTCACTCCTACCTTCAGATACCATAGAGTGTGCCCTGATACGGGGTAGCCCTAGCAGCTGGCTTCAGAAAACACTACGGAGGGCCTGGTCTGAGATACCCAAAGTGACTTCTTAACTCAACAGCTCCTCTCCCTGCTTCTGTGTGATGATGGCACCAAGGTCCACCTGGAGGTAAGAGAGAGTCCCTGGGGTGACTCAGGATCATGGCAGACTTCTCCCATGAGGTCCTGTATCACACAGGTTTTGAGATCAAGCTAAGCTGAGGGTGGAGAGAGAGCCAGATGTGGGGTTGTCATCAACACTTCAAGCAGGAGCCTCTCATTAGTTTGACTCTAGACATTTATCCTGTTATCTGCTAAGGGCTGGAACAAATGCCAGCCATTCTTTGGGAGTCTGATAGAACTAATCGGCTCCTGTGACAGTGCTGCCAACGAGTGACAGGCAAAGGTGTCACTGATGGTGTGGATGCTACATGGACACAATTTTTTATTCCAATAGCTAGAACTTACTTTAGCAAGCATTTATATTAATATACATATAAAATGTATTAAGGGGCTTCCCCTGGTGGTCCAGTGGGTAAGGACACCGCCTTGCAGTGCAAGGGGTGCCGGTTCCATCCCTGGCCTGGGAAGATCCCACGTACCGCGGAGCGGCTGGGCTGATGTGTCCAATTACCGAGCCGGAGCTCTGGAGCGCATGCGCCCAGAGCTGGTGCTCTGAGACAACAGACGCCACCGCGAGGGGAGGCCCACAGGAGCCAAAAAACAAAGACGGATGAAAATAGAGAAACAAAAGACCAATAGAAGTGGCCCGCCCACTCCCCTCCCTCCCCAACCCGAACCCCACCCAAAATAAATAAATAAATAAATCTTTTAAAAAAAAAAGTATTAAGGCCATAATTTCACAGATATTATTGCTTATGAGGAGAAATTTTTTTAAAAAGCAGAAAATGCGATGCATTAATATCCATTTAAAGTAAAACATGAAGTAAATAATAGCACTGGTAGGGACAAAAATTAAGATGGCAAGAAAATGACACCCATTCTCATGACTCCCTTGGACCCAGACTGCAGCATCGTCTATACGTCCTTTCAAAGCATAGTCCATTACTCTCCCTGAAATACAGGCTATGGTCCCACTGGCCATCCACCTAAAACTCCATGCCAGCTCCTCCCCTGATCAACTGTAAGTCCAGGTGCTTCAGACCACACCCGTGAAGGGCAGGCTTGCTTAAGGACCTTCTGTCCACTGGGCACCACCTGTATCAACTTTGATCTTGGCAAGTGAGGATGTATCGAAATCAACTGAGACCAACAGAAAATAGAAAGGGTCTTTGACCATCTTCCTCTGACTCTGGGGACAGGAGTTGACCGCAGGGCTGGCAGTCAATACAAACTTCTGGGCATACAGATAGTTGTGCTGAACCAGCTACTGAACTCTCCTCTGAGAGCCCAAACTCAGGGACTGAGTAACAGGCAGAAAAGCATAACACGGTAAATATGGCTTTGGCCCTGATTCCCACAGTTTGAAATTTATACCTTAATTGTGTGATACAACCTTGGGATGAGCAAAGGAATCATCATTCTGCTCCATACTCCCCAGTATCTAGCCAATTTATGATGAATAATCCCATTGTTAGTTATCTAAGTATATGTTAACTCATTTGTTATCTAAGTATATGCTTAGCTTCCAGTTTACCTTAAGGGATACACCAAGAAGTCAAGGTTAAACATTTTTGGCTGCTTTACTAGCATTTGTACCATTGCTTTTCTGGGTGTTCATATCTGCCTGAAGTATTTCTCTGGATAAAGCTCCCTTAGCCCATGCTCGCTGGCAGAGAACTCAAGGGCCTCGATTGTCTCCTTACGCATGCAATTACCTGGACACTGAATTCTATACCTTCCTGTATCCACCCCTGCGCTTCATGTTCAGGAAAGTATCCATCTCAGGATCCTGAGCTTCAGTAAGAGAACAGCAATCCAGTCTCCAGGCTAGCTGAGTGTAAACACATTTCTTTTTTTTTTGTATTTAAAAGATACATAAAGAATCTGGACTCTGGGTACATATAGGAAGTACAGTGGCCAGCTCACTTCCCTGTTGTTCAATTTTCAAGAAAGCTTTGATTGAAACCCTTATTTAAGGAGGATGGCTAAAAGAAGAGTGGTCTGTGCATTCTTCTCTCAGTTCCTTGCAATCTACCCCCAGGCCAGCAGAGAGCTCTGAATATGGGCAAATCATTTGTTCTATGGCAGAACCTCTGTGGCCACTCTGCCATAGGCCAGCAAAAGAGGACTTCATGGAAAACAACCAGGTGAGTATCAGCTCGGGCTTTCTGAGGATGTTGGGTCTCACGTCAGAGTCCTCTCTAGGAAGACTCTGAAGACTCTGAGGAAATGCTCTCCCATCTCAGCACTCACTTGGGCAGTGAGTCAGTTTCCATCTAGCGGATCCCATGACTCACAGTACCAAGCACCCCTCCCTGAGGGCTGGCCGCAGGGGCCACGAGCTATCCGAGGCCCACCTGGAGCCCATGAGCAGAGCTCCCACGTGTGCCCAGTGGACTAGCATCATTTGTGACTTCATCTTTTCTTTCGTATTTACATTTTCCACTTTACTCTCTCAGCCCCAAATTCTTCATATGAAAAATGAGATAATGAGCCTATCACAAGGATTTCAAAAAGATGTATATAAACTGTTTCGTATTCTCTGGTACACAAACTTAACATATTGTAATAATAGCCAACATTTACTGGGTGCTGACTATGCACCATTACTTACTATAAGCACTCTGCAAGTGTGTTTAATCCTCATACAACTCTGTGAAGCTGGTGCTGGTATTATCCCCATTCTACAGATGAGGAAACTTAGGCCCAGAGATGTTAAGAAATTTGACCAAGGTCTCAAATCTACAATAGGTGAAACCTGGACTTGAACCCAAGCTCCCTTACTCTGAGCCCACAGTCCTACTGCTATGGTAGCTATTCCACTAAAGTTGTATTTTTTACATAATTTCTTTTTCCTTTTATTTATCTTTCAGAGGCTGCATGTAGTTACACAGTTGTATTTGGGTCACTAACGTGTTCCCAACTTCCAAGTTTAATAACTGAAAGTCCCAACTTCTAGGACATCACTCAGTAGTTTTTACCATTAGGCTATTTATCTTGGCAGTAGGACCACTGCTGGTACACAGAGATACCTTTGCGAAAATTTAATACACTTTTGACATTGTGTTCATTACATGTAAATTGCCTTAAATCCTTAATGAAATAAGATGGGCTAAGAAAAACAAATACAAAGACAGACTTTCACTGTATTTACACTTCAGGAGTTACGGCTAAGTACTAATACATGTCTTACCTTTATATCCTTGTTCTGTCTCCCTGAGATCAATTTTGGTTATCGGTTTGAAGTCGGTATCCCATAATCGTATACACCCATCTGCCCCGTAGCAAACTTTAGATACATCTGAGGAAATGCTCTCCCATCTCAGCACTCACTTGGGCAGTGAGTCAGTTTCCATCTAGCGGATCCCATGACTCACAGTACCAAGCACCCTCCCTGAGGGCTGGCCGCAGGGGCCACGAGCTATCCGAGGCCCACCTGGAGCCCATGAGCAGAGCTCCCACGTGTGCCCAGTGGACTAGCATCATTTGTGACTTCATCTTTTCTTTCGATTTACATTTTCCACTTTACTCTCTCAGCCCCAAATTCTTCATATGAAAAATGAGATAATGAGCCTATCACAAGGATTTCAAAAAGATGTATATAAACTGTTTCGTATTCTCTGGTACACAAACTTAACATATTGTAATAATAGCCAACATTTACTGGGTGCTGACTATGCACCATTACTTACTATAAGCACTCTGCAAGTGTGTTTAATCCTCATACAACTCTGTGAAGCTGGTGCTGGTATTATCCCCATTCTACAGATGAGGAAACTTAGGCCCAGAGATGTTAAGAAATTTGACCAAGGTCTCAAATCTACAATAGGTGAAACCTGGACTTGAACCCAAGCTCCCTTACTCTGAGCCCACAGTCCTACTGCTATGGTAGCTATTCCACTAAAGTTGTATTTTTTACATAATTTTTTTTCCTTTTATTTATCTTTCAGAGGCTGCATGTAGTTACACAGTTGTATTTGGGTCACTAACGTGTTCCCAACTTCCAAGTTTAATAACTGAAAGTCCCAACTTCTAGGACATCACTCAGTAGTTTTTACCATTAGGCTATTTATCTTGGCAGTAGGACCACTGCTGGTACACAGAGATACCTTTGCGAAAATTTAATACACTTTTGACATTGTGTTCATTACATGTAAATTGCCTTAAATCCTTAATGAAATAAGATGGGCTAAGAAAAACAAATACAAAGACAGACTTTCACTGTATTTACACTTCAGGAGTTACGGCTAAGTACTAATACATGTCTTACCTTTATATCCTTGTTCTGTCTCCCTGAGATCAATTTTGGTTATCGGTTTGAAGTCGGTATCCCATAATCGTATACACCCATCTCGTCCACCAGTAGCAAAGCCTTCTTCACAAGTATACATGCTGAAGATTCCAGCCTGTTGATTAAGGCAGATAATTCTCAATGCTGCAATCATTCTAAATAGTCATTATCGTTGGATCTTGATGATTAAAATATAAAACAGAGCAAAACCAAAATGTTTTAGTTTTTGAACTGAACAAAAAACAAAACAAAAATGAAAACAAACCTCTTGTTCCTCTATAGAAATCCTGGCAACAGAACAAGTAGCCATTTGTGACACCCATTTTAGCTAGATTAAAAATTCATAATAACCATCAAAGCAAACTAGTTCAAGTGTTCTTTGCCGTGATTAAATGAATGATGGGTTGTAAAAAAAAAAAAAATTAAAGAATTGCTTGGCCAAAGCAGATAGAGAAATCATAAATTTCTTTCTGTGACAACTGATCACTATAAAGACAATGGTGAGGGTGTTTCATATATATTTCTTTTGGAAACAGGTAAAGATAAGGGGGCTAGGAACACAAACACTTCCACAGGCACAGCGGTGACAGAAATACATCCCAGTGTGCTCAAGTAGGCACCATCTGAGCCTAGATGAAAGCATAAGTTACACTTGAGTTTGCCTGATAAGCATCATCTGAAGATGCTTTCAAATCTGATACGGTTTCAGAACTTGATGCTTTGTCATGGGAAATTGTGCTATGAGAGTGTAACGCTGACACAGTATCCAGTGTAAAGAGAAACTAGGTTACTAAGGCAGCTGTTTTATGAATGAGGACCAATACTGACTTTTTAATTGTTTCAAAAAATATTGGTCTTTCAACATATGAGACAATGAAGATCTAAAGTTCCATAGTTCTTCTGCTAAGAGTTTTTAAAACTTTTCTTTATGCTCACAGTAACAGAGCATTAATTCGGAGACAGTAAGTTAAAGGTCTGCTGATATTATTTTATTAAATTTCCACTGATTGCAATGGATTTTACCTTTCACATCATCTCCCCATTCTTCTGGGCATTTCCACTCTATCATCAGTAGATAGAGCAATGTTAACTAGTTTAATATATGTCAAAATTGAGCAGAGTGCTCAGAGTCAAGCTTGTCTTTGTTCTTACAGAGCAGACTATCAAAAGCATTTATCAATGGTTTCTGTTTGCAGTTTAAGAACTTGTGGTGTGGATGTGGAGGTGACACTCTCCCACTCAGGGTGGGAAAAATCTACCTTACTAACCACTATAAAAATAATAGTTGTCTCCACCACACTGTTCAACATACGGGCCACAGGCCAGCAGCAGGAACCTTATCCCAGACTCACGGAGTCACACTCTGCACTTTAACAAGATCTACAGGAAACTCATAAGTACCTAACAGTTTAAGAAGTACCCGTCTGGAAGATGAAACTGACAATGGAATACTTCTAGTTTCTGCAAAGCTGCTGCTGATAAATCACACTAATCAGCCAATTGATTAAGGTAAAGGCTATTTAAATTATGATGCTTTTGAAATACTAAATTCTTCTATATGAACAAAAATAAGTAGGGAAACCTTTCATGAATGTTGAGTACTCAGCAGAATTGGCTGATCCTAAAGCAACAGGGAAAAAAAATACAGAAATTTGTGATATCACCTTATAACAAGTAAATTCCAAATTTCTATATGGGAATACTTACACTATGTGCTCCTTGAATGGTGCGGACTAGATTGAGCCCTTTCCAGACATAGATGTCGCCATTTAAAGCACCAGAGTAGGTGATGTCTTCTTTGGCACATGCAAGGCAAAGGATGGTCTGAAGATCCCCAGTTTTGCCAAATATCCCTCTTTTGCCAGAGCATTTCCACATAGTGTCCAAAACTAAACGAGTGATTTATGAATGAGGACCAATACTGACTTTTTAATTGTTTCAAAAAATATTGGTCTTTCAACATATGAGACAATGAAGATCTAAAGTTCCATAGTTCTTCTGCTAAGAGTTTTTAAAACTTTTCTTTATGCTCACAGTAACAGAGCATTAATTCGGAGACAGTAAGTTAAAGGTCTGCTGATATTATTTTATTAAATTTCCACTGATTGCAATGGATTTTACCTTTCACATCATCTCCCCATTCTTCTGGGCATTTCCACTCTATCATCAGTAGATAGAGCAATGTTAACTAGTTTAATATATGTCAAAATTGAGCAGAGTGCTCAGAGTCAAGCTTGTCTTTGTTCTTACAGAGCAGACTATCAAAAGCATTTATCAATGGTTTCTGTTTGCAGTTTAAGAACTTGTGGTGTGGATGTGGAGGTGACACTCTCCCACTCAGGGTGGGAAAAATCTACCTTACTAACCACTATAAAAATAATAGTTGTCTCCACCACACTGTTCAACATACGGGCCACAGGCCAGCAGCAGGAACCTTATCCCAGACTCACGGAGTCACACTCTGCACTTTAACAAGATCTACAGGAAACTCATAAGTACCTAACAGTTTAAGAAGTACCCGTCTGGAAGATGAAACTGACAATGGAATACTTCTAGTTTCTGCAAAGCTGCTGCTGATAAATCACACTAATCAGCCAATTGATTAAGGTAAAGGCTATTTAAATTATGATGCTTTTGAAATACTAAATTCTTCTATATGAACAAAAATAAGTAGGGAAACCTTTCATGAATGTTGAGTACTCAGCAGAATTGGCTGATCCTAAAGCAACAGGGAAAAAAAATACAGAAATTTGTGATATCACCTTATAACAAGTAAATTCCAAATTTCTATATGGGAATACTTACACTATGTGCTCCTTGAATGGTGCGGACTAGATTGAGCCCTTTCCAGACATAGATGTCGCCATTTAAAGCACCAGAGTAGGTGATGTCTTCTTTGGCACATGCAAGGCAAAGGATGGTCTGAAGATCCCCAGTTTTGCCAAATATCCCTCTTTTTGCAGTCAGAGCATTTCCACATAGTGTCCAAAACTAAAACGTAAGTGATATTATAAATAATCCCCCAAAATGAATCATTATTGGTATTTATTGGCTAATGTTTCGAATACATTTTACATAAATTTCTATAGTTGAACTGTAATAGATACACATAATTTAACTTGTTTTACTCTAACGGTAGAAAACTGCACAACATTTTAGCCAACTACTAGAAGCAAAAAAAATGTTAACAGTATTTTTTTAAACTTTCAAAACTCCCAGACTTTCTAAATGCTTAACGTTCATTTAATGTAAAATATCAGCATTCTCAGAGTTGGTATAAAGTAGATAAATGATGTTTTTGTTAAATTTCCTGTCAAATTAAAGCACTAGTTTAGGTTCATCATATAGAAACTTAGAAACACAAAAGTAAAAAAAGGAAAATTGAAATTATTCCTAATATTCTGTTAACATGCTAATGTATCTTCTAGGCATTTTTTGGTGCATATACACACATTTTTAGAAATAATTTATCATCAAAAATAATATACATTTTCAAGTAGAAACATTACTCAGAAATATATTTCTAAACATGTTATATTTCACATAGTCAAATAACTGACTAGGCTTTTCAGTTTTAGCTGCATAATTTACCAAGTGGACAACCACAAACATAAAGGCTGAGCTAGTTTATAGACGGTAGCAGGAAGACATTTATTTATGTAGAAATTACGCGTTTCACTTTGACAGTTTTTTTTTTCCAGTATGTGAATTGGCATAACTTTACTGCTATGTATGTAGCCTCTCACAATTTATAAAGGCTATTTACATATGTCTAGCAATTTGATCTTCATAATATCCTCACAAATAAGCTAAGGCAGATATTATTATTACACTCATTTGCAAGTGAGAGAAAGAAGGCATAAGTGACTTGCCAAAGGTTCAAAAAGGACCGTACATGAGAAAACACTGAAATATTTGTCTTGAGAACTTTCACTCTAATAAAGTACATATAAAACAAAAAAGACCATTTTAAGGCAGTATATTCAGACTACCACATACAAGTGTAAGGAAATTCAAAGGTAGAGAACCATGTTGAATCAACTGGAATGATCAAGACCTGGATCTGAATCGGTGGTGAGGAGGAAACTGCACTGTAGTTCAGGAGAGCAGGGTTAGGTAAATGGAGGTGACAGGATATGTGTGAGGAAAACCCAGCGATTATTCTGTGCTTGCCAAGGTCCTCTCAGAGTGGCGAGGTATTCAAGGAAGTGATTCTGGAAGGCTGCACCACGCAGGAGGGCCTGGACCCAGGCAGCTGTGGAGGTGGTTGCCTTTGGCAGGAGGAGGTGCAGCATGCAATCATTCGAGACAACACAAGATTCCTCTCCCGTAAGTGTCAACTCTGGGAATTTGTTTCTCTGGCTATTATTTTTTTTTTTACCAAAAGGCACTAAAGCATACTTGAAAAACTAAGAGCAAACTGGGAAAAGACAGTTAGGTATATGCTTTGAGAAAACATTTAAGTGTGAACTTTGATCCTGAACGAACTGTGAGACATGAACAACTACTGGTTGTACACACATGCCAAAGAACCTCCTCTTCCCCTGGTGATGCGTAAGGCAGACATTTTTCGTTCTATGTCTCCCCATGCATGAAGGCTAAAAGGAGAGTAACTATTTGGTCATTATTATCCCTTTAACTTGGGATGTGCACTCTGGCATGACTTACTGAAATATTTGTAGACAGATAACCAGAAAAAAGAGTGTTACCCTCTGATGAAATCACCCAGTCAGAGGTGAAATGTCAACGTGAAACATTCCAGATAATCAAATAAGTCTCTAAAAAGACATACACAGCTGTAATACCAGGATAGGTAGGTTTTCTGTAGAAAATGAGAAATATGGGAAAGTTCTCTCTTCTTTGGAAGCACTTCATGTTTGGAAAGAAAACCCCAAAAAATGCAGCAATTTGATCTTCATAATATCCTCACAAATAAGCTAAGGCAGATATTATTATTACACTCATTTGCAAGTGAGAGAAAGAAGGCATAAGTGACTTGCCAAAGGTTCAAAAAGGACCGTACATGAGAAAACACTGAAATATTTGTCTTGAGAACTTTCACTCTAATAAAGTACATATAAAACAAAAAAGACCATTTTAAGGCAGTATATTCAGACTACCACATACAAGTGTAAGGAAATTCAAAGGTAGAGAACCATGTTGAATCAACTGGAATGATCAAGACCTGGATCTGAATCGGTGGTGAGGAGGAAACTGCACTGTAGTTCAGGAGAGCAGGGTTAGGTAAATGGAGGTGACAGGATATGTGTGAGGAAAACCCAGCGATTATTCTGTGCTTGCCAAGGTCCTCTCAGAGTGGCGAGGTATTCAAGGAAGTGATTCTGGAAGGCTGCACCACGCAGGAGGGCCTGGACCCAGGCAGCTGTGGAGGTGGTTGCCTTTGGCAGGAGGAGGTGCAGCATGCAATCATTCGAGACAACACAAGATTCCTCTCCCGTAAGTGTCAACTCTGGGAATTTGTTTCTCTGGCTATTATTTTTTTTTTTACCAAAAGGCACTAAAGCATACTTGAAAAACTAAGAGCAAACTGGGAAAAGACAGTTAGGTATATGCTTTGAGAAAACATTTAAGTGTGAACTTTGATCCTGAACGAACTGTGAGACATGAACAACTACTGGTTGTACACACATGCCAAAGAACCTCCTCTTCCCCTGGTGATGCGTAAGGCAGACATTTTTCGTTCTATGTCTCCCCATGCATGAAGGCTAAAAGGAGAGTAACTATTTGGTCATTATTATCCCTTTAACTTGGGATGTGCACTCTGGCATGACTTACTGAAATATTTGTAGACAGATAACCAGAAAAAAGAGTGTTACCCTCTGATGAAATCACCCAGTCAGAGGTGAAATGTCAACGTGAAACATTCCAGATAATCAAATAAGTCTCTAAAAAGACATACACAGCTGTAATACCAGGATAGGTAGGTTTTCTGTAGAAAATGAGAAATATGGGAAAGTTCTCTCTTCTTTGGAAGCACTTCATGTTTGGAAAGCAGTGCAGCACACCCTTAAATTCACATCAAATGAAAAGACACTGTCTATCGTCTTCAGGCTCCATTCACAGAATGTAACAGAATGCACAGAATGCAAATTCTGTTAAAACTGGCAGGTACCTGGGAGCTCATCTGGGCCTCAGGAATCCCTAAGGTCCCTTTTGTCTGCGACTAGAGAATGGAGAAAGAGCAATAATAGCCAACCAACCTGGTAGGCTCGTTTCCTGAAAAACCAACCAAGCAGATGATGTTAAATTCCTACTGTTTTTTAAGCATTTGTTTCAGATAATTATAATTTGCCTGTTTTACCAAACACTGGGGACTGCAGAACGAGAAAGGATTTCTTTGGGCTGACCAAAAAGTTTGTTCAGGTTTTTCTGTAAGCTGTCATAGAATACCTTAGCTTCAAAAATTTCACATAAAAATATTTTCTTGGAGTGCATCAAGGATTTTGCATTCACCCTGTGACTGGAATGATTCATCTGATGTTTAGCAGCTTTGGGGGGAAAAAGGCAGCTGCAACTGGATGTCAAAAATATAAATGGTGAAAATAATTTGTGAAAGCCTTGCTGGAATTTGTTGATTTCCTTCTAAACAAAATTAATAAAAGAAGGACTGTATGGGCATTTGCAGATTCTTCCATTTGAGGTAAAAATTCTTTTTGCTTAGGGAAAAAATGCCTAGGTCTGCTAAAATACAACAAACTCAACTGGACAAGCAGTTATTATTGTTTCCAAATGAAGTTCCAGGGTTTTATCTCTCTTTGCTTTTAGAATTAACTGATTAAAAGCTCAAATTAACCAAAGAAGGAAAGAAATAGGGAATAAGCTGGAGAAATCTATTAATTAAAGCAGCTAATCTATTATTTTTGATAATCTGGTTGTGCTGAGAAGAGCTAAGTCAAGACTGATCATTAAAGAAATAATTTCTAAGAGAAAGAGTTTGACAAAGGAAGCCAGAGACTGAGTTTAAATCTTATCTGTGCCACTCCATTTATGTTCCTAGGAAATAAGACAAGAAATTAATGTTATTCTGCCCCTACTTCTCCTACACAATATATACCTCTCAACAAATTCAGCAGGTAGTTACCCCATAAATTCACATCAAATGAAAAGACACTGTCTATCGTCTTCAGGCTCCATTCACAGAATGTAACAGAATGCACAGAATGCAAATTCTGTTAAAACTGGCAGGTACCTGGGAGCTCATCTGGGCCTCAGGAATCCCTAAGGTCCCTTTTGTCTGCGACTAGAGAATGGAGAAAGAGCAATAATAGCCAACCAACCTGGTAGGCTCGTTTCCTGAAAAACCAACCAAGCAGATGATGTTAAATTCCTACTGTTTTTTAAGCATTTGTTTCAGATAATTATAATTTGCCTGTTTTACCAAACACTGGGGACTGCAGAACGAGAAAGGATTTCTTTGGGCTGACCAAAAGTTTGTTCAGGTTTTCTGTAAGCTGTCATAGAATACCTTAGCTTCAAAAATTTCACATAAAAATATTTTCTTGGAGTGCATCAAGGATTTTGCATTCACCCTGTGACTGGAATGATTCATCTGATGTTTAGCAGCTTTGGGGGGAAAAAGGCAGCTGCAACTGGATGTCAAAAATATAAATGGTGAAAATAATTTGTGAAAGCCTTGCTGGAATTTGTTGATTTCCTTCTAAACAAAATTAATAAAAGAAGGACTGTATGGGCATTTGCAGATTCTTCCATTTGAGGTAAAAATTCTTTTTGCTTAGGGAAAAAATGCCTAGGTCTGCTAAAATACAACAAACTCAACTGGACAAGCAGTTATTATTGTTTCCAAATGAAGTTCCAGGGTTTTATCTCTCTTTGCTTTTAGAATTAACTGATTAAAAGCTCAAATTAACCAAAGAAGGAAAGAAATAGGGAATAAGCTGGAGAAATCTATTAATTAAAGCAGCTAATCTATTATTTTTGATAATCTGGTTGTGCTGAGAAGAGCTAAGTCAAGACTGATCATTAAAGAAATAATTTCTAAGAGAAAGAGTTTGACAAAGGAAGCCAGAGACTGAGTTTAAATCTTATCTGTGCCACTCCATTTATGTTCCTAGGAAATAAGACAAGAAATTAATGTTATTCTGCCCCTACTTCTCCTACACAATATATACCTCTCAACAAATTCAGCAGGTAGTTACCCCATACCTCATACCCCTTTTAATGCCTCTTTTGTTTTTCTTGGAAAGGAAGAAATTCAGTCTCAGGGAAACAAAATAGTTTCCCAGAATCAAGTAGAGGAAGACAGATTATGGATTCCAAGTCAGTTTCCTAGGTCTTGGCTTCCTCACTGTGGAATATGTAAGTTGGATGCTGGCTCCCAGGTCAAAGTCCCAGAATACCAGAAAGCCACCGTGGGCTAACAGAATCCAGTTCATCCTGAGTTCATATATCTCTTGGCTTACGACTGAAAGAACAACTCAGTGCCTCTTCTATACATTAGACTGATGGGAAACTCATGTTGGCAGATACGTAACCCTGATTAATAAAAACTCTTAAAGGAATTAAGATGTAATGGCTACCACGTATTTCATGGTCAAATTTTTTCAAAATATTCATGCCCTTGGAGAAAGGAATTAAGACATTCTTGGTGAGGAAGAAGTTGATAATCTGTGGACATGTTAACGCACCAAGGACCTTTTTGCTGTCTAGATCTATGATTCCATGGATGACCAGTCCCTCCCTATCAACTCGTGAATGAACTGCAGCCTCTCGCCTGGGTTCTGCTGCCTTCCAAGCCCACCCCACCAAACCCACCTACCTACCCATCGAGGCTAAGCTCAAATAACATCCCTTCCTGGAACTCTTTTTTTTTTTTTTTAATTATTATTTATTTATCTTTTGGGGGTGGGGTGGGGAGGGAGGGGGATGGGTGGGCCACTTCTATTGGTCTTTCCTTTCTCTATTTTCTTCCATCTTTGTTCTTTGGCTCCTGTGGGCCTCCCATCACGGTGGCTTCTGTCGTCCAAGAGCTCCGGCTCTGGGCGCATGCACCCCAGAGCTCCGGCTCAGTAATTGGACACATCGGTCCAGCAGCTGCACGGCACGTGGGATCTTCCCAGGCCAGGGATGGAACTGGCGCCCCTTGCATTGCAAGGCGGTGTCCTTACCCACTGGACCACCAGGGGAAGCCCGCCCCACCTTCCTGGAACTCTTAACATTACTCTAAATATCTGAAAATCTCTCCATTATCCCTAAAGAATTTTGGCTTGACTCTTACAGAATGTTCTGTTTTAATTGGTCAGTTTTGGGTAATTTGAAAATTGGATCAGTTTTATTCTTCCACATGGTACACACTCAACTAATATTTATCAAATTTAATGCATTTTCTAGTCTTAATTGCTAGAGGAAGACAGATTATGGATTCCAAGTCAGTTTCCTAGGTCTTGGCTTCCTCACTGTGGAATATGTAAGTTGGATGCTGGCTCCCAGGTCAAAGTCCCAGAATACCAGAAAGCCACCGTGGGCTAACAGAATCCAGTTCATCCTGAGTTCATATATCTCTTGGCTTACGACTGAAAGAACAACTCAGTGCCTCTTCTATACATTAGACTGATGGGAAACTCATGTTGGCAGATACGTAACCCTGATTAATAAAAACTCTTAAAGGAATTAAGATGTAATGGCTACCACGTATTTCATGGTCAAATTTTTTCAAAATATTCATGCCCTTGGAGAAAGGAATTAAGACATTCTTGGTGAGGAAGAAGTTGATAATCTGTGGACATGTTAACGCACCAAGGACCTTTTTGCTGTCTAGATCTATGATTCCATGGATGACCAGTCCCTCCCTATCAACTCGTGAATGAACTGCAGCCTCTCGCCTGGGTTCTGCTGCCTTCCAAGCCCACCCCACCAAACCCACCTACCTACCCATCGAGGCTAAGCTCAAATAACATCCCTTCCTGGAACTCTTTTTTTTTTTTTTTAATTTTTTTTTTTTTATTTTTGGGGGGGGGGGGGGGGGGGGGGGGGGATGGGTGGGCCACTTCTATTGGTCTTTCCTTTCTCTATTTTCTTCCATCTTTGTTCTTTGGCTCCTGTGGGCCTCCCATCACGGTGGCTTCTGTCGTCCAAGAGCTCCGGCTCTGGGCGCATGCACCCCAGAGCTCCGGCTCAGTAATTGGACACATCGGTCCAGCAGCTGCACGGCACGTGGGATCTTCCCAGGCCAGGGATGGAACTGGCGCCCCTTGCATTGCAAGGCGGTGTCCTTACCCACTGGACCACCAGGGGAAGCCCGCCCCACCTTCCTGGAACTCTTAACATTACTCTAAATATCTGAAAATCTCTCCATTATCCCTAAAGAATTTTGGCTTGACTCTTACAGAATGTTCTGTTTTAATTGGTCAGTTTTGGGTAATTTGAAAATTGGATCAGTTTTTATTCTTCCACATGGTACACACTCAACTAATATTTATCAAATTTAATGCATTTTCTAGTCTTTCAATTGGACTATGTAAATTATGAGGAAGGACCCTTCAACTACGGTTGAAGCTAAAAGTGTCTTTATTTCAGCAAATAGATTCTCAGGCTAAAATCCGCTCTCTGCACAATGATTATAAAGTATTTTTGAAGCCCTAAGGAAATGTGATAGCTCTGAATAGTAGAACCTATAGATTTATCTTTTCGTCCCCTGCTTTTTCATTACTTTTTCTTATTTTGGAAGAAATGCATGCTATCGTAAAATAATTTAAAATTAAGGAGAAATTTAAAAAATAATCAGGTCACTATCCAAAGATAACTGTTTAACATTTTGGGATAGACTTCCAGTTTGTTTCCCACACAAAAATGTACTTTTAAAGTAAAAAAATCAAAGCCACAAATATATTCCACCCAGAAGTAGACTGTAAATAGGTCTTAAATATGTCTAATAATATTAAACATTAAATCCTGTAAGACATGACTTATAATGATTCTACAGTATTTCTTCATATGGATATACCAATTTTATGTAACTTCCTAGTGGCAGTTAGGGGGTTTCAGGTCCTCTTTTGTTTGGTTTCATTTACTGTTGATCAGTTATTCAGCAATGAACTAGTGCTTGGTTTATACCGCTACAAATTTCCTTGAGATCAATTACAGGATATGAAATTACTTCTGCAGCACACATACTAAAATTGAGATGAAATCATTTCAAAAGTTATCAACATTTCTAAGGCAATCGACAGGTATTGCCAACTTTCTAGACTGAAAGGCCATATTCATTTACCCTTCCACCAGTAAGGTTTGAAAGAGTTCATTTCCCAAATGTTTCTTGATATCAGAATTATATTTTAATAAAATCTTGTTTTTCCCAGGCCAGGATGGAACTGGCGCCTTGCATTGCAAGGCGGTGTCCTTCCCCTGGACCACCAGGGGAAGCCCGCCCCACCTTCCTGGAACTCTTAACATTACTCTAAATATCTGAAAATCTCTCCATTATCCCTAAAGAATTTTGGCTTGACTCTTACAGAATGTTCTGTTTTAATTGGTCAGTTTTGGGTAATTTGAAAATTGGATCAGTTTTATTCTTCCACATGGTACACACTCAACTAATATTTATCAAATTTAATGCATTTTCTAGTCTTTCAATTGGACTATGTAAATTATGAGGAAGGACCCTTCAACTACGGTTGAAGCTAAAAGTGTCTTTATTTCAGCAAATAGATTCTCAGGCTAAAATCCGCTCTCTGCACAATGATTATAAAGTATTTTTGAAGCCCTAAGGAAATGTGATAGCTCTGAATAGTAGAACCTATAGATTTATCTTTTCGTCCCCTGCTTTTTCATTACTTTTTCTTATTTTGGAAGAAATGCATGCTATCGTAAAATAATTTAAAATTAAGGAGAAATTTAAAAAATAATCAGGTCACTATCCAAAGATAACTGTTTAACATTTTGGGATAGACTTCCAGTTTGTTTCCCACAAAAAAATGTACTTTTAAAGTAAAAAAATCAAAGCCACAAATATATTCCACCCAGAAGTAGACTGTAAATAGGTCTTAAATATGTCTAATAATATTAAACATTAAATCCTGTAAGACATGACTTATAATGATTCTACAGTATTTCTTCATATGGATATACCAATTTTATGTAACTTCCTAGTGGCAGTTAGGGGGTTTCAGGTCCTCTTTTGTTTGGTTTCATTTACTGTTGATCAGTTATTCAGCAATGAACTAGTGCTTGGTTTATACCGCTACAAATTTCCTTGAGATCAATTACAGGATATGAAATTACTTCTGCAGCACACATACTAAAATTGAGATGAAATCATTTCAAAAGTTATCAACATTTCTAAGGCAATCGACAGGTATTGCCAACTTTCTAGACTGAAAGGCCATATTCATTTACCCTTCCACCAGTAAGGTTTGAAAGAGTTCATTTCCCAAATGTTTCTTGATATCAGATATATTTTAATAATCTTGATAGATTAAAAGCACTGCTATCTTAAATGTCTATTCATTAATTACTGATGACATATACATTTTCATGTGTATGTTAGCTGACAACTGATAAAAACAAATATTTTTAAATATTCTTTGTCCTCTATTTGCTAGATGTCTTTACATTTCAAGAACAATCAACATTCTACTTTCTATGCTTATTGCTTACACTTTTGTAGTTTGCGGTCTACCTCTGTTTCTTGAGGATCATGGGAAGGTAAACAGAATGTTATAATATTTATATAGTTATACTGTGGATTTTAGTTGAATCCACAGTATTATCCTTTGATGGAAGAAACTTTCACGTATTAGAGTGTGGGGAAGTCATTCTGGCTTATACATGATTTGGGCTGAATTTTATGTGAACTAGAACAGCTTGACTTATGGCCTGTCAGACACACATTATACATCTGCTTTAACAATTCAAGAAAAGAACGCCTTATTCACAAGTAAAGAATGTCCTCTTGGAAAACAGGAATGAACGCCTCCCTTCCATGATGCCTGTGCTAGCATCATGGAAGGACAAGGTTCCCTTCCCAGATGCCAAGGTCATGCTGACTCTGGTCATGCTGTATGTGCTCATCTGAAACTTTGAAATGTGAAGTGAAAGCATGGACTGTAACCCGCGAGGCTCATCTGTCCATTGAATTCTCCAGGCAAGAATAGTGAAGTGGGTAGCCATTCCCTTCTTGAGAGGATCTTCCCAACCCAGGAATTAAACCCAGGCTCCTGCACTGAACTTCCTAGTGGCAGTTAGGGGGTTTCAGGTCCTCTTTTGTTTGGTTTCATTTACTGTTGATCAGTTATTCAGCAATGAACTAGTGCTTGGTTTATACCGCTACAAATTTCCTTGAGATCAATTACAGGATATGAAATTACTTCTGCAGCACACATACTAAAATTGAGATGAAATCATTTCAAAAGTTATCAACATTTCTAAGGCAATCGACAGGTATTGCCAACTTTCTAGACTGAAAGGCCATATTCATTTACCCTTCCACCAGTAAGGTTTGAAAGAGTTCATTTCCCAAATGTTTCTTGATATCAGATATATTTTAATAATCTTGATAGATTAAAAGCACTGCTATCTTAAATGTCTATTCATTAATTACTGATGACATATACATTTTCATGTGTATGTTAGCTGACAACTGATAAAAACAAATATTTTTAAATATTCTTTGTCCTCTATTTGCTAGATGTCTTTACATTTCAAGAACAATCAACATTCTACTTTCTATGCTTATTGCTTACACTTTTGTAGTTTGCGGTCTACCTCTGTTTCTTGAGGATCATGGGAAGGTAAACAGAATGTTATAATATTTATATAGTTATACTGTGGATTTTAGTTGAATCCACAGTATTATCCTTTGATGGAAGAAACTTTCACGTATTAGAGTGTGGGGAAGTCATTCTGGCTTATACATGATTTGGGCTGAATTTTATGTGAACTAGAACAGCTTGACTTATGGCCTGTCAGACACACATTATACATCTGCTTTAACAATTCAAGAAAAGAACGCCTTATTCACAAGTAAAGAATGTCCTCTTGGAAAACAGGAATGAACGCCTCCCTTCCATGATGCCTGTGCTAGCATCATGGAAGGACAAGGTTCCCTTCCCAGATGCCAAGGTCATGCTGACTCTGGTCATGCTGTATGTGCTCATCTGAAACTTTGAAATGTGAAGTGAAAGCATGGACTGTAACCCGCGAGGCTCATCTGTCCATTGAATTCTCCAGGCAAGAATAGTGAAGTGGGTAGCCATTCCCTTCTTGAGAGGATCTTCCCAACCCAGGAATTAAACCCAGGCTCCTGCACTGAAGGCAGATTCTTTACCCTATGAGCCACCAAGGAAGCCCATCTCTCTGTTGAAACCTTGAAGGAATATACCTGTCACATTCAATGTTCTTTGTTTCAACAAAATATAAAAGGGTGTTGGTGCACGACATTTCTCCAAGGTGCTTTCTTCCTTGGTGGAAACTGCATTCCCAGGGTAGTCCTCAGCTTGGCTTGAATAAAAAACTCCTTTCTATTTCTTACTATATATTGTTTATTGGTTGTCTTTGTCAAATATCTTTACGGTTTCTTACTTTTATATTTAGAAATGCCTTTCTCCAACTAAAAACAAATTATTTAATTTATACATCCCTCTATTTTGTTTTTTAAACATTTACTTCTTTAATTCATAACAATTTATTGTAGTATATGCTAAGAAGTAATGACATACAACTAGAATAATAAATTGTTCTATTACCCACTTGTCAGTGACACTATTATTATACTCTATAAACTGTCATTCATATTAAGGTCTATTTCTCAGTTTAGTTTCTTTTTTGTTGGTGTTTATCCATCTTTACCCCAGTCTTATTTTAATTTTTGAAACTTCATAATATGCTTTAGTAAATAGTAGTGCATACTCCTTTTCATCATTCTTTTTTTGTTCCAAAGTTCTTGAGCAGTCTCACTCTTTTATTCTTATCAATTAACTTAGAATAACTTAAAGGGAAATATAACAAAAAAGCTTATAAAGATTTTAATTGAACTTGTATAAATATAAATTAACTTGGAGATAAACAATGCATTTACAATTTTTATACTTCATGTCAAGAATCAAAACATCTCTCCCTATTTGCAGAAGTCCTCTTTTACATTCCTAAGTTTTATAGTAGTCTTTAAATCTTTCATGTTTCTTGCTATATTTATTTCTGAGCATTTTATCCTCTGTCCCTTTCTTTTTTTTTTTAAGATTTATTTATTTTTTAATTTTTGGGCGGAGGTCGGGTTGGGGAGGAAGGGGAGCAGGCGGGCCACTTCTATTGGTCTTTCATTTGTCTGTTTTCATCCGTCTTTGTTCCTTGGCTCCTGTGGGCCTCCCAGTCGCGGTGGCGTCTGTCGTTGCTGAGCGCCGGCTCTGGGCGCATGCGCTCCAGAGCTCCGGCTCGGTAATTGGACACATAGGTCCAGCTGCTCCACGGCACGTGGGATCTTCCCAGGCCAGGGCTCGAACCCGCACCCCTTGCACTGCAAGGCGGTGTCCTTACCCACTGGACCACCAGGGGAAGCCCTCCTCTGTCCCTTTCTAACCATTAATTAGGAATGATGGAAAGTATCATGAAAAACTAGACTAAAAGAAAAAAACAAAAGAACTGGAAAACAGGGGGAGCTGGTTGGAGGAGTAATACAGACATCTACTCCATTCATACAGAAAGTCACCATTTCTGTAGCAGCAGAGATCCACACATGATCTATTCAAGCATATAACACTTTATATTCTTTTATTTATGATGAACTTCTATTATCTATAAAATGATAGTCAGAAGATCCATGGCCATATTCTAGGAACCAGAGAAATTTTTGCTATGTCAGAGTAAAGAATGTTGATGGTGTTAATTGTGCTACCTGTTCTAATAAAATAGAAGCAAATAGACAGAAGGAGGTCCTGGGCCACAAGCAATATTTCAGGAATATTGTCTGTCCTCCTGTGTAGTCTACAGGAAGACAGAGGTCTTTAAAAACCAGTGTCCCATGAAGGTTAGTGCTATGTATCCCTCTCCTATGTTCAACACAACATGGCACCTTTCTTCTAAGAGAGCATAGCAACATGTCAAAAAGTTTTGACATGCAATATGTATAAACAGTCATAATATAAAAACTTAATTCACAAATTTAAAATCTGAACTATTTTAAAACATGCAAAAATATTGTCTTCTGCATAATATGTAATTGACACAAAGTTTCCTTTTTAGCTGCCTGCTAAGGACATTTCTCGATTGCTGTTACACTGCATTTCCGAAAGAGAGACCCATCAGCTGAAGTTAGCAGGCTTTGGGATCAGAATGTAGGTAAGAAGCCTCTAGATTTAAGGGGAAAAATGTAAAGCCAAGTGGTTTCTCAATACCAAATTATACACATAAACATCTAAAACTATTTTCATACAAGGTACCAAAATTTATTTTAAAACAACTGCTTTACCTTTATATGTTTCACTCCACAGCTAACCACTCTGTTGGGCTGATATGGATCCCAGGAAATATCAAAAATCTGTTTAAAAAAAAAATAAAAAGTTGCTCTGCTGAGTGTTCATGAGTTTCTGCTTTCTTTAAGACACTCTCCAACTGCCAAGACTCTACCCTCACATTCAGAACACAGTGGAGCATTTGGCTCTGGAGATGAGTTAGAAATTGTTAATACACATTTTATCATCTTGTGTGTATTTACCTTAGGCCTGAGTGGAGAAGTACTAATTAACCATAATCACCGAGTACTGTCACATTTTTAATCTTGTCCATCCAGAATAAATAAATTGATGATTTAGAATCATTTATCAAATTTTTGGTGTTTTTTCCCCAATGCTAATAAAACTTTTGAGATACTTTACAATAGAATTAAGGAAAATGGCAACTGTTTAAAGAATATATTCCCCCAGCACATGTCAGAGATTCTGATTTAGTGGATCCAAAATTGGGAGGATTTAGTGGAACTACTACATTTCACTAATTTAGTGGAAATTTACTGGCTCAGGCACATGCATTTTACAAGAGCCCAGAAGATGCTGATGTAGGTGGTCCATGGACCACGTTCTGTCAAGTTTTAATAGAAAGGACCAATTGTGAGAGGCAGAGACTAGACCAGAGAAAGAGGTTGCTAAGTTCTCATCACATAGGAAGAAGATACCGCTCCCAATCATCAGTCAAAGAAGGAAAGTCTTTGGTTTAGGCAAACAGAAACAATTATCAACCACTGAAAGTGCACTGAAGCCTGAAGCTATCTGAGCTCAGGCAAGTCTTAGCATCTCTAACTTTAACCTCATCTTCTCAAAAATGGATGAATCACCTCAGTTCTGTTATGAGGTCCATTAAGATAGTATAATGTATGCATAATCATTCTTCAGAATACAAAGCACAGATTATATAAATTAGTCCTAGGGATTAATTATCTTAGTCACTAAAAAATCTTGAAAATAATCATCTGCCTACAATCAACCAATGATAATTCATACTGACAACACTAATAAAGAGCAAAACTATGGGTTACAAATTATGAACTGTGGCACAACAGTGTTCTAAAAGTGGTATTTCATTAAAACATCCTAGGATTAATTTGCACTCCCAAAAGCTAACCACTCTGTTGGGCTGATATGGATCCCAGGAAATATCAAATCTGTTTAAAAAAAAAATAAAAAGTTGCTCTGCTGAGTGTTCATGAGTTTCTGCTTTCTTTAAGACACTCTCCAACTGCCAAGACTCTACCCTCACATTCAGAACACAGTGGAGCATTTGGCTCTGGAGATGAGTTAGAAATTGTTAATACACATTTTATCATCTTGTGTGTATTTACCTTAGGCCTGAGTGGAGAAGTACTAATTAACCATAATCACCGAGTACTGTCACATTTTTAATCTTGTCCATCCAGAATAAATAAATTGATGATTTAGAATCATTTATCAAATTTTTGGTGTTTTTCCACAATGCTAATAAAACTTTTGAGATACTTTACAATAGAATTAAGGAAAATGGCAACTGTTTAAAGAATATATTCCCCCAGCACATGTCAGAGATTCTGATTTAGTGGATCCAAAATTGGGAGGATTTAGTGGAACTACTACATTTCACTAATTTAGTGGAAATTTACTGGCTCAGGCACATGCATTTTACAAGAGCCCAGAAGATGCTGATGTAGGTGGTCCATGGACCACGTTCTGTCAAGTTTTAATAGAAAGGACCAATTGTGAGAGGCAGAGACTAGACCAGAGAAAGAGGTTGCTAAGTTCTCATCACATAGGAAGAAGATACCGCTCCCAATCATCAGTCAAAGAAGGAAAGTCTTTGGTTTAGGCAAACAGAAACAATTATCAACCACTGAAAGTGCACTGAAGCCTGAAGCTATCTGAGCTCAGGCAAGTCTTAGCATCTCTAACTTTAACCTCATCTTCTCAAAAATGGATGAATCACCTCAGTTCTGTTATGAGGTCCATTAAGATAGTATAATGTATGCATAATCATTCTTCAGAATACAAAGCACAGATTATATAAATTAGTCCTAGGGATTAATTATCTTAGTCACTAAAAAATCTTGAAAATAATCATCTGCCTACAATCAACCAATGATAATTCATACTGACAACACTAATAAAGAGCAAAACTATGGGTTACAAATTATGAACTGTGGCACAACAGTGTTCTAAAAGTGGTATTTCATTAAAACATCCTAGGCCCTTAAAATTATAGAGTTCTCACTAGCTAGCACTGTACTTTTTGCAATCTACTAACTTGAAAGTGTACAGTACATTAACAAAATGAAACTCCCTTATTGATGAAGTCCAACTCAACTATTTTATAATATATAATGGGATCACAGAATGGCAGAAAATAGTAATATTCAAAATGCAAGGGATGAGCCTGAGACAAGATGGCACAGTAGAAAGACTTGAGCTCACCTCCTCTCATGAAAATACCAAAGTCACAACTAACTGCTGAACAACCATTTACAATAAACACTCAAACCTACCAAAAAATTTTTTTCTATACCCCAAGACAGAGAAGAAGGCACAACAAGACAGCAGAAGGGACATGTCTGCAATATAATCAAATCCTATACCCACAAGTTTATAAAATAATTATTGGATTGGCCAAAGAATTTATTTGGGGTTTTCTGTAATATTTTATCGAAAAGCCCAAATAAACATTTTAACCTACCCAATATATCACAGAGGTTCTCTCAGGAGTATGAGTTCTGAGCCCTATGTCAGGCTCCTAAACCTGGGGAATCTAGCATCAGGAGAAGGAGCCCCAAGAGCATCTGGCTCAGAAGAACAGTGAGGTTTGAGTATAGGAGCTTCACAGGACTGGGGAAAACAGACTCCACTCTTGGAGAGTACACACAAGGTTTCATGTGCACTGGGACCCAGTGACTCCATAGGAGCTTGGGCAGACCTAATCTTCCTTGAAGGCAAGGAAGAGTTGGCTGTGCCTCACTGTGGGGGCAAGGACACGGGTGGTGGAGGCCCCAGAGAATATTCCCTGGCATATGCTCTCCTAGAAGTGGCTATTTGAGTTGCCATTTTGGCACCAAGACCTGGCCCCACCCAACAGCCTACAGGCTCCAGTGCTATGATGCCTCAGGCCAAACAACCAACAGGGTGCAAACACAGTCCCACCATTAGCAGACAGGCTGTCTAAAGCCATCCTGAGCCAACAAGCTGCCTGCAAACACACCCCTTGACATGTCTTGCCCACCAGCTCCAGCTACTACTGGGCAGACACTAGTCTGTCCCACCAGAAAGCCTACAGAAGACCCTGGACCAGCCTCATCCATGAAGGGGAAGACACCAGAAGGAAGAGGCACTACAATCCTGCAGCCTAAGGGACAGACACCACAAACACAGAAAGTTAGATAAAATGAGATGGCAGAGAAATACGTTCCAGATGAGGGAACAAGATAAAATCCCTGAAGAACAGTTAAGTGAAGTGGAGATAGGCAATCTACCTGAAAAAGAATGTATTATAATAATAATAGTAAAGATGATTCAAGACCTCAGAAAAAGAATGGAAGCACAGATAAGAGGATAAAGAAATATTTAATAAATACTAGCTTTAAAGACCAAACAGATAAACAATACAATAACTGAAATGAAAACTCCTTAGAAAGAATCAATAGTAGGATAAATGAAGCAGAAGAATAAGTGAGATGAAAGACAGACTGGTAGAAATCACTGCTATGGAAAAAAATAAAGAAAAAAAGAATGAAAAGAAATGAGGACACTCTAAGAGATTTCTGGAAGAACATTAAATGCACAGAATCATATTATAGAAGTCCCAGGAGAAGAGAGAACCTGAGAATATATTTGTAGAGATAAAAGTCAAAAACTTCCTAACATGAGAAAGGAAACACTCGTTCAAGCCCTGGGAGCTCAGAGAGTCCCATAAAGGATAAACCCAGAGAGGAATACATTGAGACACATATTAATCAAGTTGACAAAACTTAAAAATACTCAAAACAAGGGAAAAGCAACAAACAACATACATATGGAATCCTCATAAGCTTTCCACTGATTTTTCAGTGGAAACTCTGCAGAAGGGAGTGGCATGATATATTTAAAGTGATGACAAGGAAAAGCCTACAACTAAGAATATTCTATCCAGCAAGGACTCATGGGAGGTTTTGATATAGACTAGTAACTTAACATAGTTACTATTCTGCTAATAACTGCTAGCAGACTAGTAAATATGTAAGACTGTTATATCAAAACCTCATGGGAACTGAAAACCAAAAGTCTACAATAGATAACACACACAAAAATAAAAGGCAATCCAAACAACATTAAGGACAGTCATCAAATCATGAGAGAACAAAAACAGAAGGAAAGAAAAAAGACCTACAGAAACAAATCCAAAACAACTAAAAAGATGGCTCCAACCAAAAGATACAGACTGGCTAAATAGATACAAAAACAAGACATGAATATATGCTGTCTACAAAAGATCCACTTCAGACCTAGGGGCACACACTGAAACTGAGGGGATAGAAAAACCTATTCCATACAAATGGAAAGCAAAAGAAAGCTGAAGTAGCAATATTTATACCAAACAAAACTGACTTTAAATACTGTTTAAAGAGGAAAACACACTGCACAATGATCAAGGGATCTATCCAATAATGAGATATAAAAATTATAATATGTTAATATATGCACTCAACATAGGAGCACTTCAATATGTAAGGCAAATGATAATAGCCATAGAAAGAGAAATTCACAGTACCACATAATAGTGGTAAACTTTAATACCCAGACACATTAATATACAGATTATCCAGACAAAAGCAATAAGGAAACAGAGGTCTTCAACGATACATTAGACCAAAAGGATTAATTAATTATAAATCAATCACAAGAAAAAACTGTAAGAAACACAAACATGTGGTTAAACAATTTGTTACTAACCAAGAGATCACTAAATAAACCAAAGAGGAAACAAAAAATACCTAATGACAAAGAAAATACAACAATCCAAAAATTACAGGATGTAGCAAATGTAGTTCTAAGAAGGAAATTTATAACAATGCAATCTTAACACTGAGCCACCTTGGAAGCTCTCAGTGGTAAAGAATCCAGCTATGATGCAGGAAACACAGGTTCAATCCTTGGGTCAAGAAGATCCCCTGGAGAAGGAAATGGTAACCCATTCCAATATTCTTGTGTGGGAAAGCCCGAGGACAGAAGAGCCTGGCAGGCTACAACTCACAGGGTCTCAAAGAGATGGACACAGTTTAGTGACTAAACAATAGCAACAACAGTCTGATCTCAGGAAATAAGAAAAATCTCAAATGAACAACTTAACCTTATATCTAAAGCAACTAGAGAAAGAGGTACAAATAAAAGCCAAAGTTAGTAGAAGGAAAGAAATCATAAAGATCAGAGCACAATTAACTGAAACACAGAAGAAGAAAACAATGTAAAGGATCAAAGAAACCGGGTTTCCCTGGTAGTCCAGTGGGTAAAGAGCCCACTTTGCAGTGCAAGAGGCACTGGTTCAATCCCTGGCCCGGGAAGACCCCACGTGCTGCAGAGCAACCGAACAGAGCCAGTGCTCTGTGATGAGGGAGGCTGCTGCAATTGAAGGCCCACACAAGCCAAAGGGTGGAGACAGATGAAAATAAAATAAAAGAGGCCAAAATTTAAAAAAGAACCAGATAACTTCCTGGTTCAAAACAGCGACAAGGTTGTATATTGTCACCCTGCTTATATGCAGAGTACATCATGTGAAATGCTGGGCTGAATGAATGACAAGCTGGAATCAAGACTGCCAGAATATCAGGGTGATGGTGGCCTCATAAAATGAGTTAGGAAGCTTTCCTTTCTCTGTGACAAGCAATATCATCAAATGACTATACTACCCAAGGTAATCTACAGATTCAGTGCAATCCCTATTAAATTACCAATGACATTTTCCACAAAACTAGCACAGAAAGGATTTTTAATGTGTATGGAAATACAAAAAAACCTCAAACACCCATAGCAATTCTGAGAAAGAAAGACAGAGCTAGAAGAATCAGGCTCCTTGACTTCAGGGTATAATACAAAGCTACAGAAGTCAAAACAGTATGGCTATTGGCACAAAAAAAACAGAAATATAGCTCAATGGAACAGTACAGAAAGCCCGGCAAAAAATCCTCATACCAATAATTATAACAAAGGAGCAAGAATATAAAATGGAGAAAAGACAGTGTCTTCAATAAGTGGTGGTGAGAAAACTGGACAGATACATGTAAAAGAATGAAATTAGAATATTTTCTAACACCATACTCAAAAATAAACTCCAAATTGACCTAAAAATAAGGCCAGAAACTATAAAACTCCTAAAAAAGCCCTCTAATTTAAATGACAGGAATAAGAAAAATCTCAAATGAACAACTTAACCTTATATCTAAAGCAACTAGAGAAAGAGGTACAAATAAAAGCCAAAGTTAGTAGAAGGAAAGAAATCATAAAGATCAGAGCACAATTAACTGAAACACAGAAGAAGAAAACAATGTAAAGGATCAAAGAAACCGGGTTTCCCTGGTAGTCCAGTGGGTAAAGAGCCCACTTTGCAGTGCAAGAGGCACTGGTTCAATCCCTGGCCCGGGAAGACCCCACGTGCTGCAGAGCAACCGAACAGAGCCAGTGCTCTGTGATGAGGGAGGCTGCTGCAATTGAAGGCCCACACAAGCCAAAGGGTGGAGACAGATGAAAATAAAATAAAAGAGGCCAAAATTTAAAAAAGAACCAGATAACTTCCTGGTTCAAAACAGCGACAAGGTTGTATATTGTCACCCTGCTTATATGCAGAGTACATCATGTGAAATGCTGGGCTGAATGAATGACAAGCTGGAATCAAGACTGCCAGAATATCAGGGTGATGGTGGCCTCATAAAATGAGTTAGGAAGCTTTCCTTTCTCTGTGACAAGCAATATCATCAAATGACTATACTACCCAAGGTAATCTACAGATTCAGTGCAATCCCTATTAAATTACCAATGACATTTTCCACAAAACTAGCACAGAAAGGATTTTTAATGTGTATGGAAATACAAAAACCTCAAACACCCATAGCAATTCTGAGAAAGAAAGACAGAGCTAGAAGAATCAGGCTCCTTGACTTCAGGGTATAATACAAAGCTACAGAAGTCAAAACAGTATGGCTATTGGCACAAAAAAAACAGAAATATAGCTCAATGGAACAGTACAGAAAGCCCGGCAAAAAATCCTCATACCAATAATTATAACAAAGGAGCAAGAATATAAAATGGAGAAAAGACAGTGTCTTCAATAAGTGGTGGTGAGAAAACTGGACAGATACATGTAAAAGAATGAAATTAGAATATTTTCTAACACCATACTCAAAAATAAACTCCAAATTGACCTAAAAATAAGGCCAGAAACTATAAAACTCCTAGAAGAAAATAGAACACCCTCTAATTTAAATTGCAGCAGTATCTTTTGGGATCCATCTCCCAGAGTAATGAAAATAAAAACAAAAATAAACAAATGGGACCTAGTTAAAACTTTCTGTATAGAAAATGAAATCATCAAAAAATGAAAATACAACCTGCAAAATGGGAGAAATGAAATGTAATGACCAATGAGCAATCTCCAAAATATACAGATCATGTAGCACTCTCTCTCTCTCTCTCTCTCTATATATATATATATATATGTAAAGCCTAGTCAAAAAATGGGCAGAAAACATAAATAGATACATCTCCAAAGTATAAAAACAGATAGTCAAAAACACTAACAGATGTTCAACATAATAGAGAACTGTGAATCAAAACTACAATGAGGTATCACCTCATACCAGTCAGAATGGCCATCATCAAAAAAGTCTACAAACAATAAATGTTGGAGAGGATGTGGAGAAAAGAGAACCACCCCACCACTATGGTGAATAGAGAGGTTTCTTAAACTAAAAACGGAACTACTATGTGATCCAGCAATTTCATTCCTAAGCATGTATCCAGTGAAAACTATAAATAGAAAAGAAACATACACTCCAATATTCATCACAGCACTATTTACGACAGGAGGACATGGAAGCAACCTAAATGTCTATTGATAGAAAAATGGATAAAGAAAATGTGGTATAAATACAACGGGCTATTATTCAGCTATAAAAGAAGAATGCCATTTGCAGCAATATGGATGTACCTAAGGATTATCATACTAAGTGAAGTAAGTTAAAGACAAATATCATATTGCTTATATGTTAAATCTAAACAATAATACAAATGAACTTATTTACAAAACAGACTCACAGACTTCAACAACAAACCTTTTTCCTTACTAAAGGGGAAAGGCAGGGTAGAGAAATACATTAGGAGTTTGAGATTAAGATATACACACTATTATATATATAATAGATCATCAATAAGGACCTACTGCATAGCACAGGAACTCTACGCATTATTCTATGATAACTATTTGGCCAAAGAATCTGAAAAGGGGAATGAATATACGTATAACTGAATCACTTCTCTGTAGATCTGAAACAACACTGTAAATCAACAATATTCTTATATTAAATTTAAAATAAATTAATAAAATTAATAAATTTGAAAGAAATAAATGAAGTTTCCTGGTGGTGTGGTGGCTGAGTCCACATTCCCAAGGCAGGGGGCCTGGGTTCAATTCCTGGTCAGGCAACTAACTAGATCCCACATGCTGCAACTAAAAGATCCTACATGCTTCAACTGAAAGATCTGGCACAACCAAATACATTTTTTTAAAAAAAACAAAGGCAGAAAAAAACAAATATAATTTACATAGAAAAAAAGCATCACAAATATTTTTAACCTATTCATTAAATACAAAGTTAATACCAATTAATAGCAGTACGTTAATACCAATATCTGGAGGTAGAGCCAGAACATCATTATGCTGTTAAATCTGCCTACGGAATTCTAATGTGTAGCCAGTGGTGGCAACCATTGGGTCAGAGAGGTGCCAGGCCTGTTCCAACTCTTACATTCCACTACTGGTCACTTCTGGACTTTCTAAAGACTGAATCCTCAAATACCATTTTCCAAAATGTTTAGTATATAAACATAAATGATGAGGTGCCCTTAAAATAGTAATTCTCCCTAAATGACTATACTATTCATATGAACAGACCTTTCAGAGTTCTCACCAAGCAAGAGACAGTGAAGTTAATATTCAATTAGGGTCTCATTTTGCAAGGAGTTGTATTTTGTAGAAATGCAGAACTAGGAATCAACATAAGATAGGCCTACAAATTCATTTTCTATAATTAGAAAATCATGGCAATAAAAGTAGCCAAATTATTTTAATTATTTCAGACACTGGAGAAATAGATTTCCAACCAGCTAAGGCACATGCCTGCTTCCTATCCCATCTTGCCAGCTATGACTACATAGAATTATCATCTCTAATCACAGTGATTTCAATATGAATGATAAGCAGACCACAATTACATTTCAGGTTCTCAACTATACAAGAGAATCAATCACACAGCCGTCATCACATTCATTTGAAATTCAAACATATACACTTGTAAACATATCCTGTGAATATTATTTTCTAACAACTATTTCCATTTCTAGATGAATACACTGAAATGGTACATATAGTTTCAAATGGGAACTATATATAAAATTCTATTTTTATTTTATTATCTAAGTGCTAGTATTAAATTTTTATTTTACCTATGAATAATAGTAACAATTTAAATAAAGCATCGAAGAGTGCATGTCAACATAGCTACTAATCATAAATTAATTTTTATAAACAGTAAGTTTTTAAGTTGAATATGGAGGGAACATCTGCATATGGCAAATTTACTTTAAAAAATATTACGTCTGAGAAGTTAATCACAGTTCCTCCCCAGTAATGAAATCTACATGGCTTGACCCAACAAGGTCTTCTTACCCGGTCAGAGTGGCCAGTAGCTGAAGCCAGTAGTTTTCCCTTCCTCCAGTCCCAAATGCAGACTGTGTTTTTGGCATCCAATCCCACAGAGGCCAAACGCTAAGAATAAGAACAATAATTTAACTTCAGAAAATGATGGGAAATTTTCCTGTTATTCATGCTTTCAATATCCTCCCAGATCAAGGATCGAACCCATGCCTCCTGCATGGAGAGGAAAACTCCTCACCACTGAGCTACCAGGGAAGCCCCTAGTAAAAGTAATTTGATACTTAATCTCCTAGTTCATATTCTCTGGATTCAGATCAAAAACCTGTCCTCAGGGCTTCCCCTGGTGGTCCAGTGGGTAAGGACACCGCCTTGCAATGCAAGGGGCGCCGGTTCCATCCCTGGCCTGGGAAGATCCCACGTGCGGCGGAGAGGCTGGACCGATGTGTCCAATTACCGAGCCGGAGCTCTGGAGCGCATGCGCCCAGAGCCGGCGCTCTGCAGCGACGGACGCCACTGCGATGGGAGGCCCACAGGAGCCAAAGAACAAAGACGGATGAAAACAGAGAAATGAAAGACCAATAGAAGTGGCCCGCCTGCTCCCCTCCCTCCCCAACCCGACCCCCGCCCAAAATAAATAAATAAATAAAATCTTTAAAAAAAAAAAAAAAAAGAAAACTTAAAAAAAAAAAAAAAAAAAAAAAACCTGTCCTCAAAGGGAAAAAAGTTGAAAACCTGAGTATATACAAAATCAATAGTGTCAAAACACATATTAGGGCCACCAAAACTGGAGCTTCTAGCAGAACAGCACTCTAAAGAAACGGCACAGTGTAACAGAGAGAGGCCTGAGCTGGGAGTAAGCAGATTTGGCTTCCCTTTTGACTTTGTGATTAGCCAGACAAAGACCTTATCATTAGTATATTTAACCTATGAATAATAGTAACAATTTAAATAAAGCATCGAAGAGTGCATGTCAACATAGCTACTAATCATAAATTAATTTTTATAAACAGTAAGTTTTTAAGTTGAATATGGAGGGAACATCTGCATATGGCAAATTTACTTTAAAAAATATTACGTCTGAGAAGTTAATCACAGTTCCTCCCCAGTAATGAAATCTACATGGCTTGACCCAACAAGGTCTTCTTACCCGGTCAGAGTGGCCAGTAGCTGAAGCCAGTAGTTTTCCCTTCCTCCAGTCCCAAATGCAGACTGTGTTTTTGGCATCCAATCCCACAGAGGCCAAACGCTAAGAATAAGAACAATAATTTAACTTCAGAAAATGATGGGAAATTTTCCTGTTATTCATGCTTTCAATATCCTCCCAGATCAAGGATCGAACCCATGCCTCCTGCATGGAGAGGAAAACTCCTCACCACTGAGCTACCAGGGAAGCCCCTAGTAAAAGTAATTTGATACTTAATCTCCTAGTTCATATTCTCTGGATTCAGATCAAAAACCTGTCCTCAGGGCTTCCCCTGGTGGTCCAGTGGGTAAGGACACCGCCTTGCAATGCAAGGGGCGCCGGTTCCATCCCTGGCCTGGGAAGATCCCACGTGCGGCGGAGAGGCTGGACCGATGTGTCCAATTACCGAGCCGGAGCTCTGGAGCGCATGCGCCCAGAGCCGGCGCTCTGCAGCGACGGACGCCACTGCGATGGGAGGCCCACAGGAGCCAAAGAACAAAGACGGATGAAAATAGAGAAATGAAAGACCAATAGAAGTGGCCCGCCTGCTCCCCTCCCCCCCCAACCCCACCCCCCCCCCAAAAAAAAAAAAAAAAAAAACAAACAAACAAAAAAAACCTGTCCTCAAAGGGAAAAAAGTTGAAAACCTGAGTATATACAAAATCAATAGTGTCAAAACACATATTAGGGCCACCAAAACTGGAGCTTCTAGCAGAACAGCACTCTAAAGAAACGGCACAGTGTAACAGAGAGAGGCCTGAGCTGGGAGTAAGCAGATTTGGCTTCCCTTTTGACTTTGTGATTAGCCAGACAAAGACCTTAGAAAATTAACTAAACTCCTTAAATTTCCATTTTTTCAACTATACAATGAGTCTAAAATATTTTTTTCTGTCTACAAAGTAGTGCTGTACGTACCAATGAAATAATATAAATCAAAGGGTTTTTAAAACACCACTACCCAAATAAAAGATTATGTGAGCTTATGAATTTCACTGTGTATGTGTGTATGTGCATATTTAAGGAATGGTAAGTGGCCATACATGGTTAAATGCATACATGTGCTGTTACGCAGAGATTATTTAGGTTTGTTCACTAAAGGTGATTTTCATTAGGAATATTTAGGATAAAAATATATATAGTTGGATTTTAAAATGGGTTCTTAAAGAAAGAGGATCTTTGCTGTAATTTTCAACTTAGAGCAACCCCATAGACTATAGCCCATGGACTCTTCTGTCCATGGAATTTTCCAGGCAATGGAAATGATTATAGTACATGGCTGCATTTTTATCTGTATATTAAAATTTGAAGTAGGTGGATTCCATTAAGCTTATTTTTTCTTTTCTCTTTTCTTAAACAGAAAAAGTAGTTAACATAAACATGGGCACTAAAGTAAAACCCATGTAAGAAATGTGAAGACGACTGAGAAAAATCCAAAAGAAATCTATTCTGTTCATTTGCAGTGACAAGCCCTATTGCTCCTTGAAAAGCATTTCTATTGCCTTTTGTTGCTTGTGAGGTGATAGGCCATTTGTTATTTTCTAAACATGACGATTTTAGTGAACTGGCTAGGAAAAAAGGCAGATCTGAAGCAATAGGCATCAACAAGCCATGAAATCCATCACAGCAAATAGGAGTGCATTTTTCTCAGCTGACAGTTATGAAAGTACCACGCAGTCCACCCCTACCACCTTCAAAATGGAACCTAAAAAAACAACTATGATTCTAACACAAAATAACATGAACAAAGAACTAAAAGTCACAGCTGGGTTTCCCTCTGCTGCATTAAATTTTTCTTGTGTGCTTCAGAACAAATTTTGATAAAGAGGATTTGCTAGAAAAACAATCTGATTAGAGAATGTGCATGTAAGTTCATGCCTAAGCATTCATCTATCCTTGTACAGGCATAAGCATTCCTTGATGTATTAGAAAAATTAAAAAACTAAACTCCTTAAATTTCCATTTTTTCAACTATACAATGAGTCTAAAATATTTTTTTCTGTCTACAAAGTAGTGCTGTACGTACCAATGAAATAATATAAATCAAAGGGTTTTTAAAACACCACTACCCAAATAAAAGATTATGTGAGCTTATGAATTTCACTGTGTATGTGTGTATGTGCATATTTAAGGAATGGTAAGTGGCCATACATGGTTAAATGCATACATGTGCTGTTACGCAGAGATTATTTAGGTTTGTTCACTAAAGGTGATTTTCATTAGGAATATTTAGGATAAAAATATATATAGTTGGATTTTAAAATGGGTTCTTAAAGAAAGAGGATCTTTGCTGTAATTTTCAACTTAGAGCAACCCCATAGACTATAGCCCATGGACTCTTCTGTCCATGGAATTTTCCAGGCAATGGAAATGATTATAGTACATGGCTGCATTTTTATCTGTATATTAAAATTTGAAGTAGGTGGATTCCATTAAGCTTATTTTTTCTTTTCTCTTTTCTTAAACAGAAAAAGTAGTTAACATAAACATGGGCACTAAAGTAAAACCCATGTAAGAAATGTGAAGACGACTGAGAAAAATCCAAAAGAAATCTATTCTGTTCATTTGCAGTGACAAGCCCTATTGCTCCTTGAAAAGCATTTCTATTGCCTTTTGTTGCTTGTGAGGTGATAGGCCATTTGTTATTTTCTAAACATGACGATTTTAGTGAACTGGCTAGGAAAAAAGGCAGATCTGAAGCAATAGGCATCAACAAGCCATGAAATCCATCACAGCAAATAGGAGTGCATTTTTCTCAGCTGACAGTTATGAAAGTACCACGCAGTCCACCCCTACCACCTTCAAAATGGAACCTAAAAAAACAACTATGATTCTAACACAAAATAACATGAACAAAGAACTAAAAGTCACAGCTGGGTTTCCCTCTGCTGCATTAAATTTTTCTTGTGTGCTTCAGAACAAATTTTGATAAAGAGGATTTGCTAGAAAAACAATCTGATTAGAGAATGTGCATGTAAGTTCATGCCTAAGCATTCATCTATCCTTGTACAGGCATAAGCATTCCGACACATTCAGTCTAATCAGGATGTCGATAACTACAAATCTTAATGTCACTAGCTAGCTAGTTCTCTTGAGACCTGGATATAATGGAACTCATGCATTATCTTGACTTGCTGAGATTACACAGTAGTTAAATCAAAAATATATACATCAAAATTGAAAGAGGTATGTATGTTTTTGTTTTTGTTTTGTTTTTAAATTTATTTATTTATTTTGGGCGGGGGTCAGGTTGGGGAGGGAGGGGAGCGGGCGGGCCACTTCCATTGGTCTTTCATTTCTCTGTTTACATCCATCTTTGTTCTTTGGCCCGTGTGGGCCTCTCATCGCGGTGGCGTCTGTCGCTGCAGAGCGCCGGCTCTGGGCGCATGCGCTCCAGAGCTCCGGCTCGGTGATTGGACACATCGGTCCAGCTTCTCCGCGGCACGTGGGATCTTCCCAGGCCAAGGATCGAACCGGCGCCCCTTGCATTGCAAGGCGGTGTCCTTACCCACTGGACCACCGGGGGAAGCCCTGTATACGTTTTTGATTTAACTACTCTGTAATCTCATTGAGTTGAATCAAGATAATGCATAAGCTCCATTATATCCAGGTCAGAAGAGATACTAACACATATATATGGAATCTAGTAAGATGGTACTGATAAATAAACACGCAGAGAAATGATGGAGAAACAGACATAGAGAACAGACCTATGGACATTGGGCAAGAAGAGTGGGTGAGAGGTATGGAAAGAGTAACATGAAACCTACACTATCATAAATGAACCCCGACCTATGGGGAAAAAAATTGGGGGCATCTGAAGCAATAGGCATCAACAAGCCATGAAATCCATCACAGCAAATAGGAGTGCATTTTTCTCAGCTGACAGTTATGAAAGTACCACGCAGTCCACCCCTACCACCTTCAAAATGGAACCTAAAAAAACAACTATGATTCTAACACAAAATAACATGAACAAAGAACTAAAAGTCACAGCTGGGTTTCCCTCTGCTGCATTAAATTTTTCTTGTGTGCTTCAGAACAAATTTTGATAAAGAGGATTTGCTAGAAAAACAATCTGATTAGAGAATGTGCATGTAAGTTCATGCCTAAGCATTCATCTATCCTTGTACAGGCATAAGCATTCCGACACATTCAGTCTAATCAGGATGTCGATAACTACAAATCTTAATGTCACTAGCTAGCTAGTTCTCTTGAGACCTGGATATAATGGAACTCATGCATTATCTTGACTTGCTGAGATTACACAGTAGTTAAATCAAAAATATATACATCAAAATTGAAAGAGGTATGTATGTTTTTGTTTTTGTTTTGTTTTTAAATTTATTTATTTATTTTGGGCGGGGGTCAGGTTGGGGAGGGAGGGGAGCGGGCGGGCCACTTCCATTGGTCTTTCATTTCTCTGTTTACATCCATCTTTGTTCTTTGGCCCGTGTGGGCCTCTCATCGCGGTGGCGTCTGTCGCTGCAGAGCGCCGGCTCTGGGCGCATGCGCTCCAGAGCTCCGGCTCGGTGATTGGACACATCGGTCCAGCTTCTCCGCGGCACGTGGGATCTTCCCAGGCCAAGGATCGAACCGGCGCCCCTTGCATTGCAAGGCGGTGTCCTTACCCACTGGACCACCGGGGGAAGCCCTGTATACGTTTTTGATTTAACTACTCTGTAATCTCATTGAGTTGAATCAAGATAATGCATAAGCTCCATTATATCCAGGTCAGAAGAGATACTAACACATATATATGGAATCTAGTAAGATGGTACTGATAAATAAACACGCAGAGAAATGATGGAGAAACAGACATAGAGAACAGACCTATGGACATTGGGGGCAAGAAGAGTGGGTGAGAGGTATGGAAAGAGTAACATGGAAACCTACACTATCATATAACCACTGTGAACGCACTTTGGAACTAAGGGATCTTACATGGGGGCTATGCAACAACCTGGAGGGGTGGGATGAGGGGGAATGTGAGGGGGACTCAGGTGGGAAGGGTCAAAGATATACCTATGATGGATTTCGATTATATATAGCTATAAACAACAAAACTCTGTAAAATAAAAATAATTTAATATATATATATATATATACACCAGGGGTCTACATATGTATTGCAATGAATAGAATGATCACTACTCTCTCAAAATAGCAGGAAACACAAAGCAAATATTAACTGTTTAAAAAATGACCTGACTGGGTAAAGTCCTATAATCTCCTGAGCTACCTGCCAGCTCTCAGTTCAGTCAATTTTCTGTGAAAAATTTCACAGGTCTTTCTACAAAATATATAGGCTCAGCTGTGTCCAACTCTCTTCGACCCCACAGACTAAAGCCTACTGGGATCTTCTGTCCATGGAATTTTACAGGCAAGAATACTGGAGTGGGTTGCCTTTTCCTTCTCCAGGGGATATTCCCAACCCAAAGATTGAACCCAAGTCTCTTGCATTTCCTGCATTGCAAGTGGATTCTCTATCACTGTACCACTTGGGAGCCCAGTATGAACTTATGGAAGTACCTCTGAAACTTATAAAAAAAAACTAGATTGAAGGAATTAACTGGCATAAATACATAGGGTAGAAGCAACAGAGGAAGGGTGTCCTAGGAACATGGAGAAGGCTAGAAGAAAAGGCACAGCTTTAGTGAGGAGGTGAACGAAGGGAGAGCCAGGAATGAGGCCTCTATGTTTTCACTTCCTTCTCTGTAACTGATTTTTAAAATTGAGATATAACTGAAATCTACAGCACATTAACAAATCTTTCCTATCATTTGTTGCTGGAAGTCCAAGGAAAGAGAAAGACACTTTGTTGGAAGCGGAAGGGTCCTGGAAGAATGAGTCACTGTAAGAGACAGGAGGGTGCACAGGGAATGGTACTAAAAAAGAAAAATGATGGAGAAACAGACATAGAGAACAGACCTATGGACATTGGGCAAGAAGAGTGGGTGAGAGGTATGGAAAGAGTAACATGGAAACCTACACTATCATATAACCACTGTGAACGCACTTTGGAACTAAGGGATCTTACATGGGGGCTATGCAACAACCTGGAGGGGTGGGATGAGGGGGAATGTGAGGGGGACTCAGGTGGGAAGGGTCAAAGATATACCTATGATGGATTTCGATTATATATAGCTATAAACAACAAAACTCTGTAAAATAAAAATAATTTAATATATATATATATATATACACCAGGGGTCTACATATGTATTGCAATGAATAGAATGATCACTACTCTCTCAAAATAGCAGGAAACACAAAGCAAATATTAACTGTTTAAAAAATGACCTGACTGGGTAAAGTCCTATAATCTCCTGAGCTACCTGCCAGCTCTCAGTTCAGTCAATTTTCTGTAAAAAATTTCACAGGTCTTTCTACAAAATATATAGGCTCAGCTGTGTCCAACTCTCTTCGACCCCACAGACTAAAGCCTACTGGGATCTTCTGTCCATGGAATTTTACAGGCAAGAATACTGGAGTGGGTTGCCTTTTCCTTCTCCAGGGGATATTCCCAACCCAAAGATTGAACCCAAGTCTCTTGCATTTCCTGCATTGCAAGTGGATTCTCTATCACTGTACCACTTGGGAGCCCAGTATGAACTTATGGAAGTACCTCTGAAACTTATAAAAAAAAACTAGATTGAAGGAATTAACTGGCATAAATACATAGGGTAGAAGCAACAGAGGAAGGGTGTCCTAGGAACATGGAGAAGGCTAGAAGAAAAGGCACAGCTTTAGTGAGGAGGTGAACGAAGGGAGAGCCAGGAATGAGGCCTCTATGTTTTCACTTCCTTCTCTGTAACTGATTTTTAAAATTGAGATATAACTGAAATCTACAGCACATTAACAAATCTTTCCTATCATTTGTTGCTGGAAGTCCAAGGAAAGAGAAAGACACTTTGTTGGAAGCGGAAGGGTCCTGGAAGAATGAGTCACTGTAAGAGACAGGAGGGTGCACAGGGTACTAGAGGTAGAGAGGCAGCACAAGAAAGGGTCTGGAGGTGCCCAGGTACCTGGTCCAGTAAAGGAATCTTGCTGACGTGTCCAACCTGACTGCAGAGGAACAGTGAGGACTAGGCTAGAAAAGCTGGTTAGCAGAGAATGCCCAGCCATGAAGTATGGACTTCAGTCAGGGGTACTCCAAGCTTCTCTTGTTTTCAAACAATATTCTGACATTTTTTCAGTTGGTGAAATGCACTATGTGGAGACCAGTTAAGAGATAATTTAAACTGTCATACATGACACAGAGCTGGAACTTAAAGGATGGTGGCAGGAAGAATGGGAAAGAGAGAATGAATGTCAGAGTCGCTGTAAAGAAACTAATAAATGCACATGGATCAGTGACTGCTTGAATCAGAGGGAGTGGGTAGGGAGAAGGAGTTAGAAGTCACCTCAAGGCTAAAACTCAAAGAGAATCTTGTTAGTGAATTATTAGGAGGTGATGCTATTTTCTGAAAGCAAGGGGAACCAAGGAGATTCTCAGGGCTTGAGGTCTGCAAAAATGGTTTGGTTCAACCCTTATTCTAAATAGGAACTTAACAATGGAAGACAAAGTACAATCACTGAGTCACTATGAACCAAATGAACGTGAGTTCTCAATGTCCTTTCTGGAGGCTTTTTAATGAAATGGTGATAACTAGGGGAACAAAAACTGGATCCATCCAGAGCTGGTGTCCATGGCATGAGCACAGAAAAGGACCAAACAGCGAAGACAGGGAGGGTTAATGGGCTTTCTGAGCCTATAGGCTCTGTGCATCATAATATGCATTGACTTGTGAGAAGTCATTAAAGAAAAAGAAAACAGAAAAAGATACATACCTGTCCATCCGAGTCGAAAGCCAGGCAGGCAACTCCATGTGTATGGACATCTTTAAGAATAGACACAGTCTGGACATTATAGGAATCCCATATACATATGTATGGCTCCTTCCCAACTTGGCCAGTCGCAACGAGAGTTTTATCTGGATGTAAGGCAAGGCTGAAAAAGAAAAAGGCCTCTTTCACATCCTCCTATTGAACACAGCTTAAAAAACCACTGATCATCTCTTATCCCCAGTTCTAATTTTAATCTAACAAGAAAATCACATGAGAAACCCAAACTGTCCCCACAGTAATTAATGAGCGGATTGGTCTAATAGAAATGTTCAACTTTGGAGAAGAGAGGCTTAGCACAGTTTAACAATAATTTCATCAGATCTTACACACTTGGTGACCTTGAAAATCAAACAATTGTTATAATTCTATGATTAGAAAATCTTCTATATTCTATCATTGCCTTATGTTATGATATGAACTTACTTACTGATTTTGAATTACTCAGTTTTCCAGTTCTTTTGACTTTAAATTTAAAAAAAAAAATGCTGTTGCCAGAAGAAAGTACACTTCTCAGAATTAATTAAACCTGCTTGCAGAAGCTCTGGATATCATCCTTATTAGGATTTCAAAGCATGGAGGGGTCTCACAGTCAAGTACAGTTTCTGTAAATGCTGCCATAGATTATCTATTTTAAATAAAAATCTCTCTGTTACCTAAATCACTGTCACACCAAGAGAATTAAGCAAACTACTATGCCTGTGGTTTGCATAGACTTTCTCCTGCATCTGTGGTCCGATCAGAATAAAACTTTGTCAAATGCCAACCAGAATTTCAAGGACTCTGTGGTAGTCAAGAGGGAGAAACGTAATCATTATTACATCTGGATGAGAACTCACTCTACATTTCTTTAAATCACTTTAAATTTTTGTGCTAAGAAGTTATACCTTTCTAAAAATACGTGTTGGTAATTAAAAATAAAGGGGGCTTCCCTGGTGGTCCAGTGGGTAAGGACACCGCCTTGCAGTGCAAGGGGCGCTGGTTCGATCCCTGGCCTGGGAAGATCCCACGTGCCACTGTGCGGCTGGACTGATGTGTCCAATTACCGAGTCGGAGCTCTGGAGCGCATGTGCCCAGAGCCGGTGCTCTGCGACAACTGAGGCCACCGCGATGGGAGGCCCACACGGGCCAAAGAACAAAGACGGATGAAAACAGATAAATGAAAGACCAACAGAAGTGGCCCTCTCACCCGCCTCCCTCCCCAACCTCCCCCCCACAAATAAAATAAAATAAGAGAGAGAGGGAGACCTATATAAAAAACTAGCCAATGACTCTTTTCACAAAATAAGAAAAGTTCAATTTCAACAACTGTCAATAACAATACAGTTAACAGAAATAGAATCTTTTTTTCCTTTTCACCTTTCAGCTTGATTTCTGTAAGAATATATGCTCTGAAATCCACACCTGGATTTGCACAACAGCTGCCCCTCACTATCTCTAGTTCTAGGACACATTACCTGGTCTCTTTTGGCCTCAGGTTCCTCATCTATAAAATGGAGATAATATACGAAAATAAACAACAAATATAGAGCAGTCAGCACAGAGTAACCACTCAATACAAGTTTCATTATCATCATCATTTGTGAAACCGGCAACAGAAAGGTACGACTAACACACATGCTGTTCTTTTCGGAACAATCAACTTTCTAGTTCTCCCTTCTCTCCTTGTGTAGCACCCCAACACGTACACCCCACCAACGTTACAGCTACAAAGCCCTATAGTCTGTTCTGGTATCTCTCACGCTACTGTGCTCACCTCCTGGGTCTCCCCGAAACCTAGCACCAACTTTTGCACAGGATGCCGAGTGCTGGCGCTCCCTCCTTCCCATCAGCACCCCCAGGCCCTGGTGCTCGGGTCCAGCTTGTCTTCCCAGGAACTTCCAACGCCCCCATCCACAGGTCTTCAGTCCCCAGACTACCTCCTAAGCTGGAGGTCTGCTCCATTTCCCCTATCCCGACGAGGCTGGATGCTTCATGGAGTTCTGGTTTTTGTCTTTTTCCTTGTAGGCAAACAGGGTAAAGTTGGAGCCGCTCTGAGGGTGAGCTTTGTGGCTTCTGTTGTGGGGTGAGGGGGAGTGAGTCCAGATAGAGGGGCAGGAAGAGGGTGGGCTGGGAGTGCTGAAGGGTCAGGGGCATCTCAGAGGAATCAAGCCCAGGCGCTTCTATGACCACCAGCCTTCCCAGAAGCACCCAGACCCGTTTAAGGGATCTTGGAAAACCTGTGGAGGCAGAGGCATCCTGGGATGAGAAACACCTGGGTCTCCTGGTGCCCATAAGGGCTCTCCAATCAGAAAAGAGTTTGGCTCATACTGCCTATCAGGCAAATCTCAATCGGCTGCACCTGCCCTCCACTCCCCCAACCCTGACCGATAGTACTGGGTCCTCTCCTGGGGCCTGGCCAGGTATAGGGGACCAGGCTCTGACCCAAAAGCTGTGCAGGGGTGGACGGGAAGCACACAGGCAAGCTGAAAGTATTTCAAGAGGAAGGACCCTGGTCAACCTCCATGTCCCTAAGTTCTAGGACACATTACCTGGTCTCTTTTGGCCTCAGGTTCCTCATCTATAAAATGGAGATAATATACGAAAATAAACAACAAATATAGAGCAGTCAGCACAGAGTAACCACTCAATACAAGTTTCATTATCATCATCATTTGTGAAACCGGCAACAGAAAGGTACGACTAACACACATACTGTTCTTTTCGAACAATCAACTTTCTAGTTCTCCCTTCTCTCCTTGTGTAGCACCCCAACACGTACACCCCACCAACGTTACAGCTACAAAGCCCTATAGTCTGTTCTGGTATCTCTCACGCTACTGTGCTCACCTCCTGGGTCTCCCCGAAACCTAGCACCAACTTTTGCACAGGATGCCGAGTGCTGGCGCTCCCTCCTTCCCATCAGCACCCCCAGGCCCTGGTGCTCGGGTCCAGCTTGTCTTCCCAGGAACTTCCAACGCCCCCATCCACAGGTCTTCAGTCCCCAGACTACCTCCTAAGCTGGAGGTCTGCTCCATTTCCCCTATCCCGACGAGGCTGGATGCTTCATGGAGTTCTGGTTTTTGTCTTTTTCCTTGTAGGCAAACAGGGTAAAGTTGGAGCCGCTCTGAGGGTGAGCTTTGTGGCTTCTGTTGTGGGGTGAGGGGGAGTGAGTCCAGATAGAGGGGCAGGAAGAGGGTGGGCTGGGAGTGCTGAAGGGTCAGGGGCATCTCAGAGGAATCAAGCCCAGGCGCTTCTATGACCACCAGCCTTCCCAGAAGCACCCAGACCCGTTTAAGGGATCTTGGAAAACCTGTGGAGGCAGAGGCATCCTGGGATGAGAAACACCTGGGTCTCCTGGTGCCCATAAGGGCTCTCCAATCAGAAAAGAGTTTGGCTCATACTGCCTATCAGGCAAATCTCAATCGGCTGCACCTGCCCTCCACTCCCCCAACCCTGACCGATAGTACTGGGTCCTCTCCTGGGGCCTGGCCAGGTATAGGGGACCAGGCTCTGACCCAAAAGCTGTGCAGGGGTGAGACAGAACCTGGGAGTGAAAGGCACACAGGCAAGCTGAAAGTATTTCAAGAGGAAGGACCCTGGTCAACCTCCATGTCTTGGTGCCCAATCCCACACCTGCCAGAGTCCAAGGCTGCAGCAACCCTAAGGCACCATCTCAGTGCACATGCTGGGAGCCCGTTGTTCCTCCCAGTAGCAGTGAGGTGTCTAGAATTCATCCCTGGAGACTGGCTGCCGCTTCCTCAAGCCTTTCCCCGGAAGCAAGGTGGCCTCACTGCTCTCCATTCTGACCCGGCCTGCAGTGGAGAAGCAGGCCTCTCCAGGCAAGCTGCTTCATCAGGAAACTGAACACTGTCAGGCAGCCCGTGGGCCTGAGCTGGGCCTGGTTCGGATGGAGGAGGGTGGGGTTTCCTAGGAGGGCAAACAAGGTGCAGGTTGACTTCCTGGCTTCAGTTGTGCTGCGTCCTGATGGAGGGGCGGGGAGAAAGGGATGGGCAGGAATGAGAAACACCTGGCTGTGGCAACGCTGAGCTGGCCATCTTAGTGCTTTAAAACATTTTAAGGTAGTAGAACACTATCATGTATTCACTCAGGAAACCCTTATTGAAGGACCTAGGAAAAGTCAGGTAGTGCCATAGATAATAGAGAATACATTGCCCCTCTTTCAAGAAGCCCATCTTAAAAGGAAAGACAGACATGTAAACAACTAATGGGCTAGCCAGAGCAGCCTTGAAAACCCTTTCAAGTGGTCCAGGAAGTGAGGGAACCACTGCCAATTATTAGCAAGAGACAGTATCAATAGTTTCATAGTTTAGGAAGGTAAGCCTAGCAGCAGTGAGGAAGAGTGGGAATAACAGATGGGTGAGGTCTGTTAGGAGAGGAGGCACAGGCCAGTGAGACTAGGTGAGAGACGGTGAGGTGAGAGGGGCAGAGGGAATGCAGAGGATGAGTCAAGAGATATTTAAAGGAAAGAAAGAAAGGTTTAGGATAGTTGAAGCTAAGGAAAAGCTTGAACATGTCAAACCTGACAGTTCTTTGCTTAGGCAGCTGGGTTTATAACTCAAAGAGCTTGGCAGCATTACTGCAACTTGAAGCCTGCGAGCCTGGTCCTGGGAAAGGATGGCCTGAAGTCCCCCTCAGTCTCCACTAAAGAGACTCTCTAAGTGGCACCGCGTCCAAAGTCCCCAGGGCTATGAAGAAGAGGATTTCACTAAACTGTCTTTTTCAGGACGGCAGGAGCCATTTTCATCACTCTACACAGTTCCTGGAACATCACAGCCGAGTAAGCGTTAACAAAGTGCCAGCCGAAGAGGAAGTCAATGAGGCCAGCAGTCATTGCCCTGTTGCCTCTGCCCCTGGTATAGGTACAGGTTCTACCCCGGGGACTGGAAATGAAAGAGAAGAAAGTGTATTTCCCCTCAATGCTCAGACACTTTGAAGAGACACAAATGAAACTCTTTTGCTGTGATTACAGCTTGCAGCTAAAATGCTTGAAAGAGTTGGTAGATTTCATGGGTTCTAAAAGACCAACAGTGAAAAAAAAAATGCTAGTCCAGGCAGTTCTTCTAACTATAATTTTGTGATTTCCTGAGTTTTCTCATTGCTTGTATGAGGGAAAATGAAAAAAACAAACAAAAAAACCCAACTTCAACAAATCCTTAGAGAAGTCTCAAAATAATTTATCACTGTATGTTACTCAATTAGCAGTGTGACCCAAAAAAATCCCATTATGGATTTGAAATATTTTTACTCTGGTTTTTATTATTCTTTCCATTCATCTTAAAGCACGTAAATTTATCACATGTGCTTCAAAAGTCCACAATGGATTTTTTTTTTTGGCCAGAAGTTTCTTTAACACTGTTCTTTTTTTTTTAAGTTTAATTTTATTTATTTATCTTTTGGGGGTGGGGTGGGGAGGGATGGGGATGGGTGGGCCACTTCTGTTGGACTTTCATTTCTCTATTTTCATCCATCTTTGTTCTTTGGCTCCTGTGGGCCTCCCATCGCGGTGGCGTCTGTCGTCCAAGAGCGCTGGCTCTGGGCTCATGCGCTCCAGAGCTCCGGCTCGGTAATTGGACACATCGGTTCAGCGGCTCTGCGGCACGTGGGATCTTCCCAGGCCAGGGCTCGAACCAGCGCCCCTTGCACTGCAAGGCGGTGTCCTTACCCACTGGACCACCAAGGGAAGCCCAACACTGTTCTTTAAACTACTCTTTCCAGCCCATGATATCCCATTTATACAAGTTCCTCCTTACAATTTGAATACATTAAGGAAATTATCCACTTCTCCTTTTATAAGCCAAGTCTCTGGCCTGACTTCTCTGGCTTGCAAGCAACACTGCAATGACTCATAATAATGTTCCTATTTATCCACATTCATGGCAAGAATAGGGCAGACAGACAACCAACTCTATTCACTTTGCCATTATCCCATTAGCTTTCCGAAACCTTCATTCCTTCTATATTAGTAATAGAATGATAGCATCCATGTATCTTTTAGAGCAGAGCCAAGTGGCATTTATTTTTTTTTAAATATGTCATATCATTTCACTAGCACTTTTTAATCCTAAAAGAACAGGGGGAAACCCAGTAAACCTTAGTCACTGGATTTGTGAGTGCATCATACATGTAAGGCATCAGTAACAGTGCAGTTACAGAAGCATATATTTAATAAGCAGGTTTGAAGCTATTGCTAAGGTATCTATTCCCTTCTTCTCATGCCTCTGCATTTAGGAATTCAAGAATTTCATGAAAAGTAACTTGAGCAGGGTCTGCTTTCATCTAATCCCAAAATATATTTGGAATTTTTGTTCAGAAGTATTTGAATGACACAGATAAATAGATATAGATACAGATTCCCAACTGGCCCCCTACTGCATACTTCAGTACTGAAGTATGCCTCTTTTTAGAGGTGCCCTAAGCCTAAGAAGCTACCCTAAGTAATGCCTTTGCTCAACCAATGGATTAAAGAAGGTGAGTCTCCTTATCCTATTAAGGGGCCATCATGAAAATTATCATGCCCCGCTGAATTCCTTCTGAAAAGATTTCATCAGAATTGGCCAACTTTTGTGTTCTTCCATGAAGAAGGTACCACCACTACACAAAATACAAAATATCTGGTCTTCTCTGGGCTTCCCAGCACCTTCTTTACCATATTATAGTGTTGTGGGTCTTTCTTTGACTGGAAACACTGATGCTATTTACTTATATTTTATGTCTATCTTCTATTTGAGAGTCCATAAATCTGAATCTCTGCTCTTCTGAGAAAACTTGCACATTACAAATTTTGCAAAATAGTATGGCCACAAGAGCAATGTCACAATGTTAAAACTTTCAAAACTGACTCCTTTTCACTGAGGCTCTCAATACAATGGAGGTCTTATTCCATACCTACATAAAAAAGTTTTGTGTCCTTTCCTCAGTACTCAGTTTGTTGTGCTAATCATACTGTACACATGGCAACAAAAAGGATTGAGATTTTAAAGAACTGCTTTCCTCTGTGTATATATAAATCTAGTTCCACTGCGAAATCCCATTTTCTGTTGCCATGGCGATAGAAAGCACTGCAGAGGACTTTTATCACCCTATCCGAGAGAAGGAATTGATTTGTTTCTCCAGCATGCCGAGAGGGCAAAAGCATGTCTTTCTGATGTCAGATTGACTTGATGTAAGATTTCCCAATATGCTGTGTGGGGAGAAGATGAGAATTAACAGGGTCATGAAAAGAGGTAGTTCTATGAGGTTAAACAAAAAACTCTCATCAACACTAATCAGTCTCAATTCTGAAGGGCAAACAACTATATTTAAGTACGTATTCCAAGTGCAACATTTTAAAAATATTCACGATTTAGACTTGACTGCTTTAAAACCTCATTTTGCTTTTGCCCAGGCTGTTTCAGAGGATCCTCTCAGTAATACCTTTATATGTTAGTAGCTTCCGCCCACCCGCCCCTCCCAGTAGTCTCAGGAAAGCATGAAAGTCTTCTCCTTCCTTTCCCTGAAAATAAACCAGAGAGAATTTTCCAATGTTGGTGCTGGATGTGCCTCAGAGTGATGAGGCTGAGGCAGACGGGGAGGCTGCTGCTTTCTGAGTTGAAGAGGGAGTGGCCCAACCTCAGTAGATGTCTGCCTGTGAGAAAGAAATGGCAAAGGGAGACTCTTTTGAAAACGGTGGGCTGGAGGCACTGGGACCTCAGATGGGGCTGACTGTGCTCAAGTCTTCGTGCCCAAGGCTACACTTGGCACTAGGGTACCACCAATAGGGCTGTGATCTCACCTGACACCACAGAGATGTCCCTGTCTTCCATGTGGGTCTGACCGGGACAGATCAAAGTGACAGTAATGTCAAGAGACCATGAGGGCTACTACCATGTCCCAAACTGTGTAAGCCCCAGGGCTGAGCAGTGGTCCCTCAAATCAGACTTCTCACAACCATGATGAGTGGTACATCTAATGAGAATTCATGTGATTTAGAAAAATAAAGACACACGATATATCTTGCATGCTGAGTGTTGCCATACTTGAATTGGTATGGGGCCATACTCTAGCAGTACCTTAATACCACATAAAAGAACGGCTAAAAGCATAGTGGTTTTACTGTCTGAGATCAAAGCAATGTGGCAGCACGCTGGAGCCAGCAAGAACTGTTGTAAGCATGGCCAGTATTAATAATTATATAAACTTGCAACTAAATAAATTCTATTAAACACAGTGAAACTCATCACTTCCTGATTATTTTACTGTATTCTATGATCTGCAGTCTTGAGGTTATTCATCATCAGCCTATCCTTCAGGCAGATATACTGTAGAGAATGTGTGCACATCTCTTTCCAACTGGCTTCAATGATGTCACATTAGTGGTTTGAAATCAGCCAGGGTGGGAGTTTTCACATCAAGGAAATCAACAAATGCTGCAAATCGGGGCTTGGTTTACTGTTTTTCTCAACTATCCAGACTTAAGACATGGAAGGATACAATTTGAATAATGTGAGATATACTTAAAGTGTATCCTTTCTATGGCTGTGACGATATGAATAATAGGAACAATTAAGAAAATATTCTTCCAATATTAAAAAAGTATTATCCAGTTAGCAAGGAAGTCACTCACATCATTGGCTAATGATTAAAGTTCTGACAAAGACCTCTGTTGTTTCACTTTTTCTAATTAGTGTAAACAACATATCAACCCACACTCACATAAGGAACTACATTCATTTGTCAATGACGCTAGGGACTTCATTTCTGAACCAGATAGTAATCAAGTATTTATTCCTCATCTGAGTTTGTCAAATCATGGTTGAATTGGAATCATAGGTTGGTCACGGATGTAAGAGTTCTGCAAAAATTAAGGAAAGAATTTTATAAGAATTGACCATATGGGATTTAAAGTGTATTACATATTTTCTTTTTTTTTTTAAACCTTTATTTTACTTTTAACTTTTACAGAGTTTTGTTGTTTACAGATATGTATGTTCTCAGATTAGTCATATGTATATCCCCCCCTTCCCTCCCCTCCCGACCATCACACAGCACCCCTGAAGGATCCCCTTTTCTCACAGAGCAATGACTAGAGCTATTTTCTTCACTTATGATAGTACAGGCCTTCATGCTACTTCCTTTACGCCTCTCACCCACTGTTCCTTCCCCACAATGTCCATATGTCCACTGTCCATATCTGTCTTTCTGTCGCTTCACTGCATGTGCCATCATCACCATCCTACTAGATTCCATATATATGTGTTAATATACTGTATTTGTCCTCTTTCTGACTGACTTCACTTTTTATGATACATTCTAGATCCAGCCACCTCATTAGGGTTGATTCTTCTGCATTTCTCTTTACAGCTGTGTAGTATTCCATTGTATATATGTACCAGAGCTTTTGGATCCATTTGTTCATCGATGGGCATCTAGGTTTCTTCCATGTTCTAGCTATTGTATAGAGAGCTGCAATGAACATTGGGGTACAGGTGCTTCTTTCAGTTTTGATTTCGTCAGGGTATAAGCCTAAGAGTGGGATTGCTGAGTCATATGGTGCTTCTATTTTTAGTTTTTTAAGAAATCTCCAGACTGTCTTTCATAGAGGCTGTATCAATTTACACTCCCACCAGCAATGCAGGAGTGTTCCCTTTTCTCCGCAGCCTCTCCAGCATTTATTGTCTGTCGATTTGTGGATGATGGCCATTCTGACGGGTATGAGGTGATATCTCATTGTAGTTTTGATTTGCATTTCTCTAATTATTAGTGAAGTTGAGCATCGTTTCATGTGTTTTTGGGCCATCTGTATGTCATCGTTGGAGAGGTGTCTGTTTAGGTCCTTTTCCCATTTTTTGATTGGGTTGTTCGTTTTTCCAGTGCTGAGTTGTCTGAGTTGCTTGTAGATTTTGGAGATTCTTTGTCTGTTGTTTCATTTGCTATGATTTTCTCCCACTCTGTGGGCTGTCTGTTCAGCTTTTTTGTAATTTCTTTAGCTGTACAAAAGCTTTTAAGTTTCATTAGGTCCCACATGTTCATTTGTCTTTTTAGTTCTACTATTCTAGTAGGTGGGTCAGAGAAGATCTTGCTTTGATTTATGTCCTTGAGGGTTTTGCCTATATTGTCCTCTAAGAGTTTGATGGTTTCTGGCCTTACATTTAAGTCTTTAATCCATTTTGAGTTGATCTTTGTGTATGGTGTCAGGGTATGTTCCAACTTCATTTTCTTGCATGGGGCTACTTTCCTTAAAACCTCACCCCCCTTGTTCCTTCCCCACAATGTCCATATGTCCACTGTCCATATCTGTCTTTCTGTCGCTTCACTGCATGTGCCATCATCACCATCCTACTAGATTCCATATATATGTGTTAATATACTGTATTTGTCCTCTTTCTGACTGACTTCACTTTTTATGATACATTCTAGATCCAGCCACCTCATTAGGGTTGATTCTTCTGCATTTCTCTTTACAGCTGTGTAGTATTCCATTGTATATATGTACCAGAGCTTTTGGATCCATTTGTTCATCGATGGGCATCTAGGTTTCTTCCATGTTCTAGCTATTGTATAGAGAGCTGCAATGAACATTGGGGTACAGGTGCTTCTTTCAGTTTTGATTTCGTCAGGGTATAAGCCTAAGAGTGGGATTGCTGAGTCATATGGTGCTTCTATTTTTAGTTTTTTAAGAAATCTCCAGACTGTCTTTCATAGAGGCTGTATCAATTTACACTCCCACCAGCAATGCAGGAGTGTTCCCTTTTCTCCGCAGCCTCTCCAGCATTTATTGTCTGTCGATTTGTGGATGATGGCCATTCTGACGGGTATGAGGTGATATCTCATTGTAGTTTTGATTTGCATTTCTCTAATTATTAGTGAAGTTGAGCATCGTTTCATGTGTTTTTGGGCCATCTGTATGTCATCGTTGGAGAGGTGTCTGTTTAGGTCCTTTTCCCATTTTTTGATTGGGTTGTTCGTTTTTCCAGTGCTGAGTTGTCTGAGTTGCTTGTAGATTTTGGAGATTCTTTGTCTGTTGTTTCATTTGCTATGATTTTCTCCCACTCTGTGGGCTGTCTGTTCAGCTTTTTTGTAATTTCTTTAGCTGTACAAAAGCTTTTAAGTTTCATTAGGTCCCACATGTTCATTTGTCTTTTTAGTTCTACTATTCTAGTAGGTGGGTCAGAGAAGATCTTGCTTTGATTTATGTCCTTGAGGGTTTTGCCTATATTGTCCTCTAAGAGTTTGATGGTTTCTGGCCTTACATTTAAGTCTTTAATCCATTTTGAGTTGATCTTTGTGTATGGTGTCAGGGTATGTTCCAACTTCATTTTCTTGCATGTAGCTGTCCAATTTTCCCAGCACCACTTGTTGAAGAGGCTGTCTTTGTCCCATTTTATATGTTCGCCTCCTTTGTCAAAAATAAGGTACCCATAGGTGCGTGGCTTTATCTCTGGGTTCTCGATCTTGTTCCATTGGTTGATATTTCTGTTTTTGTGCCAGTACCATACTGTCATGATGACTGTTGCTTTGTATTAGAGTCTGAAGTTGGGGAGGCTCATCCCCCCAGCTCCATTCTTCTTCCTCAGGATTGCTTTGGCTATTCGAGGTCTTTTGTGTTTCCACATGAACTGTGTTATTCGTTGGTCTAGTTCTATGAAGAATGTTATTGGAAGTTTGATAGGGATCGCACTGAATCTATAGATGACATTTGGTAGTATGGTCATTTTCACAATATTGATTCTTCCGACCCAGGAACATGGAATATTTCTCCATCTGTTTAACTCTTCTTTAATGTCTCTCATGAGTGTCTTGTAATTTTCTGTGTACAGTTTTTTTGTTTCTTTGGGTAGGTTTATTCCTAGATATTTGATTCTTTTGGTTGCAGTGGTGAAGGGGATTGCCTCTTTGATTTCATTTTCTGATTTTTCATTGTTTGTGTATAGGAATGCCAGTGATTTCTGTATATTTTCTTATTATTAGATATCAGTAAAATTTATAACAAACTTGTGAATGTATATGCATACATTCATTTTCTCTTGAAGAGCTTGTTCTTAAGCTCTTAAGTTCTTTAGCTGTACAAAAGCTTTTAAGTTTCATTAGGTCCCACATGTTCATTTGTCTTTTTAGTTCTACTATTCTAGTAGGTGGGTCAGAGAAGATCTTGCTTTGATTTATGTCCTTGAGGGTTTTGCCTATATTGTCCTCTAAGAGTTTGATGGTTTCTGGCCTTACATTTAAGTCTTTAATCCATTTTGAGTTGATCTTTGTGTATGGTGTCAGGGTATGTTCCAACTTCATTTTCTTGCATGTAGCTGTCCAATTTTCCCAGCACCACTTGTTGAAGAGGCTGTCTTTGTCCCATTTTATATGTTCGCCTCCTTTGTCAAAAATAAGGTACCCATAGGTGCGTGGCTTTATCTCTGGGTTCTCGATCTTGTTCCATTGGTTGATATTTCTGTTTTTGTGCCAGTACCATACTGTCATGATGACTGTTGCTTTGTATTAGAGTCTGAAGTTGGGGAGGCTCATCCCCCCAGCTCCATTCTTCTTCCTCAGGATTGCTTTGGCTATTCGAGGTCTTTTGTGTTTCCACATGAACTGTGTTATTCGTTGGTCTAGTTCTATGAAGAATGTTATTGGAAGTTTGATAGGGATCGCACTGAATCTATAGATGACATTTGGTAGTATGGTCATTTTCACAATATTGATTCTCCCGACCCAGGAACATGGAATATTTCTCCATCTGTTTAACTCTTCTTTAATGTCTCTCATGAGTGTCTTGTAATTTTCTGTGTACAGTTTTTTTGTTTCTTTGGGTAGGTTTATTCCTAGATATTTGATTCTTTTGGTTGCAGTGGTGAAGGGGATTGCCTCTTTGATTTCATTTTCTGATTTTTCATTGTTTGTGTATAGGAATGCCAGTGATTTCTGTATATTTTCTTATTATTAGATATCAGTAAAATTTATAACAAACTTGTGAATGTATATGCATACATTCATTTTCTCTTGAAGAGCTTGTTCTTAAGCTCTTAAGTTATTGGTACATCACTAAAGCATATCTTCCCTACTTAACTGGCATTTAAGTTTCTCACAAGTCACCTTTAGGAAATTACTCAGCCTCTCTGTGCTTCAGTTCCTCATTCATAAAATAGGAATAGTAACAGTCCTACCTGAAAGAAGGTAGATATTATTGTGAGGATTTAATAAATCCTAAAGCAATGAGTAAAACAAAAGTGCTTACAATATAGTTAGAAGTATATAGGTATTGTGGCTATTATTAATTAACTACCATATGATAGAATCTGCTCAAAATAAACACATGTGGAACCCCTGGGGACTGACATTCTAAGACAAAGAAATTCATGTACATAGACAGCTATTGAGAAGTATCCTCCAAAATTTAAAAATAAAACCATCTTCTGAGAATTAAACTGATAAAAAAAAAAAACCCAAAAAATAAACATGAAATGCCAAGGTTGGTTATCTAAAGAAGTAAGTCAAAGGAGAAGATATCCTAGGCAAAAAGTTGAAAATGGTATCCAGTCTTGATTAGAATCTAGACTCAAATACTGAAATCAATAAATATGAGTAGATTGTCAATAGAAGGGGAAGCCTTTAGAAAAAGGAGTCAGAATTAAGAAACTAGCATATTGGCATAAGGAGAGACATACAGATTGATGGAACAAACGTGAGTCCATCAATAGGCTTACACTTACCTGTTCAACTGATTTCCAATGAAAGATTTAAGGCAATCCAAAGGGGAATGATAGTGTTTTTGTTTTTGTTATTTTTTAAATAAATAAAACATCTGGACATCCACAGAGGGAAAAAAAAAAAAAACTTCAGCACTTACCTCTTCTCATTCACAAATATTATCTTGAATGACCACAGATCTAAATGTAAGAACTAAAACCATACAACTGATATAAAAACACATGAGAAAACCTTTGTAACTTTTGAAAGACAACATTTTCTTTAGATAAGAAACAGAAAACAATTAGCTACAAAGAAAACAGTTGATAAATTGGACTTAAAAATTAAAAATTCTGCTTTTTGAGAGACACCATTAGGAAAATGAAAAGGGAAGCTAGAGACTGGTAAAGGAATTTCCCAAAGAACTAGTACTGGGACATAAAAAGAACGCTTACACTTCAACAGTAAGAAGACAACACAACTTAAAATACAACACAAAGACTTGAACATTGTCAAAGCCAACTAAAATTGAAAAGGTTGACAATGCCAAGAGTTGCTGAGGATGCAGAGCAACTGGAATGTTTACACATTGCTGATGGGGATGTGAAATGATAAGTCACTCTGGAAAGTAGTTTGGCAGTTTCTTACAAAGTTAAACACACAGGTGCCATATGACCTACCAATTCCATTCCTAGATATTTACCCAAATGAAATTATATCTCTAAACAAAAACTTTTATATAAATATTTATAGCTGCTTTATTTATAATAGCCCCAAATTGGGAATCACTCAAATATTCATCAACATGTGACCGGATAAACAAAGTACTGTGTATTTATACAATGAAGCCATTTTCACCAATAAAAAAGGAACAAACTAAGTACTGATATATACAATAATATGGATCAACCTTTGAAATATTATATTGAGTGAAACAGTCCTGGAGCATTCAATGTCAGTAAATATCTTCATCATACAAAGTTAGAAGCCACAAACCACTGTCTACTGTTGATGACCCCCAAAATAAAAGTATAAAAATACAAAAGTTACAAAAGTCAATGGTAAGGGAATTAAAAATAGAAACTCTTTGAGGAGGACAAGAGAAGGGATATAAGAATGGCATATGTAAGCTACACCCTCATGTGTCTCTAAAGGAAGTTGATCATGTTTAAAACAGATAAACCAAGAAAAACCAATTAGAGCTTCCCTGGTGGCTCAGTGGTAAATAATCTACCTGCCAATTCAAGAGACACAGGTTTGATCCCTGAGAAGATCCCACTAGAGCTTCCCTGTGGCCAGTGAACCATACAACTGATATAAAAACACATGAGAAAACCTTTGTAACTTTTGAAAGACAACATTTTCTTTAGATAAGAAACAGAAAACAATTAGCTACAAAGAAAACAGTTGATAAATTGGACTTAAAAATTAAAAATTCTGCTTTTTGAGAGACACCATTAGGAAAATGAAAAGGGAAGCTAGAGACTGGTAAAGGAATTTCCCAAAGAACTAGTACTGGGACATAAAAAGAACGCTTACACTTCAACAGTAAGAAGACAACACAACTTAAAATACAACACAAAGACTTGAACATTGTCAAAGCCAACTAAAATTGAAAAGGTTGACAATGCCAAGAGTTGCTGAGGATGCAGAGCAACTGGAATGTTTACACATTGCTGATGGGGATGTGAAATGATAAGTCACTCTGGAAAGTAGTTTGGCAGTTTCTTACAAAGTTAAACACACAGGTGCCATATGACCTACCAATTCCATTCCTAGATATTTACCCAAATGAAATTATATCTCTAAACAAAAACTTTTATATAAATATTTATAGCTGCTTTATTTATAATAGCCCCAAATTGGGAATCACTCAAATATTCATCAACATGTGACCGGATAAACAAAGTACTGTGTATTTATACAATGAAGCCATTTTCACCAATAAAAAAGGAACAAACTAAGTACTGATATATACAATAATATGGATCAACCTTTGAAATATTATATTGAGTGAAACAGTCCTGGAGCATTCAATGTCAGTAAATATCTTCATCATACAAAGTTAGAAGCCACAAACCACTGTCTACTGTTGATGACCCCCAAAATAAAAGTATAAAAATACAAAAGTTACAAAAGTCAATGGTAAGGGAATTAAAAATAGAAACTCTTTGAGGAGGACAAGAGAAGGGATATAAGAATGGCATATGTAAGCTACACCCTCATGTGTCTCTAAAGGAAGTTGATCATGTTTAAAACAGATAAACCAAGAAAAACCAATTAGAGCTTCCCTGGTGGCTCAGTGGTAAATAATCTACCTGCCAATTCAAGAGACACAGGTTTGATCCCTGATCTGAGAAGATCCCACATGCCAGAGAATAGCGAAGCCTATATGCCACAACTGTTGAGCCTGTGCTCCACAACCAGAGAGGCCACCACAATGAGAAGCCACGCACAGCAACTAGAGAGTCAGCCACACTCACCACAACCAGAGAAAAGCCTGTGCGGCAACAAAGACTCAGCACAGCCATAAATAACTATTAAGAATACAAAGAAATGGCAATTAATCATATTATTTAGAGATTTGTAGGTGACCACTAGAAAGAACAGTCATCAGAATTAAAACCGTCAAAAGGGAAGGGGTGTATACATACCTATGTTTGATACATCTGATGAATGGCAGAAACCAACACAATATTGTAAAGCAATTATCCCCCAACTAAAAATAAAATAATAAAAAAGAATTAACTGTTCCTTTGGAAACTGGACTGGGGATGGAGAAGGGTGGAGCAAGGGCACTTTTTCATTACAAGGCTTTCTATAATTTTTGATTTGTGTGCCAATATTGGTTTGATAGAAACATAAAAATTAAAACAGACAAAACAAAAAATAGTTACAGAGAAATAAAAATTGGTTAACTTATGCAAAAAAGAGACCGCCTCTGGTGGTTGAGAAGTCTTCCACCGGCAGGACGTAGGAAGGGATGTCTGGCGACTGTATCAGATTTATCAACCCCCGGATGTTCTCATCAAGTATAATTGTTACTGATAAAATGAATTTGATCAACATGGCTAGTCATACAATTCATTCTTTGGAAACTGAGAAATAACGCCTTAAGACTGTAACACATCAATTTGGTAATGGGAAGTTTCACTAATGAAAGGGGTCTAAGTTAAACCCAGCTTTCTGGAGCTATTCATCTCTTTTTTCCTCTTTCAGTAAGGAACATGACTCAAGCATTGAGGGTTATATTTGGCAGAAGTCCTGTTAATTTAGGATAATTAAATATGCCAGTCATGTGTTTTAGTAAGGTCTGATTAAATACTTCAGAGAAGTCATTAGTGAATCCATCTGGTCTTAGTGGCTTTTCTAGAAAAACCAATTAGAGCTTCCCTGGTGGCTCAGTGGTAAATAATCTACCTGCCAATTCAAGAGACACAGGTTTGATCCCTGATCTGAGAAGATCCCACATGCCAGAGAATAGCGAAGCCTATATGCCACAACTGTTGAGCCTGTGCTCCACAACCAGAGAGGCCACCACAATGAGAAGCCACGCACAGCAACTAGAGAGTCAGCCACACTCACCACAACCAGAGAAAAGCCTGTGCGGCAACAAAGACTCAGCACAGCCATAAATAACTATTAAGAATACAAAGAAATGGCAATTAATCATATTATTTAGAGATTTGTAGGTGACCACTAGAAAGAACAGTCATCAGAATTAAAACCGTCAAAAGGGAAGGGGTGTATACATACCTATGTTTGATACATCTGATGAATGGCAGAAACCAACACAATATTGTAAAGCAATTATCCCCCAACTAAAAATAAAATAATAAAAAAGAATTAACTGTTCCTTTGGAAACTGGACTGGGGATGGAGAAGGGTGGAGCAAGGGCACTTTTTCATTACAAGGCTTTCTATAATTTTTGATTTGTGTGCCAATATTGGTTTGATAGAAACATAAAAATTAAAACAGACAAAACAAAAAATAGTTACAGAGAAATAAAAATTGGTTAACTTATGCAAAAAAGAGACCGCCTCTGGTGGTTGAGAAGTCTTCCACCGGCAGGACGTAGGAAGGGATGTCTGGCGACTGTATCAGATTTATCAACCCCCGGATGTTCTCATCAAGTATAATTGTTACTGATAAAATGAATTTGATCAACATGGCTAGTCATACAATTCATTCTTTGGAAACTGAGAAATAACGCCTTAAGACTGTAACACATCAATTTGGTAATGGGAAGTTTCACTAATGAAAGGGGTCTAAGTTAAACCCAGCTTTCTGGAGCTATTCATCTCTTTTTTCCTCTTTCAGTAAGGAACATGACTCAAGCATTGAGGGTTATATTTGGCAGAAGTCCTGTTAATTTAGGATAATTAAATATGCCAGTCATGTGTTTTAGTAAGGTCTGATTAAATACTTCAGAGAAGTCATTAGTGAATCCATCTGGTCTAGTGGCTTTGCCAGATGGCAAAATGTTACTATTACCTCTGCTTTGTTCTTAGAATATTCTACTTCTATTGTATCATAGCACACAGTTATTTTCAGAGTAAGTCTTAATCTGCTAGTTTTCATTATCAAAGAATCTGGAAGGTGGAAGGCAAGCCTGACAATTGTGTTACATCATGCCAACCGAGCCACAAGATTTGAAGACTGTATTAAATGGCCTGCTACTCTACTGTTGAGTTCAAAGCGATTTCATCCTTTCCATTTCCTCAAAATGTTCTATATCAAACATTTAAGATGGTGCTTCTTTCATGACTAGAGAGTCAGAAGCACAGGGAGACCAGCTATGTTTCATATCCATGAGATTACATAATGCTCCAATATAAGGAGACTCTTGGATGTACTTCCAACTAGGGGTATAGTCACCTAAATGGAAAAATGACCACTTTTGATTCTTTAAAATGATAGAACTGCACAATTTTGTGAGAATGCCTTAAAATGAAAATCTTAAGTTGGTCTTCATTTTTGACCATGCAGAGGTAACATTTGACTCACTAATTCCCTAACTAGCTAGGTCAAACCACCTGTGTCTTACAGTGAAGTGAGAGTCCATGAACCAAGAGACCCAGGCATAAGGGGCCAGGATAAGGAAATGGGCTTTTTCATGTGGATCTGGATTAGGGTGGTGAAGAGGTGATTTCCGTAATAAAGTGCTGAGCAAGTGTCTACCACCTATGCTTTTAGGAGACAAGATTCCGAGCCCCCTGGCTCTGAGGACAAGGACTAGTGAACTAGGACTCTACTGAACCAGAAGAAAAGAAAGGAAGAGCACCCAGCGATGACTGGGCTCTCACAAGACTGCTATCCACCAGTAAGGTGCTAATATCCAAAATACATTAAGAACTCACGTAATTCAACAACAGCAAAAAACAAACTACCAATCATATGAAATCTAAGGTCTATGTGCTTTGAGGGTTATATTTGGCAGAAGTCCTGTTAATTTAGGATAATTAAATATGCCAGTCATGTGTTTTAGTAAGGTCTGATTAAATACTTCAGAGAAGTCATTAGTGAATCCATCTGGTCTAGTGGCTTTGCCAGATGGCAAAATGTTACTATTACCTCTGCTTTGTTCTTAGAATATTCTACTTCTATTGTATCATAGCACACAGTTATTTTCAGAGTAAGTCTTAATCTGCTAGTTTTCATTATCAAAGAATCTGGAAGGTGGAAGGCAAGCCTGACAATTGTGTTACATCATGCCAACCGAGCCACAAGATTTGAAGACTGTATTAAATGGCCTGCTACTCTACTGTTGAGTTCAAAGCGATTTCATCCTTTCCATTTCCTCAAAATGTTCTATATCAAACATTTAAGATGGTGCTTCTTTCATGACTAGAGAGTCAGAAGCACAGGAGACCAGCTATGTTTCATATCCATGAGATTACATAATGCTCCAATATAAGGAGACTCTTGGATGTACTTCCAACTAGGGGTATAGTCACCTAAATGGAAAAATGACCACTTTTGATTCTTTAAAATGATAGAACTGCACAATTTTGTGAGAATGCCTTAAAATGAAAATCTTAAGTTGGTCTTCATTTTTGACCATGCAGAGGTAACATTTGACTCACTAATTCCCTAACTAGCTAGGTCAAACCACCTGTGTCTTACAGTGAAGTGAGAGTCCATGAACCAAGAGACCCAGGCATAAGGGGCCAGGATAAGGAAATGGGCTTTTTCATGTGGATCTGGATTAGGGTGGTGAAGAGGTGATTTCCGTAATAAAGTGCTGAGCAAGTGTCTACCACCTATGCTTTTAGGAGACAAGATTCCGAGCCCCCTGGCTCTGAGGACAAGGACTAGTGAACTAGGACTCTACTGAACCAGAAGAAAAGAAAGGAAGAGCACCCAGCGATGACTGGGCTCTCACAAGACTGCTATCCACCAGTAAGGTGCTAATATCCAAAATACATTAAGAACTCACGTAATTCAACAACAGCAAAAAACAAACTACCAATTTAAAAGTGGCAGAGTTGATTAGACATTTTTCCCAAGGAAGACATATACATGGCCAACAGGCACATGAAAAGATGTCAACATCACTATTATTAGGGAAAATGCAAGTCAAAACCACAAGCACTATCACTTCATGCCTGTTAGAACAACTATTACCAAAAAGGCAAGAAATTATAAGTATTGGCAAAGATGTGGAGTAAAGAGAACCCTATACATTGCCGGTGGGAATAGCAATCAGTACAATTACTATGGAAAAAAATATGGAGGCTCCTCAAAAATTTAAGAACAGGACTACCATGTGATCCAGCTATCCCACTCCTGAGCATTTATGCAAAGAAAATTAAAACACTAATTTGAAAAGATACATGCACCCAAAGATTGAACCCACATCTCCTGCATCTCCTCCACTGGCGGGCGAATTCTTTACCATTCCCCACCAGGGAAATGAATTGATACTTAAAAAAAAAAATTGGTTAATGTATACTCTCTAATTCAAGCTTCATTTTGAAAGAATAGTGGATGATATTTTTAACACCTAAGTCCAGAGCTATCTAGGAAGCCATTTGATCCTCCTTCAAATATGAAAAAAAATAGAGTGCACATCAGTTATGCAGTGTGCCCAGAATTTCCCAGATAGAGACAGAGCTCTAAATGAACTTGACATCTATCCTCTAGTTCAGCTCTGCCGCTGGCCTTTAAAAAGTCTAGATTTCCAATGAGCGACATGTATCTGGAGAAATTACTACATAAATAACCAGATTGTAAGCAAGGGATCTGAACCAGTACTAGTAATGACCACTGTTACTGTTAATCCTCAGAACCAAGAGACCCAGGCATAAGGGGCCAGGATAAGGAAATGGGCTTTTTCATGTGGATCTGGATTAGGGTGGTGAAGAGGTGATTTCCGTAATAAAGTGCTGAGCAAGTGTCTACCACCTATGCTTTTAGGAGACAAGATTCCGAGCCCCCTGGCTCTGAGGACAAGGACTAGTGAACTAGGACTCTACTGAACCAGAAGAAAAGAAAGGAAGAGCACCCAGCGATGACTGGGCTCTCACAAGACTGCTATCCACCAGTAAGGTGCTAATATCCAAAATACATTAAGAACTCACGTAATTCAACAACAGCAAAAAACAAACTACCAATTTAAAAGTGGCAGAGTTGATTAGACATTTTTCCCAAGGAAGACATATACATGGCCAACAGGCACATGAAAAGATGTCAACATCACTATTATTAGGGAAAATGCAAGTCAAAACCACAAGCACTATCACTTCATGCCTGTTAGAACAACTATTACCAAAAAGGCAAGAAATTATAAGTATTGGCAAAGATGTGGAGTAAAGAGAACCCTATACATTGCCGGTGGGAATAGCAATCAGTACAATTACTATGGAAAAAAATATGGAGGCTCCTCAAAAATTTAAGAACAGGACTACCATGTGATCCAGCTATCCCACTCCTGAGCATTTATGCAAAGAAAATTAAAACACTAATTTGAAAAGATACATGCACCCAAAGATTGAACCCACATCTCCTGCATCTCCTCCACTGGCGGGCGAATTCTTTACCATTCCCCACCAGGGAAATGAATTGATACTTAAAAAAAAAAATTGGTTAATGTATACTCTCTAATTCAAGCTTCATTTTGAAAGAATAGTGGATGATATTTTTAACACCTAAGTCCAGAGCTATCTAGGAAGCCATTTGATCCTCCTTCAAATATGAAAAAAAATAGAGTGCACATCAGTTATGCAGTGTGCCCAGAATTTCCCAGATAGAGACAGAGCTCTAAATGAACTTGACATCTATCCTCTAGTTCAGCTCTGCCGCTGGCCTTTAAAAAGTCTAGATTTCCAATGAGCGACATGTATCTGGAGAAATTACTACATAAATAACCAGATTGTAAGCAAGGGATCTGAACCAGTACTAGTAATGACCACTGTTACTGTTAATCCTCAGCATAAGTTTGGAAGATTGTTATTATTACTCTCATTTTGTGGATGTGGAAGCTGAGGCTCAAAATATGAGGTGATTTGTCTAAGCTCAGTCCACAGATGACAGTTATATAAACATAACTGGTATGAATACGCAAAGAATAAAGAGAAGTCTTGCTTAAACTTTCTGGATAATATAAGCTAGCATTTTAATATCAAAAGGAGAGAAACAATTAAGTCTCTTAAATCTGTCAGATGGTTTGTTAGGCATTTTCTCCTTCACTGTCCTATTAAATAATTTCAGTTGAGAATCAGAGAGCTCAACTCAGCAAGAAGTTTATGAAGATTCAAACTGAGGTTTGCCTGATTCTGAAAACATAAGAGCCAATTAATTTTACCTCAATTAACATAGTTTCTTTTATATTATATCATTCCTGCAAAGGATCATATGATAAATACTTTCATCTTTGGAGGCCACAATGTCTCCGCTGCAGCTATACTCTGCCGTGGTAGTGGGAAGCCAGCCATGGACAACCCATAAGTGGATGAACACGTCTATGTTCCAGTAAAGCTTTATTTATGGACACTGGAAGGTGAATATCATTTATTTTTCATGTGCCACAAAATACTAGTCTCCTTGAATTTTTTCATTAAAATGAGAATTTTGTTTAAAATGAACTTGAAAATGTAAAGCCATTCTTAGCTCATGGGCCATATAAAAACAGAGTCCATCTGGGAACATACATGTAAAAAATAAAAATAAAAATAAAAAAAACAAACAGAGTCCACCAGATTTGTCTTGTGGGCTGTTGTTTCCCAACTTCTGAGTTATAGCATCCTTCTTTTAGTATCTACCGGATGCCAACAGCCAATTAAGAAGCCAGTTAAAAAATCTAGTTTGTCAAAGGGTAATTTTACTTCTCAGAATGAAAATCCATGATTTTGACATTGAGCACATGGCTTACAAGAAAAATAACTTTTTTCTCTTCTAAGATGTTTCAATAAAATACAAATTGCATATAAATACGTACACTCACAATAAAATGAACACCAGTGGGCCCACCACCCATTTAGGAAATACAATATGAAACAACAATGCACCTACATTCCCCTTCCAAAGTGCATCCTCCTCTCTCTCCATGAAAATGCCACCATCTTGAATTTTGTCTTCATCACTCCCTAGCCTTTTTAATATATACGTTCACTCTGCATGTATACAGGCTTGGTATTCTGGAACGTTATTTCACTTATGTTGTAAGATGGAAGGAAATGAGGGAGGGAGGGAGAGAGGGAGGGAGGAAGGAACGGAGGAGGAGGGGGGAAAGGAGGAAGAAAGGAAGAAAGCAAGCAATATGACTATCTACAGGAAAATGGATAACAACAACATGGTATATGGAAAACTATTCAGGAGTAAATTTAGATGATGTAAAGATAACAGATTTCTAAATAAAAATATAAACTAAATTTCCAATCAAAAGACTATTAATATTTTAAAACAAATGCCAAAAGCTTTTTAATTAAAAAAAATGTCTTCTGCAGTAACATTCACCAAAATGATCTGTATACTGAAGGTTCACTGGTGGAGAGAGAGAGAAGCTGCAGGTGAATTTCTTTGGAGAGTGTAACGCCAGGGTGGAGGGCACAGATTTTCATTCTCTGAAAGTATCTCCTTTTTTGGAAAGAGGCTCACAGAGTTGGGCAACGGAGGCCCAAATCCGGCTGCCTGGAATACATTAGTGAGTCATAGATATGACAAAATGAGAAAGTGAAGTGATATAAACTTTTCTTTTCAAGCCAGTAAAATGAATAGTTCTATTAGTGCTATTAAAATTGTACATTTGTCTAATTAAAATGACTCAGGCACTTTACTTTTCTTTATAAAAAGTTCATCTAACTTAATGGTAAAACAGGTATCTCACTAATAAATCTAGAAAATAGTATTAGTACAACAATGCTCCATTAATTCATAGTAGTACATTTAAACAGTCTCAGTATTCTTGCCTGGAGAATCCCATGGATAGAGGAGCCTGGTGGGCTACAGTCCATGGGGTCACACACAGTTACACACAACGACAACAACAAAAAGTTTCAGATCAGTGGTAAAGAATCCACCTGCCAATGCAGGAGATGCAAGAGACATGAGTCTTATCCCTGAGTCAGGAAGACCTCCTGGAAGAGGGCACGGCAACCCACTCTAGTATTCTTGCCTGAAAAATTTTGTGGACAGAGGAGTCTGGCAGTCTCCAGTTTGTGGGGTCGCAAAGACTCAGACACAACTGAGCACACACGCACACAGTGACTTTAAAATTCACTGAGAATCACCGGTTGACTTACAAACAGAAAAAATAGTTTTTAGAAATAAAAAACACAGAATAAAATATGACATAGGTATCTCGTAACTTCATGAAAAATGTTTGGAATAAGCTAAGCTTCAAATGTCATTCTAGAACTTGTTTGTCAATGCTGAAAGTAAAAAGCCAATGCTCCCTAGTGACATTGCCAGCAAAGTGGCATGACTCCATGACAAAGTTAATCCAGCTCAATGGTCATCCTTAAAACGTTCGTGTAAGTTCTAGCAAATACTCTCCTTCTGATTGTAGGAGACCCTAGGGCACTGTTTTTTTCAACCCACACACAACTACTGCAAAAAACTAAAAATTTCCAATCAAAAGACTATTAATATTTTAAAACAAATGCCAAAAGCTTTTTAATTAAAAAAAATGTCTTCTGCAGTAACATTCACCAAAATGATCTGTATACTGAAGGTTCACTGGTGGAGAGAGAGAAGCTGCAGGTGAATTTCTTTGGAGAGTGTAACGCCAGGGTGGAGGCACAGATTTTCATTCTCTGAAAGTATCTCCTTTTTTGGAAAGAGGCTCACAGAGTTGGGCAACGGAGGCCCAAATCCGGCTGCCTGGAATACATTAGTGAGTCATAGATATGACAAAATGAGAAAGTGAAGTGATATAAACTTTTCTTTTCAAGCCAGTAAAATGAATAGTTCTATTAGTGCTATTAAAATTGTACATTTGTCTAATTAAAATGACTCAGGCACTTTACTTTTCTTTATAAAAAGTTCATCTAACTTAATGGTAAAACAGGTATCTCACTAATAAATCTAGAAAATAGTATTAGTACAACATGCTCCATTAATTCATAGTAGTACATTTAAACAGTCTCAGTATTCTTGCCTGGAGAATCCCATGGATAGAGGAGCCTGGTGGGCTACAGTCCATGGGGTCACACACAGTTACACACAACGACAACAACAAAAAGTTTCAGATCAGTGGTAAAGAATCCACCTGCCAATGCAGGAGATGCAAGAGACATGAGTCTTATCCCTGAGTCAGGAAGACCTCCTGGAAGAGGGCACGGCAACCCACTCTAGTATTCTTGCCTGAAAAATTTTGTGGACAGAGGAGTCTGGCAGTCTCCAGTTTGTGGGGTCGCAAAGACTCAGACACAACTGAGCACACACGCACACAGTGACTTTAAAATTCACTGAGAATCACCGGTTGACTTACAAACAGAAAAAATAGTTTTTAGAAATAAAAAACACAGAATAAAATATGACATAGGTATCTCGTAACTTCATGAAAAATGTTTGGAATAAGCTAAGCTTCAAATGTCATTCTAGAACTTGTTTGTCAATGCTGAAAGTAAAAAGCCAATGCTCCCTAGTGACATTGCCAGCAAAGTGGCATGACTCCATGACAAAGTTAATCCAGCTCAATGGTCATCCTTAAAACGTTCGTGTAAGTTCTAGCAAATACTCTCCTTCTGATTGTAGGAGACCCTAGGGCACTGTTTTTTTCAACCCACACACAACTACTGCACACTGAGTCATTTTGGCTCCATAGCATGCTCCTGCTCATTAAGGCAGGAAGATTATGATATGCTGTGAAATAACAATGGTATATTTTTCCCTCCCATAATAACATACATAGATTAATCAATTACTATCAGTTAAATCAGCATTACTATTCTTACTTCAAATACTACAAGCTGTGTTTCCAGAAATAATGGATTTGATAAGACCAGCATGATGTGCTAAACAATGCTTGGAGGGAGTACTTTACTATATGTTAATAAAATCTGCATAAAATAATTTTTTATCAAAAGGAATTTGTCATCCATTACAAATCCCCAAGAGACATTTCTACATCATTTAATAAAACAAACTAAAACAAACTATATTTATTGAATATCAGATGCAGATGGTTATATATATAAATAAATTCACAGAGATGAAGTTCTAATATGCATGAAAAGATTAAACAGGATTAGTATAAATCATTTTCAATAGTTGACACATTTGAATTTCATCATCAAAGAATACTATTAGATTTCAAATTTCTACAGATAGGGTGGAATAGTTATTTCTTAGGATGTGGCAAAGCTAAGCCATTTACTTGAAATGAAAGTAAAGGCAGAAAGGTGTGAAACAGTCTGAGATTTCACTGGAAGGGCCAGAAGGCAGGGAAGGTGGGGGGGGACCAGGGGACAAAAAGGTGAAACCCCCGATGATCCCAAACGGAAGGGCAAAAAACCAAAAATGGTTTTAAAAACCCACAGTGACTTTAAAATTCACTGAGAATCACCGGTTGACTTACAAACAGAAAAAATAGTTTTTAGAAATAAAAAACACAGAATAAAATATGACATAGGTATCTCGTAACTTCATGAAAAATGTTTGGAATAAGCTAAGCTTCAAATGTCATTCTAGAACTTGTTTGTCAATGCTGAAAGTAAAAAGCCAATGCTCCCTAGTGACATTGCCAGCAAAGTGGCATGACTCCATGACAAAGTTAATCCAGCTCAATGGTCATCCTTAAAACGTTCGTGTAAGTTCTAGCAAATACTCTCCTTCTGATTGTAGGAGACCCTAGGGCACTGTTTTTTTCAACCCACACACAACTACTGCACACTGAGTCATTTTGGCTCCATAGCATGCTCCTGCTCATTAAGGCAGGAAGATTATGATATGCTGTGAAATAACAATGGTATATTTTTCCCTCCCATAATAACATACATAGATTAATCAATTACTATCAGTTAAATCAGCATTACTATTCTTACTTCAAATACTACAAGCTGTGTTTCCAGAAATAATGGATTTGATAAGACCAGCATGATGTGCTAAACAATGCTTGGAGGGAGTACTTTACTATATGTTAATAAAATCTGCATAAAATAATTTTTTATCAAAAGGAATTTGTCATCCATTACAAATCCCCAAGAGACATTTCTACATCATTTAATAAAACAAACTAAAACAAACTATATTTATTGAATATCAGATGCAGATGGTTATATATATAAATAAATTCACAGAGATGAAGTTCTAATATGCATGAAAAGATTAAACAGGATTAGTATAAATCATTTTCAATAGTTGACACATTTGAATTTCATCATCAAAGAATACTATTAGATTTCAAATTTCTACAGATAGGGTGGAATAGTTATTTCTTAGGATGTGGCAAAGCTAAGCCATTTACTTGAAATGAAAGTAAAGGCAGAAAGGTGTGAAACAGTCTGAGATTTCACTGGAAGGGCCAGAAGCTGTGCAGATGGGACTGCGGGGGCTCACAGTGATGGACAGACAAGCGGACACGTGAGAGGAGACCCAGGCTCCCTGGGTGGTCCACAGATGGGAATATGGATGACGACCAGCCAGGCTTGATGATCCAGAACCAAGGCAGGCAGGAAGGGCTGAGGAAGAAGCATCTGTGTTCACCAAGGCCCCAGGCACTAGGTGAGGCTCAGGAGCAAGGCCCTGGTATTAGGGAGGGAACTAATAAGAGCATGATAAATCCCCAAATTCTCCAGAGATGATGGAAGGTTTTACAGGAATGTAAAATGGAGAGCACGGTAGCAACTTCAATTCACATGCATAGAAGTGGGGAACAATGTACAAGTTCATGGTAGGGGAGTTCAAAGAGCCAGGAGAGGGGCTATAACTACCTCCATCAGAGTTGTCAAAGAAGCTAAACCAGAGTTGTCTGCAGGTCAAGGATACAACAGGCTTAGACGTGGGTGACATGGGTAACACAGAGTAAGAGGGAACGGAGAGGCTGACAGGAACTCACAGAAGGATGGTGTCTAGATTACTGACTGAAGCTAAAGCTAACTCAATTTTGAATTGAGTGGAAGATATTCTTCTAAACGTATCTAAATATTAATGTTAATGGCAAAAATTAATTATTTATTACACTGATTCACATAGAATTTTCATGACATATAAAGCCTAATATTGGGCCAAGTTGTATTCACTTCGTTTCTCCAAAAGCTGCACTCGCTAATGATTCCATTTGCAGAAAAGAAAAGATGTAGGAGTCTGACATGATTATCAAACATAAAATCTTTTCACTCACTCAGGTTTTCTCTGAATTGCTAACAGGATAAACAGGATTAGTATAAATCATTTTCAATAGTTGACACATTTGAATTTCATCATCAAAGAATACTATTAGATTTCAAATTTCTACAGATAGGGTGGAATAGTTATTTCTTAGGATGTGGCAAAGCTAAGCCATTTACTTGAAATGAAAGTAAAGGCAGAAAGGTGTGAAACAGTCTGAGATTTCACTGGAAGGGCCAGAAGCTGTGCAGATGGGACTGCGGGGGCTCACAGTGATGGACAGACAAGCGGACACGTGAGAGGAGACCCAGGCTCCATGGGTGGTCCACAGATGGGAATATGGATGACGACCAGCCAGGCTTGATGATCCAGAACCAAGGCAGGCAGGAAGGGCTGAGGAAGAAGCATCTGTGTTCACCAAGGCCCCAGGCACTAGGTGAGGCTCAGGAGCAAGGCCCTGGTATTAGGGAGGGAACTAATAAGAGCATGATAAATCCCCAAATTCTCCAGAGATGATGGAAGGTTTTACAGGAATGTAAAATGGAGAGCACGGTAGCAACTTCAATTCACATGCATAGAAGTGGGGAACAATGTACAAGTTCATGGTAGGGGAGTTCAAAGAGCCAGGAGAGGGGCTATAACTACCTCCATCAGAGTTGTCAAAGAAGCTAAACCAGAGTTGTCTGCAGGTCAAGGATACAACAGGCTTAGACGTGGGTGACATGGGTAACACAGAGTAAGAGGGAACGGAGAGGCTGACAGGAACTCACAGAAGGATGGTGTCTAGATTACTGACTGAAGCTAAAGCTAACTCAATTTTGAATTGAGTGGAAGATATTCTTCTAAACGTATCTAAATATTAATGTTAATGGCAAAAATTAATTATTTATTACACTGATTCACATAGAATTTTCATGACATATAAAGCCTAATATTGGGCCAAGTTGTATTCACTTCGTTTCTCCAAAAGCTGCACTCGCTAATGATTCCATTTGCAGAAAAAGAAAAGATGTAGGAGTCTGACATGATTATCAAACATAAAATCTTTTCACTCACTCAGGTTTTCTCTGAATTGCTAACAGGATAAACAGTCAAATTTTTCTTATCTAAGCAGTGTCCAGGGAGTAAATAATATTCTTTAAAGGATGAATGGGCAAATTTACAGAAAATCATAACCTCTCAAAATTATAAACTTTCAGAACTACCTAAATGTCAGACCATGGCAAGCAAAAAGAACTGCAAATATTGGACTACACTGCTCTCAAAATGGCTTCTTCAAATTGTAACAAAAATAAGTAGGAAGGAAGAAACAAAGAACAGAAATCAATCAAATAGAAAATTGAAAAATGATTCAGAAAATTAACAGGGCCAAAATTGGTTCTCTGAAAAGATTCATAAAAATTACAAACCACTAGAAATTCTGCTGTGAGAGAGAGGGTGAAGAGAAATTAAGAATTATCAAGAATGAAAGAGGAGGGCTTCCCTGGTGGTCCAGTGGGTAAGGACACCGCCTTGCAGGGCAAGGAGCGCCGGTTCAATCCCTGGCCTGGGAAGATTCCATGTGCCACGGTGCAGCTGGACTGATGTGTCCAATTACCGAGCTGGAGCTCTGAAGCGCATGTGCCCAGAGCTGGTGCTCTGTGACAACTGAGGCCACCGCGATGGGAGACCCACATGGGCCAAGGAACAAAGATAGATGAAAATGGACAAATGAAAGACCAATAGAAGTGGCCCGCCTGCTCCCCTCCCTCCCACCCCACCCCCCTCAAATAAATAAATAAATCTTAAAAAAAAAAAGAATGAAAGAGGAAACATCATTGCAAATTCATAACCAAAAGCTTTCCCACAAAGAAGACTGGCCTGAATGGTTTCATTGGTGAACTATAACCACATTAACCAGTTCAATGCAACCTCAATCAAAATTCTGATAGACTCTTACAGAACTGACAAGCTGATTCAAATTTTTACATGGAAATGTAAAGATCCTAGAATAGCCAAAACAAACTTGAGATAATGTTAATAGGGACTATTTAAACTGATTTCACTGGCCACTGATGAGTCTAGATCATGTATCCATGGATCACATGTATCACATCCAGTAGCCATGTATGCATGCAAGAGCCAGACCATAAAGAAGGCTGAGCACCAAAGGACTGTTGCCTTTGATCTGTGGTGTTAGAGAAGACTCTTGAGAGTCCCTTGGACGTTTAGGAGATCAAATTAGTCAATCCTAAAATAAATCTACCCTGAATATTCACTGGAAGGAATGATGCTAAGGTGGAAGCTCCAATACTTTGGCCCCCTGATGCAAAGAGACAGCTCATTGGAAAAGACCCTGATGTTGGGAAAACAGAAGGCAAAAGGGGAAGGGGACAACAGAGGATGAGATGGTTGGATGGCATTACTGAGTCAACAGACATGAGTTTGAGCAGGCTCTGGGAGATGGTGAAGGACAGGGAAGCTTGGCAAGCTATAGTCGAGATCACAAATAGTTGGACACAACTGAGTAACTGAACTGAACTGATGGGTCTGGATCAGCAGTTTGAAAAACCCACCCAGATATAGTAAAGAATTTGGTCTTACTCAAAGAGAAGGTTCTTAAGAACTTTGCCCTCTGCTTCTTTGGATAGCCTCTGGACCCCTGGAATGTCAGATTTGGTAAGAGTGACTTTGTTTGCCAGGGAGCCTTGGGTGCTGCAGAGTCCAGTGATATGAGTTAGGGTGGAGGCTGGCCACAGCAGACAGACCATCAAGGCAACTTTAGGTCACACAGTGTCAGTCCATCTGGAGGCTGAGGACATGGGTAATCAATCAACTGTGGAGTTCCAGTAAAGACCCTGAACACTGAAGCCTGAGTGTACCTCCCTGGTTGGCGACACTCTGTGTATCTTCTTATACATTGACACCAGGAGAGTAGCATGACTTGACTTCACAGAGAAAATGACAAGTTTGCATTTGGAACTTTCCTGACATCTGTTCTATGTCTCTCCCGTTAATTGATCTGAGTCTGATCCATTCCTTCTAATAAACCACAACTGTGAACACAACCGCTTTCAGTGAGTCCTGTGATTCTTTCCAGCTAATATCCAAACAGAGTGGTTTGGGGAACCCCACAGCGCACCTGGTGTCAGAGGGAAGGTGGTCTTGCATGGAGATTGTATTGTCTAGCTGTACGACTGGATCTAAACCTCCATGCACTGTCCAAGACAATCATGTTCAATGAGATAATCAAATATGAACACAAACCACAATTTCTAAGACAGGCACTAAAAAACTCCAGAACACTGACAACCGATCTCTAAAACAACTCCTGAGAAAACTCTAAGTTACTAAGTAACTTCCTGCTGATCTACCTACCTCCCAAAGGCCCCATCACCTAATACCATCACTGTGAAGGTTAAGATTTCTAACATATGAATTATAGGATGACATAAACAAACATTCAGAGGGAGGCACCCCCATGAATGGAATTAGCAGCCTTTTATAAAAGAGGCTCAAGAGAGCTCCCTCACCTCTCCTACTATGCAAGAACACAGCAAAAAGTTGGCAGTCTGCAAACCCAAAGTGGAAACTTACAGGACACTGAATCTGCTGGCACCTTGTTCTTAGAATTCCCAGCCTCCAGGACTGTGAGAAATCAACTTCCATTGTTTATAAGGCACCCAGGGATTTCTCTGGTGGCCCAGTGGCTAAGACTCCTGGCTTCTAATGCAGGAGGCCTGGGTTCGAGCCCTACTCAGGGAGCTAGATCCCACGTACTGCAACTAAGACCCAGCACAGTCAAATAAAGAAATATTTAAAAAAAAAAAAAAAACCTCCCATAAGCCACCCAGTCTATGGTATTTTTGTTATAGCAGCTTGAACAGACTAAGACTATACATACATTGTTGTTCAGTCACTAATGTTTGTATATTCAAAGCTATGGTTTTTCCTGTAGTCATGTATAGATGTGAGAGTTGGACCATAAAGAAGGCTGAGCACTGAAGAATGGATGTTTTCAAATTGTGGTGCTGGGTAAGACTCTTGGACAGTGAGGAGAACAAACCAGTCAATCCTAAAGGAAATCTACCCTGAATATTCGTTGGAAGGACTGATACTGATACTGAAGCTCCAATACTTTGGGCACCTGGTGAGAAGAGCCAACTCACCAGAAAAGATCCTGATGCTAGAAAAGACCAAATGCAAAAGGAGAAGGGGGCATCAGAGGATGAGACAGATATTAACAGCATCATTGACTAAATGAATATGAAGTTTAACAAACTCCAGGAGACAGTGAAGAACAGAGGAGCCTGATGTGCTACAGTTCACGAGGCCTCAAAGAGTCAGACACAATTTGGGGACTTAACAACAACAATACATATGTTAGCATATATGTCTATTATATACAAATATATATTAATATGTATATAATCATGATGACTTAATGTATCTGCTTAAACGTGTATATATGTGTGTGAATTCTAAGCAGAGAAATTAACAGGTGTCTATTCATATTACAAAGGTAAAGAGGGTTAGAGAGAGGTTTCCAGGCCAGATCTTATTCATTTTCCCTGCTTTGAACTCCTATGGCTATAACTATTCTATACTAGGCCCCTGCTTCTCAAAGCATGGCCCTCAAGCCAGCAGCATTCACAACAGCTGAGGCTTACTATATACAAATAAATGCTGCACCTCAGACACACAAGATCAGAGATGATCTTTTTAAAAAGATGCTCCCAGTGACGTGGGCTTCGAGGCAAGAAGCATTTCAGGGCAAGAATTGCTGGTCTGAATAGCTTACTCCTGCACTTAATCCTCTTCAGCCTGGTGGTGCTCCAGAGCTATTCTCCAAATTCAATTCACGTCACCACAAGAGAACCGAGGTTTTCTTCTGAGTAGTGCCTGCCTCAATCCCCTCAACCTTCACTGATATGTTCAGCCTAGTATGCTCAAACCTGTTCCCCTTAGGCCTCCCGGTGCTGAGTCAGTGGTAGCCATGTAAGTGTGTGTGTGTGTGTGTGTCTGCTCTCATGCATGCAAGCTCGTGTTCAATATATTCAATTTTCATTATAAAAGGATTAAGGCTTCCTTTAACACAGCAAGCTCTCCAAGCATATTTAAAATGGGATTCGAATTTCAAAAAAATCCACCAGAACTATAACAAAACCCTCAAATTACTTAATGACATTGAAAAAGGCACAAATTACATAAATGTGAATACTGCCTTGAGTGGGGATATTTCGTTTCTCCTTTAAGACATAGATTCTCTAAAAAGAAATAGGTCATTTAGCTTCTTTATGCTCCTATTGTGTTATTCTGAGTGTAATAAGTAAAGACTGACTAGAATAGGAAAATTCAGGAGGAGCTATTTTATTTCCCATCAGTCATTTTTAGAATCCATTAATCTGACTGATTCCCATGGGGATTTCTTCTGGTTAAAATTAGATAAAGAAATAAAGAGATAGAGATGCCATAGATAGACTGACACTCCAGAGATTTTATTTATACACTAGATGGGTTTTATATCATACTTGCATTTTCCTTTTTAGAATCTTCTGAAAGCTTTATCTTCTTAAACCTCACATAGGGAGATTCATTTATTTTCATAATTTTGTCAAGTCCCAATGTTTTTAATAAATTTAGATAATGAGAACATGTCATCTAGACTTTGGAGCTAGCGTTTTAATCCTAACAATTATAACCTGTTGATAAGCATGTCCATGAAATAGAATTACACAAATTCCACAGAAGCAGCTTCTTCCAAAGGCAAATGAGTAACAATTGTCTAAAATGCTAACACTGCCCCTCCCTAAGCTGCCCCTCTGCCTGTCATCCCAGGGATGGGGGAATTAGACTCATTCAGTCACCAAGTGCTGAATATGAGGGAGGCTCATCCCCTACAAAGGGGCTGGATTCTCCAATTTGCCTAAAGCCTACAACTATCCCTTAGCCCACCATCAGGGAGAGCACAGTGCGTACACATAGTCTGTGTCCACGACTCTATACAGTACTGAGCATCCTGAAATGTTTAGTTGATGGCATGAAGACTGGGCCGGCCCTGGCACTGAAGACTACTGACACTGCAAATTCACCTCCAGAGACCCTCCTTCAGGCATTTACTGAACACGATAGTCCTAGGCAATGTTAGTAATAATGTCTTATTATTAATGTTAATCCCTGAGCTCATTAAATACTTCTAGATGATTGAGAGTTTACCCCACATATAGGAAAAGAAAGCTGTTGGACATGAAGAAACTGTTATGGGGAAAGTGTGAGGCAGACAGGATCCTTATTGGGGCCTCTGGACAGTTTCAGGAACCCACAGGTGCGTGGTGGAAGGGGTATGAATTAAGGAGAACCAAGACGGTGCTTCCCTACCATCACCCCCCACCCCGAACACATACTCTTAGATGTTTCTGCCAGAGAAGAGGAGTGAGGACTGATGTTTTAATAATGAAGTCACATGGTTAGCAAGCGGTCACATTAAGACTTCACTGTGAAAACTTTGAATAATGTAGGATAAGGATATTCAGGGACAGAGAAAGAGGTGAAAAGAACTCTGTCATGCTAAACTGGCATTTTTAAGTATTTAAAAGGTCTATATATAGTGAGAGTGCTTGAGTGAAGATGAACGGGCAGCACAGTGTAATGGCACAGTCTGAAAGCAAACAAGTCTCAGTTGAAATCCCATATCCCCCAGTGTGCGAACAAGCTCTAGGGGCAGCCAGGTAATCTAGAATAACCATTCAATGTCTTTATCTGTGAAATGCGGGTAATAACAGGATTTACTTCCTAGGGATGTGAACTTTGTATGAGAGGATGTATGGAATGTGCTTAGGGCACTGCTGAGAAAGTGAAAAATACTCAGCCAGGGTCCGCTTTGGTCATGTTTCCTGGGCCAGGCAAGTCAAGTGGCCAGGCAAGTCAAGTGGGCTGACCAAAGGGCCATTTAAAAAGGGCAACTTGTGATGAGAACTGTTCCATCAACTGTTAAGATATTTTCTCTCAGTGCAGAGGTAACTGAGGACATAGAGGTAACAGTGTGCTAGGGGATTGTTGACAAGGGGTGGAAGAGGCTAAAGAATTAACCGAAATTATAATTCCAGCCATCATACCCATATTCCAGGCAGCAGAAGGGAGAGAGAGGTGCCACGACTCTCACCGTAGCACAGCCAGCTCCCATCATAAGTGCCTTCCTGAAGTCCATGCAACACTTGTGTAGTCATCCAGCCACACCTGACTCCTGTGAAAGCTGGGGAATATTGTTTTGTGGAGAAACACTGCTTCTCTGAAAAACTGAAATTCTGTTGCTAAGGAAGGGGAGAATATATATCCTAGGCAATGTTAGTAATAATGTCTTATTATTAATGTTAATCCCTGAGCTCATTAAATACTTCTAGATGATTGAGAGTTTACCCCACATATAGGAAAAGAAAGCTGTTGGACATGAAGAAACTGTTATGGGGAAAGTGTGAGGCAGACAGGATCCTTATTGGGGCCTCTGGACAGTTTCAGGAACCCACAGGTGCGTGGTGGAAGGGGTATGAATTAAGGAGAACCAAGACGGTGCTTCCCTACCATCACCCCCCACCCCGAACACATACTCTTAGATGTTTCTGCCAGAGAAGAGGAGTGAGGACTGATGTTTTAATAATGAAGTCACATGGTTAGCAAGCGGTCACATTAAGACTTCACTGTGAAAACTTTGAATAATGTAGGATAAGGATATTCAGGGACAGAGAAAGAGGTGAAAAGAACTCCGTCATGCTAAACTGGCATTTTTAAGTATTTAAAAGGTCTATATATAGTGAGAGTGCTTGAGTGAAGATGAACGGGCAGCACAGTGTAATGGCACAGTCTGAAAGCAAACAAGTCTCAGTTGAAATCCCATATCCCCCAGTGTGCGAACAAGCTCTAGGGGCAGCCAGGTAATCTAGAATAACCATTCAATGTCTTTATCTGTGAAATGCGGGTAATAACAGGATTTACTTCCTAGGGATGTGAACTTTGTATGAGAGGATGTATGGAATGTGCTTAGGGCACTGCTGAGAAAGTGAAAAATACTCAGCCAGGGTCCGCTTTGGTCATGTTTCCTGGGCCAGGCAAGTCAAGTGGCCAGGCAAGTCAAGTGGGCTGACCAAAGGGCCATTTAAAAAGGGCAACTTGTGATGAGAACTGTTCCATCAACTGTTAAGATATTTTCTCTCAGTGCAGAGGTAACTGAGGACATAGAGGTAACTGTGTCCTAGGGGATTGTTGACAAGGGGTGGAAGAGGCTAAAGAATTAACCTAAATTATAATTCCAGCCATCATACCCATATTCCAGGCAGCAGAAGGGGCGGAGAGAGAGAGGTGCCACGACTCTCACCGGCCTAGCACAGCCAGCTCCCATCATAAGTGCCTTCCTGAAGTCCATGCAACACTTGTGTAGTCATCCAGCCACACCTGACTCCTGTGAAAGCTGGGGAATATTGTTTTGTGGAGAAACACTGCTTCTCTGAAAAACTGAAATTCTGTTGCTAAGGAAGGGGAGAATATATATTTGTTTGCAACTGGCAGTCTCTTCCACAGTCCTTGAAATGATAATTGCTGTATTGGGGGTGTGTGAGGACGTTCAACAAGATTTAGTGTTCATAGTAATCATGTAGTCTTTGAATTGCACAGAAAAACTGAATATATATTGATTTGCTTTCATAATATAAATGTTCTTTGAAATGAAGGTCATCAAGAGTAGCTTCTATTAAGCAACAAGTGTTGTGAGGATGTGGAGAAGTGAGAATCTTCATGCACTGTTGGTGGAGACATACACTGATACAACCACTCTGGGAAACAGTATAGAGGTTCCTCAGAAAACTAAAAGTAAAACCACCATACAACCGAGAAATTCTAATTCTGGCTATTTATCCATGGAAAACAAAACACTAATTTAAGAAATACATGCACAGCTATGTTCGCAACATATAGCCAAGATATGGAAGCATCGTGAGTGCCTATCAGTGTAGGAATGAATAAAGAAGATATGGTGTGTGTATATATATACACACACACACACTCATATATATAGGCACAAACACAATAGAATGTTACTCAGCCATAAAAAGTGAAATTTTGCCATCTGCAACTATATGGATGGACTTTGAGGGTACTATGCTACATTAAATAAATTAGAGAAAGGCAAAGAAAGCATGATTTCACTTATATGTAGAATTTTAAAAACACACAAAGCAACAAATAAAACCAAATAGAAACATAGTCATAAACACATAGAAAAATAACTGGTAATTTTCAAAGAAGAAATTGTTTGAAGGGTGTATAGGTGAAGGATATTAAGAGGTACAAACTTTCAGTGGCAAAATAAATAAGTCATGGGGACAAAATGGGCAGCATAGGAAAAATAGATAATAATATTGTAATAATTTTGTATGGTGACAGATAGTACCTAGTCTTATCGTGATGACCATCTTGAAATGTACATAAATATCAAACCACTATGCTGTACACTGGAAATTAATATGATATTGTATATCAACTATACTCCAGTTAAGCAAACAAATTTAAAGTCATTTTTATTATATACTGGGACCAAAAATAAATTCATAAATATATATCTTGTATCTTTTCATGAAAGCAAGATTAATCTGTGCTTTGTTACTTATTTTGTGACTTTTATTCTCTTCTCCTCTCCTATTTCCCAAGAACTGAAAGTTTAAAAAATTTAAATAAATATATAAAATACTCCAGATGCCATACTTTAAAACGGTTTATATCTTGAGCGATCTCTTCAGTTGTCTGAGAAAAACACTATTGTGTCCTAACAATAGGTCTTTTAAAAATCCTAAATTCCAATCTCCTTAAATAAAGTATAAGGTTCTTGTGAACAATGTCTTATATCTATATAACATCTATATTTCTATTTTACCCCAAGTGCCTAATGGAATATTTGTTGTTGTTGTTGTTTAGTTTCTAAGTCATGTCCAATTTTTTACTACCCCATGGGCTGTAGCTCACCAGGCTCCTCTGTCCATGGGATTCTCCACCCAAGAATACTGGAGTGGGTTGCCATTTCCCTCTCCAGAGGATCTTCCTGACCCTGGGGTTGAGACCGTGCCTCCTATAGCAGCAGACGGATTCTCTACCCCCGAGCCACCAGCGTCAGCTCTACTCCTCTGGAGTATTAGGTATTAAAAATCACTTCAATTAATCCTGGAAATATTCCTTTCTTTCCAGATATTTGTTTTGAGCAGTAATTTTTTTTTCATTTTTTAAAGATTGAGCTATAAAAAAGGGAAATGCACACTTTTTGTTCCGTGACTTTTGACAAACACATGTGGTCAAGCAACCACCGCCACTGCAATCATGACACAGAAGAGTTCTGTCACCTTCTGGATTTGTCGGTGCCCCCTTTTAATCAACCCCTCCCCTTATATTTGGCAATTACAAGTACAGCTGCTATAAACATTTCTATAGGGCTTCCCCTGGTGGTCCAGTGGGTAGGGACGCCACCTTGCAGTGCAAGGGGCGCCGGTTTGAGCCCTGGCCTGGGAGGATCCCACATGCCACGGAGAGGCTGGACTGATGTGTCCAATTACCGAGCCGGAGCTCTGGAGTGCATGCGCCCAGAGCCGGCGCTCTGCGACGACAGACGCCATCGCGATGGGAGGCCCACAGGAGCCAGAGAACAAAGACGAATGAGGGTGGAGAAATGAAGGACCAATAGAGGTGGCCCGCCTGCTCCCCTCCCTCCCCAACCCGACCCCCGCCCAAAATAAATAAATAAATAAATCTTTAAAAAAAAAAAAAAAATTTCTATATAGGATTTTGTGTAAACGTATATTTTTGTTTCACTCAAGTAAATATCTGGGGTGGGGGACTTCCCTCGTGGCTCACTTGGTAAAGAATCTGCACATAATGCAAGAGACCTGGGTTCGATCCCTGGGCTGGGAAGATACCCTGGAGAAGGAAATGGCAACCCATTCTAGTAGTCTTGCCTGGAAAATCTCACGGTCAGAGGAGCCTGGAGGGCTATAGTTCATGGGGTCACAAGAGGCGGACAAGACTTAGCGACCTAACCCACCACCAGATATCTAGGAGTAGTATTGCTGAGTCACCAAATGCTTATTCAAAGCCCCTAAGAATACTGGAGTGGGTTGCCATTTCCCTCTCAGAGGATCTTCCTGACCCTGGGGTTGAGACCGTGCCTCCTATAGCAGCAGACGGATTCTCTACCCCCGAGCCACCAGCGTCAGCTCTACTCCTCTGGAGTATTAGGTATTAAAAATCACTTCAATTAATCCTGGAAATATTCCTTTCTTTCCAGATATTTGTTTTGAGCAGTAATTTTTTTTTCATTTTTTAAAGATTGAGCTATAAAAAAGGGAAATGCACACTTTTTGTTCCGTGACTTTTGACAAACACATGTGGTCAAGCAACCACCGCCACTGCAATCATGACACAGAAGAGTTCTGTCACCTTCTGGATTTGTCGGTGCCCCCTTTTAATCAACCCCTCCCCTTATATTTGGCAATTACAAGTACAGCTGCTATAAACATTTCTATAGGGCTTCCCCTGGTGGTCCAGTGGGTAGGGACGCCACCTTGCAGTGCAAGGGGCGCCGGTTTGAGCCCTGGCCTGGGAGGATCCCACATGCCACGGAGAGGCTGGACTGATGTGTCCAATTACCGAGCCGGAGCTCTGGAGTGCATGCGCCCAGAGCCGGCGCTCTGCGACGACAGACGCCATCGCGATGGGAGGCCCACAGGAGCCAGAGAACAAAGACGAATGAGGGTGGAGAAATGAAGGACCAATAGAGGTGGCCCGCCTGCTCCCCTCCCTCCCCAACCCGACCCCCGCCCAAAATAAATAAATAAATAAATCTTTAAAAAAAAAAAAAAAAAATTTCTATATAGGATTTTGTGTAAACGTATATTTTTGTTTCACTCAAGTAAATATCTGGGGTGGGGGACTTCCCTCGTGGCTCACTTGGTAAAGAATCTGCACATAATGCAAGAGACCTGGGTTCGATCCCTGGGCTGGGAAGATACCCTGGAGAAGGAAATGGCAACCCATTCTAGTAGTCTTGCCTGGAAAATCTCACGGTCAGAGGAGCCTGGAGGGCTATAGTTCATGGGGTCACAAGAGGCGGACAAGACTTAGCGACCTAACCCACCACCAGATATCTAGGAGTAGTATTGCTGAGTCACCAAATGCTTATTCAAAGCCCCCTATCAAGAGTCAGTTTAGATGTCAAGTTTCTATTAAGCACTTTGACAGTCATCCCCAAAGATCTGCATAATAAGTTACTAAAAAGAGAAACTGGCACCAGTACGCTAAGAGATAGCCCAAGGGACATTAATAAAGTAGGCTACCACTGAAGAGACTAAACGTATCAAGATCCATTTTTCATTGTGCCCAACACAACGGAAATAAGAGGAAATATTAGATGTTGAAAAGCAATAAGGAAATGCACAGTTTCAAGATAAATGTATTCCCACTGGTGCTGTAATTTATACTTCCTTCTATTACTCTTCCTACAAATCACATTTCTAAACTTTAAAAAGATTATTGAAGTGAACAGATAGGACTTTAGGAGGTCATAGTGCATTCTGATGTTTGGATATGTGGAAGTCACCAGTATCACTCACTGTGATAAATGATACAATAAACCTTAAAGAAATGTTGGGATTTTCTGAGTCAAACGAGACATATCACTCCTTCCTAGAATCAGAACCAAAAAGAAACTCAAATATAATCTCATACCACTCTCTCAGTTCACACGTTAGAAGAAAAGAAGAGAGGAGAAATCACTTGCTCACAGGAGAAGGTAAATAGAGGGCAGACAGTATGGGACTTCAAATATAATCCTGTTACATGAAGGCAAACAGAACATGCTACCCCACAATATGCCTCTTTGGCATACTGATTATTTATGTAAAAAGTAATTTAAGAAACATCCAGAACAAGAACAGTACTGTCTATATATGTCAATGCTCCTCCCTCAGTTCACCCCACCTCCTTCCGCACTGTGTCCCACACATTATGCCTCGGGGGGTTTTTGTATACATAAAGCTGATTCATACTGTTTTACAAGTAAATATCTGGGGTGGGGACTTCCCTCGTGGCTCACTTGGTAAAGAATCTGATCCCTGGGCTGGGAAGATACCCTGGAGAAGGAAATGGCAACCCATTCTAGTAGTCTTGCCTGGAAAATCTCACGGTCAGAGGAGCCTGGAGGGCTATAGTTCATGGGGTCACAAGAGGCGGACAAGACTTAGCGACCTAACCCACCACCAGATATCTAGGAGTAGTATTGCTGAGTCACCAAATGCTTATTCAAAGCCCCCTATCAAGAGTCAGTTTAGATGTCAAGTTTCTATTAAGCACTTTGACAGTCATCCCCAAAGATCTGCATAATAAGTTACTAAAAAGAGAAACTGGCACCAGTACGCTAAGAGATAGCCCAAGGGACATTAATAAAGTAGGCTACCACTGAAGAGACTAAACGTATCAAGATCCATTTTTCATTGTGCCCAACACAACGGAAATAAGAGGAAATATTAGATGTTGAAAAGCAATAAGGAAATGCACAGTTTCAAGATAAATGTATTCCCACTGGTGCTGTAATTTATACTTCCTTCTATTACTCTTCCTACAAATCACATTTCTAAATTTTAAAAAAGATTATTGAAGTGAACAGATAGGACTTTAGGAGGTCATAGTGCATTCTGATGTTTGGATATGTGGAAGTCACCAGTATCACTCACTGTGATAAATGATACAATAAACCTTAAAGAAATGTTGGGATTTTCTGAGTCAAACGAGACATATCACTCCTTCCTAGAATCAGAACCAAAAAGAAACTCAAATATAATCTCATACCACTCTCTCAGTTCACACGTTAGAAGAAAAGAAGAGAGGAGAAATCACTTGCTCACAGGAGAAGGTAAATAGAGGGCAGACAGTATGGGACTTCAAATATAATCCTGTTACATGAAGGCAAACAGAACATGCTACCCCACAATATGCCTCTTTGGCATACTGATTATTTATGTAAAAAGTAATTTAAGAAACATCCAGAACAAGAACAGTACTGTCTATATATGTCAATGCTCCTCCCTCAGTTCACCCCACCTCCTTCCCGCACTGTGTCCATGTGTTAAATAGAGAGCTACTAGAAGGTGCTCAGGGCTCTGTGATGACCTCGAGGAGTGGTATGGGGGAGATGGGAAGGAATATTTGTATACATAAAGCTGATTCATACTGTTTTACAGCAGAAACTGACACAACTTTGTAAAGCAATTATATTCCAATTAAAAAAAAAAAAAGTACTGTGACCTTGTGACCTTCCTTTGTCCCACTGAAAGCAGCAAATATATTTCCCATGGAAGGGAAGGGTACTCTGCCTACATCTGGCATCCTTATTGCCAGGGATGGGGAACTGAGGGTCGAGAACGCTGTTTAAACAAACCTTGTTACTTCTTCATTAATTAGCTACCCTAAGCCCAATCGCCTTTGGTTTGCCAGTTCTTCACAAATGTATTATTTCTTTGTTTAAAAGATACAAAGGCTGCCTGTTTTGGTCAATTCTTTGAGGTCTTGTACATGCAAATTTAAACTTTTCATTGGTAATCTGTTTTATATCAATTCAATCATTAAGACAACTGAAAAATCTAGAAAAGAAGAAAGAAGTTTTTCTCCTATGTGTATGAATACTAAATTCTCAATGGCTCTGGTACATGGGCCAATATCAGAGGTATAATGTTTACCTAGGAACATAGAGAAGAACAAAGGGGGTAGCTGTGCAGCTTTTTGTTTGTTTAAGGTAAATATTTTATTACAGCACCTCAGAAATTCTTCCCTCTAATTACAGGGTGTACCGCCTGGAACTGGAAATAGGGGAAAATATATCAACTGCAGGATTTATACTGACAGAGAACTCAACCAATAAGGAATAATCTTGTATCACAGGTACAGAAAGGGAAATAACTACTGGATTTCTTTTCATTTGGAAGGTGCGTAGATTTCAATAAAAAAAAAAAAGAAAAAACCCCCAAAACTAGAACTCATTCTCATCTTGGAAAACCCCCCAATGAAATCCCTAACCGAACAGAATGTGGGCACCTCCCTGATAAACTGTTTTGAAAGGAGATGTGAAGAAGACCCTCCTGAACAAGCCTGTAAGAGTGGTAATCTCATTCATGGTGACACAGTCTATAGCATTTTTGATCAGACATTTACTCATCATATCATCTGTGTTCTCTTATACAACTCAGGAGAAGCAGAAAATAAAGTTGAAAACTTTATACTTCACTCTGAATTTGTGTCTATACCTATATTACTTTGTAATGTTTATTCAGAAGAAATGCTGGTGTAAACACAGTAACTTGGGCCTGTGGCTACTGTTTATGTTCAAAAATTCAAAAAGTAAATTACAAATATGTGTCACATACATAAAGTTCTGATACTGACGTGACTACAGCCGATCAAACATGGGAACCTGGTTGTTTACTATTTTAAAAATATAACCAATTTCAATTCTGTGTCCAAGTCTATTAAAATTTATGTCCTTGGTTCCCAGATGTCGTATCTAAATGTTATGATACAAGATAAGAACAGGCCCTCTAGCTTTGAAATGGGAGGTGACAATAAAGAACTGAAATGGTAGTACATACACAGACTAAGGCTGGGTAGCATGCAAATGCCATTTATAATTTCCACTAATCAGAACTTTTTTCTATTATTTCGAGCACAACTAACAGTGAAGATGCCTTTTGCCTCCAACAGTAAAAATGAAATTAATTATTCAAATATTCTCTTGGGCACAATATGAAAGTTTTAACCTAATTAACTTGGTAATGTTTCAATGAAAACAATGTATACACGTGGGACTGGAAAATAGCTGTGCAGCTTTGTTTGTTTAAGGTAAATATTTTATTACAGCACCTCAGAAATTCTTCCCTCTAATTACAGGGTGTACCGCCTGGAACTGGAAATAGGGGAAAATATATCAACTGCAGGATTTATACTGACAGAGAACTCAACCAATAAGGAATAATCTTGTATCACAGGTACAGAAAGGGAAATAACTACTGGATTTCTTTTCATTTGGAAGGTGCGTAGATTTCAATAAAAAAAAAAAAAGAAAAAACCCCCAAAACTAGAACTCATTCTCATCTTGGAAAACCCCCCAATGAAATCCCTAACCGAACAGAATGTGGGCACCTCCCTGATAAACTGTTTTGAAAGGAGATGTGAAGAAGACCCTCCTGAACAAGCCTGTAAGAGTGGTAATCTCATTCATGGTGACACAGTCTATAGCATTTTTGATCAGACATTTACTCATCATATCATCTGTGTTCTCTTATACAACTCAGGAGAAGCAGAAAATAAAGTTGAAAACTTTATACTTCACTCTGAATTTGTGTCTATACCTATATTACTTTGTAATGTTTATTCAGAAGAAATGCTGGTGTAAACACAGTAACTTGGGCCTGTGGCTACTGTTTATGTTCAAAAATTCAAAAAGTAAATTACAAATATGTGTCACATACATAAAGTTCTGATACTGACGTGACTACAGCCGATCAAACATGGGAACCTGGTTGTTTACTATTTTAAAAATATAACCAATTTCAATTCTGTGTCCAAGTCTATTAAAATTTATGTCCTTGGTTCCCAGATGTCGTATCTAAATGTTATGATACAAGATAAGAACAGGCCCTCTAGCTTTGAAATGGGAGGTGACAATAAAGAACTGAAATGGTAGTACATACACAGACTAAGGCTGGGTAGCATGCAAATGCCATTTATAATTTCCACTAATCAGAACTTTTTTCTATTATTTCGAGCACAACTAACAGTGAAGATGCCTTTTGCCTCCAACAGTAAAAATGAAATTAATTATTCAAATATTCTCTTGGGCACAATATGAAAGTTTTAACCTAATTAACTTGGTAATGTTTCAATGAAAACAATGTATACACGTGTGGAAAAATAGTGAGAGAGAAAATATCATTATAAAATGGGTGAATTGCCATTATACACACAGAAAATTATTCAAGTTGTTTTTTAACTGGTTTGTTAGAAAGAACAATCCACTATTCAATCTTTACTTTATAAGACCATTAATAATTAATGAGTTTTCAGATATGGAAGGGCTTCCCAAGTGCCTCAATAAAGAAATCTGCCTGCCAATGCAGGAGACACAGATTTGGTCCCTGGGTTAGGAAGATTCCCTGGAGGAGGAAACGGCAATCCACTCCAGTATCGTTCCTAGAAAAACGCAGAGAGGAGCCTGGTCGACTACAATTCATAGGGTCAGAGAGAGTTGGGCACGACTTACTGAGCACATACAAGATATTTAAATCACTAATATCAACTATTCGATATTTCTGGAAAACATTCTTCAAACAAATAATGTACAGGTGACCTTTACAATTTTCATCATTTAAAAATCATGTAAGTCAAATAAGCATATAACTTTGCAAAATGAGGTGAAACACACATACATACATGCACACACACACTGAAACTTGCTCTGTGTGCCCAAGAGCCAGAGAAATCAATCAGTACTTACAGATATTCTTTACCTTAAAGTTCTCTTTGTTCTTATTGACTAACATGTATATTTAAAATAGAAGGGTTATTAAAACTTCAGGAGAATCAAATTTTCAGCTTCTGAAATAACAGGGCTTCTGGATTCAACCTGGAAGCTCAAGCAACTGGCAGTCATTCTGTCTGCTCCATTTCTTCAATGAAATGTGGACCCAGTGGTAAACTACACCATTTGCCAGAAACTCCTTAATATAACAAAGAGAGAGGAGCCCCAAGACTCTGAGATGTGTGTGACTCTTTCTTCATCAGAAAACACTGCAGGGCTGAATGGGGGTACAGTACAGCACCTGAACTGGGGGAGCCCCCCATGGCTGGGCACTGTTCTGGATTGTGCAGTCTCTGGTTCTCCTAGAGCTTTGGTGAACTTCCAATACCCTTTACTGCCCTGTTCATAGTCCCTAGAGGAGATTGTCTTTGAGGCCAAGAACTCTGAGACCTTAGCCCAGGGCATTCTGTGCTAAAGTTAGGAGACTGAGACAAGAACAGCTAAGGAGGGCTGGAACTGAAGACTTAAAAAGGGACAGCCTCCTTGAAAACAGAGCAGAGAGAAATCCTCCAGGAAAGTAGAGGAGTCACAAAATGCAGCCATCTCCTCCTCTTTACTGCCAGTCCTCGGCAACCCTCAAGTTGATTAAATCAGAGAAAACAGAAGGCTCTCTGTGACAGATGCGCTCAGCTAACTCTTTCACCTCAGCACTCTGGACAGTCCCTCCACCCCCTGGCACCTTCAACCACATCCAGCACTCTGTGCTGCTGCCCAGGTCCAGCCAGCATCTCTCCTGCTGATGCTCCTGGTCACAGCTGCCCCGGCCTCTTCCTGAAGAAACTGACGTGTGTGGATCAACTGTTTATAAGGCCAAGGCCCCTTGAACACTCATTATTGTTCTTCATCACTCCCTGTACTAAAACAAAGTAGTTTATTAACTAGGGTTTTTGCTCTGCATTTCCCAAGAGAAAAGCAGGTAAAGCTGGAAACCAGACTGTACTTCCCAAGGGGAGGCACCCAGCAGGGAGGGTCATGAGTCAGGAGAGAGTTGCAGGGAAGAAGTTAAAAGTAAAGGGCGAGAAGGAAGGTGGGACAGAGGTGGGATATGATAGGAGCGAACATGGGTGGTGAATAGAGTGGCCAGCCTGGGAAAGTACTCTGGGGACACGGATGAATGAACTACAATTCTAGGATATTTTGTTCAATAATATGCAATAAAGCCCCATGCGGTCTCTTTAAGGAAACCGAGAACCAGGATTGATGTTACTCGGCAAAGTTTCCAAAGTTGGTTCTGGTTAGAATGGTGGTGGGAGAGAACAGGTTTCAACAGGCCAGGGGGCAGAGGCAGGTTTCAAGTTCAACAATTAGTCTCAATTTACATCTCTAATGGCTTAAGATTCCCTAAAAAACTTACAGTACTATATCCCTTATGATCTTGGTTTTTTTTTTAAATAGAACTGAAATAACACACCATGTGGTGTTTATGTTCACTTTATGAAAACTAATTTTTCACTGAAAGTAGGAGACTTTGAGGCCAAGAACTCTGAGACCTTAGCCCAGGGCATTCTGTGCTAAAGTTAGGAGACTGAGACAAGAACAGCTAAGGAGGGCTGGAACTGAAGACTTAAAAAGGGACAGCCTCCTTGAAAACAGAGCAGAGAGAAATCCTCCAGGAAAGTAGAGGAGTCACAAAATGCAGCCATCTCCTCCTCTTTACTGCCAGTCCTCGGCAACCCTCAAGTTGATTAAATCAGAGAAAACAGAAGGCTCTCTGTGACAGATGCGCTCAGCTAACTCTTTCACCTCAGCACTCTGGACAGTCCCTCCACCCCCTGGCACCTTCAACCACATCCAGCACTCTGTGCTGCTGCCCAGGTCCAGCCAGCATCTCTCCTGCTGATGCTCCTGGTCACAGCTGCCCCGGCCTCTTCCTGAAGAAACTGACGTGTGCGGATCAACTGTTTATAAGGCCAAGGCCCCTTGAACACTCATTATTGTTCTTCATCACTCCCTGTACTAAAACAAAGTAGTTTATTAACTAGGGTTTTTGCTCTGCATTTCCCAAGAGAAAAGCAGGTAAAGCTGGAAACCAGACTGTACTTCCCAAGGGGAGGCACCCAGCAGGGAGGGTCATGAGTCAGGAGAGAGTTGCAGGGAAGAAGTTAAAAGTAAAGGGCGAGAAGGAAGGTGGGACAGAGGTGGGATATGATAGGAGCGAACATGGGTGGTGAATAGAGTGGCCAGCCTGGGAAAGTACTCTGGGGACACGGATGAATGAACTACAATTCTAGGATATTTTGTTCAATAATATGCAATAAAGCCCCATGCGGTCTCTTTAAGGAAACCGAGAACCAGGATTGATGTTACTCGGCAAAGTTTCCAAAGTTGGTTCTGGTTAGAATGGTGGTGGGAGAGAACAGGTTTCAACAGGCCAGGGAGCAGAGGCAGGTTTCAAGTTCAACAATTAGTCTCAATTTACATCTCTAATGGCTTAAGATTCCCTAAAAAACTTACAGTACTATATCCCTTATGATCTTGGTTTTTTTTTTAAATAGAACTGAAATAACACACCATGTGGTGTTTATGTTCACTTTATGAAAACTGAGGACTGTCTTTGCAAACAAACCAAACTGACTCACCCAGCCCAAGGTCTGCATGTTACCCCTGGTACAGTGCCCTCTCAAAGGTCTGTTCTCACTTTCCCTCACCCTGTTAAGCGTCATCGTCTCTGGTCCTTATTTAAAATAAGCAAAGACAAAGTAGTAAGGGGTGTCCAGGCCACTCATGCCCTGTAGTTCGTTAGGAAAATCTGCCACCTTTGATGGAAAGGAGACGGCAGAATTTTGTCTGTGACATGTTAAACCATCCTGTTGTCTTCTGACTTAACCACTACTGTGGTAGAGCTAAAATAACAGAAAGGTCCAGGATTCTAATTCACTATGACTTAGCAAGAAAGTTCCAAAAGCAGTGACGAACTGTTCCGTAAACCGACACTGCTGTCTTCTATATATGCCCAAATCACAACCAGTTACCAAAACAAGAAATGTGACAAACATAGACCAAGAGGAAAATGGGGAATTAAGAAAGAGCCAAAATACAGACACAGATAGAGATGTATACACATGAACTAATGGCTTATAAATTTTTATTTCTAAGACAAACAATAAGGAAGAAGTATTTAAAATGTTATGTTGGATGGAGGAGTTAAAAGCACCAAAGTAAACTGTCAAAGAATCTAAAAAACTTAAATAAATACCATAATTTAAATTACAGACTAGGGCTTCCCCTGGTGATCCAGTGGGTAAGGACACCGCCTTGCAATGCAAGGGGCGCCGGTTCGAGCCCTGGCCTGGGAGGATCCCACATGCCGCGGAGCGGCTGGACTGATGTGTCCAATTGCCAAGCCGGAGCTCTGGCGCGCATGCGCCCAGAGCCAGCACTCTGCAACGACAGACGCCACCGCGATGGGAGCTCCACAGGAGCCAAAGAACAAAGACGGATGAAAATAGAGAAATGAAAGACCAATAGAAGTGGCCCGCCGCTCCTCTCCCTCCCCAACCTGTCCCCCACCCTAAATAAATAAATAAATAAATCTTTTTTAAAAAAAATTACAGACTAGTAAAAATGCAGCCGATTAGATACATTCAAGGATGATAACTTTCTCAGTTTTGAAGTAACAGACACCAAGAAAAATATCGTGATTTCCAAAAAGCCCCTACAATTTAAGCATTTACACAGCAGAATAAAAACAAAAGCAAAAAGACAAAGACTGAGAGAAATACTTGCATTAAATATAGTCAATGTCAAAATTTGTACTATTTGGAGAAGGAGTTTCGAGTTTTAAATCCTAGGATTCAGACTTCTAATCTCTAGATTCCACTTATTAGCTGAGTAAGTTTGAGCAACACACTTCTCTTTAAGCCTCAGCTTCCTCATCTCTAAAACAAAGCCCTAAGAATTCTTAGTTCCTGGGGCTATCCGGAGCCTTAGCGTCATGCCTACATGTGACAAAGGACTGAAGCAGTGAGAGCTCTGAAGGGGGCAGTGCTGCTGGATAAACAAATCACCCACGAAGTCAAAAGAAAACTGAAGTTTTTATTCCCTGTTGACAAAACTGGAGCATCTCTAAGTGTCATTTTATACCCCCAAGCTGCAAAAAACGTAACACATATTTTTGCCCATATAACAATGCTGGCAAAGCAACTGACTACTGATTGTATACTCAACATTATAACACTTTTATTTTTTTTATCTTTGGTTCTGAGGGGTTTTTTTGACATTTTTTTTATTTTGCTTTTTTGCTTTTACAGAGAACATTATAATACTTCTGGAAATATGATAAAGTATAGCAGAATCCTTATTAGTATTTATATTCATTTATGTGGTAACTACTCCAAAGTATTTATAATAATTCAGTGTAAAAGAGGCACAATAAAATTAATTGCTTACTAATTGATCTAAGAGATTATAACTACATACAGACCAAACACTGAGGAAATGGCTTAATAATTTATGGAACATGAAGATGTTACACCAGAATGCAGATATTTAAAATAATAGTGCTGTAATTATATTAATATTAAATGATATTAAATATTAAATAGCAAAATACAAAACAGCATGCAAAATCTCATTACAACTATATTATGACATATACCAGTAAAGCCAGTATTAGGGAAAAAGAAAACTTGTCAATTTTTTTATTATAGTGAAAAAATAAATGATTATAATTTCACATTTAGAAGTCTTATTAATATCTTTCTAAAAACTACTTTTTTTTTTGGCCATTTCCATTGATCTTTCATTTATTTATCTTTGTTCTTTGGCCTGTGTGGGCGTCCAGTCGCAGTGGCCCCTCTTGTCCCAGAGCATCAGCTCTGAGCACATGCGCTCCAGAGCTCTGGCTCGGTGGTTGGAAACATCGGTCCAGCCGCTCCGTGGCATGTGGGATCTTCCCAGGCCAGGGATCGAACCAACACCCCTTGCAATGTGAGGCAGTGTCCTTACCACTGGACTACCAGGGGAGTCCTAAAATCTACTTTTTAAAAAAAATCAAGCCTCAAAATTTTTCAGTATATATAATTCTGTCTTCGTTGATCAAGTTAGCCTCAATTCATTATAAGCTACAGTTAACTTTTGGGCCATTTTCTGTCCAAACCAAATATCCATGCTTCATGATGTTTCAAAATCACATTGACAAGAGGTATATATTGCTATTCCACCTCTTAGACAAGTTTTTTAATTTTTCCCATATACCAAAAGGGCTGGCAAAAGCAAAATTTTTGCCCATATAACAATGCTGGCAAAGCAACTGACTACTGATTGTATACTCAACATTATAACACTTTTATTTTTTTTATCTTTGGTTCTGAGGGGTTTTTTGACATTTTTTTTATTTTGCTTTTTTGCTTTTACAGAGAACATTATAATACTTCTGGAAATATGATAAAGTATAGCAGAATCCTTATTAGTATTTATATTCATTTATGTGGTAACTACTCCAAAGTATTTATAATAATTCAGTGTAAAAGAGGCACAATAAAATTAATTGCTTACTAATTGATCTAAGAGATTATAACTACATACAGACCAAACACTGAGGAAATGGCTTAATAATTTATGGAACATGAAGATGTTACACCAGAATGCAGATATTTAAAATAATAGTGCTGTAATTATATTAATATTAAATGATATTAAATATTAAATAGCAAAATACAAAACAGCATGCAAAATCTCATTACAACTATATTATGACATATACCAGTAAAGCCAGTATTAGGGAAAAAGAAAACTTGTCAATTTTTTTATTATAGTGAAAAAATAAATGATTATAATTTCACATTTAGAAGTCTTATTAATATCTTTCTAAAAACTACTTTTTTTTTTGGCCATTTCCATTGATCTTTCATTTATTTATCTTTGTTCTTTGGCCTGTGTGGGCGTCCAGTCGCAGTGGCCCCTCTTGTCCCAGAGCATCAGCTCTGAGCACATGCGCTCCAGAGCTCTGGCTCGGTGGTTGGAAACATCGGTCCAGCCGCTCCGTGGCATGTGGGATCTTCCCAGGCCAGGGATCGAACCAACACCCCTTGCAATGTGAGGCAGTGTCCTTACCACTGGACTACCAGGGGAGTCCTAAAATCTACTTTTTAAAAAAAATCAAGCCTCAAAATTTTTCAGTATATATAATTCTGTCTTCGTTGATCAAGTTAGCCTCAATTCATTATAAGCTACAGTTAACTTTTGGGACATTTTTCTGTCCAAACCAAATATCCATGCTTCATGATGTTTCAAAATCACATTGACAAGAGGTATATATTGCTATTCCACCTCTTAGACAAGTTTCTAAAATCAAATATAATTTTGTTCCAGGATTGGTAAAAGATTTTCAAACTGTGGGCTTCCCTTTCCAGTGGTGAAAAGTTCGCCTAAAAATGCAGGAGACACAGGTTCAATCCCTGATCCCGGAGGATCCCACATGCTGCGGAGCAACTAAGCCCGTGAGCCACAACTGGTAAGCCTGTGCTCTAGAGCCTCGGATCTGCAACTATTGAGCTCATGTGCCACAACTACTGAAGCCTGTGTGCCCCAGAGCCTGAGTTCCACAAGAGAAGTCCTCATAACAAGAAGACTGCTCACCTCAACTAGAGAGTAGCCCCCACTCCCTGCAACTAGAGAAGAGTCTGTGGCAGCAGTGAAAAAACCCAGAACAGTGAAAAAAAATAATAAAAAAAATAAAATAATTTCCTTAAAAATAAGATTTTCAAACTGGGTACAAATTGACCACATGGCAATACAGAAGACTATCTGCAGTGTTCTGAGGATTATTTAAAATATTGACTAAAGAAAAGATTTTTAAAGTGTAAATTAAAATTACAGACCTAAGCCTGGTTTTTGCTTGCAACATAAGTGTGGTTTCATTACACACTTATATAACAGTCACAATAATAAAAAAGAAATAAGCATGTGTATCAATTGCCATGGACTATAAATAATTTATTGCTTCATAAAACAAGATACAAGGTCAGTGAGTGACATTTTGCAGGCATTGTAATAAACTATTTTCTATGTAGGATATGATAGGGTACAGTTATTTATCAGTTATTATTTACTGATTGGCATAATGTATGCATGCATACATACACATATTAACTTCCCCATCACGTAGAGTAAGTCACATGGACAAAGCTAATGTTCACTGACAGCAAATTAAAACATCTATAATTTACTGGACTTTTACTATGGGTTAGTCAGAATGCTAAGCCCTTCATATGGATTATTTCATTTAATAATCCCAACAGTACTAAATCAGGTGCTACCATCATTAGTTTTTTACTGTGAGACACCTGGGTTGTGTTTCTATGAAAATATCTTGTTCAGGTCTTCATTCCATATTTCCTGCAAGGGTGCAATTATTTCACTGGAAAACGGTGTGGTACATTTGAGATATTTCCCTAGAGAAATGTAATGATTACCTCATTTTAAGAATAATAACAATCACTGTTTATTGTTTTTTTTAAGCTTGAATTCTCCTGTAGGTCTTCAACATGATAGTCTCCTTAATTTCGGGGTAAAATAGAGCATACGGGAAGAAAGAAGAGCGATTTTTAGCCACTGACAGCCCAAGGCATCCCTCTTTGGAGAGTAAGCACATGTAAAGACAATCTCTCTCTTGAAAGTCAATCACTTTCCTAGACAGATGATCATCTATATTTCGCGTCTAAAGCTGTAAACATCATTTGTGCCAATCCATTCTAAATGCTAAAGGGTGGTAAATTACTCTGGGTTCTGAGCTTTTAAAATCGCTCTAGCTTTTGAATTGCCATTTTAAACAATCCAGTCTAGCAAATTGTTTAGATTTATGGAAAATACAGACTGAAATCATTTTTATCATGTCTAATTATTCATTTCTAATTACACTTCAACAGATATTATAGTAATTGGGTTAAAAGGCACTTTGTTGTGCAATATATGTAGTATGAAAAACTGTAAGCAGCTATATGTCTCTCAGTTAAATGCATAAATGTTGGCATCTACATAAATGTCTATAAACACGCAATTATAAATAGTAGTTATTTTTATAAAGCAGGATAAACATGGGGTGTGGGGAGTCTCATTCCACACTGTACATTTATATCTTATTTGATAGCTTTACAACCCATCTTGTTACACTTAGGATATGATAGGGTACAGTTATTTATCAGTTATTATTTACTGATTGGCATAATGTATGCATGCATACATACACATATTAACTTCCCCATCACGTAGAGTAAGTCACATGGACAAAGCTAATGTTCACTGACAGCAAATTAAAACATCTATAATTTACTGGACTTTTACTATGGGTTAGTCAGAATGCTAAGCCCTTCATATGGATTATTTCATTTAATAATCCCAACAGTACTAAATCAGGTGCTACCATCATTAGTTTTTTACTGTGAGACACCTGGGTTGTGTTTCTATGAAAATATCTTGTTCAGGTCTTCATTCCATATTTCCTGCAAGGGTGCAATTATTTCACTGGAAAACGGTGTGGTACATTTGAGATATTTCCCTAGAGAAATGTAATGATTACCTCATTTTAAGAATAATAACAATCACTGTTTATTGTTTTTTTTAAGCTTGAATTCTCCTGTAGGTCTTCAACATGATAGTCTCCTTAATTTCGGGGTAAAATAGAGCATACGGGAAGAAAGAAGAGCGATTTTTAGCCACTGACAGCCCAAGGCATCCCTCTTTGGAGAGTAAGCACATGTAAAGACAATCTCTCTCTTGAAAGTCAATCACTTTCCTAGACAGCTGATCATCTATATGTGCGCGTCTAAAGCTGTAAACATCATTTGTGCCAATCCATTCTAAATGCTAAAGGGTGGTAAATTACTCTGGGTTCTGAGCTTTTAAAATCGCTCTAGCTTTTGAATTGCCATTTTAAACAATCCAGTCTAGCAAATTGTTTAGATTTATGGAAAATACAGACTGAAATCATTTTTATCATGTCTAATTATTCATTTCTAATTACACTTCAACAGATATTATAGTAATTGGGTTAAAAGGCACTTTGTTGTGCAATATATGTAGTATGAAAAACTGTAAGCAGCTATATGTCTCTCAGTTAAATGCATAAATGTTGGCATCTACATAAATGTCTATAAACACGCAATTATAAATAGTAGTTATTTTTATAAAGCAGGATAAACATGGGGTGTGGGGAGTCTCATTCCACACTGTACATTTATATCTTATTTGATAGCTTTACAACCCATCTTGTTACACTTTTTCAGCTTTTGTAAAGATTTTTTTAAAAAACACATTCTAAAAGAACAAGTCAGTGCCATGTCAGATAGGGTTGAGAAAAACATGTCAAAATTCCCATAAAAAACAACCACCTATGACATTTATCAGAGAACTACAAAAAATAACCTAAAATGTATATGGAACAAAAAAAGACCCCAAACTGGCAAATCAATCCAGAGAAAAAAGAACAAAGCTCCCTGACTTCAGATACTATAAAGCTATGTGCTTAGTCAAGTTCGACTCTTTACGATCCCATGGGTTATAGGCCACCAGGCTCCTCTGTTCATGGGATTTTCTTGGCAAGAATACTGGAGTGGGTTGCCATTTCCTCCTCTAGGAGATTTTTCCTACCCAGAGATGGACGCCACCCACACCCCTTGTATCTCCTGCATCACTGGCAGATGGATTCTTTACCACTAGCCCACCTGGGAAGCCCCTACAGTAACCAAAATACCATGATGGTGGCAGAAAAAAACAGACAGACAGATCAATAGGACAGAATTGAGAGCACAGAGATAAAAGCATGCACCTGTGGTCAGTTCATCTGCAACAAGGGAAGCAATAACACAGTGAAGAAAACACAGGCAGATCATTTTTTGATGTAAATCACAGCTATACTTTTTTGGATCTGTCCCCTAAGGCAAAAGATATAAAAGCAAAAATAAACAAATGAGACCTCATCAAACTTAAAAGCTTTTGCACTGCAAAGAAAATCATCACAAAATAAAAAGACAACCTACCGAAGGGAAGAAACTATTATCAAATGATATGATTAACGAGGAGTTAATATTAAAACAATATAAACAGCTCATACAACTTAATACCTACAAATAAATAAGCCAGCAAAAGCAGACAACTCCATCAAAAATGGGCAAAACACCTGAACAGTTATTTCTTCAAAGAAAACATATGGATGACTAAGAAACACATGAGAAGATGCTTTACATTGCTAAGTACTAGAGAAATGGAAATCAAAATCACAATGAGATTTCACCTCATACCTGTCAGAATGGCTATCATCAAAAAAGTTTACAAATAACAAATGTTAGGATGTACATTTATATCTTATTTGATAGCTTTACAACCCATCTTGTTACACTTTTTCAGCTTTTGTAAAGATTTTTTTAAAAAACACATTCTAAAAGAACAAGTCAGTGCCATGTCAGATAGGGTTGAGAAAAACATGTCAAAATTCCCATAAAAAACAACCACCTATGACATTTATCAGAGAACTACAAAAAATAACCTAAAATGTATATGGAACAAAAAAAGACCCCAAACTGGCAAATCAATCCAGAGAAAAAAGAACAAAGCTCCCTGACTTCAGATACTATAAAGCTATGTGCTTAGTCAAGTTCGACTCTTTACGATCCCATGGGTTATAGGCCACCAGGCTCCTCTGTTCATGGGATTTTCTTGGCAAGAATACTGGAGTGGGTTGCCATTTCCTCCTCTAGGAGATTTTTCCTACCCAGAGATGGACGCCACCCACACCCCTTGTATCTCCTGCATCACTGGCAGATGGATTCTTTACCACTAGCCCACCTGGGAAGCCCCTACAGTAACCAAAATACCATGATGGTGGCAGAAAAAAACAGACAGACAGATCAATAGGACAGAATTGAGAGCACAGAGATAAAAGCATGCACCTGTGGTCAGTTCATCTGCAACAAGGGAAGCAATAACACAGTGAAGAAAACACAGGCAGATCATTTTTTGATGTAAATCACAGCTATACTTTTTTGGATCTGTCCCCTAAGGCAAAAGATATAAAAGCAAAAATAAACAAATGAGACCTCATCAAACTTAAAAGCTTTTGCACTGCAAAGAAAATCATCATAAAATAAAAAGACAACCTACCGAAGGGAAGGAACTATTATCAAATGATATGATTAACGAGGAGTTAATATTAAAACAATATAAACAGCTCATACAACTTAATACCTACAAATAAATAAGCCAGCAAAAGCAAACAACTCCATCAAAAATGGGCAAAACACCTGAACAGTTATTTCTTCAAAGAAAACATATGGATGGCTAAGAAACACATGAGAAGATGCTTTACATTGCTAAGTATTAGAGAAATGGAAATCAAAATCACAATGAGATTTCACCTCACACCTGTCAGAATGGCTATCATCAAAAAAGTTTACAAATAACAAATGTTAGGATGTGGAGAAAAAGGAACCCTTGTACACTGTTGGTGGGAATGGGCATTGATACAGCCACTATGAAAAACAATATGGAGGTTTCTTATAAAACTAAAAATAGAACTACCACATGACCCAGCAATTCCTGGATACATACTCAGAAAAAATGAGGACACCAATTCAAAAAGACACATGCACCCCCGTGTTCAAAGCAGTACTATTTAAAATAGTCAAGATATGGAAGCAACTCAAGTGTACATCAACACACTTAAGAAGATGTAGTATATATACATACAATGTACGTATGTGTGTTTACACACACACACACACACACACACACACACACAGAGGTTTCCCAGGTGGCCCTTATGGTAAAGAACCTGCCTGCCTGCTAATGCAGGAGACATAAAAGACATATGTTCGATCCCTGGGTCTGGAAGATTCCATGGAGAAGGGCATGGCAACCCAGTATTCTCTGGGCAAGAATACTAGAGAATCCATGGATGGAGGAGCCTGGCAGGCTACAGTCTATGGGATCACAAAGAGTCAACACAACTAAAGTGGCTTAGCACACACACATGCATATACGCATACACAATGGATATTACCAAGTTTTTAAAAAGAATGAAATTCTGCCGTTTGCAATATGGATGGACCTATAAAATATTATGCTTAGTAAATAAGTCAGATAAACACTGTATGGTATCACTTATTGTGAAATCTACAAAGTAAAACAAATATATACAGAAAAATAGGAACAGACTCACAGATATAAAAAACAAACTAGTGGTTACCAGAGAGTAGAAAAAAAGGGATAGGAGTGTGGGTTAAGAGGTACAAACTATCATGTATAAATAAATAAAGGTACATTGTACAGCACAGGAACTTACAGCGATTATTCTGTAGTAACTCTAAATGTATAACTTTAAATGTAATAACTTTAAATCTATGAGTATAGATTATACTTATAATCTATAAAAACAAATCACTAAGCTGTCCACCTGAAACTAAGGTAATATTGTAAGTCAACTATGCTTTAAAAGAGCAACAGACTAGGACCATAATCATCATTTAGAAACACAGCATCTCTTAAGGGTCAAAACTGTAGGTCGGTCCCAATTTAAAAGGAAGTACAGAACTTTTTCATCATCCCTGCTAGAAAACTTTTTTCTGTCTCCTCTCATCATTCTTCCTGTCTCACTCTCTCTATATATTTAGCACAAACCTCAGAGCCTTCTTTAGAAATAAATGTTAGCACTTAATCAGCTTTACTGGAATCTAATACAAATCCTTCACCTATCATCTTAAACTGATTACATCTCGCTTTCTTTTGAGAATTAACTCTGGATTTGTACACTCTGATATAATCCCAAAGAAAGTACAACATTTAGAGATTCACAAGTACAGAAAAACACTCTTACCCTGACATGTTTAAAACACCCCAAGCTAGTGGGGAGAAAGCAGAAAGCCTAGTCAAGTTGAAATTTCCAAATCTTTGAATATTTAGGTGATAAACATCTATATTATCTTTTATTCAATTCTTTTTTGGCTGCACTGGGTCTTCGTTGCTGTGCAGGGGTTTTCTCTAGCTGCAGAGAGAGTTACTATTGGTGGTGATATGAGGGCTTCTCATTGTGGTGGCTTCTCTTGTCGCAGAGCACAGGCTGTAGGCCCACAGGTTTCTGTGGTTGCAGCATGCAGTCTCAGTGGTTCCTGTACTAGAGTGTAAGGGCTCAGTAGCTGCTGCTCTAGAGTGTGGGTTGAGTAGTTGTGGCATGAGGGTTCAGTAGTTGTGGCATGTGGGCTCAGTAGCTGCTGCTCTGGAGTGTGGGTTTAGTACTTGCAGCATGCAGGCTCAGTAGCTGCTGCTTTAGAGTGCTGGCTCAGTAGCTGTGGCATGTGGGCTTAGTTACTCTGCAGCATGTGGCATCTTCCAGGACCAGGGACCAAACCAGTGTTCCCTGCATTGGCAGGCAGATCCCCATCCACTATACTACCAGGGAAGTCTTAGATTTTCTTTAATTTATACATCTTTCTTTATAAAGTTTACATGTGAGAACAGAACCATTAATATTTGTTAACATGCAAATGTTTATCAATAATGTTTTCAGTAATTTTAGGAGGTCTGTTTTGAAAGCAGTAAAAATCTGCTGCAAGTAATGAATGGACACAAAAGCTCTGGTACATATATACAACGGAATACTACTCAGCTGTTAAAAGAAATGCAGAAGAATCAGCCCTAATGAGGTGGCTGGAGCTAGAACCTATCATAAAAAGTGAAGTCAAAAAGAGAAAGACAAGTACAGTATACTAACACATATATATGGAGTCTAGTAGGATGGTAATGATAACACACACAGTGAAGCGATGGAAGAACAGACATGGAGAATAGACATATGGACATTGTGGGGAATGGGAGTGGGTGGGAGGCATAGAGGGAGTAACATGGAAACCTATACTGTCATGTGTGAAAAAGATGGCTATTGTCGTTGCTCTAAGGGAATAGGAGTTCTTACAATGGCATGGGGCGATGGCCTGGAAGGGTGGGATGGGGGGTGCCTGGGAGAGGGGAGGGGACCAGGGATGTGCATACGACTGATCTGGGAACATGCATGTCTGTGAACAACAAAACTGTAAAAACTTTAAAATAAAGAAATAATTTTTTTAAAAAATCTGCTGTACGTAAATTATTAAAAAATTCGCCTAATTGAGGTTTTTTAAAAATATTTATTTGTATTTATTTAATTTTGTTTGGTTGCATTGGGTCTTAGTTGGGGCACGCAGGATCTGTAGTCTTTGCCGCAGCATATGAGATCTAGTTCCCTGACCAGGGACTGAACCCACAGCCTCTGCATCGGAAGAGCCAAGTCTGAACCACTGGACCAACAGGGGAGTCCCACCTAATTACGTTTTAAGACAGTTTATTTACCAAAGAATATACGGGTACTTTCAAGTAAACTTATTAAATTCATTTATCTTCAAGTAAACTTTATAGCTCAGTAGCTGTGGCATGCGGGCTTAGTTACTCTGCAGCATGTGGCATCTTCCAGGACCAGGGACCAAACCAGTGTTCCCTGCATTGGCAGGCAGATCCCCATCCACTATACTACCAGGGAAGTCCTAGATTTTCTTTAATTTATACATCTTTCTTTATAAAGTCTACATGTGAGAACAGAACCATTAATATTTGTTAACATGCAAATGTTTATCAATAATGTTTTCAGTAATTTTAGGAGGTCTGTTTTGAAAGCAGTAAAAATCTGCTGCAAGTAATGAATGGACACAAAAGCTCTGGTACATATATACAACGGAATACTACTCAGTTGTTAAAAGAAATGCAGAAGAATCAGCCCTAATGAGGTGGCTGGAGCTAGAACCTATCATAAAAAGTGAGGTCAAAAAGAGAAAGACAAGTACAGTATACTAACACATATATATGGAGTCTAGTAGGATGGTAATGATAACACACACAGTGAAGCAATGGAAAAACAGACATGGAGAATAGACATATGGACATTGTGGGGAATGAACAGTGGGTGAGAGGCATAGAGGAAGTAACATGGAAACCTATACTGTCATGTGTGAAAAAGACGGCTATTTTCATTACTCTAAGGGAATAGGAGTTCTTACAATGGCATGGGGCGATGGCCTGGAGGGGTGGGATGGGGGGGCCTGGGAAAGGGGAGGGGAGCAGGGATGTGCATGTGACTCATCTGGCAACATGCATGTCTGTGAACAACAAAACTCTGTAAAAACTTTAAAATAAAGAAATAATTTTTTTAAAAAATCTGCTGTAAGTAAATTATTTAAAAATTCACCTAATTGAGGTTTTTAAAAATATTTATTTGTATTTATTTAATTTTGTTTGGTTGCATTGGGTCTTAGTTGGGGCACGCAGGATCTGTAGTCTTTGCTGCAGCATATGAGGTCTAGTTCCCTGACCAGGGACTGAACCCACAGCTTCTGCATCGGAAGAGCCAAGTCTGAACCACTGGACCAACAGGGGAGTCCCACCTAATTACGTTTTAAGACAGTTTATTTACCAAAGAATATATGGGTACTTTCAAGTAAACTTATTAAATTCATTTATCTTCCAGTTTTGAGATATGACTGATATGCAGCATTGTATAAGTTTAAGGTATATACTATAATAATTTCACTTACAAAATCATTAAATGATAGTCATAATAAGTTTACTGAATATCCATTATATATATATAAGATAAAAAGAAACATTTATTCTTGTGATGAGAACTCTTAGGATTTACTCTCTTAACCACTGTCATATATAACATACACCAGTGCTAATTATATTAATCATGTTATAGAACACATCCATAGTACGCACTTATAACTGAAAGCCTGTACCTTTTGATCACCTTCATCCAATTCTCCCTTCTGCCCACCCACCCTCACTTCCAGTAACCATAAATCTGACCTCTTTCTCTATGAATTTGTTTGTTGAGATATAATTAACCTGCCAACACTATATTAGCTCATGGTGCACAACACAGTGATTCAATATTTGTACAAATTACAAAATGATCACCAAGGTAAGATTAGTTACCATTTGTCACCATACAATGATATAATATTACTGCTGATTGTATTCCCCATGCCGTATATGTCATATTCATGGCTCATTTATTTTGTAACTGGAAGCTTGTATCTTAATCTCCCTCATCTTTTTCTCTCATCAACCACTCTCTTAATATCCCACCCCTCTGGCAACTACCCATTTGTTCTTTCCAGCTAAGGGTCTGTTTCTGCTTTTTATATTTATTTGTTTTTTAAAATCCACATGCATGTGCATGCTCAGTCATGTCCAACTCTTTGTGACTCCATGGACTGTAGCCCACCAGGCTCCTCTTTCCATGGAATTTTCCAGGCAAGAATACTGGAGTGGCATATAAGTGAAATCACATTGTATTTGTTTTTCTCTGTCTGACTTATTTCACTTTATACAATATCCTTAAGGTTCATTCATGTTGCCACAAATGGTAAGGTTTTGTTCTTTTTTATGGCTGAGTAATATTCCATCATGTGTGTGTGTGAGAGAGAGAGAGTGTGTGTGTGTGTGTGTGTGTGTGTGTGTAAGTATTTTTCCAAAGGAAAAAATATACATATATACCATATCATCTTTACCCATTCACCTATCAGTGAGTACTTGTTTCCAAATCTTAAGTGTTAGTCACTCAATCGTGTCCAACCCTTTACAACTCATAGACTGTAGTCTGGCAGGCTCCTCTGTTCATGGAATTCTCCAGGGAAGAATACAGGAGCGGGCAGACTTTCCCTTCTCCAGGGGATCTTTCCAACCCAGAGACTGAACCTGGGAAGGTCTCCTGCATTGCAGGCAGATTCTTTACCATTTGAGCTACCAGGGAAGCCATATCTCAGCTATTGTGAATAATGCTGCGATGAACAAAGGGTGCATATACCTTTCCAAATTAGTATTTTTATTTTCTTCAGAAAAATATTCAGAGGTGGAATTGCTGGAGCTATTTTTAATTTTCTGAGGAACCTCCACACTGTTTTTCATAGTGGCTATGCCAATTTACAATCCCACCAACAGTGCATGAAGTTTCCCTTTCCTCCATTCCCGCACCAAGATTTGTAATTTGTTGTCTTTTTGATAACTCTGATAGATGTGAAGTGAAATCTTTTATTAATATAACATTTCGTGTCAGTTTGAAATATTCAAGTATGGAAGAAGCTCCTTCTGTCACTGGAATTGCTCCCAACAATGGATCGTCATTCTCCAGGAGAGGAGAGAATTCCAGTGCTGGTGGAACTCATGACTCCATCTCTCCCAATGGACAATTACAATATACAAAAGTTAAATGAGGCCCTTAGGGACACAACAAAATAATATTTATGTTTCTGATTCCCAGAGCTTTTTATGCACAAGACTACACTGGAGTCTTGTCCAGGCAACTCTTTGTGACTCCATGACTGGATTTTTGGAATTTTCCAGGCAAGAATATAAAGTGAAATCACATTGTATTTGTTTTTCTCTGTCTGACTTATTTCACTTTATACAATATCCTTAAGGTTCATTCATGTTGCCACAAATGGTAAGGTTTTGTTCTTTTTTATGGCTGAGTAATATTCCATCATGTGTGTGTGTGTGAGAGAGAGAGAGAGAGTGTGTGTGTGTGTGTGTGTGTGTGTGTGTGTAAGTATTTTTCCAAAGGAAAAAATATACATATATACCATATCATCTTTACCCATTCACCTATCAGTGAGTACTTGTTTCCAAATCTTAAGTGTTAGTCACTCAATCGTGTCCAACCCTTTACAACTCATAGACTGTAGTCTGGCAGGCTCCTCTGTTCATGGAATTCTCCAGGGAAGAATACAGGAGCGGGCAGACTTTCCCTTCTCCAGGGGATCTTTCCAACCCAGAGACTGAACCTGGGAAGGTCTCCTGCATTGCAGGCAGATTCTTTACCATTTGAGCTACCAGGGAAGCCATATCTCAGCTATTGTGAATAATGCTGCGATGAACAAAGGGTGCATATACCTTTCCAAATTAGTATTTTTATTTTCTTCGGAAAAATATTCAGAGGTGGAATTGCTGGAGCTATTTTTAATTTTCTGAGGAACCTCCACACTGTTTTTCATAGTGGCTATGCCAATTTACAATCCCACCAACAGTGCATGAAGTTTCCCTTTCCTCCATTCCCGCACCAAGATTTGTAATTTGTTGTCTTTTTGATAACTCTGATAGATGTGAAGTGAAATCTTTTATTAATATAACATTTCGTGTCAGTTTGAAATATTCAAGTATGGAAGAAGCTCCTTCTGTCACTGGAATTGCTCCCAACAATGGATCGTCATTCTCCAGGAGAGGAGAGAATTCCAGTGCTGGTGGAACTCATGACTCCATCTCTCCCAATGGACAATTACAATATACAAAAGTTAAATGAGGCCCCTTAGGGACACAACAAAATAATATTTATGTTTCTGATTCCCAGAGCTTTTTATGCACAAGACTACACTGGAGTCTTGTTTTGCTAAAAATTAAACACTTAGAAAGGGTGTTAATAACAAACAAAAATTTTAGTATATATAGAATACAGAGAGCAAAGAGCTGAAATTACCATGGAACTCAAAGCAAAAAAACATACAACCTAAACATGGGCATAAAAGTCCAAGTTCAAATGGACATAAGAGAAAGTGGTTGGGTCATTGGGATACTCAATTAAATTACCTCCTATGGAAGAGCTTCCCTTGCAGCTCAGCTGGTAAAGAATCCACCTGCAATGCCAGAGACCTAGATTTGATCCCTGAGTAGGGAAAATCCCCCTCAAGAAGGGAAAGGCTACCCATGCCAGTGTTCTTGTCTGGAGAATTCCATGGCTAGCAAAGAGTTGAACACGACTGAGTGACTTTCACAGAACAGCTGGACCCCGATTATAGGCTCCTCCCCATCAGCACACCATCAAAACTGTCCTTCCTTCCACATGACCCACATAATTAGCTGACAGTGAATAGGCATTTGACTCTGTGCTAAAACCTTAAGATTTAAACCAAATGAAGCATTTGGTCCACTGGGTGCAGATGGAGGCTGGCAGAAGAGCTGGGTCCAGGAGTACAGTTACTTACTTTGATGAATGTGGAAGAATAAACAGAGACCTCAGTGAAATAGAGAATAAAACAACAATAAAGTAGGCTTGATTAGTAACATCAAAAGTGGTTTTTTGAAATAACAATAAAGTAGGAAAAACTTTGCCAAGCTTTAGTGTAATGAAATTTCCTCATTCCCCCATGAAGTTTCCTTTCCTCCATTCCGCACCAAGATTTGTAATTTGTTGTCTTTTTGATAACTCTGATAGATGTGAAGTGAAATCTTTTATTAATATAACATTTCGTGTCAGTTTGAAATATTCAAGTATGGAAGAAGCTCCTTCTGTCACTGGAATTGCTCCCAACAATGGATCGTCATTCTCCAGGAGAGGAGAGAATTCCAGTGCTGGTGGAACTCATGACTCCATCTCTCCCAATGGACAATTACAATATACAAAAGTTAAATGAGGCCCCTTAGGGACACAACAAAATAATATTTATGTTTCTGATTCCCAGAGCTTTTTATGCACAAGACTACACTGGAGTCTTGTTTTGCTAAAAATTAAACACTTAGAAAGGGTGTTAATAACAAACAAAAATTTTAGTATATATAGAATACAGAGAGCAAAGAGCTGAAATTACCATGGAACTCAAAGCAAAAAAACATACAACCTAAAAATGGGCATAAAAGTCCAAGTTCAAATGGACATAAGAGAAAGTGGTTGGGTCATTGGGATACTCAATTAAATTACCTCCTATGGAAGAGCTTCCCTTGCAGCTCAGCTGGTAAAGAATCCACCTGCAATGCCAGAGACCTAGATTTGATCCCTGAGTAGGGAAAATCCCCCTCAAGAAGGGAAAGGCTACCCATGCCAGTGTTCTTGTCTGGAGAATTCCATGGCTAGCAAAGAGTTGAACACGACTGAGTGACTTTCACAGAACAGCTGGACCCCGATTATAGGCTCCTCCCCATCAGCACACCATCAAAACTGTCCTTCCTTCCACATGACCCACATAATTAGCTGACAGTGAATAGGCATTTGACTCTGTGCTAAAACCTTAAGATTTAAACCAAATGAAGCATTTGGTCCACTGGGTGCAGATGGAGGCTGGCAGAAGAGCTGGGTCCAGGAGTACAGTTACTTACTTTGATGAATGTGGAAGAATAAACAGAGACCTCAGTGAAATAGAGAATAAAACAACAATAAAGTAGGCTTGATTAGTAACATCAAAAGTGGTTTTTTGAAATAACAATAAAGTAGGAAAAACTTTGCCAAGCTTTAGTGTAATGAAAGAAAATACAAACAATGTTAGGAATGATAAAGGAGACACAATTAGAGATATAACATCTTAGGAGACTACTGTCCTACTATTTATAATATATATATATATATATATATCAAAGTCTAGATAAAATGAAAACTTACTAGAAAATAAAATTATAGAAATTTACTCAAGAAAAGGAAACTGATTAGGCCAAAAACTATAAAAATTATAAAGATAATAAAACTTATACCCAGCATGAAGCTACCAAGCCCAGACAGTTTTATAGGCAAGTTCTATCAAACCTAGCTTAGACAGGGATTCCAATGCTATTTACACTGCTCCAGAAAATATAATTAGACAGATGTCATCCCAAGTATTCCTATAAGGCTGGCATAACCATTAAAACTAATGGCCATCAAAGCCAGGTGAAGACAGCAGCAAGCTACAGAAAACCATTCTCACAGGCCACCATGAAATATAACACATAAGAGCGAACTAAATCTTCAGAACAGTATATTAGGGCTTCCCTGGTGGTCCAGTGGGTACGGAGTCCCACCTTGCAGTGCAAGGGGCGCTGGTTCGATCCCTGGCCTGGGAAGAACCCACGTGCTGTGGAGCGGTTGGTTCGATGTGTCCAATAAGGAGCCAGCACTCTGGAGCACATACGCCCAGAGCCAGTGCTCTGCAACGAGACAGGCCACTATAATGGGAGGCCCACACGGGCCAAAGAATAAAAGATGTATGTTTTCAAAAAAAGAACAAAAACAATAAAAGAGGTGAAAATTTTAACAAAAAAAAACACAAAAAATACAGAGACCTGGGTTAAATCCCTGATCCGGGAATGTCCCTCACGCTACAGAGCAACTAAGCCTGTGTGCCACAACTACTGAGCCCAGGAACCGCCACTACAGAAACCAGCATGCCCTCAGGCTGTACTCCACAATGAGAGAAGCCACCACAACGAGAAGCCTGCAACTAGAGAGGAGCCCCTGCCTGCCACAACAGAGAAAAGCCTGCACAGCAACAAACACCTAGCACAGACAAAAATAAATAAATAAGAATAGTATATTAAAGAATTGTATATCATGACCAAGTAAGGTTGTCGAAAGAATACAGGAATACTTCAACATCAGAAACTTTCTCACAGGCATACCTCATTTTATATTGCTTCACTTTATTTTACTTGGTAACTGTTATATTTTTTGTTTGTTTAACAAACTGAAGGTTTGCGGCAACCCTGCCCTACACAAGTCTATTAGTATACCATCTTTCCAACCACACCTACTCATTTCATGTCTCTGTATTGCACTTCAGTAATTCTCAAAATACTTCACATTTTTTCAATATTACTGTATTTTTTATGGTGATCTGTGATCAGTAATCTTCGGTGTTACTATAGCAAAAAGATTACAACTCACTGAAGGCTAGGGTGATGGTTAGTATTTCTCAGCAGTAACATATTTTTTACTTATGGTATGCACATTGTTTTAAGACATAAGGCTACTGCAAACTTAATACTGTACTATACTGTTCTATAGGGTAAACATAACTTTAATGGACTGGGAAGCAAAAATAAAAATCATATGACTTGTTGTGATATCACTTACTGTGATGTTCACTTTACTACTGTGATCAGGAACTGAACCCACAACATCTAAAGAGGAAATTCTTTGATTTTTATTTCCTCTTACATTGGAAAGGGCTTCAGCTGTAGACTATATATTCCATGAGGGCATGGTCTGTGACTGTCCTATTTATCATTATATTCTGATAAACTAGCATACTCCTTTCCTCACAAAAATTTGCTGATACTCTTCTGAGGACACAGGAGTAAACAAAAGTCTTGCTCTCTCAGACCCTGCACTCTGGTCAGGAAAACAGACAATGAAGAATAAACAAATTAATACACAGCTGCAGGTAGTAGTGAGAAGAAAAATCAAGTAAGGTGAGAAAGAAAGAGTGACCAGTGTGGCCACTTCAGAGAGAAAAGCCAGAAAGGCCTCTCTGATGAGGCGACAGAGGCAGAGATCTGCATGAAGGGAGGGAGCCAAGCACAGACTTAGGAGAAGAGCGTTCTGGGCCCAGGGAAGAACAAGGGCAAAAGTCCTGAGTCAGAAACTTGTCTGGACATTTGAGGAACAGCAGCAGGCAGTGTGGCTGAAGCAAAATGTCTGGGACAGAAATGAGGTCAGAGGGGTGGCTAAGGGCCAGGGCATGCAGGGCCTGGCCAGGCATGGCCAGGACTCTGAATTTCACTACATGCAAACGGGGCAGCTATTGGAAGGTTGAAAGTAAAGTGAGTGATGAGACTGACATGGTTTTAAAGGATCACTCTGGCTGGTGTAATGAACAGACTGCAGAGGGAGGGAGCAAAACTGAAAACAGGAAGATCAGTGAGGAGAAAACTAGTGAGGCCCAAGTGAGAAACACTGGCTCGGATTGGGTGGGATTGATAGGGACAGAGTAGAATAGGTAGGTGGTTGTAGAGTCCTAGTAGGGGATGGTAGGCAGAAGGGAGACAGCTGAGAAAGGTTGGGAAGCCAGTGAGTTGAGGATAACTCAGGAGAGCTGCTCCTTGTTCAGTAAAGTAGGTCTGACTGGGTATAAACAGCTGATGAAGGTGGAGCTGGTGAAGAAGCAACCAATGACGTATGTCCTACACCTGTGTCTACTTGAGGGGGGGGTGGTCTTCTACCATCCTATATATATTGCTGCCCACTCAACTGAAGGAGAGCAGAGCAGAGCTTTCCTGCCTGCCCACTTGCACCTCTTACAAGTACCCTATCCTAATAAATCCTCTTCTTGCCTATCACCCTTCTGATAAACTAGCATACTCCTTTCCTCACAAAATTTGCTGATACTCTTCTGAGGACACAGGAGTAAACAAAAGTCTTGCTCTCTCAGACCCTGCACTCTGGTCAGGAAAACAGACAATGAAGAATAAACAAATTAATACACAGCTGCAGGTAGTAGTGAGAAGAAAAATCAAGTAAGGTGAGAAAGAAAGAGTGACCAGTGTGGCCACTTCAGAGAGAAAAGCCAGAAAGGCCTCTCTGATGAGGCGACAGAGGCAGAGATCTGCATGAAGGGAGGGAGCCAAGCACAGACTTAGGAGAAGAGCGTTCTGGGCCCAGGGAAGAACAAGGGCAAAAGTCCTGAGTCAGAAACTTGTCTGGACATTTGAGGAACAGCAGCAGGCAGTGTGGCTGAAGCAAAATGTCTGGGACAGAAATGAGGTCAGAGGGGTGGCTAAGGGCCAGGGCATGCAGGGCCTGGCCAGGCATGGCCAGGACTCTGAATTTCACTACATGCAAACGGGGCAGCTATTGGAAGGTTGAAAGTAAAGTGAGTGATGAGACTGACATGGTTTTAAAGGATCACTCTGGCTGGTGTAATGAACAGACTGCAGAGGGAGGGAGCAAAACTGAAAACAGGAAGATCAGTGAGGAGAAAACTAGTGAGGCCCAAGTGAGAAACACTGGCTCGGATTGGGTGGGATTGATAGGGACAGAGTAGAATAGGTAGGTGGTTGTAGAGTCCTAGTAGGGGATGGTAGGCAGAAGGGAGACAGCTGAGAAAGGTTGGGAAGCCAGTGAGTTGAGGATAACTCAGGAGAGCTGCTCCTTGTTCAGTAAAGTAGGTCTGACTGGGTATAAACAGCTGATGAAGGTGGAGCTGGTGAAGAAGCAACCAATGACGTATGTCCTACACCTGTGTCTACTTGAGGGGGGGTGGTCTTCTACCATCCTATATATATTGCTGCCCACTCAACTGAAGGAGAGCAGAGCAGAGCTTTCCTGCCTGCCCACTTGCACCTCTTACAAGTACCCTATCCTAATAAATCCTCTTCTTGCCTATCACTCTGCCTCTCGCTGAATTCCTTCTGCGTTAAGGCACGAAGAACCTGAGCCTCAGTGGGTCCAGACGTTGGGTGAGTGCTGGATTAAGTCCCAGCCTCATGAGTTTGAGTCCCAGACAGGGTTTTGGCCGGGATTGAGTCCTGACTATGTAGATTCAAGTCCTAATCAGGGTTTTGGCTGGGGTTAAGCCTTAACCATGTGGGTTCGAGTCCCAAACCAGGTTTTGGCTAGGTTCAAGCACCAGTCACGTGGGTTCAAGTCCCAAGCAGGGTTTGATCAGGTCTGGGCCCTGGGTTTAAGTCTCACATTGAGGTAAAACCCTTTCAGGATGGGCCCACTTACAGATGTGTACTCAAAAAGCATTTGTTTCAAGATTTTTTTTCATTTCTTGACTTATTTTCAGAAAATGTCTAGGTAACAGATTTGTCAACAGAAGTACTGTATATCAATAACAAAATCTTAAAACAGCATTTTCTATACCTTCAATTTGGAGAAAAGTGAAAGCAAAGTCGACACTCTCTTAGAAGAGATCGTGACTGAACACTGACTGACATGAAGCAGCAATTAAAATTCTGGCAATATAACACTTCCTAAGTTTGATAATTAGATCAAGGATGGCCAACTCTTTTAGCCCCATAGGATGCTCCAGGAGAAAAAGATACTGTTAAAATAACTTTGGGAGGGCTTCCCTGGTGGTCCAGTGGGTACAATCCGTCCTGTACTGCAGGGGCACGGTTCCATCCCTAGCCCACTAGGGATGACTTGTGTATCCAATTGCGAGTCAGTGCTCTGGAAAAGATTTACTGAGTAGGGATGGTAGGCAGAAGGGAGACAGCTGAGAAAGGTTGGGAAGCCAGTGAGTTGAGGATAACTCAGGAGAGCTGCTCCTTGTTCAGTAAAGTAGGTCTGACTGGGTATAAACAGCTGATGAAGGTGGAGCTGGTGAAGAAGCAACCAATGACGTATGTCCTACACCTGTGTCTACTTGAGGGGGGGGTGGTCTTCTACCATCCTATATATATTGCTGCCCACTCAACTGAAGGAGAGCAGAGCAGAGCTTTCCTGCCTGCCCACTTGCACCTCTTACAAGTACCCTATCCTAATAAATCCTCTTCTTGCCTATCACTCTGCCTCTCGCTGAATTCCTTCTGCGTTAAGGCACGAAGAACCTGAGCCTCAGTGGGTCCAGACGTTGGGTGAGTGCTGGATTAAGTCCCAGCCTCATGGGTTTGAGTCCCAGACAGGGTTTTGGCCGGGATTGAGTCCTGACTATGTAGATTCAAGTCCTAATCAGGGTTTTGGCTGGGGTTAAGCCTTAACCATGTGGGTTCGAGTCCCAAACCAGGTTTTGGCTAGGTTCAAGCACCAGTCACGTGGGTTCAAGTCCCAAGCAGGGTTTGATCAGGTCTGGGCCCTGGGTTTAAGTCTCACATTGAGGTAAAACCCTTTCAGGATGGGCCCACTTACAGATGTGTACTCAAAAGCATTTGTTTCAAGATTTTTTCATTTCTTGACTTATTTTCAGAAAATGTCTAGGTAACAGATTTGTCAACAGAAGTACTGTATATCAATAACAAAATCTTAAAACAGCATTTTCTATACCTTCAATTTGGAGAAAAGTGAAAGCAAAGTCGACACTCTCTTAGAAGAGATCGTGACTGAACACTGACTGACATGAAGCAGCAATTAAAATTCTGGCAATATAACACTTCCTAAGTTTGATAATTAGATCAAGGATGGCCAACTCTTTTAGCCCCATAGGATGCTCCAGGAGAAAAAGATACTGTTAAAATAACTTTGGGAGGGCTTCCCTGGTGGTCCAGTGGGTACAATCCGTCCTGTACTGCAGGGGGCGCCGGTTCCATCCCTAGCATGGGAAGATTCCACGTGCAGTGGAGCAGCTGGACTTGTGTATCCAATTGCGAGTCAGTGCTCTGGAATGCATGCGTCCAGAGCCGGTGCTCTGCTACGAGAGAGGCCACTGAGGTGGGAGGTCCACACAGTCCAAAGAACAAAGATGGATGAAAATAAATAAATGAAGGATCAATTAAAAAAAAATAAAGTGGGGCTTCCCTGGTGGTCCAGTGGGTAAGGACACCGCCTTGCAGTGCAAGAGGTGCTGGTTTGATCCCTGGCCTGGGAAGATCCCACGTACCGCGGAGCGGCTGGACCCATGTGTCCAATTGCCGAGCTGGAGCTCTGGAGTGCATGTGTCCAGAGCCAGCGCTCTGCGACAACAGAGGCCACCATGATGGGAGGCCCACATGGGCCAAATAACAAAGATGGATGAAAATGGACAAAAGAAAGACCAATAGAAGTGGTCCGCCTGCTCCCCTCCCTCCCCACCCCCATCCCACATAAATAAATAAATACATCTTTAAAAATAAATAAATAAATAAATAAAGTGGTAAAAAAAATAACTTTGGGAAATGCTAAAACCACAGCTAAGATGGACTGGGTGCTCCCCATGAGTCAGGTCCTCTACAAAAGCCCTCTACATTTTATGCTGTTGGAGCCTCACAACCGCTCTAAGATGGAGTGTAGCAGGTAGGTTGGTTCTCCCTTTCTCTCTGCTGTGCATGCTGTCACCCAGAATCTCCTTTCACGAAGGACTTGTTGGCCCAGTTGGTGCATCCTTCAGTTATCAGTCTATTCAGGGGTCTCTTCAACTCCCAAGAGTGACCTTGTCCAAGGTCACACCTATTTCTGGGCCAGTCCATCATCTAATGACTTATTAATACAGGAATACAAAGGTCTTGCCATCCCAGCTCCACAGCAAAATCTGGGGCTCACGGAGGCTGTCATGTGACAGCAATGTGGCTTGACTTTTCCTCTGTCCTCCCATCCATTGCTTTTGACCCATCATAGAGGACACCTTTATAAACATCATACAGGCTGAACCTTGTCCCAGAGTACTAAGGAACTCGTCAACTACTTTTCTTTCTCGGAAATAAAACATGTAAATGTCAGTTGGGCATGTGAATAAATGCTGAGCATAAAGACTACATGTCCCAGCTTCCCTAGGAACCAGTCATGTGTGACTATGGAACTGAGTTCTAACCAGTGGATGAACATGGAAGTGGTGTGCTCAATTTCCAGGAAGTAGGAGGAGAAGGCCCCTCCCCATCACCCCCTTTTTCCTTCCTGGCAGTTGGAATCCAGACATGAGGATAGCAAAGCAACAAGAAAAAAAGAGGCTCTGTGCCAGTTATGAGTTAGGATATTCTACACTCAACTGCATGAGGTGGGTAGTAATGTCCCACCTCACGAATGAAGAAACTGACTAAAAGTTAAACTTTGGGCCCAAAGGCAGCCTGCACATAAGGTGCAAAACTAGATTTGAATCCAGATCTTACTTCAAAGTTTATGCTTCTATACCAGACTGAGCCTCTGGAAGGAAATTTAGTGATAATTTTGCTCAGGAGAAGTGCAAATTATGATTAACCATTTCTTCCACGCACATAATTAAGAGATATGCATGTTCAAGTAAGTATGCAGGCTGTAAATTAGCTGCAAGAAAGAGGTTCTCAGTTGTAAATATTGTAGGGAATTAGAGAAGAGAGGAAAGAGAGAGATGGCACCTTCCACAGAGAGCTGAGAGATTAGGCAAAAACTATCTAGTGATGTCTTGCCTAGAAATAAGATTGGGAATCTCATTCTAGGCTGTAGCTACCCAGAATAGCAGGTAGGTTGGTTCTCCCTTTCTCTCTGCTGTGCATGCTGTCACCCAGAATCTCCTTTCACGAAGGACTTGTTGGCCCAGTTGGTGCATCCTTCAGTTATCAGTCTATTCAGGGGTCTCTTCAACTCCCAAGAGTGACCTTGTCCAAGGTCACACCTATTTCTGGGCCAGTCCATCATCTAATGACTTATTAATACAGGAATACAAAGGTCTTGCCATCCCAGCTCCACAGCAAAATCTGGGGCTCACGGAGGCTGTCATGTGACAGCAATGTGGCTTGACTTTTCCTCTGTCCTCCCATCCATTGCTTTTGACCCATCATAGAGGACACCTTTATAAACATCATACAGGCTGAACCTTGTCCCAGAGTACTAAGGAACTCGTCAACTACTTTTCTTTCTCGGAAATAAAACATGTAAATGTCAGTTGGGCATGTGAATAAATGCTGAGCATAAAGACTACATGTCCCAGCTTCCCTAGGAACCAGTCATGTGTGACTATGGAACTGAGTTCTAACCAGTGGATGAACATGGAAGTGGTGTGCTCAATTTCCAGGAAGTAGGAGGAGAAGGCCCCTCCCCATCACCCCCTTTTTCCTTCCTGGCAGTTGGAATCCAGACATGAGGATAGCAAAGCAACAAGAAAAAAAGAGGCTCTGTGCCAGTTATGAGTTAGGATATTCTACACTCAACTGCATGAGGTGGGTAGTAATGTCCCACCTCACGAATGAAGAAACTGACTAAAAGTTAAACTTTGGGCCCAAAGGCAGCCTGCACATAAGGTGCAAAACTAGATTTGAATCCAGATCTTACTTCAAAGTTTATGCTTCTATACCAGACTGAGCCTCTGGAAGGAAATTTAGTGATAATTTTGCTCAGGAGAAGTGCAAATTATGATTAACCATTTCTTCCACGCACATAATTAAGAGATATGCATGTTCAAGTAAGTATGCAGGCTGTAAATTAGCTGCAAGAAAGAGGTTCTCAGTTGTAAATATTGTAGGGAATTAGAGAAGAGAGGAAAGAGAGAGATGGCACCTTCCACAGAGAGCTGAGAGATTAGGCAATCTAAATGGGAAATGACTATCTAGTGATGTCTTGCCTAGAAATATAGATGTCAGCTTGGCAATCTCATTCTAGGTCTGCAATTTCTTTCTAAATATGAGCAATGCCTTTTCCTGTCTTGAGTAATGAGGGGTGGGAGAAAGCTCAGCCATTCAGGAGTGGTACAAGGGAGGAAGGGGGCAGTGGTCATCCCAATTACACTGGTCAGTCCACTGGCTCAGGAGAGGAAGACCAGGCTCATTTGGGGATCTGAGATGAGCACTGTGATTGCCTGGCTGAGAACACTGACAGAGAGGTGGGCGCACAAGAAGCACCAGGGGAAAATCCGTCTGAAGTTTGTCTGAAGTGTCGTGTTCTCCCACACTTGGGCTACACACTAGGCCTCACTACTGGGTAGTGCCTTCTGATGCTAAGATCATTCTCTATAGCTCTGGTTCCTTTAGAAAGAAAAGATTTCTCTTAGAGGATCCGGGGACCTTCAGCCTCACCCCCTCAGCGAAGAGCCACGGCCTCTAGCTGGACACTCACAAAGGCCACCCATGTACTGACCTACTGAAGCGGCACATCTGGGATCACGGAGGGGCGCTCTGCTCTCCTAAGTGTCTGAGCCTCATCCTCCATGAATCAGTCGCCTTGTGGGATGGGGACAGTGGAACAGGCCAATGCTTTCCTGTCCTGGGCCTAAACCATTAGAACCTAAGCCACGACAGTACTGGAAAGTGCCTAGTTCCAAACCTTGTCCAAATGCAATATTTGGTTAAACTAATCCAGAACAGTACATGAGGATACTGCCAATGTCATCGCCTTCATCAGCCAGCAGTCATGATCGTAACAATTGTGTGTGAAACAGATGATATATTCAGGGGGAGGAGGAGCAGTCTCTAAAGTAGAACACATCTGGGTGTGAAGCCCAGCCTTGCCATTTACCAGCTGTCTAACCATTAGCAAGTCTTGACCTCTCCGATCTAGATTATACTGATAACCTTACCTACACTGCTGAGCTGCTGTTGAGTGGTGTCAAGCTGCTGAACATTAGCGTTGTAAATATTGTAGGGAATTAGAGAAGAGAGGAAAGAGAGAGATGGCACCTTCCACAGAGAGCTGAGAGATTAGGCAATCTAAATGGGAAATGACTATCTAGTGATGTCTTGCCTAGAAATATAGATGTCAGCTTGGCAATCTCGTTCTAGGTCTGCAATTTCTTTCTAAATATGAGCAATGCCTTTTCCTGTCTTGAGTAATGAGGGGTGGGAGAAAGCTCAGCCATTCAGGAGTGGTACAAGGGAGGAAGGGGGCAGTGGTCATCCCAATTACACTGGTCAGTCCACTGGCTCAGGAGAGGAAGACCAGGCTCATTTGGGGATCTGAGATGAGCACTGTGATTGCCTGGCTGAGAACACTGACAGAGAGGTGGGCGCACAAGAAGCACCAGGGAAAGTCCGTCTGAAGTTTGTCTGAAGTGTCGTGTTCTCCCACACTTGGGCTACACACTAGGCCTCACTACTGGGTAGTGCCTTCTGATGCTAAGATCATTCTCTATAGCTCTGGTTCCTTTAGAAAGAAAAGATTTCTCTTAGAGGATCCGGGGACCTTCAGCCTCACCCCCTCAGCGAAGAGCCACGGCCTCTAGCTGGACACTCACAAAGGCCACCCATGTACTGACCTACTGAAGCGGCACATCTGGGATCACGGAGGGGCGCTCTGCTCTCCTAAGTGTCTGAGCCTCATCCTCCATGAATCAGTCGCCTTGTGGGATGGGGACAGTGGAACAGGCCAATGCTTTCCTGTCCTGGGCCTAAACCATTAGAACCTAAGCCACGACAGTACCGGAAAGTGCCTAGTTCCAAACCTTGTCCAAATGCAATATTTGGTTAAACTAATCCAGAACAGTACATGAGGATACTGCCAATGTCATCGCCTTCATCAGCCAGCAGTCATGATCGTAACAATTGTGTGTGAAACAGATGATATATTCAGGGGGAGGAGGAGCAGTCTCTAAAGTAGAACACATCTGGGTGTGAAGCCCAGCCTTGCCATTTACCAGCTGTCTAACCATTAGCAAGTCTTGACCTCTCCGATCTAGATTATACTGATAACCTTACCTACACTGCTGAGCTGCTGTTGAGTGGTGTCTGTGAATGTAGGTGACATATCCCTTGCATTCTAGGCATTCAGCAAATGTTCTTCATTATCATGAACCAAAGTTGTACCCTCAGTTCAGGAAAAATTTTATCTTGAAATGAGCTTATAAAATCGCCCTAAAAGTAAACAAGATGCTGCATGCTCAGTCATGTCTGATTCTTTGTGACCTCAGGGACTGTAGCTTGCCAGGCTCCTCTGTCCACGAGATTTTGCAGGCAAGAATACTGGAATGGGTTGTCATTTCCTCCTCTGCCTGGTGAAATCCACCAAAGTTCAAATCTATTATCATCTGTTTCCTTTTTGCCCAAAGTAAACAGATGGAATCAGTCCCTCTCCATCCATATTCCCACAGGACATCTCTTACATTACTAAGCGAGTCACCTGAACCTTGGTTTAATGTATAGTGCTGTTCCTCCTATTAGATTGGAAACCCTTGGATAATAAGAATCATGAGCTAGTCATCCTTAATCCTAACTGCTCAGCAGAGTGTCTAACACAGAGTGGGACTTCCACTAATACTTGGCAAAACTGCACTGGATTTAATAAATGCTGTGGATTCTCTGGGTTTCATAAAAACTACCCTGAGTTCTATAATCCTGATGGCAGCTGGAATTCTGGAGCACAAAGCCTTTCAGAGACTATTCAGTGGCAGGACACTGCACTGGAGAAAATATCATCTGAATGAGAGATTGTCAGTTTAGTCTGTAGAGCCCACAGGATCCTAGTTAACACTGAGTAAGAGAGATCCCAGTTTTCATTACAAATCTGAAATTAATTCAATTTTCAGCTTTGCCTGCCTAGAAAATTAAACCCTCATCTTGAAGAGGTAACAGAGTTTCTACTCAGAAACTCTCAGAGTAGAAAAATAGACCACAGTGTCACTGCCCAGTGTAGTTACTTCATACATCAAAGAAACTGTGTGGATGCTACATAAGTCAACAGAGTACAGGACAACCAATAAACAGCCTAATCCCAAATACGGATGTGACTACGTAAGTGTTAACACACACGCACTCATACATATATATACACATATGTGTGATAGCTACCATTTTGTAGACAGCATTTGGGAGCAGACATTTTGAAAACGGTGTTAAGAGAATTCATTTTCACACAAGGTATCATGTATCCTGAATTACTTGCACTTGTATTTACTTACACAACTAGCAATAGAAATGCAGCAGATAAACCGGTGGTGAAAATCAGGCAAGGCAGAGAGAGATTATATAATTTAAAGCCTGGCTTTTGAAAACTAGCAGACAGGATGTGAGGTATCTACAGTTAATGTATCTGCTTCAGTGTGAGTCAGAAATGGTTGCCTGGGGTGCTGCAGGTGACACGGTGACTCACAGGATGACAAGGAATGAGCATGATGGGAAAGAAAGAACTGGATCCCACAGACCAAAGGACGCTGAATCTAGCCAGTCCAGGCTATGGCTTTAGGGACAATCTGGCGAGAAGGTAGTGAACCCACACTGTAATTATAGCTCTAAAAATCTATAGCATACCATAAAGACAGTTGTTTAGTCACTAAGACATGTATAACTCTTTTGCGACCCCATGGACTGTAGCTCACCAGGCTCCTCTGTCCATGGGATTTTCCAGGCAAGAATACTGAAACGGGCTGCCATTTCTTCCTCCAAGGATCTTCCCGGCCCACAGATTACACTCGAGTTTCTTGTATTGGCAGGCAGATTCCTTACTTCTGAGTCACCTGGGAAGCCCCGTCATTAAGATTAGTGCCACAGTAAATTACATCAGTCAGAAAACAGGGCTCAGTTTCTCCCAATTCTTCTGTCATCTCTGCAAAACACTAGTTAATGGAACCTCCTTAAGAATAGGAAAGGGATTTTGGAAGTAACTACTTGGCTTCTTACATCAGTTTAATCTAGCAAACAGCATAAAATGGTCTTCTAACAAGTGGATCAGCCTCCACAGGAACATCACATGAAAAGCAATGATTTGGTAACAAGAAAAAGTGTGTACAAAGCTTACAAAAGCGTGAAGCAGGAAGACAATGCAGAGGGAAACAGGAAATAGAGGAGACAGAGCAATAAACAGTGTTGATTTTTAAACGAAAATGGGCTACCGATGATGCTGAAGAGCTGTCTGGGACACAAGCCATCCTGGTTCACAGTGACCATTGCTCAGTCCTTCAACAAGAATCAAGTGCCTCACATGTGCCAGGCACTGTTCTATGTGCCAAAACAAAGTAAACAACACAGTCACCGTCCCCGCAGGTAAGAAGTTTATATTCCAGTAAGCAAAGGAAGGGGCTTCCCTCATAGCTCAGTCAATAAAGAATTTGCTTGCAATGCAGGAAACCCGGATTCAATTTCTGGATCAGGAAGATCCCCTGGAGAAGTAAATGGCAACCCACTCCAGTATCCTTGCCTGGAGAATCCCATGGACAGAGGAACTTGGCAGGTATCCTCCATGGGGCTACTAGAGTCTGACACAACTAAGTGAATAAACCACCACCAAGCAAAGGAAGATGGAGATTACAACAAATACTTACTTTATAAAGAACATACACAAAGCAATGACATAAATGGTGATTTGGAGGGGAACTCCTATTATCTACTCAGGAAACAGCCTGAAACCTGAAGAAGGAATCAGTCATGCAAAGTCCAGGGCAGAAGTAACAGGTCTGAAGGCCATGACACAGGGTGAGCTGGGTGGTGCTGAGGACCAAAGAGCCAGTGAGCTGCCAGCATCCAGCAAAGCAGAGGCCAGCAGGAGAAGAGGCTAAACAGAAAGCCAGAGGTCATGCAAGGACACTGTTTTTTTTTTTTTTTTCTATCTGCAATATGATGTCATAAGCAAATTTTGAGCAGGAAAGTTAACTTAAAAACTCTCTGGCCATGATGTAGAAAATGAGCCCAGGAAGGAAGAAGAGAATCCAAGGAGACTGATTAGAAGGTTACTGACAAACTTTGGGCCACTGATGGTGGTGGTCTGCACTAGAGGGGTAGCAGAGGAGCGAACAGAATATTAAAGACAAAGGACTTGCTGGGAAGGGTGGGAATGCAAGGAATCGAGGAGGATGCCTGGGTCTTGGGTCTGAACAAGTGGATGAACAGTGGTGCCATATACTGAAATGGAAAGACTGGAAGATGATTAGGTTTAAGGTGGGGTAGGAGAAGATCAAATGTTCTGTTTTGACCATGTCAGTTTTATATCCCCAGATGAAGATGTGAAGTCAACACTCAGATCCATGAGTCTTTACTTTAGCGAAAGGATCAGGACTGAAAATGCCAACATGGGCGTCAACATAAAGATGATAATGATAGATATGAAATTGCAACATGGGCGGTTGACATGTACTTTCAGTGCTAAGAAGTTTATATTCCAGTAAGCAAAGGAAGGGGCTTCCCTCATAGCTCAGTCAATAAAGAATTTGCTTGCAATGCAGGAAACCCGGATTCAATTTCTGGATCAGGAAGATCCCCTGGAGAAGTAAATGGCAACCCACTCCAGTATTCTTGCCTGGAGAATCCCATGGACAGAGGAACTTGGCAGGTATCCTCCATGGGGCTACTAGAGTCTGACACAACTAAGTGAATAAACCACCACCAAGCAAAGGAAGATGGAGATTACAACAAATACTTACTTTATAAAGAACATACACAAAGCAATGACATAAATGGTGATTTGGAGGGGAACTCCTATTATCTACTTAGGAAACAGCCTGAAACCTGAAGAAGGAATCAGTCATGCAAAGTCCAGGGCAGAAGTAACAGGTCTGAAGGCCATGACACAGGGTGAGCTGGGTGGTGCTGAGGACCAAAGAGCCAGTGAGCTGCCAGCATCCAGCAAAGCAGAGGCCAGCAGGAGAAGAGGCTAAACAGAAAGCCAGAGGTCATGCAAGGACACTGTTTTTTTTTTTTTTTTCTATCTGCAATATGATGTCATAAGCAAATTTTGAGCAGGAAAGTTAACTTAAAAACTCTCTGGCCATGATGTAGAAAATGAGCCGCAGGAAGGAAGAAGAGAATCCAAGGAGACTGATTAGAAGGTTACTGACAAACTTTGGGCCACTGATGGTGGTGGTCTGCACTAGAGGGGTAGCAGAGGAGCGAACAGAATATTAAAGACAAAGGACTTGCTGGGAAGGGTGGGAATGCAAGGAATCGAGGAGGATGCCTGGGTCTTGGGTCTGAACAAGTGGATGAACAGTGGTGCCATATACTGAAATGGAAAGACTGGAAGATGATTAGGTTTAAGGTGGGGTAGGAGAAGATCAAATGTTCTGTTTTGACCATGTCAGTTTTATATCCCCAGATGAAGATGTGAAGTCAACACTCAGATCCATGAGTCTTTACTTTAGCGAAAGGATCAGGACTGAAAATGCCAACATGGGCGTCAACATGAAGATGATAATGATAGATATGAAATTGCAACTGTGAATAGGGGAGAGCCCAGGGGCATTTCAACACTGGGAGGTCAAGTAAAGAAGTCTTCAGTCAAAAACACCAAAAAAGGTAACACTGGAAAGGGGAGAGAGGACAACAGAGTGTGGGAGTCACATAAATAAGGGGAAAAACATGTCCTAAGAGGGAAGGAATGATCAACTGTATTGAAGAAGTACACAGACAGGACTCCCTGGATTTGTGAACACGAAGGTTACTGACGATGCTAACAAGGGCAGGTCTGATGGAGTGAAGGCAAGAGAAGCCCAGCTGGAGCTGACTGAGAAGAGAACTGGAAGTGAGGAGTGAAAAAGAGGGATGCTGGACTATCCTTGCACTAAGAATCAAGAAAGTTAACAATCTGAGGTCTGAGTGTTAACTGGCTCCACTAAAAATTACCGCAGATTCCCTATGAAAAAAAACAAAGGGCGTGAAATGAATCAGTTATCAATTTGTTTAGTCAGTATCCAGATACAGCGGAGTTCACAGCCCTATCACTCAACAGAACCAGGAACCATGGAACAAGTGGTCCCCAGTGCACTGATGTCAACCTTTAGAGTGACCATACATCTGGACAATCCCAGTCTGTACCTGTTGACCTAGTGTAATTATTAAGGATTTTCAAAGTGTCCTGGTTTGGATAAGTTATACCCTTTCTCTGTTCTTAGTTCATTGTTTCTTTACTTAACACTGGACAATCCCTATTACTTACATGAAGTTAAGATCACTATTTAAGTTAGAAAATTGCCCAAGATTGGTACCAGGCAAGAAGCTAAGGGCAAATATCTGAGTATATTGGTAGAATATCAATACCAATACCATTTCATAGAATGCAAAATTATATTGTGAAGTACTAAATCCTAAATTACAAAAACATAATAGTCAATATTAAATCATAGTGTAGAAAAAATGGTGGTGTGCTTAGAAAAAGACCTAGGAAGACCTACATCGAGCTACTTACAGTGGGGCTTCCCTAGTGGTCCAGTGGGTAAGGATACTGCCTTGCAGTGCAAGGGGCGCCAGTTTGATCCCTAACCTGGGAGGATCCCACGTGCCGCGGAGCGGCTGGAGCGATGTGTCCAACTACGAGCCGGAGCTCTGAAGCACATGCGCCCAGAGCCGGTGCTCTGTGAAGAGAGACGCCACTGCGATGGGAGGCCCACACAGGCCAAAGAACAAAGATGAATAAATCAAAGACCAATAGAAGTGGCCAAAAAAAAAAACTTACAGCGGCTGCCCACAGGAAGTAAGAGCCTGGGTGGATGGGGGTTAAACTCGTACTTTTTATTTTATAAACTACTTCAGTAGCTTTCAAGGTTTTAGTTTTTACAGTGAACATACACTACTTTTGTAATTGAAATTTTTAAAATGGGGCTTCCCTGGTGGTCTAGTGGGTGACAGTCCGCCTTGCACTGCAAGGGGCACCAGTTAGACCCCTGGCCTGGGGGGAGCCCACGTGCCGCGGAGCGGCTGGAGCGATGTGTCCAACTACGAGCCGGAGCTCTGAAGCACATGCGCCCAGAGCCGGTGCTCTGTGAAGAGAGACGCCACTGCGATGGGAGGCCCACACAGGCCAAAGAACAAAGATGAATAAATCAAAGACCAATAGAAGTGGCCAAAAAAAAAAAAAAAACTTACAGCGGCTGCCCACAGGAAGTAAGAGCCTGGGTGGATGGGGGTTAAACTCGTACTTTTTATTTTATAAACTACTTCAGTAGCTTTCAAGGTTTTAGTTTTTACAGTGAACATACACTACTTTTGTAATTGAAATTTTTAAAATGGGGCTTCCCTGGTGGTCTAGTGGGTGACAGTCCGCCTTGCACTGCAAGGGGCACCAGTTAGACCCCTGGCCTGGGAGGAGCCCACGTGCCATGGAGCGGCTGGATTGGTATGTCCAATTGCGAACCAGTGCTCTGGAGCGCATGCACCCAGAGCCAGTGCTCTGCTACGAGAGAGGCCATTGCAATGGGAGGCCCACACAGGCCAAGGAGAAAAGATGGATGAAAATGAATAAATGAAAGACCAATAAAAGTGGCCAAAAATTAAAAAAAGATTTAAATGTATTTAATATGATACTTATTTCTCAAAAATATGAATTCATGATAGATCAGATGCATAGTATCAAAATCTGTATTTCCAGACCTGGTCCCACACTACTCAATGCTGTTACTTCTGACACATAAACTGAAGTGAATCCAGGTACCTTCTGCAGCATCCTCTATGGTAACAGTCAAGCCTCAAATTATGGTGAAGCCTCCTGACATCACTACTAATTCATCAAAGCCTCCTGACAACCTACCAGGTACATACTGCAGCCAGACTGGCTCATACAAATCTTTGTCAGTTTATTTACAAAGTCCTGTCAGACTCTGGTGGCTCCACTAGCTTCTGTGTACATGCTATTTTGATTAATTAAAATAAACCACTTACCATCTTCTTGGCTAGTGTGATTCTTAACCCCCAAGCTTGCAGCTGAAGGCCAAGACCCTTGCAGCCAATATCTTACACAAATGATCTCTTCAGGTCTCACTAACACACAAGCCTGTCCCACCTCCAGCTCTGTGATGCAGAAGCAAGGAACTTCAGTGCAGTTATGTGAACTCTGTTTACTACAGAAACCGTCCTGTATCTTTCCAAGTCATGCTAAAAGTCTATGTCATCATTATCCACATGTGTTGGCATTATATAGATACAAATAATGGTGTATCTGAATTGGAATCAATAAATCTTATTGATTTACAGTTTTTGTGTAATTTTCATCTGTATAGAAGTCAAAATCCCATTGATTTTCTGAGAGAAAGAGATTAATTTTAAATAGGATCAAAAATATGCAAGTAGAGGGCTTCCCTGGTGGTCCAGTGGGTAAGGACACTGCCTTGCAGTGCAAGGGGCGCCAGTTCGACCCCTGGCCTGGGAAGATGCCATGTGCCGTGGAGGCGCTGGACTGATGTGTCCAATTACCAAGCCGGAGCTCTGGCGCGCATGCGCCTAGAGGCGGTGCTCTGCGACGAGAGAGGCCACTGCAATGGGAGGCCCACAGGGGACAAAGAACAAAGATGGGTGGAAATGGATAAATGAAAGACCAATAGAAGTGGCCCACCCGCACCCTCCCTCCCCAACCCGCACCCCCGCAAAAAAAAATTTAAAAAAAAAATGCAAGTAGATACTGAACTGGAAAAGTTTTAGAGAGATAAGAATCCTTAGAGATGATCTAAGCTATCTTTTCAATATGTGAAAAAACAGATTCGGGAGATAATGGCTTGCCCAAGATGACACACAGTGTCAATAGCAGATCTTGGACTGGAAACACCCAGCTCTTAGCATCTCTGCTACATTGCTTGCCACGGACAAAGTGAATTCTCATGGATGCTTCATAAAGAGGTATTTATGCAAGTTACTCTACAGTGTTAAACTGTGGTTGTTGTTCAATTGCTAAGTTGTGCCCGACTCTTTGTGACCCTGTGGACTGTTGCCAACCAGGATCCTCTGTCTTCTACTATGTCCTAGAGTTTGCTACTATAATCTATTTAGTGTCAACAAATTGCTTACAACTGTGCTTACCGGTGTGTTGTTGCCTGATGCCCTGAAAACCTTTCAAGAGATTCATCTCAGAATGCCTGTGCTCACATTAGGAAGAACAGCAATGCGGCAGACTGAGAAAAGGCCTTGCCTGTACTCCTTGAGATGTATTTCTCAGCAGGTTCTAGCAAGAAGCCAAAACGCTGCTAAATCATTTGATTCTTTGACAGTTGTTGAATATTTTTAATTAAAAAAGGAATACCTAAATGAGTGCTATCTCCAAGATCAGTTAAACTAAAGGTTTTCATTGTTCTTAAAGACCAATGAATTATGAAAACTGTTTTTCAGATCTATTTAAGGACCTATGATGAGATCTGAACCAAGATATCACCAATCAAAATCCCATTGATTTTCTGAGAGAAAGAGATTAATTTTAAATAGGATCAAAAATATGCAAGTAGAGGGCTTCCCTGGTGGTCCAGTGGGTAAGGACACTGCCTTGCAGTGCAAGGGCCAGTTCGACCCTGGCCTGGGAAGATGCCATGTGCCGTGGAGGCGCTGGACTGATGTGTCCAATTACCAAGCCGGAGCTCTGGCGCGCATGCGCCTAGAGGCGGTGCTCTGCGACGAGAGAGGCCACTGCAATGGGAGGCCCACAGGGGACAAAGAACAAAGATGGGTGGAAATGGATAAATGAAAGACCAATAGAAGTGGCCCACCCGCACCCTCCCTCCCCAACCCGCACCCCCGCAAAAAAAAATTAAAAAAAAAAATGCAAGTAGATACTGAACTGGAAAAGTTTTAGAGAGATAAGAATCCTTAGAGATGATCTAAGCTATCTTTTCAATATGTGAAAAAACAGATTCGGGAGATAATGGCTTGCCCAAGATGACACACAGTGTCAATAGCAGATCTTGGACTGGAAACACCCAGCTCTTAGCATCTCTGCTACATTGCTTGCCACGGACAAAGTGAATTCTCATGGATGCTTCATAAAAAGGTATTTATGCAAGTTACTCTACAATGTTAAACTGTGGTTGTTGTTCAATTGCTAAGTTGTGCCCGACTCTTTGTGACCCTGTGGACTGTTGCCAACCAGGATCCTCTGTCTTCTACTATGTCCTAGAGTTTGCTACTATAATCTATTTAGTGTCAACAAATTGCTTACAACTGTGCTTACCGGTGTGTTGTTGCCTGATGCCCTGAAAACCTTTCAAGAGATTCATCTCAGAATGCCTGTGCTCACATTAGGAAGAACAGCAATGCGGCAGACTGAGAAAAGGCCTTGCCTGTACTCCTTGAGATGTATTTCTCAGCAGGTTCTAGCAAGAAGCCAAAACGCTGCTAAATCATTTGATTCTTTGACAGTTGTTGAATATTTTTAATTAAAAAAGGAATACCTAAATGAGTGCTATCTCCAAGATCAGTTAAACTAAAGGTTTTCATTGTTCTTAAAGACCAATGAATTATGAAAACTGTTTTTCAGATCTATTTAAGGACCTATGATGAGATCTGAACCAAGATATCACCAATCAAAAAGAAGCCTTCGAATATGATCTCATCCTTGCTACCTTTCCAGGAGGTCATCTGAGTCAATGTAAAAATTGTTTCTTGGAAGAAAATTCCGCAATTTCTGCAAAGTCTAAGAATCTTTATCTAGAATGCAACCTCATGCAGACATTTGTAAGTAGAATTTAAAATTAAACAGCAATTATTTCTTCTAATATTTTTATGCAAGTTAAAGTTATCACAATAATGTGTGTATGTGTGTGTCATATATACACATAAGTATATATATACACTTATGTATTTCACACTACTTAATTATTGGAAAGTCCAATAAATATGTGTTACACAGAACTGATTTGAAATAGAAACAGTATAAATAAAATAATCTGTGTAAAAAGCTTTTGAGACTCCAGACTAAAATTATAAGCTTCAGTGGTTTTTTTTTTTTACATAAAATATGCCTTTTGGTCTTGGTAAAAATATTCACATAGATGTTATTTATTTAGAATCTAGCAGATTCTATTTCATCATCATGTAATAAAACTACAAAACTATTTCTGTGTTGATCCATGAGAATCTAAGGGTTTTTTTTCCTAGCTGCAGTTTTTTCTTCATTGATACACATTATAAACAGATTAGGGGTTGTCCAACCGTCATGCTAATACTAAACTGTGCTTAGACTGCAATATAAATACCACATCACAACAGTGTCAGAAAAGGAGTCAAGATGCTTCAAAGAAACAGTGGCAGCAAATAGATGCTCTACAAAATCCTCCTTTGATTACATTACTCATGGAGAGTAATTGTAACAAAACAATGTAAACACAGGCTACTCTGCTAGAGACATTTAATATATTAGATGCTACTTATGGCTGTAATTTTAAACAAAGGGGAAAAGATGATCCTACTGTTCATACTAAGAATTGGTTATAAAGTTTTTTGTTTGTGGTAAACATGGGTACTGCACAAACAGAATGCATTCTTTACTGTTTAAGCCACCAGGGAAGTCCTAAACATGGGTACTACACAAACAGTATCAGGTATGGTGCAAAAAGACTTATGAGAGAAAACTTAAGTAACAAGGACAGTTACACCCAAAATCAAAAGCAGAATCTAACTAGAAAATCACCCTTTGGTAACCCATGGTGATTAAAACATGAATTGATGCTAAAATTCTTGGATGAAAGTTTGATGAAAAACATACATTCACATCATCTCAGAAGCACTTACCACAAGATACTGGTTACAAAGGAAAAAACAGTAACTTTACAGTAGAGAAGTCTGACAGACACCATCTACACCAGGTGACCGAAACTAACATCACAAGTAATAGTATACATTACATTACGTGCCTCTTGATAATATGGACAGAGAAGAATACCTCATTTCTATGATATTGCTGCCCCAAATGTATAAGCCAAATCATGAGGAAAATTGGACAAATGCAAACTGACAGGCATTTTACAAAATAACATGCTCATCAGATATATCAAGCTCAGTAAAGATGGAGCAACTAAAGAGACTTAATTTTTTGTTTTACATAAAATATGCCTTTTGGTCTTGGTAAAAATATTCACATAGATGTTATTTATTTAGAATCTAGCAGATTCTATTTCATCATCATGTAATAAAACTACAAAACTATTTCTGTGTTGATCCATGAGAATCTAAGGGTTTTTTTTCCTAGCTGCAGTTTTTTCTTCATTGATACACATTATAAACAGATTAGGGGTTGTCCAACCGTCATGCTAATACTAAACTGTGCTTAGACTGCAATATAAATACCACATCACAACAGTGTCAGAAAAGGAGTCAAGATGCTTCAAAGAAACAGTGGCAGCAAATAGATGCTCTACAAAATCCTCCTTTGATTACATTACTCATGGAGAGTAATTGTAACAAAACAATGTAAACACAGGCTACTCTGCTAGAGACATTTAATATATTAGATGCTACTTATGGCTGTAATTTTAAACAAAGGGGAAAAGATGATCCTACTGTTCATACTAAGAATTGGTTATAAAGTTTTTTGTTTGTGGTAAACATGGGTACTGCACAAACAGAATGCATTCTTTACTGTTTAAGCCACCAGGGAAGTCCTAAACATGGGTACTACACAAACAGTATCAGGTATGGTGCAAAAAGACTTATGAGAGAAAACTTAAGTAACAAGGACAGTTACACCCAAAATCAAAAGCAGAATCTAACTAGAAAATCACCCTTTGGTAACCCATGGTGATTAAAACATGAATTGATGCTAAACTTCTTGGATGAAAGTTTGATGAAAAACATACATTCACATCATCTCAGAAGCACTTACCACAAGATACTGGTTACAAAGGAAAAAACAGTAACTTTACAGTAGAGAAGTCTGACAGACACCATCTACACCAGGTGACCGAAACTAACATCACAAGTAATAGTACACATTACATTATGTGCCTCTTGATAATATGGACAGAGAAGAATACCTCATTTCTATGATATTGCTGCCCCAAATGTATAAGCCAAATCATGAGGAAAATTGGACAAATGCAAACTGACAGGCATTTTACAAAATAACATGCTCATCAGATATATCAAGCTCAGTAAAGATGGAGCAACTGTTCCAGATTAAACAACACTAAAGAGACTTAATATACAAATATAGCATGTGATCTAAGAGTTTCTTTTGCTCTAAACAACATTATCGGGATAACTGTCAAAGTACTAATCAGATTTGTAGATCAAATAATAATACTGTTGAAACGTTAGTTTACTGATTTTGAGTATTATAATCATAAAAAATAATGGCCTGTTTTTAAGAACTACACCTTGAAGTATTCAAAGAAAAAGAACTATCAATCAAGCCTGCAACTTATTCTAAATGATTCAAGAAAAAAATTATGTATCTATATACACATGCAGGTTTATACATTATGTACATGCATGTATGTGTACATATGTGAATATATATATATTACGAATGGTTAGATGAATGGATGGGTATGTTGTGGGTAGTTAGATGATGGGGAAAAGGAAGAAAAGGAGAGAGGGAGGAAGGAAGGGCTGAAAGGAGGAGGTGGGAGGGAGAGAGTGAGAAAGAATATTAAGGCAGAAATGACAAAACATTTTGAGGAATCTGAGGAAGGGTATATGGGTATTTTTTGCATTAGTCTTGGAACTTTCCTCTAGTTATATTATTTCAAAACAAAAAGTAAACTAAAAGGGAAAGTAGAATGTATGTACATAAAGAATGGTTCAAGTTTTATTAAAAGGTAAAATAATTGGGGGCTTCCCTAGTGGTCCAGTGAGTAGAGAGACCACCTTGCAGTGCAAGGGGCACCGGTTCAATCCCTGGACTGGGAAGATCCCACGTGCCGCATAGAGGCTGGACCGGTGTGTCCAATTAGGAGCCAGCACTCTGGAGCGCATGCGCCTAGAGCCAGTGCTCTGCAATGGGAGAGGCCACTGCGATGGGAGGCCCATATATGCCAAAGAATAAAGATGGATGAAAATGAATGGATGGAAAATCAATGAAAAGACGCCAAAAAGTTTTTTAAAAAGAAAAAAAAAACTTAAAATAATAATTGACTAGTAAATACTACGTGACAAACACAGTGCTCACTCAGTGCTATAGAGACTATACTAGAAGAGGGCATGAAATGTTCTTGCCTGTAAACGTACAGAGAGGAAAAAGGATTGATACAATAAAATAACCAGAGAACAGTTCAAAAGAGTAGATATAGCATCAAGTGTTAAAGATTATAGATGTGCATAATTAATTCATAACAACTTTAGGCCACTGTTTTGAGACTGAAGATAATAATAAGCCATATCAAAAGTATACGATCCATTGGCATTTCTATTCTTACAAACACACTTGTAAATAACTTCTAAAGATAGATGTCCATATAACTACACACAAGAATCTAGAAAGTGGATATAGTAAAATATTTACTGCTTCTAAATCTTCTATAATCATTTAGATTTGAAATGCAGGTACTTTTTCCACTCAAAGTAAGATATCCAGAAAATGTTATTATAATAAAATAAAAAACAGAAAAAATATCCTAATGATGAAAGAAAAAAAATTTAAGGGAATAAATACAGAGTGCCAGCACAAACATTAGCTAACTCTTCAGTTAGCGATTGGACATTAATCATTGCCCACTAATCAAATGTCAACAGTCCCAGATGAAGAAAATCTATGAAAAGCCAGCACTTAAATTTTAGCATAAGCAATTTGGTAAATAGAAGGGTATATGGGTATTTTTTGCATTAGTCTTGGAACTTTCCTATAGTTATATTATTTCAAAACAAAAAGTAAACTAAAAGGGAAAGTAGAATGTATGTACATAAAGAATGGTTCAAGTTTTATTAAAAGGTAAAATAATTGGGGGCTTCCCTAGTGGTCCAGTGAGTAGAGAGACCACCTTGCAGTGCAAGGGGCACCGGTTCAATCTCTGGACTGGGAAGATCCCACGTGCCGCATAGAGGCTGGACCGGTGTGTCCAATTAGGAGCCAGCACTCTGGAGCGCATGCGCCTAGAGCCAGTGCTCTGCAATGGGAGAGGCCACTGCGATGGGAGGCCCATATATGCCAAAGAATAAAGATGGATGAAAATGAATGGATGGAAAATCAATGAAAAGATGCCAAAAAGTTTTTTAAAAAGAAAAAAAAAACTTAAAATAATAATTGACTAGTAAATACTACGTGACAAACACAGTGCTCACTCAGTGCTATAGAGACTATACTAGAAGAGGGCATGAAATGTTCTTGCCTGTAAACGTACAGAGAGGAAAAAGGATTGATACAATAAAATAACCAGAGAACAGTTCAAAAGAGTAGATATAGCATCAAGTGTTAAAGATTATAGATGTGCATAATTAATTCATAACAACTTTAGGCCACTGTTTTGAGACTGAAGATAATAATAAGCCATATCAAAAGTATACGATCCATTGGCATTTCTATTCTTACAAACACACTTGTAAATAACTTCTAAAGATAGATGTCCATATAACTACACACAAGAATCTAGAAAGTGGATATAGTAAAATATTTACTGCTTCTAAATCTTCTATAATCATTTAGATTTGAAATGCAGGTACTTTTTCCACTCAAAGTAAGATATCCAGAAAATGTTATTATAATAAAATAAAAAACAGAAAAAATATCCTAATGATGAAAGAAAAAAAATTTAAGGGAATAAATACAGAGTGCCAGCACAAACATTAGCTAACTCTTCAGTTAGCTATGGGAAATTAATCATTGCCCACTAATCAAATGTCAACAGTCCCAGATGAAGAAAATCTATGAAAAGCCTTAACGGAAGCACTGATGGATAAATTTTAGCATAAGCAATTTGGTAAATAGAAGTGGTTAAACAGGAGAATCTGGCGTCTTGCACTTTTGTACACTTTTTCAGAAGTAAACCCAAAAAAGCCATCTTGGGCCTTTGCTGCCCTATTTCCCCAAAGTGGGTTTGATTTTTACCCTGGGCAGAATATTATTTAACTAGTCACTGTACTGCTAAGACAGGTGATGTTCTTAAAAATAAAGTCCACCTTTTAGTTCATCGTTGTATTTACTGATGAAGACACAGTTTAATTTTGTCTCTCCCAGAGTTAAAGCCAGAGGACATCACTTTAGTTATTGAGTAACTCAACACTAATGTAAGCAATGCAAATAAGCCTGCATCAGCAGCAAGAGGCAAACAAGAGCAATTTAAGGTTAATGTACTTCAGATTCCTCATACATGTGGAGTGCCCCAAGGTTTCAAAAGCAATAGAGATAACGAATTTATTTATGACTACTTTGGGAGAATCAGATGTTGAGTTAATTATCAGTTCACCGTTTTTCCTCTTGGCCTAATCTCATTAATTCCATATTTACTTTAATTGGATCTCATTTGAAATTTCTGATTTCATAATGTGTGACTAATAATATTTCCACCATGTCTACTTTGTGCCAGTTTGTTTTGTATTAGGAAATTATACGAACTTGATCTTATTTTACATGGAGAAACACAGTACACATGTCTGATCTTTACATTTCTCTAATGGCAGAATGAAAAGAATCAGCATGGGGCCTGAATACAGGTTATTAACTCTTAGTCATTTTTGCCAACCTAAAAAAATAAAATGTTGTTTAAAAGGCAAGAAGATATGATCAAAGAGGAAAAGACTGGAAGCCTTATAATGACCATATCTCTCAACTACCACTCCACCTTTGGGTCAAAACCTTAAGAAATATTACAGAACCATTAAGATAGTTTCAGGAGGCCTCCAGGGCGAGGGTCTGAGCCTCACCTCCCAGACTCAGCCTAGCAGAGAAGGAGGCCTGAAGGTCTACCTGAGTGCCCTATAGAGAAAGCCACATAGCCTTTAAGAGCACCCCGCACCAAGACTGTGGAGGCAAAAGCATTAGGTTCCAACGAAACTAATGTTATTCCCAATTTGTGCCTTAACCATTTTAACTACATTGACTCTTTCAGGCTCCTGGCATTTCACATCTAAGTCTTAGTATCTTGGAGAACAGACACCAGTAACAGCTACCCCACATTCCCACGGGAAAATAGCACAGACACACCCAGCCATATGCAGTATTTTAAATTGATCAATATTCCTTAATAGAAGATTACCAGCTTAAAAATAAAAGAAGCTTGTAATACTTCTCTGAGTATATCTTGTTTTGTAGCCTTGAATTTTAGAATCATGTTAATGTTCCACATAGTCAAATGTAAAATTAAATCGACAAGGATGGGAGGTGGGGAGGATCCTAAAACTGAACACAAACTAAAATAAATGAACCTAACTATATTTAAAATGAATAACATTACCATATTGAATTTTTAAGAATAGAACTAATCTGAGTAACTTCAGAACATGTAACATGGACTACTCTCAATGTAAAGAAAAAATAAAAGAATCTTGAACTCTTCTTAGCAGGTTTGTTTTTTTTTATAGTCCCAGTGTATAGCAATCCTAAAACTATTTCATATGTATTGCAGGACTTATCCAATGAGCGAATGTATTAAACCAGGCTCCTTACAGTGGAAGAAGGAAGATACAAATGAGAGTAAAACCAAGGAAGAACTGAGGTGGGACTTTCAAGTTGTAACTGAAGTATCAGTATAGACTCGAGACTTAAACCTCTATCTCCATCTTTTTAGCTGCATCTGTGTGAGTCTGTAGGTATACATATTTCCAAGCTCTGTCCACTGTCAAGGTCAAGACAGTCCCCTTTTAGCTCATCAGATATGATCAAAGAGGAAAAGACTGGAAGCCTTATAATGACCATATCTCTCAACTACCACTCCACCTTTGGGTCAAAACCTTAAGAAATATTACAGAACCATTAAGATAGTTTCAGGAGGCCTCCAGGGCGAGGGTCTGAGCCTCACCTCCCAGACTCAGCCTAGCAGAGAAGGAGGCCTGAAGGTCTACCTGAGTGCCCTATAGAGAAAGCCACATAGCCTTTAAGAGCACCCCGCACCAAGACTGTGGAGGCAAAAGCATTAGGTTCCAACGAAACTAATGTTTTTCCCCAAATTTTGTGCCTTAACCATTTTAACTACATTGACTCTTTCAGGCTCCTGGCATTTCACATCTAAGTCTTAGTATCTTGGAGAACAGACACCAGTAACAGCTACCCCACATTCCCACGGGAAAATAGCACAGACACACCCAGCCATATGCAGTATTTTAAATTGATCAATATTCCTTAATAGAAGATTACCAGCTTAAAAATAAAAGAAGCTTGTAATACTTCTCTGAGTATATCTTGTTTTGTAGCCTTGAATTTTAGAATCATGTTAATGTTCCACATAGTCAAATGTAAAATTAAATCGACAAGGATGGGAGGTGGGGAGGATCCTAAAACTGAACACAAACTAAAATAAATGAACCTAACTATATTTAAAATGAATAACATTACCATATTGAATTTTTAAAAATAGAACTAATCTGAGTAACTTCAGAACATGTAACATGGACTACTCTCAATGTAAAGAAAAAATAAAAGAATCTTGAACTCTTCTTAGCAGGTTTGTTTTTTTTATAGTCCCAGTGTATAGCAATCCTAAAACTATTTCATATGCATTGCAGGACTTATCCAATGAGCGAATGTATTAAACCAGGCTCCTTACAGTGGAAGAAGGAAGATACAAATGAGAGTAAAACCAAGGAAGAACTGAGGTGGGACTTTCAAGTTGTAACTGAAGTTATCAGTATAGACTCGAGACTTAAACCTCTATCTCCATCTTTTTAGCTGCATCTGTGTGAGTCTGTAGGTATACATATTTCCAAGCTCTGTCCACTGTCAAGGTCAAGAAGCAGTGATGTTCGAGCACAGCAATAATACATTATAGCTCTCATGAAAAGAACCAGGGCTCCTTGTAGAAACACTCAATTCCTGCTGGAGCAAGGATAGTACAAGATGGACCTGGAACAACTAATTATGCCTAAGAGCAAAAAAAGAGATTTTGAAAAATTAGAAGAGCTTATCAAAAGGATGCAGGAAATCAAGAGTCTTCCTACCAATCCTGGGGATAATTTGAGCATCCAAATACAAGAAGGAGGCACTGATTTATAGCAGAGTGCTGACTAATATGGATAAAACAATGATGTTTCAAAAAATCATGCCTTCAGACATAAGTTAGCAGCAATGGACTCCTACGGATAAGAAAAGCTTGATAAGGAGTAAGATGTTTCTATAGTCTTGGTGTTCCCCATGGATCACTTACTAATTACAAAAGGAAAAATAGTGACTATACAGTGGAGAAAATGGGTAACACTTTAATGATAAAATTTAACATTGCCAATAATAGGCAAAGAAACACCCTGAAGCTCTGGACAGGAGGCCCCATGGAGGACTCACGTTACTCCTGTGGTACTCCAGGCAAACATGTATACCCTAAATCTAAGCACGAGGAAACAATCGGATCAACCCAACCTGGAATTTATTCTGTAAAACAACTGCCTGGATTCTTGAAACGCATCAATTTCTTTTTTTTTTTCTTTTCAAAAGTATCAATTTCTTAAAAGACAAAAAAAATTGTAAAAGACTGAGGTGCCCTTCCAGATGAAAGAAGACAAAAGAGACAAGACCACTAAGTTCAACACGTGATCTGAACTGGCACCTGCACCAGGAAAATGCCCTAAAGCTAATTGTTGGGAAAACTGACTAAATCAGAATATAGACTGATTTATAAAGTTTATAGATAATGGTATTATGTCAATATTAAATTTTGTAAATGTAATAACTGTACTTTGGCTTTATAAGGTAATTATTTATCTTTAAAGTTGCATGCTTTAATATTAAGAGTAAAGGGAGGGCTTCCCCTGGTGGTCCAGTGGGTAAGGACACCACCTTGCAGTGCAAGGGGCACCGGTTCGATCCCTGGCCTGGGAAGATCCCACGTGCCGTGGAGCGGCTGGACTGATGTGTCCAATTACCGAGCCGGAGCTCTGGGGCGCATGTGCCCAGAGCCGGCGCTCTGCGATGACAGAGGCCACCGCGATGGGAAGCCCACAGGAGCCAAAGAACAAAGATGGATGAAAATAGACAAATGAAAGGCCAATAGAAGTGGCTTGCCCATCCCCCTCCCTCCCCACCTCACCCCCCAAAAGATAAATAAATAAAATAAATGTTTAAAAAAAAAAAAAAGAGTAAAGGGAATAATGCTTGAAATCAACTCTCAAGTAATTCAAATAAAAAGCAGTGTCAATATACATCTATAAACTGGGAAGGCTGTTAAGGCAATTGGGTCAATAATACTAAAGATAGGAGAAATCTGTGAGTTATTCTTGCTATTTTTGTATAAGTTTGAAATTATTCCAGAACTAAAGATAAGACTTTATAGTTTGAATTTAAAGTATAGGTATCTACAACTAGTTTTTTAAAACACTTAAAAATGTTTCCATATTATGATTCAGACAAAGTCAAGCCATATCCACAGAATTTGTAGTTCGTGGTAGTGAAAGAAGCACTTTCAATCAAATTATATGTGATTCATCAATGTCTACTTTTATCCTGTGGTACTCCAGGCAAACATGTATACCCTAAATCTAAGCACGAGGAAACAATCGGATCAACCCAACCTGGAATTTATTCTGTAAAACAACTGCCTGGATTCTTGAAACGCATCAATTTCTTTTTTTTCTTTTCAAAAGTATCAATTTCTTAAAAGACAAAAAAAATTGTAAAAGACTGAGGTGCCCTTCCAGATGAAAGAAGACAAAAGAGACAAGACCACTAAGTTCAACACGTGATCTGAACTGGCACCTGCACCAGGAAAATGCCCTAAAGCTAATTGTTGGGAAAACTGACTAAATCAGAATATAGACTGATTTATAAAGTTTATAGATAATGGTATTATGTCAATATTAAATTTTGTAAATGTAATAACTGTACTTTGGCTTTATAAGGTAATTATTTATCTTTAAAGTTGCATGCTTTAATATTAAGAGTAAAGGGAGGGCTTCCCCTGGTGGTCCAGTGGGTAAGGACACCACCTTGCAGTGCAAGGGGCACCGGTTCGATCCCTGGCCTGGGAAGATCCCACGTGCCGTGGAGCGGCTGGACTGATGTGTCCAATTACCGAGCCGGAGCTCTGGGGCGCATGTGCCCAGAGCCGGCGCTCTGCGATGACAGAGGCCACCGCGATGGGAAGCCCACAGGAGCCAAAGAACAAAGATGGATGAAAATAGACAAATGAAAGGCCAATAGAAGTGGCTTGCCCATCCCCCTCCCTCCCCACCTCACCCCCCAAAAGATAAATAAATAAAATAAATGTTTAAAAAAAAAAAAAAGAGTAAAGGGAATAATGCTTGAAATCAACTCTCAAGTAATTCAAATAAAAAGCAGTGTCAATATACATCTATAAACTGGGAAGGCTGTTAAGGCAATTGGGTCAATAATACTAAAGATAGGAGAAATCTGTGAGTTATTCTTGCTATTTTTGTATAAGTTTGAAATTATTCCAGAACTAAAGATAAGACTTTATAGTTTGAATTTAAAGTATAGGTATCTACAACTAGTTTTTTAAAACACTTAAAAATGTTTCCATATTATGATTCAGACAAAGTCAAGCCATATCCACAGAATTTGTAGTTCGTGGTAGTGAAAGAAGCACTTTCAATCAAATTATATGTGATTCATCAATGTCTACTTTTATGCCTCTGTGATTTCCAAAATGATTAACCACTTAGTATTTTAATTTGCTGCAGTAACATATTAAAGCATACTTCAGATAAAACTGGGAAACTGCTCTGAAAGTGGAAAATACCTTACTCAACTTTCTTATCAGTGCTTATAACCGTGAAAGGACCAAATGTTTAAAATTCCTGATACCTCTCTCAAGACTAGTAGAAATAGGCATCTTAATTCATGCTTTGCTTTCAATTAAGCATTTATTAAGAAACAAAATATATTATTTATTAGTGTCCTCTAAAGTTTATAAAATTATGCAAAATTCAAGCTTATAACATTGAACAAGGTCACTTCACAAACTGGGAGTATTATGACATAGGTAATCCATGAAATCATATTCTCCATTTGAAATACCTGCATGGAAAACAGTTTATTGTCATTCAACTGTACTACAAATGAGAATAAAGTAGGAATTAAAGTCATAAATCTGAGAAGCCAAAAAATCTAGTTTTAAAAATAACTTGGGATTAATATCAATAACATAAACCTCAAAAATACTGATTACTGAGCTCAGAATTTCCCAGATTAATGAAAACCTCACTGATCACCACTCATCATTCTAAGGCTCATATTTTCTATACTGAGGAAGTTTGTATTTCCAGGCTTCTCCAGACACAGAGGGCAACCTCCATTCTTTCCATGTGCCCCACATTTTTTTTCTAGTAAATATATTCCACTTATTTCGAAGAAATAGGAAGAGGTTGGGGAAGGGTTGGTATGGAGGTCAAGCCTCATGTGCATCTCCATCACCTCTGAAATCTAAATTCCAGGATTAGAGTATGAGTTCTGGTTTCAAGGTTTACTTGTGAGAGGAAAAGATGGGACACCCACAAACTCACTTCTTCATACAAGAAAGAAAGTCTGTTATACCCAGACAGACTCACATTTGGTAAAAAGACAAATCTGGCAAGTTCATAGACTGGCACCATAACAGGGAAACAGGTCCTCATCAAGCCTGCTACCTCTTAGGAGTGCAATTCTGCAGAATATATTACACTGAAAATGGGCATTGCTACGACTAACTAAATTTACCTCTATATATCTCCCTAGAAGGACACTCCCCAGGTATACAACTACTTACCAAAACACTGTTTGAAATGCAAAAGAACTTAAATGTCTTTCAGCTGGGGAGTTTATTTAGAAAGAGAAGGAACACATGAACAAAGAATACTCTGGAAATTTGGGAGTAGATATGTGAAGATCTAAAAAGATACACATCAAACTCAGAGCAGTGGTTAACTCTGGAGACGATGGAGGGAAACCAGGAATGTAAACTAAAGCTTAAATCTGAGATGTTTTAAAATTTAAGGGAAAATGCATTTATGTATTCCTTAAGTAATTAAAAATTAATTTTCAAAGATTAAAAAAAGAATCAATTTAAACATGTAAATCTGACACAGATCAATTTGACCAGAAAATGATGGAAAACAGTTTATTGTCATTCAACTGTACTACAAATGAGAATAAAGTAGGAATTAAAGTCATAAATCTGAGAAGCCAAAAAATCTAGTTTTAAAAATAACGTGGGATTAATATCAATAACATAAACCTCAAAAATACTGATTACTGAGCTCAGAATTTCCCAGATTAATGAAAACCTCACTGATCACCACTCATCATTCTAAGGCTCATATTTTCTATACTGAGGAAGTTTGTATTTCCAGGCTTCTCCAGACACAGAGGGCAACCTCCATTCTTTCCATGTGCCCCACATTTTTTTTCTAGTAAATATATTCCACTTATTTCGAAGAAATAGGAAGAGGTTGGGGAAGGGTTGGTATGGAGGTCAAGCCTCATGTGCATCTCCATCACCTCTGAAATCTAAATTCCAGGATTAGAGTATGAGTTCTGGTTTCAAGGTTTACTTGTGAGAGGAAAAGATGGGACACCCACAAACTCACTTCTTCATACAAGAAAGAAAGTCTGTTATACCCAGACAGACTCACATTTGGTAAAAAGACTTAAATCTGGCAAGTTCATAGACTGGCACCATAACAGGGAAACAGGTCCTCATCAAGCCTGCTACCTCTTAGGAGTGCAATTCTGCAGAATATATTACACTGAAAATGGGCATTGCTACGACTAACTAAATTTACCTCTATATATCTCCCTAGAAGGACACTCCCCAGGTATACAACTACTTACCAAAACACTGTTTGAAATGCAAAAGAACTTAAATGTCTTTCAGCTGGGGAGTTTATTTAGAAAGAGAAGGAACACATGAACAAAGAATACTCTGGAAATTTGGGAGTAGATATGTGAAGATCTAAAAAGATACACATCAAACTCAGAGCAGTGGTTAACTCTGGAGACGATGGAGGGAAACCAGGAATGTAAACTAAAGCTTAAATCTGAGATGTTTTAAAATTTAAGGGAAAATGCATTTATGTATTCCTTAAGTAATTAAAAATTAATTTTCAAAGATTAAAAAAAGAATCAATTTAAACATGTAAATCTGACACAGATCAATTTGACCAGAAAATGATGGAAACCAAGAAATACTGATACTTAGACTAAGTTTGAACTACTAACATTTTTAATACATTAGAGCAATGGCCCAGAGTCAAAGTCTGAATTTTGATCTTGCTACACATAATGAATCCTAAAGAGAGTTAATTATCTTACTTATCTGTACTTATAATTTTAAAGAAACACATGCTTATGAAGAAAGGGAAGGAAGGAAAAGAAGGAAGGGAGGGAGGAAGGAAGGAAGTTTCCCCAAGTGTTGTCTAATTTTTTTTTTTTTTTTGTCAAGTTTCAATCTTGAAACATGGATAATATTTGAGTGGTGGGGAAAGGAATGTGTGTCACTTAGTCATGTCTGACTCTTTGCAACCCCATGGACTGTAGCCCTCCCAGGCTCCTCTGTCCATGGAATTCTCCAGGAAGAATTGGGAGTGGGTAGCCAGTCCTTTCTCCAGGGAATCTTCCTGACCCAGGGATTGAACTGGGGTCTCCTGCATTGCAGGTAGATCCTTTTCCATCTGAGTCATCAAAAGAATACCAGCAAGAAAGTATCTCAAAAAAAAAACAAAAAAACATTTGGTTTAAAATAAAACAAAACAAGGAGGTAGAGGGATATTCTACAACAGAGACCTTGAGGCTGCCAAACTGTGGAGAGTTGAAAATATCAACTCTTTTTCAATAAAGGATATGGAAATAACACCACAAGTCTAGGGAAATATATTTAGGACATGTAGACAGTTAGGAAGATGAAGAATCCATTTATTTTTAATAATTTCCACTGAAGATGGAAATGCATTAATTTAAGATGGATGCATTAATTTACACCTTTATCTGAACTTAATTAGTAAAACTTAAGGAATGTTTGCTCACATATGTCAAATATTTCCTTAAATTCAAAAGACTAGAAAGAGACAACACAGAGTATCTGTGTTGGTAAATTTGCTATCATCTATAAAATCTGAGAAGTTTATTATTACATTTGTTTCATGAATTAGTTTGTAAATTCTTCTGGTGATTGTTCCCAGAAATTACAACATATACCCCTGATTTCTAAAAGTTTAATGTTAATCCATACATTTCCCCTCTTTTCCAAAGAGAACTTGGAATATTTTAAGTCCATTTAGCCCCTTTCAACTTAAATCCTATTGCTGTTATGCATTTTTAAAAATAATACACATTAAAAAATAATAATAATACACATTATAAAACCTTAACACGATAGTATTACTATTGTTTCATACAGTGTTTGTTTATGCTCATATTTACCCTAGTCTTTCTGCTGTCTTCCCCGCTGGGATCATGTACCTTCTGCCTGAAGAACACTAGAATTAAAACTACAGGTATGGACTTCCCAAAGAGACCGCCTTGCAGTGCAAGAGGCACCAGTTCGATCTCTGGCACTCAGCAAACATTAGCAAATATTATGATTCTATTTTCAATAAAAAAGTAGACCCTTACAAGTTTATAAGTTAGCATCATTATTCTTCACTCTGTTATTACCATAAGAAATCCTTCAGAAAATCAAAGTCATTTACTCATTGGGCTATTTATAAAAATACCCAAAAACTTTAGACAGTATCCCTAAACTCAAATTTTTAGAGTAACTACAAGAAATACTAAAGTCACTGTAAGCTGTGGGCCTAATTATCAGAGATGCATTATTTACCCAATATGAACTTGTCCTGAAAAGAGGGCTCTATAGGTACCAACAGATTATTACACAGCTGCTCTGTAGTCACACATTTCACAAACGAAGAAGAAACTGAAAACATTCACTTAATGGAAGCAGCTTCATTGCGTATGAGGTTGAGCCACATAGGAAGCTGTGCCATATGCTGAGTGCCAAGCAGTCCGTCACAGTGTTTTGTTGTCAAGCTTGTGATCCACTGACTTATTATATGTAGATGTGATAACAGGAAGAAGCTCTATAGTGCTAAAACTCAATGTATGAATCATTCACATTTTATACTTGAAGAGCAGTAAACCCATATCACCCACATTGCCCCACACTTTGTATAACAAGTAGTTAGTCCATCAAATAGCCTGTACCTGACATTCGAGTTGGAGTGCAGCGAAACAAGGACAAAGCACAATGCCCTCAGACCAACGTGCACCCTGTCCTCAATGATCATCTTAAGATATAGCATCATACTCATTTAAGAAATACTTACTGATACCTGGTTTCTGCCAGATACTTTGATAGGAACCAGATACTTAATGGCGAATGAGATAACATGATCCTGGCCTTCCAGAAGTTAGCTAGATAGAAAAGAGAAAGAGAATAAACACATGACTATATTACAGAATAACGAGAACTATGATAGAGGACATACACAGCTACTGGAGGAGAATAACAGGAACAGGATATCAGGAAGTGTCCAAGGAAAGTAACTCCCAAACTGAGACCTGAGAGACGAGTTAAGAGTCAAACAAAGATGAGAAAACAGATCATTCCAGAAACCACATGTGGAGAGACCCAGAATGTAGAGAAATGATATAGGTGTGTGCTGGCCAAGCAGATGCAAAGGCTAAGCTTACTTTGTAGGAAGCCTCTCATAATCATGGCCAGCAGGACTCCCAAGAAAACCAACATCACTCACTATACGGGAAAGAAACCACCAAGCGGAAGAGTCAGGAGCCACAGCCAACAACAGAATAAGCACACACGTTTCATTCTGGAAATAACAGAACAATTTGAAAGATTCTACATGTATTTAAAGTCAATAAAAAGATAAAAGACATTATAAAGACAACATGGCAAGAATAATACAGAAGAAAAAAAACCTGGAAATCGAATTTGTAGAAATGAAAAGTATCATCACTGACATTCAAAACCAATGCAAGATTCCAAATTTTAAAACACTTATTTATGCTTCTTCCTAAAACCAAACTAAAAAGGTAGGGAGTTATTTTAAAAGACATAAACTCACAAAGAGAACAGAAAAGGAGAAAGCATGCAAGAGAAACTTCTTTTAAAAAAGAACCGGAGGGCTTCCCTGGTGGTCCAATGGGTAGGGATACTGCCTTGCAGTACAAGGGGTGCTGGTTCGATCCTGGCCTGGGAAGATCCCACAAGCCGTGCAGCGGCTGGACCAATGTGTTCAATTACCAAGTCAGCGCTCTGGAGCGTGTGTGCCCAGAGCTGGTGCTCTGTGACAACAGAGGCCACTGCAATGGGAGGCCCACATGGGCCAAAGAACAAAGATGGATGAAAATAGGTAAATGAAAGACCAATAGAAGTGGCCCCCCAGACCAACGTGCACCCTGTCCTCAATGATCATCTTAAGATATAGCATCATACTCATTTAAGAAATACTTACTGATACCTGGTTTCTGCCAGATACTTTGATAGGAACCAGATACTTAATGGCGAATGAGATAACATGATCCTGGCCTTCCAGAAGTTAGCTAGATAGAAAAGAGAAAGAGAATAAACACATGACTATATTACAGAATAACGAGAACTATGATAGAGGACATACACAGCTACTGGAGGAGAATAACAGGAACAGGATATCAGGAAGTGTCCAAGGAAAGTAACTCCCAAACTGAGACCTGAGAGACGAGTTAAGAGTCAAACAAAGATGAGAAAACAGATCATTCCAGAAACCACATGTGGAGAGACCCAGAATGTAGAGAAATGATATAGGTGTGTGCTGGCCAAGCAGATGCAAAGGCTAAGCTTACTTTGTAGGAAGCCTCTCATAATCATGGCCAGCAGGACTCCCAAGAAAACCAACATCACTCACTATACGGGAAAGAAACCACCAAGCGGAAGAGTCAGGAGCCACAGCCAACAACAGAATAAGCACACACGTTTCATTCTGGAAATAACAGAACAATTTGAAAGATTCTACATGTATTTAAAGTCAATAAAAAGATAAAAGACATTATAAAGACAACATGGCAAGAATAATACAGAAGAAAAAAAACCTGGAAATCGAATTTGTAGAAATGAAAAGTATCATCACTGACATTCAAAACCAATGCAAGATTCCAAATTTTAAAACACTTATTTATGCTTCTTCCTAAAACCAAACTAAAAAGGTAGGGAGTTATTTTAAAAGACATAAACTCACAAAGAGAACAGAAAAGGAGAAAGCATGCAAGAGAAACTTCTTTTAAAAAAGAACCGGAGGGCTTCCCTGGTGGTCCAATGGGTAGGGATACTGCCTTGCAGTACAAGGGGTGCTGGTTCGATCCCTGGCCTGGGAAGATCCCACAAGCCGTGCAGCGGCTGGACCAATGTGTTCAATTACCAAGTCAGCGCTCTGGAGCGTGTGTGCCCAGAGCTGGTGCTCTGTGACAACAGAGGCCACTGCAATGGGAGGCCCACATGGGCCAAAGAACAAAGATGGATGAAAATAGGTAAATGAAAGACCAATAGAAGTGGCCCGCCTGTCCCCCTCCCTCCCCAACCCACCCCCGTCACCGCCCCCCCCCAAAAAAAGAACCAGAAAGCAAATGATTAAGTGGAAACTGATTTAGAGGCATAGGAAAGTTGAAATCTAAGCCCATCAGGATGGGTGGGAGTGGGAGGAGGCTGAAAAGAAGCAACCAGTTCACATCCAGAAACCTGGAAAGGTTCGGGGCTTGGAGAGGTGGGCTTGGCGAGGTGGGCTTGGCGGGCAGGACTGGGGGGTGGAAGAAGGCAGGAGGGCCAGCTGAAAGCTTGTAGTTTGTACAGGAGTTAGTCCACCAGATCTCTTCTTCCCTCCCAGCAGCCATCAGGAGGTTTACCTTCTGGGAGGCTGCCCAGCTGAGGGGAAGACTGAGGCCCAACAGGAGGTGAAACAACAGTCCGCTCAATCCTAGAACCTTCCCCACTAGGCTCCAGCAACCCTCGATTCAGGCTTAGAGTCATCCATCCCACCCGCAGAAGAGACTCAGGGCTATCTCTCTAGGGAGACTAGCCAACACAAGAGAAGACACCTCTCAGTTCTGACATTTTCTCATCCTTCTGTGAGAAGCTGACCACCAACCTAGCACCACCACTGCATAAGCCCTGTCCCCACACAGAGCTTCCGACCACTTGCCAGAGGCTTACTCTCAAACACAAAGGGAGCCAAAAACGGTAGGGTCATCTGACATTCCATGAAGATCCAAATTAAAAGCTTCTTCCTAAAACCAAACTAAAAAGGTAGGGAGTTATTTTAAAAGACATAAACTCACAAAGAGAACAGAAAAGGAGAAAGCATGCAAGAGAAACTTCTTTTAAAAAAGAACCGGAGGGCTTCCCTGGTGGTCCAATGGGTAGGGATACTGCCTTGCAGTACAAGGGGTGCTGGTTCGATCCCTGGCCTGGGAAGATCCCACAAGCCGTGCAGCGGCTGGACCAATGTGTTCAATTACCAAGTCAGCGCTCTGGAGCGTGTGTGCCCAGAGCTGGTGCTCTGTGACAACAGAGGCCACTGCAATGGGAGGCCCACATGGGCCAAAGAACAAAGATGGATGAAAATAGGTAAATGAAAGACCAATAGAAGTGGCCCGCCTGCCCCCCTCCCTCCCCAACCCACCCCCGTCACCGCCCCCAAAAAGAACCAGAAAGCAAATGATTAAGTGGAAACTGATTTAGAGGCATAGGAAAGTTGAAATCTAAGCCCATCAGGATGGGTGGGAGTGGGAGGAGGCTGAAAAGAAGCAACCAGTTCACATCCAGAAACCTGGAAAGGTTCGGGGCTTGGAGAGGTGGGCTTGGCGAGGTGGGCTTGGCGGGCAGGACTGGGGGGTGGAAGAAGGCAGGAGGGCCAGCTGAAAGCTTGTAGTTTGTACAGGAGTTAGTCCACCAGATCTCTTCTTCCCTCCCAGCAGCCATCAGGAGGTTTACCTTCTGGGAGGCTGCCCAGCTGAGGGGAAGACTGAGGCCCAACAGGAGGTGAAACAACAGTCCGCTCAATCCTAGAACCTTCCCCACTAGGCTCCAGCAACCCTCGATTCAGGCTTAGAGTCATCCATCCCACCCGCAGAAGAGACTCAGGGCTATCTCTCTAGGGAGACTAGCCAACACAAGAGAAGACACCTCTCAGTTCTGACATTTTCTCATCCTTCTGTGAGAAGCTGACCACCAACCTAGCACCACCACTGCATAAGCCCTGTCCCCACACAGAGCTTCCGACCACTTGCCAGAGGCTTACTCTCAAACACAAAGGGAGAGCCAAAAGCTGCCTGACATGTTAAGAAAGCCTTGAATCTAAAAGATAAACACCCTCACACCCGTCAGAATGGCCATCATCCACAAATCGACAGACAATAAATGCTGGAGAGGCTGCAGAGAAAAGGGAACACTCCTGCATTGCTAGTGGGAGTGTAAATTGATACAGCCTCTATGGAAGACAGTCTGGAGATTTCTTAAAAAACTAAAAATAGAAGCACCATATGACCCAGCAATCCCACTCTTAGGCTTATACCCTGACGAGATCAAAACTGAAAGAAGCACCTGTACCCCAATGTTCATTGCAGCTCTCTATACAATAGCTAGAACATGGAAGGAACCTAGATGCCCATCGACGAACGAATGGATCCAAAAGCTCTGGTACATAGATACAACGGAATACTACACAGCTGTAAAGAGAAATGCAGAAGAATCAACCCTAATGAGGTGGCTGGATCTAGAACGTATCATAAAAAGTAAAGTCAGTCAGAAAGAGAAGGATAAATACAGTATATTAACACATATATATGGAATCTAGTAGGATGGTGATGATGGCACATGCAGTGAAGCGACAGAAAGACAGACATGGACAGTGGACATATGGACATTGTGGGGAAGGAACAGTGGGTGAGAGGCGTAAAGGAAGTAGCATGAAGGCCTGTACTATCATAAGTGAAGAAAACAGCTCTAGTCATTGCTCTGTGAGAAAAGGGGATCCTTCAGGGGTGCTGTGTGATGGTCGGGAGGGGAGGGAAGGGGGGGATATACATATGACTAATCTGAGAACATATATATATCTGTAAACAACAAAACTCTGTAATAGTTAAAAGTAAAATAAAGGTTTAAAAAATAAATAAATAAATAAATAAAAAACAAAAGATAAACACTAATACAGATGTGGTGGGGGGGGGATGAGAAATGCTGAGGTAAAGGGACAATGAAGAGGATAGAAGAAAATTTTAAAACAACATAGTATCCTCAGAAAAATAAGAGAAAGTATTGGAATATACTAAAACAAGAACAAGAAGTGATTAAAAAAAAAAGGAGGAAAGAAACATTTAGTAAATATAAAAGAGCATTTCAAAAGATAAAACATGGTAAAGGAAATAAAAATTCAGTGGAAAGTTTGGAAGACAAAATTAAAATGGCTACCAGAAAATAGGAAACATAACAATGATATGGAAAATATGATTCCAATTATAGATTAACCCAGGAGGTCCCAAAACTACCAAAACTGTCTTTGGAAAAGAAAGAGCAGAGTGGAGAGGAAGATATTATCATAGTAACAATGCAAGAAAAATTCCAGAACTGAGACGCACTGGTTTGCAAACTGAAAGGTCCCAAAAAGAGGCAAGAAAAATGAAGAGATTCAAACAAGGCATATTATTGTTAAATTTCAGCATGCAAAGAATAAAGAGAAGTTCCTAAAAGTCTCAGAGAAAATAACAACAAACAACAGAAATAAGTACTTCTACTTTAAAAAAATATATATCCAAACTCAGACCAGAGTTTTTACAGATCAGTGCTCATTAGAGCATCACTTACGAAAAGTAAAGGAAGCAATTCTTTATGTCCAACTATAAGGGAAATAATTAAGGAAAGTTTGTTGTACACAACAATATAAAATCAGGGCCCAAATCTGTATAACGGGGCACAGAAAGTCTTAACCATTAAGCATAAGATTGAGAAAGATCGTTAAATTGGACTTTATTAAATTATGAACTTCTAATTATCAAAAGGCACTGGTAGGAGTATAAAATACAAGTTATAAGGTAGAAGAAAATGTCTGCTATACAAATTTAACAAAGTATTCATATCTGGAATACATATATATAGTTCCTACATATCAGTAGGAAAGACAGACAATTGAAGTTATTTTAAATGGTCAGAAGACCTGAACAGGCACTCCAGAAAAGAAGGTACCCAAAGGTGCAAGAAACCTATGAAAAGGTGCCAGGATCTTCGTACTTTCCTACTGCAGCTGTAGCAGGAAATTATCACCAAGCAACACACATTTATTATCTTATAGTTCTGGAAGCCAGGAGTTCACAATAGGCCTCAGAGGGTGAAAACTGAAATATCCCTAGGGCTGTGTTCTTTCTGGAGGTTCTAGGGGAAAATCTGTTTCTTTGTTTTTGCAAGGCTGCCCATCTTGCTTGCCTAGTGGGCCCCCTGCATTTCAGACAATCTAGGCCTTCTCATGCTACCTCATTACTTGTATCACCACACCTTCCCTAACTCTCCTTCCACCCTCCTGCACTTAAAAGAACCTTTATGGTCACACTGGGCCTGCAGGGATAATCCAAGGCAATCTCTCTATTCTAGAACTCCTAACCTCCTCGATAACATTTCTTTTGTTACATTTTCAAAGGTTCCAGGGATTAGAACACAGACATGAGGGGGAGGGACACTGCTCTAACTACAATGTGGTCAACTTTACTGATCATCAGAGAGAATCAAATTAAAAACACAATGTGCTGTACTAACTACAAGAACAGATAAAACAAAAAGGCACACAATACTAAGTGCTAGCAAGAATGTACAGGAACTAGAATTTTCATACATTGCTGGTACAAAAATTAATATAACCACTTGGGGAAACAGTTTAGTAGCGTACCTATTAAAACTAAACATGTATCCGCCTTGTGATCTAGGTACACACCAAAAGAAAAGCACATTCATCCTCCAAAAGGCCCATTAATAAAGGGAATAATTAAGGAAAGTTTGTTGTACACAACAATATAAAATCAGGGCCCAAATCTGTATAACGGGGCACAGAAAGTCTTAACCATTAAGCATAAGATTGAGAAAGATCGTTAAATTGGACTTTATTAAATTATGAACTTCTAATTATCAAAAGGCACTGGTAGGAGTATAAAATACAAGTTATAAGGTAGAAGAAAATGTCTGCTATACAAATTTAACAAAGTATTCATATCTGGAATACATATATATAGTTCCTACATATCAGTAGGAAAGACAGACAATTGAAGTTATTTTAAATGGTCAGAAGACCTGAACAGGCACTCCAGAAAAGAAGGTACCCAAAGGTGCAAGAAACCTATGAAAAGGTGCCAGGATCTTCGTACTTTCCTACTGCAGCTGTAGCAGGAAATTATCACCAAGCAACACACATTTATTATCTTATAGTTCTGGAAGCCAGGAGTTCACAATAGGCCTCAGAGGGTGAAAACTGAAATATCCCTAGGGCTGTGTTCTTTCTGGAGGTTCTAGGGGAAAATCTGTTTCTTTGTTTTTGCAAGGCTGCCCATCTTGCTTGCCTAGTGGGCCCCCTGCATTTCAGACAATCTAGGCCTTCTCATGCTACCTCATTACTTGTATCACCACACCTTCCCTAACTCTCCTTCCACCCTCCTGCACTTAAAAGAACCTTTATGGTCACACTGGGCCTGCAGGGATAATCCAAGGCAATCTCTCTATTCTAGAACTCCTAACCTCCTCGATAACATTTCTTTTGTTACATTTTCAAAGGTTCCAGGGATTAGAACACAGACATGAGGGGGAGGGACACTGCTCTAACTACAATGTGGTCAACTTTACTGATCATCAGAGAGAATCAAATTAAAAACACAATGTGCTGTACTAACTACAAGAACAGATAAAACAAAAAGGCACACAATACTAAGTGCTAGCAAGAATGTACAGGAACTAGAATTTTCATACATTGCTGGTACAAAAATTAATATAACCACTTGGGGAAACAGTTTAGTAGCGTACCTATTAAAACTAAACATGTATCCGCCTTGTGATCTAGGTACACACCAAAAGAAAAGCACATTCATCCTCCAAAAGGCATGCCCAAGAATGTTCAAAGAAGCATTACTTCTAGTAGCCCCCAACTGGAGAAAACCCAAATATCCAGTAGTGAACACAGTAAATTATATTCACACAATAGAATACCAGACCAATACAATGAAAAAGAATGAACGCATGCATCAACATATGTGACTCTCATAGACTGGGGAACAAGTCAAGCCCCACATGAAAGAGCACATATGTATACTTCAATGTATGTAAAGCTCCCCAAAAAGGAAAACTTACCTTCATGAGAGGGGTCAGATTATCTTCCAGAGGGGATAATGATGAGGAGGTGACAGGTGACATGTTCTGGAAAGCAGTCATGTTACATTTCCTGATGTTAGGGTAGCTGCATGTTGTACTCGCTTTGCTAAACCGCATCAAGTTGAATGGTGATAATCTCTGTGCTTTTTAATATGTGTGCTCTTGAAGTTTAAAATTTATAAAAATGTAGACATATTTGGTGTCAACTAAGGACAATTTTTTTCTTTCTATTTTCAAGTGTTTTAATGAGTCCCTATGGATACAACAAGGGGGGAAGCAACTTGTAAAATAATAGCACAACTGAGATTCTGTGAGATTCCCACCAAAACCAAGTACCGTGTGTAATTTAAACACAGTGCAACTGAAAAACATTGGGCTGCTAGACATGCTGAAAATGATGACCTAGAATGAAGTCATCCTTAAGGTGGGGAAGATATAAATGCTTAGAAGCCTTAGTTACAAATAGAGGATGTTAACGTTTACCTTCAAAACTGTTAATCACATGATACACAAACTGTGAAAGCATTTTGGGTATTATTACAGAATCCCCAGTTCTATTGCCCTTTTTCTTGAAACTTGATTATAAAATTTGTATCCTATTTTTGATATTCTCTTACTTCCTTAGCTTGCAGAAAGCAAACAGAAGGCACTAGCCCGAAAGTCACAATAAAAGGCACAGTATCTTCTGCATAACAAATTTCATTTACTTCAAAAAAGGGAAACAGTTTAGTAGCGTACCTATTAAAACTAAACATGTATCCGCCTTGTGATCTAGGTACACACCAAAAGAAAAGCACATTCATCCTCCAAAAGGCATGCCCAAGAATGTTCAAAGAAGCATTACTTCTAGTAGCCCCCAACTGGAGAAAACCCAAATATCCAGTAGTGAACACAGTAAATTATATTCACACAATAGAATACCAGACCAATACAATGAAAAAGAATGAACGCATGCATCAACATATGTGACTCTCATAGACTGGGGAACAAGTCAAGCCCCACATGAAAGAGCACATATGTATACTTCAATGTATGTAAAGCTCCCCAAAAAGGAAAACTTACCTTCATGAGAGGGGTCAGATTATCTTCCAGAGGGGATAATGATGAGGAGGTGACAGGTGACATGTTCTGGAAAGCAGTCATGTTACATTTCCTGATGTTAGGGTAGCTGCATGTTGTACTCGCTTTGCTAAACCGCATCAAGTTGAATGGTGATAATCTCTGTGCTTTTTAATATGTGTGCTCTTGAAGTTTAAAATTTATAAAAATGTAGACATATTTGGTGTCAACTAAGGACAATTTTTTTCTTTCTATTTTCAAGTGTTTTAATGAGTCCCTATGGATACAACAAGGGGGGAAGCAACTTGTAAAATAATAGCACAACTGAGATTCTGTGAGATTCCCACCAAAACCAAGTACCGTGTGTAATTTAAACACAGTGCAACTGAAAAACATTGGGCTGCTAGACATGCTGAAAATGATGACCTAGAATGAAGTCATCCTTAAGGTGGGGAAGATATAAATGCTTAGAAGCCTTAGTTACAAATAGAGGATGTTAACGTTTACCTTCAAAACTGTTAATCACATGATACACAAACTGTGAAAGCATTTTGGGTATTATTACAGAATCCCCAGTTCTATTGCCCTTTTTCTTGAAACTTGATTATAAAATTTGTATCCTATTTTTGATATTCTCTTACTTCCTTAGCTTGCAGAAAGCAAACAGAAGGCACTAGCCCGAAAGTCACAATAAAAGGCACAGTATCTTCTGCATAACAAACCTTGCATGATGAGTCAGGAAAACTTTCAAGCTACCTTGTGCCAACATGCAGTAACATATTCTCTCTGAACTTAAAAATAAAATTTAAATATAATATCACAAGATAACCTCAAGGATTTTTAAAAAATGAACCTAAAATGTAATAGGGAATGGGGCACAAGGCGGTGAAGGGGAGTGTGCACTGCGTGTTGCAGAGCCTGTGCCCTTCATTTCTTAAATCCCTCTTTCTTTAAATGTAATTGTATCTTCGTTCTCTTTCTCAAAGCAGAAGCTCTGATTTAATCCTCTCTGTCCCAGTGTGTTTTGCATAAAAAAACTAAAGTTTCTTGTAAACTTTCTACACAGTATTCTAAAGGGACTCTTCTGTTCAGAAGCTTCCATTTATCTGTTCTCTGTTAAAGCCCTAAAAACTAAGAGTAAACTCATGCCCAAATTCCCTTAAGCCACTGTGTGTTTCTCAGGAATTAATCCACGTGATCCCCAATCTCCACACTGGCAGTAGGTTTCGTATTTGCCACTTAAAATGCTCTGTAGCATTCTGCTCTCTGCTTAGGCAAACTCTAGAATTACTGGGACACTTTGCACATATTAAAGTGAAACTTTCTTAACCTATAAATTATATATATATAAAAAAATATAACCGGCTTCAAAATTAGGGCAAGCAATAATAGCTCAGATCTGTAATCTAAGTATTACTATAAAGTAGTACTCCTAAATAAAATTTCTATAATTTGGTTATGAATAAACAACATTAAAACAAGATACCAATAGAAATAAGAACTGTTTAACATCCTTCCGCATATACTTCAAGGGTTTTATCCCCCATAAGTTCACACATTTCAAGGACAAATAATGCATCATAAAATCAATCATGCCAGTTAGTATAGGTTTGCTTAGGGCCTAAATAAAACAAAGGGCCTGAAATAATTTACTAAGCTCCATTTCCTTTATCATTTCTATTGCTACATTAGCCTTAAATGAGAATTAAGATCATTTCATTATGTGGGCTTCAGACATACATGGTATTTTCTGCATAGCATAGTGACAAACAAGGTTATGGCAGAAATCTATAGAGTTAACACTTTTGTTTTCTGTTATTTCATAAATATTTGTTTAGTTCCTATAGCAGGACTTTTGGAACCCCTTCAAAAAGGCTAACCTAATTTTTTATTGAGTTTTGACATCTCATTATTAACTTCCATTGTTCTGAATTTCTGGAAGCTTGCCTTGTTATATTTTCCAGCCACCTACTTTCATTTGCTACCACTGAAATACCAGGCTAAAAGACCCTTACCCTTATTACCCAGGAAGCACACTTGGTAGGAAAAGAAGGGTGTCCTTTGCTAGATGTGCTTCTTTTGTGCTTAGGGAAGGTGAAGTGGCCTGCTCTGAATATGGAAGGACCTCAGACCCTCAGGTCACTATACAGGATGGTCTAATTACAAAAACATTTTGTCCACCAATATGGCAGGCACGTTTGGTGAAGTTCTAAAATTATTATCATTTGTACTTTACACATATTCACTGAAATGCTGCATTTCTCCTTGACATATTTTTTTAAAATCACTGTTAAAAAGCCTGCACTAGTTAAAATTCCTAAGAATGCTTTAGGGAAAAGGTCAAGGCCATGTGTTGACTCTGAATGAGCACAGGCTATGGAAAATGCACACTGCCCATACTGCAGTCTCTCTGGTCTGCATACAGGGCAGGAGACGACTTAGACATCCAATAACTGACAGCCTGTAATCACTCGGGATGTTTTCATCCCAACGGGATTGCCTGCTTGATACGGCACTTCAGGGTGATCACCCATGGCAAGCTACTGCTCAATACTTTCACTGAAATACTTTATTTCTGCAAATATGATTTCCATTTTTCTGTGACACCAGAAGGAAAAAACAAAGCCGCTGAATTAGCTTCCAATATTTGAGAGAGATTTGCAGGAAACTAGGTCACATATGGAATTAAGTATACCTATAAACATATAATAATTTTCCATCTTTAATATAAAATAAAAATATTATCACTTAAAAAGAAAATCTGCTCTAGCTAAAAGAAAACCCCCAAACCCTGAATTATATGAAATTTGACTCTATAATTTGATCTTTTCAGTGGGACAGAGTATAATGATTAATAAACAACAAAAAAAACCCCACACAAACCTTTTTCCTTTATTTTGTGCTAAAACATTTAAATAGCATGTTGTCTGAATCTTGAAATAATAAATCACTACAAAACCAGATAAAATCACAAGCCCAGACTTAGGAAAACAGTAAGGGGATTTTTAAACCTCTGATTTGTGGCTCCAATGAAGCAGATCCGCCTCTTGGTTAAGGATGCTTTGGAAGGAAGAGACACAGCCAGTGGTCAACTGGTCTTTTTGTTTGGTATTCCCCAATGAAACAGATGGCATCTTGGCTTCTCAATCTTCAAGAACAGGTGCCTACGAGCAAGATGACTCTTCAATTGTCCAGGGCTCATGAAGTGTTTTGCCCAAGACAATGGGAATATAGCCCTAATTAGGCTCCACTTTCCTGTTGCCCCCACATTTGATTCTTACACCTTATTCCAGCAATCTGAATTCTGCTCCCACATGACTGGAATGAAAATGCTCTTCCCGGGACCCCTTCTGAGCCTCAATCCAGACCCATCGCTTTGCTGGGCTCCACAGTGGAGGCCTCCGGCAGCCCTGGCCACCCAGCCTACCGGAACAGAGAGACAGGTGTCTGCTGCCCTCCTTGCCTTCTGTGTCCCTTTCGTTCTTCAGCTCTTCTTGTCGCTCTGCCCCTTCTCAGGTCACTTTGTGCTCCAGAATTCAAAGGTAAGGGTGAGTCCCAGGCTTCTCTCTTAAGCTCTCATCCTTCTCACGCCTCACGCTCACCTTCAATCGCACACATACGATGATCACCATGACAGTCTTTGGCAGACATCCAATCAATACCTGGGAGAAGACTCTCTCATCTTTCAGCAGCCACCCATAAAAGAGACTAATCTGGATCTCCGTCCAATTACCCTCTGTGACCACCATGTCTCCCTAATGAATGGCTTAGAAACTACAACCCCCATGAACGGGTTGGAATCCATGACTCTATAGTTTAACATATTCCACAATGGGATCATTTCAAGTAATTGTGGATTTGTCTCTCCCTTGTGGTTTACAGTTTTCACATAATTATAAAAGGATGACTTTGAAGTCAGAGGGTTCAAACCTGGGGTCTGTCAAAAGTATTAGTTATGTAACTATACCTTCAGGATTACAGAGGGAAATGTATACATGTAAAATATTTTTAAGTATCCATACATATTTTTAAAAACCTACTCAGGGCCTAGTTAGATCTGTTTCTCTGGAGCTTTTGTTCCACTTCTTTTAAATTCATTCTGTAAATCTCCTTACATGCTTTATTTAACTGGTTTCTCCTAATAACCCATCAACAGATCTAGAGGAAGAAGTTGAGTCTGGCTAGGTAAAAACTAGGAATCAGATTCAAACCTAGGTCTGCGGGTTCTGGAGTCTTAGGTATTTCCATCACAGAGAATGTCTCCAGGATGCTGGGTGGGTGGGGCAAAGAGACACGCAAATGAAAGTCACAGTATAAGGTGAGAAGTGCCGTGCAAGGGGTATGGAAAAAATGCTGTGGGGGGTCTGGTCCACGGCACGTGGGATCTTCCCAGGCCAGGGATTGAACGGGTGCCTCCTGCACTGCATGGCAGACTCTTCACCCAATGGATCACTAGGGAAGCCCCCGTAAGTTTTTTATATCACTATATATACATGGGTTTTTTCATTTTATTCAATGGATTATTATGAATGCTCAAATTATCTCAGATGTGACCTGTGGAGGTTACTTTGATCTGGCTCTTGTATCATTTTAACAACTTCCCTTGCTCTTTGAACACTACTATACTTTCTATTTCAGTCATCTTGCATTTTCCCTGCCCCAGGCCTGGAATCTGTTCTTGTAATAAGGAGTTCTAATTCTTTGTTGTGGAGAATGGTATTTAGAAACAAGTTCTAGGGCTTCCCTGGTGGTCCAGTGGAACAACAGAGGCCACTGCAAAGGGAGGCCCACATGGGCCAAAGAACAAAGATGAATGAAAATAGATAAATGAAAGACCAATAGAAGTGGCCTGCCCACCTCCTCCCCCCGCAACCTGTCCCCTCCCCCCCAAAAAAAAGAATCAAAGAAACAAGTTCTGGACATTAGGCATGTGCCTCCTAGTGATATGTCACTCACTGCTTGTCAGTCATCTCAATGGACAGAGCAAGGAAAGTCAGTGTGAATGCGTGTGTGTGTGTGTGTGTGTGCACATGCATGTGCATGCATGTATATACACATATATATTTCAGTGGGGCATGTCTTTAAAATATAGACTTTCAGGATTCATAGCTGGACCTAATGAATCAGAATCTTAAGAAATAGGCTCATAAAACAGTATTTTTTTTTAAGCTTAGCCAGGTTTATAAACAGAGGATTGACTCCAAGAGTGATGGAAAAGGCAGGAAGACAAGTTAAGAAGCCACTATGACTGTCCTGACATAGGCTGAGCCATGTGTGAAGTAGCAGGGGTGTGAACCAGGGCAGAAGCAGCAGAACAGAGAGGGTGTGACCAACTGGACTTGGGGCTGACGGACAATGGAGATGAAGGAGGAGGGAGTAACAGGTCCTCGAGTCTTCCTGCCTGGAGAGCTGTTATCCCCATGGCCTGTTAGCACTGCCATTTACACAGTCAGCACTGAATACGGGCTTATTTCATTGAACACCTTCCCACTTTCCTCCTGTAGTTTATATAAAAATTCAAGTGACATTCTGGGAAGAAAATAATTATGAAGCCTTCTAGAATTCATATCTCCTCCATTCTATGTTATCATATGGACTAAAAATTGAGTATTATTCAAGGCAAGAAGGATGACTTATGAATTCACTGTCAGCTGGCCAGGTTCCCACATCGATAAACATGGCCTGGCCAAAGTGACTGCATTCACGTCTCCTGGGCAGAATAACAGATCTGGAAAGTCTTTTTACCAAGAAGCAATGTCTGTAAGAATATCTCTCATTGTTAAACGAAGAGCTAGAGTTTCTCAGAGAGAAGTCATTAAGCTGAGATGACTGCTTACTACCAGTGTAGCATAAAAGTCACTGGAGCATGAGCAAAATATATAAAAGAGATGAAAGAAGAAAAGTGAAGTTAAAAGGAAATGACCTTTGGAATTCTAACTGCTACAACGGAAAGTTTAAACCAGAGATGAAAGTACAACCCAGAGGAAAATAACCATCCCCAGTGTTTCTGCAGTAAAAGCAATTCGTCAACTATCTTCTCATTGCTAAATCCACAGGGCCCTTTCCTAGACATGGCTTGTTGTACTCTAATGATACTGTGAGGGTCTCCTTGACACTGTCTGCTCTTGGCCTCCAGGCACTCTGCTTTCTTCTTGCCCCGGTGACTATTCTCATTCACAAGCATCTTTCTTTGCTGATCACCTGAATGTTGCTCTTCCTCAGAATCCTAAGCCTGGCCTCTTCGTCCTCCATGTGCTCTCTGCGTTAACTCCTGATACTCTCACATGCTCCCTGCAGCTCACAAGGCTCTCTCCTGAGAAAGGGAAAGTGTCAGTTGCTCGGTCACGTCCAACACTTTGGAATCTCATGGACTGCAGCCTGTCAAGCTGCTTGTCCTGAGCAAGAGACCCACATAAATGTGTAATCACCTCTTGGATGTTACACAAACACCTCAATCTAAATACATTCCAAGCTGAGTTCATCACTCCCTGGCCTTGAACCTGGTCCTCATTCTGCTTCAGTGAATGATAACCACCATCCTACCCGTTGATTTTTAACTTACACCTTCCTTCTCCTCCATCACCTACATCCAATCAATCAGCAGGAATCCAGTATTTCCAGAATATAGTCACTGCTTTCCTTGTATGCTATCATAACGATCTCACATCTAGATTACATTAAGTGCCTCCAGACTGTCTTTCCAACAATTCATTGTTCACACTGTAGCCAGAGTGATCAGAACAGAGCCTAAATCTAATGATGATCCTTTCTCCAGGAAACCTTCTCTGACCACCATGCGCTCCCATGTACGGGTTAGTTATATATGTGCTGGGCTAACTACCATAGACCTGAACACACATATCCAGCTACTCACTTTTTTATGAATATTGCACTCATGATCATAAGTTCCTTAAGAAAAGATGCATGTTATTCACCATTGGGTCCCCTGTGTCTGGTACAGTATATGACATATTTGCTGTTGTTGTTTAATTGCTAAGTTGTATCCAACTCTTTTTAAACCCCATGGGCTGCAGCCCACCAGTCTCCTCTATCCATGGGATTTCCTAGGCAAGAATACTGGAATGGGGTGGCATTTCCTTCTCCAGGGTTCTTTCTGATCCAGGGATTGAACCCATGTCTCCTTCATTGTCAGGTGGATTCTTTACCACTGAGCCACCTGGGATGCCCATTTCTGCTTGTTACTCTAATGCTGGGGGCCCTCCCCCCAGGCACTCTGCTTTCTTCTTGCCCCGGTGACTATTCTCATTCACAAGCATCTTTCTTTGCTGATCACCTGAATGTTGCTCTTCCTCAGAATCCTAAGCCTGGCCTCTTCGTCCTCCATGTGCTCTCTGCGTTAACTCCTGATACTCTCACATGCTCCCTGCAGCTCACAAGGCTCTCTCCTGAGAAAGGGAAAGTGTCAGTTGCTCGGTCACGTCCAACACTTTGGAATCTCATGGACTGCAGCCTGTCAAGCTGCTTGTCCTGAGCAAGAGACCCACATAAATGTGTAATCACCTCTTGGATGTTACACAAACACCTCAATCTAAATACATTCCAAGCTGAGTTCATCACTCCCTGGCCTTGAACCTGGTCCTCATTCTGCTTCAGTGAATGATAACCACCATCCTACCCGTTGATTTTTAACTTACACCTTCCTTCTCCTCCATCACCTACATCCAATCAATCAGCAGGAATCCAGTATTTCCAGAATATAGTCACTGCTTTCCTTGTATGCTATCATAACGATCTCACATCTAGATTACATTAAGTGCCTCCAGACTGTCTTTCCAACAATTCATTGTTCACACTGTAGCCAGAGTGATCAGAACAGAGCCTAAATCTAATGATGATCCTTTCTCCAGGAAACCTTCTCTGACCACCATGCGCTCCCATGTACGGGTTAGTTATATATGTGCTGGGCTAACTACCATAGACCTGAACACACATATCCAGCTACTCACTTTTTTATGAATATTGCACTCATGATCATAAGTTCCTTAAGAAAAGATGCATGTTATTCACCATTGGGTCCCCTGTGTCTGGTACAGTATATGACATATTTGCTGTTGTTGTTTAATTGCTAAGTTGTATCCAACTCTTTTTAAACCCCATGGGCTGCAGCCCACCAGTCTCCTCTATCCATGGGATTTCCTAGGCAAGAATACTGGAATGGGGTGGCATTTCCTTCTCCAGGGTTCTTTCTGATCCAGGGATTGAACCCATGTCTCCTTCATTGTCAGGTGGATTCTTTACCACTGAGCCACCTGGGATGCCCATTTGACATATAGTAGATGCTTAAGAAATACTTGTAAGTCAGGGCTTCCTTGGTGGTCCAGTGGGTAAGGACACCGGTGCAAGGGGCGCCGGTTAAATCCCTGGCCTGGGAAGATCGCACATGCCATGGAGCAGCTGGACTGATGTGTCCAACAACTGAGCTGGAGTTCTGGAGTGCATGCGCCCAGAGCCGGTGCTCTGCAGCGAGAGAGGCCACAGCGCTGGGAGGCCCACCTGGGCCAAAGAACAAAGATGGAAATAAATGAAAGACCAATAGGAGTAGCCAAAAAAAAAAAAGGAAGAAAAAAAAAGAAATACTTGTAAGTCATTTTTGTTCCTCTAATCTAGGGATTCTAGGAGTCCATGTATTCCTTAATAAAATTCAGGAGGTTTTATATGTTTAGATGGACTAAACTTTACTAAAAACATTTATTTTTCCCTAACTTACAACAGGCTTTAGTATTTCCTATCATTCAGAATGTAAGCAACAAACTATAGTAGTACCTGTGACCTTGAGGTCAATAAAATCACAGATATTTTCATATTATATTACAGTTGTTACAGATTTTTCAAACATCATATATATTCATCACTTCTTTGAATTCACAATAATTATTAAAAGTGAGAACTTTTAAATTGTATGTTAATAAAGAAGTGCATATAATACATCACAACATATCATTTTTACCACTGTACTTCAAAATAATTAATTTTCTTTCTTTGATTTATAGTGGAGTATAAACTGGAAAAAATTTTCATTTTCTTCACTTATGATTATGTATATTGCACTCATGATCATAAGTTCCTTAAGAAAAGATGCATGTTATTCACCATTGGGTCCCCTGTGTCTGGTACAGTATATGACATATTTGCTGTTGTTGTTTAATTGCTAAGTTGTATCCAACTCTTTTTAAACCCCATGGGCTGCAGCCCACCAGTCTCCTCTATCCATGGGATTTCCTAGGCAAGAATACTGGAATGGGGTGGCATTTCCTTCTCCAGGGTTCTTTCTGATCCAGGGATTGAACCCATGTCTCCTTCATTGTCAGGTGGATTCTTTACCACTGAGCCACCTGGGATGCCCATTTGACATATAGTAGATGCTTAAGAAATACTTGTAAGTCAGGGCTTCCTTGGTGGTCCAGTGGGTAAGGACACCGGTGCAAGGGGCGCCGGTTAAATCCCTGGCCTGGGAAGATCGCACATGCCATGGAGCAGCTGGACTGATGTGTCCAACAACTGAGCTGGAGTTCTGGAGTGCATGCGCCCAGAGCCGGTGCTCTGCAGCGAGAGAGGCCACAGCGCTGGGAGGCCCACCTGGGCCAAAGAACAAAGATGGAAATAAATGAAAGACCAATAGGAGTAGCAAAAAAAAAAAAAGGAAGAAAAAAAAAGAAATACTTGTAAGTCCTTGTTGTTCCTCTAAGCGAGGGATTCTAGGAGTCCATGTATTCCTTAATAAAATTCAGGAGGTTTTATATGTTTAGATGGACTAAACTTTACTAAAAACATTTATTTTTCCCTAACTTACAACAGGCTTTAGTATTTCCTATCATTCAGAATGTAAGCAACAAACTATAGTAGTACCTGTGACCTTGAGGTCAATAAAATCACAGATATTTTCATATTATATTACAGTTGTTACAGATTTTTCAAACATCATATATATTCATCACTTCTTTGAATTCACAATAATTATTAAAAGTGAGAACTTTTAAATTGTATGTTAATAAAGAAGTGCATATAATACATCACAACATATCATTTTTACCACTGTACTTCAAAATAATTAATTTTCTTTCTTTGATTTATAGTGGGAGTATAAACTGATTCATCCACTTTGGAAAAGTATATGGCAGTGCCCAGAAAAACTGACCATATGAGCACCCCATGTCCCAGAAATATCACTGCAGGTAGAACTGCATTTATATATTTACCTGTAATAGAATGTTACTGGTAGTCAAAAGAAACTAGAAGCCACCTAAATGTCCATCTACAATACAGTGGATAAATTATCGTACTTCTATACAATGGAAAATATGAAACTGAGACTAAACATGTAGAAGCACAGACAAATCTTATAATGTTGATTGAAAGTAGCCAGATGCAAAGGCTCCATTTCTTAGTATTTTTATATGAGGGTTACAGGTGCATCTGGATTGTGAGAATTGATCCAGCTATACACTATGATATGTATACTTTTCTGTATCTAGATTATACTTTGGTAACATAAACCTACTAGTTTGAGATGGATCCATAAGCTTCACAGTCTGTCAAAAGCAACCCCCTCATCCTGCCACAAAAAAAAAAAAAAAAAAATCCTATTCTAAGCGGAAAATACAAGGAGGTTATCTCAAAACAAACAAAAGTAAACATATACAAGTCATTCATCTAATCATTCAACAAATATTTATTAAGATCTTCCACATACAAGGCATCATTTTGGGCACTATAGACAGGATAGTGAACAAAAGTTCTGCTCAGCTAGGGCTCGCAAGCTAGTGACGGCGTTGACAAGCAAAGCAGAAAAGAGCTAAGGGGAAATATAAAACATGGATGGATAATAAGACGTGTGTCAGGGAGGAGTCTGAATTTTTTTTTTTTTTTTTTTTTTGCCACTTCTATTGGTCTTTCATTTATTGATTTTTGACCTTTGGCCTGTGTGGGCCTCCCATTGCAGTGGCCTCTCTCGTTGCAGAGCACTGGCTCTGGGGCACATGCACTGCACAGCTCCGGCTCGGTAGTTGGACAAATTGGTCCAGCCTGAATTTTTTTTTTTTTTGCGGGGGTTGGGGGCGGGGCAGGGAAGGCGAACTGGGGGGGGGGGGGGGCTAGCAGGCCACTTCTATTGGTCTTTCATTTATCTATTTTCATCCATCTTTGTTCTTTGTTTTCATCCATCTTTCTTTGGCCCGTGTAGGCCTCCCATCACAGTGGCCTCTCTTGTCGCAGAGCGCCAGCTCTGTGCGCATGCGCTCCAGAGCTCCAGCTAGGTAATTGGACACGTCGGTCCAGCTGCTCTACAGCACGTGGGATCTTCCCAGGCCAGGGATCGAACCGGCATCCCTTGCACTGCAAGGCGGTGTCCTTATCCACTGAACCACCAGGGAAGCCCCAGCCTGAATTTTAAATAAAGTAGTCAAGGGAGGGCTCACTGAGATGACGACCTTGAGCAAGGACCTAACAGTCGGAAGCCAAGTCATGTGACATCTAGGAGGAGGAGGAGCCAGACAGAGGAAAGTGCAAAGGCCCTGGGGCAGCCAAGTGCCTGGGCATTCAAGAAGCAGCTAAAAGGCCAGTGTGGCTGGAACGGAGCAAGGGATGGGGAGAAAATAGATCCCAGAGGTAACAGGAGGCCAAATCCCCAAAGAGGCTTAGAGGCCATTATAAGGAGGCCTATGCTTGTTCTGACAATTCTGAGCAAGACTTTACATGACTTGACTTACACTTCAACCAGATCAACTGGCTGCTGTGTTGAGAATAAAGTAGGAAGGCAGGGATGGAGGCAGGGAGGAAGCAGCGGGGAAGAGGAGAGAACAGACACCATGAGAAACACAAACACTAGACAATAGACAGCGTCTTTTAGATGGTAAAGCAGTAGGTAACAGGAGGGGAAAAAGCAGAAAAGAGCTAAGGGAAATATAAAACATGGGTGGATAATAAGGCGTGTGTCAGGGAGGAGTCTGAATTTTTTTTTTTTTTTTTTTTTTTGCCACTTCTATTGGTCTTTCATTTATTGATTTTTGACCTTTGGCCTGTGTGGGCCTCCCATTGCAGTGGCCTCTCTCGTTGCAGAGCACTGGCTCTGGGGCACATGCACTGCACAGCTCCGGCTCGGTAGTTGGACAAATTGGTCCAGCCTGAATTTTTTTTTTTTTTGCGGGGGTTGGGGGCGGGGCAGGGAAGGCGAACTGGGGAGGGAGGGGGCGGGCGGGCCACTTCTATTGGTCTTTCATTTATCTATTTTCATCCATCTTTGTTCTTTGTTTTCATCCATCTTTCTTTGGCCCGTGTAGGCCTCCCATCACAGTGGCCTCTCTTGTCGCAGAGCGCCAGCTCTGTGCGCATGCGCTCCAGAGCTCCAGCTAGGTAATTGGACACGTCGGTCCAGCCGCTCCACAGCACGTGGGATCTTCCCAGGCCAGGGATCGAACCGGCATCCCTTGCACTGCAAGGCGGTGTCCTTATCCACTGAACCACCAGGGAAGCCCCAGCCTGAATTTTAAATAAAGTAGTCAAGGGAGGGCTCACTGAGATGACGACCTTGAGCAAGGACCTAACAGTCGGAAGCCAAGTCATGTGACATCTAGGAGGAGGAGGAGCCAGACAGAGGAAAGTGCAAAGGCCCTGGGGCAGCCAAGTGCCTGGGCATTCAAGAAGCAGCTAAAAGGCCAGTGTGGCTGGAACGGAGCAAGGGATGGGGAGAAAATAGATCCCAGAGGTAACAGGAGGCCAAATCCCCAAAGAGGCTTAGAGGCCATTATAAGGAGGCCTATGCTTGTTCTGACAATTCTGAGCAAGACTTTACATGACTTGACTTACACTTCAACCAGATCAACTGGCTGCTGTGTTGAGAATAAAGTAGGAAGGCAGGGATGGAGGCAGGGAGGAAGCAGCGGGGAAGAGGAGAGAACAGACACCATGAGAAACACAAACACAGATATCCAGACCCACACATAGACAGCGTCTTTTAGATGGTAAAGCTCACTAAATGACCCAGAGTTCATTCATACAACCTTCCCACTCATCACCAAGGCGGAGGGTCAACAGGGACACACCAGTACCTGTGCCAGGTAAAGCATGGAAATAGTTCTCCACCAGGTGGTAGGAACTGCTGCCCCAAGCCTCACCTCCCTCACCGGAGTGGCCTGAGCCAGCTCCAGGAAGCCTCCTGCGCGTGTCATCAGGCCACCTATCTCTCTGGGGCCTGCCAGCATCAGACCTTATTCCCAGAAGCTCCTCTCTCCTTCCAACTCTGCCACCAGACCCAGCAGGAGAGTGAACACTCTTAGCAGCTGCACTGGTGCCCCAGCAGGCAGATGCACGCCTAGGCTGTGGTCACCTGCCAAAGGCCAGAATTTCCCAGGGACATCCTCCAAGGCCTCTTTCGGGAACTGAAAATTCCATGATGTGTTGAGTCATCAGAATTTTGTTTTTAAAATTTAATATCCTGGTGCTGGGACCAGTGGATATCCGCATGCAAAAGAAAGCAGCTCAACCCTCTATCTCACACTATATATAAAAATTAACTCAAGATGGATTATCTACCTAAGTGACAAAGCTCTAACTATACAACTCTTAGAAGAAAACATAGAAAAAAACCCTTCATGACCTTGGGTTAGGTGATGGTTTCTTAAGTATAACAGTACAAGCTTAAGTGACAGAAGAAAAAGATAAGCAAATTGGACATCATCAAAGGTTTCAACTTTTGTGCGTAGAAGAACACCACCAAAGACGTGAAAAGCCAACTTACTGAATGGCAGAAAATACTTCCAAATAACATACTGGAGCTATATTAAGAATATATAAAGAACATTTAGAACAATAAAAACAAATAAGCCAACTAAAATGGGCATAGAATTGATATCTTCTGCAAAGAAGATATACAAATAGTCAGAAAATTTATGAAAAGGTAATCAATATAAATCAGGGTTTTTAAAACATTACTAGTCTTACCTACAGGATGGCTATAATCAGAAAGAGTAACACTGTGCTAAGCAGAAGTGGAATTCTATACAACAAGGCGAGAAACGGCCTGGTAAATAAAGTAGGAAGGCAGGGATGGAGGCAGGGAGGAAGCAGCGGGGAAGAGGAGAGAACAGACACCATGAGAAACACAAACACAGATATCCAGACCCACACATAGACAGCGTCTTTTAGATGGTAAAGCTCACTAAATGACCCAGAGTTCATTCATACAACCTTCCCACTCATCACCAAGGCGGAGGGTCAACAGGGACACACCAGTACCTGTGCCAGGTAAAGCATGGAAATAGTTCTCCACCAGGTGGTAGGAACTGCTGCCCCAAGCCTCACCTCCCTCACCGGAGTGGCCTGAGCCAGCTCCAGGAAGCCTCCTGCGCGTGTCATCAGGCCACCTATCTCTCTGGGGCCTGCCAGCATCAGACCTTATTCCCAGAAGCTCCTCTCTCCTTCCAACTCTGCCACCAGACCCAGCAGGAGAGTGAACACTCTTAGCAGCTGCACTGGTGCCCCAGCAGGCAGATGCACGCCTAGGCTGTGGTCACCTGCCAAAGGCCAGAATTTCCCAGGGACATCCTCCAAGGCCTCTTTCGGGAACTGAAAATTCCATGATGTGTTGAGTCATCAGAATTTTGTTTTTAAAATTTAATATCCTGGTGCTGGGACCAGTGGATATCCGCATGCAAAAGAAAGCAGCTCAACCCTCTATCTCACACTATATATAAAAATTAACTCAAGATGGATTATCTACCTAAGTGACAAAGCTCTAACTATACAACTCTTAGAAGAAAACATAGAAAAAAACCTTCATGACCTTGGGTTAGGTGATGGTTTCTTAAGTATAACAGTACAAGCTTAAGTGACAGAAGAAAAAGATAAGCAAATTGGACATCATCAAAGGTTTCAACTTTTGTGCGTAGAAGAACACCACCAAAGACGTGAAAAGCCAACTTACTGAATGGCAGAAAATACTTCCAAATAACATACTGGAGCTATATTAAGAATATATAAAGAACATTTAGAACAATAAAAACAAATAAGCCAACTAAAATGGGCATAGAATTGATATCTTCTGCAAAGAAGATATACAAATAGTCAGAAAATTTATGAAAAGGTAATCAATATAAATCAGTTTTTAAGGAATGTAAATTAAAATCACAATGAGATACTACGTCTTACCTACAGGATGGCTATAATCAGAAAGAGTAACACGTGCTGGCAAGGCTATAGCAGAAGTGGAATTCTCATACACAGCTGGTGGAATTGTCTGGAAGACAGTTTGGCAGTATACCAAAAAGTTAAACAGAGAGTTACTACATGACACAGCAGTTCCTCTCCCAGGTGGAATATGCTTGAGAGGCCAGAAAACATACGTCTACACAAAGGCTGTGGACACACTCTTCCACTGCCACAGACACGCTAGCCATCTGCTTAACATGTTCCAGCCACTTCCTGCTTGGTTCTTTCTGAGAACGAAGGACTCTGGGTTAGGTGCCAACTTAAGGATAGAATTGATTCTGTTCATTTAAGAATTTAATAAATGTGCCATATGAGCGCAAGTCGCTCATCTCTGTCTGACTCTTTGCGACCCATGGATGGAGCCATGGAATTCTCCAGGCAAGAATGTGGGAGTGGGTGTCCTTTCAGGGATCAAACCAAATCCTGCATTGCAGGCAGATTCTTTTACCAGCTAAGCTAGAGAAGTCCTTGGAGTTATATATATTTAGTAATAATATATATAATTACTAAAAATCTATTTCACAAGCTAGCAATATCTTTTGGGTAAAACACACACACACGCACACACGCACACACACACACACACAGAGGTCTATTGAGCTCTGAAACATACCAGTGAGGTCTTGACCATCTTGCTGCATCTCGACCAGCAGCACTGGCATCAACCAATGGGCGCTGGTTAGAAATGCAGGATGTCAGGCTTCACAACAGACTTAGAATCAAGATGTGCTTGAGTGACTCCTATGCACAATGATATTTGCGAAGAACTATTTGCTGTCGAGCACTTTAATTACATTTAAGACCAATCCACATATGACAAATCGAGTTAAACCTACAAGAGGAGGCTGACTGCTGAAGATATGCAGCCCGCTGGCTAAGGGATGGCTTCCCATGTGGCTCAGCCCACTGGGGGAAGGAGTCGGTCCAAAGCAAAGCCAGCAAGGTAACCTTCCCAGCAGCTCCCTTTTCTTGTCGGATGGCAAATACATCTGTTCAGAACCACCTCCTTGCAGATAGGAGAGGCTCTAGCCCTGCCTAGAGATGCTGCCATGAAACAGGTTTTCACTTAGCACAGAATAATCTACATTCTTATTGACCACTGGTGGTAGGTCCAATATAATTCTTCATAAGAGAGCATACTCAAGCATAATGTTTTTCAAGCAGTGACCTATTATATAGTAGCCATATTTTAAAAATAAAAAAATGGTCATATATTCTGAATTAAAAGAGATCCATGAAATGGCAAGAGCAAGTGTACTCATAACAATAACTGAATGGAGTATTTGTGACTGTCCTGGGAAATCTAGGACATATGCTGTCACAACCCATGAGGCATTAATGACCTGGATGAGAATTACTATGACCTTGGTCTTTCTCTGGATGTATATACCAGAATTCTGGCCACACCAGATTGTTTCCCAACCCTGTACCTTTGCACATGACCTGTCTTCTCTGTCACATCTTCACTTACCTGCCCCTTCTTATCCTTCACATTTCAGCTTAAATGCCATCTCCCTAGAGAGCTGCTCTGGAAACCTTATCTAGCCCTCACACCTCACTCAACCCTGTTCCCCTCTATGGTCATTCCTTCCTCAGTACTTATCACAATCCATATTCACCTTGCCTTCTTGTTCATCTCATTGGTGGCCTCCCCCAGCAGAAGAGTGGCAAGAACTTGGTCATGTTCATTGCCGCCCCTGCCCCTGGTACATTCTAGATGTGAAAAGAGTTTTTGATGAATTAAGAAATGAAAAAGAGTAAAATCTACCCAATATGAAGAATAAATAAATCTTAATAAAAAATCACCAGATTATAACTTATTAGCAAAAATAATAATAGTAAAATCATGTTACAAACAGACTTCCATCAAAACCTTTTACTACATGATCATGCCAATGAACATAGCAAGTGGGATCCATGAATAGTAGATGGTACCACGTGTGACTTTGCTTAAATCTCATGCCCTCTCTTAGCTGTACCCGTTAAATAAAGGTTCTCTCAGAGTTGTGTGTGTGTGTGTGTGCGCACACATGCACGCGTGCAGTGTCTGGTATGGAGTAGGCACTCAACTCAATACAAGTTTGATTCTTTATAGTTACCTCCAAGTTTCCCTTATTCAAACTGGTAAAGGGACTGAAGAATATGAAACCAGATCTCCAGGCCTTCATGTGAACCTATTTATTTCACACCCCAAGCCCAATCATGGCTGTTACACTCCTCTCTTCAAATACAACAAGTGAAGTTGTGTATACTTGCAACACAAGATAATTTTAGCCATGCCACGACTGAGACTTTAAAAAAAATTTTTTTTTTTAACATCTCCAGTACTTCATTATTTCAGGTCATTGCTTCAAATCTGGTGATATTCCTAAAATGAACATGGTTCCATGTCTAGACAGAGTTCTAGTGATCTGCTTCAAACACCCTTATATAAAGCACAAAATTGGAAAACAGTGTTACTAGGAGCCATGAACTCACCAAGTTCTGGTTAGAAACAATGGTAGGGACCACAGTGACTACGAAAAATGAAAGAGTATATAAAACAATGACATGATATCTCTGGGCTTTGGAATAAGACAGACTTAGATTCCAATTCCCATTCTATAATCTGCTAAATAGTGACCATGGGCAATATCTTTAACCCCTCTGTGCCTCGGTTTCCTCATCAGGAAACTGAGGCTAACCGCAGTACCAGCATCATGGGGTTGTCAAGAGGACGGAAGACACAAATCTATACACACATTTACCAATGAATCCCTACTCAAGAAATGTTGACTCTGCTTACTAAATTTATTCTCGGCCTCAATAATCGCATATACATTTATAGATAAAAATACTCAGAGTGAAGGAACTGCACTAAATGATACATTATCAAGTGAGTAGCACTGGTTACAAAAGATGTAAAACTTAAGGAGTTCTAAAGATACTTCTTCATCTAAGACACCGCTTCATCTAAGGATGGTAAAAGGACTCATGGGAGAGGTGAGATTGGATACAAACAGGCTCCCTGTGGTGGCCACTTATTATTTGCCAAACACTCTGGGGAATCTTATATGTTATCTCCACAAGCTACAAGTTAAATACCTTTAAACCTCCATTGCACTGATGACAAGCTATTTTACTGATGACAGCTGAGATTCACAAAGGTTTCTTAGTGTTCCCAAGTTACCCAGCTGGTGGAAGATTTAAGTTCCAAATCAGGTCTTTCTGACCAAAGCCCCTACCACTATGTCACTGGGGGAAAGGGATCAGGGGAGAAGGATGAAGCTGGAGACAGATCATTCTAGCATGAGGCAGGAAAGAGCAGAGCCAACAATTTATGTTTTGTTTTTTTTTTTTAAGGAAAGGAAAATTAAGGTAGAAAGGTAGGTTAACACCAAAGAAAACGGAGCTTGGATTTCAGACTGGACAATGAAGAATCGTTATTTTGTTTTATGTGTATGTCTGTGTGTTTTAATTAAATACTGTACTACTACTATTATTACTAAGAGCATTTGCTAAGCACCAACTAAGGGTGAGGCCCCATGCCCAACTATTTGAACATTATTTCAAAAGTCACAATTCTGTAATTCAGGTGTTATTAATCCCCCACTCTCAGAAACAAATGAGGCCCTGAGAAGTCAAGCTACCCACCTGGATGCCTCTAGTGAAAGATGACAGTGAGTTCAAACCCAAGTGGGTGTGAAATCAAAGTCAGAGCCCTTTCCCCTAATAAAACAGCCCTGCAGAAAAACCTTCCTTGCAACAGAGAGCCAAAAAATAAGAGAAATGAAAATGGAGACAGGGAACTAGTCAGATGCAAAACAGGATTCCAGAGTAAGGAAAGAAACGTCTCCTCTGGAGTCACTGTGAAAATGGATGGGAAAAGACAGAGAGCCAATGTGTTCGTGACCTTTTCTTTCATTTGCTCCAGTTCTGTGCCATGGTCTGCTACCTGCAGCAGAAACCAAGTCAGCAATTATTCCTGCCTTTATTACTGGCCTGGCCTTCAAGCCCTGATTTCAGTGCTTGTGTTGCTTTAAGCATTCTCTTGTCCCATCACCAAGCTAAAATATGGCATCATCCACTAATCCGTTATCTGTATTGAAGGGTAATCATTCAAGAGAATAAAACTAAGCCTCCACATCCAATAAATCACATTATGCTTCACATATCAACATTTTTCAAAACCTGACTTAAACACAGAGTCTTTCAAATCAGGAGGACACATATGTTGAGCTCTAATAAGCTCTGCCAAATCCTACATTATTATTAAAGTTCACCATGATCTCAGAGAAGATACAGTTTTCTAAAATGGAGTGTGGTATCAGTATTTGTTGGGCTGCTTTCTAGTTAAGATTCTAGGCAAAGCAGCACGATAAATAAAGCAGTAGGAAATGTATACATTATGAATATATCTTTCAAAAGAATGCAAAGTCTTAGTGGATGATTATTTATCTTGTTCAATAGAATCAAGAGGCAGAAGTTTTAATATTCATGCCATGATTCCAAAACACCCCAAACCACTGTTGCACTAAAACCTTAGCTTTAGTCCTCCTCATTCAATGACAAACGTCAATATTTTAAATAGAAAATCAGTAGTATAACTAGTCATACAGAAATGAGTTGAAATAAGACAAAAGAGTACATATTTCTTCTCCATATGTACAATTAATACATTAATATTTCTAACATTTTACAAGATTAATTTCAAAAATCTAATATGGTTCTGGACTAAAACTATGAAGGAAATGACACTTCAGAGTTCCATATACTTAGGGTGAAAACAAATATGGTTTGTATACTACCTTCACCAGAAAAACATATTTATAAGATAAAGCAAAATAAGAACATTCTCTAATTTTACAGTTCCCAATTATATAATAATGTGTGGTTTGTATTTTTTTAATCTACTGGACTTAACAGTGAAAATAGATACATGGATAGTAAAGAACTCTGCTCACCTATACATACTCAGACCCAACCAAATATCATGGAAAACCTAGCAATAAAGTCCTTTCTCTGCAGGCAGCCTTGCTGCTATGTCACTATTCAGCATAAAGATATAACTACCTTAATAAACAGAAGCTACATCATCTTTTCTCTTTTCAACAACCGAAGCTCCTCACAAAGCCATTTACACAAATAACTTCATTCACCTTTTCTTCAAATCTAAGTGTTTCTTCAACTAAGTCAGATAGCGTCACCACCCAACTGGTCCCACAGCCTGTCCTAACAGTGGTTTACTGCAACTCCACCCTTTTCCCACCTTCGGTTTCAACACTGCATTTTTTTTCCTATTAGAGAAAAAAAAAAATTAAGAGTTGAAATCCTCCAAGTAGTTCAGTGAACTGTCCACTATTAGTTAACCACAGGAATTTTCTGTTTAATTGCCTCTCCTGTCCCAAAGGAGTACAGTTTTCTAAAATGGAGTGTGGTATCAGTATTTGTTGGGCTGCTTTCTAGTTAAGATTCTAGGCAAAGCAGCACGATAAATAAAGCAGTAGGAAATGTATACATTATGAATATATCTTTCAAAAGAATGCAAAGTCTTAGTGGATGATTATTTATCTTGTTCAATAGAATCAAGAGGCAGAAGTTTTAATATTCATGCCATGATTCCAAAACACCCCAAACCACTGTTGCACTAAAACCTTAGCTTTAGTCCTCCTCATTCAATGACAAACGTCAATATTTTAAATAGAAAATCAGTAGTATAACTAGTCATACAGAAATGAGTTGAAATAAGACAAAAGAGTACATATTTCTTCTCCATATGTACAATTAATACATTAATATTTCTAACATTTTACAAGATTAATTTCAAAAATCTAATATGGTTCTGGACTAAAACTATGAAGGAAATGACACTTCAGAGTTCCATATACTTAGGGTGAAAACAAATATGGTTTGTATACTACCTTCACCAGAAAAACATATTTATAAGATAAAGCAAAATAAGAACATTCTCTAATTTTACAGTTCCCAATTATATAATAATGTGTGGTTTGTATTTTTTTAATCTACTGGACTTAACAGTGAAAATAGATACATGGATAGTAAAGAACTCTGCTCACCTATACATACTCAGACCCAACCAAATATCATGGAAAACCTAGCAATAAAGTCCTTTCTCTGCAGGCAGCCTTGCTGCTATGTCACTATTCAGCATAAAGATATAACTACCTTAATAAACAGAAGCTACATCATCTTTTTTCTCTTTTCAACAACCGAAGCTCCTCACAAAGCCATTTACACAAATAACTTCATTCACCTTTTCTTCAAATCTAAGTGTTTCTTCAACTAAGTCAGATAGCGTCACCACCCAACTGGTCCCACAGCCTGTCCTAACAGTGGTTTACTGCAACTCCACCCTTTTCCCACCTTCGGTTTCAACACTGCATTTTTTTTCCTATTAGAGAAAAAAAAAAATTAAGAGTTGAAATCCTCCAAGTAGTTCAGTGAACTGTCACATTACTATTAGTTAACCACAGGGAATTTTCTGTTTAATTGCCTCTCCCTGTCCCAAAGGAGTACATCTTATTTTGATGGTATAATGGAAAGCACTGTGTTAAGAAAGGGCAAGAGTATAATGGGTTTTAATTTTTAAACATCTAACCTTTTCACAAGTCACTGTTAATCATCTGTACCTGTGACTTTAATAATTAGCTTGGAATTGCAGCAGAACAGACCTAGGTAAAATGCCCCCATCACAACCATGATCATAGCAGGGAGAGAAGAAGGAGGCTACTCTATCCTAAGGGACATGAAGAAAGTTTCACATGTCAGTTCAATCAGATCTTGCAAATAGTAGAGCTCCTAGTACTTAAAATCTTCATCTCTTAAAAGTCAAGATTTAAAAAAAAAAAAAGAAAAAAAAAGTCTCACTCTATTTTCTAGTTTCTGTGACAATTTTTTTTTCAACTTTAGGGCTTAGGGAGGGTGGAAAGAGGTTCCAGAAAAATCACAACACTACATAGCAGGGAAAGCTCATCTTCTAAATCATTCTTCCCATGGAGAAACTAAGACCATTACCCTGACACCACTTAACCATTTATTTCATTATGAAAGGAAACCTAGAGTGCAAGTGGCAGTATTCTGAAATGTCATGGAAGTTGTTCTACATCAATGAACACACAAGTCTGGAAGGTACAAATATGGTCTCTGTCAGCTGTAGTCAGTCTTCAGCCAGTCATTTTCCCCGTGGGCGGAGGCTCTCCTATCAGGGAAATCTTCCCTAACGGCCAAGGGCTGAAAAGGATTCCCTGTGAACAGCATCTGGACCACACCTTGTTTGGTCACAGGAAAAGCTGAGAAGGGCTGGAGGAAAATCCAACTAGTCCAAAGATGAGAGGACAGGGCCAAAAATCAAAATACATCCCTCTCCAGCTTAAAAGAAGGACCCCTAAAATGGTCAGTCATCCAGTTTTGTTCTCAACAGTCCCAGCTACTCACTACTGGTCATTCTGTGGGTTGGTTGGTAAGGTTTTCTGGTCCAGCAACTGCCAGTCTTTTATGCCCTCCCTCAGAGATGGTGTGGATGCATCCATTTAGTGTATAAATATGCTTTTTAGCACTAAGTCAATAACAAGTGAAATACTAGAGAACAAACTCCCCACCCACCGCTGAAATTTCATAGTTTCAAAGCAACTGGAATGAAGATCCCAAATCACCTTCAGAAAAATTTCCTTTAGGTGTGTTGGTGTTTTATCTTTTTCTTTCAGTCCTCTTATTTACTGAGGAACCTTCTAAAGAAAAAATGCCCCATCACAACCATGATCATAGCAGGGAGAGAAGAAGGAGGCTACTCTATCCTAAGGGACATGAAGAAAGTTTCACATGTCAGTTCAATCAGATCTTGCAAATAGTAGAGCTCCTAGTACTTAAAATCTTCATCTCTTAAAAGTCAAGATTTAAAAAAAAAAAAAAAAGAAAAAAAAGTCTCACTCTATTTTCTAGTTTCTGTGACAATTTTTTTTTCAACTTTAGGGCTTAGGGAGGGTGGAAAGAGGTTCCAGAAAAATCACAACACTACATAGCAGGGAAAGCTCATCTTCTAAATCATTCTTCCCATGGAGAAACTAAGACCATTACCCTGACACCACTTAACCATTTATTTCATTATGAAAGGAAACCTAGAGTGCAAGTGGCAGTATTCTGAAATGTCATGGAAGTTGTTCTACATCAATGAACACACAAGTCTGGAAGGTACAAATATGGTCTCTGTCAGCTGTAGTCAGTCTTCAGCCAGTCATTTTCCCCGTGGGCGGAGGCTCTCCTATCAGGGAAATCTTCCCTAACGGCCAAGGGCTGAAAAGGATTCCCTGTGAACAGCATCTGGACCACACCTTGTTTGGTCACAGGAAAAGCTGAGAAGGGCTGGAGGAAAATCCAACTAGTCCAAAGATGAGAGGACAGGGCCAAAAATCAAAACACATCCCTCTCCAGCTTAAAAGAAGGACCCCTAAAATGGTCAGTCATCCAGTTTTGTTCTCAACAGTCCCAGCTACTCACTACTGGTCATTCTGTGGGTTGGTTGGTAAGGTTTTCTGGTCCAGCAACTGCCAGTCTTTTATGCCCTCCCTCAGAGATGGTGTGGATGCATCCATTTAGTGTATAAATATGCTTTTTAGCACTAAGTCAATAACAAGTGAAATACTAGAGAACAAACTCCCCACCCACCGCTGAAATTTCATAGTTTCAAAGCAACTGGAATGAAGATCCCAAATCACCTTCAGAAAAATTTCCTTTAGGTGTGTTGGTGTTTTTATCTTTTTTTCTTTCAGTCCTCTTATTTACTGAGGAACCTTCTAAAGATCCCCAAACCTTCAAGATGATATCTACATTTTCCTAGTTAGGGTGGGAAGGAGAAGTCTTTGAGAGCTACCTAGGGTCCTTCCACTTGTAGCAGGAATGAACACCGAAAAAGCACCAGGACACTTTACTCCTTAGAGACGAAAAGCCTTCCGGAGAAGCAGAGAGATCTCTCCCTCCCCGCCGGCACCCTTACCCTGCTTCTGCCTTAGCCTTACTATCAGCAGCCCTTCTCCTAGTTCCAGGAGGTTCCAAAGAGACTCCTTCATTCTACCGGGCTCCCGGATCTGCTCCCAGCAAAGCCCAGTTAGTCACCCTTCTCCAGCCTCCACACCCCATCCCTCCCCACCGCCCCGGGCCACCTCCTTACCTGATAATGTCGTCGTTGTGTCCCAAGAAGAATTTTTGGCTGTGCTCGCGGGTGTTGTAAACCACCCCGACCCCAGCCACAAAGTAGACCACCTCCTTGCCGGCGGTGTAGTACAGGTTGTTGCGGCACTGGTGACCCCGGTACCCGTACACCCACTCCAGCCGGAGCTGGCAGCTGGGAGCTGTCCGGTCCGCCATGATCAGCCGACCCCACTCGCCCCCCGGGGCCCCCGCGCGCGGGTCCGCGGCCCCTGCGCCGGGTCTGTCCTCGCCAAGGCTCGGGCTGCGGAGGACCTGCAAGGGCTCAGCGTGCAGCGCCCGGCGCTGATTTCCGCGGCGACGCAGCGATACAGACCAGCGCGCCGGCCGCCACCATCATCCACCGCCGCCGGAGACGAGCGCTGATTTCCGGGCAGGGCCGCGCTGTAAGATTCCCTTCAGAAAAATTGGTCCAGTTTTGTTCTCAACAGTCCCAGCTACTCACTACTGGTCATTCTGTGGGTTGGTTGGTAAGGTTTTCTGGTCCAGCAACTGCCAGTCTTTTATGCCCTCCCTCAGAGATGGTGTGGATGCATCCATTTAGTGTATAAATATGCTTTTTAGCACTAAGTCAATAACAAGTGAAATACTAGAGAACAAACTCCCCACCCACCGCTGAAATTTCATAGTTTCAAAGCAACTGGAATGAAGATCCCAAATCACCTTCAGAAAAATTTCCTTTAGGTGTGTTGGTGTTTTTATCTTTTTTTCTTTCAGTCCTCTTATTTACTGAGGAACCTTCTAAAGATCCCCAAACCTTCAAGATGATATCTACATTTTCCTAGTTAGGGTGGGAAGGAGAAGTCTTTGAGAGCTACCTAGGGTCCTTCCACTTGTAGCAGGAATGAACACCGAAAAAGCACCAGGACACTTTACTCCTTAGAGACGAAAAGCCTTCCAGAGAAGCAGAGAGAGGAGATCTCTCCCTCCCCACCGGCACCCTTACCCTGCTTCTGCCTTAGCCTTACTATCAGCAGCCCTTCTAGTTCCAGGAGGTTCCAAAGAGACTCCTTCATTCTACCGGGCTCCCGGATCTGCTCCCAGCAAAGCCCAGTTAGTCACCCTTCTCCAGCCTCCACACCCCATCCCTCCCCACCGCCCCGGGCCACCTCCTTACCTGATAATGTCGTCGTTGTGTCCCAAGAAGAATTTTTGGCTGTGCTCGCGGGTGTTGTAAACCACCCCGACCCCAGCCACAAAGTAGACCACCTCCTTGCCGGCGGTGTAGTACAGGTTGTTGCGGCACTGGTGACCCCGGTACCCGTACACCCACTCCAGCCGGAGCTGGCAGCTGGGAGCTGTCCGGTCCGCCATGATCAGCCGACCCCACTCGCCCCCCGGGGCCCCCGCGCGCGGGTCCGCGGCCCCTGCGCCGGGTCTGTCCTCGCCAAGGCTCGGGCTGCGGACGACCTGTAAGGGCTCAGCGTGCAGCGCCCGGCGCTGATTTCCGCGGCGACGCAGAGATACAGACCAGCGCGCCGGCCGCCACCATCATCCACCGCCGCCGGAGACGAGCCGCCGGTGCAGGGCCGCCAGACCCCGCCGGGCGCCCCGGCTCCCTCTCCCGGGGCGAGGCGTCTTCGGGGGCGCCAGCACCCGCGCGCGCACGCCTCACTGCACCTGCGGGCTTCGCCCCCCGGGAGAGGTTCTCGGGAGGGTCACCCCGCCTTTTAAATCGGGGATCTGCATATCCAAACGCTGATTACCCAGTTCGCTCACTGAAGTTTGCAGTGCGCGGCGGGCCTCCGCAGCAGGCAGCGGGATTTATTCTGTGACAGCTTTAATTTGACAAGGAACGCGGGCAAGCTTTGCCATTGCCATTCTTGGATCCGAAACTTGTCAGTCTACATCCAGGATGAGAGAGCGAGGAAGAAAGAAACAAGATATTTTGCATAAGTCACCCTGTCCAAGAAAATGATCCCCAAACTCAACCAAGTTTTTTTTTTTAATTGTCAACTTGTCCTCCTTTCTCTCTCCAGTTCCATCTTTTTCATGATATGAAATATGCCCTAAATACTGCTGGTTGTTGGTTGCTGATATGGTTTGAAACAACAGTTACTGTTTCCCCCTTAAACCAAGGGCAAATAGGCAATGGTCTTTTTTTTTTTTTTTAGATGCTCCAATTAGTTGTGTGTATGCTAAGAATTCATATCCTCCGTGAACCCTCTCTTGGCCGAGAAAACCATAATGAACTTAGCAGCTCTCACTAATCAGCAACTCCAATTGCAAGCGTCATAAAAGATTTTTCTGATTCGGAGGAAACTGAGACACTAGTGCAGCTGGAGGCAGGAAAACACAACATACGAACGCTCCCAGTCCGGAAGAAATTAAATAATTAACAAGTGACCAAAATTGTGTACCTCTCCCCAGGACGGTATGCAGTAGCTATAAGGTCCCACAGGCTCAAGGGTCTCATCTCTAGCCCGGCGTGGGGCAGGAATGCCAGCAGAACCACAGGGGACAGCAAGCCCTCATTAACACACGCGCACACACATCCCAGGCATTGGTCCCTGCCGACCCGACGGATGCCGGCCCCTTGGGGACAACCCCGGTCCGCGCACAGCGCTGCGGAGGCGGCGTCCTGCACTCCTTCCTCCCACACCCTCGCCTGCAGAACATCCCAGCTCTCCCGCCTCTAACCTCTGCTCTGAGCGGGCGCTGCCAGCACGTCTCGGATCTCGCAGGGCAAGCGAAATCCTCTGCTTGCCCCCACCCCCTTCCCTGCCTCCCGCCTCCCGCCCCCGAGGATGGGCTTCGTCACTGGGACGCCGCGGGAGACAGGTTCTTCCTCCGGCCAAGGCTCCGGGGGCGGAGCCACAGCGCCGCTTTCAGGAACCTCGGCGGCGGGTTACTAGGCGAAATCTCGGCGCTTGGAAACGGAGACGCCCCGGAGGACTGGGTCCGCCCCTTCCCTCCACTGCCAGGTTGCCGCCCATTCCCGATGCCTTCTGGGAAATGTAGTCCTCTCCGTGAGGCCCCAGGCAGCGAGTGCGCAGGGCCAAACCACGAGTCCCAGGATTCCGCGCGCCCAGAGTGGGCCGTGGAGAGGCTGCAAACCAAGTCCCAGGTGCTTGCGGTTCTTCTGCCGCGCAGAGGAAGGAGCACCAAGGGCAACCGCTAGCCCGCGCCCTGTGTTTCCTTAGTGACTGAGCTACTGGCCCGTGTGCGTGTGTATTTAAAAGGAAGAGCAATGCAGTTGGAGTAAAGACCAAATCATCTCTATACCACCTGGAGAATTTCTTCTGCACCTGTCTCTGAGGGCTCCTGTAGCCGACTCAAACCCAAGTTTGTTTCCCACTTAAGTTTTACTTTCTATTCAGATGGATTCTAATCTGTTAAGGGACGGTGCTGCTGCATTTAAGAAACAAGTTGGGGATGTCTTCTCACTTTGTCCTAAGGACCAGCGCCTTCCTATGAACTGCTTCATAAGACTGGCGTAGGAAAACAAAAAGTCCGGAAGAAATTAAATAATTAACAAGTGACCAAAATTGTGTACCTCTCCCCAGGACGGTATGCAGTAGCTATAAGGTCCCACAGGCTCAAGGGTCTCATCTCTAGCCCGGCGTGGGGCAGGAATGCCAGCAGAACCACAGGGGACAGCAAGCCCTCATTAACACACGCGCACACACATCCCAGACATTTGTCCCTGCCGACCCGACGGATCCCGGGCCCCCTTGGGACAACCCCGGTCCGCGCACAGCGCTGCGGAGGCGGCGTCCTGCACTCCTTCCTCCCACACCCTCGCCTGCAGAACATCCCAGCTCTCCCGCCTCTAACCTCTGCTCTGAGCGGGCGCTGCCAGCACGTCTCGGATCTCGCAGGGCAAGCGAAATCCTCTGCTTGCCCCCACCCCCTTCCCTGCCTCCCGCCTCCCGCCCCCGAGGATGGGCTTTGTCACTGGGACGCCGCGGGAGACAGGTTCTTCCTCCGGCCAAGGCTCCGGGGGCGGAGCCACAGCGCCGCTTTCAGGAACCTCGGCGGCGGGTTACTAGGCGAAATCTCGGCGCTTGGAAACGGAGACGCCCCGGAGGACTGGGTCCGCCCCTTCCCTCCACCGCCAGGTTGCCGCCCATTCCCGATGCCTTCTGGGAAATGTAGTCCTCTCCGTGAGGCCCCAGGCAGCGAGTGCGCAGGGCCAAACCACGAGTCCCAGGATTCCGTGCGCCCAGAGTGGGCCGTGGAGAGGCTGCAAACCAAGTCCCAGGTGCTTGCGGTTCTTCTGCCGCGCAGAGGAAGGAGCACCAAGGGCAACCGCTAGCCCGCGCCCCGTGTTTCCTTAGTGACTGAGCTGCTGGCCCGTGTGCGTGTGTATTTAAAAGGAAGAGCAATGCAGTTGGAGTAAAGACCAAACCATCTCTATACCACCTGGAGAATTTCTTCTGCACCTGTCTCTGAGGGCTCCTGTAGCCGACTCAAACCCAAGTTTGTTTCCCACTTAAATTTTACTTTCTATTCAGATGGATTCTAATCTGTTAAGCGGCGGTGCTGCTGCATTTAAGAAACAAGTTGGGGATGTCTTCTCACTTTGTCCTAAGGACCAGCGCCTTCCTATGAACTGCTTCATAAGACTGGGGTAGGTAAAGAGAACCAGATTTTGCAGTCAGAAAGGTGCTAATGCCACGAACAACTAACTTTGACCCTCAAACGCAGAAGCCGGTGGCATTTCTCCTATAACTGCTCGAAGTGAAATATGAATTCCACTGTGTTCTGAAGTAGCCTCTTTTCAAATCCGGGCCACAGCTGACCTATGATAAGAGGTTTCAAAATCTCATTGACCAAGTAGGCTGCAGAACGACAATTAAAGAGACATTGAGAGCATGCCCTTTCCTTTCTATGCTCTCCGTGTGAGCGCTTACTCAGTTCTGCAACTACCTCAAGCCTTAATACAGCTCACTGAATGGTAGGAAAGCCTTCTAAAGATTAGAAGTGCCAGGGTTTGGATGAGCAGCTGCTGCCTGCAGCAATGAAGAGAACGTGAATTTGTCTCATCATTCTTTTTAAGGAAACAGATCTAAAAATCCATGAAGTCACAAGACAATAAGGTGACTATCCAAAACAAAAACAAAACACAGCCCAGAGCTGATGCTCTGCAGCGAGGGAGGCCACTGTGGTGGGAGGCCTACACAGGCTAAAGAACAAAGATGGATGAAAATAAACGAAAGACCAATAAAAGCGGCCAAAATTAAAAAAAAAAAAAAAGGTCTGAAAAAGATTTGAGACATAAGTTGAAATATAATGGGGCTTCCTAGGTAGCTCACTGATAAACCATTCACTAACTAATGCAGGAGATTCAGGTTCAATCCCTGGGTCAGGAAGATCCCCTGGAGAAGGAAGTGTCAACCCACTACAGTATTCTTGCCTGGGAAATCCCATGGACAGAGGAGCCTAGGGGGCTACAGTCCATGGGGTTGCAAGAATCAGACACAACTTAATGACTAAACAACAACGTCATGCCGCAAAACAGTGCCACTGTATTAAAGGCAGTAAACTCTATAATAAAAATTCATAAGCTGAAGAGCTTTTCCAACTATAAATCACAAAAGACTTCATGGAGGAAATAGGAAACAAAGGGATACTTGAGATAAGTAAGCATAAATTGAAAGCACTCTGCATGGGTCTATGGAATAAAACGGTAGATAGAGAAAAACAAAGATTTGTAGAACAGAAAGGTTCAACAGAGAATACATGATACATGTAAGGTGAGAAGGGGATGTAAATTTGCAAGGTTAGATTATGGATGGAGCTGAACCTAGTGGTTTGTACCATATTCTTAAAATAATGGAAAGTCATTGGACTTTTCTTTTTTTCTTTGGAAAAGGGAAATACTTATAAAAACAGTAGTAGTCAAAGCATCAGATAGTAGAGGCTTAAGGTAGTGCTTGGGGTTCTACATCAGAGGTAGTAGCAATGGTCCAGAAAGGAAGGGACATCTTCCAGAAAAAAAAGCAAAAGGATATGGAAAGAATCTCCCCAACGAAGAAAAATGGATACAACATGACATGTTCATTTCCTTAGTTACTTTAAATATAACTAAAAACCACCATGCTATACCAAATTGGACTTTTAGTTCAATGAGTATACCTAAGGCTTCCCAACACAAGGCAGAGGTCTTTTCATTATTAACCGATGAGAAAATACAGCAGAGTAAGAAATAGTTATAGAATTTTTCTCCTCAAATTTCTCAGAAAATGAAAGGGTAAAATATTCTCAAGAAACATTAGGAACATAAGTTCAAGAACTCATGAAAATTCTCACTAAAATACTTCAATTTATAAAAGTGAAATGAGAGAGTAAGTGTATAGTTTCTGTGTTGTGGGGAGACTACTTTAATAAGATCTTCTGTATTACCTTGGATCTTCAGCAGAAATAAAATGTTTTACCAGGATCTGCCATCATCAGGTCATTCTTCAGGGTTAAGAGAATAAGCTAAAATACATAGGATTGAGATACACTTTTGGCTGCATAGAAGGGCTCTGGGCCAAAGTAATGGAGTTTCAGCTTCAGCATTAGTACTTCTAATGAACATTCAGAGTTGATTTCCTTTAGGGTTGATTGGTTTGATTTCCTTGCTGTTCAAGGGACTCTCTAGAGTCTTCTCCAGCACCGCAATTCAAGTGCATTAGTTCTTAAGCACTCAGCCTTCTTTATGGTCCAACTGTCATATCCATACATGATTACTGGAAAAACCATAGCTTTGACTATGTGGACCTTTCTCAGCAAAGTGATGTCTCTGGTTTTGAATATGCAGTTTTCAAATTTTCTCCTGACTGGAAAACTGCTATGAACAGAAAGGTTCAACAGAGAATACATGATACATGTAAGGTGAGAAGGGGATATAAATTTGCAAGATTAGATTATGGATGGAGCTGAACCTAGCGGTTTGTACCATATTCTTAAAATAATGGAAAGTCATTGGACTTTTCTTTTTTCTTTAGAAAAGGGAAATACTTATAAAAACAGTAGTAGTCAAAGCATCAGATAGTAGAGGCTTAAGGTAGTGCTTGGGGCTCTACATCAGAGGTAGTAGCAATGGTCCAGAAAGGAAGGGACATCTTCCAGAAAAAAAAGCAAAAGGATATGGAAAAGAATCTCCCCAACGAAGAAAAATGAATACAACATGACATGTTCATTTCCTTAGTTACTTTAAATATAACTAAAAACCACCATGCTATACCAAATTGGACTTTCAGTTCAATGAGTATACCTAAGGCTTCCCAACACAAGGCAGAGGTCTTTTCATTATTAACCGATGAGAAAATACAGCAGAGTAAGAAAGAGTTATAGAATTTTTCTCCTCAAATTTCTCAGAAAATGAAAGGGTAAAATATTCTCAAGAAACATTAGGAACATAAGTTCAAGAACTCATGAAAATTCTCACTAAAATACTTCAATTTATAAAAGTGAAATGAGAGAGTAAGTGTATAGTTTCTGTGTTGTGGGGAGGCTACTTTAATAAGATCTTCTGTATTACCTTGGGTCTTCAGCAGAAATAAAATGTTTTACCAGAATCTGCCATCATCAGGTCATTCTTCAGGGTTAAGAGAATAAGCTAAAATACATAGGATTGAGATACACTTTTGGCTGCATAGAAGGGCTCTGGGCCAAAGTAATGGAGTTTCAGCTTCAGCATTAGTACTTCTAATGAACATTCAGAGTTGATTTCCTTTAGGACTGACTGGTTTGATCTTCTTGCTGTCCAAGGGATCTTCAACAGTCTTCTCCAGCACCACAATTCAAAAGCATCAATTCTTCAGCACTCAGCCTTCTTTATGGTCCAACTCTCACATCCATACATGACTACTGGAAAAACCATAGCTTTGACTATATGGACCTTTGTCAGCAAAGTGATGTCTCTGGTTTTGAATATGGTGTCTAGGTTTGTCATAACTTTTCTCCTGAGGAGCAAGCATCTTTTAATTTATGGCTGCAGTCTAGCTCTAACTGGCTATCTTTTACAGATGACATTGTGGTTAAACAACTACTCTCATATGCTGTAACTCTGTTCAGTCATCTGACAGGCTCTCAACATTGCCAATTAACAGGGTCTGGCGAGATCAACCAAAGGGTCTCTCCTAGTGACTGCAAATATTATTTCAATAACAATACAATACATCATCTACTGATATTTTTCAAAAGGACTGACATTTTTTTGAAGTATGGTTGACAAACATTACTCAGCCATAAGAATGAAATTACGGCAATTACAGTAATGTGGATGGACCTAGAGAGTATTATGTTTAGCAAAATAAGCCAGAGAAAGATAAATGCTCTGTTGTGACTTATATATGGAATCTTAAATAAAACAAGCAAATGTATATAATGGCAACAACAACAACAAAAATAAGCACATGTGTATATATAGAAAACAAACTAGTGGATACCAGTGGGGAGATGGAAGAGGAAAGGGGCCAGTTTGGAGTATGAAATTAAGAGATACAAACTTCTATGTATATATGTATGTATGTATGTATAAAATAAGTATGAGGATATATTATACCGAACAATGAAATACAGAATTATAATAACTTTAATGGAGTACAATCTATAAAAATATTGACTCACTATACTGTCCACCTGAAATTAACATAATATTTCAAGTCAACTATACTTCAAAAAATAAGTCAATGTTCTTAAAAATATCTTTGATGAAAGACTGTATTTTTATTGAAATGATATTTGTAGTCATTAGGACAGACCCTTTGGATGATCTTTCCAGACACTGCTAATTGGCATCATAGAGGGTCTGTCAGATCATTGAACAGTGTTAGGGCATTTGAGTGTAGCTGTTTAACCACAATTTTCTCTGTAAAAGATAACCACTTAGAGCTAGACCTAGTAGCCTTGACCTCACTAGCATCACACTTTAGATACCACTGAACTACAAAAAGCTGACAATGATATTTCACCAGCAGTCAACTAAAAGGGTTAGAGTTCACATTTTTAACCAAGTAAAAGACTTAAAAATAAAAATATTAATAGCACATGAAAAGCTTCTCTATATCATTAACCACCACGGCAATGCAAATGAAAACCACAATGAGATACCACTTCACACCTGCTGTAACAAAAAGACAAGCATCAGAGAGAATGTGGAGAAACTGAAAACTTCATATACTGCTGCTGAGATGGTAAAATGATGCAGCTGCTTTGGAAAACAATTTGGCAGTTCCTTCAAAGGTTAAACATAGAATACCATGTGATACAGCAATTCCATTTCTAAATATATACTCAAGAGAAATACATCCACACAAAAAACTTCTACACGAGTGTTCATAGAAGCATTAGCCATAATAACCAAAAAGTGTAATTACTCTAAAATGCCCATCAATCAATAAATGGATAAGTAAAATATGTCCATTCACATAATGGAATATTCTTCTTCAATGAAAAGAAATGAAGAGCTGATACAAGCTACAACACCAAACCTTGAAAATGGTATTCTAGATGAAAGAAGCCAGTTGCAAAATACTATACATTGTATGATTCTATTTCCAGATGGAATGTTCAGAAGAGGCACATTTGCATAGACATAAAGTAGAATAGTGGTTCACTAGAGCAGAAGATGGGTAGGTGGGGGAAATGTGAATGACTACTAATAAGTATGGGATTTGAGGGGGGAGGTTGATAAAAATTCTAAAATTAGATTGTGATGATGATTGCTCAACTCTGAATATACTAAAAACCATTGAATTGTACACTTTAAATGGATGAATTTATAGTACATATGCTATATATCAAAGTTCTTAAAAATAAAAACAAACTTCGATCCATTTTTTGGTTGTTGCATATATAGAGTTCCTGTATATTATACATATTAATAATTTTTTAAAATTTTGGCCTCTTTTATTGTTTTTTAATTAATTTATTTATTTTCATTCATGTTTATTCTTTGGCCTGTGTGGGCGTCCCACTGCAGTGGCCCCTCTAGCTGCAGACCATCGGCTCTGGGCACACGTGCTCTGGAGCACTGGCTTGTAATTGGACACACAGATCCAGCCGCTCTGAGGCACGTGGGATCTTCCTGGGCCAGGGATAGAACCAGCACCCCCTGTACTGCAAGGCAGACTCTTTACCCACTGGACCACCAGGGAAGCCCACATATTAATAATTTCTTGACTTTTGATTCCTTAAGTGCCAGTCACTTTTAGACCAGAAATTATTTCCTATTTATAGAGGAAAAGATTTTTTAAAGTTCATGGCTTTAATCTGTCATTAAGAACTTATCCTATGTTTAATGTTTTATGGGAACATCTGAGGTAAACTACAGATCACATTAGAAGATGTAAATACTGGGGTTGAAAGAAATGGGCAATTATCACTAATTTGTAGATAAAGAACTTTTAAAGTTTTTTCCCCCATCTCTTTTCAAATATTTTTAACAAAGAATAAAGAGGCTCTGTCTATTGAACTAGAGGTAGACACTACAGTATAAGAGGAGATCTAATCAATGAAAAGTTTCCATGGTTTTTTATTGAAGATAGAGTTCCTGTATATTCCCGGTTCAATAAAGATTGCATAAAAGACTCAGATCAGACAAGTAAGAAAAAGACTTTTAAATCCCTGTTTGAAAAAGGATCCATTCTTAAAAGTATTCCTAGATACCCAGAAAGTCTATCTTTCAAAGGTAACTAGCCATGACTTTATTATATAAAGTCTACTTTGAGCCTTCCCTGGTGAATCAGTGGTTTAAAAAAAAAAAAAAACCTTCCAATGCAGAAGACACGAGTTCACTCCGTGGGTCAGGCAGATCCCCTGAAGAAGGAAATGGCAACCCACTCCAGAATTCTTGCCTGAGAAATCTCATAGACAAAGGACCCTGGAAGACTACAGTCCACGGGGTCACAAAAGTGTCAGACACAACTTAGCGACTAAACAATAACAACAAAGTCTAGTCTAGGGCTTTCCTGGTGGTCCAGTGGGTAAGGACACCGCCTTGCAGTGCAAGGGGTGCCGGTTTCATCCCTGGCCTGGGAGGATCCCACGTGCCACGGAGCAGGTGGACCAATGTGTCCAATTACCGAGCCGGGGCTCTGGAGCGCATGCGCCCAGAGCCGGCGTTCTGTGACAACAGAGGCCACTGCGATGGGAGACCCACACGGGCCAAAGAACAAAGATGGATGAAAATAGATAAATGAAAGACCAATAGAAGTGGCCCGCCTGCCCTCCTCCCTCCCCAACCCACTTCCACCCACCCCCCAAAAAAACTGTAGTCTACCTGGAAGACTGCCTTGCAATGTACAGATATCTACAACTTCAGCACATCATTTGATACTTCTCTTTTTTTATGAACATTTCCTTCTTTTTTTAAAATTTTGGCCTCTTTTATTGGCTTTTTATTTATTTTCATCCATCTTTATTCTTTGGTATGTGTAGGCCTCCCATTGCAGTGGCCTCTCTCACTGCAGAGCATGGGCTCTGGGCACGTGCACTCCAGAGTGCCAGCTCCAAATTGGACACACTAGTTCTGCCATTCCGCAGCACATGGGATCTTCCCGGGCAAGGAATTGAACCGGCGTCCCTTGCACTGCAAGGAAGACTCTACCCAATGGACCACCAGGGAAGTCCCTTTTGATATTTCTTAATCCAAACATTAGCCTTGGCAATAATTCTTTTTTCTGCTCCAGATAATAATTTAGTTATAGTGTTCCTCTCCAACAGTCATTAATGAAACTGTTGCATGAGTTTTCTAATCTCAAAGAGAGACTATGAGAAGTTATTCATATAGCTAACAACATATACTACACATTGGGCTCCCAGGTAGCGCAGCGGTAAAGAATCTGCCTGCCAGTGCATGAAATGCAGAAAGACTCAGGTTCAATTCCTGAGTCAGGAAGATCCCCTGGAGGAGGAAATAGCAACCCACTTCATTCTTGTCTGGAATATTCTACAGACATAGGAGCTTGCCTAGCTGGCTACAGCCCATAGGGCTGCAAAGAGTCAGACATGACTGAGTGTGCATGCAGGCACGCACACACACACACACACAAATACATTCAGTATATTTTAAATGTTTTAGGCTGAGTAGGTGTAACATCTATTACACCTAGATCTGGATAACTGAAGCTGAAATCATTACATATTCTTCCTAAGTGAACCTTATAGGCTAATTAATGTGCCTTCTCTAAAATTTTTGCAGTATTTTTTAAGGAGAGCAATGAGTATTTCACATAGAAAATGTTATTTGTGTTCCAAAACTTTAAAGATGTGTGGCAATGATAGGTAGGTTTCTATAACAATAATAACAATAATTTAATAATCACTAACTCTATAATTCTTATTTATTAGTATTTTTGTATTACCTTCAGGTATTCTTTACAGAATATTACTTAAGCTCACACTGAAGTGGAAATCATAATCATCTCCACTTGAGAATCACGGATTCTAGAGCTAGAAAGTGTCTTAGAAATACCTAAATTTTTCTACCAAAGGAGGTCATGGCCAAGAATGAAGAAAGCCTATAGCACTTTATTGCCTGCTTGTATAGTTCTCAAACAGGTAATTTCCGAGTACTTCCATGGGGAGGGCTTAATAATACTTCACAGAAAGCATTAAAGGGAATAGTGTGATATGTGAAAATCCTCTTGGTTGAGAAGACAAGACTCTGGAGCCAGACTGACGAAATTGTAATCCTCACTCTGCCACTTAGTGGTCTTTCAGCCTTGGACAATTTACCTAATCAAAACCTCAGTTTTTTCAACTGCAAAATGGATGTAGTAGCACCTGTCTCACGGTATTTCTGTAAGAACTGAATGACTTAAAAATATATAAGAAATCTGAGGCCCCATATGAACTCTCCTCTTTCTTATGGATAAAGACTTTTTAGGGTCAAGGAGATATTTCCACCCAGAACCCATATTCTTCCTTCCTTTATTGCACGGTGTCAGAGACCCTAGAATTACCTGTGCAAAAATGCCTGAGCCTGAGCACAAGGCTTTCTTCTGGACTGCACTGCTAGGGTATACCTTCTAGTTAAAGCATGGCATGAAGGGATAGCTATCTGTGGGGTGGGAAGGCATGGACCTGAAGCCTGGTTGTATGGGCTGAGTGCATGCAAACTTATCCCTGGTGCTGTGGACAGAGCAGGAGGTAGGAGGAGAAACAGGGCATCCTGGAGGCAGAGATCACCTGGCCTCACATGCCACATTTCAGCGAGAAGCTGAAGCCACTCTAAGAACTCTACAATCGACTCAGTCCTCCAGGTTGTTAGGAAGGCACATTTAACACTATAAGAAAGAGCTTGCTCACTAGCTAACTTTCAAGCATATAGATACATGGAGTGAATTTCTGGAGTGTTCTGCCCTGTCTCCATAGCTGGTAGGGTACACACCCAGTGCCTTGTACACAGTAAACGTTTCATACATTTTAAACAGCAATATTATTTTTCATTTAGTTTTAATTGGAGGATAATTGCTCTACAATGTTATGTTGGTTTCTGCCATATAACCATGTGAATCAGCCATAAGTATACATATATCCTCCCTTTTGAACCTCCGTTCTATCCTCCCATGCCACTCCCATAGATTGTCACAGAGCACAGGGTTGAGCTCCCTCTTTACCCAGTACTATTGCTGTTATTACTGTAAGAAGTGACTCTTCTCACAAATGGGAGCAAAACAGAAGCTTTCCTTCTTTCCATTGACCAGACGAACACAGCCAGAGAATGCTGGTAGGTAAGCCCTCAAGGTAGGTATTTCTAAAGGCCTAAGCAGAGGCCAAGCCACTTCTCAGGTTAGTGACAGTGGCAAGGAAAGAGGCAAAAGTTTCTGCAAAGACCAACTAACAGAGGGTCCCAACAAAGCATGGACTCAGCCTCAGCATTTGTAAACATGAAGAAAAAGAGCTTCCCAGGAAAGACACTGCAACAAAGAAGTCACATTCATGGCATGAAGTGTGGGTAAGTACACTTAGGACAAGAGGGTGCCCAGCGGGGTCAGGGAGGAGAGGCAGCCACCCATGAGTGGACCAGAGCATGGATTATTCTAGTAGCCTCAGGGCCTAGATGTCAGCACCAGCTCTTCAGTAAGAATGAGCTTGGAGGGGCTTCCTTGGTGGTTCAGTGGCAGAGAATCCACCTGCCAATGCAGGAGACACAGGTTCAATCCCTTGTCTGGGAAGATTCCACATGACATGGAGCAGCTGAGCCTGTGTGTCACAACTACGGCACCTGTGCTCTAGAGCCGAGGAGTCACAACTACTGAAGCCCACATACCCTAGAGCTTGTGCTCTGCAACAGGAGAAGTCACCAATGAGAAGCCTGCACACAGCAATGAGAGAGTAGGCCCTGCTCACCATAACCAGAGAAAACCTGTGCAGTAATGAAGACACAGAGCAGCCGAAAGTAAATAAACAAACAAAATTATTTTTTAAAAAAATGAGCTGGAGGTGCAGAGTGAAACCTGCTGTGGGCTTTCACCTCTCTGCTTGGATTACACCAGAAAGTATGGGGCCATGCCTTCTCAAAAGATCCTTTGTTAGTTTCACCAAGTCCTGAAATTTAAAATCTGCTCTCTAGAAGACAAAATTTGATTCATTCCTTACACCTGGCATGTATAAACTTTAAGTGGGTCAGAAATATACTGCTGATCTCTGAACAGCGCAAGGTTTAGAGGCATTCAAACCTATGGGGAGTCAAAATAATCCACATACAATTTACAGTTGGTCCTCCAACTATATCGCTTATTATTCCGGTTCCAGAAGTGATCTCTCACAAATGGGACCCTTTCCTTCTTTCCATTGACCAGAAGAACACAGCCAGAGAATGCTGGTAGGTAAGCCCTCAAGGTAGGTATTTCTAAAGGCCTAAGCAGAGGCCAAGCCACTTCTCAGGTTAGTGACAGTGGCAAGGAAAGAGGCAAAAGTTTCTGCAAAGACCAACTAACAGAGGGTCCCAACAAAGCATGGACTCAGCCTCAGCATTTGTAAATATGAAGAAAAAGAGCTTCCCAGGAAAGACACTGCGACAAAGAAGTCACATTCACGGCATGAAGTGTGGGTAAGTACACTTAGGACAAGAGGGTGCCCAGCGGGGTCAGGGAGGAGAGGCAGCCACCCATGAGTGGACCAGAGCATGGATTATTCTAGTAGCCTCAGGGCCTAGATGTCAGCACCAGATCTTCAGTAAGAATGAGCTTGGAGGGGCTTCCTTGGTGGTTCAGTGGCAGAGAATCCACCTGCCAATGCAGGAGACACAGGTTCAATCCCTTGTCTGGGAAGATTCCACATGACATGGAGCAGCTGAGCCTGTGTGTCACAACTACGGCACCTGTGCTCTAGACCCTAGGAGTCACAACTACTGAAGCCCACATACCCTAGAGCTTGTGCTCTGCAACAGGAGAAGTCACCAATGAGAAGCCTGCACACAGCAATGAGAGAGTAGGCCCTGCTCACCATAACCAGAGAGAACCTGTGCAGTAATGAAGACACAGAGCAGCCGAAAGTAAATAAACCAACAAAATTATTTTTTAAAAAAATGAGCTGGAGGTGCAGAGTGAAACCTGCTGTGGGCTTTCACCTCTCTGCTTGGATTACACCAGAAAGTATGGGGCCATGCCTTCTCAAAAGATCCTTTGTTAGTTTCACCAAGTCCTGAAATTTAAAATCTGCTCTCTAGAAGACAAAATTTGATTCATTCCTTACACCTGGCATGTATAAACTTTAAGTGGGTCAGAAATATACTGCTGATCTCTGAACAACGCAAGGTTTAGAGGCATTCAAACCTATGGGGAGTCAAAATAATCCACATACAATTTACAGTTGGCCCTCCAACTATATGCAGCTCCGCTGTATTCACGGTTCCCCTGGATTCAACCAAACAGGAACTGTGTAGTTCTGTAATATTTACTACTGAAAAAAAGTCTGCATGTAAGTGGGCTCTGGCAGTTCAAACCACTGTCATTAAAAGTCAACTATACATGTAAAAATATAATCATCAAGCACTGAAAAAAACATGAGTTAATTCACCTATAACCTGGAAAAATATTTCTAACTATGGTGTAAAACCCAAAAGTAAAATAATCAAAACCTGATACTTTTCAATTACTCCCCCCAAATTTAGAATCTTTAGAATGGCAGAGAACAGCATAAGAAAGTGAAAAGAAAAATGATTAATTGGAGGAAAATATATAAGTAATCTCATAGAGAAGGGATAAATATCCCTAATACATGAGCTTCTCTTGATTAAAAAAAAAAATTTGTCTACTAACTCTATAGAAAAATATGAATTAGACAGTTTACATAAAAAAATTAAAATGGTCCTTAATCACATGGAAAAAAAGAAATGCTTTAAGTAAGAGAAACACACATTAAAACTCCACTGATTTTAAAACATGGAAGATCAACTGTACATTCCCAAGGATATACTTAAGGACAAAAAATAAAATAAAATAGTTACATCTTTGAGGATTCTTAAGTTAAAAAAAATTAAAATGTCTTCAATCATCATACTGGAGCATAACACATAATACAACATAAATGCAATTAGCAAAATCCAGACTTTGGCCAATTCCAAAGGAAACTTGTTTTTTCTTTTTAATCAAATAAATTATAAGAAATAAAAATATCAGGGCTTCCCTGGTGGTCCAGTGGGTAAGGACACCGCCTTGCAGCGCAAGGGGCACCGGTTCGATCCCTGGGAAGATCCCATGTGCCGCGGAGCCGCTGGACCCATGTGTCCAATTACCAAGCCGGAGCTCTGGAGTGCATGCGCCCAGAGCCCATGCTCTGCGACAACAGAGGCCACTGCGATGGGAGGCCCACACGGGCGAAAGAACAAAGATGGATGAAAATAGATGAATGAAAGACCAATAGAAGTGGCCCACCCACTCCACTCCCTCCCCAACCCGCCCCTCCTCCCCGACCCCCAAAAAGAAATAAAAATGTCAGGTGGAGAGGGAAACCATATGTTAGAAAACACTTAAAAAATGTATCTCTACACACAGTGAAGTGATGGAAAAACAGAGAACAGACACATGGACATTGTGGAGAATGAAACAGTGGGTGGGAGGCATAGAGAGAGTAACATGGAAACCTATACTACCATATGTGAAAAAGGTAACTATTGTCATTGTGCTGTGAGAATAGGGGATCCTGCAGGGGCTCTGTGAGATGGCCTGGAGGGGTGCAAATGGGGGCGACTGGGAGGGGGGTGGAGGAGGTATGGGGACAGGAAAAGCATGATACTTTTCAATTACTCCCCAAATTTAGAATCTTTAGAATGGCAGAGAACAGCATAAGAAAGTGAAAAGAAAAATGATTAATTGGAGGAAAATATATAAGTAATCTCATAGAAAAGGGATAAATATCCCTAATACATGAGCTTCTCTTGCTTAAAAAAAAAAATTTGTCTACTAACTCTATAGAAAAATATGAATTAGACAGTTTACATAAAAAAATTAAAATGGTCCTTAATCACATGGAAAAAAAGAAATGCTTTAAGTAAGAGAAACACACATTAAAACTCCACTGATTTTAAAACATGGAAGATCAACTGTACATTCCCAAGGATATACTTAAGGACAAAAAATAAAATAAAATAGTTACATCTTTGAGGATTCTTAAGTTAAAAAAAATTAAAATGTCTTCAATCATCATACTGGAGCATAACACATAATACAACATAAATGCAATTAGCAAAATCCAGACTTTGGCCAATTCCAAAGGAAACTTGTTTTTTCTTTTTAATCAAATAAATTATAAGAAATAAAAATATCAGGGCTTCCCTGGTGGTCCAGTGGGTAAGGACACCGCCTTGCAGCGCAAGGGGCACCGGTTCGATCCCTGGGAAGATCCCATGTGCCGCGGAGCCGCTGGACCCATGTGTCCAATTACCAAGCCGGAGCTCTGGAGTGCATGCGCCCAGAGCCCATGCTCTGCGACAACAGAGGCCACTGCGATGGGAGGCCCACACGGGCGAAAGAACAAAGATGGATGAAAATAGATGAATGAAAGACCAATAGAAGTGGCCCACCCACTCCACTCCCTCCCCAACCCGCCCCTCCTCCCCCGACCCCCAAAAAGAAATAAAAATGTCAGGTGGAGAGGGAAACCATATGTTAGAAAACACTTAAAAAATGTATCTCTACACACAGTGAAGTGATGGAAAAACAGAGAACAGACACATGGACATTGTGGAGAATGAAACAGTGGGTGGGAGGCATAGAGAGAGTAACATGGAAACCTATACTACCATATGTGAAAAAGGTAACTATTGTCATTGTGCTGTGAGAATAGGGGATCCTGCAGGGGTTCTGTGAGATGGCCTGGAGGGGTGCAAATGGGGGCGACTGGGAGGGGGGTGGAGGAGGTATGGGGGACAGGGATATATATATGACTAACTTGGAATTATACATATCTGTAAACAACAAACACTGTAAAAGCAAAAAGTAAATTAAAAAAAAATTTTTTTTAAAGAATGAAATAATATAAGACCATTTGCAGCAACACTGATGGACCTAAAAGTATGTCATACAGAGTGAAGTAAATCAGACAGAGAAGGAGAAACATTATATGACATCCTCTTACATGTAGAATGTAAAAACACAAATGAATTTACTTACAAAACAGACACAGACTTAGAGAAGGAACTTACGGTTGCCAGGGAGAAGAGATAGTTAGGAGTTCGGGATGGACATGTACACACTGCTGTATTTAATATGGATAGCCAATAAGGACCTACTCTGTAGCACATGGAACCCTGCTCAATGTTATGTGGCAGCCTGAATACAAGGGGTTTTGGGGAAGAATGGATACATGTGTATGTATGACTGAATCCTGTCATTGTTCAACTGAAACTATCACAGCATTGTTAATTGGTTATATTCTAATAAAAAATTAACAGTTAAAAAAAACATATCTCATGGAGCTTATTTGGATTCTTATTTGAACCATTAAAAAAAGCCCACTATTAGATAACCATGAAAATGTGAATACTCGCTTAATATTTGTTTATCTTAAAGGTATTAGAATTTTCAAGCGTTATAATGGCATTGTGATTATGTTTCTTAAAAAGAATCCCTCCCTTTCAGCCCTCTGGCCTCTTGGCCTCTGGGCCTGCCTGGCCTTTCTCTTCCCCTTCCTCCCTGAACCGTTCTTCCCTCTTGCACCCCTTGCCCCGACTCCCCTTGCTCTCTCCCTGCTTGTCTCTCTCTCCAGGTCATGCCTGTGTAGCCAGATTCCTCATGGGGGCTCCCACCTAAGCCTAATATGAATAAACCTATTCCTTCTCGAAAAAAAAAAAAAAGAATCCATATCTTTTAGAAATACATGCTGAATATTTATGTATGAAAAGTTTTGAGGTCTGAATTTGCTCAATAAGAATTTGGAGAGAGTGTGAGATAAAATTAGACTTTCTCTGAGCTGATAATTACTGAAGCTGCATATGGCTAAGGTAGGTTCCCTTTACTATTTCTCTCTACTTTTTTACAGTTTGATATTGTTTACTGCTAATTACTCAATCATGTCTATCTGTTTGTAACCCCATGGACTGTATGTAGCCCACCAGGCTCCTCTATCCATGGAGCTCTCCAGACAAGAACATCAGACTATGTACCCCTTCTCTTCTCCTGGGGATCTTCCCAATCTAAGTATTGAACCTGGGTGTCCCTCATTGCAGTTGGGTTCTTTACTATCTGAGCCACCAGGGAAGCTAAATATTTGGCAGATAGAAGGGGAAAAAGTGGAAACAGTAACAGACAATTTTCTTGGGCTCCAATATCACTATGAACAGTGGCTGCAGCCATGAAATTAAAAGACACTTGCTCCTTGGTAGAAAAACTATGACAAACCCAGACAGCATATTAAATAGCAGAGAATAACAAAGGTCTGTACAGTCAAAGCTACAGCTTTTCCAGTAGTCATGTACGGATAGGAGAGTTGGATCATAAAGAAGGCAGAGTGCCAAAGAACTGATGCTTTCAAACTGTGGCGCTGGAGAAGACTCTTGAGAGTCCCCTGGACAGCAAAGAGATCAAACTAGTCAATCCTAAAGGAAATCAACCCAGAATATAGATTGGAAGGACTGAAGCTAAAGCTCCAATACTTTGGCCACCATATGCAAATAGATGACTCAGTGGAAAAGAACCTGATGTTGAGAAAAACAGAAGGCAAAAGGAGAAGGGGACGACAGAGGACAAGATGGTTGGATGGCATCACTGAGTCAATGGACATGAGTTTGAGCAAGCTCTGGGAGACAGTGAGGGACAGGGAAGCCTGGCGTGCTGCAGTCCATGGGGTCGCAAAGAGTCAGGCATGACTGAGCAACTAAACAACAACAATAAAATATTTCATATTTCCATTTTTTAAAAACTGCTCCAAATATTGAGCCAAGATTCTGGACAGGGCTCGTCGTCTCTGGTTCAGCGAGGGTTCTAAGTGACACAATCAGAATCTCCTGCAGAATCTTTTCTCGGCATTATTTTCATCTAAAGGTGCTTATTCATTACCCCTACACATGTTTTCTTTGTCACATTTTTGTTCAAATAGGTCAAATAAAACCTTGATTTAGCCTCTTCTCCAATGAGAAATAGGCAGTGCATGGTCACAGTTGGGGATTCAGGCTCTGAAGCCAGATGCTTATGATCACATCCTTCTCTGCCATATGGATGAGACACTGGCGAGTTATTTACTTCCTAACATCCTGGTTTCTTCATCTGTAAAATGGAGATAAAAATCATCACCTACTTTATAAATAGGCTATGCCTAGCACACAGTAAATACTCAAAATATTCATTATTGTTAGTCATATTATATATCATCACTATTTAAAATATCCTCCCACAGAAGACTCCCAAAGAACTTAAAATTTTTAGTTAATTCAGCAATACATTAGAAGATCATACATCATGATGAAGTCGAGTTTATACCAGGGATGCAAGGATTCTTCAATATACGCAAGTTAATTAATGTGATATACCATATAACAACTGAAATGATAAAAATGATATGATAATCTCAATAGTTGCAGAAAAAGCTTTTGACAAAATTTAGTACCCATTTATGATTTTAAAAAAAAACTTCAAAAAATGCATATAGAAGGAGTCTACCTCAACATAAGAAGGGTCATATCGACTAACACACAGTGAACCTTATTCTCAATGGTGGAAAACTGAAGCTAAAGCTCCAATACTTTGGCCACCATATGCAAATAGATGACTCAGTGGAAAAGAACCTGATGTTGAGAAAAACAGAAGGCAAAAGGAGAAGGGGACGACAGAGGACAAGATGGTTGGATGGCATCACTGAGTCAATGGACATGAGTTTGAGCAAGCTCTGGGAGACAGTGAGGGACAGGGAAGCCTGGCGTGCTGCAGTCCATGGGGTCGCAAAGAGTCAGGCATGACTGAGCGACTAAACAACAACAATAAAATATTTCATATTTCCATTTTTTAAAAACTGCTCCAAATATTGAGCCAAGATTCTGGACAGGGCTCGTCGTCTCTGGTTCAGCGAGGGTTCTAAGTGACACAATCAGAATCTCCTGCAGAATCTTTTCTCGGCATTATTTTCATCTAAAGGTGCTTATTCATTACCCCTACACATGTTTTCTTTGTCACATTTTTGTTCAAATAGGTCAAATAAAACCTTGATTTAGCCTCTTCTCCAATGAGAAATAGGCAGTGCATGGTCACAGTTGGGGATTCAGGCTCTGAAGCCAGATGCTTATGATCACATCCTTCTCTGCCATATGGATGAGACACTGGCGAGTTATTTACTTCCTAACATCCTGGTTTCTTCATCTGTAAAATGGAGATAAAAATCATCACCTACTTTATAAATAGGCTATGCCTAGCACACAGTAAATACTCAAAATATTCATTATTGTTAGTCATATTATATATCATCACTATTTAAAATATCCTCCCACAGAAGACTCCCAAAGAACTTAAAATTTTTAGTTAATTCAGCAATACATTAGAAGATCATACATCATGATGAAGTCGAGTTTATACCAGGGATGCAAGGATTCTTCAATATACGCAAGTTAATTAATGTGATATACCATATAACAACTGAAATGATAAAAATGATATGATAATCTCAATAGTTGCAGAAAAAGCTTTTGACAAAATTTAGTACCCATTTATGATTTTAAAAAAAAACTTCAAAAAATGCATATAGAAGGAGTCTACCTCAACATAAGAAGGGTCATATACGACTAACACACAGTGAACCTTATTCTCAATGGTGGAAAACTGAAAACATTCCCTCTAAGATCAGGAACAAGACAGGGTGCCCACTCTCACCACTATTATTCAACATAGTTTTGGAAGTCCTAGCTATGATAGTCAGAGAAGAAAAAGAAACAAAAGGGATCCAGATTGGAAAAAAGAAGTAAAACTCTGTTTACAGACAACATGATCCTATACATAGAGAACCCTAAAGATACTATCAGAAAGTTAATAGAGCTAATCAGTGAATTCAGCAAAGTCGCAGGATACAAAATCAATACACAGAGATCACTTGCATTCCTGTACACTAACAATGAAAAATCAGAAACATAAATTAAGGAATCAACCCCACTTACCATTGCAGCAAAAAGAATAAAATACCTAGGAATAAACCTGCCTAAGGAGACAAAAGAGCTGTATACAGAAAACAATAAGAGATGGATGGAGAGATAGTTCATGTTGCTGGGTTGGAAGAACCAATATTGTAAAAATGACTATACTACCAAATGCAATCTACAGATTCAATGTGATCTGTATCAAGTTACCAGTGGCATTTTTCACAGAACTAAAAAACTGATCATATGGATCACAGCCATGTCTAATGCAATGAAACCATGAGCCATGCCATGTAGGGCCACTGAAGACAGATGGGTCATCCTAGAAAGTTCTGGCAAAACGTGGTCCACTGGTGAAGGGATTGGCAAATCACTTATGTATTTCTTGCCTTGAGAACCGCATGAAAAATGTGAAAAGGCAAAAAGATATGACATGGAAAGATGAACTCCCCAGGTCGGTAGGTGTCCAAAATGCTACTAGAGAAAAGCAGAGAAAGAGACCCAGAGGAATGAAAAGGCTGAGCCAAAGCAGAAACAATGCACAGTTGTGGACATGTCTGGTAGTGAAAGTAAAGTTCAATGCTGCAAAGAACAGTATTGCATTGGAACCTGGACTGTTAGATCCATGAATCAAGGTAAATTGGAAGTAGTCAAACAGGAGGTGACAGAAATGTACATTGAGATTTTAGGAATAGGTGAACTAAAATGGAGAGGAATGGGTGAATTTAATTCAGATGACGATTATGTCTACTACTGTAGGCAAGAATCCCTTCAAAGAAAGAGAGCAACCCTCATAATTAACAAAAGAGTTAGAAATGCAGTACTTGGGTGCAATCTCAAAAATGACCAAATGATCTCGGTTCGTTTCCAAGACAAAACATTCAATATCACAGTAATCTAAGTCTAGGCCCCAACTACTAATGCTAATGAAGCTGAACAGTTCTATGAAAATCTTCCAGAACTAACACCAAAAAAAAGATGTCCTTTTCATCACTGGGGAATGAATGTAAAAGTAGAAACTCATGAGATACCTGGAGTAATAGGCAAGAAGTACAAAATGAAGCAAGGAAAAGGTTAACAGAGTTTTGCCAATGAACACACTGACCACAGCAAACACTCTCTTCCAATAACACAAGATACAGCTCTACACATGGACATCACCAGATGGTCAATACAGAAATCAAATTGATTATATTTTTTGCAGGCAAAGATGGAAAAGCTCTATACAATCAGCAAAAACAAGATTGGGAGCCGACTGTGGCACAGATCATGAACTTTTTATTGCAAATTCAGAGTTAAATTGAAGAAAGTAGGGAAAGCCACTAGTCTATTAAGGTATGATCTAAATCAAATCCCTTATGATTACACAATGGAAGTTACAAATAGATTCAAGGGATTGGATTAGATCTGACAGAATGCTTGAAGAACTACGGACAGAGGTTGTAATATTGTACAGGAGGTAGTGATCAAAACCATCCCCAAGAAAAAGAAATGCAAAAAAGCAAAATGATTTTCTGAGGAGGCCTTACAAATAGCTGAGAAAAGAAGAGATGCGAACGGCAAAGGAGAAAAGGAAACATAGATCCAACTGAATCCAAGTTCCAGAGAATACCAAGGAGAGACAAGAAAGCCATTTTAAGTGAACAATGCAAAGAAATAAAGGAAAACAACAAAGTGGGAAACACTAGAGACCTCTACAAAAAATTAGAGATAGCGAGGAAACATTTCATGCAAATATAGGCACAAAAAAGAACAGAAACAATATGAACCTAACAGAAGCAGAAGATATCAAGAAGAGGTGTAAAGAATACACAGAAGAACTACACAAAAAGATCTTAATGAGTTGGATGACCGCTTATTGATGTGGTGGTATGACCACTCACCCAGAGCCAGATATCTTACAGTGCGAAGTCAAGTGGTGCCTAGGAAGTATTACTATGAACAAAGCTAGTGGAGGTGATGGAATTCCAGCTAAGCTATTTCAAATATTAGAAGATGATGCTGTTAAGGGGTTACACTCAATATGCCAGCAAATTTGGAAAACTCAGCACTGACCTCAGGACTGAAAAAGGTCAGTTTTCATTCCAATAGCAAAGAAAGGCAATGCCAAAGAATGTTCAAACTACCACACTATTGAACTCATTTCACATGTTAGCAAGGTCATACTTAAAGTCCTGCAAGCTAGCTTCAATAGTACATGAACCAAGAACTTCCAGATGTACAAGCTGGGTTTAGAAAAGACAGAGGAACCTGAGATCAAATTGCCAACATCTGTTGAATCATAAAGAGCAAGGAAATTCCTAAAAAACACCTACTTCTGCTTCATCAACTATGTTAAAGCCTTTGACTGTGTGAATCACAACAAACTGTGGAAAATTCTGAAAGAGATGAGACTACCAGACCACCTTACCTGCTTTGTGTGAAACCTGTATGCAGGACAAGAAGAAAAAGTTAGAACTGGACATGGAACAATGGACTGGTTCCAAATTAGAATAGGAGTACAAAAAGGCTGAATATTGTCACCCTGCTTATTTAATTTATATGCAGAGTATATCATGCAAAATGCCAGGCGAGATGAAGCAAAGCTGGAATCAAGATTGCCAGGAGAAATACCAATAGCCTCAGGTATGCAGATGATACCACCCTTACAGCAGAAAGTGAAGAGGAACTAAAGAGCCTCTTGATGAAGGTGATAAAGGAGAATGAAAAAGCTGACTTAAAACTCAAGATTCAAAAAACTAGTAAGATGGTCATGATAACACACGCAGTGAACTCATGAAAAAACAGAGAATAGACATAAAGACATTGTGGAGACCGATCAGTGGGAGGGAGTAACATGGAAACTTATACTGTCATGTGTAGAAAAGATAGCTATTGTCATTGTGCTAGGGGAATAGGAGTACCTACAACCACTTGGAGCGAGGTCTGGAGGGATGGGAGGGGGGGAACTGGGTCGGGGGAGGGTCAAGGGATATGCATATGAATGATCTGGGAACATACATGTACAAAAATAAATAAATAAATAAATAAACTAAGATCATAGCAATGGCATCTGATCCCATCACTTTATGGTAAATTGATGGGCAAACAACAGAAAGAGTGACAGACTTTATTTTCTTGGGCTCCAAAATCACTGCAGATGGTGACTGCAGCCATGAAGTTGAAAGATGCTTGCTCTTTGGAAGAAAAGCTATGACAAACCTAGACAGAGTATTCAAAAGTAAAGATCTCACCTTGCCAACAAAAGTCCATATAGTTAAAGCTTTGGTTTTCCCAGTGGTCATGTATGGATGTGAGAGCTGGACCATAAAGAAGGGTCAGCACCAAAGAACTGATGCCTTTGAACTGTGGTGTTGGCAAAGGCTCTTTAGAGTCCCATGGACTGCAAGGAAACCAAACCAGCAAATCCTAAAGGAAGTCAACCCTGAATATTCATTGGAAGCAATGATGCTAAGGTCGAAGCGCCAATACTTCGGCCACTTGATGCGAAGAGACAACTCATTGAATAAGTCCCTGATGTTGGGAAAACTAGAAGGCAGACAGAGAAGGGGACAACAGAGGATGAAACAGTTGGATGGCAGCACTGAGTCAATGGACGAGTTTGAGCAGACTCCAGGAAATGAAGAACAGGGAAACCTGGCATGCTGCAGTCCATGAGGTCGTAGAGTGTTAGACATGACTGAGCAACTGAACTGAACGGACTGAGAACAAAGAATTTCACAGTTTGTCTGCAAACACAAAAGACCCTGAATAACCAAAGAAATCTTGAGAAAGAAGAACCGAGCTGGAGGAATCAGCTTTACTGATTTCAGACTACTGCAAAGCTACAGCCATCAAGACATTACGGTACTGACACAAAAATGGAAATATAGATCAATGGAACAAACTAGAAAGTCCAGAGATAAACCTGTGCACTTATGGGTATCTTATCTTTGACAAAAGAGGCAAACAAATACAATGGGACTAAAAGTCTCTTCAATAAGTGGTGCTGGGAATACCAACCAGTTGCACGTAAAAGAATGGAATTAGAACACTTCCTAACACCATACGCAAAGATTAACTCAAAATGGATTAAAGACCTAAATGTAGGAGCAGAAACTGTAAAACTCTTGGAGGCAGAACACACTATGAAAGCAAGGTCCTCTATGATCCACCTTCTAGAGGAATGGAAATAAAAACAAAAATAAACAAGTGGGACCTAATTAAACTTAAAAACTGTTGCACAACAAAGGAAACTATAAACAAGGTGAAAAAACAACCCGCAGAATGGGAGAAAATAAGAGCAAAATGAAACAACTGATAAAGGATTAATTTGCAAAATATACAAGCAGTTTATTCAACTCAGTAACATAAAAACAAACAACCCAATAAAATGTGGGCGAAAGACCTAAACAGACATCTCTCCAAAGAAGACATATAGATAGCTAATAAACACATGAAAAGATGCTCAATATCTCTCGTTATTAGAGAAATGCAAATTAAAACTACAATGAGATATCACCTCACACTGGTCAGAATGGCCATCATCAAACAATCTACAAAAAATAAATGCTGGAGAGGGTGTGGAGAAAAGGGAACCCTCCTGCACTACTGGAAGGAATGTAAATTGATACAGCCACTATGGAAGACAGTATGAAGATTCCTTTGAAAACTAGGGATAGAACTACCACATGACCAACAACCCCACTACTGGGCATATACCCTGAGAAAATCATAACTGAAAAAGACACATGTACCCCAACATTCACTGCGGCACCATTCACAATCACCAGGACATCTTAATAGCACTTAAGATGCTAATTTGTCTATGAAGTGTGAACTTTTAATAGAATAAGCCCCTGAGTTTCTCTTTGGGTAGGTCTGGAGGTGTGTGGTATGTGTGGGGGTGTATGCGTGTGTGCACGTGCATGCATATATGTGCTCCATTGTGTCCAACTTGTTTTGAAGACTCCAAAACATACGCAAAGAATTAACTGCAAAAAAATGGATAAACCTGTGCACTTATGGGTATCTTATCTTTGACAAAAGAGGCAAACAAATACAATGGGACTAAAAGTCTCTTCAATAAGTGGTGCTGGGAATACCAACCAGTTGCACGTAAAAGAATGGAATTAGAACACTTCCTAACACCATACGCAAAGATTAACTCAAAATGGATTAAAGACCTAAATGTAGGAGCAGAAACTGTAAAACTCTTGGAGGCAGAACACACTATGAAAGCAAGGTCCTCTATGATCCACCTTCTAGAGGAATGGAAATAAAAACAAAAATAAACAAGTGGGACCTAATTAAACTTAAAAACTGTTGCACAACAAAGGAAACTATAAACAAGGTGAAAAAACAACCCGCAGAATGGGAGAAAATAAGAGCAAAATGAAACAACTGATAAAGGATTAATTTGCAAAATATACAAGCAGTTTATTCAACTCAGTAACATAAAAACAAACAACCCAATAAAATGTGGGCGAAAGACCTAAACAGACATCTCTCCAAAGAAGACATATAGATATCTAATAAACACATGAAAAGATGCTCAATATCTCTCGTTATTAGAGAAATGCAAATTAAAACTACAATGAGATATCACCTCACACTGGTCAGAATGGCCATCATCAAACAATCTACAAAAAATAAATGCTGGAGAGGGTGTGGAGAAAAGGGAACCCTCCTGCACTACTGGAAGGAATGTAAATTGATACAGCCACTATGGAAGACAGTATGAAGATTCCTTTGAAAACTAGGGATAGAACTACCACATGACCAACAACCCCACTACTGGGCATATACCCTGAGAAAATCATAACTGAAAAAGACACATGTACCCCAACATTCACTGCGGCACCATTCACAATCACCAGGACATCTTAATAGCACTTAAGATGCTAATTTGTCTATGAAGTGTGAACTTTTAATAGAATAAGCCCCTGAGTTTCTCTTTGGGTAGGTCTGGAGGTGTGTGGTATGTGTGGGGGTGTATGCGTGTGTGCACGTGCATGCATATATGTGCTCCATTGTGTCCAACTTGTTTTGAGACCCCATGGACTGAAACCCGCCAGGCTTCTCTGTCTATGAAAATTTCCAGGCCAATAATACTAGAATAGGTTGCTATTTCCTCCTCCAGGGGATCTTCACCACCCATGGATCGAACCTACATCTCTTTTGCCTCCTGCATGAGCAGGTGAATTCTTTAACACTGCAACACCTGGGAAGCCCTGTTACTAAAGGGTATCACTCAAAAGGTGAGCTGTTCATAACAGAATTTTAGGCTCTGTAAAAACAAGGGATATTTCTTTTTCAATCCTGGAGGTTGACTTGCCTTTAAGAAATCGCATTTTACTCACTCACTGGCCCTGACCAGGATTTTTGGTTTAGTCTAGGTTATCCGTACAAAATTATACAGCAAAGGTTGATTACTTACAGAATATAAGAAGGAAAACACCACTTGACAAGTGTTTACTGACTGCCTACAAACGGGCTAGAAACTTCTCTGGTTTCTGGGGATGGAGAGTGAGTAAGGTTCGCAGAGACCTGCCAACAAAAGGCTTAGATAAGTTCTAAACTTCTGCTGGTGCTGTGCTAACAGAAGTACCTTAGAAAGAGAAGCAGTTTGTCTTATCCTCCTTGAAGATAAACTTTTAAAAACAAAGGACCGGGCTTCCCCTGTTGGCCCAGTGGGTAAGGACACCGCCTTGCAGTGCAAGGGGCGCTGGTTCGAGCCCTGGCCTGGGAAGATCCCACGTGCCGCGGAGCGGCTGGACTGATGTGTCCAATTACCGAGCCGGAGCTCTGGGGCGCATGCGCCCAGAGCCGGTGCTCTGCAGCGACAGACGCCACCGCGATGGGAGGCCCACACGGGCCAAAGAACAAAGACGGATAAAAATGGATAAATGAAAGGCCAATAGAAGTGGCCCGCCCGCTCCTCTCCCTCCCCAACTGTCCCCCGCCCTAAATAAATAACTAAATAAATAAATGTTAAAAAAAAACAAAGGACCATGCTCACAGGTACAATTTATGGAAAAGATAGTTCAACATATTAGAACTGGATGAAAACCCCAAATTTTCCTTAAAAATGCAAGAATCTGCTTTCCATAATTCTTTTTCTCTCTAAAACTATAGTCCAGTTTGTAGATACTCTTGGAGCATTTCATTCATAGTGCACTAAAACTCTTGTTTTTTTTTAAATTCTGCGTTTATCTCTTTGTACATAATAATCTTTTTGAGTCGGTGAAACTGCTAAAATTTGACCGCCCAAGTAAAGACAAAGGAGATTTTTGTATTTCTTCCTCTAGGTGGCGACATGGGACTGTTTCTTTAAAGCAGAGCGCTCTCTTGTATCCCAGGAGACCAACCTGTGCGGTTTAAATAAAGCGGAAACTACAGAATTTCTTCACTGAATCCACTAGGGTGGGGGAGGGGGAATGCAAATAAATGATATCTGCAAGACTAGATTTTTCTAGTCTCCTGTTAGTTTAAAGGGTGGACTGTTAGGATAGCTCATCTTGTTAAAGTAGCAATAGAAACATAAAAGGATGTAGCAGATTATTGAGCTGAGTATGTTAACAACTCTTCAGCTTCCTTTCTTTGGTTGCTATAGCAACTCCCAGGTTGATTCATCCCAGCCTTGTTCTGATACAGCACAAAAGTCAGTGGGATGCTGGAGCTGAGACAGAGTGCCTGCTTCAAATTCTATCTTCGCCTTTTACTAAACATGGGACTCTCAACGAGTGATTTAAACATGTATCTTTGTGTCTCGTTCCCTTCACCTGTAAAGTGGGGATGGCGACTACTGAGAGTAACCATGTGAAACACTCCACACAGGACCTGGCACACCCTGCACACTCAGTAAATCAGCCACCATCACCAAACCACTATCCTGGTCACATCTCTGCTATCTCAGAAGACCCATCAAAGCCTTTCTTTCACTTACTTCAGGAAGAAACACGGGTTTGGCTACTGGCCAATACCAGACAAGGAGAAAATTAGGTGCTGAAGAATATGCTTTTAATATCTTTGACTCATTACATAAATGTCATATTGTTCAGTTTTTCATTTTAATGCAATCAAATGAAAATCACTCTATTCTGTTTGTCATTTAAAATCTTCATAATTTTTGCTTTAACAAAAAATTACATAAAGCAAACTTAGGAAGAAGGCCACATTTTTACCCAACTATTTCTTCTTTTAAATAGATGTTCCGATCCTTGCATACTCCCGCATTTACTCTAATTATTAAGAAAAAAGGGAATAAAAATAAGCACCCTTTTCCAAACTACATAACCTTAATGAGTAATTTCAGTCAACAGATATTTGCAGGCAATGTTTGGTTTGATTTTACTACTATCTTTTAGCCTTTCTTTCTTGATAGTGTTAATTAAATTAGGATTTAAGCAGTTCTTTCAACGCTCACTCTCCACTGTCACTGATTTTTCAGAATTATCAAAATAATTTTTCACGTTAACAACCAATACATATGCTCCCAGCTGGTTCCGATTCAGTCTGTTTATTTGGTTGGTCTGCTTTATTTTCCTTCTAAACAGATTCAACTTATCAACAAAATCCCAGTTTTCTTGCTAGCATTCCTTAGCTAATTAGCTATGTATCCTCTACACAGAACCGTCTTTTGAACTGGAATACTTTCCTTTGGATGGACTCATTTCTTATTTTGGTTCTGTCACCATCAGTGAGGCTTAATCCCTTTGGTGACAATGATGACTGGCAATGTCCCATTCATTCACCATAATGGCAGGAGTGACAGAGAGACCTGAGGCTACAGACAGAGATCTTCCCAAGAATCCTGGGCAAAGAGAGTCAATAGGACTTAGAAGTTTATCTCCTCCATAGCTGGAGAAACTGGTATTTTTAAAATAGTATCAGCTGAAGTTTACACAGTTACCTTTATAGTCAACATGACTCAGCTGTACTTTTAAGATTTTTTTGTTATTTCTTTTTTTTTTTTCATGTTATTTCTTAAATGATTTATTTTTAAATTATTTATTCATTTTTGGTTGTGCTGGGTCTTTGTTTTCGTGCAGGCTTTTCTCTAGCTGTGGCAAGTGGGAGGTACTCTCTAGTTGCAGTGGGCAGGCTTCTCATTGCTGTGGCTTCTCTTATTGCAGAGTATAAACCTTAGGGTGCCCAGGCTTCGGTAGTGGCAGCATGTGGACTCAGTTGTTACAGCTCTGGGCTCCAAAAGCACAGGCTCAGTAGTCGTGGTCTACAGGCTTAGTTGCTCTGCAGCATGTGGGATCTTCCCGTGACTCCTGCATTGGCAGGTGGATTCTTTACCACTGAGCCACCAGGGACGCTCTAAGGGACGTTTTTTGTTTTGTTTTCTTTTTTAAGGTCAGAGAAACCTCACCTGGGTGATGTCTGGTCCTAACTTAGTGTTTTACTTGCTGCCTACTAGTTACTTTATCAGAGGAAAGTATGCCCATCCTTTCAAACAAAACACCAACGAGAACATGGTGTGGCAGTATGTTACTCTGGCGGCCCCAAAGAAAAACACTCCATTGTAGTCATGCCCTCGTGTATTCAAGTCCTTGACTCTGGCCCTGACCAGGTGTTTTGCTTTGGTCAGTGGAACGTTATTAGCAAACGTGCCACCAACAGAGGCTTAGTAAGCACTTGCACATGGTGTTGTCTTGTTGGAATGCTTCATCCGGGTGAAAAACCAAGTGGCGCGGGAAGGAGGGACACTGGCAGCCATTAAGACATTTCAGTTCAAACCCAGCTGCCGACAGAAGGCAACAGCGTGCGTGTCCTCAGCCACATAACGAAGAGCAAAAGTTCCTCTCAACGGAGTTGACTCAACCCATAGAATTACAAGAAATAATGGGTTGCTGTTCAGCTTTTACATTTTGGCATGGCTTGTTAGCACAGCCAGAGACAGCTAAGCACGTGCTGAAAAGTTACCGTCTTAATTATACATGGTGCTTACCCTAGGTTTCCTCTTATGAAGGCATTACTACACACACACTTCATTTTGATAAAGATTTAACTCTAAGTTTCTAACCAAGTGAAATGTCAGAAGGATGTCTGACACCCTGCACTGTGCTTTGGCCTCTGAGCTATTTAAAACCATGTCACCCAGGGCAGCCCTTTCTCCGACATCTCTTCCAGGGAGCCTGGCTGGCTGGCCCTCCAGGCATCGCACAGCTTATTTCTGAAAATGCTGACAGATTGTTCCACAGAATACTGTCATAATACTGTGCCGCTGAATCTTGAGCTGTCTTCATGATAACAGATTTCTAGAGGGGCTGGGTCCTATCTTTTTAGATATGTATGACTCTGTTTATGTTGAATCCTTGAAATTGGGAAGTTAGTATCTCTGACTTATAATTAATATCTGCAAATTTTGATGAAAGTTTAATAGCCTAATCAATGGCTTTATTAAGAAAACAATTTCCTTTTTCATTAAGATGACATTTATTAAACGTAATTATGAAACTACAGAAACATATAAAGAGAAATTTTACTTATAGAAAAAATATATATATTAACAGTGGACTGTGTAAATAAACTCAGGTACATCCACATAGCAGAGTGCCATGTATCTATAAAAAAATGAGAGGCTCCTCTTGTACCGATATGGAAAGAGCTTCTAGATATATTATCAAAGGCAAAAGAGGCAAATTGCAGAATAGTCTATACGGCATGTTTCCCTTTGGGCAAGGAATCTATATTTGTACTTGTGTGTATGTGTAATATATTTAAAAATCTGAGGGTAGGAAACGGATAGCAGCGGGGATCAAACATTAGAAGGAGACTTCTCACCATAAATGTTTTCATACTTTCTGGCTTTTCAGCCATGAGAATGTGCTATCTATTCAAAAGTCTGTCAAAGTTTGGGGAGACAATAACTGAAGTATTAACAGTGATTGCCTCTGGGTGGTAGGAATTCACATTTTTTTTGCCTATTTGTGTTATTTTTTCTGCAAAAACAAATCATGTAGCATGATTTACTTTTAAAAAGCAGTATTTAAAATCTATTGACTAAAGAAAAATCTACTGAGAGCTCCATCATTCAATTCAACCACAATTATTATTTTTCTATGCATAAGCTTCGTAATTTCAAATCTATACAGTCTAGTTAAGTCTTAAAATAGTAAGGCTTATTTAACCATTTCCTACAGCTGAACACTTTGATATTTTTTGTTGTATCCTTTCATAAATAATGATTCAATAAATGTTTTTATACAAAATGGTTTTTTTTAACTGTAGGACAAATTTGCAAAAGTAAAATTCTGTTTCAAAGAGTATAAACATCTTCAGAAGCCTGAAATGCTTTCCAAACAAACTGTTGTCAGTAGAAATTTATGAGAACTCTAGGTTCATTAAATTATCACTAGCATCAATTAACATTTTACAAATCTTTGCTAGTAGGCCAGATACCCATCTCTTTATAATTGTTTTCCTATTTCTTTCACAGATAATGAAGATGAACATTTTTCAATTTGTGTTGACCTATTCAATTTCTCCCTAAAATTTTTTCCCCAAGTTCTTTGCCCATATTGAGATCTCAGAGGTTTTGCTTTATTTATGAGTTCTTTAAATGTATTTTAGTTATAAGTAACTGTCAGACCTTGTCTGTCTTTTTCATTGGAAATATTTTTCCTCTGCCACTTGCATTTTATATTTTTACACTTAAGAGTGTTGACATTTTATGTATTCATATCTAACCTGTATGCTTTGGCATGGATCCCTTCAATCAGAGGTTTAATCAAGATTCCATTTTATTTTCTTCTATTTTATTTATTGAGATTTTTCAGAATTAATTTCTGTGCAATCTTAGAAGATAACTGAATAGGTATTTTAATTTGTCCAAATTCCTGAATAGTGTTTGTTGAATAATCTTTCCTTTTCCCGTTGATCATGTGGCCTTCTTTATATATATTTTTTTTTTCCTTCTGTATATTTTTGTTTCTTATGCATAGTACTGCCCATTTCTGTAGTAGGCACTATGTTCCACTGATCTGCATCCGTATCATTTGCTTTACATAGCTTGAGACTATCTTCTTCTAAATGGCTGCCCTGGTGCTTATTAGGGTGATCACAATCATTTTTTTGGATACCATCTCCTTCTTTGATATTTATTAATTATCTATTCCAGGTAAATAATTTTATCTTTCAAAAATGCTCCATGGCTTTCACTGGAAATTTATATAAATCTATAGATGAGTTCAAGTAGAAATTGTTTCTTTATTATGTTCTTGCCTCTAAAGAGAACACAGGTCTTGTATCCATTCTGTCAGACTTTCTCATAGCTCACCACCATTTTTGTTTATTCATTTGGCTGGTTGGTTTTCTTCCCAGAGGTCATTTATATTTCATATTAAAAGTATTTTTTGGTACTTTATGGATCTTGTTTCTATTGTGAACTCTTATTCTCTACATAGAGGAATGCTACTAATTGTGTATTTACCTAAAATCTCTCAAATCTGGTACTTTTGGTGACTCTGTTCTAACAATGGGAAATGATTTCCAGTTTAGGTTTTCTGGAAATACAAGTTGTTTTGACACTTAAGTGGGCCTGGAACTGTGTTCATCCATGGAGGAAACAAAAATCATGGTATCACAACAGCAATCAACTGATTGATTTGAGTGTTTACTTTCTATCAGCTTCACTGTTTTGAGGACACGGCCTATGTTTTAGAGATGTTACCGTGGAATCATACAAAACTAGACATGTGTATGTACGCTGATGACTTACAAGTACAATAACAAGTCCCTGATTTAGATATGAGGCAGGGCACTCAGCTAACGCTGACAATCTTAGGTGAGGAGAAGTGAGTATATTCAAATGAAGAGGAAACTGAAGAAATCAGCAGAATGGCTGAATCAGGGGGTGGGTTCAGTCAGCCCAGATGCTGGAGGCCTGGACTCCACATTTAACTGGCTCGACCTGTGCATAGATAGGTTTGGCATCACCTTTGTACTGATTCCTAAAAGAATCGTAAATGCAATGGCTACATGGATGCTTACCATGTAACGCTGCTACAGACTTACTCATTACTGCCTTCATTTTAGCCAGGAAACAAGGTCCTCTCTCTCTTCATCCCAAGTTTCCTCTAGAAGCACATGGAGTGGGCTCTTGCTCCCTTGGTTTTATCCCAGAAGCCAGCACAGCCAACTCTCCTGCCTCTCCCCAGAGAAGCTGCCTTGCCCAAGCACCTGATGCCTAAGATGAAGAGAGATGGGAAGAAGGTATTCTACCCCAAAGAAGACCTGCACAAGAGCAGAGGACAAAACCACGGAGAGGACAATTAGAAGGGGAGCAGGATGTTGAGAAAGGCTTGGTGTGGCCTGATAGATGTCTTAAGGGTGAAAAAAAAAAAAAAAGAGGAATGGTTATAATCCATCCTCTGCACTCTGTGTATCCTCCACTAACTAAAATCAGATTTTCCTTCTGACAATGCCTGTAACTTCCTGCCTCCCAACTGTCAAACAGCTGGTGGAGGGGTCACCTAAGTTCCTCTGGAGAAAGGTCTCAAGAGAAAGCATCCTAACACGTGAGCTGCCCCATTCATTTCAAACTGCTGTTTCTATCAAAAAGGTGAGTGAAAAGTACAACTGGAGTAGCAATTTGGCAGAGGATGAAAGTTCAAGGGGTGCACACCCATCAGGAGGAAGCTTTCCACTGAGCAATGCCAACCGAAGGCTAGGAGTTTCAAAGTAATACAGTTAGTGAAGAGCTCAGAGAAATGACTTGTGCCCTGAGAAGCAGCTGGAAGATGAGAGAAACAACGTCATTTTTTACCATCAGGAAGTAAAAGTAAAGCCAGCAATCTCTCTGGTAAGATCTGTGACCAGGGACCCCTGCCCAGAAACTCAGAGTCAGGAAGCACAGTGAGAGGTCACTGGAGAAGCCCTCTCAGGCTCGTGCAGCTCAGTGTCTGGACGAGCAGAGGAAACAAGCATTCAACTGTTTTTCTTCTTCGTGTGTGTTCTGACCCAGAGGCTCCCGGTCTCCTCCTCTTAGATGGCTGCTCCCTTTATGGCTCACTCTAGTATAAAATCAGGATGAACTATTATTCCCAGTTATCTGGGGAGAAATGGGTTTAGAGCAACCTCCTATTCTGGCAAACTTGTTCTTTCTCCAAGTTCTGGACAAATTGACCACCTGCACTCGAGGGTGCACAGGCCTCATCCTTTTGGGGAAGGGCTTCAAAAGACTCCTGTTCCTTGGAAGGAAAGCTATGACAGACCTAGACAGGGTATTCAAAAGCAGAGACATCACTTTGCTGACAAGTTCCGTATAGTCAAAGCGATGATTTTTCCAGTAGTCATGTATGGATGTTGGACCATAAAGAAGGCCAAGTGCCAAAGAATTGATGCTTTCAAACTGTGGTGCTGCAGAAAACTCTGGAAAGTCCCTTGGACAGAAAGGAGATCAGACCAGTCAATCCTAAAGGGAATCAACCTTGAACATTCATTGGAAGGACTGATGATGAAGCTCCAATATTTTGGCCACCTGAGGGAAAGAGCCGACTCACTGGAAAAGACCCTGATGCTGGGAAAGAGTGAGGCAAAAGGAAAAGGGGCAAACAGAGGATGAGATGGCTAGATCACCAATAAATGACCCCGAATCAATGGACATGGGTTTGAGCAGACTCCAGGGGATGGTGTGCTGCAATCCATGGGGTTGCAGAGTTGGACACCACTCAGCCGCTGAACAGTAATTTACTTGCCTTGCTCACCACTGCACCTAGAGTAGGATACAGTGCGTTGACACCAATGGACACACAAACACTGAATAACGTCTTACATAAACTATTTTCAACTTTGCTCATTCCTGAGGCTCTAAAGGACTTTCTTTCCTTCAGAACATGGTTTCAGACCTAGGGTTTGATACACAGGGAAAAGGCACTTCTATCCTCTTTTTGATAGATATACCATTGAGTCTCTGCTGTGATCTCTGTCAACACTCCAGACAGACATTTTCCTGGACTGGAGAGCCACTCAGTTTGTTAATTTGGTGAGAAGTGAGGCTGTGTCTTAAGGAACCACCTTTTTTCCTAGAAGAGTTGGTCCTGGCTAGAGCTGCCAGAAGGGCCTCAATGTCACCCAGACCTTGAGACACCATCTAGCTGAGATGGAGGCATTACCAATTGGGTTTAGGGCAGGGAGGTAGATTTTATCAATTTCAGTTCAGAAGGGCAAGAAAATTTGATTTTGAACTTTAATTCCTTCCAAACTTCACTGTCTTTGGACTATAACATGCAAGTAGGTCTAACTTTTAAACTTTCATTTCTCCCTGAAAATTTGTAATGGAAGAGGGATTTATATTCACACCAGGGACATTTTTATAATATTTGCATTTTATTTGTGGAGATCATTTGCTCTCATCAAAGAACCTCTGATGATAGACAATGTGACGGATTTAAATGAGGCTCAGAAACAGAACAGGGAGTGAATGTCCAGCTGTGTGAGCTCACTGTGCAGTTCAGATCCATCTCAGAACCTTCTGCAGGCAACGCCTAAAATGCCAGCAGATATTTTGGAGCCTGAAGCTGATACAATTTGCCGGAAGGCACCAATTTAAGGGAAAAAGAACATAAGTTGATGAATGCACAATCAGGTACAGGGCCTAGGAAGGGGCCTGAGCAGGTGAGGGGTCATGAAGCATCAGCACCCTCAGCTGTGTGATAAATCCAGCTCTGCTGCCCACCAGCAGAGTGGAGAGTACCCCCGCCCCTCACAAACAGTGGCTAGTCTACGAGGGTGAGCTGCTGGTTCCTTCCAAGACTGCCACACTCCATTAACTCCTGGTTAAGGCTGCAAATTCAATTAAAACTATTTGTTTATTCACAACAGACTCCTTTGATAAATATCTATGGCCTCCACTGTAACCCCCTTACCAAGCCGCAGTGAGTTCTACCACCCATGCAACTGCTGATTAGCAGGCAAACCTGAAACATGACTGGCCAATTCTGGGAGCTCTGTGAAGGCCCAGTTCTGTTGTGGGAGATTAACTAGAAGGTTAGCCTTTTAGTTAACTGCAAGGCTAACTAGATGCAAATGTGACAATACTCTGTTGACAGGATATAGTTAGACTGGGGCGCAGGCATCCTCTACTAAATATTTCAAGGTTGGCTTTTTGCTTCCTAAGAATAAGGGAATTTTCCTACATAAGAACTATACCAATATTAAAATGAGGAGATTTAACTTTGATACAAACCTATTATCTACTCTTCAGTCCATATTCAAATTTTGTCATTGTCTCAGTAATGTCCTTCATAGCTTTCCCCCCCCCCCGCACTGCTCAGTCTGGGATCCATTCCAGGATCACACACTGCAGTTAATCATCAACACATTCCTCCTTTAACCTGGAATGGTTCCTCACTCATTTTTTGCCTTTCCTGCCCTTGACATTTTGAAGAGTAAAGACTGATTTGTTTGTAGAATGTTCCTCCTTCTGGCTTTGTCTGATGTTTCATGATTAGATCAGGATTCTGTATTTTTGGCAGGGATGCTGCTGAAGAGATGTCATGTCTTCAGCACATCCTATCAGGAGCCACATGATGATGCTGGGCTCCATTACTGGGTGATGTTAATTTTGACAGCTTGGTTGAGATCGGACCCTCCAAGACATCTCCTTCATAAAGCTACTGCTTCCCCGCTTCATAATTAAACAATACCCAGGAAGGCAATTGTGCGCTTATGTAAATATATGATTCATCATGAAACTCATCTACTATTTTGGGCAACATTGATGAGTTTCTAACTCTGTCATTTCAATTTTTTATTGTTGAGCTTCTATTGTAAGAAAGAGTACTTCATTATGAGCTCACAAATGTTACTCAGTGGGTGATTATCCATTATCAGTAAGATTTTAAACCATGTTTAGGGTAAGAGTAGTGGTATCTGTAATTTCCAACACACACACACCTTCTATATCACTCATTTTACTGATGACACCCATTTGTGTAATTAACAGAGTCTCTATTGCTAGTCCAAGATAGATAGCTGAAGCATTTTCGCAGTGCCTATTCTTGAATTAGGAAAACTGAGTATAGAGTGTGGATTTAAACAAAAATGCATATTTACATCACAGTGCTTATGCTGAGGAATTTAAAGTAAATTATAGAGTACATAACAGTGATTAAACCTGGGAAGTCAACAGAGTGAAAAGTTGGGTCCTACTAAGAGGAAATGCACCCACCTCCTCTTGGAGATAAATTAGCATGGTTTTTTGCTCTCAGTCTGAATTCAAGTTTAGCTCAGCCTCTCTCTTTTTTGCTCTTGGAAATCCACCTTGCCTGCGCAGAGCTCAGTCACCCTGCTTCCAACCAAGACGTAGCTTAACAACAAATGTCCTGCCCTCACTGGAGGCAGCTGAGATGATCCAGCACCTTTGTACTTGGGCAGGTCTGGAGGTCTAATGCTCAGATTCTGTTACAAGGCCCATTTGCCTTAACAAAGCCACTTCCTCCAACCTAGCCTTGACTCAGTAATGAGGTTGTTATTTTGGCCTTTCTCCAGAGAACACTTCCTGTGTTATTTCTTAGTTGACTTGGAACCTGGATGGGAGAGGCCAAATTTATTGGCACCCTCAATCTTCCAAGGTCCACGCGTTCCATTTCTGCCTCAAGGCAGTCAAGCAGCCTCCCTCTGCTGACGACTCTCTTTCAGCCTTCAACATACCGAAATGTCATCAGATGAAGATAAACACCTCCACGCCTGCCTCACCCTCCTCACTATGCTAGTGTTTCCCAGGATCTGGTGTCTCATTTCTCGTTCTCACCTCCTCCCAAGTTGACTTTCCACCCAGCAGCCAGAAGTAGGCCGTGAAATGAAATCACATCTCTTCTCTGCTCAGAACCCTCCACGATCCCCACGGCTCTCAGAGCAAAGCCAAAGTCCTTCCCGTGGCCTACTGAAATACAAGCATGGTTTAGATTACAAAATGAGGGGGTGAGACTCATCGAATCTTGCCTGTGGTCCAGTCCCTCACTACTTCTCTAACCTCTTCCTCCTACCCTTCCCTTGCTTACTTCTTTCCAGCCACCCTGCCCTTGTCTTGTTGTTCTAACACACCAGGCACATTTTGTCCTCAGACTTCTATCCTGGCTGTTCCCTCTTTCTGGAACAATTTCCCCTCATTTCGAGGCATGACTCATCTCCTTACCTAATTTGATATCTACCCCAATGTCACCTTCTCAATGAGGCCACTGCTGGACCCCTACCTAAGAAAAAAGAAAACTTCAATTTCCTTCAGCCCTTATTAGCATCTATTATTATATATTTTATTGTTAAGTGTCTGTGTCTCACCAGTACTTTCCACCAAATAGAAAAAATATTTACATCACAGTGCTTATGCTGAGGAATTTAAAGTAAATTATAGAGTACATAACAGTGATTAAACCTGGGAAGTCAACAGAGTGAAAAGTTGGGTCCTACTAAGAGGAAATGCACCCACCTCCTCTTGGAGATAAATTAGCATGGTTTTTTGCTCTCAGTCTGAATTCAAGTTTAGCTCAGCCTCTCTCTTTTTTGCTCTTGGAAATCCACCTTGCCTGCGCAGAGCTCAGTCACCCTGCTTCCAACCAAGACGTAGCTTAACAACAAATGTCCTGCCCTCACTGGAGGCAGCTGAGATGATCCAGCACCTTTGTACTTGGGCAGGTCTGGAGGTCTAATGCTCAGATTCTGTTACAAGGCCCATTTGCCTTAACAAAGCCACTTCCTCCAACCTAGCCTTGACTCAGTAATGAGGTTGTTATTTTGGCCTTTCTCCAGAGAACACTTCCTGTGTTATTTCTTAGTTGACTTGGAACCTGGATGGGGAGAGGCCAAATTTATTGGCACCCTCAATCTTCCAAGGTCCACGCGTTCCATTTCTGCCTCAAGGCAGTCAAGCAGCCTCCCTCTGCTGACGACTCTCTTTCAGCCTTCAACATACCGAAATGTCATCAGATGAAGATAAACACCTCCACGCCTGCCTCACCCTCCTCACTATGCTAGTGTTTCCCAGGATCTGGTGTCTCATTTCTCGTTCTCACCTCCTCCCAAGTTGACTTTCCACCCAGCAGCCAGAAGTAGGCCGTGAAATGAAATCACATCTCTTCTCTGCTCAGAACCCTCCACGATCCCCACGGCTCTCAGAGCAAAAGCCAAAGTCCTTCCCGTGGCCTACTGAAATACAAGCATGGTTTAGATTACAAAATGAGGGGGTGAGACTCATCGAATCTTGCCTGTGGTCCAGTCCCTCACTACTTCTCTAACCTCTTCCTCCTACCCTTCCCTTGCTTACTTCTTTCCAGCCACCCTGCCCTTGTCTTGTTGTTCTAACACACCAGGCACATTTTGTCCTCAGACTTCTATCCTGGCTGTTCCCTCTTTCTGGAACAATTTCCCCTCATTTCGAGGCATGACTCATCTCCTTACCTAATTTGATATCTACCCCAATGTCACCTTCTCAATGAGGCCACTGCTGGACCCCCTACCTAAGATGTAACCCACTACCCCCTCCCACCAAATAGAAAAACTTCAATTTCCCTTCAGCCCTTATTAGCATCTATTATTATATATTTTATTGTTAAGTGTCTGTGTCTCACCAGTACAATATAAGATCTCTCTGGACAGAGCATACAATAGAAGAATTTGAAAGCTGGAATATAGAGAGATTATGTAGAATGCCACTGTTATGGACTGAATGTCTGCCCTCCACTGCCACTGTGTGCCCCTCCCTCTCAATTTCTTTATTGAAGCCCTAGGCCCTAATGTGGCTGTATTTGGATCCCTTGAGTAAGTAAGTAAGGATGGGGTCCTGATCCAATGGGATCAGTATCCTCGTAAGAGACACTGGAGATTTCCCCTTCTAGCCGCTTCTCTCTGTGTACCTGGAGAGCTCATGTGAACACACAGTGAGACGGTTGCTATCTACAGGCCAGTAAAGGGTTTCCCTGATGGCTCAGTGGGTAAAGAATCTGCCTGCAATAAAAGAGACATGAGAGATGTGGACTCCGTCCCTGGGTTGGGAAGGGTTTCCCTGATGGCTCAGTGGGTAAAGAATCTGCCTGCAATAAAAGAGACATGAGAGATGTGGACTCCATTCCCCCTGGAGGAGAAAAATGGCAACCCACTCCAGTATTCCTGCCTGAAAAATCCCACGGACAAAGGAACCTGGTGGCTACAGTCCAAAGGGTCACAAAGAGTCAGACACGGCTCAGTCACTAAGCATGCACATGTGCACAGGCCAGGAAAAGGGTTCTCATTAGAAACTGAATCTGTCAGCATGTTGATCTGACATCCAGCTTCCAAAACTATGAGGAAAATAATTTCTGTTGTTTACTCCAACTAATCTGTGGTAGTTTTTTATGGCAGCCTGAGCAGATCAATACAGACGCGTAGAGAAATTTTGTCTTCTCTTTCCATTGCCCCCCTTTTTTTACACCAGGCACATTTTGTCCTCAGACTTCTATCCTGGCTGTTCCCTCTTTCTGGAACAATTTCCCCTCATTTCGAGGCATGACTCATCTCCTTACCTAATTTGATATCTACCCCAATGTCACCTTCTCAATGAGGCCACTGCTGGACCCCCTACCTAAGATGTAACCCACTACCCCCTCCCACCAAATAGAAAAACTTCAATTTCCCTTCAGCCCTTATTAGCATCTATTATTATATATTTTATTGTTAAGTGTCTGTGTCTCACCAGTACAATATAAGATCTCTCTGGACAGAGCATACAATAGAAGAATTTGAAAGCTGGAATATAGAGAGATTATGTAGAATGCCACTGTTATGGACTGAATGTCTGCCCTCCACTGCCACTGTGTGCCCCTCCCTCTCAATTTCTTTATTGAAGCCCTAGGCCCTAATGTGGCTGTATTTGGATCCCTTGAGTAAGTAAGTAAGGATGGGGTCCTGATCCAATGGGATCAGTATCCTCGTAAGAGACACTGGAGATTTCCCCTTCTAGCCGCTTCTCTCTGTGTACCTGGAGAGCTCATGTGAACACACAGTGAGACGGTTGCTATCTACAGGCCAGTAAAGGGTTTCCCTGATGGCTCAGTGGGTAAAGAATCTGCCTGCAATAAAAGAGACATGAGAGATGTGGACTCCGTCCCTGGGTTGGGAAGGGTTTCCCTGATGGCTCAGTGGGTAAAGAATCTGCCTGCAATAAAAGAGACATGAGAGATGTGGACTCCATTCCCCCTGGAGGAGAAAAATGGCAACCCACTCCAGTATTCCTGCCTGAAAAATCCCACAGACAAAGGAACCTGGTGGCTACAGTCCAAAGGGTCACAAAGAGTCAGACACGGCTCAGTCACTAAGCATGCACATGTGCACAGGCCAGGAAAAGGGTTCTCATTAGAAACTGAATCTGTCAGCATGTTGATCTGACATCCAGCTTCCAAAACTATGAGGAAAATAATTTCTGTTGTTTACTCCAACTAATCTGTGGTAGTTTTTTATGGCAGCCTGAGCAGATCAATACAGACGCGTAGAGAAATTTTGTTTTAAAGACACACAGTAAGATGGTAGAAATAAATCTATTATGTGAATTAACTATTCACACAAAAAGAGATTATGAAACAGATATTACTGGACTAAATTTTTAAGAATCAAAATGTAAATATTAGTAGGTAAGTGTTAAGTTATAAGAGATATACCTAAAACATAAAATAATAGAAAAACTATGTCGGGAGAGACATATGTATTAAGCAAATGAAATTTCTTTACTAATCAAATGAAATAATACAGACAAAATAAAGTTTAAGGCAAAATCATTACTAGAAAGGAAGAAGAGAATGACATAATGTTACAGCTTCAATTCATCAGGAAAATAATAAAAATTCTAAACTTGTATAGACTTAGTAATAAAACAACGTATCTTGGAACAAGATAAAGCAAAATTGATAGAATAATCCCAACTCAATCTATGAAGCTCTCATAACCTTGACACCACAAACATCAAGGAACAAAAGAAGAAAGCAAAACGATCAACGAAGGCAGTAATGAAATCAAAAGGAGCAATCAAAATGAGTTGTGCAAAGACAAAAAACAAAAATAACACACCAGTTTATCTTAGGAATGTGAGTTGGGCTAAGTAATATTATCACTGTTGCAATTCATTTTCCAATAAATTAAAGGAGAAAGAACACATGATCATATCAATAGAGAGATAGTGTTGCCACTAACACCTTCAGGACCTGGGGCAGGAGTATAGATAGAAGCCACGTATCATGAAAATGATATTGTAAAGTTATAAATCAGCCTAGAAAGTTGATGGAAAAATATCTTAAATATTTATCTTAATAAATATACATCCATAAGGACAAATTTTTTTTTTTGGCCACTTCTATTGATCTTTCATTTATTTATTTCCATCCATCTTTGTTCTTTGGCCTGTGTGGGCCTCCCATTGCAGTGGCCTCTCTCATCGCAGAGCACCAGCTCTGGCCGCATGCACTCCAGAGCTACGGCTCGGTAGTTGAACACATCGGTCCAGCTGCTCGGCAGCACATGGGATCTTCCCAGGCCAGGGATCGAACCGACACCCCTTGAACTGCAAGGCAGTGTCCTTACCCCCTGGACCAACAGGGAAGCCTAGGACAAATTTTTTAAATACACACAAAGCCTTGGCTTTTAATAATATCAAGAGGATGCAAAAACATTCAAGATTAAATTTAAGTATTATTCTGTATATCTGGGTAGTCTTTAAATAGACTGGCTATGTTTAAATGAATAATAAAGTGAAAACATATAATTCATAAGGTATAGATTTGTTCCATAAAATAATTTTCTCACTTCTTAGTAAAAATACTAATTTTGATGTTATAATCAAGGTTTCATGTTGATAGTGATGATTTAAATGATTGAAAATAAAATACAATTTTATAAAATGATACAAAATTTGAATAAAGTTTCATCAAAAATGTAAACTGAGATAAGTGTAAAAATTTAAAAAGTAAAATGATGCTTACTATATTCTCTAGGTAAATTATTTTATATTTTTAATATTTTATATTTTTATCATATTTCCTAATTATTTTATTATACTATTTTTATTACATTTTCTAAAATTACTTTATTTTTAAATTATATTTATACCCAGGACCAAAGTGTAACATATGCTTATGAAGACTCATTTACAAAATAAGTTTATCAGGCCCAATTTCTACCTCCAAATTTCCATCATATTGTAGGCCATGTGTGGCTTAGATGATATCAATTATACACATGAAATTAAGGGCTAATCAAACAGTCTTTGAGGTTCCACACACATGACCTAGGAGGCATGCTTTTTGGCTGTTCTGTAGGATGATATCCCCACTATTAAGATATCCACATCCTAATTCCATAACTCAGGAAAAAGTTTTACTCATTACACAGCAGAGGAATTAAGGTTGCTAATCAACTGATCTTAAAATTGGGAGTTATCCTGGATTATACAGCTGGTTGAAATGTAACCACAGGGGTTCTTGAAAGTGGAAGAGAGATGTAGACGTTCAGAATGATGTGTTGTGGAAAGGATTCGCATCCTCTATTGCTGGCTTTGAAGGTGGAGGAAGGGGCCACAAGTCAAGGATCCCCTAGAAGCTGGAAAAGGACAGGGAATGAACTCTTCCCTAGCCTCCAGAAAGGCAGCTCTGCTGGGCCCCAGCCTCAGCCCCTGACGTTAGTGTCCAACTTCTGACTTGTAGAACTCAGAGAATAAGACTGTGCTGTTTTCTATCTCAAGTTTATGGTAACCTGTTAAGGCAGCAAAGGGACAACCTGTTTCCTGGTTGAATGCACCCCCTTTAAGTATTATTCTGTATATCTGGGTAGTCTTTAAATAGACTGGCTATGTTTAAATGAATAATAAAGTGAAAACATATAATTCATAAGGTATAGATTTGTTCCATAAAATAATTTTCTCACTTCTTAGTAAAAATACTAATTTTGATGTTATAATCAAGGTTTCATGTTGATAGTGATGATTTAAATGATTGAAAATAAAATACAATTTTATAAAATGATACAAAATTTGAATAAAGTTTCATCAAAAATGTAAACTGAGATAAGTGTAAAAATTTAAAAAGTAAAATGATGCTTACTATATTCTCTAGGTAAATTATTTTATATTTTTAATATTTTATATTTTTATCATATTTCCTAATTATTTTATTATACTATTTTTATTACATTTTCTAAAATTACTTTATTTTTAAATTATATTTATACCCAGGACCAAAGTGTAACATATGCTTATGAAGACTCATTTACAAAATAAGTTTATCAGGCCCAATTTCTACCTCCAAATTTCCATCATATTGTAGGCCATGTGTGGCTTAGATGATATCAATTATACACATGAAATTAAGGGCTAATCAAACAGTCTTTGAGGTTCCACACACATGACCTAGGAGGCATGCTTTTTGGCTGTTCTGTAGGATGATATCCCCACTATTAAGATATCCACATCCTAATTCCATAACTCAGGAAAAAGTTTTACTCATTACACAGCAGAGGAATTAAGGTTGCTAATCAACTGATCTTAAAATTGGGAGTTATCCTGGATTATACAGCTGGTTGAAATGTAACCACAGGGGTTCTTGAAAGTGGAAGAGAGATGTAGACGTTCAGAATGATGTGTTGTGGAAAGGATTCGCATCCTCTATTGCTGGCTTTGAAGGTGGAGGAAGGGGCCACAAGTCAAGGATCCCCTAGAAGCTGGAAAAGGACAGGGAATGAACTCTTCCCTAGCCTCCAGAAAGGCAGCTCTGCTGCCGCCTCAGCCTCAGCCCCCTGACGTTAGTGTCCAACTTCTGACTTGTAGAACTCAGAGAATAAGACTGTGCTGTTTTCTATCTCAAGTTTATGGTAATCTGTTAAGGCAGCAAAGGGAAACTCACATAGCCACCCAGGTTTTCAACCTGTTTCCTATGTTGTTGGAATGCACCCCCTCTTGAGGTAAAACCTCCCAGTAGAAAATTAGGACGCCTCTTTCTGGCTTCTCTTGCAGTTAAAGAGGGCATGGGGCCACAGCCCCATGTCTACCAATTATATGCACCTGCATGGCTGTAAAATCATAAGCCTGGGGCCCCGGCCCTCCTGGAGAAGCTGGAAACTTCCTTCCTAATTAGCCAGAGTTGTTATTTGTGGATTATAACTCAAAGGCTTCAGTGAACCAGGTATGAACAGATTATTCAAAAGGAAAAAGAAATTGTCAAGCTCAGGAGAGGAAGTTTCCTTTAGTCGGTTGTCAAAGAGACTCAAAGCAAGCTTGAGATGTTATAAATACTAGATTTAAAAATAACTGTTTTTGTGGCAAGACAGTTACTTCTGTTTACAGCTAGTAATTACATGGATACATTGTTTGAAAAGTGGTAATAGGAAAATGAAATGAAACCTGTAAATATGATCTTAGCATGTAAGTGCATGCTAAGACGAAACGTCATTATTGTGTATGTAGGAGAGAGACTACTGATGCAGGCTTAAAATGTGTAGGGTTGGAAATGCTAAAATTTGCATTAGGACCCCAGAAGGTTTTAGGGAGCGAGGGGATAAAAACCCAACTCAGGTTCCTGAAATGTAAAGTTCCTGAAGATGTCAAGGTGGCTGAGGACAAGAGGCAGCGCTGGAAGAAGCAACGAAGCAAAGAATCCCCACTGAGAATACTGACATGAAAGTGGAGCTGGCCAAGCTCTGACTTGGTTCTTTCCAATAGCATTTCTCTGGGGGGAGAAACTCCTACCAGGCAGGGCCATTTCACAGGCCACACACCCGCCCCCCCTTTAATTGCCTGCTCGGCTACACCTCGCAAGCCTGTCTCTAGACCCTGCCCACCCGTCATTACTGAGCGAGAAAGGCCCTCAGGTTCTTTTCATTTAAACTGAGGTCATTTGAATAGGCTCGGCAGGAAGACTTATTGCAAATAGCCAGCAGGTGAATTCCCAGCTCAGGACAATCACCCCTCTTGCAGAACAGTCCTAACCAGAGGAACCGGAAGTAATGACTGTCAAGTCCTGGACTCTTTAACCCTGACTGCTGGACAACCACCTCCTAAGGGAAGACAACTGATCTAGCTGGCCAAGTTTTGAAACTTGAATGAAGAGACTGAAGCTGGTTGAAGCATACCTTAATACTCCAGTTGCTGGGGCCTCAGTGGATGGCAACCCGAGGAAACCACCGGCTCTGCCATTAGGTCGAGGAGGCAGACATGGGGGAGATCTTTGCTGCTGCTTCAAGGCCTGACCTGGCCAGCGGGAGGCTGTGGTAAGGGCTCTGGAGCTCTGCGGGACATGGCCTTCATCCTGCCCCCTAGCCCCAGCTCACCGGCCAGCCGCGAGGCCAGAGGGCCTGGAGGGCCTGGGGAAGAAGGCTACCATCCACGTATCCCCGCTTCTCTGCCTGGAGGACCACTGAGAACTGACCAGCTGACTTTCGGCCCCACTCTCGTCTGACCTCTGATCCCACGCTCAAGTCTCGCGGTAACACTGAGCGCTGGCCCCGCCCCTATTACATAGCCAGGTGTTCTGGCACTTTTATTTGTTTAGTTTTTGGAAGTAAAATGTGAATGTTTACTGACTTTCTTCCACTACGACATTTTAAATTTATTTTTTAAAATTAGAGTATAATTGCTTTGAGATTCCCAGGTCGCACAGTGGTAAAGTTTCCACCTGCGAATGCAAGCAACATTGGTATTGTCTGGGTTTGATCCCTGGGTTGGAGAAGACCCCTCCCTTAGAGGAGGAAATGGCAACCCACTCGAGTATTCTTGCCTGGGAAATTCCTTGGACAGAGGAGCCTGGTGGGCTACAGTCCATGGGGTCGCAGAGTCTGACACGACTGAGTGACTGAGGGCAAGCACAGTAATTGCTTTGCAATGTTGGGTTAGTTTCTGTTGTACAACATGAATCAGCTCTGTGTACATATATCTCCTCTCTTGAGCCTCTCCTCGACTCCCATCCCACCCCTCTACAGAGCCTCAGGTTCTTTTCATTTAAACTGAGGTCATTTGAATAGGCTCGGCAGGAAGACTTATTGCAAATAGCCAGCAGGTGAATTCCCAGCTCAGGACAATCACCCCTCTTGCAGAACAGTCCTAACCAGAGGAACCGGAAGTAATGACTGTCAAGTCCTGGACTCTTTAACCCTGACTGCTGGACAACCACCTCCTAAGGGAAGACAACTGATCTAGCTGGCCAAGTTTTGAAACTTGAATGAAGAGACTGAAGCTGGTTGAAGCATACCTTAATACTCCAGTTGCTGGGGCCTCAGTGGATGGCAACCCGAGGAAACCACCGGCTCTGCCATTAGGTCGAGGAGGCAGACATGGGGGAGATCTTTGCTGCTGCTTCAAGGCCTGACCTGGCCAGCGGGAGGCTGTGGTAAGGGCTCTGGAGCTCTGCGGGACATGGCCTTCATCCTGCCCCCTAGCCCCAGCTCACCGGCCAGCCCGAGGCCAGAGGGCCTGGAGGGCCTGGGGAAGAAGGCTACCATCCACGTATCCCCGCTTCTCTGCCTGGAGGACCACTGAGAACTGACCAGCTGACTTTCGGCCCCACTCTCGTCTGACCTCTGATCCCACGCTCAAGTCTCGCGGTAACACTGAGCGCTGGCCCCGCCCCTATTACATAGCCAGGTGTTCTGGCACTTTTATTTGTTTAGTTTTTGGAAGTAAAATGTGAATGTTTACTGACTTTCTTCCACTACGACATTTTAAATTTATTTTTTAAAATTAGAGTATAATTGCTTTGAGATTCCCAGGTCGCACAGTGGTAAAGTTTCCACCTGCGAATGCAAGCAACATTGGTATTGTCTGGGTTTGATCCCTGGGTTGGAGAAGACCCCTCCCTTAGAGGAGGAAATGGCAACCCACTCGAGTATTCTTGCCTGGGAAATTCCTTGGACAGAGGAGCCTGGTGGGCTACAGTCCATGGGGTCGCAGAGTCTGACACGACTGAGTGACTGAGGGCAAGCACAGTAATTGCTTTGCAATGTTGGGTTAGTTTCTGTTGTACAACATGAATCAGCTCTGTGTACATATATCTCCTCCCTCTTGAGCCTCTCCTCGACTCCCCATCCCACCCCTCTAGGTGGCCAGAGCACCAGACTGAGCTCCCTGTGTTACACAGCTTCCCAGTAGCAGTCTGTTTTAAACACGGTGGTTATATGCCAGTGCTCTCTCAGTTCATCCCACCCTCTCCTTCCTGCCCTGGCACATTTAGATCCAGGTTTTGTTCCTGATTTCGTAGCAAAAACCCTCTCTCCCTTTCCTCTGGAGTATGTTCACATTCACACGTACACATCCACAGAGCCCGGGCTGGCCACGCAGGATGTCAGTGAGATCTGGCTCTTTTTAAGAGTTGAAGGTAACATGGCTGCGTGAGGGAAAGGTAAGGGGATGGGTCATTCTCGGCATGAACTAGACCTAGTCAAAGCTTCAGGACACTTTGAGACATGGTGGGCTTGTTTCTCCCAGTTAGCAGGGAGGGAGAGGTAGGAGTTCCCTCTCTTCTGTTCCGTGGTGACAGTTCTGGTCTCAGCTAGAAGGAAACCCGGATAACAAGTGTCTGCCTCTCCCAGTGAGTGCTGAGAGCGGCACCTGATGCATACAAGAGCTCAGCAAGCCGCCACCAGTCACAGCCGGGGCAGAAATGGCGCTCCTCTTGGGTGGGCCCCGGAAGCCATGAGGACAGCCGTGGGGTGGAAGGCAGGCCATCCTCTGCTCCCACTCCCACCCTAAAGAGCTGAGATGCAAGGGGAGCCGCGTGGTTATGTTCCCACAGCCGGGCTGCTCCCCTGAGGAGCAGTTGTGATAACAGAAATGACAGAAATGCCACATGTCACAGTTACAGACAGGTTCATCTTTGCAAAATGTTCTGCTACGGAATTTGAATCCTTTCCCCTCCCCACTGAGGAATGCCAAGCATTCTGCCTCCTCCCCTTCTGTTCCAGAGAACAATGGCGCCCTCTTCTGTGGAGACCTCTGACCCCAGCAAATGTCTCAGCACCCCAGCCCAATCACATGGGACACCCTTGGCCTTCTGAATCATTCATATTGTGGGTACTTCTACCTCCAGTCAATGGCACGAGATTTTACAAGAAAGAGGGTGTGGAGGGGTAAGCGAGCAGCTCCCTCACGGGGTGGGGCGCCCAGGGACAACATGCCCGCGGACAACGTGCCCGCTTTCGGCTGGATGAGGTGCTGACCACTAACTCAGGCACTGGGTACTCCCCAAAGAAACAGATAATTAGCATCTTTTGGAGGGCTTTACCTGAAAAGAAAAAAAAAAAAATCCGATTTTTTAGCCTAGCATTTGATAATTCACAGACTCACGGCATCCCAACCTAAACTGCTTTCCCTGCGGAGGGAGCCCTGCAGAGGGGAGCGCGCGGGGATGGAGCCTGAGGGCCTCAATGATTCCCTGAAGCCAGGTGCACCCCACACAAGCCCACCGTAGCAGCCAAGCCCAGGGGTGACACGGTGCAGTCAAGAGGAAGCTTGAATACAGCAGATGTGCTTTAAATGTGGGAGCTTCAGGCCTCATTCAAAGAAAGTTTCTTCTAGAACCGTCGCTTTTCCTTTTTCAAAGAAAACGTGACTCTCAGAGAAGCTTTCCTTTTCCACACACCGCACCCTCTCTTTGGAGGCCAGCCCTCTCATGCTGATACACATTTGGAGGAACAAGACGAAGTTAGGGGCCTTATTAGCACTTCTATACATACACATCATCTCCATCAATCTCCCCCACGCCACCCCCTTGAGGTTGTCATCCATTGATGTGGTTTGCTTCATCTCCTGTCATCGTGGACACTGGGCCCATCCCACCCGTGTCCACTGAAATGGCCTGTGGTTTGGACAGACCGAGAGGCACAGCAGTTGCCTTAAGTGGTATCTCTTGTAGAGAGTGTGGTTCAGGGATGGTGCAAAACCTGTATTAATCTATTCAGGGAAACCCAGGGTTCCATTCAATGTTCAGGGGACAGGTTCATCTTTGCAAAATGTTCTGCTACGGAATTTGAATCCTTCCTTCCCCACTGAGGAATGCCAAGCATTCTGCCTCCTCCCCTTCTGTTCCAGAGAACAATGGCGCCCTCTTCTGTGGAGACCTCTGACCCCAGCAAATGTCTCAGCACCCCAGCCCAATCACATGGGACACCCTTGGCCTTCTGAATCATTCATATTGTGGGTACTTCTACCTCCAGTCAATGGCACGAGATTTTACAAGAAAGAGGGTGTGGAGGGGTAAGCGAGCAGCTCCCTCACGGGGTGGGGCGCCCAGGGACAACATGCCCGCGGACAACGTGCCCGCTTTCGGCTGGATGAGGTGCTGACCACTAACTCAGGCACTGGGTACTCCCCAAAGAAACAGATAATTAGCATCTTTTGGAGGGCTTTACCTGAAAAGAAAAAAAAATCCGATTTTTAGCCTAGCATTTGATAATTCACAGACTCACGGCATCCCAACCTAAACTGCTTTCCCTGCGGAGGGAGCCCTGCAGAGGGGAGCGCGCGGGGATGGAGCCTGAGGGCCTCAATGATTCCCTGAAGCCAGGTGCACCCCACACAAGCCCACCGTAGCAGCCAAGCCCAGGGGTGACACGGTGCAGTCAAGAGGAAGCTTGAATACAGCAGATGTGCTTTAAATGTGGGAGCTTCAGGCCTCATTCAAAGAAAGTTTCTTCTAGAACCGTCGCTTTTCCTTTTTCAAAGAAAACGTGACTCTCAGAGAAGCTTTCCTTTTCCACACACCGCACCCTCTCTTTGGAGGCCAGCCCTCTCATGCTGATACACATTTGGAGGAACAAGACGAAGTTAGGGGCCTTATTAGCACTTCTATACATACACATCATCTCCATCAATCTCCCCCACGCCACCCCCTTGAGGTTGTCATCCATTGATGTGGTTTGCTTCATCTCCTGTCATCGTGGACACTGGGCCCATCCCACCCGTGTCCACTGAAATGGCCTGTGGTTTGGACAGACCGAGAGGGCACAGCAGTTGCCTTAAGTGGTATCTCTTGTAGAGAGTGTGGTTCAGGGATGGTGCAAAACCTGTATTAATCTATTCAGGGGGAAACCCAGGGTTCCATTCAATGTTCAGGGGGACAGGACCTCTCTCTCTCTCCTCCTAGATGGGAAGGAGGACATGGCCTTTGAGGTGCTGACAGTCACTGTCCCCAGGAGCAAGGTCAAGATGAGGCCAGAACTGACCCACGGAGGAGGGTGGGGTTGGCAGAGATATCACCTGCAGTCCTGAGAAGATGGAGAATTTCTGGAGCAAATCAGCCCAGGAATGGGCTCTACCCTGAGAACTGTTAAATTGGTATGAGCTGACAGAGTCCGCTATTCACACTACAGGGATGTGGAGTGTCTGAAATTGAACTGGGAAGCCTTCTAATAAAATCATCTTCGGAGAAAAAAAATACAGAGAACCTCCCTTTGGCAGTGGGAGTGGAGGAACTGATTTACGTGGTGCTGTGTTCATCATCTCTGCTCTACAACCTTCTCGTAAAAAGAAGACAATCCAGGGCTTCCCTAGTGGTCCGGGTAAGGACACCGCCTTGCAGTGCAAGGGGTGCCAGTTCGATCCCCGGCCTGGAAAGATCCCATGTGCTGCGGAGCGGCTGGACCGATGTGTCCAACTATTGAGCCAGAGCTCTGGAGCACATGTACCCAGAGCCGATGTTCTGCAGTGAGAGAGGTGACTGCGATGGGAGGCCCACACAGGCCAGAGAACAAAGATAAATAAATGAAAGATCAACAGAAGTTGCCAAAAAATTAAAAAAAAAAAAAAAAAGACAATCCAGGCGCCGAGGAAGCCCGTGGTACGGAGTCGAGTGCACTGGAAACTCCAGCACAGGCACTAGGTAGGTGCTTTGCCAAGGCGACAAGGGTGTTCATCACTCGGCTGCACAGTGATCAGCCTGGGTTCAGACCCAGAAGAGTAAAGGCTGGGCAGGCCAGAAGCAGGCTTAGACCAGGCACTCAGGAAAGCCCAGGGGAGAGGTGCCAGACGCACGGGACAGATGGCCGCGGGAAGGGGCCCGCCAGCACACCAGCAACACATGCGGGAGACACACAGACCGTTCCAGGCCCTTTTCACTGCTGTCCTGGGACCTGTCCCTGGGATGGATGCCCTGGTGGGAGATTAAAACCTTGAGAGAGTGTCTCCCTCACAAAACCAGAACTTGAAGGATAGGAACCCTGGAAATCATCTCCTGTAACAAGGAAACTAACATGGTGATTCAGCAGAGCAGATCCTCCAGGGACAGGCCGTGAGCCAAGGCTTGCGTCAGCTCCGAGGAGGAAGGCCTGGGCTCCTGCCCGAGACCCAGACGCCAGAAGGCAGGCCCCACCGGCGAAAGTCCCTGCGAACTTTCCCTTAGGGAAGAGAAAATCCCCTTTCCCTTTAAAGCAGCGATTCTAGGAAACTCCAAGGATGTTCTGCCTCCTCCATTCCCACTCCCAGACACAGTAGGTCCCCACAGTGTGAGAAGCAATGGAAGGGACAAGTGGAAACTTGTGCTGGGGCTGCGCATGGAAGCCTTCAGGAGGGGCTGTGTGTGGGGAGCAGGGCAGGGTCCAGGGGGAGCCCTGCTGTGACCCCAGCCCTGAGTTTGAAGGGAACACTGGCAATCAAGGCAGCTCAGGCAACACACCCTGTGTTTGGGGTTTAGAAATCAGAATGTTTCGGAGGCACAGGTCTTCCAAGCTCCTCTATAGAGGAAGCAGGCAAACAAGATGCTACCTCAGAAGAACCTAAATTCTGCTAAATAGTCATAACCCCCCACCTCTCCCGGCACCCACAAATCACTCCAGGTCATGGGAGTCTGGGGTTGGTGGTTCTGCCTCAACTTGAGTGAACATTTCCTGAACCGCTTGGGAGAAAAGCGTCACTTTCTCACACAACTTGACCCCTTATAGTAAAAGGAGAGAGTAAATCCCTCCAATCCACTTCCTGAACGCCTCCCTTACAGAAGACTGGCCTTTTACAAAAACATACAGAGATCCAAACAGGATGTAACATTTTTTTCTCGAAGTCAGGCCAGTTGGGAACTTTTTTCTTTTTTGTTTTTTAAACAAGTTGAAAACCTTGTTTTTCTAGGGCAGCCTGCATTCTTTGAAATACTTTGAAGTTCACATTTATTTCTTCCTTGGAAAATCTTTACTCAGTTCTCAAAGTATTAATAACACAAAAGCACTTTAAGTGCTTGACCCAGCAAAGTGGCCAAAAGTAAGAAAGGGGAGGGTGTGGAGGCGTAAAGAAAGAGAAACTAATTAAAAAATGAAAACAATAAAACTCTGTAAGAAAAAAAATTAAAAATAAATAATGAAACACACACACACACACACAAACCGCACTAAGGGGACAAGCTTCAGATAACCAAAACGGCTAGGAAACACCCACATAACAGGTCTGGGTGAGCACTAAATATACAATTATTTGCAGAACTAAGACTACACAAAAGAGTCCAGAGCGAGAGAGGAGAACTACTTTCTCAGACATTTTAAACGCAAAAAAAAAAAATGACCTGCAAGTGGGGCTGAAGGGGAGAATGGAGAGATCACATACAAAAATATTGTTGTTGTTGTTTTATTGTTCTCAGCACTCTGGGGCACTTTTTCTCCCAGAGAAATAAAGGTGTATGTGTGTTCACACAAAAATCCACACACAAATATTTACAGCAGCTCTATACATAAGACCCAAAAGTTGGAAATTATCAGATGTCCTTCAGTAAATGAATGATTCAGCAGAGTAGTCTATCCAACCCACTGGGTCATATCAGCAGTAAAAAGGGGACGGATACATACAACACATAGAATAACCTGGATCACTCTCTAGAGAATGATAGAGTGAAAAAAAGCCGAGTCCTGAAAGATTACATCCTGTGTAATTCTGTTTATATAACATTCTTAAGAGGACAAGTTTAGAGCAATGGACAACAGACTGGAGGTTGCCAGAGGGGAAAGGGTCTGGGGGTGGGCAGCGGGAAGGATGTCTGGGGAGAGGGAAACACCTGTATCTCGACTGTATCCAAAGCTCTGGAAGCTCTGGAAGGGATACTGTCCCATAACTGTGCAAGATGACACCACTGGGGGAAACTGGGTAAAGGGCACACATGCAAATCTACAATGATCACAAAATATTTAAGTTTAATTAAAAAGGAAAAACTGTTCTCCGTGATTATATTGGTGGTGGTATTACTGGCATTCTGAGTTTATGCACATGCCATTTGGGATAAAGCCCATGAGTAACCGTAGGATATTCCACTTCGTGCCTTCTGTATCCGTGAAAGCCATGATTCTGAATGAAAATGATTGGGACATAAGGCACGGAGAAACCTGCAAATCCTGAATTTGAGTGTTTTTCCTTTGCTCTATCTACAGATATGCCTAGAAAACAAGGACCCACCCAGGAGCAACAACACTGCAAACACACAATGGTTGTGAAGTACCATCTACACTAAAGGAAAGCAGGCTTCCTTACAGGAATCCCTGATTGCAGGTCCGGGGCAAGAATGAGCCTTGGACACCATGTCACCAGGTAAGGAGGAAGGTGCCATCACAGGGGCTCAGAAGCCAGCGTGAAGGGTCTCCCACCAGCCAAAGGCGGGACATTTTTATAGTCAGACGGGTAATTTCACTGATGTTTGGTCTTGGGAAATGGAAAGTGAATGATTTCAGCACGACTCCTCCGTGGTGAGGAGTGAGTAGTTCTGGGCTTTGCTAGCCAGAAATTTTACTTTTTTAAATTTAGGCTTTTGGGCTTACAAATCATGCTTGGAAAGACCAGCTCAAATCATGGTAAAGATGCAGGCATTTAACCTGTCTTTCCTATATGAATTCTGCCACTACATGAAATATTCAAGTATTTCAACTAATAAATGCAAAGAATGTATGCATAGGGAAATAGCATAGCCATCCTTCCCTGAAAAGTGGCAAAAACTTGGTAAGAAGACAACCATGCGTCCACTGCTCAGTGGGATATATTCTATTTCACTGACTAAAGAGCTGTGGATTGTGGCAAACACCACCACTCAAGTACTGCCAAGAAAACAAGGCTGAGGCTTGTGACTTTAAAACGCATTCCAACCTGAGACATTCAAGTGTGACAAAAGCAGCCTTTAATCGAGGATGCCTTCTTCATGTCCTCGAAGTCTTAAATTTACTGCTCCTCACTTCTCAGATGTGAGACCAGCTGTATTACCTGTTCTGTATCACCAAAAATGCAAGTAAAATAGCACATTCTAGCAACAAAAATTAGGGTACACCATTCCCAAAACATTAAGTAGTACATCATTCATATAAAACTCCATGATTTACCTTGCAGGACTGAAGACCGTGATCCTATATGGCCTGCAACTTCAGCCTGTGACGATGTCTTCATTCAGGGCTTCTAATCGCCATCTGTGGACTCTGGCTCCTGACGACCCACAGAAGCTCATCTTCTGTGGCTGCTTCTCTTCCTTCCACTTTCAGGCCTCCTGAATTTGAGTGTTTTTCCTTTGCTCTATCTACAGATATGCCTAGAAAACAAGGACCCACCCAGGAGCAACAACACTGCAAACACACAATGGTTGTGAAGTACCATCTACACTAAAGGAAAGCAGGCTTCCTTACAGGAATCCCTGATTGCAGGTCCGGGGCAAGAATGAGCCTTGGACACCATGTCACCAGGTAAGGAGGAAGGTGCCATCACAGGGGCTCAGAAGCCAGCGTGAAGGGTCTCCCACCAGCCAAAGGCGGGACATTTTTATAGTCAGACGGGTAATTTCACTGATGTTTGGTCTTGGGAAATGGAAAGTGAATGATTTCAGCACGACTCCTCCGTGGTGAGGAGTGAGTAGTTCTGGGCTTTGCTAGCCAGAAATTTTACTTTTTTAAATTTAGGCTTTTGGGCTTACAAATCATGCTTGGAAAGACCAGCTCAAATCATGGTAAAGATGCAGGCATTTAACCTGTCTTTCCTATATGAATTCTGCCACTACATGAAATATTCAAGTATTTCAACTAATAAATGCAAAGAATGTATGCATAGGGAAATAGCATAGCCATCCTTCCCTGAAAAGTGGCAAAAACTTGGTAAGAAGACAACCATGCGTCCACTGCTCAGTGGGATATATTCTATTTCACTGACTAAAGAGCTGTGGATTGTGGCAAACACCACCACTCAAGTACTGCCAAGAAAACAAGGCTGAGGCTTGTGACTTTAAAACGCATTCCAACCTGAGACATTCAAGTGTGACAAAAGCAGCCTTTAATCGAGGATGCCTTCTTCATGTCCTCGAAGTCTTAAATTTACTGCTCCTCACTTCTCAGATGTGAGACCAGCTGTATTACCTGTTCTGTATCACCAAAAATGCAAGTAAAATAGCACATTCTAGCAACAAAAATTAGGGCACACCATTCCCAAAACATTAAGTAGTACATCATTCATATAAAACTCCATGATTTACCTTGCAGGACTGAAGACCGTGATCCTATATGGCCTGCAACTTCAGCCTGTGACGATGTCTTCATTCAGGGCTTCTAATCGCCATCTGTGGACTCTGGCTCCTGACGACCCACAGAAGCTCATCTTCTGTGGCTGCTTCTCTTCCTTCCACTTTCAGGCCTCAGGCATCCTCCGCAAGGACAGTGAGGCAAGCATGTACCATCAAAACCAAGCATCAGGGGTCTGCAAGCCTCTGGAATTAGGTACAAAATGTTCCATCCGTACCTACTATTTACTATTTATGGGAATCTGGGATTGCTGGTTAGTTTCCTTTTGAGCGTGGCCTGCCGCCACCTGCCTGGCTTTGCCAGGTAGGTTGGAGTCAATCAGATTATTTTCCAAGATGCTTTCTTTTTTTTTAACTAAACATGTTGCTCAGAGGTTTACCTGTTGAGAACTGAACCTGATTCCAATCCTGAGTAAGGCAAGGGTGAGGGAGTGTCAGGGCGAGGGGCACAGTGTGGGGGTAGTAAATGGGAGGTCTCAGTTCATCTAAGGGTGACAGAAATTCCTGATACCAGTCAGCTGTGATGTCCTGCTAAGCATGTCCTCTGGGGAATAAACTACTGAAAGTCTGTAATACTAGCATTCATTGCTACTGCACATTAGAAAACATGCAAATGAGACAGACTTGATAGACCAGAACAAGTACCACACGTGTATCTTAACCCATGACCCTACGCTGGCATCAACAAACTGGTCTACAGGCCACATCTGGCTTGTCTTCCGGTTTTGCAATATCTGTGTAAAATAAATTTTATGTTCTAAATGACTTTTTAAAAAATCATAAAAGAATATTGTGTGGCACATGAGAATGATATGAAATTCAAATCTGTGTCCACCCATAATGTCTTACTGGAACGCAGCTGTGCCCATGGTTTATGTACCATCAACAGCTGCCTCTGTCACACAAGGGCAGAGGCTCCACAGATGGAGTATTGCCTACAAAGCCTAGAATATTTACTTATCCCTATTTACTGAAAAAGTTTTTGAACCCCTGTCTCAGAACCCAAGATATACCAAGCTTTCTGATAACATTTGCATAAATAAAAGATAAATCTGGATGTATGGCTACAAAACATTCCATGGTTACTGCTCTGTTCCTTGTGATTTTCAAAGCTGGGGCACCAGACGTGCACAAGAATGAAAAACAAAACCCAGATGGGCAGTCTACTGTTTCCTGCTTATTATTTTGCACTTTGCGAATTCCCTACATGGTGTTCACGCCCAGAGAGGAAAAACAACAATATCCACCATGCTAGATTTAAAAGCATTTAATGACATCGCATATATTTAACAGATAGGGCAAAAGTTGAGAGGTACAGGTCATACAAATGAGCACTGGGCCTGAGTGACCAACCTCCCTGCTCAGGCCCAGTCTCTGGAGTTCATTCCTATCAATGCCATTTTGATTGTGCAGTAAGATGAAAATTTGTCATTACAATTGTTACAGTGACAGAGAAATGCACACTATGTATCAAAGAGCAAGGTAATGAAGCAAATTATAACACAGTGTGGCAACGCACAAGCAAGTAACCATTAGGGTAACATGACTTTGTCCAGTAAATGCTTCAGTTCCACTTGAACACTTACCAATGATTCAGAGGGTTTATTATACATCTAGTTTTATTATACTTTGTACTAGAATTATCTCAAACATACAATATAATGTATTTCAGCAAAAAAAAAAATTGAAATTACAGATTATTTAAAACAGTATCAGTTTTCTACTCCTTCTTGTATCCTGACATTCTTAACCGCTGTCCAGACTGATGCAGAAAAGCTGCATGTCGTGTGTTAGTAAGTGGTGCCAGATACAAGTGGCCTGGTCTATGGAGCTGAACAACAGAGCTGCTGTGCTGGGGCTGCAGCGAGACCCCAGTACACAATCTGTTTAATCCAGGCTGGACCCATCGTGGGTGCTTCTAACAGTCAAGACTCAAGGTAACCACTGGAAGTAAATGGAAGAGAATGGTGTCGGGAAGTCGGTACGTTTTGTCTGTGGTGAGCACAGGAAATATTGTTAAAGCACCGCTGCCTTGCATACCAACAGCACTAGAGGCGGGTTATTTCCAACACAGCCTCACAAAATTGAGGAACAGTTTAAATACTGAGATCTAATCTATATAATTTCATTAAAAAAATCTGGTCTTCCCTCTGCACCTCAAACTTTTGTAACTTGGAGATAAAGTGTTTAGGTTGTATTTTTCCCACCCCTCCCCAAGAAATGCTCTATAAATTAAAAGAAAAAAAAATCAACCACATGGAGGAACATTTAGGCACGGATAGTAATGTGTTGTTTCTGAGCCTGCATGCTGGAATTTCACTGAAAAGGTAACAGAAGGGCAGGAAGTGATGGAAAGGAGTTCACTTCTTTTTGCCAAAAAGGCTGAACCTCTTTTCTTTGTCTTTCTCTTTGTCCTTCTCCCGTTTGCCCGGACTGGACTCGCTGGTGATGGTGACGACGCTGGTGGGCAGGGTCTGAGCCCGGCTGGATGCTGGCGTGCTCTGGGTGCTGGCGGACACCTCGTGTTTATCAGAGGAGACGGCCGAGGAGATGGCCTGGATCCATGTGTTCATTTCCTCCTGGATGGAGGGGCGGGGGCGGGGGGAGACACAGGTGAGACTCAACTAAGAGGGACAGACACGAGGCGCTCCCACTCCAGCTGGGTGACCGTCTGACCTGGACGGCTTGGGGCTAGCGTGCCTGCCTGAGAGGGAAGAGCCGTTCCCTGATGAACCTCTGCTTCATCCGCGCCGTGAAGGACATGGGGACATGGTCCAGGGCTCACCGGAATTCGGTTTACGGTATCTGACAGCCCCATTCTAGCATGTGGTCCTACAAATGTGGACGAGCTAGAAGACTGGCCTACTTACAGCAGGGGGTCAGGTCCCACCCTGGAAGGTACTTTAACTTCTCTCTTTTGAAACTGAAATATAGTTAACATACAACATTGTGCAAACTTAACAGAAGTTGCTTTTTCAAATTTCAAGCCCTACACACATTGTTTTCCCATTTCCCAACTCTCTCTCCTCTCAAGGGGACCACTGCCATGTGACGGTTGGTTCAAGGCAGTGGGTGCCAAGGGGAGGCCCCTCGCTGGGCTGCAGGCTCCAGGCCAGTCTGGGGACTGCCTCCCTTGCCTCACTCACATTACTCCGCCGCAGTTCTCCCTCCTTCAAGGGACCCTGCGCTAGCTTTTCTGCCAGGGCGGGAAGACAAGATGACATTCACTGCTCTGAGAGACCCAGGAGAGCAGAACCCCCGGGCGGGAAGACAAGAAATGACTTGGAGATAAACTGTTTAGGTTGTATTTTTCCCACCCCTCCCCAAGAAATGCTCTATAAATTAAAAGAAAAAAAAATCAACCACATGGAGGAACATTTAGGCACGGATAGTAATGTGTTGTTTCTGAGCCTGCATGCTGGAATTTCACTGAAAAGGTAACAGAAGGGCAGGAAGTGATGGAAAGGAGTTCACTTCTTTTTGCCAAAAAGGCTGAACCTCTTTTCTTTGTCTTTCTCTTTGTCCTTCTCCCGTTTGCCCGGACTGGACTCGCTGGTGATGGTGACGACGCTGGTGGGCAGGGTCTGAGCCCGGCTGGATGCTGGCGTGCTCTGGGTGCTGGCGGACACCTCGTGTTTATCAGAGGAGACGGCCGAGGAGATGGCCTGGATCCATGTGTTCATTTCCTCCTGGATGGAGGGGCGGGGGAGGGAGACACAGGTGAGACTCAACTAAGAGGGACAGACACGAGGCGCTCCCACTCCAGCTGGGTGACCGTCTGACCTGGACGGCTTGGGGCTAGCGTGCCTGCCTGAGAGGGAAGAGCCGTTCCCTGATGAACCTCTGCTTCATCCGCGCCGTGAAGGACATGGGGACATGGTCCAGGGCTCACCGGAATTCGGTTTACGGTATCTGACAGCCCCATTCTAGCATGTGGTCCTACAAATGTGGACGAGCTAGAAGACTGGCCTACTTACAGCAGGGGGTCAGGTCCCACCCTGGAAGGTACTTTAACTTCTCTCTTTTGAAACTGAAATATAGTTAACATACAACATTGTGCAAACTTAACAGAAGTTGCTTTTTCAAATTTCAAGCCCTACACACATTGTTTTCCCATTTCCCAACTCTCTCTCCTCTCAAGGGGACCACTGCCATGTGACGGTTGGTTCAAGGCAGTGGGTGCCAAGGGGAGGCCCCTCGCTGGGCTGCAGGCTCCAGGCCAGTCTGGGGACTGCCTCCCTTGCCTCACTCACATTACTCCGCCGCAGTTCTCCCTCCTTCAAGGGACCCTGCGCTAGCTTTTCTGCCAGGGCGGGAAGACAAGATGACATTCACTGCCTCTGAGAGACCCAGGAGAGCAGAAACCCTTCCAGCGTCCATGACTGCAGAGCAGAGGACAGATGTCACCCCATCACTTATGTGAAAGCGTTAGTTGCTCAGTTGTAACTGACTCTTTGCGACTCCATGGACTGCAGCCTGCCAGGCTCCTCTGTCCATGGAATTTTCCAGGCAAGAGTATTGGAGTGGGTTGCCATGCCCTTCTCTAGAGGATCTTCCCAAATCACAGGGGCTGCACCCGGGTCTCCTGCAGTGCAGGCAGATTCTCAACCACTGAGCCACCAGGGAAGCCTGCACTTATGTGAAGAGGATCATAAATAAAGCTCATCAGCTCACCAGAAACACTTGCAAACTTATAAGTATTTGGGGGGAAAAAAAAATCTTAAAAACTTACATCATCTTTGGCTTGAAAGAGGTACTCATTGCCGTCATTTAGTCTGTAATTTGAAAGAAAGTCACAATATAACTTAAGAAAAAAAAAAATCTCTCAACTCTCACATCCTCTGTGGGACACAAACAGGCCACGGGAATCACACCAGAAACGCCAGTCAGAACCCTGCACACATCACTCACCATGCCTGGGGCCTGCCTGGGCCCAGCAGTCACCCCCAGACATCAAGAGGCTATATAATTGGGCCAACAGACACAGGTAACTTGTGTGTTTCAATCACTGCATGTGTCGTAAGTCACTTCAGTTGTGTCTGACTCTTTGCGACCCCGTGGACTGCCAGGCTTCCCTGTCCATGGAATTCTCTAGGCAAGAATACTGGAGTGGGTTGCCATGCCCTTTGCCAGGGGATCTTTCTGACCCAGAGATCAAAACCATGTCTCTTATGTCTCCTCATTGGCAGGCAGGTTCTTCACCACTAGGGCCACCTGGGAAACCTCGCTTCAATCACTAGAAGGATCAAAAAAGTTCCAAACATAGCAACATCTGAATTTGTTGCGGGAAAGACCACTAGTATGACCAATCACTGCTCTAAACTGAATGCAAGAGAAAGCTCTTTAAAAAGTGTGAGCCCTTTTGAAATCCTGCCACTGAGCTTATATTCCCTACGTTAACAAATACCAGACCTTCTGAGCTGACACACAGAAAAGGTCTCCTAGACTTCTCTTCTTACGTATGTGTCAGAACCAAAGAAACGGCCCCGGCGAGGCCGTCACTGCCACGGAGAGGATGCCGGCGGGGAGGACTGCGCGTTCCAGTCCCCTACCTCCGGAGCTGCACCAGGGGAGCACAGACGGGTGCGGCCAGGCGGCCCGGCCATTCGCACCTGACGGCACAGTGCGCAATGCATCCCAGGTCCTTTGGGCCTTGCCTCCTGTGATTTCTTAGCTCGCCAAGAAATCACACCATTTGAATGGTCTCATCTGTGGTCTGTGGCCTCATCCAGCTGGCGCGAGTCGCACCCAAAGCTGAAGACTAAAGCTTTCCAGATCCCAGAGCAACAGCTCAGATCAGGATTAGAATCTCCTAACCACTAACATTTTTACTTTCTTATGTGTCTATAAGAAAAACGGATCTTTCTGCCCATTTCAAGTATAAGCAGAACTTCTGAGCTTGGATCCACTCTGCGGGAAGTCAAATGTGTCCTACAGGGTAGAGAAACATGTACTGGATGCTTCCACAGGCGTCCACTGGCACACCCGCTGGGTGAGTCAGGGAGCACGGGGCCCCTCTCCCCCTTCCTGCTTATCTCCATCCAGTTCCAGGATGATTCACTTGACCCATTTCCAGATATAAGTCATGAGCAAAGAACATGTCCCAGGTCCGGATAAGCCGCAAGACGGGGATACTATTTTTCTAAGCACCCCTTAAACTGTGAGATGTGATAACGTCACCTTGTCTTAGCAACACTAAGCTGCAGCTGATAAAAACGAAAGTTCCTTTTCTGTAGTGTTCTGCTGTGCTGTGGACCAGAGACACCAGCGACCCTAACCAAGATGTGTGCCTATCCACACACCTAACCGAGATGTCTGGCACTCTCTTGGTGATTTTTTGAACAGCCAATTAATTACATCATCTAAGAAAACTGAGTCCCAGAGTGAAAATACATACCAACGCTGGTAGCTCTTACCTGAGCTTGAACACGTGCTTCTTCTTCTTGTAGTCAAGGGCCACTTCACATGGGTTCTTTCAAACTCACAGGGACCTCGCTGTGGTAGGGCCAATTTTTAATTACATCATTCTAAGAAAACCCTTTTGAAATCCTGCCACGGCTTATATTCCCTCGTTAACAAATACCAGACCTTCTGAGCTGACACACAGAAAAGGTCTCCTAGACTTCTTCTTACGTATGTGTCAGAACCAAAGAAACGGCCGGCGAGGCCGCACTGCCACGGAGAGGATGCCGGCGGGGAGGACTGCGCTTCCAGTCCCCTACCTCCGGAGCTGCACCAGGGGAGCACAGGACGGTGCGGCCAGGCGGCCCGGCCATTCGCACCTGACGGCACAGTGCGCAATGCATCCCAGGTCCTTTGGGCCTTGCCTCCTGTGATTTCTTAGCTCGCCAAGAAATCACACCATTTGAATGGTCTCATCTGTGGTCTGTGGCCTCATCCAGCTGGCGCGAGTCGCACCCAAAGCTGAAGACTAAAGCTTTCCAGATCCCAGAGCAACAGCTCAGATCAGGATTAGAATCTCCTAACCACTAACATTTTTACTTTCTTATGTGTCTATAAGAAAAACGGATCTTTCTGCCCATTTCAAGTATAAGCAGAACTTCTGAGCTTGGATCCACTCTGCGGGAAGTCAAATGTGTCCTACAGGGTAGAGAAACATGTACTGGATGCTTCCACAGGCGTCCACTGGCACACCCGCTGGGTGAGTCAGGGAGCACGGGGCCCCTCTCCCCCTTCCTGCTTATCTCCATCCAGTTCCAGGATGATTCACTTGACCCATTTCCAGATATAAGTCATGAGCAAAGAACATGTCCCAGGTCCGGATAAGCCGCAAGACGGGGATACTATTTTTCTAAGCACCCCTTAAACTGTGAGATGTGATAACGTCACCTTGTCTTAGCAACACTAAGCTGCAGCTGATAAAAACGAAAGTTCCTTTTCTGTAGTGTTCTGCTGTGCTGTGGACCAGAGACACCAGCGACCCTAACCAAGATGTGTGCCTATCCACACACCTAACCGAGATGTCTGGCACTCTCTTGGTGATTTTTTGAACAGCCAATTAATTACATCATCTAAGAAAACTGAGTCCCAGAGTGAAAATACATACCAACGCTGGTAGCTCTTACCTGAGCTTGAACACGTGCTTCTTCTTCTTGTAGTCAAGGGCCACTTCACAGATGGCTTCTTTCAAACTCACAGGGACCTCGCTGTGGTAGGGAATTCCTGAAGCAGCCGTCTTTGCGTCTTTGTAGAAGCCCATTTCTTGGTTATTTATGACACAATAAACATTGTGCCAGGACCTGAACCGTAAAGATGTGTCAAGGCTTGGCTCCACCCCACACCCCCTTAAAGAAAGAGAGCCTGATTAACACAAAAACGATCCCCAAACAACATGGCACGACCCTCCATTTTAATAAAAGCCCTTCCTAAACTCTGCTAAAAACTAACGTAACAAAATTCCTCTGCGAACGCCCAAGACAAAAGGGCACGTTGCTGTAGTGGCAGGTTTTTTGAGGCTACTTTTTGGTCTGACTTGGAAGAAAAACACAGCGGCCTCTTTTATTAAATAAAGGGACTCTTGGCTCTGAAGGAAGAGCTTTCTGTGGGTGCCTGGACCCCTCCTGTGGTGATGGGTGCAGGCCAGGCTCCTCAGTGGAAACACGCCTGTCCTCGGGCAGCTCTTCCACCTCAGCTGCAGATTCTGGATGACAGCCTGCGACCTGACAGAGAGGCGGTCCAGGGCCCCAGCACTCATGGCATGCTGGCTGAATTAGAAACAGGTAGCCCCTGAAGTCCAAATGACCTTCTCAACGTGCTGTACCAACAATATTTCACAATATATGAAAGTGGAGAAGTGAAAAAAAAAAAAAAAATAGGTAGCCTTTCTCCTAGGATCTGGCAAACTGCTCAAAAAAAAGAAATAGGTAGCCTTTCTCCCAGGATCTGGCAAACTGCTCTAACTTACAGCTTTCATTCAAAGACACTTTACTGCCATTTTCCTATATTAACAAATAAATGTACTCTGTTCTCAATGCGGATGGCAGCTCTTAGATGGGATTCCCTTGTATAGTGTACAACCTGTACAACTCGACATGGTGGGCCCCAGGCAGTTCAGTTCACTGAGTAAGCACACAGGCTGTGGATCAGGCAAGTTTTACCCCAGCTATGCCATTTACTAAGATACTACACAGGGTACGCTTTCTTAACCTCCCAGAGGCTCTGTTTCTTGATCTGTAAAATGGACAGATCATTTTAAGGGGCTGTGGGGTGGAGGTGCTGGGAGATAAGTATAAAGACTGATGTGGAGATAAGGTAGGGAAATGGTGACTGTCTCAGAACATCCCACAAGGACGAAAAACAACAGTGGAATCACTTTCCTCTGAGGACGACTGCCTCCTCTCAGCCTAGCGGCATTCCTTCTCAGGCCCGCTAAGGCCTCTTCTCACCGTCCCCTCACACACTTAACTCTTTCCTCTCTCGGTGAATAAAATAGCACTCTACTCCCACTTCCTACGAAGGATGTAAGGCCCAAGGAGCTACAGATCCGATACGAGAACGCACACTCCCTTTACAATGGAGCGCAGCCCATTGCCACCTCTCCCTGGCTGACGTCCCCCTGGACTGCCAGCCTCTGCCGTTACCTGCTTGAGGCCTTCTTGTTGTGGGCCTCCCACTCGTGCTTCCGGTTCAGGAAGCCTTCCATCTGGGCCGAGGGCGTCTCCTGGGTCCTGGCGGGCAAGGTGGCAGCACTCTGGGCTGGGAGGGCAGTCTTGGCTTTGCGGTCGGAGGTGGGGGAGGGGATGGGGCTGGACTCCTTCGAGCTTGTCCTCTGCTCTGCAGCGCCGTTGACCATTTCGCTGGTGTCCATGGTTTCTGCCATCTAGGGACAGCGGAGAGGCCATTCAGCTAGCCCCGTGAGCCACGGGGGGGACCACATACGCTCTGACTCACACACGTGGCTGTGTATAAATGCCTGGCACAGATCGAGGCAGTACAGTAAAACCAGTGCACATCCCACAAAGCCAGCGGGACACCAAGGACATTAGAAGGTGGGGGTGGATTAATACCCGCCCGTTTATGGGGAGATGAGAAAAGCAAAATGCCAGGATGAGTTTTACTGCACTCGGCTCTTCTGATCAATCCATTTTCTCTAATAGAACTCAGATCATTTCCTCTTAGGGTTAACTTTAAACAAAAGGACAACAGTAACAATCACACATATTAAATAGGAGAGAGCGGACGTTATACAGCAGCCACCTTACAACCAAGGACGCCACCAGGAGGGCTGGAAGTTGAAGCGAAAGGGCATTCACAAACAGATGGAGAGACAACTCTACCAGAGCGACACGGCATTCCCCCAGAGTCAGACACGAAAGACCTTTGGTTTCTGAAAATGCTCTCTGGCTCTCCTCCCCTCCTTCCCCACCCCCGGACACATGGTCATAAACACATGCAGAAATTAGGACGGCAATCATGCACTTCACGTCTACCATCCCCGTTAGACTTTGGAACTTAAGAGCTGGAAGGAAATGAGGCAAGTCAACGAACATCAATGTAACCACATCTGCCGAAGTTGTATCGTGAGTGGGTTGTAGTTTGTGTTAAAGGAGCTGGAAAAGCCAATCACAGTCACTCAACACCACACGGCTATTTACCCCCCAACAAAGACAGAACCAGGGCCTTCCCCATCACGTGCTGCTTGATCACGGTGCCTTGCTGCACTGAGACGAGGAAGCCCAGACAGCCAGGCTTCCAGCGGCTCTGACCCTTCAGGCTGGAGACGTCTTCAGGAGCTGCTCCTTCCCAAGCTCATTGCTATGGTAACCCTCATGGCTTTTCGGCTTGGGAAATGCGGTAGGGTCTCCATTCATTATCGCTTTCAGCCTGTGTGCCATCAACTGTGTACCATGAACTGTTGCAGGCCCCTGGCTGATACACCCGGGGTGTGGGATTAGCGAGTTACTAAAGCTGGGTGTGGCTGACACTTTAGTAGATTACAGACAACCTGCACCCCTCGTACACGGACAAACATGGAGGTGTCAATGGCACGTTCATTAGATATGTTCCCCCACCACTGCTGCCCAGAACCAGGTGACACCAAATTAGCAGCAACAACCTCAACAGGATCACGGGGAGACTGGCCACCACCGCCTGAACATCAGATATGTCAGCTCTTCAGGAACGGGATGTCTCCGCTGGGTCTTCTCTAAGTGGCAGGGCGGGAGTCCAGTTTACAGTCTGTCTATCCAAACTAACACTGATGGCATCAGACTTTAGGGTGGGACTAGAGGCTAGACACTTGAAGGGTGGAGAACCAAGGACGCCACCATATTAAATAGGAGAGAGCGGACGTTATACAGCAGCCACCTTACAACCAAGGACGCCACCAGGAGGGCTGGAAGTTGAAGCGAAAGGGCATTCACAAACAGATGGAGAGACAACTCTACCAGAGCGACACGGCATTCCCCCAGAGTCAGACACGAAAGACCTTTGGTTTCTGAAAATGCTCTCTGGCTTTCCTCCCCTCCTTCCCCACCCCCGGACACATGGTCATAAACACATGCAGAAATTAGGACGGCAATCATGCACTTCACGTCTACCATCCCCGTTAGACTTTGGAACTTAAGAGCTGGAAGGAAATGAGGCAAGTCAACGAACATCAATGTAACCACATCTGCCGAAGTTGTATCGTGAGTGGGTTGTAGTTTGTGTTAAAGGAGCTGGAAAAGCCAATCACAGTCACTCAACACCACACGGCTATTTACCCCCAAACAAAGACAGAACCAGGGCCTTCCCCATCACGTGCTGCTTGATCACGGTGCCTTGCTGCACTGAGACGAGGAAGCCCAGACAGCCAGGCTTCCAGCGGCTCTGACCCTTCAGGCTGGAGACGTCTTCAGGAGCTGCTCCTTCCCAAGCTCATTGCTATGGTAACCCTCATGGCTTTTCGGCTTGGGAAATGCGGTAGGGTCTCCATTCATTATCGCTTTCAGCCTGTGTGCCATCAACTGTGTACCATGAACTGTTGCAGGCCCCTGGCTGATACACCCGGGGTGTGGGATTAGCGAGTTACTAAAGCTGGGTGTGGCTGACACTTTAGTAGATTACAGACAACCTGCACCCCTCGTACACGGACAAACATGGAGGTGTCAATGGCACGTTCATTAGATATGTTCCCCCACCACTGCTGCCCAGAACCAGGTGACACCAAATTAGCAGCAACAACCTCAACAGGATCACGGGGAGACTGGCCACCACCGCCTGAACATCAGATATGTCAGCTCTTCAGGAACGGGATGTCTCCGCTGGGTCTTCTCTAAGTGGCAGGGCGGGAGTCCAGTTTACAGTCTGTCTATCCAAACTAACACTGATGGCATCAGACTTTAGGGTGGGACTAGAGGCTAGACACTTGAAGGGAGCTTGTGATTAGAACCCTTTATCCACACAGTCATGTGGAAAGAGGATCCTTAGGGCAGAAAGGCATGCCGGAGGAGATGCTTGGGGATTATCCTGGCCTTGCAAGTGACAGCCTGCAGATGCGTGCTTGTAAGCAGTGGGCTATTTAAATCTCTCCCCTGCCTTTCACTTTTGAAGGAGAGGGGCAATAATAACCCCAAAAAACTAAACACTCTTGAGTCGAAAGAGAGTGAGTGGACTTTAAGGTTGACTAATCTGTTCTGGTGTGAGATTTCAGGAGATTTCTAGTGGGGAGGAAGTAGGAGATTGGCCTGGAAGGCCTGTGCCAGGCGTGAGTCCAGGGAGACATGGGGTTAGTGTGGACAGAAAACCAGGTTAAAAAAAAAATTAGTGCTGCAGGTGTGGCTCAAAAACTGCGAGTGACGGCCATGACCTGGGCAGAGGAATGTTTACTGGAGAAAGACTAAAATTTCTCATACTTGGTCAGACTTCAAGGCAGGTGAAGGTCTGGGGAAGCCTCTGCTGGGGGAAATTCTGCAGCAAAAATTTTTTTTCTTTAGAGTTAGAAGGAAAGAGAAAACCCCAAACCAGTATGCAGAGATAATTAATGTTTATGCAAATGAATCACTAACCAAGAAAACAAGGAAAATAAAAGGAACAAAATGAATTTTAATGGACATGTGCTTAAGCATGCCAACAGACAACACGCCACTAGAGACAAACATCAAAAGCAAATCATAGTGCTGTGACCAAACAGTGGGTACCTGTGGATCCCCCTGCCCCCACCCCACCTGGCTTCTCTTTAGCAATTAGTCCAGAGCGCTTTAGTGGCTGGATTCACCTGAGATGGTTCAATCAGGAGGTGAACACAAATGCAACATGACAGCTAGTAGCACATGGAACACCTGATTGGTTTTCTAAGTGCACGAAGCAACACTACTGTCAAGTTCATTAACTTGAGTCTCTGCACTGTAACTCAGAAGAATGAAAAGAGCCTTTCTTCTTCTGACACAATCCAATTACAACGAAATGTTTGTTCTGGCAAGTTACAATTTAAAAATCTAGATAAAAATAGGCATGAGAACAAATGCCAAAAATCATCACAGCACTCCTTTCCTGTGTGCTTATGTGGCTTCTTGTTTTTCTTTTTGGTCTTCTAAATACAAAAGGCATAAAACTGGGTATTAGTCCTAATGATAACAAAATTTAAACATATATATATGGACACATCACATATATACATACAGATCAATGACACATATTATTTGGAGCCAGGAACTGGGCTCCCTAATGACCAAAGATGAAGCAGTAGTTTTTTTTCCTTACATGAATTTTGGTATGTTTTAAGGCAGAGACCCAATAATGGTGCATACTACTCCCGGAATAAGAAGCTTGGCATCTATCTATATACCCATCTACAGCTGCAGGTAGATAGATATGTACATAGAAATAAGGAAAAAACAAACAAGATGCTATATGATGTTATCCTGACAAAAGAAAAAAAAAGACATGCATCATGAAATGAAAAGACAAATCAGACTTAACTCATGGAGAACACATATTAAAACAGGTTTTCTGATTCCACTAATGTCTAAATATGGCAAATGAGTAAGTGAATGTCTCACGAGGCTTTCACGTAATATGGACCTGGTTTGCTTTTGCCTTTATCGGTAGCAGGAAATCATCTCTTTCCTTAGCTTTTACTCTTAAGGAACAGAATTTCTGCTAAAACATTTCAATCCCTGCTGGTGGTCTGATAAATGCCATCCTAAAGGATTCTGGAGTATTAGAGAGTGCCACAAAAGTCATACGAAATGAACAATGAACCAGAGGACCCATATGAGACACACAAGGGAGTTTCTGTCTACAGAGGCTGGAGCCCGATGGTAGACAAGGCTCCCGGGGTGGTCCCTCAAGGGCATCGCTCAAGTAATCAGGGTGAACTAGCATGGCCTGGGTTTCATCTGTTGGAAAAATTTCAACAGTTTGACACCCTGAAGTCATCAACGGGACAGAGAAGCGTGGAAGTCTGGTTGGGCAGACTTTCTAAACAGACTTTCTAAGCTGAGACGTGCTGCCACACCCGCCAGGATCTTCGCCCCCGAGGTACTGACAGTGACCCAGACGGAGGTGGCGGCACCTGAGTCCTGAAGCTGGCTGCATTATCTACTGCAAGCAAACCTACCATTCTTAGCTCAAGACTTGGCAGAAAAAAACAGAGAGCGAGCAACTGGTTTTTTAAAAAAGTAATAAATGATCAATTGAAAAAACATATATATATGGACACATCACATATATACATACAGATCAATGACACATATTATTTGGAGCCAGGAACTGGGCTCCCTAATGACCAAAGATGAAGCAGTAGTTTTTTTTCCTTACATGAATTTTGGTATGTTTTAAGGCAGAGACCCAATAATGGTGCATACTACTCCCGGAATAAGAAGCTTGGCATCTATCTATATACCCATCTACAGCTGCAGGTAGATAGATATGTACATAGAAATAAGGAAAAAACAAACAAGATGCTATATGATGTTATCCTGACAAAAGAAAAAAAAAGACATGCATCATGAAATGAAAAGACAAATCAGACTTAACTCATGGAGAACACATATTAAAACAGGTTTTCTGATTCCACTAATGTCTAAATATGGCAAATGAGTAAGTGAATGTCTCACGAGGCTTTCACGTAATATGGACCTGGTTTGCTTTTGCCTTTATCGGTAGCAGGAAATCATCTCTTTCCTTAGCTTTTACTCTTAAGGAACAGAATTTCTGCTAAAACATTTCAATCCCTGCTGGTGGTCTGATAAATGCCATCCTAAAGGATTCTGGAGTATTAGAGAGTGCCACAAAAAGTCATACGAAAATGAACAATGAACCAGAGGACCCATATGAGACACACAAGGGAGTTTCTGTCTACAGAGGCTGGAGCCCGATGGTAGACAAGGCTCCCGGGGTGGTCCCTCAAGGGCATCGCTCAAGTAATCAGGGTGAACTAGCATGGCCTGGGTTTCATCTGTTGGAAAAATTTCAACAGTTTGACACCCTGAAGTCATCAATGGGACAGAGAAGCGTGGAAGTCTGGTTGGGCAGACTTTCTAAACAGACTTTCTAAGCTGAGACGTGCTGCCACACCCGCCAGGATCTTCGCCCCCGAGGTACTGACAGTGACCCAGACCGAGGTGGCGGCACCTGAGTCCTGAAGCTGGCTGCATTATCTACTGCAAGCAAACCTACCATTCTTAGCTCAAGACTTGGCAGAAAAAAACAGAGAGCGAGCAACTGGTTTTTTAAAAAAGTAATAAATGATCTGAGGGTCTCAAAACAGTTCAGACTTTGCACCTAAAATGCCTTTGTCTCTCTTTTTTTTTCTGTCATTTCTCAATAAATGACGGCTTCCTTCATGGAATGTTACACAGCTGACCTTAGGTTTTATCTTCATCCTGGAAGTCTCCCTCCTCATCCACCAGTCTTCCTAGCTCCTAGTCAACTACTAAAGGTTAATAACATCTGTCAAGGGGGCTACCCATGTGCAAGACTGCACCCTGTTAGTACAACTTATGTGTCATACCTGTCAGAGTCTAGTTTTCTTCTTCATTTTGTTGTAATCTCATTTAATTTCAATTACTCACGTAAAGGCTTTGCTGCAAAATCTTAATAAAGTAAAAAAAGCTCACGATAAATAAAACAAAAAATTACGTAGGCCGCTTTCAGGAACGGAGTATCCATCAGTTAAAAGACTCAAATAAACATGAATTAAATGCAAACAAATATGCAACCAAGGAAGACTATGAATTAAGTAAAACTTTTAACACTGTGGGTGAAGTGGAGGCCACAAGGTGAAACCAATGGGATTTGGAAAGAGTAGTTCTTGACAAACAGTAGCCAACTTCACAGTCCAGACCACGGCTGGTCACTGGCTGTCCGTCTGCTATTAAAGTTTTTGTAGTTTTGGTAGGTTTGAGAGCGGTAACTAACCCGTGGAGATCCCTGTTCAGCTGGCAAGCCGTTCTGGGAAACTTGCTCTCCTTTTGAAGTATCCCTGTGGGGAAAGGGCCAGGGAAGAGAAGATGGAGGAGAGAAGAGAAGGAAAGAGGGAAGCGGGGAGGGGAGGAGAGAGGGGAGAAGAAGGAAAGAGGAGAAAGCCAAGAGAGAGGCAGGACGGGGGGTGGGGGAAGAGCACAGGTCAACATTATTAGAGCCTTTCTCTCAGAAGAACATACACAGCCCTCTTGCATATAATGGGACTTATTTCTACAGACCTTCAAGTGTTTCGAACGGGCTCTAGATAGAGAGTGAGACCTCAAGTACCCCGGCCCACAGAGGTGGCATTAGAGGTTGTCATGGAGTTTTAATCACAGCAAAATAATCAGCCTTATAGGAACAAAGAGTAATTTCTGCCCTTCGTGTGATGTCACACAGAACTTTCAAGAAAGCATTACCATACAGTCACTGGCCTAAAATCTGGGTGGCTCACCCCATCCATTTACTCCTGTGGAAGCTCTGTGAGTGTATGTGTGTACACACAGGTGTGCACAGCAGAGAGCGCTGTTGACCCTCCACCTTCGCTGCCAGTATAGCAGCATGACTGGGGACAAGTTAGTGTCCTGAGCTATCCCCCAGGGAGATTGTACGGGGTCTGCATTATCTGCAGGGTGGCTAACAGGAAGGGCAAGGCGCAGCACAGGCTGGGAAACGTGCTCCCTCAGCCCCACGTGTCACTGAAGCTGGGCTCGGGCGGCGGGTTGCCCGTGACTCACCACTGCTGCTGGGACTCGGTCTCCTCAGAAACCTTCGTGCTCGGCTCGGGGGAAGGCGGCCGCCTCTTCCTCTCCTCTTCCTCTTGCTGTCTGCGCACTTCCAGTAGCTCCAACTGAGGGAGAACACGGTGATGTCGGGCAGAGTCCCAAAATCTGCCTCTTTTTATTAACTTTTTTTGGATACTTCTATCGGTCTTTCATTATCTATTTTCATCCGTCTTTGTTCTTTGGCTCCTGTGGGCCTCCCATCGCGGTGGCGTCTGTCGTTGCAGAGCGCTGGCTCTGGGCGCATGCGCGCCAGAGCTCCAGCTCGGTAATTGGACACATTGGTCCAGCCGCCCCGCGGCACATGGGATCTTCCCAGGCCAGGGATCAAACCGGCGCCCCTTGCACTGCAAGGCGGTGTCCTTACCCACTGGACAACCAAGGAAGCCCAAACTCTGCCTCTTTAAGTAAAGGGTTCTAGGTGAGCCTGCCTGTCTGAGTGTCCTACACTGGACCACACAGTACAAACAGGAGCTCTGACATCCTAAGCAAACTCTCATTAAGGTCATAAGAACTGCGGCTACAACCCCTAGCCCCAGGAAACCGAGGTCTGTGTGATGAAGCAGATCTAGTCTACGGGACTGGCAGAATCCCTGGGAGTTGTTGTGGCCCTGGGACATCAAGATTAATTTCTACATGAACTCTGCAGCCCTCGACTTCACTGGAGAAGAAAGCACTTGAGTGGGAGGGTCCACGCCAGACTTCCCATCAGGGCTCATACCAACACTATTAAGTCAGAGGCTTCTTGTGCTGGGGCAGGGATCTGGGTTCAGCCAGTCCCCAACAACACATTTTAAAAAGCCACAGAATAGTCGAACTGAAACTAAGCCATTTCCTGGGCAATATGCGTGCACCTGGAGTATTCTGTTTTAATACAGAAGTATACAGGTGCATCTGAGATGCCCAGAATCATAAGAACACCATTTCTGTACAGCATAAGGAATCAGTTTCCCAAAGGGAGTGCAAGTGTCTTGGGAGAGAGATCACCAGTGAGCAAGGCCTATTTTAAGGCCTTTATTTTGGGAGAAAAGGTGATCAGGACCGGGGTGAGCCTGCAGTGGTCTAGGATCAAGCTACTCCTGCTTGATGGGAATCCCAATTCTGAAACTGAAGATAATTGTAGGGTTATACTTCCTAGAACCACAGCTTCTATGAGATGATGGGAGAAAAGCAGATCAAAAGAGAAAAGCCAAACCTGACCAATCAATTCCCAGAAAGGAAGTGATCACAGATCTCTGTGCCCTGGAAGTAACTGAGGGAGCAGTCGCCCTGGGTGTCTCCCCAGGTCTGTATTGAGAGAAACACCAACTCCTGGAACACCCTTCCCACTTCTAAGAACAGAGCAGCGATAGGAGCTCCCCAGTCTAGGGGTGAGTGATGAGGAGAGCTGCCCATGGGAACCACCACGGGGCACCCTGGCTCCCAGCGGCCACTCACCGTCGTCAGCCTTTCCAGGGCGGAGAACCTCTCGTCCCAGGTTGCCGCAGACTTCTCAAAAGCCTCGTGGCGTTTGATGAGCTTCTCCACCTCGTCCACGCTCTGGCCTATTTCTCGGCTGGAGAGGTAGGGCTCCTGTCCGAGCAGCCAGGCCTCGGCCACACTGGCGTCCCTTGAGAACTGATGGACCTCCAAGACTGCAGAGAGAGCCGGCGTGAGTGTGCGGGCAGGTGACTGGACAGCCGGGGGAGATGCTGCCCTCTGGTGGCAGCTGCCTGCACAGCCCAGCTTAGTCTAGATCTGCTCTGTCGATCATGGGAGCTACACATGCAACTTAATTAACTTCTCTACCAGCCATATTAAAAACAGGTGAATTTAATTCCAGAAGCACATTTTAGACAACCCAATATATCAAACTGCTATTTAAACATGTAATCAGTAAAAACAACTTATTGAGTGGTGTTACATCTTTTTCCGTCTTTGAAACCTGACATGTATTTTATACTTGGAGCACATCTCAACCTGGCTCTGTCACAAGCAGGTTCTGAGAGCCCAAGGAGGACAGCGGCTGCTGCCACGGGAGGACCACAGAGGACCAGAAGGTACGTCCTGCTCATTTAGCCCTGCAGCAGTGGAGGAAGCCTCGGAGCCCTGCAGGAATTCACAGCCTACATCCTGCCCGAAGAGGCTGATGGAGCAGCCACTCACCCACCACACCTTCTGGGTTGGAAGTGCTGTGTTTCACTTTGCAGGGCTGAGAGGGAGGGAAGGAGCTGGGAGCCCTACAGAAAGCCGGGACAGTATGGGCTACAAGGCTTCTGTTTTGTCTGTTCTGTCCTCCACACGTGAGGAAACAGAGCGTGACCTCCACCTACTGCACCGGGAGAAGGCAGGTCGGACCTCAGCCCTGTCTGCACTGTGGCTGGCTGGCATTTTCATTTCACCTTAAGCAGCAGTGCCTGGAGCCACTCAGGTTAAGAAAAAGACCAGGGCAGCACCAGCATCACCCTGGTGGCCCTCAACACGGCACAAGAAGATGCCACCACCACACGAGGGACTTGTCACCTCATCAGGAATGCTCAGCGTACAACCCAGTGCCTCGTTCACAGCGGGGTGGACTCTGGGTTTTGCTGAACTGAAGAACCTGCCCACGGAACTGCCAAAACTGACAGACCAAACCCTCACCCAAAGGATGGTCAAAAGTGGGACTTCCTGCGCTGGGGTGCCTTCATGAGGTCTCACCTGCTTTTAGGAAAGGCCCCTTGGATTCTGCTTCCAGAAGGCACTCCTGGTGCCTGAGAACAAGGCAGTAAGGACAGAGCCTGGAGCATCAAACACAGGATGCCCAGAACACGGTAAGTGACGCTTCTGCTGGACTACCTCCGGCGTTCATACGAATCATAAATGCTATTCCCAATAAGGTACGTTATAAACTGTTAGTCCACTTACTCTTCTTAAAATAAGACTAAAAATATAACCTACCTCAGAAGGTTACTATGGAAGGTAAATTTAAAAAGACCATATAACACTTAGAATAACGCCTGGTTCACTGCAAAATCTTTATTGCTGTTAGGTTTCATAAGACCTACCCAAGCCAACTGTCCACCTTCTCGACTCTGCAGTAACAATTCTTCCTAAACGTAACTGGAGGGGTGGAGCTCTTGCCTGCACTCCCCCAGAGGGATGCCACACCCTGCGGTCCCCATACTGTTCCTACATGCCCAGGCGCCACTCCTGAGTTTAAATCATGGGATTAAAGAGGAGTATGCCACAGGGAACTACTTAAAAATACTTACTAGCATGAAACAGCGAAACAGGACATTAAAAAAGAAGCATTCAGAAAGGCTCCAAAATTCAGTAAGAGATAATATCGTGTCAAATCAACTAAAGCAGGTAAATAAACTCGCTTGCTTTCAGAGGGGACCCAGAAAGGGCAGAGAGAGCAGGCATATCCTTACTCAGTCTTAACCACTCCCATCGGTCTTCCCACTTGTCAATCATTTCTTTTCTCTTTTCCGTCAACTGCAGTAACTTCTCCTTGATCTGTGAGAAAAGAAGGACCCCAGGGATATCTTAATAGACTGGACCCACATCCTCCTAGTTTTCCCCTCAATGGGCCACTTTGTGTAAGAAAACCACATTTTATCCAGAGACCGCCTCTAAGGCAGGAAAGCTCTGAGGACCACTCAGTCCATCTGTCTGCTGAGAGGAAGAGAAAGGCATGGCAGTGTTCCTTCCAGAGGGAGCTGGGAGGAAGCTCCACCCAGAGCCGCCCTGTAGTGAGGAGGCCGACTACGTGCTGAACCCCCTCCAGACCCTGGGGCTCCTGGTGGCAAACACAGTCAGGAAGAGGGGGCCGTGAGAGGGCAAAGCCCCGAGCTCTCTGAGAGCACGTCCGAGTCCTGGAAGGGGACTCGCGCTGGTAGCCACCTGCCTCTCTCCCCAGCGGCCTGACTCGACTGAGCACTCGCCCACTACAGAGCAACCTGCCCGAGTGCACGGGGGACAGAGAAGGGCTGCCACCGGGGGAGGATTGGCGGGGAGGTGAGAGAGGAGCAACCCTAAAACGGTCTCCTGGGCCGCAGGCTGTTTGGTTTTTCAGTCTTTCCTAATCACCTTATTCTACACACAAACAAAAGGAGTTCTGAAATAGTGTAAGCATGTGCTTACGTACATCTGAGAGCAGACAAAGGCTTTTCTCTGTAAGTATACATGCATACATATAACATACATACAATACACATACACACACAAAAGAGGCATTTTACATATGAACACTGGGCCGAAGCTGAGAGGCACCTACCTCCTCGGATGCGTAGTGCTTCCTTGCCAGCAGGGATTTCCCCAGTTCAATGCAGGTGGTGAAACTGTCATTACGCGCGTCGATTTCAGCTTTGATACCTTGATGATTATTCATTAAGAGTTCAACAGATGACACATCTCTAAAATTACACAAATAATACTTTCTTTAGGAGACCCCACTTTTCGAATGCTCGCTCATGCAGGTATCTAAATACATGATTAATCTGAACAGAAACTGGCAAAAGGGTCTGATTCAGTCTGAGTCCAGACTGGGTCGCAGAGCTGCAACACAAACACAGTTTTGATTCAGGGCTAGCTTCGCGATCTGGCCACCTTTATTTCTGTGTTGCGCTACAATAATTTTTCTGAGTGGAGACCAGAAAAAAATCACTGGATCTCTGTTCAAACCTCTACTTTAAACTCCAATTCATACTCTCCAAGAAGGTACAGAGGAGTCACCGGAGCCTCTGATCATGCCCCACTGAGTTAGTCGGCAAAGACTCAGGACATGAGTTTCAAAGAACAGTAAATACTGTCTCCTTATTTAGCCATGAAGACACAGAATAGAAACTGGCTGAGAAATCAAAGACTGATAAAGCCATGAGGACTCCTCATCCATCAAAACCTACTGCCTGGGAAGTCCTGACATAAGGAAATACAAACGCTTCGTATGAGTAACAGCCTTATTTAACAGTCTTATTTCTTCTCTTGGGACACAGTCCCTGTCTCAGTTACAGTGGGGGCTGGAGCCAGCAAGGGCAAGGGGGAGGTGGTGGACCTGCCTGCCTATTCACCTACAAGCTTCTCTTCATGCTCTGCAAACACTGCAAAAAGGATTGGCGGGAGGTGAGAGGAGCAACCTAAAACGGTCTCCTGGGCCGCAGGCTGTTTGGTTTTTCAGTCTTTCCTAATCACCTTATTCTACACACAAACAAAAGGAGTTCTGAAATAGTGTAAGCATGTGCTTACGTACATCTGAGAGCAGACAAAGGCTTTTCTCTGTAAGTATACATGCATACATATAACATACATACAATACACATACACACACAAAAGAGGCATTTTACATATGAACACTGGGCCGAAGCTGAGAGGCACCTACCTCCTCGGATGCGTAGTGCTTCCTTGCCAGCAGGGATTTCCCCAGTTCAATGCAGGTGGTGAAACTGTCATTACGCGCGTCGATTTCAGCTTTGATACCTTGATGATTATTCATTAAGAGTTCAACAGATGACACATCTCTAAAATTACACAAATAATACTTTCTTTAGGAGACCCCACTTTTCGAATGCTCGCTCATGCAGGTATCTAAATACATGATTAATCTGAACAGAAACTGGCAAAAGGGTCTGATTCAGTCTGAGTCCAGACTGGGTCGCAGAGCTGCAACACAAAGACAGTTTTGATTCAGGGCTAGCTTCGCGATCTGGCCACCTTTATTTCTGTGTGTGCGCTACAATAATTTTTCTGAGTGGAGACCAGAAAAAAATCACTGGATCTCTGTTCAAACCTCTACTTTAAACTCCAATTCATACTCTCCAAGAAGGTACAGAGGAGTCACCGGAGCCTCTGATCATGCCCCACTGAGTTAGTCGGCAAAGACTCAGGACATGAGTTTCAAAGAACAGTAGATACTGTCTCCTTATTTAGCCATGAAGACACAGAATAGAAACTGGCTGAGAAATCAAAGACTGATAAAGCCATGAGGACTCCTCATCCATCAAAACCTACTGCCTGGGAAGTCCTGACATAAGGAAATACAAACGCTTCGTATGAGTAACAGCCTTATTTAACAGCCTTATTTCTTCTCTTGGGACACAGTCCCTGTCTCAGTTACAGTGGGGGCTGGAGCCAGCAAGGGCAAGGGGGAGGTGGTGGACCTGCCTGCCTATTCACCTACAAGCTTCTCTTCACTGCTCTGCAAACACATGGCCAAAGAGAAGATATAGGACAATACTAAATATGAATCCCAAGACATTGTTAGAGCAGACGGTGAGGGTCAAAGGGACCCTCAGTAATGCGCATAAAAAGGGACAGAGTGGTTTTTAACCTCAGACACAGAAAAAGAACACAGAAAAGTCATCTCATTCCAGTGGTGACAGAGCTGATCAGGTCCAAGGTACGGGGCCACTGTGAAACCTGAGTCCCACAGACAGGGGTGGGAAGATCCAGGCGAGTGCACAAGTGGGGCACGGGGTGGGTGAGAAACAGGGAGAGCTCCACAGGGCTCCTAACTGCACCAGACTCCTCCCTCCCTGACAGCTGTGGACCGGAAACGAGCGCAGCGGCGCCCTCTACCCCTGGGCCCTCTCTGCCCCTGCCCTGGCCTCGAAGCTCTCGGGAAAGGCCCTGGGAGGGAGCCAGGTGTGTGCCCATCCGGAAACGGGCAGCATTACCGGGGCTTCTCCTGGGCCTCGATCTGCCTGATGACGTCCTCCATCCACAGCATGAGGTCGCGCACCATGCTGAAGAAGCGGAACTTATCCCCCGTGTCCACCAGCCGCACCCGGCGGCCCTCGCAGGCGTCCAGCAGGGCCTTCCAGGCTTCCAGGACCTCGTTCTCGCGCTTCTGGATGTCGTCAGCCTTGTCGCCTGCGTAGGCCGCCTGGAGGCGGGCTGCGTCCTCCTGCAGCTGCCGCACCTGCGGAGCCAGGGGAGAGGAGCCGGGTCAGAGCGGGGCCTCCGCGCCACCGCCCGGCCGCCTGCTTCCTCCGCACACCGGTCACCTTCAGTGACGGGAGCCCTGGTCAGGAAGGGCCTCAGGGGCAGCCCTGGTAAGTGACGTTGGTACAGAAACCCCCAGCAGGTATCCACGTAGCATCAAAAATAGACATCTAATCAGCTCCTGCACAGCATAGGTGTTTTTGTCATGAATGAGTAACTGCCACGAAGCACTCATTCTGAAAACACTTTGCCCACTGCTGTGTGAGGCCGCTGCAGGAAAACACACAGAGGTGTCACCTGTGAGCCATTCCACAAGGGCACCTTCCAACTTGAAGGACAAAAATGCCACATTCAATGTAACTGAAAAAAAACTGATGCCAAAGAAGGTAAACTCTCAACCAGCCTAATTTCAGCCAGCTTTCATGTTTTTGTCGGGGCTGGCAGGTGTGGGTGGAGAGGAGAGGCATCATTACAAGAGACACATAACCATGGCTTGCTTGATATTCCAAAATTACCTTATGTTTTATATAAAGTACACATTAGTAAAGCCATACGCATGATTTGATTTCCATTTCCTAAGAGACTTTTGTAAATACTCGTTAATTATGACTTAGTTATGTATAAACTCTAATGACAATAAACAAGTTCCCAGGACATTATCTGAATAGCTGATCTGTGTGTGTGGGTGTGCTCAGTTGTGTCATGACCCCACGGACTACAGCCCATTAGGCTCCTCTGTCCATGGGGTTCTCCAGGCAGGAATACTGGAGTGGGTTGTCATTGTCTCCTCCAAGGGATCTTCCCAACCCAGGGATCAAACCGCATCTCTTGCATCTTCTGCATTGGCAGGCAAATTCTTTACCACGAGTGCTACCTGGGAAGCCCACTCTGGATGGACATGCCAATGTAATTCAAACTCTTGTAGAGAAGGTCCATAACCTGTAAATGTGTATGCGTGCATCTGGTTTATTGATTTTTATCATGGGACATGTTCATCCGACAGCATCTGCAACTGCGACAGGTTGAGCGCTGTGGACTGGCAATGTCTCCCAAACAGAGCGTTACAACATTTCTAATCTGTGTGTGTATAAAACTCATGTGCATTTAATTTGGGCAATTCTTTGAGGCAAGTTTGAGGAGCCATGGAATGGAGAGAGATGGTCAGAGAGGCACAAAGATGCTGTGTGGAGAGAGCCTCTCGCACCCCTGGGGGTGCCCCACTCACCTGAGTGCCCAGGGCCTGGATGTCGTGCTCGAATGTGGTGTGCATTCTCTGCAAGGTCTCCACTGTGTTCTGATCTCTCCCGAGCTCCTCGGGGAGTTTCTTGTGTTTGTCCTGGATGCGTCCGAAGATCTCCTTGGCATCGTGGTAAAACTTGTGCAGTTCATAGGAGGCGGCCAGGATCTGTGTTCTAGTGTCGATGAGCTCCAGGAGGTCGGCCCACGCCTCATTGAGCCCGTCCTTCCACTCGGCGATGGTGGCGGCGTCCGAGTGTCCGGAGTTGATGAGCTCATCTGCCATGTGGTTGACAGTGTCCACGCGCTCCTGCCCGATGTTCCCCGTGTCCCGGGCGAACTCTCGGAATCGTTCCTGGAGCATCTAAAACAGGGATGTGCATCAAGAACCAGTGAGACCACTGTGAACACTTCTGATCACATAAACATCCTTTGCAAAGAAATGCCCGACTTAACAGATCTCAGCTCCAAAGACTCTTATTAATCAGGTTCTTCTCTCACTGCAGCAGGGGAAGGCATGGCTCCACCACTCTGATCAGAGGAGAGGGAGTAGAGAGGTCAAACACGACCCGCTCCAAGACGCTGATGATATGAGTGCCCAGCGGAAAGGAAACCCGAGGACCTCTGACTTGAGTCCCGGGTGCCTGCTCACAGACAGGGAATGCAAAGGGCCTTTCGCAGTCCACCACACGACCACCTGAGTTGTGCCTGCAGTACTTGCCGTGACATGCTCGTAGTCCTGGCCCAGCTCATGCGACCCTGCGACCACCTCCCTCTCAGCGATCCACTGCTCCAGGTCGTCCACCTCGCGGTTGAGCTGGAACAGCCGGTGCCTCTCGTCCAGCTTGCCCCGCCTCTCCTCGGCCAGGTCCTTGAGGCCTGCGTACAGCTTGTCCACCTTGGACTGCCGCATGCTGATGCGCTCACTGAGGGCAGTGAGATGGGGTAGGGAATCTTAAATGCCGTATTTTCTTCAGAGAGATAGCAAATGAGGGAAAATGCCAAGGGACCACATTCTACAAAATGTTTCCTTCTTTCTTGAAGGAAACTTCAGGTTAGCTAACTTAGCCTAAACAATGAAAGTCAATTTTGACCTCAACTTCAGATAGCTCAGAGCCAACATGTAACAAAACAGAGTCATCAACGACAAAGGCCACCTGATGATGACGACAGAGGGAGGGGAAAGAGATCGAAATGCTTGGACTCCTGGCTCTGAACATCAGGATTTCCTCTGACGTTAAAAGTCAACCCAGGATGTGCCGCCCTCCCCTCCCAGGTGTCACGCGGCTGAAGGGACAGAGGACGCCCCCATCTGCGTGCGCCTGCCCTTCTCTAGGCTGTGTACTTTCCTCTGCCAGAGACGGGCCCGCTGCTCCCACCGCCTAGGTCTGGGGAGCAGCATCCACCCCAGCTCCTCCAGGACGACAGCCTTCCAGCAGGCGTGCAGTCAGACGAGGACTCGCTGATGCCTTCCCTCGAAGACGAGGAGGACCAGCCTCCTGGGAATCCTGATCATGAACACCTGGAGGACTCCCATACCAAGACAGTCAAGGACCTCACCTCCAGCTTGCATAGGTTAATGCCCAGAGCCGATTTCCTGTCTGTCTTGAGCCTCAGAAGGCAGTTCCAGAGAAAGCTAAAATGACTACCACTGCACTGTGTGAGCCTGGCGTGTAACAGGTACCTCACACTCTTTTTCTTATTCCTGAGGCACTCAAGACTCAAGGTATATGAGTTAAAGAGTGGTATCATTTTGTTTTCCTGGAAGCTCTTTTATTTTACAGGTCCACATATCCTCTTATTTATTTATTTTTCATCCATCTTTATTCTTCGGCCTCTGTGGGCCTCCCAATGCAGTGGCCTCTCTCATTACACGCGCCCAGAGCACTGGCTCATAACTGGACACACCAGTCCAGCCGTCTGGCAGCACGTGGGATCTTCCTGGACCAGGGATCAAACCAGTACCCCTTGCACTGTAAGGCTAACTCTTTACCCACTGGACCACCATGGAAGCCCAGGCCCACGTTATAACTAACACTTCCCTAAATTGGAGGACTTTCTAACCCAAGGGTATGTGCTCTGGTCAGCTGTCAGAGGCCTGCAGACTCCTGACTCCCAATACACGTAATCTCTCAGTAGGTTTTGACCAGCAGGAGATGGTCTACCCACGAAAGTGAGCACCTGTAAGTAACAGCTCACCCTTCCTGTTCAGCAGAGGCCTACTGGGTCTGTTTTAAAAATGCTTCCCCAAGATCTACAGTACCAGTTACTAGCGCAGGAGGCCCTGCCTTGGAGGAAGTGTCTGGCCACCCTCGTCTTCGTGATGCAGCACGCACCTTTCGGGGTGGCTGTCGGCCACCAGGGCCCGGCTGGTCTTGGACAGCTGGTGCACCGTCTCTGCGTAGTCCTCCACGGCTTGTTCCAGAATCTGGTGCTTCTTCAACATGGAGACGGCGCTCTGCTCATCCTGCGCAGAGAGGGGGCCATCACAACCACAGCCGCCCCTTATCCTTGACCCAGAACCGCCTGAAAGAGGGACCTGGGGACTGCACGGGGAGGCAGGAGGAAGACTCGGCAGAAAGAAAAAAGCTACAATTCCACTATGGGCAGTGGAGCACAGAGCATTTCAAGAGCATCAAAGTGGACTGGGCGGGGGGAGCCTCTGAAAGACAGCCACGAGGGTGACGCACGGTGACACGCCCCCTCTGATGTATGAGGTGAAGCCCACTCCTGGCTGGCCGAAGCTCCCCACATCTAACAGAGGCAGATGACAGCATTCTGGATGGAATACTTTCAAATACTTTTAAACAGTTTCAAAAGCATCCAGTGTGCTGTAAAAGAAAGATTTTGGCAAATTTCTATTTAAATAAGGGGAGGGCATGACAAACACCAGGATTCTGAGCAAAAATTCTCATCAAGGGTAAATAGCCAGGTTCCCACCACCTGTATGCACCAGCTGCTGCCGTAACCAAGGCAACAAGCAAATGAAGTTTTCCAAGGATGTCCCCTCCAGCAGCACAAGCTCTGGGCCTGAGTCTGAGGCTCTCTGGCGGCAGCGACGGGGCGCAGCCTCCCTCCCTCACCTTGGCCTTCTCCTCGGACATCATGTACAGCTCCTGCTCGCTCATCCACGCCTCGGCCTCGGCTGCATCAAAGTAGTACTGCTGGGCCCGGTGCGCCTCCTCCAGCCGCCGGTGCCGCTGCTCCGTCTCCTCAATGAGGAGGCCCCACAGCTGCTTCAGGTCGGCCAGTCTCTGCCGGATGGCCTCGGCATTGAGGCTGCTGTCGGTGACAATGTTCTGGCTCCTCTCAAAGATGTCGTCGATGCGAGGCTGGTGCCCCTGGATCTCCTTCTGGAGGGTCTGTGCGAGCGGGGAACACGCCCAGGGCTCAGGAAGCCGCAGCAGCCTGCTGCCTGTGCCAGGCCCCGGGCCGAGAAAGAACCGCCCGCCCGCAGAGCGCTCCTGTTCTTCGCCTAATGGGGAGCCATTACTTCTCAGACAGAGCTGGCCCGGGAGGACACGCTTACCTGATTTTTCTTTATTAACAGCTGCACGGTCTGGAGGTTGTGGCCGTGATCCGTGGAAGTTGCCAAAGGCATCCTCTCTCCAACCCACAACTGGAAGGAATACAGGTGGTCAGGGCCACTCAAAATGAATAAATGTGCCATGCAAACAAGGGTGGGTGGGAGAGCAGAGAGGCCAGGCTGAGAGGAAGTGTGTTCAACCTCAGTGGCAGATGAACAACAAGGTCCTACTGTGCAGCATGTGCAACTACAAACAACATTTGGTGACAAACTGTAACGGAAAGGAATGTATGTATGTATAAGCAAGTCATTCAGCTGTATAGCAGAAATACAACATTGTAAATCAACTGTACTTTCATAATAATTTTTTAACAAGAAGAAACAAAAAATATTCTCACTGGGAAGGGCAGCCTGGGGAGCCTGCCCCTCTTCTCCAATGCAGGGCACAGGCCAGTCTTCCCGATCTGACTTTGCCCTCAATGCCGGACTCTCTGGGAGTCCTTATTCTTTGCTGCTTTAACTACTGTTCAGGGGCATCAGAACCCTTGATTCATCTTTAGAAAACAAAACAGAAAGTCGGGAGGTGCATTCTGTGAGAATGCATAGTGCAGGGCTGGGACGGCTCAGCCCTGAGAACCCAGGCCCCCGGCAGGCCGCCGCGAGAAGGCACTCACGATCTCGTCCTCCACGTCCCTGTTGAACTGATGGATCTCCTTGGAGGCCAGCAGGTTCTGCTTCCTCTCGCTGAGGGGCTCCAGCAGCTCCATGAACTTGGTCTGCACAGTGCGGCGCTTGCTGTCCACCTCGTCCGTGCTCTTCCCCTCCTGGCTCAGGGCCTGCGCCTGGCTCTGGAGCTCTTCGATCTCCTTCTTCCGCACCTCCATCTGATTCTCCAGCATCTGTGGGCAGAAGACATACCCATTTTTACATCCCAGATGAGGGAAACACAGACAGCGATCCTATATGTTCCCCTCTGGCAATGGCCAAAACGGAAGATCTGGGAACATTTGCTGGTACAGCAGGGAGCCCAAGAAATGGTTCCACACTGCGAGCTAGCCAGGAACTAGCACTCTCAGCTGACTAGCTTGTCGGCTGATTTTTCAGAGAAAAAAAAATCCCTTTCTAGGATTTGTAAACTTGGGAGCAACAGTCAAATTTACCCAGGAACTCAGCAGGCAAATGAGAGGGGAAACAAGAATTAATTATGGGGAAGGATGGTCTCCCATCTGCCTGTTCAGAAGCCACAAGGACACTGGAAATCAGCTTAACCACCAGGCAGGAGTCAGGTCTTCAGTTTACAGGGTTTTTTTTTTTAGGGCAGAAGGATAGCTAACATTAACATCTCTCAATTTCTTCAGTCAGAAAGCTGATTATTCTTTTTAAAAATACTGGATAATTAGCTGAAGACATCCTAACTGTATATTTGTATCTACACAAGGAAATGGGCAAAAATGGCAGCAGAGGGGTCTCACAGGAAACACCACCCTCAAAATTTCTTGGGAAGGGCAGCCGGGATCCCTCTTCTCCAATGCAGGGCACAGGCCAGTCTTCCCGATCTGACTTTGCTCAATGCCGGACTCTCTGGGAGTCCTTATTCTTTGCTGCTTTAACTACTGTTCAGGGGCATCAGAACCCTTGATTCATCTTTAGAAAACAAAACAGAAAGTCGGGAGGTGCATTCTGTGAGAATGCATAGTGCAGGGCTGGGACGGCTCAGCCCTGAGAACCCAGGCCCCCGGCAGGCCGCCGCGAGAAGGCACTCACGATCTCGTCCTCCACGTCCCTGTTGAACTGATGGATCTCCTTGGAGGCCAGCAGGTTCTGCTTCCTCTCGCTGAGGGGCTCCAGCAGCTCCATGAACTTGGTCTGCACAGTGCGGCGCTTGCTGTCCACCTCGTCCGTGCTCTTCCCCTCCTGGCTCAGGGCCTGCGCCTGGCTCTGGAGCTCTTCGATCTCCTTCTTCCGCACCTCCATCTGATTCTCCAGCATCTGTGGGCAGAAGACATACCCATTTTTACATCCCAGATGAGGGAAACACAGACAGCGATCCTATATGTTCCCCTCTGGCAATGGCCAAAACGGAAGATCTGGGAACATTTGCTGGTACAGCAGGGAGCCCAAGAAATGGTTCCACACTGCGAGCTAGCCAGGAACTAGCACTCTCAGCTGACTAGCTTGTCGGCTGATTTTTCAGAGAAAAAAAAATCCCTTTCTAGGATTTGTAAACTTGGGAGCAACAGTCAAATTTACCCAGGAACTCAGCAGGCAAATGAGAGGGGAAACAAGAATTAATTATGGGGAAGGATGGTCTCCCATCTGCCTGTTCAGAAGCCACAAGGACACTGGAAATCAGCTTAACCACCAGGCAGGAGTCAGGTCTTCAGTTTACAGGGTTTTTTTTTTTAGGGCAGAAGGATAGCTAACATTAACATCTCTCAATTTCTTCAGTCAGAAAGCTGATTATTCTTTTTAAAAATACTGGATAATTAGCTGAAGACATCCTAACTGTATATTTGTATCTACACAAGGAAATGGGCAAAAATGGCAGCAGAGGGGTCTCACAGGAAACACCACCCTGGGAAGACCGCACACTGCTGGCTTAGAGACGAGGGGCTGGCAGATATGCTGACTGCTCTCTCGAAGAGGGGAGAACCCGGCCACGCACCGCACGCCAGGCCCAGGAGCTCCTGCAAGCCTTTGCCACCAACCTGCTGCTCGACCTCACCACAGCTATTTTCTCCCACCAAAGTAAATTCATTTGCCGTTAGGAAGGCTCTACTGCTGTGCAAGAAAAACACCGAATTTCTTTTATTATCTAAAAAGTGCCCTGAACAACTCAGGTAACTATCACATAGCTAGACATTATACAGTGAAGTATGCAAACATGGTAACTTTTCTTCAAGTACATGTGGAACTAAATGAAATGGGCATCTGTGAAACTCACCAGTGGTGATACAGCCACCAACTAAGATGACAATAAAAGAATATTCCCAGGTATGGACACCCAGTCATCCCACGCTGTCTTTCCAGTTAATTCTGGAATGTCCCCTGGTGCTGTCAGAGCCCACTGTGCAGGGTGTGCTAAATCCCTTCGCACACCAGGTGGATGTCTGACAACACGGTGGGTGAGTTAAGACCCTGGCAGGGACAGAGGCCCCAGCGGGCACTGGTCTCGCCACCTGCCTGTTGCTTCTTCAGCAGGATGTTGACGCTGGTGAGGTCTTTGCCGTAGTCATCAGACTGGATCTGACTCTCCAGGCCGTGCAGCCACTTGTCCAGATCTGCACAGCTCTGGGTGAAGAGCTCAGCTTTGTTCGCATCGAAGAGTCGTTGGGCCTTGGTCTGCGTGGTGGATTCAAGGACTTCCCACATTTTATGTAAATCTGTGAGTTTCTCCTTCACCACGGCCTCTGTCTCCGGCTTTTCTGAAATGAGCTGCATTCCCTCCTGGAAAACACACATAAATGCAGTCTGCAGAAGAGGTACTGCTGTGGAAAACAAGCCTGAGATGTTTGATCTATTCATTCAACACACAAACGTGTACACATACACACACACATGCACACTCACATACACACTCATGGATGCGGTCTTTCCACATGGCGTTACTATTCAACGAAATCAACAATGACCTGACTGTGGTTTCCACAGGCATGGAGCACCAAGTGACTGTTGGGACTCTGGGGTACTTAATGTCAATGACCTAAAATTTCACCCCTTCCACATCACCCCAAGAGACCATCACACTTTAACTGTTAAGAGGCCGAAACAATATAGAGTGTGAAGAAGAGGGGAGGGTGGGAAATGTCACACTGGTGGTCCATTACACTGCAGAGAACCTCCTGGAGTTGCAACAGTACCTTTTAAATTATTAAAATGAGAAATTTAAAACACGTATTTCTAAGTTCCGTGGATCTGCTCAGTCTCTGTCACAGTCCAGCACACATAGTGTGATCAGCAGAGTGAGGACGCTGCCCCGAGGCCCACAGCCCATCAAGTGCAGCAGAGGAGACACAACAGACATCAACTCCTAGGATTCATTACAAGGTGAAACAGGCACTCTGTGCCACCCGGCTGGGTTTCTCCTTTCTTGCTGGGTTGAAGGCAGGAGTTGGTAGGTGAAAAGGGGGGTCTGCTCCCGAGTGTGTAACTGTATGTGGTCAGATATGACTCGAATATGCTGGAAAACAGGCTAAATATAAAGGTGCTCATTTCCACCCAGTTTATTTTCTCACCAAAGTCACACCGCTGAAGCCCTGTCAACACCCCTGACTCACCTTCTCAATTTTGTCAAGCCATTCTTTGTTGGAAGCGAGCTCCGCCATAAAGGCTTGATGTTTTAACCATTTACTGTGCAGATTTCTGGCTTCGTCGTAAGACATGTCCTGGGCTGTAAGCATCTTTTCATTGATCCAGATGGTCTGCGTGGTGGATTCAAGGACTTCCCACATTTTATGTAAATCTGTGAGTTTCTCCTTCACCACGGCCTCTGTCTCCGGCTTTTCTGAAATGAGCTGCATTCCCTCCTGGAAAACACACATAAATGCAGTCTGCAGAAGAGGTACTGCTGTGGAAAACAAGCCTGAGATGTTTGATCTATTCATTCAACACACAAACGTGTACACATACACACACACATGCACACTCACATACACACTCATGGATGCGGTCTTTCCACATGGCGTTACTATTCAACGAAATCAACAATGACCTGACTGTGGTTTCCACAGGCATGGAGCACCAAGTGACTGTTGGGACTCTGGGGTACTTAATGTCAATGACCTAAAATTTCACCCCTTCCACATCACCCCAAGAGACCATCACACTTTAACTGTTAAGAGGCCGAAACAATATAGAGTGTGAAGAAGAGGGGAGGGTGGGAAATGTCACACTGGTGGTCCATTACACTGCAGAGAACCTCCTGGAGTTGCAACAGTACCTTTTAAATTATTAAAATGAGAAATTTAAAACACGTATTTCTAAGTTCCGTGGATCTGCTCAGTCTCTGTCACAGTCCAGCACACATAGTGTGATCAGCAGAGTGAGGACGCTGCCCCGAGGCCCACAGCCCATCAAGTGCAGCAGAGGAGACACAACAGACATCAACTCCTAGGATTCATTACAAGGTGAAACAGGCACTCTGTGCCACCCGGCTGGGTTTCTCCTTTCTTGCTGGGTTGAAGGCAGGAGTTGGTAGGTGAAAAGGGGGGTCTGCTCCCGAGTGTGTAACTGTATGTGGTCAGATATGACTCGAATATGCTGGAAAACAGGCTAAATATAAAGGTGCTCATTTCCACCCAGTTTATTTTCTCACCAAAGTCACACCGCTGAAGCCCTGTCAACACCCCTGACTCACCTTCTCAATTTTGTCAAGCCATTCTTTGTTGGAAGCGAGCTCCGCCATAAAGGCTTGATGTTTTAACCATTTACTGTGGAGATTTCTGGCTTCATCATAAGACATGTCCTGGGCTGTAAGCATCTTTTCATTGATCCAGAGAGAGAGCTAGGAAAGAACAAAATGGAGTTTCAGAGACTGATCAGAGACATCAGCCTTCTTTTCTACCTGGAAAGAGCTGTTACACTGCACTAGGCGCATGCCATTTCCATGTCAACAGACGGTCACACGTTCACTTTACAACTCTGACCCGTCACAACAGGTTATTTCCGCTGTATGGATGCCGTACCTGAGCCCTGCTCCAAACCACGCCTCTCACACTGAACCCGAAAGTGTAAAACATGCCGAGCCAGCTTTCAAACTGGCGTCCTTAATTAACCAGCTTTCCCTCCAGACGCCTGTGTTTAAAATTCTGTCCTAAACAGTCTAAGTCACAACCTTTTTCTTTTTCAAACACCTACGCCATCTACACCATATTAACCATGATTACTCCTTTCGGTAATCTTTTTACTCCTTTAGTTTGACTATCAAAAAAAAAAAGAAATACACAAAGCGCCTACTCTTTCATCCTTTCCTCTTCTTTATAAACGTACCTATGGGGACACCAAACAGCACGAGTGACTTGCTCGCTACAGGGGTGAGGCAACAGGGGGCCTCCCCAATGCTCCCTTCACGTCTGTCGTCTTCACCTTTTCCTCTATAGCCTCTGTCTGTACAGACCCTTCCATTAAGAACATGTCATAGGGCCTGATTTTGAGACCCAGCCAGTCTGCTTGGATCTGAACTCTGGGAAGCCTCTTCACAGGGCCTGCAGGTCGCTGACAGGCCTGAGGGAGTGCTCTCAGGAAGCTGGGGCGTGAGTCAGCCGAGCCTGGGCCATGGACACGCTCCCCCTGCTGGCTCTCACTCTGATCCACCCAGTTCCTCACTGCCTGCCTGCAGTTGGCCAGGCCAGGGTCCTAATTCCTACCCCATCACAGCACTAGCTAGGAAGAATGAGCTTCCGTTTGCCCAGGAGGAAAACACACAAATGAACCCAGGGTCAGCCTGGAACCAGAAGCCAATTGCCCTCAGGGGCAGTGCCTTTCTCCCACGTGACGAGAAGCCCCTCTTACACCAGCTGATGCCACAACAACCGTGCACATGATGGTCCCACCCCCACCCAGGGTTTCAAAACTGTGTATAAAGCCAGCAGAAACACTCAAGAGAATCAATCGTTCTGAGGCTGTTCACTTGCACTCTGGGCTGCTGCTGGGATAGGCTTCCCTGTAACATGCTTCCCAACAGAATGTCTGTTCTCTGGGAGTGACATCAAGGAGGGCGACGTGGGTTTTGGGGGGACCCCGGTTCCGTGTGTGAGTGAACCCCCCAGGCACCATCCCCACGATGCTCAGGATACACATCACCACACAGGAGTGAATGGGGTTGAAAGCGAAAGTAGTGAGATACTTGAGGTCACTATTATGGGGGAAAAAACAAAAAAAACCCAACCCCGTAACTTCCATTAAACCCTCGGTAAGCAAGGACCATAGATTCATTACCAAACAACCAAGGCACTAGATCTCTTCCTTTAAAATAATCACCTACTTTCCTTCCAGTTATCTGAGTAGCTGAGATCTGAAATGTTAAGTCTATTCAGTCTAAGAAGGAAACATGCTAAGCAAGGTCACCATACATCCTCTTCTTTATAACGTACCTATGGGGACACCAAACAGCACGAGTGACTTGCTCGCTACAGGGGTGAGGCAACAGGGGGCCTCCCCAATGCTCCCTTCACGTCTGTCGTCTTCACCTTTTCCTCTATAGCCTCTGTCTGTACAGACCCTTCCATTAAGAACATGTCATAGGGCCTGATTTTGAGACCCAGCCAGTCTGCTTGGATCTGAACTCTGGGAAGCCTCTTCACAGGGCCTGCAGGTCGCTGACAGGCCTGAGGGAGTGCTCTCAGGAAGCTGGGGCGTGAGTCAGCCGAGCCTGGGCCATGGACACGCTCCCCCTGCTGGCTCTCACTCTGATCCACCCAGTTCCTCACTGCCTGCCTGCAGTTGGCCAGGCCAGGGTCCTAATTCCTACCCCATCACAGCACTAGCTAGGAAGAATGAGCTTCCGTTTGCCCAGGAGGAAAACACACAAATGAACCCAGGGTCAGCCTGGAACCAGAAGCCAATTGCCCTCAGGGGCAGTGCCTTTCTCCCACGTGACGAAAGCCCCTCTTACACCAGCTGATGCCACAACAACCGTGCACATGATGGTCCCACCCCCACCCAGGGTTTCAAAACTGTGTATAAAGCCAGCAGAAACACTCAAGAGAATCAATCGTTCTGAGGCTGTTCACTTGCACTCTGGGCTGCTGCTGGGATAGGCTTCCCTGTAACATGCTTCCCAACAGAATGTCTGTTCTCTGGGAGTGACATCAAGGAGGGCGACGTGGGTTTTGGGGGGACCCCGGTTCCGTGTGTGAGTGAACCCCCCAGGCACCATCCCCACGATGCTCAGGATACACATCACCACACAGGAGTGAATGGGGTTGAAAGCGAAAGTAGTGAGATACTTGAGGTCACTATTATGGGGGAAAAAACAAAAAAAACCCAACCCCGTAACTTCCATTAAACCCTCGGTAAGCAAGGACCATAGATTCATTACCAAACAACCAAGGCACTAGATCTCTTCCTTTAAAATAATCACCTACTTTCCTTCCAGTTATCTGAGTAGCTGAGATCTGAAATGTTAAGTCTATTCAGTCTAAGAAGGAAACATGCTAAGAGGAAACCAAATGGTAAAACATTCCCCTGTATTCCACACACGCACACTTAACACAATAAGAGGCATCTATCCAAAGTGCAAAGGACATCCACATATTTGCTCTATTCATAACCACCTACCCAAGAGGGATTAAAAAAAAAGGAGCCACATAAAAATCAGAGGCTTATAAACAAATCTGCTCTTTGCTGAGCACATCATCCTACAGATAAAGCAGCATGCAATGCAGCACAATGAAACGGAGCTGTGGAACGTGCCAGTTCATCAGACCTCCATCAGCATTCTGGGATCAGACCCATAGCTGTTATCCGTGGGCATTTACAAAGGTCATTTAAGAATATACGCATTCTCTACAGAACAGAACACTGTGCAGATTGGAAAAGGACAGGAACAAATGCTTTGATCACTGGATTAAGCTCAAAGCACCGAATTCATTATGGCCGTGCCATCACTTTCAGTTACACTGCTCTCCTGGGGAGCAAAAAAAAAAAATCAGTTTCTGAAAACAGAGGTACAGAGGGCGGGAATAAAACAGCAAAGAAGTATCAGGATACCATATTAAACTAACAGCATAACAGCACAAACACCACGATGCTCTTGGCATCGCCATCTATAACTAGAATTAGCTGGGCCCTGTGCATCTTCACGGCACTGCGGCGATGAATCCCCCCTCCAGGAAGGGTTCATGGCTGGTGCAGACTTCACAACCCCACCTCCTTTAGCCTCCAACCCACGAGGAAGTGGGTGTGACAGAGACAACCTGGATTCCCTAGACCTTGAACAATACCAACAGCGAGCAGCGGCATGATGTCTGACCTCTGCGCGCTCTGTATCTACAGCACAATAGGTGTGTTTTCAAATGCAGGGCTGCTCCCCACACACACTCCATTCTCAGGGATTCTGACTTGAAATGGGTGTGTTTCATTAAAACAGTACCCTCTGCTGGTACTTCTACACTGAGCATTTTGAGGCCTCAAATCTGACCTGAATTCCGTCACTATATGGAAACTACTAGGCTTCTCCAGTGGCTCAGACACTAAAGAATCTGCCTGCAATGCAGGAGATCGGGGTTCGATCCTTGGGTTGGGAAGATTCCACGGAGAAGGGAATGGCTACCCACTCCAGTTTACTTGCCTGGAGAATTCCATGGACAGAGATGCCTGGCGGGCTACAGTCCATGGGGGGCTGGGGGGGGCGGTTACAAAGAGTTGGACACCACTGAGTGACTAACACTTTGGCTTTTTGACAGACCTCATCGAAAGTCCGTCACTATGTGGAAAGTGCATCTCCTGATACGGTACCCTTGGCAGATCCTATGGTTGTGGTAACTTTTAAATGAGATTCAAGGAAAGAAAAGATAAACCAGGGAGACCTGGCACAGCAATCACAAAGAGACCTGGAAATCTCCAGGTCCCAGAAGCCAGCCCAAACCTCTGGGCACACTTGCAGGAGAAACTGCACAGGGCTCAGCCCTCTGGGAGTGCCTACAGGTCACTGGTGCGTGTTTGGCGAACTCCTTGTGGCCAAGGATGCTAATCTGGAACAAGAGTGAGCTTTAATTTAAAGATCTAAAGAAATTTCTGTGATTCTACTGGGGGAAGTCAAAAAAAAATCAGTTTCTGAAAACAGAGGTACAGAGGGCGGGAATAAAACAGCAAAGAAGTATCAGGATACCATATTAAACTAACAGCATAACAGCACAAACACCACGATGCTCTTGGCATCGCCATCTATAACTAGAATTAGCTGGGCCCTGTGCATCTTCACGGCACTGCGGCGATGAATCCCCCCTCCAGGAAGGGTTCATGGCTGGTGCAGACTTCACAACCCCACCTCCTTTAGCCTCCAACCCACGAGGAAGTGGGTGTGACAGAGACAACCTGGATTCCCTAGACCTTGAACAATACCAACAGCGAGCAGCGGCATGATGTCTGACCTCTGCCCCTCTGTATCTACAGCACAATAGGTGTGTTTTCAAATGCAGGGCTGCTCCCCACACACACTCCATTCTCAGGGATTCTGACTTGAAATGGGTGTGTTTCATTAAAACAGTACCCTCTGCTGGTACTTCTACACTGAGCATTTTGAGGCCTCAAATCTGACCTGAATTCCGTCACTATATGGAAACTACTAGGCTTCTCCAGTGGCTCAGACACTAAAGAATCTGCCTGCAATGCAGGAGATCGGGGTTCGATCCTTGGGTTGGGAAGATTCCACGGAGAAGGGAATGGCTACCCACTCCAGTTTACTTGCCTGGAGAATTCCATGGACAGAGATGCCTGGCGGGCTACAGTCCATGGGGGGCTGGGGGGGGCGGTTACAAAGAGTTGGACACCACTGAGTGACTAACACTTTGGCTTTTTGACAGACCTCATCGAAAGTCCGTCACTATGTGGAAAGTGCATCTCCTGATACGGTACCCTTGGCAGATCCTATGGTTGTGGTAACTTTTAAATGAGATTCAAGGAAAGAAAAGATAAACCAGGGAGACCTGGCACAGCAATCACAAAGAGACCTGGAAATCTCCAGGTCCCAGAAGCCCAGCCCAAACCTCTGGGCACACTTGCAGGAGAAACTGCACAGGGCTCAGCCCTCTGGGAGTGCCTACAGGTCACTGGTGCGTGTTTGGCAGCGAACTCCTTGTGGCCAAGGATGCTAATCTGGAACAAGAGTGAGCTTTAATTTAAAGATCTAAAGATCCACTGAAACTATTTCCTGTGATTCTACTTGGAAGGACTGTGTCTTATCTACTTACTTTTCCCACATGTTTCTATTTACAAATCTACACGGATGTGAATGGAAAATCAGGGGCTGGAAATTTCAGCTGAGCTTCTCTCAAAGGCTCCTCTGTCCCCTCACTTCCTGCTTATTTCCTGGCATTCTTTTCCTCAAATTTAGTCCAGATTTCACCACGCTCAGGTCAATGAACTTCATCACAGTAATCTTTCCTTTAAGCAAAAGGATGGGATCCCACTGATTTCCCCAGCACACCTCCTCCCATCCGACCTGAGGCTGAAACAAGTCACTGGTGGTGCTTCAAAGGTGACGTTCAGGTACTTAGGCCCTCCAATCTGGGGAGGGCACAGCCCAGGCTGTAAGTGACTCCCGATGACTTAAGACTTCCCTCCAGGGCTGAAGGGACACCTGGTATTTACCGCAGCACGTCATGAGAATCTACAATAGCTAACCCTGGATCCCTGACTTTTCCCTGTTTCTTGTCTGGGGACATAACTGCCTCTTTAAATGAACATCTTATTCAAACGGGCTACTCACACTCAGGTGGTATCTGAAGAGGCATGCCTGTCCTCAGCCGGTCTGGCTCCAGGAAAACCCCCCAGGGATCTAGATTCATCAGCCTGGCGATGAAAGGCCACAGACTTTAAGCTACACAGCTGAGGGGCTTTCCTTCCTTTGTAAGGTTTAGCTGCTGGAGCATATTTTAAGACTCACAGTAAGACAGCAGTTTCACAGACATGAAGGATCGCTGCTGTCACTGACTATGACTCAACTGTTATTAGAGCCATATTTCTTCTAATACACAGCTACAAGTTTGCACGCAAAGGGTTCATGACGAGTCACATGACCTTGGTCCTCTTCCCACACCTGCAGCTCCCCTTCCCCAAGGTGCCTGCAGCTGCCCTTGGACGTTATTCATCCCAATGCTGCCTCTGGTGGGATCTAGTCTAACAAACCAGAGAGGACCAAGTCTCACCACAATTCTCTGCCAGAGAGAAAAATACGATGTGCCTATGATCTCACACGTGTGAGATCAGCTAGATGCGTTCTTCCCAAACCAGCTTGCAGAGAGACTGCATTTTTCTGGCTAACTTGAGTTTTCCCAGTTTGTTTATGCGTGTATCGTGGGAGTATGAAATCGTCTGAGAACCATCAAATGAATACCACATGCTAAAACTCAAGAGTCTGAGATGAGGACTACTGCTCTTGGTGTATCAGACACATATTGAGAAGCCTGAAGGATGGGCATTTCAAGGTCTTCAGTGAGTAAGAAACTCAGATGAAAACTCATTTTAATTTTTCTTCTTATCTAGGTAGCCAATTGCAGTTCCTTTCCTTTCTTTCCTTCCCTACTAGTAACTGCGCATTATTTCAAACAGAAGATGATTTCAGGCTCTAAAATATTTGAAAATATCACTGTCTTTGACCATGGAAATGTTCTTCATTCACATCATCCACATAATATGGCAGCCACGAATCACAGTTAGCTACTGAGCACTTACAATACCGTCAGTGTGATGGAGCAACGACAGTCCTAACTCCCTTTGACTTAAAATGAGGCAGCTCATGTGGTTAGTGTCTGAGGTACTGGAACAACACAGTTCTAGACTGTAACGCTGGTTACTCTAAATAAGTGCTAGCCTACAGGAGAACTGGAGAACTGACACTGAGCACCTGCAAATTATGTAAGTGATGTGAATTTCTGGCCTCAGTTCGTTTTACAATCCCAAGAGCTCTTCTGCCAGATGCTTGCCGGCTCTTGTTAGAAAAGAGGAAAGGGGGAGTCAAAGGGAGACATACCTCCTGACAGTCCTGCAGGAATTTCTGGAGATCCCTGTTGTCCTTCAGTCTCATCAGAAGCTCACTAGCTGCCTCGCGATTCTTCCTGTGTCTGTTTTAACGATAATAAAAATGATTTTAAAAAGAGGAAGCAGGCAATCTTGAAACACAGGATTTACAAGTCAGTTTCTTTCCTGGGTTTCCCTAGATGCTGAAAATCGTTTGCTGACAGTTCTCGATTATGTCGAGGAGACAAGATAACCAAAGGAGTTGAGCATTCGTCACCTAAGTAAACCACGGTAGAGGCCAGAGCACCTGACCCAGCCACACAGCCAGCCAGGATGCAAGCGATGGAGCTTCCTAGGGCCGGTGCTAGCAGCAAACACCGCAAGCAAGTGCCAAGCACAAGTCTCCATTTTAGGAACTGTGGGAGAATATGAAACTGATCTTTAGGAAACTCATACTTAGGCAACGGGCCATGTACATGGCTAAGAAAATTCAGAAAAACACGTAACTGGCTTCAAAGGAACCTTTCCTGATAAGGAGATTTTCATCAGGAGAAAAACTTGCAGAAAACAAGAATAAACCAAGATTGAAAAATTTTAGACCCGTGAGATGGTCTACCTACTCAATCCCTCTCTTCTTATTAATAGATAAGGGCAACCAAGGCTTACATAAGTTAAAACACAAATCCTTAACCAAGAAGCCTGGAAGAGGGCTTCCCTGGTGGTCCAGTGGGTAAAAAGTCCACCTTGCAGTGCAAGGGGCACCGGTTTCATCCCTGGCCTGGGAAGATCCCACATGCCACAGAGCGGCTAGAGTGGTGTGTCCAATTACCAGCCAGGGTCTGGAGCACATGAGCCCAGAGTCAGTGCACTGCAGCAAGAGAGGCCACTGCAATAGGAGGCCCACACAGGCCAAACAATAAAGACTGTAACGCTTTCTAAATAAGTGCTAGCCTACAGGAGAACTGGAGAACTGACACTGAGCACCTGCAAATTATGTAAGTGATGTGAATTTCTGGCCTCAGGTGGTTTTACCATCCAAAGAGCTCTTGTGCCAGGTGCTTGCCGGCTCTTGTTAGAAAAGAGGAAAGGGGGAGTCAAAGGGAGACATACCTCCTGACAGTCCTGCAGGAATTTCTGGAGATCCCTGTTGTCCTTCAGTCTCATCAGAAGCTCACTAGCTGCCTCGCGATTCTTCCTGTGTCTGTTTTAACGATAATAAAAATGATTTTAAAAAGAGGAAGCAGGCAATCTTGAAACACAGGATTTACAAGTCAGTTTCTTTCCTGGGTTTCCCTAGATGCTGAAAATCGTTTGCTGACAGTTCTCGATTATGTCGAGGAGACAAGATAACCAAAGGAGTTGAGCATTCGTCACCTAAGTAAACCACGGTAGAGGCCAGAGCACCTGACCCAGCCACACAGCCAGCCAGGATGCAAGCGATGGAGCTTCCTAGGGCCGGTGCTAGCAGCAAACACCGCAAGCAAGTGCCAAGCACAAGTCTCCATTTTAGGAACTGTGGGAGAATATGAAACTGATCTTTAGGAAACTCATACTTAGGCAACGGGCCATGTACATGGCTAAGAAAATTCAGAAAAACACGTAACTGGCTTCAAAGGAACCTTTCCTGATAAGGAGATTTTCATCAGGAGAAAAACTTGCAGAAAACAAGAATAAACCAAGATTGAAAAATTTTAGACCCGTGAGATGGTCTACCTACTCAATCCCTCTCTTCTTATTAATAGATAAGGGCAACCAAGGCTTACATAAGTTAAAACACAAATCCTTAACCAAGAAGCCTGGAAGAGGGCTTCCCTGGTGGTCCAGTGGGTAAAAAGTCCACCTTGCAGTGCAAGGGGCACCGGTTTCATCCCTGGCCTGGGAAGATCCCACATGCCACAGAGCGGCTAGAGTGGTGTGTCCAATTACCAGCCAGCGCTCTGGAGCACATGAGCCCAGAGTCAGTGCACTGCAGCAAGAGAGGCCACTGCAATAGGAGGCCCACACAGGCCAAAGAATAAAGACTGATGAAAATAAATAAATGAATAAATAGACAATAAAAGAGGCCAAAAATTAACAACAACAACAAAAAAAGAAGCCTGGAAGAACTGGAAGGAGGTGCTGAACTTGGTAAATGACAAAGGACATGGAGCACTCCCTCCACAGCTCAGATGATGGCCACACAGGTCCCTGGCACACACTGTGGAGAGGCCAGAAGCCTGCTGCGAGACCCCTCTCCAGGCCCAGGGCTTCTCCACTGGACTGTGAAGAGGAGCCACGTGAGTGCTGTGGACAGGGCCGCCTTCACGTGGTTCTACTGCCTCAGGAATAGCTGTACAACCCTGAGAACTGAGAAGCATCACCGCAACACAGCTCCCTCGACTCCCAAGGAACTCAAATGCCAGCCAGCCTAAGCACAAGGTACAAAGGGTGAATGTGGAGGTTTGAGCTTTCCTGCCAAAGCCCAAGGTGAGTTCTCGCTACAGTGTCTGGGCAAGACCTCTTGACCAACCCCTCCAGCCCCCATGACCAGGAGGAAGAAGAACATGACCTTGGATTCTCCATGACACCAAGAAAGGGCAGTTCAGGGAGCACCACCTGCTGGGCTGGTTTTTTAAAGAACCTTCTCCAAGAGTAAGAAAGACCCTACAGTGATGCTGGCATCACACGGGCCTGCAGTGAGTGTGGGCAACAAGAGACACTGGCAGCGCCGCAGCCACCGTCTGCCCGAGACAGAGGGAACCGCTTACTGCGCCTCAGCCATGAGATTACAGGGCAATGGAAATGGAAATAACGCTGTCAGCGAGCTGCTCAACACATAAGATGACTTTTCCTTTTTAGCTGAAAGGGATTCCTTAGCTTCAGGCAAAGAGATCTTAATATATGTATACTATGTAGGCAAAATCTCACACTGGAAAAGTACCTCTTACATAATGCTGAATAGAAAAAAGGTTATGCATAACCAATGACAAAAAAAAAGAAACCCAAACACAGACTGGAAAACAGAAACCAAGGTGACATAAGCTAAGGAGGAGATTAGAAGGTGGTAGCTTCCACCTCACCAAACTTTTAAAACTGCGGCTTTTATAATAACAAAGAAAAAGACCAAAGCCCCTTTACTTCATTGCTATCCTTTCTCAAAGAACAAAAACTTAAAAAAAAAATTAATTTTTTAAAAAGATTGTTAGTGATTTCAGACTAAAGTAATTAGTTATCTAAAAAAGTGGGTGGGGAAGGAATGTCAAGGAAAGTTCTTCAAGTTCCCAGCCCTCAAATTCCAGTCTCTGTTTGTACGGACAGGGGGTAAAAAAACAGAGCAAGCCTTCTGGAGGGAGGTAATCTGAGTTGGAGTTAAGTCACAAAATGCACGAGTTCTGCTTTGAATCAAAGGCCTTGAAGAGAAGACTTTATTCCATTTCCCCCAGCATCACCTGAAAATGCTATGATGGCAAGGAGTCATCAGAGACACAGGCAGTTAAAACAGGTCGTGCAACCGTGAGGCTCACTGAAGTAACAGGTAAAAATAACTTCTGACACTGAGGAAACTCACTAAGAAGAGAAATATCACCAGAAGGAATCTTGATTGTATCTTTTATAAAATTAAGATTCACACACATCAAACAGATTTCTGCCTGGACAATTTCTCTCCTCTGGTGGGTCCGCGAAGGATGGAAAGGTCAGACAGCGGTTCAGGGTCTCATGCCCAAGTGACACAGCTCGGGCGGCTGCGAGGACGGTCGCTGCGTGCTATGCCATGCGGAGTAAGAGTCAGCTACACGGGCCACGGGGACCGCGCTGACGCACAGGAGCACGGCCTCACTGGGGTCTAGCTGGTGGTCACCCCGGTGTCCACGGGAGGTCTTCCAAGGCTGGATTGTCAATTTAATTAAAGGGAAGGGCCTTCTGGAACGAGGCCGTAGTTTCCCACTCCCCTGAGAATGCTTGCTCTCTGGGGTGAGGTTAAATCTCTTGTTTTCTTTCCATCCCTCACCTCCTACCCCTGTAATGAGACTCAAAAGCTCCTGACCACGTGAGGCAAATACTGGGCTTAACTCTGGTTCTTATGAAAAGCGAAGAACCACAGGTATGTGAGTAAAGCATGTTGGTAATTTTTTAAGCTTTTTCCCACGTGAGATTCTGTATGAAACGGAAACCAAGGTGACATAAGCTAAGGAGGAGATTAGAAGGTGGTAGCTTCCACCTCACCAAACTTTTAAAACTGCGGCTTTTATAATAACAAAGAAAAAGACCAAAGCCCCTTTACTTCATTGCTATCCTTTCTCAAAGAACAAAAACTTAAAAAAAAAATTAATTTTTTAAAAAGATTGTTAGTGATTTCAGACTAAAGTAATTAGTTATCTAAAAAGTGGGTGGGAAGGAATGTCAAGGAAAGTTCTTCAAGTTCCCAGCCCTCAAATTCCAGTCTCTGTTTGTACGGACAGGGGGTAAAAAAACAGAGCAAGCCTTCTGGAGGGAGGTAATCTGAGTTGGAGTTAAGTCACAAAATGCACGAGTTCTGCTTTGAATCAAAGGCCTTGAAGAGAAGACTTTATTCCATTTCCCCCAGCATCACCTGAAAATGCTATGATGGCAAGGAGTCATCAGAGACACAGGCAGTTAAAACAGGTCGTGCAACCGTGAGGCTCACTGAAGTAACAGGTAAAAATAACTTCTGACACTGAGGAAACTCACTAAGAAGAGAAATATCACCAGAAGGAATCTTGATTGTATCTTTTATAAAATTAAGATTCACACACATCAAACAGATTTCTGCCTGGACAATTTCTCTCCTCTGGTGGGTCCGCGAAGGATGGAAAGGTCAGACAGCGGTTCAGGGTCTCATGCCCAAGTGACACAGCTCGGGCGGCTGCGAGGACGGTCGCTGCGTGCTATGCCATGCGGAGTAAGAGTCAGCTACACGGGCCACGGGGACCGCGCTGACGCACAGGAGCACGGCCTCACTGGGGTCTAGCTGGTGGTCACCCCGGTGTCCACGGGAGGTCTTCCAAGGCTGGATTGTCAATTTAATTAAAGGGAAGGGCCTTCTGGAACGAGGCCGTAGTTTCCCACTCCCCTGAGAATGCTTGCTCTCTGGGGTGAGGTTAAATCTCTTGTTTTCTTTCCATCCCTCACCTCCTACCCCTGTAATGAGACTCAAAAGCTCCTGACCACGTGAGGCAAATACTGGGCTTAACTCTGGTTCTTATGAAAAGCGAAGAACCACAGGTATGTGAGTAAAGCATGTTGGTAATTTTTTAAGCTTTTTTCCCACGTGAGATGGGGTCTGGCTTCATGAAACTGGACACTTTTCCTTTTCTCCCAGGACTGCACTGTGGCTGGAATTTTCCTCCGAGCCAGGAAGCCTGAGCAGGCTTGGGCGCAGGCTCCTTCCCACCCAGTCACAGGCACTTTAAAGGCCACTCACGCCCCACCCACATCTGTTAAGAGTCAGTGTCTTTGTTCTAGTACTTTTTCATTTCAACAAACCCAGCAGTCAAGGACAAGACTTCCGGAATGTAAGCATGCTATAATGATTCTGCATTCTACAAAAACAGCTTCATGGGAGCGTAAGAATGTTTCTGGATGGGGATAAGATCCGTAGGTTTAGATATTTACTTAGCTTGTGGCCCCAAACCACCTGGAACTCAGATTTTTACATTTTTATAACAGACCAGTATCCTCTGGGGTCGAGCTTCAGATTTTGAGGCCTCTGAGGATATTAAAATGAAACCAGAATTTGGGGAACACGTGCTGAGCAAAGTAAGAGACTGTAATCCCTCTGAGGGCAGAACACCAAAAAGCCTCACCCCCTTCTCTCTCTTTCAGGCTTATGACTAATCTGGGATCATACGTATCTATAAACAACAAAACTCTGTAAATGTAAAAAGTAAAATAAAAATTAAAAAAAAAAGAGAGAGAGACAGAGACTATAGTCCTTCTGAGGGCAGATCACCAGAAAGCCTCACCCTCTTCTCTCTCTCTTTCAGGCTTCTGGACAGTGGAGGATCATCTTCCCATTGCTTTTTAACAAAAGAAACCCCCAGGAGGCCTTGGAACCCTAGGAGCCCAGGCTCTCAGTCACGGACAAAAAGAAGCTTTAGATGCAACCGAGAGCTGCCGAAATGGTCTCTCTTATCCTGGATTGTCAATTTAATTAAAGGAAGGGCCTTCTGGACGAGGCCGTAGTTTCCCACTCCCCTGAGAATGCTTGCTCTCTGGGGTGAGGTTAAATCTCTTGTTTTCTTTCCATCCCTCACCTCCTACCCCTGTAATGAGACTCAAAAGCTCCTGACCACGTGAGGCAAATACTGGGCTTAACTCTGGTTCTTATGAAAAGCGAAGAACCACAGGTATGTGAGTAAAGCATGTTGGTAATTTTTTAAGCTTTTTTCCCACGTGAGATGGGGTCTGGCTTCATGAAACTGGACACTTTTCCTTTTCTCCCAGGACTGCACTGTGGCTGGAATTTTCCTCCGAGCCAGGAAGCCTGAGCAGGCTTGGGCGCAGGCTCCTTCCCACCCAGTCACAGGCACTTTAAAGGCCACTCACGCCCCACCCACATCTGTTAAGAGTCAGTGTCTTTGTTCTAGTACTTTTTCATTTCAACAAACCCAGCAGTCAAGGACAAGACTTCCGGAATGTAAGCATGCTATAATGATTCTGCATTCTACAAAAACAGCTTCATGGGAGCGTCAGAATGTTTCTGGATGGGGATAAGATCCGTAGGTTTAGATATTTACTTAGCTTGTGGCCCCAAACCACCTGGAACTCAGATTTTTACATTTTTATAACAGACCAGTATCCTCTGGGGTCGAGCTTCAGATTTTGAGGCCTCTGAGGATATTAAAATGAAACCAGAATTTGGGGAACACGTGCTGAGCAAAGTAAGAGACTGTAATCCCTCTGAGGGCAGAACACCAAAAAGCCTCACCCCCTTCTCTCTCTTTCAGGCTTATGACTAATCTGGGATCATACGTATCTATAAACAACAAAACTCTGTAAATGTAAAAAGTAAAATAAAAATTAAAAAAAAAAGAGAGAGAGACAGAGACTATAGTCCTTCTGAGGGCAGATCACCAGAAAGCCTCACCCTCTTCTCTCTCTCTTTCAGGCTTCTGGACAGTGGAGGATCATCTTCCCATTGCTTTTTAACAAAAGAAACCCCCAGGAGGCCTTGGAACCCTAGGAGCCCAGGCTCTCAGTCACGGACAAAAAGAAGCTTTAGATGCAACCGAGAGCTGCCGAAATGGTCTCTCTTATCCAGGAGCCTTCGGTCTTGACAGCATCGCCTGCTTCCAACAAGCCCTTGCGGCTGTGGACCAGGGGCAGATCGACATGCCGAGGCGGCTGTCAGGCAGCTGCACGTCTGCCTGAACACACGTGTCCCGAGCAGCCTGCCAAGCAACCAGCTGTGTGCACCTAACATGGAGGCACGCGGGGCATCATGTTTACAAAATAATGAGATTTAACACTGGGAGAAGAGGAAATTCTTTTTCTCCGTGTTAAAACTGTCTTGCCCAATCCTTGTTTCTCATACTTATTTGAAGAAAGGCTTGGTGGAAAGACTTTTTTTTCTTTTTATCTTTTGTAGTTATTTTAAAAACAACAGACACAAAATTATAATTAGTCCATCATATATCCTATTCCATAGTACCACCCTTCGAGTGTGTGCTCTAGCACTTGAATCAGCACACAGGACAGCCTGGCTAAAGCCAGGAGCTGGATCTTTACAGGGAAAGAGCAGTCCCCTCTCCACTGCAGATGGGCGACACGTTCACATGGCCCAGGGTCCCAGGAGACCCTCTGGAACACAGTAAGTAAGGAACTGCTCCCCAGCAGTTCTTCCTCCTCACCGCACTGGAAAGCCAGAGGAGCCCTGAGGAAAAGCTTATTTCTTGATGATATCATCTCACAGTGAGCCCTTAAATCCAGCCTAAACTGGGACCAGAGAAGATCCTCTGAAACCGAAGCTGGTGACAGACTTAGACAGGCCATCCCGAGAAAAGCAGACAGGCCAGAACCAGGCCCAGGCTGTAGGTCTATACCAGATCTGCCCAGACCTCCTGCTTCAGTAATAACCCAGGCAGAGTGAGCCTTAAGGGTGAGGGTCCAACAAAGAACACTGGCCAGGGAGAAAAAAGTTTAGGAAATGCAAATAAATAAAAATGAAACAACAGCATCTAACAGTGGAGAGACCTTGGCAGAAGAGGAAAAGGTCTTTTCTCTTATGAAAAAGATGCTAATACAGCATTATCTATCCCAGTTTTCTAAGAAAGGCCAAATGATGCTCCTTTTTGGCTCTGCCAGGTACTCAGGACAAGCAAACCTTGCCATCCCTGCCTACCTTCTCTGAGAGGCCTCAGAGGAGTCTTGTGTGGATGAAGGGGAATGCAGGTTTGGCTGACGTGCTGTGTGTCACCTCTCACAGGCAGGCTTATAGTAAGCCCACCGCTATGCAGCACTCAAGTTCTGTCAGTCTCTGGTTAGGGATTAGTTTGGCTTCTCAGGCATTCTTTCTACTATAGATCAAATTTTACTAGGTGTCCATATCCTGCCCACTGGGAAATTTCTACCCAGAGCCCTAATGATTCAGATGCTAGAGAGCCTCAGGGTGCAAGACTCCCTAAAAGCCTGAGGACCCTGTACCTGTCATCGATAGAGTCCACCTTCTCCTGGATGCGATCCGAGTTGATGTTCCCATCGCTCACCAGCCTCCGGCCCGTCTCCACCACTGCGTTAATCTTCTCCTCATTGGCGTCCATGGTGGTCATGAAGTCCTCCTGTTTTTAATAGCTGCTTCAGCTCCTTCCAACGTGGTGGGCATTTCAGTATGGGCAACACGTTCACATGGCCCAGGGTCCCAGGAGACCCTCCGGAACACAGTCAGTAAGGAACTGCTCCCCAGCAGTTCTTCCTCCTCACCGCACTGGAAAGCCAGAGGAGCCCTGAGGAAAAGCTTATTTCTTGATGATATCATCTCACAGTGAGCCCTTAAATCCAGCCTAAACTGGGACCAGAGAAGATCCTCTGAAACCGAAGCTGGTGACAGACTTAGACAGGCCATCCCGAGAAAAGCAGACAGGCCAGAACCAGGCCCAGGCTGTAGGTCTATACCAGATCTGCCCAGACCTCCTGCTTCAGTAATAACCCAGGCAGAGTGAGCCTTAAGGGTGAGGGTCCAACAAAGAACACTGGCCAGGGAGAAAAATGTTTAGGAAATGCAAATAAATAAAAATGAAACAACAGCATCTAACAGTGGAGAGACCTTGGCAGAAGAGGAAAAGGTCTTTTCTCTTATGAAAAAGATGCTAATACAGCATTATCTATCCCAGTTTTCTAAGAAAGGCCAAATGATGCTCCTTTTTGGCTCTGCCAGGTACTCAGGACAAGCAAACCTTGCCATCCCTGCCTACCTTCTCTGAGAGGCCTCAGAGGAGTCTTGTGTGGATGAAGGGGAATGCAGGTTTGGCTGACGTGCTGTGTGTCACCTCTCACAGGCAGGCTTATAGTAAGCCCACCGCTATGCAGCACTCAAGTTCTGTCAGTCTCTGGTTAGGGATTAGTTTGGCTTCTCAGGCATTCTTTCTACTATAGATCAAATTTTACTAGGTGTCCATATCCTGCCCACTGGGAAATTTCTACCCAGAGCCCTAATGATTCAGATGCTAGAGAGCCTCAGGGTGCAAGACTCCCTAAAAGCCTGAGGACCCTGTACCTGTCATCGATAGAGTCCACCTTCTCCTGGATGCGATCCGAGTTGATGTTCCCATCGCTCACCAGCCTCCGGCCCGTCTCCACCACTGCGTTAATCTTCTCCTCATTGGCGTCCATGGTGGTCATGAAGTCCTCCTGTTTTTTAATAGCTGCTTCAGCTCCTTCCAACGTGGTGGGCATTTCAGTATGGGCCAAAACATACTCCTTAATTCAAAAGGGAAACAAATCACAGCAGGATGAGAAATCATGAAATACAACTTGCTTTCAGATGAACCAAAAAGCACTCCAGCCCATGTCCTACAATTGCTCTGTCACACTTACATGAAAGTATCCATGGAGTCAGATGATATAAAAAGTGGGGAAGGGGAAAAATATTCCAGTGGGACCCTACAAGTGACTAGATTTCCCTAAGAGTTTAAAGGTTCCCATTTTTCCTGCAAGTGAGTGAAAGGAATACATGCAGGTTTATGGATCAGCCTCAAGGGTCTACTTACGTGCCCATAAGGAGATAGAAACAGACCCTTCAAACCCAGTCTTTTTTTTTGAACTTTTAAAATTTATTTATTTTAAATAAATAAAAGGATATTTTATTTATTTATTTTAAATTGAAGGATAATTGCTTTACAATATTGTGCTGGTTTCCGTAAAACATCAACATGAACCAGTCACAGCAAACCCAATCTTTCAAGAGCAGTTATCAACAATGTCACCTCTTTCTCTAATCTCTCCCTTCTGTCACAGGATCAAGTCCTGACTCTCCTAAGAGCAAGGAAGACAGACCATTCAGAAAAACTACTGATATACTATGAAGGCACTAAGAGGTCCTTGACCATCAGTGCAATGGATCTGTGCTCTGCAAGGCTAGACAGCCCCCATTGAAATCTTCAATTTTATCCCCTTTGCTGTGATGGGTTTCAGTGCCTTAGATGTCAAGAAAAACAAGTGTCTGTCCACTGCTCTTCTAAGTTCACACAGGTAGGGTGTCCAGGGCCGCCCACAGGTGGCTGAGGTGTGCATGCCCCATGGGAAGGAAGTCAAGGTGGTGGGGACATTACCTGGTTGTTGAGGAAGGCTTCGGCCTGCTTGGTGTCCCGCAGGAACTGCTGGTGGGCGTGCGACTGGGAGAGGAGGCTCTGCCTGTTCTCCCACATCTTGTGGAGCTCGTTCCAGCCGGTGTCCAGGGCCTGCAGCCGCTGCCGCAGGAACATGTACTGGGCGTCCGTCTGGCCCTGGGTGACCATCTCGCCCATGTCCCTCATCTTCTGGTAGTCCTCCTCGTAGTTGTCGATCTCATTTTTGATGTTCTCGTGCTGCGTGAGGAGCTTCTCAGCCTCGGTCAATGTGTTCGGCATGTCCTCCGAGGCGATGGCGGTCTGGGTCCTAGAGAGCCAGGACTGGAAGTCGTTCAGGTCCCGCAGGAACTGCTGCAGCTTGCTGGCCTCTCCCAGGGAGGCCTCGCGGTTCTTCAGCGTGGTCTTCATCTCCTCCCACACGTCACTGATCTCGGCCAGCCGAGCCAGGATGGCCTGGGCCTGGTCGGGGTGCTCAGACTCCAGCTTCTCGGCTTCCTTCTGCAAGTCGCTCAGCTTTGCCTCGATGGCCACGAGGTCCCGCTCCATGCCGGTTAGCTTGCGTTGTAGGGCCATGACGCCCGCCAGGTCATTGCCCAGGTCCTGGGTGGATTCGATGACCTTAGTCTTCTCCCGGATCCAGGATTTGGTTTCGTTGCACTCGAGGTGGTAGTTCTGGATGCTCAGGGCGGAGAGGAGAGCATCCTTCTTCCGGTCCACCAGCTCCCTGAACTGGCTCCACCTGTGGGTGCAGGGGCGGCAGAGAGCAGTGTGAGAGAGAGGCCGGAAGGTGGCCGCAGGACAAGGAAATTCATAGTGACAGTCGAAGCTGCCATTCCCCTTCTACCTCTGCTGTTCTGAAAGCCACCTCCTTCAGCATGTGGACACCAAGTACCATCACTACAAAAGCTCAGGGACACGCTCGAACCTGGAAAGAACCTGACAAGAAGGGGGACCTGAAGAGCTGCAAAGTGAGCAGTGACAACACATCCGTGCCTCAGGGCCACTTCACTCCTGTCCATAATGAACCTCTTACCCATCTCTGCGCTGCACCTACTCAGCCTATCCCATACTCAAACCCTTCAGAATCCACGCCAGCTTGCCACTGTGACCTGCTCAAATGTATGTATTCAATGGGAAGACAAAGACCAGGACAAAGGTCCACCTTCACAATCAGGACTGTCTCCACCAACCACACCTTAAGCATGCTAAAACCTTCTTAAGCCATGTTCCAGAAAACATTTCAAAAAGGACAGCACAGGCGCCACCTTGATGCCATGACCCACCATGCTGGGCATGACACGGGTCTCACCCAGGCCCTCACTTCACACGTGGGGAGGGGGTGCCCTGAACAATGGCACGCTCAGAGACACTTCTCGGAAAACCAGAGTGTGCTGAAAGGCAGATGCCTACACCATGACATCAGCAGCATAATGTCAGTGACCGCGTGCAGGAATCCTGACCACGAGGCTCAGTGGGTGACCTCGCTCTCCTGGCCCGGCCTGGGCCTCACACTCACCTCGTGTTGAGCTTGTCTTGCTGGGCTTTGATCTCCTTCTCACTCGGGTGGCCGCTGTGCATCAGCTGCCGAGCGATCTGGTTCACTACCGCCACCCGGGACGCCTGGTTGTTCATCTCCGGTTCGAGGCTCTCAAATCTGCCAAGGCAAATTCAATAGGGTGGTCACCTGCTTGGTCACTGAAACTGTGTGGGGCGGGTGGGCCAGAGACCCCACAACAGCTGCTCACCTGTGCTGGATGACCTCCAGGTCCTCCAGCTTCTCTGGGATCTGCATGTTGTTGAGCCACTGCTCCTTCTCATCGATCCAGAGCTCGCAGGCGTCGGCCTCGCTGAACATCTTGTACAGGGCCAGGGTGTCCTGCAGTGCCTGCTTCCGCAGCCGCGTCAGCTCGGCCACCTCCTTGTAGCGCTCCTCGATGCCCGCCAGCCGGCCCTGCACATCAGGAGACTCGGCGTGCTCCTGCGGCAGGGCGCTGGCCTGCTCGTGGAGCGAGTCGATGGTGGGCCGGTAGTTGGCAATTTCCTCCGCCACGTCCTTGTGCTTCTTGACCAGGGACTGGGTGGAGTACTCGTCGTGGCCCACGTCGTTGCTGGAGACGATCCTGAGGATGTCCAGCATCCAGGCATCGATGTCGTCAGCGTCCGCCTGGAACTGGTGCAGCGAGGCCTCCTCCAGGCGCTTTTGCGGATGGCCGACAGCTGCTCCAGGGGCCCCGCTGTTCAAATGTACGTATTCAAGGGGAAGACAAAGACCAGGACAAAGGTCCACCTTCACAATCAGGACTGTCTCCACCAACCACACCTTAAGCATGCTAAAACCTTCTTAAGCCATGTTCCAGAAAACATTTCAAAAAGGACAGCACAGGCGCCACCTTGATGCCATGACCCACCATGCTGGGCATGACACGGGTCTCACCCAGGCCCTCACTTCACACGTGGGGAGGGGGTGCCCTGAACAATGGCACGCTCAGAGACACTTCTCGGAAAACCAGAGTGTGCTGAAAGGCAGATGCCTACACCATGACATCAGCAGCATAATGTCAGTGACCGCGTGCAGGAATCCTGACCACGAGGCTCAGTGGGTGACCTCGCTCTCCTGGCCCGGCCTGGGCCTCACACTCACCTCGTGTTGAGCTTGTCTTGCTGGGCTTTGATCTCCTTCTCACTCGGGTGGCCGCTGTGCATCAGCTGCCGAGCGATCTGGTTCACTACCGCCACCCGGGACGCCTGGTTGTTCATCTCCGGTTCGAGGCTCTCAAATCTGCCAAGGCAAATTCAATAGGGTGGTCACCTGCTTGGTCACTGAAACTGTGTGGGGCGGGTGGGCCAGAGACCCCACAACAGCTGCTCACCTGTGCTGGATGACCTCCAGGTCCTCCAGCTTCTCTGGGATCTGCATGTTGTTGAGCCACTGCTCCTTCTCATCGATCCAGAGCTCGCAGGCGTCGGCCTCGCTGAACATCTTGTACAGGGCCAGGGTGTCCTGCAGTGCCTGCTTCCGCAGCCGCGTCAGCTCGGCCACCTCCTTGTAGCGCTCCTCGATGCCCGCCAGCCGGCCCTGCACATCAGGAGACTCGGCGTGCTCCTGCGGCAGGGCGCTGGCCTGCTCGTGGAGCGAGTCGATGGTGGGCCGGTAGTTGGCAATTTCCTCCGCCACGTCCTTGTGCTTCTTGACCAGGGACTGGGTGGAGTACTCGTCGTGGCCCACGTCGTTGCTGGAGACGATCCTGAGGATGTCCAGCATCCAGGCATCGATGTCGTCAGCGTCCGCCTGGAACTGGTGCAGCAGCGAGGCCTCCTCCAGGCGCTTTTTGCGGATGGCCGACAGCTGCTCCAGGTGGGCCCACTGCTCGCGGATGTAGGCGATCCGCTCCCGGATCTTCTCTGACCCGAAGTGCTCCTCAGCGATCATGTCCTCACCCTCCTTGACGGCCTGCTCAAAGTGGCCGCTGCGGCCGCTCATCTCGTCCTCGAACGCCCGGTGCTTGCTGAGCAGGCGCATGACACTCGTGAGGTCCTTGCCATAGTCGTCAGAGGACAGGATCTTCTCCTTCTCCCGGATCCAGCCCTCCTCCTCTGCCATCTCCCAGAAGAACTTCCAGAGGCGGCGGGACTCCTCCAGGCGGGCCCGGCGCTCAGCTGCCAGCTGGCAAAGCTCTTGGTAACAGAACTCCATGTGGGCCACTCGGTCTCGGATGACCTGGGGGTCGCAGGGCTTGTAACCTGTTTAACATCAAGGCAGGCACTTGAGTGTGATGTTGGCAGCCTGTAGGCTACACCCTGGTTCTCCCTCCTAGGTCCTCTGTTCTCACTAAGTACAGGGTCCCATAATGGGGCAACAGAGCATCTTCTAGGATCTTGAATGGAAGAAGGGCAAGGGGCAATCTTATCTTCTGCCCAAGTATTATTATTATTTTGGGATCACTTAAGAACCGAAAAAGAAGGTAAATTCTAAGAAAGAAGGCAGCTGCATTTAAATGTATCTGAAACGGCACAAAACCAAATCTTTCCAGACAAACGTTGAAGCTATGCATAGCCAGGTGTGAAAGCCACGAGGAGTCTGAGAGCCACACCAGGTAGTGGGTGTCCAGAGTGTGGTCTGGCAGAGTTCACTGCCCAATTTAAGCAAGCAGCACTCGAGTACTGACATGAAAGACGGGTCCATTTCGGAAAAGCAAGATGGAGATGGAGTGTTCAGAAGGCCACCTCACAGCATCTCACTACACCCACGACACGGCCCACTGGGAACCTACAAATGTACAGAACTTTCAAGGCCCCACTCCACACACAGCTCACCCATGTCTCTAAAGGCAGACCTCTGGTGACAAGGAGGTACCGCATGGGACAGTCCATCCTTACCTTCCCCGTCTGTTGCAAACTTCTGGGCGGAGGCATTGACACCTCTCACCCGCTCTGCCTGGATGCCAATGTCTGCTTCCACCAGGGCGTGCTTCTGTAACAGGTCTTCTACCCCGAGCAAGTGCTTGCCATAGTCCTGGGACAGTAACAGCACCTGCACACAAGAGGATAGAAAAGACAACCGTGAGCACAACCTGGACTTCAGCGTCTCCTCGTCTGTGGGCTGGATGGGAGCCAGCAGCTAAGCTGCACCCTGCCCTCCAGCCAGCCACTCTTCCCGTTTCAGGGGAAGATGATGGGAAGAAAATCAGAGCCAAACAAACCCAAAGCCTGCAGCAGAAGAAACACAATAAACGAATGGTCATCTATGCTGAGTAAGAAGTCAAACCTACACTAAAAAGTACAGAATAGTAAAAAAAAGGACAAAAAAAAAAAATGAAGGGAGGGGGCTCCCAAAGGAAACTGCTGCAGTTAACAGCAATTCAAGAAGAGAAGATACAGGCTAACATAGCTGCTTCATGTCAGAGTTTAAAGACGTCTCCGAGAAGTCACTGACCCCTTAACTGGATGCTCTCCTCACCTGAGAGCTCACTGGTACACCTCTGTGGTACTTACACAGTCAATAGGAGAGGCATCACGTTGAAAAGCTTACAAACCACTTCTTTTTGCGGGGGGGGGGCGGACAGGTTGGGGAGAGAGGGGGTGGGTGGGCCACTCCTATTGGTCCTTCATTTATCTGTTTTCATCCATCTTTGTTCTTTGGCCCGTGTGGGCTTCCCATCGCAGTGGCCTCTCTTGTCGAAGAGCGCTGGCTCTGGGCGCGCACGCTCCAGAGCTCAAGCTCGGTAATTGGACACATTGGTCTAGCCGCTCCGCGGCACGTGGGATCTTCCCAGGCCAGGGATCGAACCGGCGCCCCTTGCACTGCAAAGCGGTGTCCTTACCCACTGGACCACCAGGGAAGCCCACAAACCACGTCTTTAATCCAAGGAGAAAAGCAGGGCCAGGTGACTATCACCCTCAGGAGGCCCCAAGCAATGTCTCTGGTTTAAGTTTGGACCCAGGAACATTTTCTTTCATTTCTTCCATCAGCCCAGTTTGGGGGGAGGTGGAGAGGGGGTCTCATCACACATCCTCTCCAGAGGGAATTTCTACTTCACTCTTACTTATGGGGAGCTCTCTGGCCCAACCTGAGTTACAAACTGCAGGATGAATTCTAAAATGGAAAGCACCTCTCTGCTAGATTTTATGAATATTTCTATTTTAGGAGGTTAAGACAGATCATACATGAGAACATCACAAATGTGGGACCATAAAAGGGAAAACTGATGGTATGAAGTGGTCTTGCTCTCCCTGCCAGGAACAGTTCATGAGGCAAGCACAAGACAACAGCTTAAATCCCAGGAAGGAAATCCTCGTATGAGGTCGAGCTTGCGAACGAACACTATGTGCAAGAGATAAAGGAGGTTTCATGGCCCTGAAGACAGCCCCGTTCTGCCCTGGCTCTGAGGCTAAGCGCTGCCCAGCTGGAGGACTGCTGGGCGGCATGATCTCTCATCAGGAGCCTGCGTCTGAGGACAGGACAGGTACCGGCTCCTCCTGGGTCGGGGGCAGCTGGTAACTCCACACTCAGAGCCACCAGCAATGGGAGGTGATCCCTGGCAGCCACTTCCACCTCCATCCTGGGAGCCCTGGCAGCCATCTCCAACTCTGTCCTGGGATACACAGACGTAGCCTGCGTTTAATTCTCGCTGTGAACGCACAAGGGAGATGCTAAGTACATCCTCCACTTGCAGAAGAAGGAAGGGAAGCTGTGGTTGCTCAGTCTGGACCCTGGCTGCACTCTGCCTACTGCTCTTCCATACCACCTGGCTGGCCCCCTCCCCAAAGCAGAGCCACTCACAAAGAGATCCACACGATAGCAAGCTGGCTCAATGGTAAAGAATTAAAACCACAGAAAACCACAACTTGATTGACTGCCTACCATGGAATCTATCTACATTCGATCTGGGTCATAGCAGAAGACCTCCAGCTATGGAACTGGTCTTCTCACTTCCCAGCTCATTTAAGGTATGAGCCAATAGCCTTCCCATGGGTGACATGGCCCTTCTCGGCTCTATCCGGACAAGAAGACCAGGGTGTGCTGGGGGTTTGTGGGCAGGTTCCAGAAGAGAGGCCTGACTGGATGGGCTCAGACTGCCAGGCACGTTTTACCTTCATTTCATCCATCCAGTCCATGATGTACAGCATTTCCTGGAATATCTTCTGCAGCCCCAGGTTCATCTCGAGCCGCTGTCTCCGGGCCCTGAGCAGCTCCAGCAGGTACTCCCAGAGCCGGATGACGTTGTCCTTCCGCGCCGTGATGCGCTTGATGTCGTGGTAGTTCTCCGCCTCCAGCTCCCTGGCCACGGCCACCACAGCCTGCACGCGCTCCTCGTACGCGGCGATGTCCGTCTCAATGGCCTCATGCTTTTTTGTAGCAGCCTCAACAGCGGGAAGGTCAAACCCAAAGTTGTCCTAAGAGAAAAAAAGTGAACATAAAAAACAGAAATGTGAAACTCAAAAAACATCCAACTTGGAACAAAGGAAGAGAAAACAGAAATGGAGTCCTGAGCATACCCCTTAAATTTTGGGGGTCCCAAAGCCAAACACTGACTCCAGAGTCCCGACCCCCACAGGTCTCTGCTTTCCCTGACACCCATAGACCTGCTCGTGGGCCCAAGCGACTTCTCACTTGACAGAGCGATGTGGGGTGTATGCAGTACCTGACCTGTAAGACTGGAGCAGGCGGTGGCTAATGTTAAGCCAAGCAGAAAAAGAGCCACTTTCTTATTTCATGGCCAGTCCAGCTGCCTTGAAGGCCACAGGTCAAGAGAGAGAAATTTTTTACAACTATACAAACACGAATGGGTCACATACACTTGTTGGCTCTAAACAAACTGTTTGAGCTACTTCCAGATCTATGAAAAGTTAGATAAACAAAAGAGCAACTATATTAGAAATTATAAACATCCTCTTCATGGGAAGTGGGCAAGATGGGATACTGGATGTGGACAACAGCTGTTTGAGGGGCCCTGGGTGTGGCCTAGGTTCCAGCGGGCCCTGGGAGCAGCTTCTTGATTGCTGTGGAGTAGGACCTGGGACACGAGACGCTGGTTCTCGCTTAGCCAAGTCTCTCTCATAGCTGCCTTGCGGTCGAATCTGCGGGCAAGCTGTTCCAGTTTCTCCTGTCTTATGAGCTCGTTCCGCAGGGCCAGTTCTCGCTCGTGTTCCGCTTTTTCCAGTCTTTCCCAGGCCTACGGAAATGAAAGAGAACAGTTTCCGGTTATGTTCAAGAAACCATCCTAGGCTGCAGTTAATAGCTAGTGTTTCTCAAGACGACTTGAGAACTTAAAAGGGAAATCCCATTCCCACTGTCACTGACTCATAAGCCTTGGGAAAAACATAATTTTCTCTCAGTTGAGCCCCATGGGAACACTCTCCCCTATCTAAATCCTGTGTTATATCTGGAAAACAAAACACTACAGATACGGAGCAATGCAGCTTAAGCTATAAATCTCCTAACTTTCACTGAAAGGAAGCAAACTATCTTCAACAGCTCTCAGCATATAAAAAAAGATAAATGACTTCTTCTAAGAAATTATATTATTAAACTCTCATTCACCCCACTCTCAGTCTCTTATTTTTAATTCACAGATCCAAGTATTTTCTTCAAAATCCTCACCAATTAAAGTCATTCCTATGAAATGTATCTTATTTCACATTAAAAAAGAAGTCCACTTAAAATAACCCTAATATGCACAACCGACCATGGTTCCAGATTTTTTCAAATTTCTAATTGGAAATAAGGAAATGAAACACTTGCAGACGTAACAGGCATAGAAACATAATTTCTGACAGCTTCTCTGATATAAGGAGTTAAAACCCTAAGCCCTAACCTCTAGGAATTCAGATACATATGGTTCTGAATTCTCTCTTCTGCAACTTAAAAGATGCCTGAGCCAACAGCCTGCACAGATGAGAAGTAAACTGACTGTGTAGCTGAGTAACAAGGTAAACAGGCTGAACCTGGTTCGATAAAAATCTAACGGTGTCCCCCAAACCTCCAATAAAGTCCCCCAACCCACCACAAGCACTCCACTGACCCTGTGCACCACCTAACCAAAGACTGCCAGTGAGCAACTCTGGCAGGCCAGGAAGGGGCCTTTTGACATCTCTCAGCAAGCAAGAGCCACCGATAGCACCAGGAGACCTACATGAGGCTGGGGCCCCATACAGCAGGCCAGACGGACCAGTCTTACCTTGTTAATGTCAGAGATGAGCTTCCCCTCCCGGGGCATGTAGACCTTCTGGTTATTGGCCCTCATCTTGCTCTGAATGGTGAAAAGCAGGACTTCCAGGTTCCCCTTCTCAGTAAACCTAAGCAGAGAAAACCAGCCTTAAACAATACCTACGACATTTTGTTCCTTCAAAGGGGAAAATGATGAACTCGCTTCATTCGAGAGCAGAGCCGAATGCATTCAACACAGATCCTTTTCAAATGACCACCTAGTGTCACTGTCAGTGGGTTGCAGGGACTTCTGCCAGGAATTCACCACTGAGTAGAGTTTTCAGAAAAAAGGAGGAATGACTCTTGCCTTAATTAGCAAGCGATAAGATCTACAATCCTTATAGGACAATTATGAATTTTTAAAATATGTGAACAATCAAGCTTTTGGGGGCAGCAAAACCTGCAACTGGTATGAAACTACTATTTTCTTTGTAAACGCCATGTGAATATTTACATGTTTTGCTACAGATATGTTAGTGGGTTTCATTATGAGTTACTGTTTCAGATCCACTTGGAGGCTTATCATACACAACATACTGGCACTCTGTACAGCTCTGAAGTCCAGAAACTCTGGACTTCTGAAACACATCAGGCACAAGAGCTTTTTTCCTTAAGCCTAACCTCTAGGAAATAAGGAAATGAAACACTTGCAGACGTAACAGGCATAGAAACATAATTTCTGACAGCTTCTCTGATATAAGGAGTTAAAACCCTAAGCCCTAACCTCTAGGAATTCAGATACATATGGTTCTGAATTCTCTCTTCTGCAACTTAAAAGATGCCTGAGCCAACAGCCTGCACAGATGAGAAGTAAACTGACTGTGTAGCTGAGTAACAAGGTAAACAGGCTGAACCTGGTTCGATAAAAATCTAACGGTGTCCCCCAAACCTCCAATAAAGTCCCCCAACCCACCACAAGCACTCCACTGACCCTGTGCACCACCTAACCAAAGACTGCCAGTGAGCAACTCTGGCAGGCCAGGAAGGGCCTTTTGACATCTCTCAGCAAGCAAGAGCCACCGATAGCACCAGGAGACCTACATGAGGCTGGGGCCCCATACAGCAGGCCAGACGGACCAGTCTTACCTTGTTAATGTCAGAGATGAGCTTCCCCTCCCGGGGCATGTAGACCTTCTGGTTATTGGCCCTCATCTTGCTCTGAATGGTGAAAAGCAGGACTTCCAGGTTCCCCTTCTCAGTAAACCTAAGCAGAGAAAACCAGCCTTAAACAATACCTACGACATTTTGTTCCTTCAAAGGGGAAAATGATGAACTCGCTTCATTCGAGAGCAGAGCCGAATGCATTCAACACAGATCCTTTTCAAATGACCACCTAGTGTCACTGTCAGTGGGTTGCAGGGACTTCTGCCAGGAATTCACCACTGAGTAGAGTTTTCAGAAAAAAGGAGGAATGACTCTTGCCTTAATTAGCAAGCGATAAGATCTACAATCCTTATAGGACAATTATGAATTTTTAAAATATGTGAACAATCAAGCTTTTGGGGGCAGCAAAACCTGCAACTGGTATGAAACTACTATTTTCTTTGTAAACGCCATGTGAATATTTACATGTTTTGCTACAGATATGTTAGTGGGTTTCATTATGAGTTACTGTTTCAGATCCACTTGGAGGCTTATCATACACAACATACTGGCACTCTGCTACAGCTCTGAAGTCCAGAAACTCTGGACTTCTGAAACACATCAGGCACAAGAGCTTAGGATGAGCAACTGGGGACCTGCACCACTTCTTGCGATTCCCACGTATCACACGTCCCAGCAGCCCATTTCTACTGAAAAGGGCCCACAGAGGTATGATCTGCAATAAATCTCAGCAACACAGGCTCAGATGAAAAGAAGTAAGACAAGTAGCTGGGGAGAGGCACTTGTTGAGAGCTGAGACCATGCAAGTTATAAAACAGTGGTCTGTGACTACAATGATCTCTCTCTCCCTCCAAGAAGGGTAATGGATTCCAATCTGCGTCTTACTTGGGGGGCTTCTCCACAGTGCGGTAAGTGTTGAATGCCTGAAGCTGCTGCTGGACCCCGACGAGTGAGTTGGCAAATTTGCGATTGTTCAAAATAATGATGGTTTGTTCAATCCACTCCAGAAGGTCTGAGGCAAGAGACTCATACTTTTCGATCATCTTTTCTGTTTCAATAGCGTTGTCAAGCACCTGTCAACAAGGTTAGAAAAATGGAAAACTAGATCGTATCACTACGTACGGGGAACCTGACTGCAGCCCTACAGCAGCTGCCACATGCTTCGTGACTGGCTTTGAAACGGTTCTCTGAGACTATGGCACAAGCGATTTTAAGCTCCAAGAACTATTTGCAGACAGGCACTTAAGACTGTGGCTATTATTTGTGAGCAATGACAGCATAACTCATAACTGGTTCTGTAACCTCCCAACCCCGAGGTCAAGGGTTTAAGATCCTGAATGACTCCTGATGCCTGGGCTCCGAAATTCCTAGCGAAACAAATAAGGGCTCTATTTGGTTTGGCCCAGTCCACGAACACCCGTGGATTTTTCCATTCCACTGCAATGGGAAGACAACGTTCCCGGGTCTGAGGTGTTTTAAAATATACAGCAGAGGAACATCAGCCAAAGAAAAAAATTTAAACAGCGTAACACTGAGATCTTTCCAAGTGTGCTAAGTAGGATTTTCACATCCATGATATCAAGGAACTCGAAGAGGTTTTCAATACCCCATTTTCTGGCAAGGTTTTGAGGCAGAGGTGTTTCTGGGTCTAAGAGCCCCCTAACTTCTCTTCCCAAGTTATTTCAGCCACCAGGCCCACCTCCTGTTACTCTTGGAATGGACAGGTTTCTGCCCACTTCCCTGCCATTTGCAGAACCCACCACGAACTGCCAGCACCTCAATGTCTGAGTGCCTGGTAGCAGCTCATTAAGACATGAACCTTAATTTAAGTCTCACAGCTTACAGAAATGGTGTGAGCTCACCTTTCCAATTCGTTTTCCTTCCACAGCCAAGGCCTTCATCTTTGAGAAGTAGTGGTAGTAAGTCACCACGTAAGTGATAATGGACTTCTCATCAGGGTGGTCCACACTGATATCTGTAACCCAGAGAAGATTCTGTTCAGTGCTTTGCTGACTACCGCCACCCAGGCAGCAGGAACAACTGCTCTGAACAGCTGCTCAACACTGAACAGGCCCAGGTCTTCATTCTGGGGGTGAGAGTTCTGCTCTCAGTGTACTAACTGTAAGGCTAAACAACGAGGATGAAATCACCTCCCTGCCTCTTTTATTATATGAACGTTCATAACTGCCTCCTACTGCAATGAGCGTTGTCAAGCACCTGTCAACAAGGAAAAAACTAGATCGTATCACTACGTACGGGGAACCTGACTGCAGCCCTACAGCAGCTGCCACATGCTTCGTGACTGGCTTTGAAACGGTTCTCTGAGACTATGGCACAAGCGATTTTAAGCTCCAAGAACTATTTGCAGACAGGCACTTAAGACTGTGGCTATTATTTGTGAGCAATGACAGCATAACTCATAACTGGTTCTGTAACCTCCCAACCCCGAGGTCAAGGGTTTAAGATCCTGAATGACTCCTGATGCCTGGGCTCCGAAATTCCTAGCGAAACAAAAAGGGCTCTATTTGGTTTGGCCCAGTCCACGAACACCCGTGGATTTTTCCATTCCACTGCAATGGGAAGACAACGTTCCCGGGTCTGAGGTGTTTTAAAATATACAGCAGAGGAACATCAGCCAAAGAAAAAAATTTAAACAGCGTAACACTGAGATCTTTCCAAGTGTGCTAAGTAGGATTTTCACATCCATGATATCAAGGAACTCGAAGAGGTTTTCAATACCCCATTTTCTGGCAAGGTTTTGAGGCAGAGGTGTTTCTGGGTCTAAGAGCCCCCTAACTTCTCTTCCCAAGTTATTTCAGCCACCAGGCCCACCTCCTGTTACTCTTGGAATGGACAGGTTTCTGCCCACTTCCCTGCCATTTGCAGAACCCACCACGAACTGCCAGCACCTCAATGTCTGAGTGCCTGGTAGCAGCTCATTAAGACATGAACCTTAATTTAAGTCTCACAGCTTACAGAAATGGTGTGAGCTCACCTTTCCAATTCGTTTTCCTTCCACAGCCAAGGCCTTCATCTTTGAGAAGTAGTGGTAGTAAGTCACCACGTAAGTGATAATGGACTTCTCATCAGGGTGGTCCACACTGATATCTGTAACCCAGAGAAGATTCTGTTCAGTGCTTTGCTGACTACCGCCACCCAGGCAGCAGGAACAACTGCTCTGAACAGCTGCTCAACACTGAACAGGCCCAGGTCTTCATTCTGGCGGCGTGAGAGTTCTGCTCTCAGTGTACTAACTGTAAGGCTAAACAACGAGGATGAAATCACCTCCCTGCCTCTTTTATTATATGAACGTTCATAACTGCCTCCTACTGCAATAAAGACATACAAGCCTTAGTGGACATGATCCTTTCTCTAGAGGACCCCAGGCCACTGAGATGACAAAACACATACAAAACTACAAATGAGTAACACAGAATTGAGTCAGATATCTCAGCGATGTGGGTGCTACCCAGACCCACAATGTTCCTCTCCCCTACCCTCAAGTTGCTCTGTGCATCTCTGTGGTCCTTACTTCTGCCAGTGGCACCAGAATCTTATCCAGTCACTAAGTCTAGGAACACCTTTATCTCTTGTTACTCATACCCAGTTAGTCACCAGGGCTGAGACTGGATGATACTATTTCTGTAACCTATGGTCACCCTTGGGTCTGACTTTCATGATCACATAACCAGACCTGAAGCAACGGTTTCTTCATTGGCTCTCCCTGCTACCTGATTCACTTAACACACCGCATCTAGCTGATCTTCCAGAAGCTGTGAACACTTCCTCCCAAAACAAATTACTCAAGGGTTTCCCTGGTGATCCAGTGGGTAAAGAATCCACCTTGGAGTGCAAGGGGCACCAGTTTGATCCCTGGCCTGAGAAGATCCCATGTGCTGCGGAGCAGCTGGACCGGTGTGTCTCATTACAAGCCAGCGCTCTGGAGTGAATGTGCCCAGAGCTGGTGTTCTGCAACAAGAGAGGCCACTGCAATGGGAGGCCCGCACAGGCCAAAGAAATAAAGATGGATGAAAACAAATAAATAAAAAACCAATAAAAGAGGCCAAAACTAAAAAAAAAAAAAAAGAGTAAGTGGTTAAAACAAATTACTCAAAAGTGCCCTGCAGTCTGAAAAATAATATAAGCTCCGAAGCCATCTCTAATTTCCTGTAACTTTCCAACCTCCCATCCATCCACTGAATGTTTATCAAGCTTCCTTCAAGTGTTAAGCATTTGAAATGTCTGTTCTAGACATTTCTCATTCTATAGGCTACTGGCTTTTCTAGAGCACCACAGATCTGAGCCATGCTGGACTGTGGAACCACCATTACCACCACAATCTCACCAGTTCCCAATGTTCCTTTGCTTGAAAGGGCCTTCCCACCCCCATCACATTCTTCCTATCCATAGGTCCAGTTCGGAAGCTACCCCTCCCTCATAGAAATTTCTGATCCCTGCAGCTGGAATGACCGTGCCCTGTGTTCCTTAAAGGCTTTGTTTATGGTCTGCTTTCTCCCAGGTCCTATGATTACTTACGCACACTTCATTAGTCTTGTAAGACTGAGTCCCCAAGACAGGAGCCCCATGTCGGGGAGCCCTGTGCCACTCTGCCCCACCCTTGTAACATGCTGTCTACATAGAGGGAGTGGTCAATAGGCATCTATCAAGGGAGGGAACATATGAAAGAAGGTGGCCAGTCTCCATGGTATGGCAATATTGAGGGAGGCACTCTGCACAGGAGACTGAGGAGAGACCACATGGGTGGCTCTCCATTGACGGACTGGGCTCTTTTCTCAGTGTGCATTCACTCATGTGCCTCCACTTCCATCCTCCTGGCAGGCAGCCCTGAGTGAGACAGGGTTGTTTCTCTTATTCTAAAACAGAGAGCACCGGGGAACCAGGTGGGAAAGCTCCCGTCACGGAGGTAGCTGATGGCAGTGGTAGCCACTGCTGCTGTTCCCACTCCAGGCCCTCGTGGCCGACTTCTTGTCTGGCTCTGTCAATGTGGGCCCCAAGGAGACAAAGTTGGAGAGAGTCAGGGAAAAAATGCTGTCCCTGTGTGCAATTTAAGATACACAAAATGTCAGGATAGCTGGGAAGGAAAGAGCAGGCAAGACCTTTTTTTTTTAACTTGTTTACAACTGTGCTTTAACTGATGCTCTCTGGGGCACTGGGCAACTAATAATAGCTAAGGACACATAATAATCAAGATCAAAACCACAGAATGAGTGACACCAACTGCTTTTGTTAGCTCCTTGTCTTCGAATGACCTGGGGAACATCAATCCCCTTTCCACGGCAGATGGTGATTAGAAAGATCAACTAATGAGAAGGTTATTAATTTTTTTACCACAGTGATTTTTAAAAAAGATTCTGTATCTCTGTACCAAGAGCTAGGGCTCAGGGAGGATGTCTTTCCACAGGAAGGCAGGGGTTAAGTCCAAAGATTCATCACAGCCAAGGGAATTTTAGTTTTGTGTTTATATTGAGAAATCATTTAATGGGCTAGCACAAAGACAATTTTATCTCAGCTTCCTGTAGTGAACGTATCAGTGAATCTGATGCACTGGAAAATAGCAAGAAGCCTGCCTGGCAGCCTCATGACCTCGATCTGCCCTTGGGGAGTTTAACTTCCTGTTCTATATTTATAAGAACTTTAAACTTTCACTTACATACAGCTTTTTCTAAGTATTTGCTCACAGCTGAGTGGGTCTAAAACGCTCCAGCCTTAAATGTTCCTATGACAGCTCATGCTAAAATGAAGCCGACAATTAGGATTTTGTTAATAACCAGGGGTGTTACAGCCCACGGGACAGCCCCACCCAGGTCTGCTCTGTGTCTCCTGGAGTCAGTCTTTGGGGTCCTGCTGCGGGGATCTGCAGAGCAGAGGCTGGCTCCGTGCAGAGTGGGGTGCTGTGCCACTCCATCCGCCACCCCCAGCTCCTGGTGCACTGGCCTTGTTTCCGCTCCTCCTGCTCAGAAGCAAACACTGCACAGTCGACTGAGGAGGCCCCTGCACCCTCCTCCATCCAGGGCAGACCCTGCTCTTGCCCCCATGGGCCAACCATCAGTCAACCAGCCTGCCCGGAGAGCCTGCAAGGGCCCTCTTCCTTGAACACAGAGGCTAAGCACCTACAGAGAGTACCCACGGCCTGCTGAATAACCTAGGAAACCTGTTACCTGTTGGGGCCCAACCATCTTCCCGGCTCTATTTTTCCTGCTATTAACTTAACACCCCAGTGAACTGGTAGTCCCCTGGCCTCTCTGCTCACACAAATCTCTCTGCCTACTATGTCCTCTCCTTTGGAACATGTTTAAATCATACTCATCTTTCAAGGCTTTTTCAGGTATAATCCTTTACACAAATCCTCGAGTAATTCCTCTGCCAATAATGAAGTTCTTCTTCCTTCAATAATTCCCAAAGCACATGGTACACATAAACAAACTGACACACAGCAGACTGTATATTTATCCCTCAGAGCAGGAGACGCCAAAGGTCCCACCTCTTAACCTTGGCTTCTTACCTTCGGGGTCCAAGAGTTTAGTGAGGCCGAGGTGCTGCTCTGCCAGGTTAAACGCATTCTGCAGATTGTAGTGTGCATTGGATTTCTTTAGTTTGTCAAAATCTATCAGGTCAGGCCTATGGAGAACAAGAGTGGAACACAACAGAAACCATGGCTTGAAAACACATTGTGAAACCAACGGGAAGTGGTCACTAATCCAAAAGCGTCCACTTAAGAGTTGAAGCCTACAATAGTATTTAATCATCAAACAATGAAACCCAATTTTTGAATTAAACAACCTCAAAGTTTATTAAGAGAACTGAAGAGAACGGGCAAAATGGTTTCTTTTGTTTGGGGGAATTTTCACATTCTCTGCCACTCTCCTCACATGGAAGGTAGGGATGGCCACTGTGTGCAACATCTAAGGCAAGGGACACGAGGATAGACAGTCACCCAGATAAGCCACCCACGGACGTCAGCGTCCTCTCCCCAGGTCATCAGTGTGCCCTCCAGGACTCACCGGTGTTTGTGTATCAGTGCGTTGAAGGCCATGCCGTCCCTCCAGCTGGTGGTGAAATTGTGAATGTTGACGTTGGGGTACCTAACAGACACAACGCCAGGCAATTACCAAATAAAGGTCTATGCGCTTGCTAAATGCAGTGTTTAAAGAAAGTTGATTGGCACTGTGAAAATGTGAGAGAGTGATGATCAATAAAGACAATCAAATTGAAGTTGATGAAAGGAGAGCCTGCAAGGGCCCTCTTCCTTGAACACAGAGGCTAAGCACCTACAGAGAGTACCCACGGCCTGCTGAATAACCTAGGAAACCTGTTACCTGTTGGGGCCCAACCATCTTCCCGGCTCTATTTTTCCTGCTATTAACTTAACACCCCAGTGAACTGGTAGTCCCCTGGCCTCTCTGCTCACACAAATCTCTCTGCCTACTATGTCCTCTCCTTTGGAACATGTTTAAATCATACTCATCTTTCAAGGCTTTTTCAGGTATAATCCTTTACACAAATCCTCGAGTAATTCCTCTGCCAATAATGAAGTTCTTCTTCCTTCAATAATTCCCAAAGCACATGGTACACATAAACAAACTGACACACAGCAGACTGTATATTTATCCCTCAGAGCAGGAGACGCCAAAGGTCCCACCTCTTAACCTTGGCTTCTTACCTTCGGGGTCCAAGAGTTTAGTGAGGCCGAGGTGCTGCTCTGCCAGGTTAAACGCATTCTGCAGATTGTAGTGTGCATTGGATTTCTTTAGTTTGTCAAAATCTATCAGGTCAGGCCTATGGAGAACAAGAGTGGAACACAACAGAAACCATGGCTTGAAAACACATTGTGAAACCAACGGGAAGTGGTCACTAATCCAAAAGCGTCCACTTAAGAGTTGAAGCCTACAATAGTATTTAATCATCAAACAATAAAACCCCAAATTTTTTGAATTAAACAACCTCAAAGTTTATTAAGAGAACTGAAGAGAACGGGCAAAATGGTTTCTTTTGTTTGGGGGAATTTTCACATTCTCTGCCACTCTCCTCACATGGAAGGTAGGGATGGCCACTGTGTGCAACATCTAAGGCAAGGGACACGAGGATAGACAGTCACCCAGATAAGCCACCCACGGACGTCAGCGTCCTCTCCCCAGGTCATCAGTGTGCCCTCCAGGACTCACCGGTGTTTGTGTATCAGTGCGTTGAAGGCCATGCCGTCCCTCCAGCTGGTGGTGAAATTGTGAATGTTGACGTTGGGGTACCTAACAGACACAACGCCAGGCAATTACCAAATAAAGGTCTATGCGCTTGCTAAATGCAGTGTTTAAAGAAAGTTGATTGGCACTGTGAAAATGTGAGAGAGTGATGATCAATAAAGACAATCAAATTGAAGTTGAGATCGCCTAAATTTCTCGCTTGCTGGAAAATAAAAATAAAACACACATTCACATGGTCTTCCTTTCTTGGTAATTCAGCTTTCATGACGGGATGCCTCTGAGGCCACCTTGCTTCACTGGCTTTCCATGCTCCCAGTGCGGCTCTCAGAGGCCTGCAGACACCAACACCCGGTGCACACATCACTGTGGGAGAGGAAGTAGCTGGGGTTACCTGTTCACACACTCAGCTTTCCTTCTTCCTTATATTCCTGAACTGAACGGAGTTGTGTAAATCAGGTAGCTCCCTAAAAAACACTTCTCTGTGTTTGAAACTTACCTATAACCAATCAGCCACTCTACCCCACATTGATTATTAATAACTTTGTATCCTTGGCTGATTAGAAGTTCATTCCTAACTCGATCCCCTTACTGAGTCTTACATTCTACGGTTTCCATAGTTATCACTGACTGATCATGCCCATTACAGTTACAACTGTCCTCATGACCTCGTACAACATTAACCTGGGGAACTTCCTTGAAGGTCCCAGGAGTTAAGACTTCACCTTCCAGTTCAGGGAATGTAGGTTTGATCCCTAGTCAGTCAGGGTGTTAAGGTATCAGAGATGCCTCACAGTCAAAAAAACCAGACCAAAAACAACAAAAGCAATACTATAACAAATTCAATAGAAACTTTAAAAAAATTAATCTGGTACAAAACCAGTTCTCAGTTAGTACCTAGGAGCCTCAATGGTTTCAGTGAGCAAGATGCAGTTCTCTAAAAATTAGCTTCACTGAAATTTCAATGAAAAAAATAAGAGAGGGACTAAGATAATGTACAAAGACTTAAGTTTGTACATCCCATTTGTACACTTAGGTTTACTACACAGAGTATCCCAAAGCAACAGAAATTAGAGAAGAAATCCTGCAACTTCCATAAATACCATGGATGAGATTCTTAAAACACAGTTTCAGGATTTTCAAATTCAATATAAGCATCTCTCTGGAACTTCCTTAATAAACAAACGAAAACTGACTGCCCAGATGACAGATCCAGAATATAAATCAACTCCTTTCGTCCTGAGAGCGAGCTGAAATGTCAGTGTCTCAAGTGCTTACGAGTTAACAAGGCACCTCAGCGGAGGCGGAGGAAAAGATACTTGTCAACATCTGTAAGCGGTGGCTCTGTAGGACTGAGTCCTGGGAGAAGCAGCCCCTCACCCCTGCGTTCATGCTCACCCGGCTGTCTTCATCTGGCACCACAAAAGCAACGCGTCTTTGGCAGATTTCTTCTCTTTGTTGTCTTCAGTTTCTACACTGATATCCTGGATCTAAGATTTACAAAGAGAGATTAGACAAAACGACGTGTCAGGGCCACGTATACATGAAGAGTAAACTTTAGATCAACTCCCAGTCCTGCAGACTGTCTACTCTGAGGGCCAATGAAAACTGCTTTCTGAAGCCAGGGTTAACATCTTAGAAATACTAACCCGAGCTAGGTTCCCTACTTTGCACAAGGAGTGAAGACGAATTACCTGGCATGACTTCCTAGAACCTACCAGGGATCATTTCTAACCCCCAAATAACCCATCTCTTCCAACTACGGGCCACATGGTACACTTTAAATCTCAGCAGACTCTAGGAAAATACGTTTTTTTCAGAACCAAAGATTTTTCACACCAAGGTCAGTGAGTCCTTCATTTATGAGGACAGTGTATGCGCCATTTCCTGAAAACTGACCTGAAAAACATCAGAGAAGAGTGTTTTGGCGAGGGGTGGGGGGGAAGGGAGGGGGGCGGGCAGGCCACTTGTATTGGTCTTTCATTTCTCTATTTTCATCCACCTTTGTTCTTTGGCCCGTGTGGGCCTCCCATCCCGGTGGCCTCTGTTGTTGCAGAGCACCGGCTCTGGGTCATGTGCTGCAGAGCTCTGGCTCGGTAATTGGACACATCAGTCCAGCCACTCAGCGGCACGTGGAACCTTCCCAGGCCTGGGATCAAACCGGCGCCCCTTGCACTGCAAGGCAGTGTCCTTACCCACTGGACCACCAGGGAAGCCCCAAGAGTGCTTTTAAATACTGTGCTTTCCCGGTCTGTGCTACACAGTCTGCATGAGGGTCCACCTAACCCCCACCAATTGTTATGGTGACATCTTAACCCCCAAAAGTGATGGGGGTAAGTATTAAGAGATGGGGACCTTGGGAGGTGCTTAAGTCCTGGGCCTCATGAATGGGATTCATGCTTTACGAAAGAGGCCCCAGAGGGATTCCCAGCACCCTCTACCATGGATGACATATAGAAAAGTCTGCGACCTGGAAGCAGGCCCTTCCTTGCCCATGCTGGCACTCTGGTCTCAGAGCCTCCAGAACTATAAACAATACAGGTTTATTGTTTGGAAGCCACCCAGCCTGGGGTACTTTGTTTCAGCTGCCTGAATGGGCTAAGACAGCCTGTACTCATAAGCCATTCCTAGGTTGCTGGTTCTCAACAGGATGTAGAGCCTGGTCTGCTGGGTTCAAAGTCAGACTTCCGGGGTTTGAATGCAGGTTCCCCCACGTACTGTGTATCCTCGTGGGAGTTCCTCAGCTTCCCCTCCTAGGAGTAGCTATCTCAGAGCACTGTTGTGCCCTTGAACAAATGCAAAATATCAAGTGCTGGATCTTATGTAAACAAATGCAAAATATCAAGTCAGCATCTTAAGCTCGTCGGGTCATGGGCTTCCTACCACTACGTGATTTTAGAAAAATGCTCTAAACACCCTTTTGCCTTCAATTCCTTGACTGCAATAATGAAATGTGGGACGGAGTGGGGGGAAATGATGTTGGCCTAGAAGGCCATCCATTCTCTTGCATCTCTAACCATTCTAAGCTTCCTAGTCCTCGTCTGTGTCAAAGGTCTTTCCATTTAATCTAAAAACATACCCCTGAACTCCTTTTAAGAAAAAGAGGTAGGACGAGGATAAAACACATATATGTAAGATTTAAAAGTTGGAAACCTTTTACTGGGAAAAACACCTAGAAACTGAAATAATTACACTTTTACCAAAAAATTCTCCAAGGGAAGTCTAAGTCTGCATAAACTCCAAATGCCAGAGTGTGCAAGAGTTAACATTCACCCAAGAGGTAAAACAAAAGGCTCAGCAGAAAAGGTAGGTGGAATTTGACACATTAATCCCATCAGCTCTCCTCTGCCTCAGTGTGAAGGGCATCTGTTTCCAGACACGATCTTTCAGAAACAAAACCCACCCTTCTGAAGGAAGACATCTCCCTATGTGGACTAAGCAAACTTGAAGACCTTCATTCCAGTTTCTCACATCATCTTTCATTCTCTTTTAAAGGAGAAGCAGCATAAAGCCTGTCTGTCATCACCGGTATCTAAAGGACACCTGCTACACACATCGGAGCTGGCCACACCTTAGGGGCTTCAGAGGACACACAGGAAATGTCAGGTTGGACATTCAGGAGCTGGGGTGTGCGGTGGGGAGAGAGGGGTCTCTGTAGATACACAGGGAGGCCTCACAGAGGAGGCAGAACGTGAGCTGAGCCTCAGCTGGCGCGTGTCTGTGGAGCCGCGGACGGTTTGATAAGCTGCTGTGGGAGGAGGGGGCCCAGCAGATACCAACCCTGCAGGCCATGCAGTGACATCAGCCTGTGTGTCTTGCCTCATGGGAAAGGGAGAAAGTACACATCGGCATTTATAGGTTCAAGCACAGAAAAAGGCAAGCTGGCAAGAAGCTAATTAGTTAGTGACTCAACCCAACTCATGCCGAGAATCCTGGAGAGGGCTGTGGGCACTGACCCGCTGTCAAGAGAGGCCACCGTCAGGATGCCCTTCCACGCTCTGCATACTACAGGCCAAAGGCAAGAGAAACAGAACTTCTTACTCTACACAATCGAGACCAGGCTCAAGGAGGGGGCCTGCTAATTTCACCTGTGTTGGCCTAAAGCCGAGAACAGTGGTTAATGAATTAAATGACAGAAACCTACAGGAGAGTTTTGTTTGCAAAGTAAAATCACTTCATTAATGACATCATCTTCAAAGTGGTTCCCAGCCTCAGACCTGCTTCATCAGTAGCAATGGGGCTGGGACCTGGAAACAGGACAAGTAGAAAGTTTCCCCAAGGAGTCAGATGGAGTGGGAGGCAAACAGGTCCCGGGTTAGGAGCCCCATTAGGGATTGTCTTTGAACAGCCCTGCGTAGTCCCCTACCTTTCTCTCACACACCCACCCAGACCACTAAGCTGGAACCCAATCCCAAGCGAAGCGAGGGGGAAAATGAATGGGTAGAGGGTGACTTCAGCATTTTAGTAAGAATACAAAGGGAGCTATAGAATATGGTTTCTGTTACTGCCCTTGGTGAGATTTTTATTTATCTAGGGAAAAAAAATCAATCAAAGGGCGTTAACAAAGAGGGAAGGCATAGAAAACACAGCCACTGAGGAGACAGGACTGTCAGGAGTTCTGTTTGGGGAGTAACCTGATGCTAAGAAGTGTTTCCTGCATTTCAGATTTTAATTGAAAAGCAGGAGCATGAAGCAACAGCCTGGAGAAAGAACCAGTCGTCAGGCCAGAGAGGCTGCACAGACAGGGAAGGCTGAGCTCTCTCTGAAGTGGTCAGAAGCACATGTGGCAGCCATGATGGGCCACGTGATCCCTGCAAGGTTCCTCCTTCCCTCACAAAGTGAAGCAACTGGACAGAATGACCTTGAGAGCGTTTCTGTACTTAAAACTTTCCCCTTGGGTATAACAACCCCACAGTATCACCAATTCAAATACGCATAAGGCTTCTGCACATCCCCTTGAAAACTGCTTCCTCACCTTCAAAGGAGAACGGATGAAAACAGAGCACCTGTTAGGATAGGTGTCATAATCCTATGCAGCTTCACCTAAAATATTCCATGATGCAGGCCAAGATTTGGCGAAGATCAGACAGCCCAGTGGTGGTAACCTAGCGCTGACACCATATTTACACTTTGGTTCAAGCAGCAGCCACTAGAGATTTAGAGTGGGTGCCGATTAAGGGATGGGCTGAGACGCAGTCCAGAAACCCCCATCTGCCAGCAAAGCTGAGACTTTCGGGGGCTAGCAAAACTGAGGGAGGAGACGGCAGCTTCCACCTACCCACAGGGCAGCTGAATGACAGGCCGAGTCCCTTACCTGGAAGCGCAGGATGATGGTCCAGATAAGGCCAAGGGTCAGCCGGTGGTTTCCATCCACGATGTCATGCGACCCCATGTTTTCAAGATGGACCCTCTGCTCCTTCAGGAACTGCAGGGCCTTGTCCACATTCTCCAAACAGTGGATGCGCATTCGTCCCTTGGTGGGTTTAGGCTGAAAAGGAAAAGTGGAAGGCAGAAACAGATCATCCAGGAGGGCTGAAACCAGCTCAGAGCTCCTGCCCAGAGAGTTCACACAGGCCCATTCACACAGCGCTCTCCAATCCACACCAAAACATTAAAAATAGTGTGCTCACTCAGTCCAAGGCCAGTGTTTATCTAACAGCCTTAGAAGGGAAAAGTTTACTTAAGGGATGGTAACTGATCACTTTTCAGAGGTTTGTTTCATCATGGAAGTGATATAATTTACAAATGAACACGGAAGCTGGAAATCTAGAGAAAAAGGAACCCGATTTTCACAAAAATTTCAGAGTGACCACTGCCATCCATATAATTTTTGCAGATGCATGGCAAAACACCTCTGGGGATTTTTCTGGCTACATTAAATGTAAAAGGTTTGCCACCTGCTGGTTTGGGTTGTTTCCTAAGGTTGGCTCAAAATGAGAAAGGGGGGACATGCAACGGAATCAGGAGAATTTCCAAGTGGTGGTTTTATGAGGATGATGGAGACGGGGTTGAGTAAAATGGTGTGACTCACTGAAAAGATAAAGGAAAGAAACCATTAAGAGTAGTCTTAATTTGAATACCCTAAAATGTCTGTTCCTTTTATACAGTTGTATTACAATCCAAAAAAGGCCCTTTTCCAAGATGAACATTTTAAATAAACAAAGCAAACGATAAAGATGCACACACACTCAAAATCTTCAATGGGTCTCTCTCACCTCCTGTGTCTAGAGCAAGCTCGTGCCTCCACTGTCTGGCTCCATCCTTCCCACCCTGCTCTCTACTGCCCGTCACTCGCCTCTACAGAGACTGCCCCTCAAGCTGACCTCACAAGCCCACAATGCGGCCAGCAAGCTGTACACACCCATCCTGGCCCGGAGATGTACTGGCCTGGCTGCTGTCCTCTCTCCTGAGCCATAGCCCCCCCTTTAGGATGGTTAAGGCCAAGGGTCAGCCGGTGGTTCCCATCCACGATGTCGTGGGACCCCATGTTCTCAAGATGGACCCTCTGCTCCTTCAGGAACTGCAGGGCCTTGTCCACATTCTCCAAACAGTGGATGCGCATTCGTCCCTTGGTGGGTTTAGGCTGAAAAGGAAAAGTGGAAGGCAGAAACAGATCATCCAGGAGGGCTGAAACCAGCTCAGAGCTCCTGCCCAGAGAGTTCACACAGGCCCATTCACACAGCGCTCTCAATCCACACCAAAACATTAAAAATAGTGTGCTCACTCAGTCCAAGGCCAGTGTTTATCTAACAGCCTTAGAAGGGAAAAGTTTACTTAAGGGATGGTAACTGATCACTTTTCAGAGGTTTGTTTCATCATGGAAGTGATATAATTTACAAATGAACACGGAAGCTGGCAATCTAGAGAAAAAGGAACCCGATTTTCACAAAAATTTCAGAGTGACCACTGCCATCCATATAATTTTTGCAGATGCATGGCAAAACACCTCTGGGGATTTTTCTGGCTACATTAAATGTAAAAGGTTTGCCACCTGCTGGTTTGGGTTGTTTCCTAAGGTTGGCTCAAAATGAGAAAGGGGGGACATGCAACGGAATCAGGAGAATTTCCAAGTGGTGGTTTTATGAGGATGATGGAGACGGGGTTGAGTAAAATGGTGTGACTCACTGAAAAGATAAAGGAAAGAAACCATTAAGAGTAGTCTTAATTTGAATACCCTAAAATGTCTGTTCCTTTTATACAGTTGTATTACAATCCAAAAAAGGCCCTTTTCCAAGATGAACATTTTAAATAAACAAAGCAAACGATAAAGATGCACACACACTCAAAATCTTCAATGGGTCTCTCTCACCTCCTGTGTCTAGAGCAAGCTCGTGCCTCCACTGTCTGGCTCCATCCTTCCCACCCTGCTCTCTACTGCCCGTCACTCGCCTCTACAGAGACTGCCCCTCAAGCGGACCTCACAAGCCCACAATGCGGCCAGCAAGCTGTACACACCCATCCTGGCCCGGAGATGTACTGGCCTGGCTGCTGTCCTCTCTCCTGAGCCATAGTATCATACCCCACCACCCACTTTTGGTTCAGGTCAAGGTACAGCTTTCCTGTCAGGCGTCATTTCCAGCCACTCCAGTTGTCACAGGTCTCCGTTTCCCCCAACATTTTTGGAAGCTAATCACATGTCTTATATTTTGGCTGTTATTTCACATGTATTATTATTTCCAACTTGACTACTGGCTTGAGAGCATGGAGGATGCATTATACTCCTGTTGTATTCTCGGTGGCCTCTGGTTTGGTTCAGAGCACAAAGTCCACATGCAGGGATGTGAACACCCCCAGTATGTGCTTTGAGCCGGCCTCACAGAGGCAAGGCTCTAAGGTCTGCAACAACCTGGGCACAGGCAGGTGCAGGCAGCAGCTAGCGCTGTGGAAATGTCCTGCCTGTTGCCACTCTCCCCTCTGCAGCTGAGATCTCAGTTATTTGTATGTTGGATGGAAACACACAAAGAGAAGATGACTTGGGTGACAAGTGACCCCTCGAGGTACCCGCTCTTCCTTGACTTTCTCTCCTACAAGAAAAAGGACTAGGGAGCAGAGAAGTATGTGCCTTGACCCTGAGGAAATAAGAGTGTACGCAGAGGCGTTACCACATGCAGCAGATTCTTTTTTCAAGCTTTTCACACTACAGCTGCCCCCTCCCTTCAATGGCAAGTCCTGGAACCAAGGTCCTGGGGCTCAGAGGGAAGTCTGTATTAGGAGATAACAATCTCTCCCCTTGGAAAAAGCCATTCTCTCTCAGAAACTTCACAACTAATACATCTCAGGAATGTCAGGAACGCTAGGATTCATGGTCCGTGTTAGGTCAAGTGATAACATTACATCAAAATCAAGCAATCTGGCAAGGTAAGAAGAAGGTCTTATATAAAACGCTGACAGAAAGGGGGTGGCCTCTATCTAAGATTCCACGGCAGCTCCTGCTCTCCTCAGGTTAAGGTGGACAAAGGAGGCTACTGCTGAAACTCGATCAGAGGCGAGGGGTGAGGACTCGCTGCCTCTAAGGAAGCTGGGAACTCTGGGGTGGGGGCTCCTGACATTCCTCACTGCTGTTCTGAGGCCATTTCCTCTTGGAGGCCTGTGTCCTGATTGGCGAGCCTGTGACCATACAGCGCAGGTCAGGCTGGGGCTGCAGAGCCACAAGGATGTAAATGTTCTGCTAAGAGCAGCATGTATCTCCCAAGTCGGTCTCTCAACAGCCAGAAAGGGAAATGAGTGTGAGAGGAACAGTGGGGATGTTAGTCCACTTCAGTCGTGTCCGACTCTTTCTGACCCCATGGACTGTAGCCCACCAGGCTCCTCTGTCCATGGAATTCTCCAGGCAAGAACAGTGGAGTGGCCATGCCCCACTCCAAGGAATCTTCCCAGCCCAGGGATGGAACCCAAGTCCCCCGCATATAGGCTGATTCTTTACCAACTGAGTCACAGGATCAGGACCCACAGAACAGAGGCCGTCCACATCACAAACCTAAGTCAGCCTGCACTGAAGGAAAATGCCTGTCAAGGAGCCTGAACACACAATGGCTGCAGTCCTCCACCTTGGCCGGACCAGTTCACCTCGCCCAGAAAACAGGATCCGATCACCTCCCAAGGAAACCCATCAACCTGCTAGCTTGGCCCCTCTGGTTCCCGTACTGCCCCTTCTAACAGCAAGAAACCCGCTCTCACCCCAGATTCCTTGGGAAAGAGCACTTCACCGCCTGTGATGTACCATCACCCTGCCCACGGACTGGATCCCCTTGAATAAAGGTCATCAAACTATCAAACTGTTTAAGTCCTGTCATCTAACAAAGAACCTGAGCAGCAGGAGGACAAACTACGCAACAGGTGTAACTACTGTTCTTTTCAACTTGATCTTGAAAAACTCGACCTCAAACATACTCGATCTTAGCCAAAATGCTGAGAAGCGATCAACCTCAAACACACAGGAGACGTCTTAAGTGTCTGTTCTCTTGCTACAGAACTCTGGCGGATTGAGTGCTTATTTCCATGTGGATATGGGGTATCGGGTGTAGAAGAGGAGGAGGGAGGTTGGCAGAGCCCAGGGGGATTAGTGCCTGAATTGGCGAGGGTGAGGACTCGCTGCCTCTAAGGAAGCTGGGAACTCTGGGGTGGGGGCTCCTGACATTCCTCACTGCTGTTCTGAGGCCATTTCCTCTTGGAGGCCTGTGTCCTGATTGGCGAGCCTGTGACCACACAGCGCAGGTCAGGCTGGGGCTGCAGAGCCACAAGGATGTAAATGTTCTGCTAAGAGCAGCATGTATCTCCCAAGTCGGTCTCTCAACAGCCAGAAAGGGAAATGAGTGTGAGAGGAACAGTGGGGATGTTAGTCCACTTCAGTCGTGTCCGACTCTTTCTGACCCCATGGACTGTAGCCCACCAGGCTCCTCTGTCCATGGAATTCTCCAGGCAAGAACAGTGGAGTGGCCATGCCCCACTCCAAGGAATCTTCCCAGCCCAGGGATGGAACCCAAGTCCCCCGCATATAGGCTGATTCTTTACCAACTGAGTCACAGGATCAGGACCCACAGAACAGAGGCCGTCCACATCACAAACCTAAGTCAGCCTGCACTGAAGGAAAATGCCTGTCAAGGAGCCTGAACACACAATGGCTGCAGTCCTCCACCTTGGCCGGACCAGTTCACCTCGCCCAGAAAACAGGATCCGATCACCTCCCAAGGAAACCCATCAACCTGCTAGTTTGGGCCCCCTCTGGTTCCCGTACTGCCCCTTCTAACAGCAAGAAACCCGCTCTCACCCCAGATTCCTTGGGAAAGAGCACTTCACCGCCTGTGATGTACCATCACCCTGCCCACGGACTGGATCCCCTTGAATAAAGGTCATCAAACTATCAAACTGTTTAAGTCCTGTCATCTAACAAAGAACCTGAGCAGCAGGAGGACAAACTACGCAACAGGTGTAACTACTGTTCTTTTCAACTTGATCTTGAAAAACTCGACCTCAAACATACTCGATCTTAGCCAAAATGCTGAGAAGCGATCAACCTCAAACACACAGGAGACGTCTTAAGTGTCTGTTCTCTTGCTACAGAACTCTGGCGGATTGAGTGCTTATTTCCATGTGGATATGGGGTATCGGGTGTAGAAGAGGGAGGAGGGAGGTTGGCAGAGCCCAGGGTCAGCTGGCAGGGACCCTTTGCTGAGGCTGACTCGCCATGCCAGGTGAGGACTAACGACGGTTCACCTCAGACCCAAATGGAGTCCAAGTACCTGTAAACCACTAGCTACCGGAAACATCAGTGCATAGAGCACAAGGGAAGGAAAGGAAATAAAAATGGTCGAGAAACCTCTTCGGGTAAATGACTGGACTTCTTCAAAGAGTTAAAAAAACAAAAAACAAAAACTCATCAACTTCCAAAAATCAGAGGAAATTGAAAACTTTCAGGAGACCCCTCTCATCCCTCTCTGGTGTTCAGTTATTTTTTTGCAGTTCTCCCAAAGATCAAACCAAGATTTGGGGGATGATACTCCACTCTTCTCTTCCTAAAGGTATTTTAATTTTCCTACTGCTCCTGGCCTTTATGTCTTTTAAAACATCAAACACGAATAAATCAGATCCATGCATATGCTTCTGTTGAGCAATTCACTGTAGACGATGCTGCTGATGTTAAAATGCCCACATTTAAGTTATAATTTCCCTACCTTCTAATGAACTGGTACCTTACTTAACTTTTATCCATAATATGGGGATATTATCAATAATTATCTCAAAGGGCTGCTCCATAAATGAAACAGTGAGTCAATCATCATGGTGTTTTCAAGTCCACTAAGTCTGTCAACCAAACAGGGTTACCTCTAGGATCTTCCTCCCAACAATTATACTTAATAAAGGTTGGGGAGGAATTTCCTCTGTACTGAACTTCAAGTCGTTTCACCCTGCCCACGGACTGGATCCCCTTGAATAAAGGTCATCAAACTATCAAACTGTTTAAGTCCTGTCATCTAACAAAGAACCTGAGCAGCAGGAGGACAAACTACGCAACAGGTGTAACTACTGTTCTTTTCAACTTGATCTTGAAAAACTCGACCTCAAACATACTCGATCTTAGCCAAAATGCTGAGAAGCGATCAACCTCAAACACACAGGAGACGTCTTAAGTGTCTGTTCTCTTGCTACAGAACTCTGGCGGATTGAGTGCTTATTTCCATGTGGATATGGGGTATCGGGTGTAGAAGGGGGAGGAGGGAGGTTGGCAGAGCCCAGGGTCAGCTGGCAGGGACCCTTTGCTGAGGCTGACTCGCCATGCCAGGTGAGGACTAACGACGGTTCACCTCAGACCCAAATGGAGTCCAAGTACCTGTAAACCACTAGCTACCGGAAACATCAGTGCATAGAGCACAAGGGAAGGAAAGGAAATAAAAATGGTCGAGAAACCTCTTCGGGTAAATGACTGGACTTCTTCAAAGAGTTAAAAAAACAAAAAACAAAAACTCATCAACTTCCAAAAATCAGAGGAAATTGAAAACTTTCAGGAGACCCCTCTCATCCCTCTCTGGTGTTCAGTTATTTTTTTGCAGTTCTCCCAAAGATCAAACCAAGATTTGGGGGATGATACTCCACTCTTCTCTTCCTAAAGGTATTTTAATTTTCCTACTGCTCCTGGCCTTTATGTCTTTTAAAACATCAAACACGAATAAATCAGATCCATGCATATGCTTCTGTTGAGCAATTCACTGTAGACGATGCTGCTGATGTTAAAATGCCCACATTTAAGTTATAATTTCCCTACCTTCTAATGAACTGGTACCTTACTTAACTTTTATCCATAATATGGGGATATTATCAATAATTATCTCAAAGGGCTGCTCCATAAATGAAACAGTGAGTCAATCATCATGGTGTTTTCAAGTCCACTAAGTCTGTCAACCAAACAGGGTTACCTCTAGGATCTTCCTCCCAACAATTATACTTAATAAAGGTTGGGGAGGAAGTGTCTCCCTTCTCTCTGTCACCTGAACTTCAAGTCGTTTAGAAATAACACACGTTTATGTAGATACCAGAAAACATTCAGGATCTAGACAGAACTCTCCCAGTGAGAGCCAGAGATGTTGACACATATCCACTGTAAGGAAAATTTAATACCAGAAGGGAATGTGCTCCCAAACAGAGGTAATGATATTACTCTTCTAATTCTGACACCTTAAATGGAACTCTGAACAGGAATGAAAGGAAAAGGAGGTAGAGAAAATTTATGACTGGCTAGTGTCTGGAGGGAAGAAGAGATGGGAGGAGGAAGGGGTGAAAATGGGAAAGACCCGAACCTCCACACCCAGCTTCTAGGCATGGTAAGCACTCTGTAATACAAAGCCTATTAGGAAACAAGACTGGGAGGCACGATTTCCAGAGACAGTTTAAATACTGCTATTATGGTATGCAGCTAGTAATTCAAAGTAGGCTAACTGTTTTGCTGTGAAAGTTGCTTCATCACCTCACTACACCTCTCTCTTCATGTTTTTCAAACACTTTCCCACATTTCATTTCAACTGAAGCTTCAGTGGCAAATGAACCCACTTTACAGCAAAAGAACAAACCAGATGTGGCAAGGTTGGATGTACCGGTGGCACAACGAGGGCAAGTAGGAATTAAGGCTAAAACTCAACAATACCAACTCCTAAGACAAGTACTGAATCAGCCTCAGAGAGGGCCTCGGAAGTGCTTTAAGGCCCGGAATTTGGGCAGTTTTAGGCAGCATCATCACAGGGAATTAATTTTAAAGGGTTAATGATCACACAGACCTATACAATTAAACACACTGGGTCAAATAAATGCAAAATCTCAACATTCTTAGCTGCTGTTTCCTGTGCACCCTACCTTCTAATGAACTGGTACCTTACTTAACTTTTATCCATAATATGGGGATATTATCAATAATTATCTCAAAGGGCTGCTCCATAAATGAAACAGTGAGTCAATCATCATGGTGTTTTCAAGTCCACTAAGTCTGTCAACCAAACAGGGTTACCTCTAGGATCTTCCTCCCAACAATTATACTTAATAAAGGTTGGGGAGGAAGTGTCTCCCTTCTCTCTGTCACCTGAACTTCAAGTCGTTTAGAAATAACACACGTTTATGTAGATACCAGAAAACATTCAGGATCTAGACAGAACTCTCCCAGTGAGAGCCAGAGATGTTGACACATATCCACTGTAAGGAAAATTTAATACCAGAAGGGAATGTGCTCCCAAACAGAGGTAATGATATTACTCTTCTAATTCTGACACCTTAAATGGAACTCTGAACAGGAATGAAAGGAAAAGGAGGTAGAGAAAATTTATGACTGGCTAGTGTCTGGAGGGAAGAAGAGATGGGAGGAGGAAGGGGTGAAAATGGGAAAGACCCGAACCTCCACACCCAGCTTCTAGGCATGGTAAGCACTCTGTAATACAAAGCCTATTAGGAAACAAGACTGGGAGGCACGATTTCCAGAGACAGTTTAAATACTGCTATTATGGTATGCAGCTAGTAATTCAAAGTAGGCTAACTGTTTTGCTGTGAAAGTTGCTTCATCACCTCACTACACCTCTCTCTTCATGTTTTTCAAACACTTTCCCACATTTCATTTCAACTGAAGCTTCAGTGGCAAATGAACCCACTTTACAGCAAAAGAACAAACCAGATGTGGCAAGGTTGGATGTACCGGTGGCACAACGAGGGCAAGTAGGAATTAAGGCTAAAACTCAACAATACCAACTCCTAAGACAAGTACTGAATCAGCCTCAGAGAGGGCCTCGGAAGTGCTTTAAGGCCCGGAATTTGGGCAGTTTTAGGCAGCATCATCACAGGGAATTAATTTTAAAGGGTTAATGATCACACAGACCTATACAATTAAACACACTGGGTCAAATAAATGGCAAAGATCTCAACATTCTTAGCTGCTGTTTCCTGTGCAACCATGTTAACCTCTCTGCTGGGTGGTTTATATTCATCGTTGCAGTAACACTGCACAGTAGCAATGACTGCTGTTCTTGTCATTTTACAGATGAGAACACAATGGTTTCGAGCAGGGAGGTGGCAGCAGGGCTGGCTGGTGTGCGACGGGCTGGGAGTCCACAGCTGCGTCCACTTCAGGCCACACAGGGAAGGGGCCAAGTGTGGTACAAACACTTTTGTATGCAAAAGGAAATAACATGGCTCAGGTTCCCATCTGGCAGAGTTTTCCCTTTTTTTCAAGAGAGCTATTTTTATTTTACTCAACTTCCATCTTCTCTAAAGGAAGAAGAGGTAACAATGGAGAAAACTGAACACAATGGATCTGGGGGAGGGGTCCATCTCTCAGTAATAAACACTTTCCAAAGCCTTGCCCCAAGTGTGGCTCATTCTGCCAAGAAAAGGAGCCTTCCCTGTCTTGTCTCCATGAATTATTGTCAAATTCCTAGGGTGATCCAAGTCCGTTCCCACAGCAACGTGAGCTTTTCTGTCCCCCGTGTCCTTTCTGATGGGGCAGTTTGAGATGCCATTAACGCAGAGCCAAGGATCAATACCAGACTCACATGCAACTCAAACAAGGGCAGGAGTGGGGCTCTGTGGGCTTGGGTTCCTCTGAGGAAATGTCTATTTTTTTTTTTCACAATCACAAGTTATTTTGCTTTTCTGATTTTGGAATTTTGTTGTTTACAGGTATGTGTAATTCCAGATTAATCATATGCATATCCCATTCACCCCATCCCACCCCACCAGGCTGTCGCATAGCCTCCCACATACGATCCCTTAGACCCACAGCACATTGACAAGAGTTATCTCTTTTACATAAGATTGTATAGGGTTCTGTGTTGCTCTTTCCATATCTCTCGCCCACTTTTCCCTCTCCCCAACGTCCATAAGTTTGTTCTCTATGACTGTTTTTCCATCAATGCACTGTGTGGGCAGTTTTAGGCAGCATCATCACAGGGAATTAATTTTAAAGGGTTAATGATCACACAGACCTATACAATTAAACACACTGGGTCAAATAAATGGCAAAGATCTCAACATTCTTAGCTGCTGTTTCCTGTGCAACCATGTTAACCGCTCTGCTTGGTGGTTTATATTCATCGTTGCAGTAACACTGCACAGTAGCAATGACTGCTGTTCTTGTCATTTTACAGATGAGAACACAATGGTTTCGAGCAGGGAGGTGGCAGCAGGGCTGGCTGGTGTGCGACGGGCTGGGAGTCCACAGCTGCGTCCACTTCAGGCCACACAGGGAAGGGGCCAAGTGTGGTACAAACACTTTTGTATGCAAAAGGAAATAACATGGCTCAGGTTCCCATCTGGCAGAGTTTTCCCTTTTTTTCAAGAGAGCTATTTTTATTTTACTCAACTTCCATCTTCTCTAAAGGAAGAAGAGGTAACAATGGAGAAAACTGAACACAATGGATCTGGGGGAGGGGTCCATCTCTCAGTAATAAACACTTTCCAAAGCCTTGCCCCAAGTGTGGCTCATTCTGCCAAGAAAAGGAGCCTTCCCTGTCTTGTCTCCATGAATTATTGTCAAATTCCTAGGGTGATCCAAGTCCGTTCCCACAGCAACGTGAGCTTTTCTGTCCCCCGTGTCCTTTCTGATGGGGCAGTTTGAGATGCCATTAACGCAGAGCCAAGGATCAATACCAGACTCACATGCAACTCAAACAAGGGCAGGAGTGGGGCTCTGTGGGCTTGGGTTCCTCTGAGGAAATGTCTATTTTTTTTTTTCACAATCACAAGTTATTTTGCTTTTCTGATTTTGGAATTTTGTTGTTTACAGGTATGTGTAATTCCAGATTAATCATATGCATATCCCATTCACCCCATCCCACCCCACCAGGCTGTCGCATAGCCTCCCACATACGATCCCTTAGACCCACAGCACATTGACAAGAGTTATCTCTTTTACATAAGATTGTATAGGGTTCTGTGTTGCTCTTTCCATATCTCTCGCCCACTTTTCCCTCTCCCCAACGTCCATAAGTTTGTTCTCTATGACTGTTTTTCCATCAATGCACTGTGTGTGTATTTTTCAGTACAAACTCGCTAGATTTCATATATATGTGTTAGTATACTGTATTTGTCCTCTTTTTGACTCACTTCATTTTATATAATAGGTTCTAGATTCATCCATCTCATTAGGACTGAATCTTCTACAGTCCTTTTTGAGGCTGAGAAATATTCCACCATATATATGTACCAGAGCTTCTTTATCCATTCATTTGTCAGTGGACATCTAGGTTGCTTCCATGATCTAGCTATTGTGTAGAATGCTGCAATGAACATCAGGGAACAGGTGTCTCTTTCAATTTTGATTTCATCAGGGTATAAGCCTAACAGTAGGATTGCTGGGTCATATGGTGCTTCTATTTTTAGTTTTCTGAGGAATCTCCACACTGTCTTCCACAGTGGCTGTATCAATTTATATTCCCACCAGCAATGCAAGAGTGTTCCTTTTTCTCCACACCCTCTCCAGTATTTACCGTCTGTAGATTTTTTGATGATGGCCATTCAGACTGGTGTAAGGTGATAACTCACTGTAATTTTGATTTGCAGGAAATGCCTATTTTTATGGCTCCTCCTGTAAATCCTTCTAACAAGTGCCCCTGCTCTTCCAACCCATCTGAGCCTGCTCGGGACCCATATTCTTTCCAACTCCAAAGGTGCAGTGTGAAAGATAGGGCTAAGTAACCAACCTCCAGCAATGGCTAGCATAGCTCTAACTGCTTAGCAGAGCATCCAGTTCAAGCCCTGCCCCTGATAAGCAGTTCAGTCTTGGCCAAATTTGCCAAAGGTGCAGTGTGAAATAGGCTAGCAACCAAACAAGGGCAGGAGTGGGGCTCTGTGGGCTTGGGTTCCTCTGAGGAAATGTTTTTTTTCTCTTTTTTTTTAAACAGGTATGTGTAATTCCAGATTAATCATATGCATATCCCATTCACCCCATCCCACCCACCAGGCTGTCGCATAGCCTCCCACATACGATCCCTTAGACCCACAGCACATTGACAAGAGTTATCTCTTTTACATAAGATTGTATAGGGTTCTGTGTTGCTCTTTCCATATCTCTCGCCCACTTTTCCCTCTCCCCAACGTCCATAAGTTTGTTCTCTATGACTGTTTTTCCATCAATGCACTGTGTGTGTATTTTTCAGTACAAACTCGCTAGATTTCATATATATGTGTTAGTATACTGTATTTGTCCTCTTTTTGACTCACTTCATTTTATATAATAGGTTCTAGATTCATCCATCTCATTAGGACTGAATCTTCTACAGTCCTTTTTGAGGCTGAGAAATATTCCACCATATATATGTACCAGAGCTTCTTTATCCATTCATTTGTCAGTGGACATCTAGGTTGCTTCCATGATCTAGCTATTGTGTAGAATGCTGCAATGAACATCAGGGAACAGGTGTCTCTTTCAATTTTGATTTCATCAGGGTATAAGCCTAACAGTAGGATTGCTGGGTCATATGGTGCTTCTATTTTTAGTTTTCTGAGGAATCTCCACACTGTCTTCCACAGTGGCTGTATCAATTTATATTCCCACCAGCAATGCAAGAGTGTTCCTTTTTCTCCACACCCTCTCCAGTATTTACCGTCTGTAGATTTTTTGATGATGGCCATTCAGACTGGTGTAAGGTGATAACTCACTGTAATTTTGATTTGCAGGAAATGCCTATTTTTATGGCTCCTCCTGTAAATCCTTCTAACAAGTGCCCCTGCTCTTCCAACCCATCTGAGCCTGCTCGGGACCCATATTCTTTCCAACTCCAAAGGTGCAGTGTGAAAGATAGGGCTAAGTAACCAACCTCCAGCAATGGCTAGCATAGCTCTAACTGCTTAGCAGAGCATCCAGTTCAAGCCCTGCCCCTGATAAGCAGTTCAGTCTTGGCCAAATTTGCCTTAGAAAGGAAAAAGGGAGCTGGATGGCCCATCCCAGGTCTGACACTCAGCCCTGAGCTTGGACCAATTACACCCTGTGGGGCATCCGCATTTGCAGAAAGATGGAGTTTCTGCAATGGCACGGTTTCTGTCAGAGCCTGGGGACGGGAAAGAAAAAGTCAGTGTTTCCTGGAGCCACTTTCAGCCTCCATGAGTGGAGGAAGAAGACCTGAGGGAGGATTCCTGGCAGGGTATTTTGGGAGGACCCAGGGGAGCTGGGCCCCTCTGCTACCCTGGTAAGCTCAGCTCCCTCTGACTTTCTCCAGGGGCGCTCAAAGTCACCCTGAAACCACCTGGAGTGACAGCTCTCCAGGGCTGCAGGGGACAGAACGCCAACCCTGGAAAGGGGGAGAAGCTGACTGCCACAAACCAGCTGAACAGCTCTGCCAGCTGCTTACTCTCCATCATGGGACCTGTGAAATCAAGGGGTCTAACTTGGGGACCACCAAATTCCTTCCAGCTATAAAATACAGTCCATGTGCTAGAGGGAGAAAGACTCACTGGCATGCAAGATGAATTCTAAAGTGTCTGCTATTCTCTCATTGAGGTGAAGAAGAAATAGAGAAAAGACAATACTGGTCTCAGTGTACCAGAGCGTTGGACATTTGCTGTGTCTTTACCTTTTCATCAAAAATCAATGTTTGCTACACACACACACACACACACGCCTCTCCTTAATACAGAGGATGGAAACATTTTCCCCTTTTTCCCCCTCTCCAGTATTTACCGTCTGTAGATTTTTGATGATGGCCATTCAGACTGGTGTAAGGTGATAACTCACTTAATTTTGATTTGCAGGAAATGCCTATTTTATGGCTCCTCCTGTAAATCCTTCTAACAAGTGCCCCTGCTCTTCCAACCCATCTGAGCCTGCTCGGGACCCATATTCTTTCCAACTCCAAAGGTGCAGTGTGAAAGATAGGGCTAAGTAACCAACCTCCAGCAATGGCTAGCATAGCTCTAACTGCTTAGCAGAGCATCCAGTTCAAGCCCTGCCCCTGATAAGCAGTTCAGTCTTGGCCAAATTTGCCTTAGAAAGGAAAAAGGGAGCTGGATGGCCCATCCCAGGTCTGACACTCAGCCCTGAGCTTGGACCAATTACACCCTGTGGGGCATCCGCATTTGCAGAAAGATGGAGTTTCTGCAATGGCACGGTTTCTGTCAGAGCCTGGGGACGGGAAAGAAAAAGTCAGTGTTTCCTGGAGCCACTTTCAGCCTCCATGAGTGGAGGAAGAAGACCTGAGGGAGGATTCCTGGCAGGGTATTTTGGGAGGACCCTGGGGAGCCGGGCCCCTCTGCTACCCTGGTAAGCTCAGCTCCCTCTGACTTTCTCCAGGGGCGCTCAAAGTCACCCTGAAACCACCTGGAGTGACAGCTCTCCAGGGCTGCAGGGGACAGAACGCCAACCCTGGAAAGGGGGAGAAGCTGACTGCCACAAACCAGCTGAACAGCTCTGCCAGCTGCTTACTCTCCATCATGGGACCTGTGAAATCAAGGGGTCTAACTTGGGGACCACCAAATTCCTTCCAGCTATAAAATACAGTCCATGTGCTAGAGGGAGAAAGACTCACTGGCATGCAAGATGAATTCTAAAGTGTCTGCTATTCTCTCATTGAGGTGAAGAAGAAATAGAGAAAAGACAATACTGGTCTCAGTGTACCAGAGCGTTGGACATTTGCTGTGTCTTTACCTTTTCATCAAAAATCAATGTTTGCTACACACACACACACACACACGCCTCTCCTTAATACAGAGGATGGAAACATTAATTCTAAAATCTCCTATGATACAACAGCCAAACTCATTTCACATTAAGTATCCAAACCTCCCTACACATCACACTCTGAGCTTTAAGGAGAGTATAAGTGATTCCTGCCCAATTAAAATTAAACAAGGAAACAACATACGGTGTTCCATTAAATTGTGCCCACTTCCTTCCTGGTGGAGACCGCCTCCTAAGGACAATCTCTCTTTCAGATGGGCTCAGTGAGAAAGGAGGGGCCCAAAAGACAGGAGAGTGGGCTGAAGTCCAAGTTATATTCCTCAGTGGTGACACTGGCCTTGGGCAAGACCTTGGTTACTGCACGCTGCTTCTATAAAGTTCACGCTGTCCACTTCATTAGACTGCGAAAACCAAACAGATCACGTGTGTGACAGCAAACACAAAGTGACTGACCGTCATCGCTCCTTCTGAAAACAAACTCTGCATTTAGCCAGAATGCTTGCTCTACACCAGTTCCCTCCTGATGCCCACCCCAAGTGTTCTCTTCACTCTTCCTCACACTGACACACGGCCCCTCTATTCTCTGGCCATCCGCAGCTGAGCCTCCCCTCCCTGACCCAGCTGCCACCCAACCCACTGGCTAGGGTTTCCTGATGCCTCAGTCAGAAGGCCCACTTCCCCTTCTCAGTTCTAGGGCCCTGGGGCCATTCATTCGGTTCTTTATCACATGGTATTTTACTATTACCTCTTACTATTAATTCATTTTTCATACTTGTGCAATTAGGCCTGATTTAACAGGGACATTCTTCTGTGGCTGGTTGTTCTGAACAAAACCAAATTCTCCTATACAAGAGATATTACAAACAACAGGCAGGTTCTGTAGCCAGTCCATAAAATCCTGTTTCTACAACAACACACAAGAGCATGATTCTACTAACAAAGGCTTTATGTAAAACACACTCACAGTAGTTTAAGGCTTAGCAAAGCTCATGGTAAATCTATCTTCTTCACCTAGCTCAGCCTGTTTTGGAATTAACGGTGGTTAAAAAAAAAAAAATCCTCTTTTTGTTGCTTTGTCTTCTTTGAGACTGAGTAACAGTGAGAGCTGGGGAGAGGGGAGGGGTGTTTCTCGTCCTCTCGGTCAGACGCGAGGTTTCAGTCTGGCAGGAGCAAGGCAGGAAGCCGTCTCACACAGAACCACTCTTCATGCTGAGGCCCATGGAGAGATGGGGCAGGCAGAGGCCAGCTTCCAACCTGGGTGAGGACCTGAATGGCTTCCACTTCACCTCCCAAATCAAGAGGGCCCACTCCCTGGTCAGTGGATCATGTAACCCTAACCCCTCAGGTTCCATATTTCATTGGGCCATGGGACCAATGACAAAGTGACCAGCACAGGTTCTGGGCTCACCACTTCTGTCTGGTCAGCTGATGCTTAAGTCAAGGGTAGTCTACATTCTTTACGAAACTTTGAATCGTTCTCTCTGTCATCAACCCAATCTCAGTTTGCAGCAGCTTCCGGGCTCAGCCTCAGATTCCTCACTGCCCCATGAGCTGACATACTCTGAGGCAAAGACAGAGACATTTCAGACACAGAGTTCATCCAAGTCAGGAGTAGGGGTGAGGAGGGGATTCCTCCCATCTCATGCTCCCCAGTACTTCAAAATCAAGTGTCTTGACAACCCAAATGCCTATTCCAAACCTGCTCAAATCTTTTAAAAAATTCAATGATCTGGATTTATTTTTAAAAAAACTATTTCAGGGTTTCCTGATGCCTCAGTCAGAAGGCCCACTTCCCTTCTCAGTTCTAGGGCCCTGGGGCCATTCATTCGTTCTTTATCACATGGTATTTTACTATTACCTCTTACTATTAATTCATTTTTCATACTTGTGCAATTAGGCCTGATTTAACAGGGACATTCTTCTGTGGCTGGTTGTTCTGAACAAAACCAAATTCTCCTATACAAGAGATATTACAAACAACAGGCAGGTTCTGTAGCCAGTCCATAAAATCCTGTTTCTACAACAACACACAAGAGCATGATTCTACTAACAAAGGCTTTATGTAAAACACACTCACAGTAGTTTAAGGCTTAGCAAAGCTCATGGTAAATCTATCTTCTTCACCTAGCTCAGCCTGTTTTGGAATTAACGGTGGTTAAAAAAAAAAAAATCCTCTTTTTGTTGCTTTGTCTTCTTTGAGACTGAGTAACAGTGAGAGCTGGGGAGAGGGGAGGGGTGTTTCTCGTCCTCTCGGTCAGACGCGAGGTTTCAGTCTGGCAGGAGCAAGGCAGGAAGCCGTCTCACACAGAACCACTCTTCATGCTGAGGCCCATGGAGAGATGGGGCAGGCAGAGGCCAGCTTCCAACCTGGGTGAGGACCTGAATGGCTTCCACTTCACCTCCCAAATCAAGAGGGCCCACTCCCTGGTCAGTGGATCATGTAACCCTAACCCCTCAGGTTCCATATTTCATTGGGCCATGGGACCAATGACAAAGTGACCAGCACAGGTTCTGGGCTCACCACTTCTGTCTGGTCAGCTGATGCTTAAGTCAAGGGTAGTCTACATTCTTTACGAAACTTTGAATCGTTCTCTCTGTCATCAACCCAATCTCAGTTTGCAGCAGCTTCCGGGCTCAGCCTCAGATTCCTCACTGCCCCATGAGCTGACATACTCTGAGGCAAAGACAGAGACATTTCAGACACAGAGTTCATCCAAGTCAGGAGTAGGGGTGAGGAGGGGATTCCTCCCATCTCATGCTCCCCAGTACTTCAAAATCAAGTGTCTTGACAACCCAAATGCCTATTCCAAACCTGCTCAAATCTAACTCAAAGTTTATTAGGTAGAAAAGCAGGGTGGGGGTAAGTGCAATGATCTGGATCTTAATTAAACTAATGTGTTTCTCTGAACTTCAATGAGTAAAAATCAGACACACTTCCTCCTCTGTAAAGAAGGATGAGCTGGCTCCGAGAATCTATTTATAAAATTAATTTAGATACTCCAGTACCTCATCCATCTCCTACCCACTGCCAAGCTGGTGATGCGTGCTGGCGCTGAAATGCCAACAGAGACACGGCTCCAGATGGAACGCAAATGTTTGTGTGACCCAGGGACTCGGATCACTGGTACAGAAAGTCCAGCGCTGACTGAATGCTATCTGATGACATGTGTTCAGTTGTGGACATTAACTTACAGGCCTGGAAGCTCTAGCAACCACATGCACTGTGGAATCTGAAAACGCAAGAATCCTTTGGGGCAAGCCCTCAGGGATAGATGTCCTCTCCCTGGGGAACACCTCTAACAGAAGCCCCTGGCAGCCTGGGTGGCCAACAGCAAAGTGTGGTCTGTGTCTCTTCCAGAAGACTCCACCAACCAGATAAATCACGGGGCCAATCAAGCTGAAAACCTCCAGTGCAAATGGACATGAGCTGTGGCTCACTGCATCTATGGTGCTAATTGTTCCGTCATGTCTGACTCTTCTGAGACCCCATGGACTGTAGCCAGCCAGGATCCTCTGTCCATGGAATTCTCCAGGCAAGAACACTGGAGTGGAGTGCCATGCCCCTCTCCAGGGGATCTCATGGGTTGAACCCAGGTTCCATATTTCATTGGGCCATGGGACCAATGACAAAGTGACCAGCACAGGTTCTGGGCTCACCACTTCTGTCTGGTCAGCTGATGCTTAAGTCAAGGGTAGTCTACATTCTTTCGAAACTTTGAATCGTTCTCTCTGTCATCAACCCAATCTCAGTTTGCAGCAGCTTCCGGGCTCAGCCTCAGATTCCTCACTGCCCCATGAGCTGACATACTCTGAGGCAAAGACAGAGACATTTCAGACACAGAGTTCATCCAAGTCAGGAGTAGGGGTGAGGAGGGGATTCCTCCCATCTCATGCTCCCCAGTACTTCAAAATCAAGTGTCTTGACAACCCAAATGCCTATTCCAAACCTGCTCAAATCTAACTCAAAGTTTATTAGGTAGAAAAGCAGGGTGGGGGTAAGTGCAATGATCTGGATCTTAATTAAACTAATGTGTTTCTCTGAACTTCAATGAGTAAAAATCAGACACACTTCCTCCTCTGTAAAGAAGGATGAGCTGGCTCCGAGAATCTATTTATAAAATTAATTTAGATACTCCAGTACCTCATCCATCTCCTACCCACTGCCAAGCTGGTGATGCGTGCTGGCGCTGAAATGCCAACAGAGACACGGCTCCAGATGGAACGCAAATGTTTGTGTGACCCAGGGACTCGGATCACTGGTACAGAAAGTCCAGCGCTGACTGAATGCTATCTGATGACATGTGTTCAGTTGTGGACATTAACTTACAGGCCTGGAAGCTCTAGCAACCACATGCACTGTGGAATCTGAAAACGCAAGAATCCTTTGGGGCAAGCCCTCAGGGATAGATGTCCTCTCCCTGGGGAACACCTCTAACAGAAGCCCCTGGCAGCCTGGGTGGCCAACAGCAAAGTGTGGTCTGTGTCTCTTCCAGAAGACTCCACCAACCAGATAAATCACGGGGCCAATCAAGCTGAAAACCTCCAGTGCAAATGGACATGAGCTGTGGCTCACTGCATCTATGGTGCTAATTGTTCCGTCATGTCTGACTCTTCTGAGACCCCATGGACTGTAGCCAGCCAGGATCCTCTGTCCATGGAATTCTCCAGGCAAGAACACTGGAGTGGAGTGCCATGCCCCTCTCCAGGGGATCTCATGGGTTGAACCCAGGTCTCCTGCATTGCAAGCAGATTCTTCACCATCTGAGCCAACCAGGGAAGACTTCTCTATGTTATTCTTACTTATTTTTTAACTTTTTCTCTTGGTCCTGCCGTGCAGTTTGCAGGATCTTAGCTCCCTGGCAAGGGATGGAACCAAGACCCTCGTTAGTGAGAGCACAGAGCCCTAATCTCTGACCGCCAGGGAATTCCCCATGCTATCCTTACTTTGGAATAGGAAGATTAATCAGACTCCCCAGGCTACAGTCAGAATTGGCTAGGAGGAATGGGTAATAAAAGAAGTCAAGGTACTTAGGGGTTCATGAAGTGACAGGTCACTGCTAAACATGGCTTATGCCCTGACTGCCTGAAAGGATCCAGACACAGCTCTCTCGCATTCCTTCACCTCTGCTCTCCCAGGCCTCTAGGTCACTGCAAAAAAAAAAAAAAAAAAAAAAAAGCGGGGCGGGGGGGAATACATCTACGAGAGGAGTGGGAGGTTTCTATAAACAACCAAGAATTATGCTTCACTGGCTGCTTTCTCCTCCTCATATTTCTGTTGCCCTGTTCAGGATGAGAGGCAATGGGCCTGATCCTATTTATTACGTGGACATTATCACAGACACAATCTGCTTGGCCCTTCCAGGGGGAACAATTCACTCCCCATGGGCTTCCAAGCCTGAAGACAGGACCCTACTGGAACAAAATTTAGTGCACAAAGTAATTTTCACATGACCTCTAATGATTTTTTTAGCTACTTTCAAAACATCATTCCCCCGCCAAAATTAGTAGACAATTATACTAGGCTAAACATTAAGAGGGTAAAATGCGAGGGGTTGAGAAAATTATATTTAAAGGTACATATCACAGTATTTCTGGTCTAGACTGTCAAAAAGCAACCCAAAATGCATAAACTGACCAGCCCTCCCCGTGTGCACCCACTGCCCTTATTCCCACCTTACCGACCGCCTTCAAGGCGGCATCACAGCCAGAGAGGCACGAGTCTCATTTGTTTGTCTGGTTTGTCTAGTTTGACCCATAACCTCTCAAAGAAAACAAGACAGAGAGACGTGCACGCTCAGGAACAAAGAACATGAACCAGAAGTGCTGAGGATGAGACATAGCTTTGCTCTCTCTGGTGGACCCTGTTCCTGAATGGAGGGACCAGGAGAAAGAAACCTGACTGTGACTACCCGGGCTTACAGAGGCTGTTCTCTCTCTGGGCTAATGATAGGACAGGGGACAACCGCAGTGCCTCATCTGTGGTCAGAGGTGTGTGGGTCAGTCTGCATACAGACTCACTGCGGCTGTCAAGCTGCAGGGTGGAGATCAAGTTAAAAATAAGGCTTTCTGGCAGCCCTGCCAACCACCAGCATCATATTTTCCTGGTGATGTCACTGCAGATGTGGCTTGATCCCTGGACGTCAGCCTCTGGCTTGGGCCCACCACCACCTATGGAATTGTCTGTGCTCTGGCAGAAGACGGCAGCCATCTCCACACCAAGGCAAGACAAAACCTGTTGGCCCAGTTACAGTGACTGCTTTTAGATTCCTTGGTTTAAGGTTCATCAACAAAAGTCACATCAGAGACAACCATGGGAGCTCTGGGAAAGAGAATGGGGAGAACATTTCCACTGTAGGCTAACCACTCCCCTGCCCCAAAAGGCTGAGTGAGTTCTTCAGAAGCTCCAAGTTTCCAAGGAGACAAAACAGCAGCTTCTTCCTCCACCCCAGAATAAAAGGTGTGCACGCAAAAAATGGAAAAGTGCCAGGGACCACTGAACTCAATTCCTGCCACCTTAAAACGGCAGCTCACATTTTCCAGACAATCACTAAGGCACAAGTTTAAAATAATTCCATGATCTCAAGGGATACAGATTCATCCTGGAAGCCAGCGCCCAAGTCTGGCCCTGAAACTTCCAGCATCCTGCTGTTTAACAGAGCACACCAGCCAGGATCTTTCTGACCAAAGGCAGTAACCTTGCCAATAACCAAAATGAGGCCACTTCATTACAGTTGGAGAAAACCACCCAGATTCGGCATGCTACCCTGGAGCTTTCCCCAGCATGCTCATCACACTTACCTAGCTTCTCCACCTCAAGAGTATCAGCCATCAACTGCATATGCTGCATAAACAAGGCACACGTCCACACTTGATTTTTCAAGAACACTTCCCCACCTACAGAGCCCCCGCTTACCAGTCTCTCCCCGGAGAGGACCTCCAGCAGCTTGATGAGCATACGTCCATCCCGAAGGTCAGTGTACAGGTCTGTGATCCGGCAGGACACCCGGGCGAGGTGGGAGTTGACCCACTTGGTGAAGGTCTTCTTCTGCACAGCTTCACGTTCGTCTGTAAGCAGAAGAGAGCTTGCTTTACCACCAACCACAGCCCAGGGGTGGCGGGTGAGGGGCACAAGACCCTGGCCAAAGGAGGGAGGGCAAGGCTCAACTGTAATGAACCTCAGCTTCTCTTTAGCAGTCAGCAACTCAGGGACAGAGGAATTGGACCATCCTTGAATGTCTGAGTCCCTAAGCATAACCACCAGCAGCATCCACCTCTGTGAAGAGGCACGGGATGCAGAAGGTCCTAGTGGAGTCCTCTGCAGCCCTGCCCGATAGGCAATATTTGGCTGGTAAAGTTCCTAACTTGTGTATCACAGCTACTCCTCCTCCAAAGTCCGGTGTGGGGGGAAGCACACAGTGTGCACAAGGACATGGGGCAGAAAAGCTCAGGGGACAGCCAGAAATTGCTTCCCTCATGTACAAAAGATCAGACAACACCTAACCAGGTAAATTCACTCAGAACCTTGATCTGTAATGACCCTTTCGCCTGCTTAGCCGGATGTTCACTGGACAACAGAGAGGATGGTAAGTAACATGGCACAGTACAAGGGACTCTGGTCAGGTCCTAGGACAGCAAGACATGGGCCCGAGCTTGAGGCTTTGGCAAAAATGTGCTGATATCCTGGGTTCACGGTTTCATGAGTCTCCCTCCATAAAGCGAGTGGACGACTACTGTCGCCAAGCTTCAACCATTCAGTGAAATGGCAACTGCTGGTTTCTGGTCCAAAGTGAAGCAGTGACTGTACATCTGAATCATCGAGGAAACAGTATCGTTTTTTATGCCTCAGTGATAAGGTCTGTCCAAGCTGAAGTTGGAAACTTAGACACAGCTGCCTACAATAGGCCCTTTGTGCCCATCTTCCTGCCTCTGCAGAGTGCTCTAAGCGCAGGCTGCTGCAGATCTTCACCAGAGATCCACCAACTCAAACTCCCTGACTGTTCTCTATCCAGGGGTGCTTCGGTCACATACTTGCCCCACTTCCATCAGCATGTATTTGTCCAAGAAGGATCAAGACTTCCTCCTTCCTGTGTGAGACCCGAACCAACCAAGATGTTTATACAAGAAACCACAAAAATTTTTATGTATTTCCGCACCACTGAGTGACAAGTAAAAGCACCCTTGCTCATGGACATGTACTTGGTGGCCTGAGTGTGCTGGGTTCCCAGGTTGGCCAGGGTGATCTGGGAATATATGCTTGGAAGCTTCTGCTGAGGCCTCCACCCACCACGGGGAGGGAGCCAGACAGAGACAAGAGATAAACCTTTACTGCTGCCAACCTGGCAGGTGAGACCACTGGGGCACCTGCCAAGACAGCCGCCCACCTGGGCAGCCAGCCGCTCCCTGGGGGCCCCCCTTCTGAGGGAACAGTTGCCCAAGAAAAAGAAGGCCTGTCCCCCACAACAAAGGCCAACCAAAAAAAGACAAAGGATCAAAGAGGGCAGGACTCAGGAGAACAAGGAAAAAGGCAGTGAGGGCCAGAGTGCAGACTGAAAAAGGAGCTGCACCAATTACATCACGATCGGGCGTGGAGAAACGAGTGCATGCATTATTAATCACACAATCATCCTGATGGCTGGTAACTTTACGACAGGGACACAGGAGCTGCACTTTTTTGGGTTCAGGTTGGCTGTTCAAAAGAGCAGGCCCACAGCAGAGCACACAAACACCTGAGGCTTCTCCTAGGAACATGTCACAGATGGCAAGTGATGTACAGGTCAGAGGCATTCAGGGTCAGCTAATTCCTTTTTAAATTATAGTATCTTCTATTGCGCTACACAGTTAGAGATGTCTTTAATAAGCCCTTGATGGTATATTAGGCTGTAATTAAAGGGTCTGGGGCTCCATATCATGACCACACCCAGCCTATCAAGGCAACATGATCAAAATGAAAACCTGCCTGGATTAAGTTATTCCTAAATAAACAAGCACCACAGGGGTCCCCAGCCAACTGTCACTCCTCTGGGTGCATCCCTCATTACAGAATCCCCAAGTCTCCCCCGCCCCCCGCCGGCTTCTTTCAGGTTCTGAATGAACAGGCTCCTTTACGAGGAGATTCTGAGGATCTTCTTCTTGAGACAGTCAGCCACCCCACTCCCAGCACCCTGTCCTGAGGAGTGAGAGCCCAACCCCAACCCTCCTCCCAGGAAGATGCAAACAAGGAGGTGGCAGGTGGAGCACAAGGAACTGAGCGGGAAAGAGAAAGGCTGAGGATCTGTGAGGGGAGGGCTCCGTGGGCAGCTGTGGACCTGAGGACGTCCAGGAAGAATAGGGGAAAGAAGATGAGGAAGAGAAGTTCAACACTAACTAAACGACAGGAATGAGACTGCCTGCCAGGGTGATCTGGGAATATATGGGGAGGCCTCCACCCACCACGGGGAGGGAGCCAGACAGAGACAAGAGATAAACCTTTACTGCTGCCAACCTGGCAGGTGAGACCACTGGGGCACCTGCCAAGACAGCCGCCCACCTGGGCAGCCAGCCGCTCCCTGGGGGCCCCCCTTCTGAGGGAACAGTTGCCCAAGAAAAAGAAGGCCTGTCCCCCACAACAAAGGCCAACCAAAAAAAGACAAAGGATCAAAGAGGGCAGGACTCAGGAGAACAAGGAAAAAGGCAGTGAGGGCCAGAGTGCAGACTGAAAAAGGAACTGCACCAATTACATCACGATCGGGCGTGGAGAAACGAGTGCATGCATTATTAATCACACAATCATCCTGATGGCTGGTAACTTTACGACAGGGACACAGGAGCTGCACTTTTTGGATTCAGGTTGGCTGTTCAAAAGAGCAGGCCCACAGCAGAGCACACAAACACCTGAGGCTTCTCCTAGGAACATGTCACAGATGGCAAGTGATGTACAGGTCAGAGGCATTCAGGGTCAGCTAATTCCTTTTTAAATTATAGTATCTTCTATGTGCGCTACACAGTTAGAGATGTCTTTAATAAGTCCTTGATGGTATATTAGGCTGTAATTAAAGGGTCTGGGGCTCCATATCATGACCACACCCAGCCTATCAAGGCAACATGATCAAAATGAAAACCTGCCTGGATTAAGTTATTCCTAAATAAACAAGCACCACAGGGGTCCCCAGCCAACTGTCACTCCTCTGGGTGCATCCCTCATTACAGAATCCCCAAGTCTCCCCCGCCCCCCGCCGGCTTCTTTCAGGTTCTGAATGAACAGGCTCCTTTACGAGGAGATTCTGAGGATCTTCTTCTTGAGACAGTCAGCCACCCCACTCCCAGCACCCTGTCCTGAGGAGTGAGAGCCCAACCCCAACCCTCCTCCCAGGAAGATGCAAACAAGGAGGTGGCAGGTGGAGCACAAGGAACTGAGCGGGAAAGAGAAAAGGCTGAGGATCTGTGAGGGGAGGGCTCCGTGGGCAGCTGTGGACCTGAGGACGTCCAGGAAGAATAGGGGAAAGAAGATGAGGAAGAGAAGTTCAACACTAACTAAACGACAGGAATGAGAGCTTGCCCTCTTGCCCTCTCTCCTGCTTCCCGCTCTCTGCTTTGCTTCCAGCTTCAGGAGCAGGCTCCATGTAGTGTAAGCACACTAGAGAAATCAGGGGGTTCAAGTTCCTCGGGCTAGCACCACCTCACTGGAAAAGGCATGGAAGATTCCATCCAGGGACTGGACCAGCACCAACATCCTTACGAAGGGAACAGGCAGGAAACAGACTCAGTCTAGAGTCACAACGACCGGCCAGCTTAGCCTGTCCTCTTACAATGAATGGAGCACTTGGTGAACAACAAACACTTCTGAAGCCGGAAGGAGGGAAAGGGAGGGAAAAAAATCTCCCCAGCGAGCCAGCTGAGGATGAGGCCTCCCGTCCTTGGGGACTCCGTCCTTTGTTCTGCCCTTCCCAGGAAGGCACAATGACATCACCCTGCACTCCCAACCCCACAAGGCCAGGGCAGATCCGGCCAGATGCCTGAAGGAGGAGCTGGAGGCCCCAGACGCAGACAATGGAAGACAGTCCAGAGGCGTCTTCCCACTTTAAGCTGCTTCCACTGGGCCAGAGCTGTGTGAGGAGGTGGTGGGAGCAGCTGGGGAAAGAGTGCCCACTTCTAGTTCTACAGAGCAGCAGCTCTGGAAAAGGAGCCCGTGCGAGCCCCACTTGATCTGGTCATTTAGACCAGTGGTCCCCAACTGGGGGCCTCTCTGCTCCCCAGGGAACAAAAGGCAACGTTGGGAATCGAGTGGGCAGAAGCTGGAAACGCTGCTTAACATCTTCCTGGGCACAGGGCAGTCCCCACAACAATGAATGCCCCAGTGACAGTGATGCCTGAGCTGGGCTGAGAAACCCTGGTTTACATTCTGGGCTTATACCAACTGGAGCTGAGATGAAGCCAATCCAGTGGGGGTGCTATTCTTATTCCCTTTGCCCACATCAAAGGCCTTTTGATCTGGAGCACAAGGAACTGAGCGGGAAAGAGAAAAGGCTGAGGATCTGTGAGGGGAGGGCTCCGTGGGCAGCTGTGGACCTGAGGACGTCCAGGAAGAATAGGGGAAAGAAGATGAGGAAGAGAAGTTCAACACTAACTAAACGACAGGAATGAGAGCTTGCCCTCTTGCCCTCTCTCCTGCTTCCCGCTCTCTGCTTTGCTTCCAGCTTCAGGAGCAGGCTCCATGTAGTGTAAGCACACTAGAGAAATCAGGGGGTTCAAGTTCCTCGGGCTAGCACCACCTCACTGGAAAAGGCATGGAAGATTCCATCCAGGGACTGGACCAGCACCAACATCCTTACGAAGGGAACAGGCAGGAAACAGACTCAGTCTAGAGTCACAACGACCGGCCAGCTTAGCCTGTCCTCTTACAATGAATGGAGCACTTGGTGAACAACAAACACTTCTGAAGCCGGAAGGAGGGAAAGGGAGGGAAAAAAATCTCCCCAGCGAGCCAGCTGAGGATGAGGCCTCCCGTCCTTGGGGACTCCGTCCTTTGTTCTGCCCTTCCCAGGAAGGCACAATGACATCACCCTGCACTCCCAACCCCACAAGGCCAGGGCAGATCCGGCCAGATGCCTGAAGGAGGAGCTGGAGGCCCCAGACGCAGACAATGGAAGACAGTCCAGAGGCGTCTTCCCACTTTAAGCTGCTTCCACTGGGCCAGAGCTGTGTGAGGAGGTGGTGGGAGCAGCTGGGGAAAGAGTGCCCACTTCTAGTTCTACAGAGCAGCAGCTCTGGAAAAGGAGCCCGTGCGAGCCCCACTTGATCTGGTCATTTAGACCAGTGGTCCCCAACTGGGGGCCTCTCTGCTCCCCAGGGAACAAAAGGCAACGTTGGGAATCGAGTGGGCAGAAGCTGGAAACGCTGCTTAACATCTTCCTGGGCACAGGGCAGTCCCCACAACAATGAATGCCCCAGTGACAGTGATGCCTGAGCTGGGCTGAGAAACCCTGGTTTACATTCTGGGCTTATACCAACTGGAGCTGAGATGAAGACAATCCAGTGGGGGTGCTATTCTTATTCCCTTTGCCCACATCAAAGGCCTTTTTGATCTGGATGGTGTGCTTGTTGCCTGACAGCAACAGAAACTCCCTGCCCTCTGGCTTATTCAATTTCACAAAGAGATGCCACTTCCTGGCAGGGCAGAAGGACCAGCGGTGGGTTTGGTCGGGGTCAGTGTGACATGGGCATTTCTGTCCCCATGCCACTTGCATCCTTCTTTGCCCTTTCAGGGGCATGTACTGCTGTTAACCAAGCAAATCACGCCTGTATCTCTGCCCAAGAACTCACCCGGAGGAGGCAAGTTCTGACCTATCTCTGTCCCAGACTCGGCAGTGGTGTCTCCAAGGAACAGGCACTCCGCAGCTGCTTCCTGGGAGTGTATTTCAGCTGATCCTGCCCTTCAACCTCCTACTGTACACGTATGTGGGAGAAGTCACCTGAAGGCGGCTCTGGCATTCAACGAAAGAACATCAAAGTGCCCAGCACATTCTCTCACACCTTTCTCTACCCTCTCTCTTTCCCAGCAAAGCAGCCCTTGCAGCAACTCCAACCATTCAAGAAACTTACCAAGGACTGTGGAATCATATCTCAGAGAAGAAGGCCTTGCAAGTTATCTGAATCAACCGTCTTTTCTTAAGTCTACTGAATTTGTTATAGTACTGCTTCTGTTTTACTTTTTTGGCTGAGAGGCAAGAGGGATCTTCACCAGGGATTGAATCCACATTCTCCTGCACTGGAAAGCAAAGCCTAAACCACTGGACTACCAGGGAAGTCCCTGAATTAACTCTCTTTCAAAAGCAAAAACTGCACCTGGAAATATAAAAAAAGGGGAGGAGAGGGAACTGTGTGTACACAGAGCAGGAGGTTAACAGTTAATACCAAAAGAAAATGACTTGTTCTTTCTAATTAAAGTAACAGTAGCGTTCACTGTATACTTACTATGTCCCTAGTACTTATCTGTGTGCTTTACACCCCAAACTACTCCATGAGGTGCGATCTGGGAAGACTGGCTCCAAAGCCCAGGTTCTCAATCACTATGCAATGATGCCTCTACCACAACATTCAAAAAACCGTGTTTTGATGATAACATCATGAACATCACTGTAAGCTCACCATCCTAACCCAAGTCCTTATCTTGTGAAAGGGTCCACTCCATCACGGGGCAGTGCCACTGACTGGGATGCTAGAGACATCAAGACTAGATGGCTCTGTGGCCTGCCGAGGGAGCTACTTCAACTCTGATGCTTCCGAAAATGCAGCATCAGGAAATGCTCCTCCGTGTAAAAGTCTTTAGGTTTGAACACTGATCCCTTTTTGTGTGACTGTCACAATGTGATGTGCAGAGTGAAACTCAAGACAGTACCTGCAGACATGGCCTCCTCTTGGTGGCCTAAATATCTACCACATACCTACACAAGCTCAGACCTGAGGCAGCTGACCTAGCCATGGTCCAAGAAAGCCTCTACCTAAGTACACGTATGTGGGAGAAGTCACCTGAAGGCGGCTCTGGCATTCAACGAAAGAACATCAAAGTGCCCAGCACATTCTCTCACACCTTTCTCTACACTCTCTCTTTCCCAGCAAAGCAGCCCTTGCAGCAACTCCAACCATTCAAGAAACTTACCAAGGACTGTGGAATCATATCTCAGAGAAGAAGGCCTTGCAAGTTATCTGAATCAACCGTCTTTTCTTAAGTCTACTGAATTTGTTATAGTACTGCTTCTGTTTTACTTTTTTGGCTGAGAGGCAAGAGGGATCTTCACCAGGGATTGAATCCACATTCTCCTGCACTGGAAAGCAAAGCCTAAACCACTGGACTACCAGGGAAGTCCCTGAATTAACTCTCTTTCAAAAGCAAAAACTGCACCTGGAAATATAAAAAAAGGGGAGGAGAGGGAACTGTGTGTACACAGAGCAGGAGGTTAACAGTTAATACCAAAAGAAAATGACTTGTTCTTTCTAATTAAAGTAACAGTAGCGTTCACTGTATACTTACTATGTCCCTAGTACTTATCTGTGTGCTTTACACCCCAAACTACTCCATGAGGTGCGATCTGGGAAGACTGGCTCCAAAGCCCAGGTTCTCAATCACTATGCAATGATGCCTCTACCACAACATTCAAAAAACCGTGTTTTGATGATAACATCATGAACATCACTGTAAGCTCACCATCCTAACCCAAGTCCTTATCTTGTGAAAGGGTCCACTCCATCACGGGGCAGTGCCACTGACTGGGATGCTAGAGACATCAAGACTAGATGGCTCTGTGGCCTGCCAAGGGAGCTACTTCAACTCTGATGCTTCCGAAAATGCAGCATCAGGAAATGCTCCTCCGTGTAAAAGTCTTTAGGTTTGAACACTGATCCCTTTTTGTGTGACTGTCACAATGTGATGTGCAGAGTGAAACTCAAGACAGTACCTGCAGACATGGCCTCCTCTTGGTGGCCTAAATATCTACCACATACCTACACAAGCTCAGACCTGAGGCAGCTGCATGAGCAGCAGTCCAAAAGCAAAAAAAAAAAAAAAAAAAAGTGGGCAACTCTGATCCCTGGGTTCGGAAGGTCCCTTGGAGACGAAAATGGCAAACCACTCCAGTATTCTTGCCTGGGAAATCCCATGGATAGGAGTTTGACAGGCTACAGTCTACGGGGTCGCAAAAAAGTCGGCATGACTGAGCGACTGAACAACAACAAACATGTTAGAGGCGTAAATCTCAGATACAGGTTAAGTGGGAAACCACACGAGGAAAGGGCAGAAAGAATCCCAGCCCACAACAGGTAAGTCTGGTGATGTGGTCTGTATGTCAGTGCACGACTGGCAGGCAGAAAGGACTCCTAAAGCTGCTCTCAAAAGTAAGTCTGAGGTTTCCCCCGGTGGTCCAGAGGGTAAGGACACCGCCTTGCAGTGCAAGGGGCACCAGTTCGATCCCTGGCCTGGGAAGATCCTGTGTGCCACGGAGCGGCTGGACTGATGTGTCCAATTACCAAGCCAGAGCTCTGGAGCGCATGCGCCCAGAGCCGGCGCTCTGCAGCGACAGACGCCACCACAATGGGAGGCCCATAGGAGCCAAAGAACAAAGACGGATGAAAATGCAGAAATGAAAGACCAACAGAAGTGGCCCGCCCGCTCCCTCCCGCCCCAACCCGACCCCCGCCCAAAATAAATAAATAAATAAATCTTTAAAAAAAAAAAAAAAAGTAAGCCTGCCAGAACCACAAATTCTACCAGGATGTGGAGTCCTGAGAACCTAGGAACTACAAGCAGCTCCAAGTCTGAAGATACAATCAGCTAAGTCTTCTCAGCTCCACAGGCTCAGATGTGAACTAGCCAACTACCAGGTCAATGAGGACTACTGAGGAGCAAACAAGAAACTCAACCTTGAGTGAGTAGCAACATCTGCAGTGGCCTTTGATTGGAAGGGGTGAATTACATGTGGCTTTCTAGCATGGTGCTCTTTCCTAAAAACAGAACTTTACACGATGACACCATTGTGCCTCTCAACAGCAACTTACACTTTCTCAAAGTTCACTAACTCTGCATAGCAACTCTGTCAGGGACACGAAACACCAAAGTGCTCTTCAGCAAAGCCCACGACGCGGTGAGGTGGTGGGCTGCCCAGTGGTCAGCAGCTGACACTGGTTGATCTGGGTGTCCTCCTGTCTTGTTTCTGGTGTGTCTGTTCAAGTGCTTATTCACTTAGTTGTGTCCAACTCTTTGTGATCTCAATGATTGTAGCCTAAGTTGGAATTTTCAGAAGACATCTCTCAGAAAGAGGATGATATATATAGAAAAGAGAAACATACTTTGCTTAATTTCAACCAAAGGGCTGTGAATATCCTCTCCATCATCCTTTCTAAAAGCACTTAACAGACTTGCCTTTCAGGGTATAACTATGATCAATCTTGCGAGGCTGAAACACTTCAAAACTTGTTTACTCTGAAGAACTGGCTTTAACTGGAAAAATGAACAGTGTTCGCATGAGTTAAGCTATAGGTTATAGAAATAGCTTTGATGAAGAGAAGGGCATTGTGTCATGGAAATGATTGTATAGTTATTTTTCCGCAGCATCCTCTGTACAGAATGCTAAACATAACCACATTCACCATATGCTCCAGCTCCAGCAATGGAAATGGACAGACGGAAGTCAGGAATGAAGAAAGGCCTGGGGGCATGTAACCATCTCTGGATGGAAAATAAGGGAAACACAGAAACAAGGACTGACAAATGAACCTACTTATTATTCTCTCAATGACTGACTTTATACCTGGCTGAAGAGGGCAAACCTTTCTTCTACTTTTCAAACAGTCTGCACCTGCTGGCATAACCCAATATTTTCTATCAGGATCTTTCTCAGTTGTGTTAAGATAATGGCCTGTCTTAAGCAACAGTTGGCAATCATGTAATTTTTCTCCATTAAATGCACAGCTAAGTTAGGTATAGACTTGGGGTCATAGAAGAAAAGGAGGTACAGAATGGAAGCAGAAAAGAAATCAAAAGGAGAAAATACAGCAGTCATTCTATGAATACATCCCCACAAGTGGCTACTTCACTCAACAATACTATACTGTGAGCTGAATAAGGACTAATAGGAACTTGAGAGTATTAGTAAGCTCCAGTATTTACAAAGTGCATACTGCATGCAGAGCTCTTTTGCCTTCAGTGAACTGAAAGTCTAGCTGGAGAAACTATATGGAAAGTTAAAAAATAACAAAAAATATTATAAAGTAGTATAATTGCCATGAGAATGATTTCAGCAATGTATTTTTTGGGTGTTTGGAAAGAAAAACCCACAACAATTAGGACAGTTTCAAGACCTATTGTCCAACAGTTATTGAAATCCCTTACCTTGTACCTTTCTATTCTCATCTCTTTAAATAGCAAAGCCATAATCATCTTCACCAAACAGTGGTATTTCTAAGTTACACCATTGGACCAGTATCTTCAATGTCCCCCAACCATCTACAAGACAGGCCAAATCTGAGCCTAGCGTTCAAGGGTCCTAAGCAGCCTCTGCCAGGGCACCTGCTTTCTCTGGGATCCTCCCTGACACCCACCACCTCTGAACTCAAATCCACCCAAAAGATCCTCTTATTCACCGTGTTTCTCAACACTCACGTTGCACATTTCTTTTCTCCACCTTTGCTTACAGCATTCTCCTCACCTGGAAAGTACTTCTTTTAAGACCCAGGGCAAGATTAGTTCTTTCAAGAGGAATTCACAGGGTGGGATGAAGTCTGTCTCTCTCATCTGTTTGTTCTGTATCCTCTGTCCTATCTCCTAAACTAGCCTGTAACTGCACCCAGGGCAAGGACTCAATTCTACACCCACTTAGAGCTTTAGTATGTGCCTGGGGGCTAGAGGGTGGGGGTTTCACAATAAATATTTGTTGAACGTCCAGTGCCTGACAAATAGTCTCTCAAGGAAGTCTTGCTGCTGCTGCTGCTGCTGGTTCCAACTGTTAATGAAGAAAGACATTCCAAAACACAGACGAGCTAAGTAGTACCACTGTACATCACTAGAAACTTTAATAACTGAACTGCAATTGTACTTCAGGGTCTGATAAATGATAAAAATGCAATTTTGTCTTTCAGGTAAAAACAGAATGAAAAGCTCTAATCTATAAAGTTTCACAAGATTTTGTTTTCTTTGCGGACAACTGCCACCACATATCCATACACGAAGAGTAAAGCTGCAAAACACAGAAGGGTATAATTTATAACACTACTTCAACATGACCCAAACAAGCCAACAGTCACAAGACTTATTTTATACTAATTTTAACAATTTATTCATTAAAACTCAATGCTTGAGTTTTGGTGTTTTTTTTAATAAGAATAATTTAAAAGGAATTCTAACTAAAAACAAAAGAATACAGTAGGGTGGAGGCCCCGTATGTGCCTTGGCTTGAAAAAATAAATAAACCATTTCCCAAGAGCGACATGCAAAATACACAGAGCAGGAAACCGGAAACAGGCAACTGGCTGAATTGATAATAGAGAATCAAACTGTTATCTTGAGGCAGCAAAAGGAAGGAAACTAATCTTTTGCCTGAAGGCCCTGTGAAGGATTAGTCTGGGGGCCTTTAATTTATGTTTGCTGATTTGTATATAAATAGAACTTGAGTTAAAATACTTTTCCCCACAGTTAAAATCATGGACAAACACACGTAAACATCTGTTCCAAATGCAAATATGCAATTCTCTGCTAATCTTGAGGCAGCTAAGTCTGCATCTCATCTGTTAATCCACCCAAAGTTCTTTTTTTCAACACTCACGTTGCACATTTCTTTTCTCCACCTTTGCTTACAGCATTCTCCTCACCTGGAAAGTACTTCTTTTAAGACCCAGGGCAAGATTAGTTCTTTCAAGAGGAATTCACAGGGTGGGATGAAGTCTGTCTCTCTCATCTGTTTGTTCTGTATCCTCTGTCCTATCTCCTAAACTAGCCTGTAACTGCACCCAGGGCAAGGACTCAATTCTACACCCACTTAGAGCTTTAGTATGTGCCTGGGGGCTAGAGGGTGGGGGTTTCACAATAAATATTTGTTGAACGTCCAGTGCCTGACAAATAGTCTCTCAAGGAAGTCTTGCTGCTGCTGCTGGTTCCAACTGTTAATGAAGAAAGACATTCCAAAACACAGACGAGCTAAGTAGTACCACTGTACATCACTAGAAACTTTAATAACTGAACTGCAATTGTACTTCAGGGTCTGATAAATGATAAAAATGCAATTTTGTCTTTCAGGTAAAAACAGAATGAAAAGCTCTAATCTATAAAGTTTCACAAGATTTTGTTTTCTTTGCGGACAACTGCCACCACATATCCATACACGAAGAGTAAAGCTGCAAAACACAGAAGGGTATAATTTATAACACTACTTCAACATGACCCAAACAAGCCAACAGTCACAAGACTTATTTTATACTAATTTTAACAATTTATTCATTAAAACTCAATGCTTGAGTTTTGGTGTTTTTTTTAATAAGAATAATTTAAAAGGAATTCTAACTAAAAACAAAAGAATACAGTAGGGTGGAGGCCCCGTATGTGCCTTGGCTTGAAAAAATAAATAAACCATTTCCCAAGAGCGACATGCAAAATACACAGAGCAGGAAACCGGAAACAGGCAACTGGCTGAATTGATAATAGAGAATCAAACTGTTATCTTGAGGCAGCAAAAGGAAGGAAACTAATCTTTTGCCTGAAGGCCCTGTGAAGGATTAGTCTGGGGGCCTTTAATTTATGTTTGCTGATTTGTATATAAATAGAACTTGAGTTAAAATACTTTTCCCCACAGTTTAACCAGCATCATGGACAAAACACACGTAAACATCTGTTCCAAATGCAAATATGCAATTCTCTGCTAACACTTGACACTCTGATGTGCAGACCATAAAACAACCGTGAACTCCTTGTGACCCTGCCCCCACCTCAGCCTGCTCGCAGCTTCCCAGAGGGTCTTTCCTTGGAGCAGCACAGCCCACCTCCGCCAGGGTGGAAACCAAGGCCCAGCGGCGGAGGAGCTCTGGAGGAGACTGCAGTGATGAACTGAGGAAACAGGCCACATTCCAGGGCATCCGCCCTGCCATGGTTATCATCCCAAAGGGAATCCTTCACAGTCACAAAGGCTGGGGCGGAGGTGGGAGGTGAGGGTGGGGGCTAACTCCGAAAGCCAAGGCAGAACGACCGCACTGACTCCCCCAAGACGAGACCCAGGGCAACAAGGACGTACAGCACGACATCAAAATCAGGAGGGGAACAGTCAGGACCTCGGGAAGAAACAGAAACCGTCCACTCCATCTGCCTGGAACTGGGTGGCAGGCCTCAGAAAGCCTTCACAGACAGGAAGCCACCCCTTGAGCTCTGCTCCTCTCCGTCTCTGTGGGACAGGCCAGTGGCAGCCAGCCTGAAATGGCAGCCAAGGAAACCAACAGGGTGAGGGATGAAGCGAGGCCGCCTCTGCCCCCACGCACGGGTGGATGCTGCGGCAGTACCTTGTTTATTGTAAGCTCTCAGTTCTGACTAGAGAGCCCCAGAGAGGCTCTGGGGACTCTCCTGAGGGCGTCCAGCTAGCAAAGGCACACCCAGAGCCAGGTCACTAAAGAATCCTGAAGCTCCCACTCACATCCCCTTGCACGGTGCCCTCAGAGAACACGGTGTAATCTCCCCAAACAGCACAAAACCTCAGCCACCCATCTCAGCTCAGTTTCTTCATGACTGAAATTTGCCAGAAAGGCCGGGAAACAGGCAAAAACTGGCTGAATTGATAATAGAGAATCAAACTGTTATCTTGAGGCAGCAAAAGGAAGGAAACTAATCTTTTGCCTGAAGGCCCTGTGAAGGATTAGTCTGGGGGCCTTTAATTTATGTTTGCTGATTTGTATATAAATAGAACTTGAGTTAAAATACTTTTCCCCACAGTTTAACCAGCATCATGGACAAAACACACGTAAACATCTGTTCCAAATGCAAATATGCAATTCTCTGCTAACACTTGACACTCTGATGTGCAGACCATAAAACAACCGTGAACTCCTTGTGACCCTGCCCCCACCTCAGCCTGCTCGCAGCTTCCCAGAGGGTCTTTCCTTGGAGCAGCACAGCCCACCTCCGCCAGGGTGGAAACCAAGGCCCAGCGGCGGAGGAGCTCTGGAGGAGACTGCAGTGATGAACTGAGGAAACAGGCCACATTCCAGGGCATCCGCCCTGCCATGGTTATCATCCCAAAGGGAATCCTTCACAGTCACAAAGGCTGGGGCGGAGGTGGGAGGTGAGGGTGGGGGCTAACTCCGAAAGCCAAGGCAGAACGACCGCACTGACTCCCCCAAGACGAGACCCAGGGCAACAAGGACGTACAGCACGACATCAAAATCAGGAGGGGAACAGTCAGGACCTCGGGAAGAAACAGAAACCGTCCACTCCATCTGCCTGGAACTGGGTGGCAGGCCTCAGAAAGCCTTCACAGACAGGAAGCCACCCCTTGAGCTCTGCTCCTCTCCGTCTCTGTGGGACAGGCCAGTGGCAGCCAGCCTGAAATGGCAGCCAAGGAAACCAACAGGGTGAGGGATGAAGCGAGGCCGCCTCTGCCCCCACGCACGGGTGGATGCTGCGGCAGTACCTTGTTTATTGTAAGCTCTCAGTTCTGACTAGACGAGCCCCAGAGAGGCTCTGGGGACTCTCCTGAGGGCGTCCAGCTAGCAAAGGCACACCCAGAGCCAGGTCACTAAAGAATCCTGAAGCTCCCACTCACATCCCCTTGCACGGTGCCCTCAGAGAACACGGTGTAATCTCCCCAAACAGCACAAAACCTCAGCCACCCATCTCAGCTCAGTTTCTTCATGACTGAAATTTAAAACAGGCATCAGCAAACTCTGGCCTTACAGTTTGCTTCTGTACAGCATGGGAGCCAGAGGGTGTTTTCATCCTTTTGAGGGTTGGGAAGGGGCATTGAAGGAGGATGAGGAGGTAAGATAGAGACCCCCTACGGCCTGCAAAGCCTACCGCAGTTACCATCTGGCTCTTCACAGAAAAAGTTTGCGAAGTCTACGCTTAAAATGTATTCTATAGTAACCCTGGTCCTATATCCCATTTGGTAGCTTCTTTTTGCAAGGACATGCAGCCATGCTGATGTGCTACAGCCACATACGCTTTTTTAAGTTCTTTTACTAGGATCCTGCCCACATGTCAAGTCAGGCGAGGGTGGGAGTACGACTCAGGGTTCTCTCAGCTGAGGAGTATTTATCTGGTTACCACGACACAACAGGATTCACAGCGCTACCCCAGCTGTCAGAAGGGACCAGGCACACTGAGCATCACAGGCTGGAACTCAAGGCTACACCTTCACTTCCTGTTCAAAGGATGAGGAAAGGCCAAGAGGCTGGAGTCCAGATTTCCCATCCACCCTGTATGCATGTACACACAGACACACACACACAGACACACACACACATATGAAGGACATTTTATTCACCATCACTTCTCCTCCCCAATCCTTCCTGGAAGAGAAACTATAAAATATTTTAACAGGGTGAACTGAGGGTAACTTGTAATATCCTCAAAATAGGCTTGGATCTAAAAATGGCATATCCTTAATTATTAAATTTATATGCAGAATGCTCACATTAATACAGACTAACTAGGAGAGACTTTTTAAGGGGCAACAAACATAATAGGTACACGAAAGGTAAGATTTTATGAAGGTAATTTAATTGCAATATATGAAGATGCATGTCTATGTGGTAATACTTACTCTAAGCAACAACTAACGAGACAGTAAATACATTCTAAACCAGACTACTAAGTGGCACACAAATTCACTGATAAAGGTAAAAGCCTGTGCCTCATTTTCAAGGGTTTAAAGGTAGGTTTGCATTATTCTTGGGTGCATGTGGGGAGAGAGGAGTTTACTGTGTCTCTTTTTCCATGCAACGGACAAAAAAGAGAGCAGTATGTTAAAAGTCAAATAGTGTGTGCCCTGGCTCTTGATTATGACTTTTCTGTCGTCTCCAGCTTCCTAGAATTTGGTACAGGGAGAAAAACAGAACTGTCTTTCATAAACCAGAGTCACATTACTATCAGCTAATCAAGGTACAAGAGGATACTTACTGCTCGGTGTTTCCAGAGAGGCTGATGCTGCCAGCAAGATGACTGCACCAACTCCCGCCACTCTGCACAGTTACTAATAACTAGTCTATAGAATACGACAAGTAAGTTCAAATTAATCCAAAAAGCTCAGACCCAAGGGACTCTTCCTTAAACCAGAAAGATGCACGAGCAAGAAGGAAGGAGCAAAGACCTAAAAGGTCTCCCTAAAGCTGCCTGAGTCACCAAGGAAGCCCAGGTGACACTAGTGGTAAAGAGCCCGACTGCCAATGCAGGAGACACAAGAGATTTGGATTCAATCCCTAAGGTTGGGAAGACCCTGTGGAGGAGGAAATGGCAACCCATTCCAGTATTCTTGCCTGGAGAATCCCATGGACAGAGGGGCTTGGTGGGCTTCAGTCCATGGGGTCGCAGAGTCAGACACAACTGAAGTGACTTAGCAGACTTAGGTAGTGTTTGCTGGGATTCCCTAGTGACTCAGTGGTAAAGAATTTGCCTACCAGTGCAAAGGAAATGGAAAATCACTCTAGTTATTCCTGCCTAGGAAATCCTATGGACAAAGGGGCCTGGTCAGCTACAGTCTATGGGGTCGCGAAAGAGTTGGACATGACTTAACGCCTAAATGACGACAACAATAGTGTTTACTAAAACAATCATTTCTGAATGAATTGATTATGGAAGCACCCATGTAACAAAAACCTGAGATACTGAAGTCCTCCAAAGAAGGCTGTGTTGTGTAAATTTAATCTACAAAGGATTGGCATTTTGGAACAAAGAAAGCCAGAGTGATGCCTGTTATCACTAGGACCTATATAATGATGACAAGGTTCCACTTAGTGAAAGAGAAATATATTTAAAACGAAACGGAACAAAAAATTTTTAAACTGGTTTCTGTTCGAAAGAGCATTACAAATTAGTCACCTAAACATCTTCAAGATGCACTGCATGATGTATGATGCACTATCAGGGTTGAAGTGGCAGAACAATAAATTAAGTAAGGCTGTCTCAACTTCAGTGCCAAACTCCAAAATTAAATAAGCCCAAGCTTTCATGTGTGTTTAGGGGAAAGACGTCCAAACTACACTTGGATTTCAGAAATAACTAGCAGTTGTGCCAAGATGAAAACACAAAATGCAGAATGTTATAAAGATAAGCTGCTCTCTGGACTGCACTAAATAATTTTAGAGCTTAGCACTATTTTCTACATGATATCATAATGCAACAAACCCAAATTTCACTTCTCATTGCATATTCTTTGTCCAAAAAGTAATTACTGAAAGATAAATTCTGACCCAGTCCTTGACTATATATTTAACTCAGCCAACTATTTTCCTGGAAATTGATTCTATATAGAACAGCAAGTGGTCCACACGCTAGTATCTGACATTCGGCCATACTGGTCTACTGTTGTTTTATCTCGGGTCTATCTACCAATGAGCAATCATTTATTGAGTAAATGGTATGAAGGCACTGGGAAGAGAACCTAGAAGCCCTGAGTTCTTACCTGATGGTGATCACTTCATAAAATAAGCAAATATCAAGTCATGACGTACTACACCAAACTAACAATACTTTACACCAACTGTATTTCAGTTTTAAAAAATTTACCAGCCATATTCAATCCATTGAGAATTCAAAGCACTATATAATTGATACCCACACTTGACTATCATTTACTTATTTTTAAGGTGTCAAAATGAAAAAGAGAATGTTATCACTCACTGGAGTCAAACATTAAACAATTCTTCTAACTTCCTCTGTGGCTTTCCTCAACCCCACACACAGAATAAGTGGTCACACAAGATTTCTAACAAAGCCAAACAGTACAATTTTGGCGGGCAGATTCTATAAGTACACAATGTACAATACCATGCTTTAATAAAGGAGGACAGAAAAACTGGAGGAGGAAATGGTCCCACAGTCAATCCCTGTAATGAGCTAGTCAACAGGCAGGTGTTCCTGAAAGAGAAATATTTTAAACGAAACGGAACAAAAAATTTTTAAACTGGTTTCTGTTCGAAAGAGCATTACAAATTAGACCTAAACATCTTCAAGATGCACTGCATGATGTATGATGCACTATCAGGGTTGAAGTGGCAGAACAATAAATTAAGTAAGGCTGTCTCAACTTCAGTGCCAAACTCCAAAATTAAATAAGCCCAAGCTTTCATGTGTGTTTAGGGGAAAGACGTCCAAACTACACTTGGATTTCAGAAATAACTAGCAGTTGTGCCAAGATGAAAACACAAAATGCAGAATGTTATAAAGATAAGCTGCTCTCTGGACTGCACTAAATAATTTTAGAGCTTAGCACTATTTTCTACATGATATCATAATGCAACAAACCCAAATTTCACTTCTCATTGCATATTCTTTGTCCAAAAAGTAATTACTGAAAGATAAATTCTGACCCAGTCCTTGACTATATATTTAACTCAGCCAACTATTTTCCTGGAAATTGATTCTATATAGAACAGCAAGTGGTCCACACGCTAGTATCTGACATTCGGCCATACTGGTCTACTGTTGTTTTATCTCGGGTCTATCTACCAATGAGCAATCATTTATTGAGTAAATGGTATGAAGGCACTGGGAAGAGAACCTAGAAGCCCTGAGTTCTTACCTGATGGTGATCACTTCATAAAATAAGCAAATATCAAGTCATGACGTACTACACCCGAAACTAACAATACTTTACACCAACTGTATTTCAGTTTTAAAAAATTTACCAGCCATATTCAATCCATTGAGAATTCAAAGCACTATATAATTGATACCCACACTTGACTATCATTTACTTATTTTTAAGGTGTCAAAATGAAAAAGAGAATGTTATCACTCACTGGAGTCAAACATTAAACAATTCTTCTAACTTCCTCTGTGGCTTTCCTCAACCCCACACACAGAATAAGTGGTCACACAAGATTTCTAACAAAGCCAAACAGTACAATTTTGGCGGGCAGATTCTATAAGTACACAATGTACAATACCATGCTTTAATAAAGGAGGACAGAAAAACTGGAGGAGGAAATGGTCCCACAGTCAATCCCTGTAATGAGCTAGTCAACAGGCAGGTGTTCCTGAAAGAGCCCTCACACTAATCAGGGAGGGCAGGACAACAGATGAGTTTTTCATCAGTACCTATTTCTCATATCTGATAGGAACCCTCATCAGAGCTTTAAGCACAGTTTTACAGAAGACAATGCACCAGGTATGCCCTGGCTCACATGAAATCTTCCTAGCTTACAAACGGTCATCTACCTTAATTTTTTCAAGTGAAAAAAGCAACAAAAAAGGGGGTGTAAATGATTGTTTTCTCTGCTGTTCTATTTGTCTTAGAAACTTAAATCTGTTGCACAATGTTGCTTAACTTAAATGCAAGTGCCTTCCCACAGAATCTTCATTTATTTGGAGGAGCCAGATGTTAGTTGGGGCATGCTGGATGTTTAGCTGTGGCATGCAAACTCTTAGTTGCAGTATGTGGGATCTGGTTCCCTGACCAAAGATTGGACCAGACCCCTACACTGGGAGTGCAGAGTCTCAGCAATGGACCACCAAGGAAGTCCCCACACACAACTTTTATATCAAAGTACACATCCCACATGCAGGCCCCCGCCCATCCCTTTTTCTACAATCACTACAAGCAAGGTATTAACTCTCATTCCACAATGTCAGGGCTTAAAACAGGTGTGTGGACGGGTGCTGTGGTTTTGCCCAGAATCTGTCAGGTAATGGGCCTGTCACAGGAGAAACAATGCTACTAGTTACCTGGATGTGGCCTAGGCAGCCTACTGCTATAGCGAACTTGTTCCTCGGTACATTTTATTGCTTAATAAAGACCTTGGCTGTTTCTCTTCAAGAGCCTCTATAAAGATAATAATCTTGGAACTGGGTGGGAAGGGCTAGAGGCCCAGAGATGTTCTGTTGGGATGTCAGATAGCAGAAATTCCACTTTCAGGACTAGGTGAAAATGGTAGAAATTAACTGTTCCTTGAACATGAAAAACAAATCTTGTCTTAAGACACAGAGAAATGGAAGGTAAGTGGGCAATGTTAAAAAATTTTAAGGGCTTCCCTGGTGGTCCAGTGGGTAAAGAGTACACCTTGCAGTGCAAGGGGTGCTGGTTCGATCCCTGGCCCAGGAAGATCCCATGTGCCATAGAGCAGCTGGACCGGCGTGTCCAATTACGAGCCAGTACTCTGGAGTGCAATGCACCCAGAGCCGGTGCTCTGCAACGAGACCCTGCAATGGGAGGCCCACACAGGCCAAACAATAAAGATGGATGAAAAATAAATCAATAAAAAGAGGTCAAAATTTAAAAAACTTTAAAAAATGTATTTACTCCACCTACCAATCACACCTCTACTTTCTAGAAACAGATGCACATAAAAATGTGTAAGATATAAACTGCATATTTTTAAAATAATTGTAAAGAATGAAAAGCTAGTTTAGTTGCTAAGTCGTGTCCGACTCTTTGCGACCCCATGGACTGTAGCCTGCTAGGCTCATCTATCCATGGAATTTCCCAGATAAGAATACTGGAGTGGGTTATCATTTCCTTCTCCTGTGGATCTTCTTGACTCAACCGTCTTTTCAACAGTTCAGGGATTGAACTCCTGAACTGCGGGCAGATTCTTTGCCACTATGTCACCGGGGAAGCTCCCCTCTACCAACAAAACCCAACATAACAAGACCAGAAACAACTAAATATATTAATAATAAATTGATTGATTCAAATATGATGCATTAATATATAAGAACAGTATATACATTCCAAAACAGAATAAGGCAAGTGAATGAGTTACTTACATAATAGTTATATATTTTGCATGATACTATCAGTATTTATTTAAATGTAAGTAATTACATACAAAAGTACAGGAAGGTACTTTCCAAACCATTAACTCTAATTATCCCAAGAGGGTAAAGCAGATGTAGAAGGTATTTCTGAAGTTTGTTGTTTTTATTATTATTTTTTAATGAGCACATAACCATTTTTAAAACATTTCAGGGCATTTCCATTTGAAGGGAAAACATATAATTCATTTTTATTTGATAAGAGAACTAAGGTTCACCAGTGGGTTTGAGGTTGGTGAGTATGAGGGGTAAAAGGGCACTCTAGAGAAAAACAAGTTCTCCCAGCGCACCACAAAAGGTCACATGTGAAATGCTGCCTTCAGTGGGCACTCCTAAATAAATAAGCAAAATACCACCCTGAATTTTCATCTCTTTCTTTTGGAAACTACTAAATCAGTATCTAACCTTATACAACACTTACAAAGCAAAACAAGGCAAACAATATTAATACTCCCTTTCAGTAGACAGTGAACTAAGAATACTATTATAATACAAAAATAAGTGACAATCACTGAAGAAACACTAGTTTTTTCTTTTTTTTTCTTAGGCCACTTCTATTGGTCCTTCATTTACGTATTTTCATCCATCTTTGTTCTTTGGCCTGTGTGGACCTCCCATCGCAGTGGCCTCTGTCACTGCTGAGCACCGGTTCCAGGCGCATAAACTCCAGAGCTCTGGCTCGGTAATTGGACACATCAGTCCAGCCACTCCAGGGCATGTGGGATCTTCCCAGGCCAAGGATCGAACTGGCGCCCCCTGCACTGCAAGGCGGTGTCCTTACCCACTGGACCACCAGGGAAGCCCGAAACACTAGTTTTTAAACCAGGTTCCCCAAGGGCAGGCTCCAAGTATACCTTCTCACCTGTACTCTGGTCAGAAACACTCTCCTTAACAGAGTTCCACCTGAGATTTAATCTACAGGGAAAACAAATTCCATTTTTAAAAGGTATTTGTAAACTGCTGTACTAAGCAATGGGAAATAGAGATTCTGGGCAGTTTACAGTTTGATGACACACCAGCTCAATGACAGGTAATTATACTGCACAATAAAGAAGAACAAGCAACGCACGGAACACAGATCAACCAATCAGAGGTGAGTCAACAGGTCAAAGCCTCATAGCTGAAATTTGATGCAAGATGGCATCACAGATGGGTAGCAAGGAGAGGATCAGAGCCTACTGGGGCTGATCTACCTACCAGCACTCCAGCTACGCAAATGGGAAGTTCCACGGACATGATCCTGAACAAATTCCAGTGTCATCTCCCATATCCACCTCCATACTTAAGAGTTTATGGAGAACTTGCTAGGAGGACCACATACCCTTCTAAGCACTTCTCCAAAACTTATTTAATTCTCACAATCACACATCACATCATGCAGTAGCTACTCTTATCTTCAAACGTATTTTGCCTAAGAGGAAACTATAAGGCTCAAAGAGGTTCAGTGGCTTGCCCACAGTCACAAAACAAGTTGAAATGGGGCTCAGGTCTAAACGATGCATTAGTCAATTCCCCACCTACAGGGAGCACACGGAACTACATCTTAGTTCCATGCACCTGGTGTGTGTCAGTCATTCAGTCGTGTCTGACTCTTTGTGAGCCCATGCACTGTAGCCCGCCAGGCTCCTCCACCCACGGGAGTCTCCAGGCAAGAATACTGGAGTGGGTTGTCATGCCCTCCTCCAGGAGATCTTCCCAACCCAGGGACTGAACCTGGGTCTCCAGCATTGCAAGCAGGCTCACCATCTGAGTCATCAGGGAAGCCTCCTTCATTTCTGACAACTCCAAAACAGAGGCTTATACCTATAATTCAATTTTGGCAGAGGCCCTCATTAGAAAGCCCTCGTATTTTCAACTGTTCTTTCCATTCACCAGGGTCTCTTCAAGGTTCATCAAAGGAGGTGCTCCTCACCCCTGCCTCACACTGAGGAGGAATGTAATTCACCTTGCTAACTGTCACCACCAACCAAAAGCCATGGTCAACACCTTCCCTTTCAGGCACCATCTTTAGCTACAACACAGAAATGTCCGTGACTCTCTCCTATTCCAATCCCTATTAAATTATTAGATACTGGAACCATTTGAGTCGAGAAAACTAGCTTTGTAATTGTTTTGTCACCATGTATTTAAATAGAGAGACGAGGTCATTTAACATGGTTCCTGTTGGGTTTTTTTTTTTTCTTAAAAAAAGCATAAGGGGCTTCCCTGGTGGTCCAGTGGGTAAGGACTCCGCCTTGCAGTGCAAGGGGCGCCAGTTCGATCCCTGGCCTGGGAAGACTGCACGTGCCGTGGAGCGGCTGGACCAATGTGTCCAACTACTGAGCTGGAGCTCTGAAGCGCATGCATCTAGAGCCAGTGCTCTGCAGCGACAAGAGGCCACTGCGATGAGAGGCCCACAAAGGCCAAAGAACAAAGATGGATGAAAACAAATAAATGAAAGACCAATAGAAGTGGCCCCCCAATTTTTTTTTTTTAAGTCTGTAAAAAAAAGAAAAAAAAAGGCATAAACATCAACAAAAAGCTTTCAATACGCCGAGGTTGTATACAGCCAGACTTCCAGGTAAACGCCTGCTGTCTGGCATGAGGAAGGTCTTCATTCAGATTTGAAAGTAAGTAGAGCAATTAATTAATAAAAATACATAGCTCGGGGTAATTAGCAGCAGCAACAAAAATGTTTAGATGAGTTTTCCCTTTTTATCTTGAGGCAGCTCCAAAAGACAGATGCTCAGGATTAATGAAGGTTAATGAGACCTACAGCAGCTGGCTAATTAGTCAGTGAAGAGGAAGCAATAATGACAAGGGAAAGGGGTTTTATTCACGTTATGAGTCCAGGCCTTGGACCAGGGGTAATCCCAGGAAAACTCCTGAAAAGCTTCAAGTGGTCCAAGGGCATATTTTAAAAGTTTTTAAAAGGCTATGGCAGAGGCCCTCATTAGAAAGCCCTCGTATTTTCAACTGTTCTTTCCATTCACCAGGGTCTCTTCAAGGTTCATCAAAGGAGGTGCTCCTCACCCCTGCCTCACACTGAGGAGGAATGTAATTCACCTTGCTAACTGTCACCACCAACCAAAAGCCATGGTCAACACCTTCCCTTTCAGGCACCATCTTTAGCTACAACACAGAAATGTCCGTGACTCTCTCCTATTCCAATCCCTATTAAATTATTAGATACTGGAACCATTTGAGTCGAGAAAACTAGCTTTGTAATTGTTTTGTCACCATGTATTTAAATAGAGAGACGAGGTCATTTAACATGGTTCCTGTTGGGTTTTTTTTTTTTCTTAAAAAAAGCATAAGGGGCTTCCCTGGTGGTCCAGTGGGTAAGGACGCCGCCTTGCAGTGCAAGGCGCCAGTTCGATCCCTGGCCTGGGAAGACTGCACGTGCCGTGGAGCGGCTGGACCAATGTGTCCAACTACTGAGCTGGAGCTCTGAAGCGCATGCATCTAGAGCCAGTGCTCTGCAGCGACAAGAGGCCACTGCGATGAGAGGCCCACAAAGGCCAAAGAACAAAGATGGATGAAAATAGATAAATGAAAGACCAACAGAAGTGGCCCCAATTTTTTTTTAAGTCGGTAAAGAAAAGAAAAAAAAAGGCATAAACATCAACAAAAAGCTTTCAATACGCCGAGGTTGTATACAGCCAGACTTCCAGGTAAACGCCTGCTGTCTGGCATGAGGAAGGTCTTCATTCAGATTTGAAAGTAAGTAGAGCAATTAATTAATAAAAATACATAGCTCGGGGTAATTAGCAGCAGCAACAAAAATGTTTAGATGAGTTTTCCCTTTTTATCTTGAGGCAGCTCCAAAAGACAGATGCTCAGGATTAATGAAGGTTAATGAGACCTACAGCAGCTGGCTAATTAGTCAGTGAAGAGGAAGCAATAATGACAAGGGAAAGGGGTTTTATTCACGTTATGAGTCCAGGCCTTGGACAGTTCTCCTAGCTGTGGGTCTGTAATCCCAGGAAAACTCCTGAAAAGCTTCGAAGTGGTCCAAGGGCATATTTTAAAAAGTTTTTAAAAGGCAAAGAAACCAAAGCATGAAAGCTGGCTTCCCCAGGGCTGGTCCCCCAGCTGAGGAGAAGGGGTTGTTGGAGCCCAGCCAGAGGCCACGGCAGCTTGGCTCTAGTCACAGTTTCTGGAGGAGCAGCACCAAATTCTGTTGACATCAGAGACTGACCACGCCTGGACAAGCTGGACAGTCACCATCTGTGCCCACTGAAGAAGTTAGAAGATTCTCAATTCTGAGCATCCCTTCCTCCCCAAAACTAAGAATATTTAAAAGGCTATTAAATAAGAAGCAGCACTGAATAACAACGGAAAACTCCTCAGCTCTCCAGCCTGCACTTGCACAGCAGGAACTCAAATCCTTTCAGAAATAACTGTTTACTAGCAGCAAAGTCCCCTTCATGGACCACTGGCTTATTGTGGCAAAGGAGCTTGTGTAACTCAATGAAGCTATGAGCCATGCCATGCAGGGCCACCCAGGATAGATGGGTCATAGTGAAAAGTTCTCACAAAACGTGGTTTACTGGAGTTCTAACAAAACATGGCAAACCACTTCAGTGTTCTTGCCTAGAGAACCCCACGAACAGTATGATCTTTTTAGATGCTGGAAGAGGAGCCCCCCAGGCTGGAAGGTGTCCAATATGCTACTGGGAAAGAGCAGAGGCAATTACTAATAGCTTCAGAAAGAATGAAGTGGCTGGGCTGAAACGATGCTCAGTTCTGGATATGTCTGGTGGTGAAAGTAAAGTCTGATGCGCATAATAAGAGCCAGATGGGTCCATGAATCAAGGTAAATTGGACATGGTCGAAAGTAAGTAGAGCAATTAATTAATAAAAATACATAGCTCGGGGTAATTAGCAGCAGCAACAAAATGTTTAGATGAGTTTTCCCTTTTTATCTTGAGGCAGCTCCAAAAGACAGATGCTCAGGATTAATGAAGGTTAATGAGACCTACAGCAGCTGGCTAATTAGTCAGTGAAGAGGAAGCAATAATGACAAGGGAAAGGGGTTTTATTCACGTTATGAGTCCAGGCCTTGGACAGTTCTCCTAGCTGTGGGTCTGTAATCCCAGGAAAACTCCTGAAAAGCTTCGAAGTGGTCCAAGGGCATATTTTAAAAAGTTTTTAAAAGGCAAAGAAACCAAAGCATGAAAGCTGGCTTCCCCAGGGCTGGTCCCCCAGCTGAGGAGAAGGGGTTGTTGGAGCCCAGCCAGAGGCCACGGCAGCTTGGCTCTAGTCACAGTTTCTGGAGGAGCAGCACCAAATTCTGTTGACATCAGAGACTGACCACGCCTGGACAAGCTGGACAGTCACCATCTGTGCCCACTGAAGAAGTTAGAAGATTCTCAATTCTGAGCATCCCTTCCTCCCCAAAACTAAGAATATTTAAAAGGCTATTAAATAAGAAGCAGCACTGAATAACAACGGAAAACTCCTCAGCTCTCCAGCCTGCACTTGCACAGCAGGAACTCAAATCCTTTCAGAAATAACTGTTTACTAGCAGCAAAGTCCCCTTCATGGACCACTGGCTTATTGTGGCAAAGGAGCTTGTGTAACTCAATGAAGCTATGAGCCATGCCATGCAGGGCCACCCAGGATAGATGGGTCATAGTGAAAAGTTCTCACAAAACGTGGTTTACTGGAGTTCTAACAAAACATGGCAAACCACTTCAGTGTTCTTGCCTAGAGAACCCCACGAACAGTATGATCTTTTTAGATGCTGGAAGAGGAGCCCCCCAGGCTGGAAGGTGTCCAATATGCTACTGGGAAAGAGCAGAGGGCAATTACTAATAGCTTCAGAAAGAATGAAGTGGCTGGGCTGAAACGATGCTCAGTTCTGGATATGTCTGGTGGTGAAAGTAAAGTCTGATGCCATAAAGAACAGCAATACATAAGAGCCAGGAATGTTAGGTCCATGAATCAAGGTAAATTGGACATGGTCTGGCAGGAGATGGCAAGAGTGAACATCTACATCTTAGGAATCAGTGAAATAAAACGGACAGAAATGGGTGAATTTAATTCGGATGACCATTATATCTACTAGTGTAGGCAAGAATCCCTTAGAAGAAATGGAGCAGCCCTCATAGTCAACAAGAGAGTCTGAAATGCAATATTTGAATGCAATCTCAAAAATGACAGAATGATCTTGGTTCATTTTCAAGGCAAACCATTCAATATCATAGGAATCCAAGTCAATGCCCCTGCCACTAACACTGAAGAAGCTGAACAGTTGTATGAAAACCATCAACACCTTCTAGAACTAACACCAAAAAGATGTCCTTTTCATCATAGGATATTGGAATGCAAAAGTAGGAAGTCAAGAGATAACTGGAGTAACAGGCAAGTTTGGCCTGGGAGTACAAAATGAAGCAGAGCAAAGGTTAACAGTTTTGTCAAGAGAGCACTCTGGTCATAACAAATACCCTTTCCAACAACCAAGAGACAACTTTACACATGGACATTACCAGATAGTTAATACCAAAATCAGACTGATTATATTCTTTGCAGATAAGACAGAGCAGCTCTATACAGTCAGCAAAAACAAGATCTGGAGCTGACTGTGACTCAGATCATAAACTCATTGCAAAATTCAGACTTGAATTGAAGAAACTGGGGAAAACCAGGGCCATTCAGGTATGACCTAAATTGAATCCCTTATGATTATACAGTGGAGATGACCAATAGATTCAAAGGACTAAATATGGTAGAGTGCCTGAAGAACTATGGACAAAGTTTCCAAACACTGCACAAAAGGCAGTGACCAAAACCATCCCAAAGAAAAAGAAATTCAAGAAGGGGAAGTGGTTGTCTGAAGAGACTTTACAAATAGCTAAAGAAAGAAAAGAAGAGAAGTGAAAGGCAAGGGACAAAGGGAAAGCTATACTCAGCTGAATGCAGAGTTCCAAAGAGCAAGGTGAGGTTAAGAAGGCCTTCTTATATGAACAGTGCAAAGAAACAGAGGAAAACAATAGAGCAGGAAAGACTAAAGATCTTTTCAAGAAAATCTGAGACACCAAGGGAATATTTCATGCAAAAATGGACACAATGAAGGAGAAAAACTGCAAGGACCTTACAGAAGCAGAGGAAATTAAGAAGAGATGACAAGAATACACAGAAGAACTGTACAAAGAAAGGTCTTAACAACCTAGATAACTACAATGGCATGGTAACTCACCTAGGGCCAGACATCCGCGAGCGTGAAGTCAAGTGGGCCTTAGAAAACATTACTATGAGCAAAGCTAGTGGAGGTGATGGAATTCCAGATGAATTATTTAAAGTCCTAAATGATGATGCTGTTAAAGTGCTTCAGTCAATATGTCAGCAAATCTGGAAAATTCAGCAGCAGCCAAAGGACTGGAAAAGTTTTCATTTCAATCCCAAAGAAGGGCCATGTCAAAGAATGTTCAAACTATCATACAATTGTGCTTATTTCACGTTATGCTCAAAAATCCTTCAAGTTTAGGTTTCAAAAGTACATGAACCGGGCTTCCCTGGTGGTCCAGTGGGTAAGGACACCGCCTTGCAGTGCAAGGAGCGCTGGTTCGATCCCTGGCCTGGGAAGATCCCACGTGCTGTGGAGCGGCTGGACCGATGTGTTCAATTACCAAGCCGGAGCTCTGGAGCGTGTGCGCCCAGAGCCGGCGCTCTGCAACGATAGAGGCCACTGCGATGGAAGGCCCACATGGGCCAAAAAACAAAGATGGATGAAAAATAAATAAATGGAAGACTAAGAGAAGTGGCCCGCCCGCCCCCTCCCTCCCCAACCCGACCCCTGCCCAAAATAAATAAATAAATAAAATCTTAAAAAAAAGAAAAAAAAAAGTACATGAACCAAGAAATTCCAAATGTGCAATCAGGGTTTAAGAAAAGGTAGAGGAACCAGAGATCAAATCAAATCGGCCAATATTTGCTGGATCATGGAGAAAGCAAGACAATTCTAGAAAAACATCTATTTCTACTCCACAGAGTATGTAAAAGCCTTTGACTGTGTGGATCATAACCATCTGTGGAAAATTCTTAAAGAGATGGGAATACCAGACTACCTTACCTGCCTCCTGAGAAACCTGCATGTGAGTCAAAAAGGAACAGAACTGGACACTAAACAACAAATTGGTTCAAAATGGGGAAAGGAGTATGTCAAGACTGTATATTGTCACCTTGCTTATTTAACTTATATGCAGAGTATACCATGCAAATTCCAAGCTGGATGAATCAAAAGCTGGAATCAAGATTGCTAGGAGAAATATCAACAGCTTCAGGTATGCAGGTATCACTCTAATAGCAGAAAGTGAAGAAGAACTAAAGAGCCTCTCTATGAGGGTGAAAGAGGAGAGTGAAAAAGCTGGCTTGAAACTCAACATTCAAACAGCATCCATTCCTATCACTTCATGGCAAACACATGGGGAAAAACTGGAAACAGAGCAGACTTTATTTTCTCGGGCTCCAAAATCAATGTGGAGCTGCAGTCACAAAATTGAAAGACACTTTGCTCTTCAGAAGAAAAGCTATTACAAACCTAAACAGCAAATTAAAAAGCAGAGATATCACGTTGTTGACAAAGGTCCATATAGTCAAAGCTATAGCTTTTGCAGTAGTCATGTATGGATGTGAGAGCTGGACCATAAATAAGGCTGACTGCCAAAGAATTGATGTTTTCAAACTGTGGTGCTGGAGAAGACTCTTGAGAGTCCCTTGGACTGCAAGGAGATCAAACTAGCCAATCCTAAAGGAAGTCAACCCTGAATATTCACTGGAAGGACTGATGCTGATACTTTGGCCATCTGATGCGAGAGCCAACTCACTGGAAAAGACCCTGATGGTGATGCAGGGAACATTAAAGGGAAAACTTTGAAGGGTGCAGCAGAGAGGATGAGATGGTTCGATGGCATCACCATGAATTTGAGCATGCTCTGGGAGATGGTGACGGTAAGAATGCCCGGCATGCTACAGTCTGTGGGGTCGCAGAGTTGGAGATGACTGAATGCCAAGCAGAGAAGCATCGGGGAAAGCAAGACAATTCTAGAAAAACATCTATTTCTACTCCACAGAGTATGTAAAAGCCTTTGACTGTGTGGATCATAACCATCTGTGGAAAATTCTTAAAGAGATGGGAATACCAGACTACCTTACCTGCCTCCTGAGAAACCTGCATGTGAGTCAAAAAGGAACAGAACTGGACACTAAACAACAAATTGGTTCAAAATGGGGAAAGGAGTATGTCAAGACTGTATATTGTCACCTTGCTTATTTAACTTATATGCAGAGTATACCATGCAAATTCCAAGCTGGATGAATCAAAAGCTGGAATCAAGATTGCTAGGAGAAATATCAACAGCTTCAGGTATGCAGGTATCACTCTAATAGCAGAAAGTGAAGAAGAACTAAAGAGCCTCTCTATGAGGGTGAAAGAGGAGAGTAAAAAAGCTGGCTTGAAACTCAACATTCAAACAGCATCCATTCCTATCACTTCATGGCAAACACATGGGGAAAAACTGGAAACAGAGCAGACTTTATTTTCTCGGCTCCAAAATCAATGTGGAGCTGCAGTCACAAAATTGAAAGACACTTTGCTCTTCAGAAGAAAAGCTATTACAAACCTAAACAGCAAATTAAAAAGCAGAGATATCACGTTGTTGACAAAGGTCCATATAGTCAAAGCTATAGCTTTTGCAGTAGTCATGTATGGATGTGAGAGCTGGACCATAAATAAGGCTGACTGCCAAAGAATTGATGTTTTCAAACTGTGGTGCTGGAGAAGACTCTTGAGAGTCCCTTGGACTGCAAGGAGATCAAACTAGCCAATCCTAAAGGAAGTCAACCCTGAATATTCACTGGAAGGACTGATGCTGATACTTTGGCCATCTGATGCGTAGAGCCAACTCACTGGAAAAGACCCTGATGGTGATGCAGGGAACATTAAAGGGAAAACTTTGAAGGGTGCAGCAGAGAGGATGAGATGGTTGGATGGCATCACCATGAATTTGAGCATGCTCTGGGAGATGGTGACGGGTAAGAATGCCCGGCATGCTACAGTCTGTGGGGTCGCAGAGTTGGAGATGACTAAGCAACTGAACAACAAGCAGCAGCAAATTTCTCCTTCTGTCAAGAAACAATGACGGAGGGAAGTGGGTTTTTTTGTTCAAAGAGATACTGTACTGTACTGAGCTCCCCTGGTGATCCAGTGGGTAAGAAGTCTGCCTTTCAGTGCAAGGGGCACTGGTTTGATCCCTGGTCCAGGAAGATCCCACGTGCCGTGGAGCGGCTGGACTGGTATGTCTAATTTATGAGCCAGCACTCTGGAGCACATGCACCCAGAGCTTGTGCTCTGGAACGAGGGAGCCCACTGTAATGGGAGGCCCACAGGACAAACAATAAAGACAAGATGGAAATAAATAAACAAACAAACAATAAGAGAGGCCAAAAAAAAAAAAAAAAAGACACACACTGTACTGGGATATAATCTTCCTTCCCCTAACACACACACACACACACACACCCAGGGCAATAGCACGGATCTTCCCAACTGACAAGGCCTGTGATGTGCATCAAACTGCCTTCTCAAAAATGTGGATGAATCTGCTCCTTATATAGTCAACATACAGACTGTGAAGAGTCAGTGTGGGCCTTAAAACTGAAAAGTGCACAGCTCAAATGGGTCAGAGCCTCTAAGTGTTGCCAGTTTTCTAGAAGTTTCAGGTACTTTTTCTTTTAGTTCTACACATAGTTCTACCTTTAACCTCCACCACTTGGCATACCAGCGAGAAACAAAATCTCCTCCTTAGGTAACAATAAAGTCACCACAGAGTCACCTTCACACAGTGGATTTTTACTTCAAAGAAAAACAGCCTTACAGCCATCACTGCCATTAAGAAGGCATTCTAGGGCAAGCTGGACATTTTCAGCATTCGTTTCGCAAGAGTCCCTTGGAGGGGAATCAAACTAGCCAATCCTAAAGGAAGTCAACCCTGAATATTCACTGGAAGGACTGATGCTGATACTTTGGCCATCTGATGCGGAGCCAACTCACTGGAAAAGACCCTGATGGTGATGCAGGGAACATTAAAGGGAAAACTTTGAAGGGTGCAGCAGAGAGGATGAGATGGTTGGATGGCATCACCATGAATTTGAGCATGCTCTGGGAGATGGTGACGGGTAAGAATGCCCGGCATGCTACAGTCTGTGGGGTCGCAGAGTTGGAGATGACTAAGCAACTGAACAACAAGCAGCAGCAAATTTCTCCTTCTGTCAAGAAACAATGACGGAGGGAAGTGGGTTTTTTTGTTCAAAGAGATACTGTACTGTACTGAGCTCCCCTGGTGATCCAGTGGGTAAGAAGTCTGCCTTTCAGTGCAAGGGGCACTGGTTTGATCCCTGGTCCAGGAAGATCCCACGTGCCGTGGAGCGGCTGGACTGGTATGTCTAATTTATGAGCCAGCACTCTGGAGCACATGCACCCAGAGCTTGTGCTCTGGAACGAGGGAGCCCACTGTAATGGGAGGCCCACAGGACAAACAATAAAGACAAGATGGAAATAAATAAACAAACAAACAATAAGAGAGGCCAAAAAAAAAAAAAAAAAGACACACACTGTACTGGGATATAATCTTCCTTCCCCTAACACACACACACACACACACACCCAGGGCAATAGCACGGATCTTCCCAACTGACAAGGCCTGTGATGTGCATCAAACTGCCTTCTCAAAAATGTGGATGAATCTGCTCCTTATATAGTCAACATACAGACTGTGAAGAGTCAGTGTGGGCCTTAAAACTGAAAAGTGCACAGCTCAAATGGGTCAGAGCCTCTAAGTGTTGCCAGTTTTCTAGAAGTTTCAGGTACTTTTTCTTTTAGTTCTACACATAGTTCTACCTTTAACCTCCACCACTTGGCATACCAGCGAGAAACAAAATCTCCTCCTTAGGTAACAATAAAGTCACCACAGAGTCACCTTCACACAGTGGATTTTTACTTCAAAGAAAAACAGCCTTACAGCCATCACTGCCATTAAGAAGGCATTCTAGGGGCAAGCTGGACATTTTTCAGCATTCGTTTCCTTCCCCACAAGGGCCAGAGCCAGCCTGGAGACCACTTTCCTATACGGCTTTAAAGGAAATGAAATTATTCCCCTGTTAATTATTGACATAAAAAAGGTCATACACGTTTGTCCTAGCAACACCAGACAGCAGCTCTTGCCAGCAGCTTCCTGACTCTGGGAGGAGAAAAGAAACACTCAACCGTTCAGCAGAGACTGGGGCTTAAAACCTGTTTCCTAAGTAAATATAATTAACTACTGGAGGCTATTTACTTTTATAGTTTGAGAATCTCTGTCACACTGTATTTTTTTGAAATATCTGACCAACAATAGTCATTTCAGTCTTCATGTGGTGGCTACAACAGGTTCCAACATTCTCATCAATCCTCCAGGACTAACATTAAATCTAAACCTAAAGGTCAACAGTCAGGAGTCCCCATGGGTACTCACAAAGGTGCTTTTCAGAACTGCACACGGCAGGGCCGTGTTCCCATTCAAAAGCAGGACCAGCAGCAGTGCTCAGCCCTCTTGCTGTGCCTCATCTGGACGAGGGCCCCAGCCAGTGAGGATCTGTTCCACCCAGAGTGATGCTTGTTTCCTGTCTTCTGTGCTCTTCCTACTATAGAGAAGCAACCTGCACAGGGTGCTACAGTCCCTCCGTGTGAAATATGAAAGACGGTAAGTTTAGGTGGCTTCAGAAACACCTCATCTGTGATATTATTACATGGTTTACCCACATATCATTTGCTGTTGCTGTTCAGTCACCCAGTCGTGTCCGACTCTGCAACCTCATGGACTGGACTACAGCACACCAGGCCTCCTTGTCCTTCACTATCTCACAAAATTTGCCCAAGTTCACGTTCATTGCATCAGTGATACCATCCAGATGTCTTATCTTCTGATGCCCTCTCCTCCTTCTGCCCTCAATCTTTTCCAGCATCAGGAACTTTTCCAATGAATTGTCTGTGCATCAGATGACCAAAATACTGGAGCTTCAGGATCAGTCCTTCCAATAAGTATTCAAGGTAGATTTCCCATAAGATTGACTGGTTTGATCTCCTTGCAGACCAAGGAACTTTCAGGAGTCCTCTCTAGCACCAAAATCCGAAGGGAACAATTCTTCGGTGCTCTAACATCACAAACACACTGGCTGTCATCTCTACAGAATCAATCTCAAAAACCGTTAAATGATAATCCTGTATTCTGTCCCTTTGGGTGCCACTCTAAGACCTGTGGGGTTACCAAGGCTGAAGGGAAGTTGGTATCGTTCATTCTGACTGCATGCTTGCTTTTGACTGCATGCTCCTTCCGCATTTTAAGTATATTGCATCTCAGAGATAAGGTGAACGAGATCAAAATGGGAGTTTACAACATATACACTCAGCATACAGGAGAGTTTTCTACAGCACCCTCTACAGAAAATTTCTTGGGGAAAACATGTAGCATTGACATGGCACCTTTTGGTTTAATCATTTCAGACCTTCCCAAGAAAAACGAATGACATTCACATTCTTCTGGACAGAGGCACCCAGGCAGAGAACAAACCTAGTAGTGTTCACCAAACCAACAATCCCATGACAAGTCTTGTGATTCCAGACTCGCCAGAAGCAAAACTATCACTACACACACACACGCGCGATCATCAGGAGACACTTGCCTAGGCCATATTACATCATTTCTTGAATTAGGTAGGGTATAAACAAACATAAATTACTTCCCTCATGCTAAATTCACAATAGATGACAAACAAAATCAAGTTTGTGCTTTTCAGGATGACAGATGGCCCTCTTAAAACCTGTTTTTCTATCTGCTACAGGGAAACCCAAAAGGTAGCCTGAGGAAAAAAAAAATTCTGAACAGCATCTGGAAGTCTTCACATATACTTAGTAGCAGCCAAGCCAGAAATAGGGGTTATCTACTTCATTCATACGCTGGAAATCACAGAACAAAAGGCAACTTGGCCTAAATACACCAGCAAATGCTCCAGCAGCTGAAAATGTTTAAAGTCAAGAAAAATCAGCAAACTCCAAGAAACTGAAGTTAAACTGTAGGTCTGGGCTCAGTGTCATGCTCCTACATAACACCATATGGAGCTTCAGTAGTTCAAGGTAGATTTCCCATAAGATTGACTGGTTTGATCTCCTTGCAGACCAAGGAACTTTCAGGAGTCCTCTCTAGCACCAAAATCCGAAGGGAACAATTCTTCGGTGCTCTAACATCACAAACACACTGGCTGTCATCTCTACAGAATCAATCTCAAAAACCGTTAAATGATAATCCTGTATTCTGTCCCTTTGGGTGCCACTCTAAGACCTGTGGGGTTACCAAGGCTGAAGGGAAGTTGGTATCGTTCATTCTGACTGCATGCTTGCTTTTGACTGCATGCTCCTTCCGCATTTTAAGTATATTGCATCTCAGAGATAAGGTGAACGAGATCAAAATGGGAGTTTACAACATATACACTCAGCATACAGGAGAGTTTTCTACAGCACCCTCTACAGAAAATTTCTTGGGGAAAACATGTAGCATTGACATGGCACCTTTTGGTTTAATCATTTCAGACCTTCCCAAGAAAAACGAATGACATTCACATTCTTCTGGACAGAGGCACCCAGGCAGAGAACAAACCTAGTAGTGTTCACCAAACCAACAATCCCATGACAAGTCTTGTGATTCCAGACTCGCCAGAAGCAAAACTATCACTACACACACACACGCGCGATCATCAGGAGACACTTGCCTAGGCCATATTACATCATTTCTTGAATTAGGTAGGGTATAAACAAACATAAATTACTTCCCTCATGCTAAATTCACAATAGATGACAAACAAAATCAAGTTTGTGCTTTTCAGGATGACAGATGGCCCTCTTAAAACCTGTTTTTCTATCTGCTACAGGGAAACCCAAAAGGTAGCCTGAGGAAAAAAAAAATTCTGAACAGCATCTGGAAGTCTTCACATATACTTAGTAGCAGCCAAGCCAGAAATAGGGGTTATCTACTTCATTCATACGCTGGAAATCACAGAACAAAAGGCAACTTGGCCTAAATACACCAGCAAATGCTCCAGCAGCTGAAAATGTTTAAAGTCAAGAAAAATCAGCAAACTCCAAGAAACTGAAGTTAAACTGTAGGTCTGGGCTCAATGTCATGCTCCTACATAACACCATCACCATTGAAAATTGTTCCAAGGTTACCTTCTGTGTAGCCTGCACCAAGGAGTCCACATCAGGCTTTTTGTTGCTGTTGTTAACAATTTTTTAAATTTTGGCCTCTCTTGTTGCAGAGCACTGGCTCTGGGCATGGCTCATAGTTCGACACACCAGTCCAGCCACTCCACAGCACGTGGGATCTTCCAGAGACCGGGATGGAACTGGCGCTCCTTGCACTGCAAGGCAGACTCTTTACCCAGTGGACCACAAGGGAAGCCCCACATCAGGCTTTTAACTCCAGAATTCTATCAATAATACTTTAGGACTGGTATCCTTCATTCTATGTTCTCAAAGTTCCTTTACAAATAATTTTGTGTACTAGCAAGACAACAGGCAGATACAAACAAAACAAAAACACTACTACCAAGCAAATGTAAAAACAGACATAGAGAACTGACGTATGGACATTGCGGGGAATGAACAGGGGTGGGAGGTGTAAAGGGAGTAACATGGAAACCTATACTATGATATGTGAAAAAGATAGCTACTGTCAATGTGCTGTGGGAATAGGGGACCCTGCAGGGGTGCGGTCAGATGGTCTGGAGGGATGGGGGTCAGAGATATGCATATGACTAACCTGTAATTACACATACCTGTAAACAACAAAACACTGTAAAAGTAAAAAGTCAAATGAAAAAAAAATATATAAACCTAAAAAAATAAACCCACTACCCAAACCAAAATATCTACAAAACAAAATCTCAATACTTCAAGAATAGAAATGGTGTGTTTATGATATGGTGATAAATAATTTGAACACCTGGGGAAAAAAAAAAACAACAGAGTCTGCATGGTCAGCTCTGTCCCTCTTATTCTGTCAGAATCGCCAAAGTAAACTACCATCAAAGAAAAGGAAACAAAGTCCTCCAAGATTAAGCAAGGCTTGATTTTACACTGCATCTACCATACTGCTTGCTCCTCACTATCGCTGCCAATTAAGAGTGAAAGCCAGCATATCCTTAACAGCTGGAATAGGATCAGGAATTTCCACTTCTCGGAAATTGCTTTTCCCAAATTAAGGTTTCCTAGGTCCTAACAAAATGCTACTCCAACATCTACAAAAGCACAGGCCACAGGCCTCCTGTGGGAAAACACTGGAGAGGCTGCATAGCTAAGTGGGTGAGGATTCAGAGTCCAGAGGCAGCCTGCCTGGCATGGGATGCAGACTCTACCACGCCCGAGCTATGTGTCCCTGGGCAAAGTGTCTCTCATACCAGTGTCCTCATCTCTGCAACCGACACGGTTCTTATTTCACCGGGAGGCTGCGAGGAGCACGTGACTAGATACATGCAGTGTGCCTGCTGCAGAACAGCACTGGCCCAGGGTTACTGTCAAGGGGTTTCAGCTGTATTATCATTACAGCCACCACCACTGCCGGGCTGCCCCTCTTTTTGCAAGGAGAAAAACCCTACTTTACCTTTCTTTTGTTTTCCCTTTTTTTTTAAATTGTGGTATATTTGTATTACAATGTTGTATTAGCTTCAGGTATACAGCTAAGTTATTGTTATAGGTTTTCACAGAGATTTTCTTGTTTACAGGCATACATGATCCCCAGTCATAGGTATATCCCTGACCCCTCTCCCCTGAGCTCTCCCTCCCTTTTCTCCCTTTCCCCACCCCAGGTTGATGCTTAGTCCCCATGTAGGTTCCTTTAGTCTTACAGCTTAAAATCACAGTGGTTATCTCTATTACATATGATAGTGTAGGTTTCCTTGTTGCTCTTTCCATACCTATCGCCCGATCTTCCCTCCCCACAATGTCCACAGGTCTGCTCTCTATGTCTGTTTCTCCATCACTGCTCCACGTGTGCATTTATCAGTACAATCTTACTAGAGTCCATATATATGTGTTATATACTGTATCTGTCCTTTTCTTTTTGACTTACTTCACTTTGTATAATAGGTTCTAGATTCATCCACCTCATTAGAACTGATTCTTCTGCATTTCTTTTTACAGCTGAGAAACATTCCACTGTATCTATGTACCACAGTCTCTTTATCCATTCATCTGTTGATGGACATCTAGGTTGCTTCCATGTTCTAGCTACTGTGTACAGTGCTGCAATGAAAAATACGGAATCCTTCACGAATCTGCGTGTCATCCTTGTGCAGGGGCCACACTAATCTATGTATCGTTACAATCTTAATAACGTGCTACCGAAGCGAGCACATGTTTTCCCTTTCTCTGCTAGCATGTAAGCTCCACCAGTGGACTGACCCTGGGAGCCCAGAGAAGAGAGGAGTCAGAAATGCCTGCATGTTTCTGGCAGTGGGCATTTACCTACAGCAGAGCTAGTCCTCAGTCCCCGCAACCGACACGGTTCTTATTTCACCGGGAGGCTGCGAGGAGCACGTGACTAGATACATGCAGTGTGCCTGCTGCAGAACAGCACTGGCCCAGGGTTACTGTCAAGGGGTTTCAGCTGTATTATCATTACAGCCACCACCACTGCCGGGCTGCCCCTCTTTTTGCAAGGAGAAAAACCCTACTTTACCTTTCTTTTGTTTTCCCTTTTTTTTTAAATTGTGGTATATTTGTATTACAATGTTGTATTAGCTTCAGGTATACAGCTAAGTTATTGTTATAGGTTTTCACAGAGATTTTCTTGTTTACAGGCATACATGATCCCCAGTCATAGGTATATCCCTGACCCCTCTCCCCTGAGCTCTCCCTCCCTTTTCTCCCTTTCCCCACCCCAGGTTGATGCTTAGTCCCCATGTAGGTTCCTTTAGTCTTACAGCTTAAAATCACAGTGGTTATCTCTATTACATATGATAGTGTAGGTTTCCTTGTTGCTCTTTCCATACCTATCGCCCGATCTTCCCTCCCCACAATGTCCACAGGTCTGCTCTCTATGTCTGTTTCTCCATCACTGCTCCACGTGTGCATTTATCAGTACAATCTTACTAGAGTCCATATATATGTGTTATATACTGTATCTGTCCTTTTCTTTTTGACTTACTTCACTTTGTATAATAGGTTCTAGATTCATCCACCTCATTAGAACTGATTCTTCTGCATTTCTTTTTACAGCTGAGAAACATTCCACTGTATCTATGTACCACAGTCTCTTTATCCATTCATCTGTTGATGGACATCTAGGTTGCTTCCATGTTCTAGCTACTGTGTACAGTGCTGCAATGAAAAATACGGAATCCTTCACGAATCTGCGTGTCATCCTTGTGCAGGGGCCACACTAATCTATGTATCGTTACAATCTTAATAACGTGCTACCGAAGCGAGCACATGTTTTCCCTTTCTCTGCTAGCATGTAAGCTCCACCAGTGGACTGACCCTGGGAGCCCAGAGAAGAGAGGAGTCAGAAATGCCTGCATGTTTCTGGCAGTGGGCATTTACCTAGCAGGCCTTCAGAGGAGCTTCTGGTGAAATGCGAGTGCCCATGGGTGGCCAGTAGTACCCTCCACGCATTTATTTGCAGGGGCCCTTAAATCTGCACCCGATGACGATTTAACAACCCTACTCAAGAGGTGAGAGAAGTGCAATCTGTGCAAGGTTGTCTCACCAATGTCAGCTGCAAGGCACCTGATTCCCTGTACCTGTGTTAACGTCAGCTGAGTGCTGCTTAGCAAAAAGAAGGCAAAATAGCAATAACTGAAATGGAAGGAAAAAATACACATCATATCCGAGACAAAGGTCCAGCCTCCCCCATCATGTCTCCCGGTTCTGAAGCCCCCCTTTGGACATATTCCATTCCTAGCCCTAGGCACCTACCTCCTCGTTATACCTAATCCTGGTCATGGGCTCAAATGTCAACTCCTCCAAAAAGTCTCTCTCATATCCCAGATGTGACATCCCAGAGATGTTATCTGCATGTCTCGGAACACTTGCCACTTTTCACTGAGTATTCTCTTTTAAATATGATTTCAGAAAGTGGCTGTCTCTTGCGCCTTTGTGTCCTGTAGCACTGTAACTTGCTCACCTGTGCTTGCTGAACTGTCAACTGAATGAGTGAATGGATTCAATGGTTCCTTTAGAGATTTCAGAGCTATAAAGATGTTCTAAAGACTTACTGCCTTCATCCACAGAACTTGTTGGACCTTTTTGTGACCCCATGGACTAGAGTCCACCAGGCTTCTCTGTCCATGGATTTCCCAGGCAAGAATACTGGAGTGGGTTAATACTTCCTTCTTCGGTGATCTTCCTGACCCAGGAATTGAACCCGCATCTCCTGTCTTGTTGGGTAGATTCTTTACTAATGAGCCACTGAGGGCAGTCCTCCATGACACTTATTCTTCATGAATTAGAGGTGCAGGCTACTCTATTCCAACAGCCAGTATGAACTGAGAAAATCAACTGGAGCATATTCTAAGCACCTGAATTCCAGGTTTTCTGACAGCTGAGTTTCCAAGACAAGTTCTAGATAAATAGTATTTATCACCACAGTAAAGAAGCCAGAGCCAAGAGCAATCTCTAATCTTCAAAACCACCCATCAATGTTCTAGCTTTAAGTCATTACTTGAGTCAAGAGAGCAACAGAAAGAAGAGACAGACCTGGATGATGATAGGAATTAACAAATGCCATCACCATACCCACCTTTCCCTCTTAACTCTGCTGCCATAACCTAAACTGAACCAGGCTCCAAAAGCTGCCCTAAGTTCCCACCCAAACATGTTTCTCTTGTGTTACAGGCCAATTCCTGTCTCACCCAGGAGAAAGGAAAAAAGAAAAGGTTTTCACGATGGCCTGAGCAGAGGCGTGCTGGGACCTAGTTTTACAAATGCAGGTAAGCACGTTTTCCCTCTCCTTTTGGTTCAGAGGTTTGTGGGCAGGTTCCAACGGGTCACTGGTACCTAGAAGCCAAGCAGTTGCCACTAAGTCACCACCACATCACTGCACCACAAGAGAGGCCTTGCTGCAAGAATTTCATCTCCAACAATTCAGGCTTCAGTGCTCTCACACTACTAGCAGCATATCTATACCCATGTCCTTAACTATGTTCGAAAGGACCCTGATATGCCAAGGCTCAAAATCAGCTAGATTTAGGCTATGACACGGCTCAACACCCCCTCCCCAAAGAGCCTACCTGCATTTACCAGGCAGTGAATCCACACATGGGTGAACGTCAGCTCTGCCATTTAAGACAGGGCTCCACAACCTCCGGGATATAATACCTGACAATCAGAAGTGTAGCTGATGTAGTGACAGAAATAAAGTGTGCAGTAAATATAATGTGCCTGGATCATCTAAAACCTCACCCCACCCCCAGTCCATGGAAAAACTGTCTTCCACAAAATTGATCCCTGGTACCAAAAAAATCGGGGACCGCTGCTTGAAGATATGCACATATGTTAGCCATCTCCACAATATTATGCCCCCTGCAGTATCAACGATAAGCAAACTAGTAGATTACACTGTTTTAAATGGAAGGATTTACTCAGCAATTACAATAGTCTTATCAGAAATTGACACGTGAGAAACCTAATACTGAGCCTTCTGTTTTCAAGCTGTGTTTTCAGTGTGTTGCTAGGTTAAGTGGTATACTTTTAAATACCTGTGAAAAATTTGGCTAGATCAAGTAAGAATGACTGAAAACAAGTTTAAAGCGAAATTAAAAATAAGAATAAAAATCAGTGCAATTCACTCACATGCTAACAGACACATACATGAAGCTGTGCTACAGGCCTCTACCTATTTAGAAAATGCACATGTTTAAGCTCAAAAAAATGCTACCAAAAAAAAGGGGCCCCCTCCTGCTGCAGAATTTCCCAAAGTCATCCATTATGTCACCCACGAGCTAAGAACTTTGCCACCTCATTGCACCTTCGGATCCTAAGGCTCCTCAATCCACTCTGCAGGTGTGACAGCACCTCCCTCACAGGGCTACTGAGCAGGTAAATCATATGTGGCTGACAGCACCTGGTTTATGCCCAGAGCACAGGCTGGAAAGCCCAAAAAACATGAAACAAAAAAAAAAGTCACATTCAGGGCAAGAGAAAGCAGCCTGTGGTTTAACTTTGGGGTCACCGGCATCAGCAGACTCATGAACAATGTGGTGGAAAGGGTGTGACCTCCAATTTCAAACCAGACTGCCCTGATCTGGTGCTCACAGCACCCCGGCTCACCGCGGGGTGACACAGGCATGATCCATCCTGAACACGGGGTGGGCGGAGACCCCAGCAGCCGAGGGCCTTCCTGAGCCTGGGCGGAAGCACTGGCCTCCAGAGGCAGGAGGAAGGAAACCACATCAGGCACCTCCCGCCCAGAGGAGAGGACGCTTTCAGAGGAGCTAGGGCTAAGGGAGAGGCTTACAAGCAGACAAGAAACCGTGTAGGCTGCTGAGAGAAGATGTGGTCCAACTGCTCCCTCCACACCCAGTCACACCTAGATCCTCTCAGGGCGATAACCACCTCGGAGAGGCAGGCTCTGTAGAGAGAAGGGCTCTGTAGACACACAACCAGGTGTCACTGCCAAGCCCACCGCTGACTAGCCGTCTACCATTGAGCAAGCTGCTTCATCTCTCCCAGTCTTGGTTTCCTCAACTGTAAACATCTGTTTCCATCTCTAGGATTCTCCCGAGAGCGCAATGAGGTCATGTGCATAATAAATGGCACAGTTACTGCAAGGTCCCTGTTGCTGTCCTCGGTGGATACCAGGCCAGCTGAGTGGACCTGAGCTCAAGGACAACCTCGCTCTTTATTTTCCCACCGAAAACGTCTTAGACTTGGTGGTGAATTTGTGTTTTTCACAGGAGATCGCACATTGTAAAGTACCTGGTTCTCACAGCAGCCCCAGAAGCCAGGGGAGTGCTGCTGCTCGCCACTGCACAGGTGTACAAAGCGCCTCCCTTCCTCACAGACACCCATTCAAATCCTATTACAAAATGGCTTTCCTGTCTCGTGTTTGCGAGTTTCCCAAGGACCCGGGTGGCAACTGTACCCCAGTGCTTACTTAACAAGGAACTACAAACAGGCCCTACAGTCAAGCAGAATGCTCATCAGAGGCTGAGTAACATCATCCATTATTCTAATGATCAGGTCTCCTGCTCCAATAGGAGTTTTGTTTGTGGGTTTATATTGCAGGAGAACCTTAGCAGATAACTTCCAGTGTGAATTCCCACGGATGATGGATGGGGCTGGGGAGACAAAGATCCAAAATCAACTGATGCATCACCAGCACCTCATTCTCCTCTCCCAAAAAAGCACTGAACGGAAGAGTGGCTCCTGATCAAACGAAGGCGGAGTCGGGACCCAGGACACAATCTATGCATGCAGACAACCATGAGCTCATAGGGAAGTGAGGTAAGAAAGGCCATTTCAAAATCTCTGGATGACAATGGCTGAGATGGGCATCGGGGCCTGCCCTCCCCTCTGACCGCCAACCTGCTCACTGCGGCAGCCAGCTCCAGAGTTCCTCTCTCAACTGCAACCCTTCCTGCTCCCCAAGAGCCATCTGAACTACTACCCAGATAGAGTGTGTGTGATTCTGGGGCCAAGGACTCCTGGTAAAGTCCAGCAACAGCCAAGCCCACTGTAGAAGGAGTATGACTTTTAAAAACTGCTTCCTTGTGTTTCCAATGAAAAAACTAACCACCTATCTCAAAATTGAAATCATGCTGCAGAGGAAAACCAATTTTTTAAGGGGGAAGGGGAAATGTGTGGTGACTGGAAGCCACTGAGGGTTGGGAAGTAGTCATTCATTCTTGGGCCAAAGTGAGTTTTCTCCGTGGCTGTTTCTACAATTTCAAAGGCCAAGTTTGCATATTATCTGGGATCTGTACTTCTGAGCCCTGCCTTTATTTTCCCACCGAAAACGTCTTAGACTTGGTGGTGAATTTGTGTTTTTCACAGGAGATCGCACATTGTAAAGTACCTGGTTCTCACAGCAGCCCCAGAAGCCAGGGGAGTGCTGCTGCTCGCCACTGCACAGGTGTACAAAGCGCCTCCCTTCCTCACAGACACCCATTCAAATCCTATTACAAAATGGCTTTCCTGTCTCGTGTTTGCGAGTTTCCCAAGGACCCGGGTGGCAACTGTACCCCAGTGCTTACTTAACAAGGAACTACAAACAGGCCCTACAGTCAAGCAGAATGCTCATCAGAGGCTGAGTAACATCATCCATTATTCTAATGATCAGGTCTCCTGCTCCAATAGGAGTTTTGTTTGTGGGTTTATATTGCAGGAGAACCTTAGCAGATAACTTCCAGTGTGAATTCCCACGGATGATGGATGGGGCTGGGGAGACAAAGATCCAAAATCAACTGATGCATCACCAGCACCTCATTCTCCTCTCCCAAAAAAGCACTGAACGGAAGAGTGGCTCCTGATCAAACGAAGGCGGAGTCGGGACCCAGGACACAATCTATGCATGCAGACAACCATGAGCTCATAGGGAAGTGAGGTAAGAAAGGCCATTTCAAAATCTCTGGATGACAATGGCTGAGATGGGCATCGGGGCCTGCCCTCCCCTCTGACCGCCAACCTGCTCACTGCGGCAGCCAGCTCCAGAGTTCCTCTCTCAACTGCAACCCTTCCTGCTCCCCAAGAGCCATCTGAACTACTACCCAGATAGAGTGTGTGTGATTCTGGGGCCAAGGACTCCTGGTAAAGTCCAGCAACAGCCAAGCCCACTGTAGAAGGAGTATGACTTTTAAAAACTGCTTCCTTGTGTTTCCAATGAAAAAACTAACCACCTATCTCAAAATTGAAATCATGCTGCAGAGGAAAACCAATTTTTTAAGGGGGAAGGGGAAATGTGTGGTGACTGGAAGCCACTGAGGGTTGGGAAGTAGTCATTCATTCTTGGGCCAAAGTGAGTTTTCTCCGTGGCTGTTTCTACAATTTCAAAGGCCAAGTTTGCATATTATCTGGGATCTGTACTTCTGAGCCCTGCCTTTATTTGCTCAGAGTATTACTAACTGCCTGGCTTCTAGAAAAACATTACTCATGCGGCATCCTCTGAACAAAGAAATCACATGCATTTTATTTACAACCACACAATATAAAACTGAACGGCTACCACACCTAGAAGGATGGATGGCCATTTCGAAGGGTACACTTTCCCGTCTGTGGCTATGTATTAGCGTCACCATGGAGCTTTTCTCCTGGTCCAACTACTCTTGGACACCCAAAGGAAAAAGAAAAACCACAAAAACAAAGAGACAACCTGATGGCCAATGACCTTCCAGCACCAGTTCCCCTCTCTGCAAGCACTGCCGTGCTGTGGACGCCGCGACCCCCACCCCCCACCTTCACCCCTCCCAAGTTCAGTCAATCTCCCAACGCCCTGCAGGGTACAGGGCCTACATAAAGGAGGTCCCTAGGGTCTTCTTTGAATTTCATTTTATCAAAACACTAGATAGACCCAGAGAAGGCCTTCCTGAAATTATAAGTTCAGCCACGTCATGCAGTCAAAATCATTATCATGAGTGATTCATGCAACACATTATTCACCATGTAGCCAATGAGACCAGCTCTTCTCGGGGAATAAGAGGAAGAAAAGCTGCTACCTCACTTCAGAGCAACTCCATGGGTATTACTGTCTTCATTATTTTACTCATCCATTCACACACCCTTTCATTTGTGTTATATCTGTTTACATGCCAAGCACCAGTAAGCAACGCAGGGATGAACTACCACACACAGAGACATCTTCTCTGTCCTCCGTACACAGTAACAGGTGCTTCCATATATAGTGAGGGTGACCAGCGCCCAGCTTGCCTGGGACTTGGGGCGATTTCCCAGATGAGGAACACCCAGTGCTAAACTGAGAAAGTCTGTCAAACCAGGATGAATCGGTCACCCTGTTTACACCATATGCTGGTTTAAGCTCCCCAACCACTCCAGGGGCTACTCAGTCTTCCCAGCTTTTTACAGATGAAGAAGAGGGGGCTCAATGAGGCCCTGGCGGAGCCAGGATACAAACGCTGGCTTCTCTGAATCCATAGCTGTGTGCTCTCCACCACCCCTGTGCTTCTGAAATGAGAGATAAAATGTGCTGCTTTTGAATACAGCCCCATCTCCCCCCAGCCAGTTTCTGACCGCTTTCCCCCCGCTGTTCTCCCCTGCCTGCTGCCACCCGCCCTCCGCCACAGACTGTGTGCAGCTGGGATTTCATCTGCTCAGCAGTTGTTCACAGATAGCACAGAATCTTCCTCTACCACTGCAGGGCTGGATTTTTTTTAAAAAAAACAAGTCATTTAAACCTCTGTAGGGATAAACGTCTCCTTCAATGGAACAGGGCGCTGTTTTCAAACACCAGAAACTTATTTTGCACTCAACTTGTATTCACCTCTCAACTACTTACTATACATTCAAGCTAGCAATGTGCAGAAACACACTGGTATTTAACAGTTCAAACAGACTAGGCAGATTTTCAAAGGCTCCATCCACTTTTTTTTTCCATCCGCTTTTAAACAGTCCCTCAAAGCTACTCTTAGAAAAAAAAAAAGAAAAAAGGAAAACCTAATTCAAAATGCCAAGGCCACATTCCAAGGGATAACCACCATTTGACTGTCAGTGTGGCCAAAATAATGTCTGTGTCTTGTATGAGGATTTCAGGCAACACAGACATACACACACACACACACACTCCTGCAACTAGTCATGCTTAAACCCTTAGCTCTCACTCCAGAATTCCAACACAACTGCACCCTCAGCTGGGGCAGGGGGGCGGTTTAAAATTCACCCAAATAATGACACAGCCTATGTAATTTCCTTGCCACCAGAGAAGAACAGAGCCTCTGGACTTTTTATGTTTTGTTCACATTCTTCATGAATGAAGCGTGCCTCAGTGATCCTCAAATTAACTTTCCACTTGCATTAAGCATTAAAAAAAGACTTTAAGGCCGGAGCTTTCATAGGGCCTTTGTGAGACCAAATATAGGCCAGCCTGTGTCTCCATGCTACTGTGTGTGATTACTGGATTTGCTACTTAAAGGTCCTGTGCTTCTTGAAAACAAGGTTGCGGGGAGAGAGAGAGAAAGGCTAAGAAAGGCCTTTCAAAAGCAAACACAGAAGAGGCATTCAACAATCCACAGAGGGCCGTTAATGTGAGTTTGGATACAGCACTCTTCTGACTGCGGGCTGGGTGCTCTGCCTGCAGCTCTAACTGCTCTGCATGCTGCTTTTTATGAACTCGGAGAGGCCCCACAACTCTGTCCTCAACCTACATCAAAAGTCACCAGGTTCAAGCAACCGCCGCCAACCCTGTGTACTTTCTAAAGGGGAACATAAAAGGGGGTGTTTTGCCTGGGTGCCTTTTCAGGCAAACTTGATGCTCTTCTAAACCTGTTGAAGGAAGCCACACCCAGAGCAGGTTTCAGGGGTGGGGGCAGGGGTGGAGGCACTCAAGCTCAAAAGACTCAGTTCTGCTGCGTACTGCTCTGCATTTCGACCAGAACCTGTGATAATAAAGGCTGTTGTTGACTACTCAGGGCCACTATGTGCCAGAACAGCTTCTGTGGACAATCTCACTAATTTTTTCTGTACACAGAACTTGTATTATCCCCAAAGGCTCCAAGCTTTTAAGCAGTCCCTCAAAGCTACTCTTAGAAAAAAAAAAAGAAAAAAGGAAAACCTAATTCAAAATGCCAAGGCCACATTCCAAGGGATAACCACCATTTGACTGTCAGTGTGGCCAAAATAATGTCTGTGTTTTGTATGAGGATTTCAGGCAACACAGACATACACACACACACACTCCTGCAACTAGTCATGCTTAAACCCTTAGCTCTCACTCCAGAATTCCAACACAATTGCACCCTCAGCTGGGGCAGGGGGGCGGTTTAAAATTCACCCAAATAATGACACAGCCTATGTAATTTCCTTGCCACCAGAGAAGAACAGAGCCTCTGGACTTTTTATGTTTTGTTCACATTCTTCATGAATGAAGCGTGCCTCAGTGATCCTCAAATTAACTTTCCACTTGCATCATTTAAGCATTAAAAAAAGATTTTAAGGCCGGAGCTTTCATAGGGCCTTTGTGAGACCAAATATAGGCCAGCCTGTGTCTCCATGCTACTGTGTGTGATTACTGGATTTGCTACTTAAAGGTCCTGTGCTTCTTGAAAACAAGGTTGCGGGGAGAGAGAGAGAAAGGCTAAGAAAGGCCTTTCAAAAGCAAACACAGAAGAGGCATTCAACAATCCACAGAGGGCCGTTAATGTGAGTTTGGATACAGCACTCTTCTGACTGCGGGCTGGGTGCTCTGCCTGCAGCTCTAACTGCTCTGCATGCTGCTTTTTATGAACTCGGAGAGGCCCCACAACTCTGTCCTCAACCTACATCAAAAGTCACCAGGTTCAAGCAACCGCCGCCAACCCTGTGTACTTTCTAAAGGGGAACATAAAAGGGGGTGTTTTGCCTGGGTGCCTTTTCAGGCAAACTTGATGCTCTTCTAAACCTGTTGAAGGAAGCCACACCCAGAGCAGGTTTCAGGGGTGGGGGCAGGGGTGGAGGCACTCAAGCTCAAAAGACTCAGTTCTGCTGCGTACTGCTCTGCATTTCGACCAGAACCTGTGATAATAAAGGCTGTTGTTGACTACTCAGGGCCACTATGTGCCAGAACAGCTTCTGTGGACAATCTCACTAATTTTTCCTACAATCAATCCGACTACACAGAACTTGTATTATCCCTACCCAAATGGAGACAGCAGGCTCAGGTTTGGTAGATAAACTGCTGTGACTTGGAAAGCAATTTGGCAAGAGGCACAGAAATAAGCACATGTGAAATGTTTGACATGATAGAATATCAAGTAAAAAATAAAAACAAAATGACTGCAGTAAGAGTTAAATTTTATGTAGATAAGAACTATCCAACTGCAGGATTTTTACATGAATTACTCCTGCATTTTTATTTCTTTTGGAGATGACCTAATATGGCTATGAAATAATACACATAAAAAATTTTGAAGTAACACAAAGAACAGCTAGAAATTGAAGCTTAGTATTATTAATAACCCTCAACCCTGCCTTTGAAAGAACACCATCTGAGTCACCTCCTGACGAGGACAAGTGCTTCATTACCCACGCCCCTTCCCTGGTCAGGCAGGTTCTGGACGGAAGCCAGTCAAGAACAGAAGTCACTTTTCCCTCCAACGCTTTTCTTTCTTCTAAGAGGCAACACATTCTGGCCAACAAGTTTCAGCAGGTGCTTTTTATCCCCTACCTAATCAATAACCAGTCATTTTAGAGCTTCACCTGCAGGCTCACAGGAAACCAGCACTTACCAAGTAACAGATATTTAATGTATTTCAAATCCACCTTTAACAACAAAACCTAAAGGAACTGCTTGCTGGGTAAGTCTGATATATATGAAACTGGACTAAATTCTAACGCAACTGAAAGAACACCAACAGTCATTTAATTAGGATCATTTTATTAAGATGTAGTGTGGGGGAAAGGGGGTATTTTGCTTAAAAAAAAGTTTAAAAGCATATAAAAGGTTTAAGTCATGAAGCAAGTATGGACTTAATAGGCCTCTACTCTCCAGGACACCATGCTGACATTCTGGAAGAACTTACAGAACGTAGCCCAGAGTATTTTCATAATTCTTTATTAATACCAAGTGGATAAACGAAAAGAAACTGTGGGGGTTTTCTTTTGTTAACTTCACAGATATCTAGAACTGCAGGATTAGCAAGTAAGAGAATCCTAGCCAAATTCTACAAAGATTTACCAAGCTAGGAACTAACCAACCATGCTTTAAAGCACTGTAATCTCCGAGGGTAATAGTAAATTGCTTCAATTAACTATTATTCATTTGGATACTATATTATTTTTACAGATAAAAGTTTAAATGATCCAGTTTACTTAAAACACACACACACACACACACACACACACACACACAACTCCCTCCTTTAAAGCAAACTCTAAACAAAACATAAACATTAAAGCCTCAGGAAGGTAACAGCCTCTCTAGACTATGTCCTCAGCTCAAGGAGTAGGGGAGCAGGCAGAGTTTACTTTCAAGGCCGTGTTTCTTGGGCTTGGCTGTGCATACAAACCACCTCGGGATAGTGTGGAAATGAAATTATGCCTCAGTGAGTTTGGGGTGAGCCTGAGTTTCTGCATTTCTAACAAACTCCCATCTACAGACCACACTGAGTAATCAGGTTCTATCTAAGCACCATGGATGTTCAAAATTCAAGGAGGTTATGTCCATTCTGCTTTTCCTCACAGCAAAGGCAATAGCTTTAATCCTAAATGGTCTCCAACCTCCTTTCCTGACCATCACCCACCCTCCAAAACCATCATTATTCTCGGGAAGCAGACCCGTCTTCCCTTAAGGTGAAAGAAGTCAGAACAAGTCACTCTCACGCTTAAAATCCTCAATAGTCTCCCACTGCCTGACTTATTCCAGCTCCATGTATCTTGCAACCTCTAGAACCCCTCTTACTAACCCTTTCTCATTCCGTACTCTGAGCTCTGCCTACCTGGGTCCCTCACCTAGAACAAGTTTATTTCTCCACTTGCTTCCCCTCATTAGTCACCTTGGCCATTATTTCCAACATAGCTGAACCCTGCTTACTCACATGCTTCCTAACCAAAGAACAGCTGATTACTGCAAAGCAAGCAATCACTAAATATTACACATTAATAAACAGAACCAAAAAGCAGCTCTATGTTATTTAAATCAGTTTATCATTTTATTTCTTAGGAGTCTTCTTGCTTTAAAATAGCCTAGATTAGTAACCAACTGCTGGGCTTTTTATGGGCTTCCCTGGTGGCTCAGTGGTAAAGAATCCTCCTGCTAATGCAGAAGACGTGGGTTTGATCCCTGAGCCAGGAAGACTCCCTGGAGAAGGAAAGTCCATCCACTCTAGTATTTATGCCTGGAGAAATCACACAGACAGAGGAGCCCGGTGGGCTACAGTTCATGGGGTCACAGAAGAGTCAGTCATGACTTAGCAACTAAACAACAACTTTACTTTTAAACGACAAATCCTTTGCACCCATGATATACAAACAAATGCCACACTTTCAATTAAGTCAATCAAGCAAAAAACACTGAAGTGAGTAAAAGGCTTTACAATGCCTCTATCATTTCTTTCCCCCTGTCATTTTCATAGCTGGGGCTTCTATGAGTTAACAGAAGTTTGTCAGGCAAATGGAAAAAAGGCACAGAAATTTAATGACTACTGGGATCTGCCTGGCATATTTTTGATAATGTGCATAAGTGCTTCTAGAAGGAAACAGATGAATGGTTGTGAAGCTCTGGTTCCCTGAAAAGTGAAGCCCTGACAGATGACTGACCCCACTTTAGAGTCGTGAGGTGGCTGAGGCCTGTAGATGCTAAACAGTTTCTCTGGTTGAGCAGGGTTGAGCTCATTCCTGACTAGCTAAATACCTCTCTGCGGCGACACAATTTTGTTCTAAAACATATTTCTCCCAACTCTTCATTTTTCAGTAGGAAATCAGGTAACAAATATTTGCTGCTATCTGAGAACAAGTCATGCACTCTGTTCTTCCCAAACTGCTGAAAGGATACGCATGATTTAATAAGGAAGCGTTTCTCAAACTTGATGTATATTACTAACCCAGTAGACTAGGTAAAAACCTATGAATGTATGCTAGTGTATATGTTTCCATGGAATTTGCCATATGACTCAGGGAACTCAGGGAAGTGGGAGAGAGGTTCAAGAGGGAGGGGACATATATACACCTATGGCTGATTCATGCAGATGTAAAGCAGAAGCCAACCCAATACTGCAAAGCAATTATCTTTCAGTTAAAAATCAACAAACGTCTTTTTAAAAACCTATGAACGGGCCCCACCCTGAGTTTCAGGTTCACTAGGTCAGAAGCAGGACCTGAGAATTTACATCTCTAGAGGCAAGTTCCCAGGTCATGATGCTGCTGCTGGTCTAGGAATCTCATTTTGAGAACCACTGCAATCAAGTAGTTCATAATACTACCTTCATTCATTCATTTCTCAACAAATATTTAGTGACTGTTACGCGTATGACAAGCTGTATATCAGGCTTTCCTCTTTATGCTCCCAGGCTTTGTGAAATGTAAGGAAAGCAATGAGGCAGATCCTCAAACTGTAATCAAAGGCAGGATGTGAAAATCCCAAGAGAATGACCAAGTGCTTAGACTTTAAATCTTAAAGGAAACAAATCCAAGAAGAGATTCTGATCACCTCTCTCTCTTGAGGAATACTTACAATTAAGTGGCATCCAAACTGAAGCTCAACAACAAGATTCTGACACAAGAAATAATTCTCAGGGGAAGAGAGCAGACGAGCAAGATCTCAAAGCCAGGAAAATGCAGGGCAGATTTAGAGAACTGCAAATACTGTGGAATAAGGAGTAGCAGAAGCTGGAGGTGGGAAGATTGTTTAGAGTCAAATCCCAAACGTTCGTGGGAGGTGATCTCCTATCAGGGCCTGCCCTGGGAGAGGCCGGGGCAGCTGCACGGGGCCAGGTGGGCATGAGGAAACCCCAGAAAGAGACTAACACTGATCAGGAGGTAGTGGGGCTGTGAACAAATCCCTTTCTAGGTCCACAGCACGAGGAGACAAATGACAGCACAGTCACCCAAAGAGGTTCCTCAGTAGCCAGCACATTTACAGTCCCACTGTTTCGCTACCCTAAAAAAATGTGGTATCTTTTTCTCAAAGGGAGTCTCTATGTCCTTCCTCTTCTTCCGAACTCCTCTCCAAAGAGTCCTTTTAATGTTATGTCATCCTAATCAATCACTGGACTTAAGCTAAAAGAATCAGTGTCCCAATCCTCCAAAATCTGAGGGTGCCACATGTCCAGAAACCTGAGCAGTTCTGCACTTATTGATCTTCCACCACACCAAAATGTGTTCACAGTATCTGTGGTTAGGTCCCATACAAGGAGACCAAACTTTGAGTCAGAAAACCTGCATTCTATGTGAAGCAATTATACTCCAATTAAAAAATAAACAAAAAACAAACAAAAAAGAAAAACTGGATTCTGAGAGGGGTAACCTCATACTTCAGCCTGGTGGGCTACAGTTGTCCACGGTGCTGCAGACAGCTGGACATGAATGAGTGCCTAAACAACAATAAGCCTCATACTGGTTGATTATCCAATTATCTGTTTCTTTACAGAAAGGAAGAGAATACCTCACAGAATAATTATTAGTACTAAGGAAATGCCCACTTTATTTAAAACTAAGCACTAAATTTCATATTGGATACACTAAATAATCTCAAGTTAATTAAGCAAGATGGTAGGTATTAAAGTGCTATAAATATTAATAATAATAATTAGTAGTAGTAGTAGTAGTAGTAGTAGTAGTACCTCACTCAAAAAGGATTCAAATTCAAAATCTGTTAGGAACTTCTCAATTTTAAGCTGAGACTCTGGTAAACGTGTGAAAACAATTTTTTTTAGTTGATGACTTGTCCCACATTATTATCTGAGCTTAGAAAATCTATAGTACGATAGTACAGTATTGGAAGGTATCCAGACCCAAACCCCAATCTTTACACTTCCAGTAAATCCAGAAATGTTCTTATAAAATCATGGTCACACCCCCAAAAACCAGGGTCATTATTTGTCACCGACTCTTTACTGTCACATGGGAAACATCTGAACGCTAATACTTTACATCTAAGAACTTAAGAGTTTTCTTCATGACAAGCAGGTATAAACTTAGCAATTGAACTCTCAGGTTTATGACATGACCCAAGACAAACATCTAGGTACCATAACAAACTGAGAAAGTTTTTTTTAAAAAAACTTAAGAATGGGGGCTTCCCTGATGGTCCAGTGAGTAAAGAGTCCGCCTTGCAGTGCAGGGGGCACCGGTTCAATCCCTGGCCTGGGAAGATCCCATGTGCCACAGAGCAGCTGAACTGGTGTGTCCAGTTGCAAACCAGCGCTCTGGAGCTGGTGCTCTGCAGCGAGAGAGGCCACTGCAATGAGAGGCCAACACAGACCAAAGAATAAAGATGGATGAAAATAAATAAATAAAAAACCAATACAGGGCTTCCCCTGGTGGTCCAGTGGGTAAGGACACCGCCTTGCAGTGCAAGGAGCGCCGGTTCGATCCCTGGCCTGGGAAGATCCCACATACCGCGGAGCAGCTGGACCGATGTGTCCAATCGCAGAGCCGGAGCTCTGGAGCGCATGTGCCCAGAGCCGGCGCTCTGCGACGACAGACGCCACCGCGACGGGAGGCCCACAGAAGCCAAAGAACAAAGACGGATGAAAATGGAGAAATGAAAGACTAATAGAAGTGGCCCGCCCGTTCCCCTCCCTCCCCAACCTGACCCCTGCCCTAAATAAATAAATAAATAAATCTTAAAAAAAAGAAAAAACAGAAAAAAACAATACAAAACCAGAGGCCAAAACTTTAAAAAAAAAAAACAAACCACTTAAGAATAAATTTTCCTCATGACCCTTGGACATAAAACCAGCAATATTCTTTCCCTAACAGTTTAGAAATCAAAACCAGAAGATGAAGAAATTCAAGAAGGCAGCTCTGAGACAGCATGTAATAAACTTGAGAGTAACTCATTCCCATGGCCTGTAACTCTTTAGTCTCCCTCTACCTCCCAAAGAAGACAGATGACTCTAGACAGTGGAAAAATACATTGAACCAAGATAGCTAAGACAAAGTACCTTCTCCAGAAACACCAGGTGCTGGATATCAGGGTCAGGCTGCAAAGATGGCAGAAAAAGGGCTTCCCTGGTGGTCCAGTGGGTAAGGACACCGCCTTGCAGTGCAAGGGGCGCCGGTTCCATCCCTGGCCTGGGAAGATCCCACATGCCATGGAGCGGCTGGACGGATGTGTCCAACTACCGAGCCGGAGCTCTGGAGCGCATGCGCCCAGAGCCAGTGCTCTGCAAGGAGAGAGGCCACTGTGATGGGAAGCCCACATAGGCCAAAGAACAAAGATGGATGAAAACAAATAAATGAAAGACCAATAGAAGTAGCCAAAAAAGAAAAAAAAGATGGCATAAAAAAAATCATTTTGCTTCTTTTCAATGAGATTCTGTCTTCACTACAGCTCCACTGCCAGAAGTGATAGAATCAGTGCTCTGAGGGGGCAGGCAGGAAGAGGAAAGCACTTCATAAGGTCACCTTGTCCCTTTTCTTTTTGCAGAAATCAAACATTAATATCTAACAGTCTGGTAGGAGAATGTTTGAGGGCAATATAAAATGCAGTCTGAGCTCAAGAGTGCCAGAGACCTGAAACAAGCAATTTCATTCCGTCTTCTCATCTTTAAAACCTCAGGGGAAGGGGCAACATAGGAGTAAGGGATAAAGAGCTACAAACCACTATATGTAAAATAAACTACAAGGATAGATTGAAAAACACAGAAAACAGAGCCAATATTTCATAGTAATTATAACTGGAGTATAACCTTTAAAAATTGTCAATCACTATACTATATACTAAGATGGCTCAGAAGGTAAAGAATCTGCCTGCAATGAAGAAGACCTAGGGTTTGATCCCTGGGGTAGGGAAGATCTCCTGGAAAAGGGAATGTCAATCAACTCCAGTATTCTTGCCTAGAGAATTCCATGGACAGAGAAGCCTGGCAGGCTACAGTCTATGGGGTCACAGAGTTGGATTCAACTAAGTGACTAACACTTTCATACTATACACCTTTAAATTATATACTGTACATCAACTAAACTTTAATTTTTTAAAAAAAACCTCACAGACGTGCTATTAACACAAGATTAAATACAGACAAAGCTCCTAAAACACATTGGTGTATGGTGAGCATTCCATGCAATCTTTTTCCCATCAACACAACAGAGAAGATAAAGAGAAGCTTTCTGGAATAATGGAATGTAAGCACAGTCTTAAAAAACAAACAAACAAAAAAAAAACGTAGGAAGGATTTTTACTGGTAAAATGGAAGGATAGGGCTTTTGTGGCAGAAGTAGTCGATGAAGGCAAAACCCAGGGCTGAGTTTCAATGAAGAGTTGCGGGCCTGCCCACCTGGAAGATTTACTCAGCAGGAATGTAAGAGCTCGAATAGCAATTTCGTGGTCTGGGGCCATTTGGAGGAGGGTCCTAAATGCCAGGCTAAGGAGCCTGGAATTTAATTTATGCAAGAGGCAGGCCAGACAGCTTCTGAGTAGAGGAGCAGGAATATCCACTGATAAGGAGGGAAGCCAGTTGTTGTGAAATGGGAGAAAAGGTATTGCTGTGGACTTCGAAAAAATGTGTTACTACCAACACATTTTTTAAAAATATGCGAGGCTGAGTTTTGTAGTGTTTTAGCAGTCCTCTCTTAAAAAAGAAAAACAAAACAACGACTCCAACTGTCTTAAGCTACATGAACAGATTCTGGGGAAGGTGGTAAGCTGATCCGGCAGGTGAAAAATTCTAAAGAGATCTCAAGGGCGCAGTGGGTATGCCTGTCAGGTGTCTGCTGGGTGTTGGTGGTTAATGTGTGAAGCCATGAGAGGTGGAAGGTCCTGCCTCTCCTGTCAGGGGCATCAGTGTGAAACACATCACTCTGCAACTCAGACCCTTGTCAGTTGGGGATTTGTTTCTACTCTGATAAACCTCTACAAACTATTTTATCTAAAAGATCAGACACAATTTAACACTGTATTTCCCTGAGCTACAACATCAAAACTTGGACCCTCCTGAGATTTTTAGGATCCAGTGTGAAAATACTTGAAATCAACAAAAATGCAGAAATTATCTCCTACAAAATCACAGTACTAAATGAATGACGCTAAATCAGTAACTTCATACAAAAGTTACTTAAAAAAAATCAATACAAATTCAGAGGTGCTCTTTGGGTTCTAAGCACGAGGAAGGATTAAAAAGAGGGAAAGGGCCTCTTAGTAGGCATGTACAAAATTAAATCAGCAGACAGAATCTATGTTATCAAAGATGTGACCATAGGAAGAACTACAAATACTAAACAACAAGTAATATATACACGGTGGACAGCAGGTGGGGATGGCAAAAGGTTTTATCAAAAATATTCCTCAAGTTGCTTAAAATGCAGTCAATCCCATGTGTCATGAAGGAGGGCGCCAACTCTTTGTAATTCTCCTGGGATCCACTACTCTTGATGAGTTTATTCCCTCTCTCTCAGTTCCTCATCACGGGTGGCTTTCTGTTACGGAAATACCAACACTAAACTTGTGCAACTTCTAAACCACGGTATTTAGAAATAAGAAAGTTATCTGGAACTAAATTAGGGGACAGAGGTCATTTTAAAAGAATCACCACACAAGATGTGGAGCTCATCCCTTCTGAAGGAATTTCCTTGGGAAACATTTATGAGGCACACTATTCAAGGGACTCGATAATTTCTTTAACTTAATTTTACTTTTCCAGAGAGGACAGTTTAAGACATTTCCTGTGTGTAAGCTCCACCCTCTTCGGTGAGCAGTTTTACAACCATCCTCAAACCTTTCAGAATAACAGCCTTTTGTTACGGGTGAGCCTGTGGGCACACTCCTCCCCACACCTTCTTGGATTTTCTCTTTAGGTCTGCATTTCTCCTGACACTACAGGAGGGGGCTGACTGGACCTTAGAAGTAGGTTTTCGGGTTGAGGATCCCCTATGGTGGTTTCTTCTTGGCAGTATGACACAATGAAGTGGAAGCCTGGGTCATCTGAAGAAAAGGTGTTTGCTGAATTCTCAGAACCTCAAACCTCAAGCTGAGGGCCTTGGATCCCACAACCAGAAGGCAACGGACACACCCGCCTCCTCCATTTTCCACCTGCAGGTTCCAGCTCTGGCTCTCCTAGGTCTTCCCCAAAAAGCAAATTTTACCTTCGAAGAGCTCCAGAGGAATGAGGCAAAGACACACAACTATTTGCTAGAGGGAAAGGAGCTTCCTCTTAGCTAACTGCCCGAGGAATGCAGCGCAGTCTAGCAAATGTTTAAAATCACGTCCTGTTCTGCCTCTTGTTTTCCAGAAGAGTGTCATTACTGTCAACTATTTCACAAGACAAATAAACCTGTGAATGAAATCTATCCTCCCTCCTCTTCCCAGTGAAAACATTCGAAGACGGGACTGCTTCCATGGCAGAAGGTATTGGTGCGCTAAAAATTTCAAAATATTCCTCAAGTTGCTTAAAATGCAGTCAATCCCATGTGTCATGAAGGAGGGCGCCAACTCTTTGTAATTCTCCTGGGATCCACTACTCTTGATGAGTTTATTCCCTCTCTCTCAGTTCCTCATCACGGGTGGCTTTCTGTTACGGAAATACCAACACTAAACTTGTGCAACTTCTAAACCACGGTATTTAGAAATAAGAAAGTTATCTGGAACTAAATTAGGGGACAGAGGTCATTTTAAAAGAATCACCACACAAGATGTGGAGCTCATCCCTTCTGAAGGAATTTCCTCGGGAAACATTTATGAGGCACACTATTCAAGGGACACGATAATTTCTTTAACTTAATTTTACTTTTCCAGAGAGGACAGTTTAAGACATTTCCTGTGTGTAAGCTCCACCCTCTTCGGTGAGCAGTTTTACAACCATCCTCAAACCTTTCAGAATAACAGCCTTTTGTTACGGGTGAGCCTGTGGGCACACTCCTCCCACACCTTCTTGGATTTTCTCTTTAGGTCTGCATTTCTCCTGACACTACAGGAGGGGGCTGACTGGACCTTAGAAGTAGGTTTTCGGGTTGAGGATCCCCTATGGTGGTTTCTTCTTGGCAGTATGACACAATGAAGTGGAAGCCTGGGTCATCTGAAGAAAAGGTGTTTGCTGAATTCTCAGAACCTCAAACCTCAAGCTGAGGGCCCTGGATCCCACAACCAGAAGGCAACGGACACACCCGCCTCCTCCATTTTCCACCTGCAGGTTCCAGCTCTGGCTCTCCTAGGTCTTCCCCAAAAAGCAAATTTTACCTTCGAAGAGCTCCAGAGGAATGAGGCAAAGACACACAACTATTTGCTAGAGGGAAAGGAGCTTCCTCTTAGCTAACTGCCCGAGGAATGCAGCGCAGTCTAGCAAATGTTTAAAATCACGTCCTGTTCTGCCTCTTGTTTTCCAGAAGAGTGTCATTACTGTCAACTATTTCACAAGACAAATAAACCTGTGAATTAAATCTATCCTCCCTCCTCTTCCCAGTGAAAACATTCGAAGATGGGACTGCTTCCTTCCTTCCTCCTCCTCAAAGGAACCACATTTGTGGCACAGAGAGGAGTTAAAATAAGAAACACACACGGTCTGAGAAGGCTACTTTTTCACAGCGCTAGAGCCATTTCCAGCCTACTGCCGATCCTGGGGACTTCCTAACGGAAGGAGTTCTGTTTTCAGTTACGAATCCCTTTTCATGCATCAGCTCCAAGACAACGTGGACCAGGCCTGCTGGCAGGGTAGGGACGACCGAGAGCTGCAGAGGCCACCCTAGCCGCAGGCCCGTCACCCTCACAAAGTGCTCTCCATAAAAATACATGCGGTAAAATGTTAGATTCATTCAACTGTTCGAGATTAATAAAGACTCCAAAAAACCTGTAACTGATCCAACTAATCCAACCCAATAGCGCTGGAATGACAATAACTGGTTTTCATTATAAATTACACAGCCCACTAAATTGATGGGAAGGCTCTATTCCAACACAATACATCAAAAGAGTTAAAATTAAGCTAAGGAATCAAAACTGTAATTTACTCAAGGCTTAGGAACAAAAAGACCACTCCCTCCTTCCCTTTGCCAATGTACTACAGGGTGTCCAGCAGTGCACTTCACACCTTTAGGCTCCCCAGAGGTATGAGGCTGGGGGCTGGGAGACCAAGGCGACCTGCAATCAAATACTTGCATACCAATAGTTCTATTAGCATGGGTCTACCGAAACGCAAAGGCAGTTAAAAGGCAGAAAATGCGTGTGCTACGGGCAGTAGGTACCTGACAACCTAGAGAGACCAGAGGAAACTACGGAGATTCCATGGGCAGGCTTTTCTGCAGTCCAGAGAAAGTGTCTCTTTCAAGTAGTGCATGGGCTGCTCGCAGCCAACCAAGAGGCTTTGGGCCCGAGCGTGCGGCCGCCAGTCTTCAGCAGGGTCACGTACCATATGGCACAAACCCTTAGAAGCCCGGGAGGCACTGCTCCAGAGCAAGCCCAGCCTCTGAGTGGGGAGCTTACCTTGTAGCTGCTTGAATCTCCCTTCGTGAAAGCCTCTTTGTTTTTCCAGAAGAGTGTCATTACTGTCAACTATTTCACAAGACAAATAAACCTGTGAATGAAATCTATCCTCCCTCCTCTTCCCAGTGAAAACATTCGAAGACGGGACTGCTTCCTTCCTTCCTCCTCCTCAAAGGAACCACATTTGTGGCACAGAGAGGAGTTAAAATAAGAAACACACACGGTCTGAGAAGGCTACTTTTTCACAGCGCTAGAGCCATTTCCAGCCTACTGCCGATCCTGGGGACTTCCTAACGGAAGGAGTTCTGTTTTCAGTTACGAATCCCTTTTCATGCATCAGCTCCAAGACAACGTGGACCAGGCCTGCTGGCAGGGTAGGGACGACCGAGAGCTGCAGAGGCCACCCTAGCCGCAGGCCCGTCACCCTCACAAAGTGCTCTCCATAAAAATACATGCGGTAAAATGTTAGATTTATTCAACTGTTCGAGATTAATAAAGACTCCAAAAAACCTGTAACTGATCCAACTAATCCAACCCAATAGCGCTGGAATGACAATAACTGGTTTTCATTATAAATTACACAGCCCACTAAATTGATGGGAAGGCTCTATTCCAACACAATACATCAAAAGAGTTAAAATTAAGCTAAGGAATCAAAACTGTAATTTACTCAAGGCTTAGGAACAAAAAGACCACTCCCTCCTTCCCTTTGCCAATGTACTACAGGGTGTCCAGCAGTGCACTTCACACCTTTAGGCTCCCCAGAGGTATGAGGCTGGGGGCTGGGAGACCAAGGCGACCTGCAATCAAATACTTGCATACCAATAGTTCTATTAGCATGGGTCTACCGAAACGCAAAGGCAGTTAAAAAGGCAGAAAATGCGTGTGCTACGGGCAGTAGGTACCTGACAACCTAGAGAGACCAGAGGAAACTACAGAGATTCCATGTGCAGGCTTTTCTGCAGTCCAGAGAAAGTGTCTCTTTCAAGTAGTGCATGGGCTGCTCGCAGCCAACCAAGAGGCTTCGGGCCCGAGCGTGCGGCCGCCAGTCTTCAGCAGGGTCACGTACCATATGGCACAAACCCTTAGAAGCCCGGGAGGCACTGCTCCAGAGCAAGCCCAGCCTCTGAGTGGGGAGCTTACCTTGTAGCTGCTTGAATCTCCCTTCCAGCTGGTTGTAGTTGTAAGGCACCTGCCCTGTATAAGCCGGCGACAGCGGCCCGGAGATGCTAGACGTCCTCTGCAATTCCATTATGCCCGGCGTGACGCCCCGGCGGGCTGTGCGGTGTAAATCCCGCTCCGGCCCTCTCCTACCCCCATCCAACACGCACCGGCTTCCGCAACGCCTGGCTCCCGGCCCGGCTAAAAGGGCTGGACCTTAAGCCCCATCCGGGTGTGAAAGTCCAGCAGGGTGACCTGATATGAAGTTGGCCGCAGGAGAGTCCACCTTAGCCTGGCCACTCACACATCTAATTCCTCGTGGTTTTCCTTCCTTTTGTGGCCCTCGGCTCTGAGCTTGAAATAAATTACCGAGGAGGAGCGGGAGGGCGGAGGAAGCGAGGCGCAAGGCCACTTAAAATTTTTTAAAAATACGGCCAATCCTGAGCGCGCCAGGGTCGCCGAGCCCGGGAGCTTGCGGGCACAGCACACACACCTCCTCCCCGCAGCCCGTGGCGGCCGCCGGTTTGTAATTTAATCAGGAGCCACTCGCCGTGCGCGGGGCGGTGATGTCACCTGATTAGCATAACAGCATTGTAGAGGAAACGCAGGCCGTACCACGAGGGGCGCGGGGGAGGCCGGCGCGCCGCGGTCCCCCACCCACCGGCGGCCGCGGAGCCGCCGACCCCCGGGTCGGGCCCTGGATGCGCCTGCCGCGGTGGTACCTTCCCAAACAAAGCTGCTGGAATTACAATCTTTTGTTGGGAGCCTCACGTAACGGAAAAGTCTCGGATTACTATCGCACGAAAAGAAGGCGGCCCGGGAGGGTTAGGAGCCCCGCAGGTCCCGGGCCGGGGCGGCTCAGCCGCTGCTCAGCGTCCGCGGAGGCCACGCGGGCCGCGCACCTGGGCGCCGGGCGTCCTCCGCGCACGGGCGCCGACCACGCGGCGGCCGGAACCCGGCCGTGCCAACGGGTGAAAGTAAAACAAAGTCCCTCTGGGCTCTGGGCAGGGCCACAGCGAGGGGGTTGGGGGAGCGCGTAAATTGAGGATCACGGAATAATCTTCTCAACAGGCTTCTGCCGCCAGCACGAGATGTTAAGCGGAGGGTTTCTGGGATAACACCGGCCCCATAACCGTAACTCGACGCAAGATTTCTGGGACCAACGGCTTGCAAGGCATTGTGGGAGAAAGGTACACAGGTAAACACCTCCGGGGCCCCTGACCTGGATGATTTTAGGAACCAACTAAGAGGTTAAAGAAATCACCCTCAAATCCTACAGTGATTTGTAGAGAAAAAAAAAAAAAAACCTTTAAACATTTGAGTTCTTCAGAAATTTAAAACACTCCCCCCTTTCTTATGCCACCAATCTCAATCCAGAATAAAATCCTCTACCTAGAAAACAACAGTGATCAAAATGTGTTCTTGGAAAATAACTGACCCCGCACCCACCCAACCCCTTTTCTCAGTACCTACAGGCCGACAACTTAAAAATGGATAGTGTTTCAGGCTTGGATCCATACTCGCTGAAGAAGATAATTTCATTCCTAAGGGATTTCAACCTGCACTAAAGAGGTGGGCCTCCACCACAGGTTACTTTCATCCCCAGGGCACTTGTAATTCAAGCAACTGCATCCTGTTCGGGGGTAAAGTTAAAACAAACTCTACGACCAGCTAAGGCTCAACCCCCACTCCTTCCATCCGTATCACTGGGCTTTTAAAGCATTCAGGGTCAACCTTCAGCTTTCTAAGGATTTGAAGCTATTTCTCCTTCAAGACGTAGATCATTCTCTAAAGTCCCTTTACTGCAATTCGAAACACTGACAGCAAGGGGGCAAAAAGTGGGGTTTTGGAGGAAGAAGCTGACAAAGATTCCCAAGACTTGAGTTTCACGTCCTGACCAAGCCTCTTAACCACTTATGACCGTAGAAGAAACTCTGGATTCTTTCTAAACCTCCTCTGTCAGACAGGGATAATTAATGCCTACCCACAAGATTACTGAGGGGCTGATGTGAAAATGCCCTAAAAGTGGTCATACTATTCATAATTAGGAGTACGTTTTGCAAAATGCACCTCTTAAGTTTTCCCCACTACGTATCCCATTGAGGCTACAGAGGGCAGAATGGAAAATGTCCTCATTGGAGACCTTTTTAACAGGCCCCTCTTCACTATTAAATATGTTGGTAATGTGGTAAGTCTCTTAAGTGTCTAGCTATGGGCAGAGAAAATGAGACTGCAAAGTACTTGCCAATTTAGAACACATTTTAAATGTTTAAGCCATTTAGTGAACAAAGTATGAGTCACCACTCTTAGTCTCAGTTCCCTCTGATATAGGGAACTAGGTAAAATAAGCTTTCTAATTAGCCAGGTTACATGTAATGTGATGGAGGGAGTGGCTGGCACTAATGTATCCACACTAGATCCTAGAGAGCAGACTTAGAACAAGCCAGGCGAAAACTCTGTTTAAAATAACTTGACCCGCACCAATCTCAATCCAGAATAAAATCCTCTACCTAGAAAACAACAGTGATCAAAATGTGTTCTTGGAAAATAACTGACCCCGCACCCACCCAACCCCTTTTCTCAGTACCTACAGGCCGACAACTTAAAAATGGATAGTGTTTCAGGCTTGGATCCATACTCGCTGAAGAAGATAATTTCATTCCTAAGGGATTTCAACCTGCACTAAAGAGGTGGGCCTCCACCACAGGTTACTTTCATCCCCAGGGCACTTGTAATTCAAGCAACTGCATCCTGTTCGGGGGTAAAGTTAAAACAAACTCTGCGACCAGCTAAGGCTCAACCCCCACTCCTTCCATCCGTATCACTGGGCTTTTAAAGCATTCAGGGTCAACCTTCAGCTTTCTAAGGATTTGAAGCTATTTCTCCTTCAAGACGTAAATCATTCTCTAAAGTCCCTTTACTGCAATTCGAAACACTGACAGCAAGGGGGCAAAAAGTGGGGTTTTGGAGGAAGAAGCTGACAAAGATTCCCAAGACTTGAGTTTCACGTCCTGACCAAGCCTCTTAACCACTTATGACCGTAGAAGAAACTCTGGATTCTTTCTAAACCTCCTCTGTCAGACAGGGATAATTAATGCCTACCCACAAGATTACTGAGGGGCCGATGTGAAAATGCCCTAAAAGTGGTCATACTATTCATAATTAGGAGTACGTTTTGCAAAATGCACCTCTTAAGTTTTCCCCACTACGTGTCCCATTGAGGCTACAGAGGGCAGAATGGAAAATGTCCTCATTGGAGATCTTTTTAACAGGCCCCTCTTCACTATTAAATATGTTGGTAATGTGGTAAGTCTCTTAAGTGTCTAGCTATGGGCAGAGAAAATGAGACTGCAAAGTACTTGCCAATTTAGAACACATTTTAAATGTTTAAGCCATTTAGTGAACAAAGTATGAGTCACCACTCTTAGTCTCAGTTCCCTCTGATATAGGGAACTAGGTAAAATAAGCTTTCTAATTAGCCAGGTTACATGTAATGTGATGGAGGGAGTGGCTGGCACTAATGTATCCACACTAGATCCTAGAGAGCAGACTTAGAACAAGCCAGGCAAAGTGAATGTGTATAAATATTAGGTTCTGCGCTAGAAAGGGTTAAATAGCCCCACGGGGCAGGAGGTGAGACATGGGAATTTCTGGCCTGAAGAGGGCCCACACAGGAGGAAGGAAGAAGAGGATCCAACCCTAACAGCTCACATGACCACCTCCACCTGGGCAGTGCAGAGAAGGGAAAGGCAGGCTGGAGGCTCTCATAGTCTTTATTCCATGCAGTTATTGCCTGCAGGATACTCTGCCTGGTGTTCTGGAGGAGTCAGAGATGACTGGGAAAGTTGGTGGCTGAAGGAGATGGGACAGATGCAACTATAGTCCAACCACAAGAACAGAGTGAGCCGTTGGTAGGGGAACTACTGGAGTTCAGAGGGCAAGGTCACCTCTGCCTAGGAAGGTGGGGAGGAACAACTCCAAGAGGGACAGCATTTGGCCAGACTGTGAAGCACAGGCTAGGATGGAGGGGAAGCCCCTTGCCTAGTTGGGGGGAAAAGCAGCCCAAGTAAAGGACTGACCACACTGTCGGAGGAACAGCACCAGCAGGCGCTACCGTTCAACTGAAGCATAAGGAACTAGGCTCAGGCAGGAGCGAAGCCAAGAGAGGCAGGCTTGGAACCACGGAGATTTTTGAGCGTGAGGAAGACAGGGTCTGGGTTGGGCTCTAGGGACGATTAATTGGTAGTGGTAGGGGTAGAAAGGAGAGAGACTGAAGGCAGGCAAGGTCATTGTGAAAATCCTAGTACTATTCATAATTAGAGTACGTTTTGCAAAATGCACCTCTTAAGTTTTCCCCACTACGTATCCCATTGAGGCTACAGAGGGCAGAATGGAAAATGTCCTCATTGGAGACCTTTTTAACAGGCCCCTCTTCACTATTAAATATGTTGGTAATGTGGTAAGTCTCTTAAGTGTCTAGCTATGGGCAGAGAAAATGAGACTGCAAAGTACTTGCCAATTTAGAACACATTTTAAATGTTTAAGCCATTTAGTGAACAAAGTATGAGTCACCACTCTTAGTCTCAGTTCCCTCTGATATAGGGAACTAGGTAAAATAAGCTTTCTAATTAGCCAGGTTACATGTAATGTGATGGAGGGAGTGGCTGGCACTAATGTATCCACACTAGATCCTAGAGAGCAGACTTAGAACAAGCCAGGCAAAGTGAATGTGTATAAATATTAGGTTCTGCGCTAGAAAGGGTTAAATAGCCCCACGGGGCAGGAGGTGAGACATGGGAATTTCTGGCCTGAAGAGGGCCCACACAGGAGGAAGGAAGAAGAGGATCCAACCCTAACAGCTCACATGACCACCTCCACCTGGGCAGTGCAGAGAAGGGAAAGGCAGGCTGGAGGCTCTCATAGTCTTTATTCCATGCAGTTATTGCCTGCAGGATACTCTGCCTGGTGTTCTGGAGGAGTCAGAGATGACTGGGAAAGTTGGTGGCTGAAGGAGATGGGACAGATGCAACTATAGTCCAACCACAAGAACAGAGTGAGCCGTTGGTAGGGGAACTACTGGAGTTCAGAGGGCAAGGTCACCTCTGCCTAGGAAGGTGGGGAGGAACAACTCCAAGAGGGACAGCATTTGGCCAGACTGTGAAGCACAGGCTAGGATGGAGGGGAAGCCCCTTGCCTAGTTGGGGGGAAAAGCAGCCCAAGTAAAGGACTGACCACACTGTCGGAGGAACAGCACCAGCAGGCGCTACCGTTCAACTGAAGCATAAGGAACTAGGCTCAGGCAGGAGCGAAGCCAAGAGAGGCAGGCTTGGAACCACGGAGATTTTTGAGCGTGAGGAAGACAGGGTCTGGGTTGGGCTCTAGGGACGATTAATTGGTAGTGGTAGGGTAGAATGAATAGAAAGGAGAGAGACTGAAGGCAGCAAGGTCACTTAGGTGGTCACTGCCGTTGTCCAGGCCAACAGGCTAGGTAGCATGTGGCAACAGGAGCAGAAAGGAATAGGCTGATGCACGAATTAACCCAAGTCTTATGAGACTTCAAAGCCTTCGGGAGGTTCAAAGGCTAGAGCTGAACTTCAGACTCTGGGGTTTTTAGAGCTGACTGTGGAGTGCAGTGTGGGTTGAATACTTCCTTCCAGACAGGGTGGAGCTCCACAGGGTGATATGTCCAGAAGCGGTCAGGTACATAGAAACAGAGCTCAAGGTTGAAGATAAAGCCCGTGCACAGAATGAGAGTGGAGACTACAGTGGCTGAGGTCTAGGAAAGGGTGTAGGAGACACGCAGTCAAGCATGGAGACTGGGGAAGGCTGGATCTGGGAGGAAGGAGAAACAACAGTGAGGATACCACGGCAGGCAGAGACAGGAGAGATACTCAAGCAGGAAACATGGTAGATGGATGGCAGAACATGCTGCAGAAAGAGCAAGGAACAGAGAACAGGCAATCCAGTGTGTGAGTTAGGTCCCAGGAATAATACAAGTTGAAGCGAGGCCTCAGGGAGGTGGAGAACAAGAGGGAAGATGGAAGACAAGAAGGTAGTGGTAGTGAAGTCCAGATGAGGGAAGGGAGCTGCAGGGCTGGGAAAGGGTTCTGAGGCTGGTCTGGCTGGCATGTCCTCCACTTCTGTCCTGAGCCGACATACGCAGGACAAAGCTCACAGGTGTGGACAAACAGTCACCGCAGCCAACAGGAGGCCCACTTAACCTTCAGAGGCTGGTGCGCTGGAGACATGCTGAGAAAGAAAGTAGGAATTTAAAGGAGCTTGCCTGGCTCTAACTCAGTAAAGCAGGAGGTCAAGTTTTACTTACAGTGATCTAAGAAAAAGAATCCTGAGGACACCTATGGCAGTAAAGCAGGAGTAAGTACAGGATGATGGAGAGCTGAAGGCCAAGACAGGGCTACTGGCCGTTGGAACCACGGAGATTTTTGAGCGTGAGGAAGACAGGGTCTGGGTTGGGCTCTAGGGACGATTAATTGGTAGTGGTAGGGTAGAATGAATAGAAAGGAGAGAGACTGAAGGCAGCAAGGTCACTTAGGTGGTCACTGCCGTTGTCCAGGCCAACAGGCTAGGTAGCATGTGGCAACAGGAGCAGAAAGGAATAGGCTGATGCACGAATTAACCCAAGTCTTATGAGACTTCAAAGCCTTCGGGAGGTTCAAAGGCTAGAGCTGAACTTCAGACTCTGGGGTTTTTAGAGCTGACTGTGGAGTGCAGTGTGGGTTGAATACTTCCTTCCAGACAGGGTGGAGCTCCATAGGGTGATATGTCCAGAAGCGGTCAGGTACATAGAAACAGAGCTCAAGGTTGAAGATAAAGCCCGTGCACAGAATGAGAGTGGAGACTACAGTGGCTGAGGTCTAGGAAAGGGCGTAGGAGACACGCAGTCAAGCATGGAGACTGGGGAAGGCTGGATCTGGGAGGAAGGAGAAACAACAGTGAGGATACCACGGCAGGCAGAGACAGGAGAGATACTCAAGCAGGAAACATGGTAGATGGATGGCAGAACATGCTGCAGAAAGAGCAAGGAACAGAGAACAGGCAATCCAGTGTGTGAGTTAGGTCCCAGGAATAATACAAGTTGAAGCGAGGCCTCAGGGAGGTGGAGAACAAGAGGGAAGATAGAAGACAAGAAGGTAGTGGTAGTGAAGTCCAGATGAGGGAAGGGAGCTGCAGGGCTGGGAAAGGGTTCTGAGGCTGGTCTGGCTGGCATGTCCTCCACTTCTGTCCTGAGCCGACATACGCAGGACAAAGCTCACAGGTGTGGACAAACAGTCACCGCAGCCAACAGGAGGCCCACTTAACCTTCAGAGGCTGGTGCGCTAGAGACATGCTGAGAAAGAAAGTAGGAATTTAAAGGAGCTTGCCTGGCTCTAACTCAGTAAAGCAGGAGGTCAAGTTTTACTTATAGTGATCTAAGAAAAAGAATCCTGAGGACACCTATGGCAGAACCAGGCAGCATCTGAATGGGGACATCGGGTTGGGAGTCAGAAGACACCACAGTAAAGCTTCCCACAGAAACAGACCCTGCCAGTTGGGCCGATCCTCTCAATCTTTTCTAACCTAAAAAATTACTGTCCCTCCCCCACGCCAAGGATATCAACCTGTGTGGCCAACTCTGATGAGTGGTTGTGCCTGCCTCTGGGCTGCATCAAGATTCCTAGGTGTGGGAATTTCCTGGGGGTCCAGAGGTTAGAACTTGGTGCTCAGGTTCAGTCCCCGGTTAGAGGACTAAGATCCTGCAAGCCTCATGGCACTGCAAAAAAAAAAGAAGTTTCTAAGGTGTAATGAAGGATGACCACGACTGGTGAAGTCAGCTATGGGACTGAAGCAACTATTACTTGTAACATGTATTTGCTGTCCTTGTGATGCCAGAAAGGGGACGTTCAGTTGCTGTGGTTATCTGTGGACTGCACAAATCAGAAGTGCTGCAGTGTGGTGGAAAGACTCAAGTCCACAGACAGATACTCAGGTTCACCCCAACTCCAGAGGTCCCACCAAGCAGCTAAGGAATTGCATGGGTGCCTTACCACCCTGGGCCTTGCAATCCTTGCCCCCAAATCAAACAGGCTGGAATCTATGATCATAAGACCTCCTTCTGGTTCTAAATATATTCAGTTATTTGGGTTCAATCTTCATATACTCTGACTGGCCATAATGATAACATCACGTTATTAAATAGTCTGTAGCCTTCACATACATTTTCTCAAGTGGGCTGACATTTTGCAGACAAGGGAGGCCTCAGGGAGGTGGAGAACAAGAGGAAGATAGAAGACAAGAAGGTAGTGGTAGTGAAGTCCAGATGAGGGAAGGGAGCTGCAGGGCTGGGAAAGGGTTCTGAGGCTGGTCTGGCTGGCATGTCCTCCACTTCTGTCCTGAGCCGACATACGCAGGACAAAGCTCACAGGTGTGGACAAACAGTCACCGCAGCCAACAGGAGGCCCACTTAACCTTCAGAGGCTGGTGCGCTGGAGACATGCTGAGAAAGAAAGTAGGAATTTAAAGGAGCTTGCCTGGCTCTAACTCAGTAAAGCAGGAGGTCAAGTTTTACTTACAGTGATCTAAGAAAAAGAATCCTGAGGACACCTATGGCAGAACCAGGCAGCATCTGAATGGGGACATCGGGTTGGGAGTCAGAAGACACCACAGTAAAGCTTCCCACAGAAACAGACCCTGCCAGTTGGGCCGATCCTCTCAATCTTTTCTAACCTAAAAAATTACTGTCCCTCCCCCACGCCAAGGATATCAACCTGTGTGGCCAACTCTGATGAGTGGTTGTGCCTGCCTCTGGGCTGCATCAAGATTCCTAGGTGTGGGAATTTCCTGGGGGTCCAGAGGTTAGAACTTGGTGCTCAGGTTCAGTCCCCGGTTAGAGGACTAAGATCCTGCAAGCCTCATGGCACTGCAAAAAAAAGAAGTTTCTAAGGTGTAATGAAGGATGACCACGACTGGTGAAGTCAGCTATGGGACTGAAGCAACTATTACTTGTAACATGTATTTGCTGTCCTTGTGATGCCAGAAAGGGGACGTTCAGTTGCTGTGGTTATCTGTGGACTGCACAAATCAGAAGTGCTGCAGTGTGGTGGAAAGACTCAAGTCCACAGACAGATACTCAGGTTCACCCCAACTCCAGAGGTCCCACCAAGCAGCTAAGGAATTGCATGGGTGCCTTACCACCCTGGGCCTTGCAATCCTTGCCCCCAAATCAAACAGGCTGGAATCTATGATCATAAGACCTCCTTCTGGTTCTAAATATATTCAGTTATTTGGGTTCAATCTTCATATACTCTGACTGGCCATAATGATAACATCACGTTATTAAATAGTCTGTAGCCTTCACATACATTTTCTCAAGTAAGGCAGGGACTGCATCCATTTTGCAGACAAGGCAACTGAGGTTCAGAGAGACAGTGCCTTGCCCAGGGCATTCAGGTGCTGAGGCAGAGACACACCTGGATCACAGACTTACTCGTCGAGCGATGTTTCTGCTATGTATTCAGAGAACATCAGTTTACTAATGGTGGCTATGCTTTTCAGAAAAATCTTGTTTAGTCACTAAGTCATGGCTGACTCTTTGCAGCCCTGTAGACTGGAGCCCATCAGGGATTTTCCAGGCAAGAGTACTGGAGTGGGTTGCCACTGCCTTCTCCAGGGGGTCTTTCTGACCCAGGAATTGAACCTGCGTCTCCTGCCTCAGCAGGGGGATTTACTGCTGAGCCAATGGGAAAGCTCTAACACTTGGAAACTGGTTTCAAGGTAAACTTAAAACCCAAACAAGCCTCCACACGAACCCAGACAAACTCAGTTCAGGTCAGGATCAGGCACATTCTCTGCTGGTTCACATAGAAGTTGCTACTTAGGGGTTCTCTTGTTGTGAATGGGTTTTGTTTGGTCTTGCTTTATCCCTTTTCTCATAAATGGTAGACCTCTACTAAAGATTCTGTATGATTTAGCATGTAGCATGAAGGGGAACACACTAAAAGAGTGATATTAAACCTATGAGGCTTTACGTACTGTGGGAAGTCAAAAGAAAAGAAAAAAAAAAAAAGCAATGCTTTTCATGCATCACAGCAAGTTTGAAAGGGTAAACCATGGGGTGTTCATTTCCTGAACATCTAAACATTAGCAAGATTGAAATGTCTGGGAAGGACGGCCAAAACGCTAAGCTGTGATGGGATCTGTACACATTCAAGGACTAGAAAAGCCAACCCGAAGCACTAGGAAAGAAGTGATACAACAGGGAGCAACAGAAAACAACCAGGTTTCACATACAAACTGTTTTCCCAGATTCTCTGCCACTATTTATGCGGTTTCCAGATCAGCCGTTCATGTTCATCGCAGTCAAATCTCTTGACAGTTGGACAACCACAGCCAATTTCCCCCGAGCATTTCTTTACAAGAAATCAAAATACTACAACGAAAAGAATCCTCTTCCACGCATGTGCCCAGATAGACCAGCGGGCTCCAAATCATGCTACTGCGTTTATGCTCCACACAGCTGAAGTTTATACCTTTCTGTCTCACCTGCCGGATTCTCCTCCTGTCTTACCTCTCTGGCCCAGCCACTCCCTCCTCCAGGAGGAGCATTCTGCATTTCCCTGCTCTTCTTTCTCCTTCTGTTTCCACAGGTAATGCCCAGAGAGCCTCCCACCCAATAACTACCTAGTTACAGCTGTCCTTACTCCCAACAGCCTGCCTCAGCACGCATCAACTCTCAAAACCCATCCCGTTTTTCAAAAGAAATGGCCTCACTTAGGAGAAGACTCAACCAACCAGCCAAGCAAACGACCATAATCCAGGCAAAACCGGAAAAAAGACATTATCCGAAACCTCCTTTTCCCACCCCAAAGAGCAATTCTCAAAAAGTTCCACTGGCAGACACTTGTATGACGCTAGCATTTCTGTGCCATCCTGCCTGCCAACTGCTCCAGAATGTCTCCATTCTCAGGGCCCACGGCCTGGGCAGCTGGAAGCAGTCAGCAGCGCTACTCCTCCCCTCACAACCCACGGGACTCCTAGATCAGGGCTGAGACCATCCCCACAATTACCCCTAGAGCACCGCCCCCGACCAAGGTTTGGATCAGGGTTTGGAAATGCAAAGCTAAAGGAGGAAAAGTGGTTTAAGACAGACTTGGAATCTAAGCAGCTGGCTCTGCCACTTTCTAACTACTGTAATTTTCTGAGCCTGAAAAACTGGCACAAAAATGGGACCAACCTCACTGAGTGAGTATAATTGAGTTAAATGTTTAGAGAGATCTTAGCACTGTCATAGCAGCGATGAGTAAGAGTCTTTAAACCTCTCATAGAGGAAATCTCAAAAACTAATTCTGCCCCACCTCTTCACCAAGAAGGCTATCAGCTGGAGGATGCTGCAGGTTCTGGAATCACTGTCCTCGGGCTGGGAACCCCTTGGGATTTGGGGACAAGGGCAGTTTGAAAGAGCAGGACCAGTCCTCCACCTGGGAAGTACTCACAAACCCCATTTCTTTCTCTTTAACTCACCCTATTATGCACTGGGAAAGACATATTCAAAATCATATTTTACAGTCAAAGTAGTAATATCTCAGAGATAACAGGAACACAATACTCATTATAAAACACGTTACAAAAAGCCTATGTTTTTAGAAGGGCCAATGTTTGTGTGAGGTGGGGCTGATAATTCCCAGGTGGTGCTGGTGGTAAAGAATCCACCGGCCAATGGAGGAGACACTGGAGACGTGAGTTCCATCAGGGCTGGGGAGATACCTGGAGAAGGAAATGGCAACCCACTCCAGTATTCTTGCCTGGAAAATCCCACGGACTGAGGAGACTGATGGGCTACAGCTCATACAGGGTTGCAAAGAATCGGACACAACTGAGCATGCGTGCACATCCAATTTGATTCTTCAAAATTCAGAGTAACTAGAACAAAGATTAAAAGGAGGGCTAAATGTATTTTCCATCCACAATTGCTATCTCAGTGCCTTGGAGGAGATGATGGATGGATAGATGGATGGATCTCTTTCTTTATTCACACCCACTCAGCCTGCCCACAATCTATGGCAGAAAAACCAGGGTAAACGTAATTTTTATTCATCTCCTTTTCCTATTTCTTGTTCCACTGGTCTCAGCAGAACTGAATACAGAAGTACCAACATCTCTGCTGAGAAGGAGAAAAAAATGGCAAGTTATACTCTGTAACAAGCACCCAAGGTCCCGGGGAAGGAAGGAATGCAGTTTATTGAATCCTTCAGCCTAGCCAAAGCTTATCCTGCATTCTTATCTCATCTGTTATCTGCACATGCAAAGCTTCCCTGTTCAGGCAAAAGAATGCCCCAGTCCAGAGGCCCCACCTTTGGCAAACAGGTGTTGCTATGCCTGTGAATATATAACAGCAGGCAGAGTCAAGACTCCCGAGCACAGGTAGAGTGGCTCAAAGGGAAGAACATCTGAGGAATGCAGCCGGGGCCAGGCCTGCTCTTGCCCAGGATTTCTGGTTCTGCTCCCCACCTCCAGGTTGGAGGGAAAAGGCTGACACACAGGTGTTCAGAGCCATCGGGTCAGAGTTTTACAAACTGGGCAGATGGGACAGGAACCAGACGCTGCTTCCTGATAGCACAGCTCATGGGAAAGACCCAGGAAAAGAGGAAACACAAATCTAGTCTTTGTGAAAACAGGCCTTTGGATCCCGCCCTCAGGTATTCACACCCCGTTTATCTTTTCCAGGAGCATAATAAGGTGAAAAGAGCAAGTTGGCACCTGGAGAGGAAAGGAGGAAAAGGGAGTGGGGGATGCAAACTTCATCATCAAGACACAGGTCCCGCCCCTCCCTGGTCTGGGAGAGCAAAGTCAACCCCTCCAGCAAGTTCTCCAAACTCCCACGTCCTCAACTCGGGGCACTGGAGGAACCCACAGCATTATAAGAAGTGATTTCTTCTCTACTTTCAGCCTAGTAGACGAAACAGAACACACACACATACACATAAATGCTTAGATGTGTTAGTGTATATAACAAGAGAGGCTAGTAACGGTTACGGTGAGTACCACTCTGAATGGATCAACATCAGCGCTTTTCTCTCTGGCTGAGAAGAGAACAGAGCCGAGCCGGGTTCCTGAATGCTCTCTGTTGCCACACTATCCTATCTGCAGTTTTAATGTGGCTTCTCACCAAATCCCTGTCCCAACGTGTGTCATACGAACCCAGGTGTAAGTCGCTTCATTTATTAATTGGGGATGGGGAATTTTTACGTCAGCAAATGAACAGAAGTACAAAGCTAAAAAAATGCAGTTTATTAAAAAATCCCGGGAAGGAAGGAATGCAGTTTATTGAATCCTTCAGCCTAGCCAAAGCTTATCCTGCATTCTTATCTCATCTGTTATCTGCACATGCAAAGCTTCCCTGTTCAGGCAAAAGAATGCCCCAGTCCAGAGGCCCCACCTTTGGCAAACAGGTGTTGCTATGCCTGTGAATATATAACAGCAGGCAGAGTCAAGACTCTCGAGCATAGGTAGAGTGGCTCAAAGGGAAGAACATCTGAGGAATGCAGCCGGGGCCAGGCCTGCTCTTGCCCAGGATTTCTGGTTCTGCTCCCCACCTCCAGGTTGGAGGGAAAAGGCTGACACACAGGTGTTCAGAGCCGTCGGGTCAGAGTTTTACAAAGTGGGCAGATGGGACAGGGACCAGACGCTGCTTCCTGATAGCACAGCTCATGGGAAAGACCCAGGAAAAGAGGAAACACAAATCTAGTCTTTGTGAAAACAGGCCTTTGGATCCCGCCCTCAGGTATTCACACCCCGTTTATCTTTTCCAGGAGTATAATAAGGTGAAAAGAGCAGGTTGGCACCTGGAGAGGAAAGGAGGAAAAGGGAGTGGGGGATGCAAACTTCATCATCAAGACACAGGCCCCGCCCCTCCCTGGTCTGGGGAGAGCAAAGTCAACCCTTCCAGCAAGTTCTCCAAACTCCCACGTCCTCAACTCGGGGCACTGGAGGAACCCACAGCATTATAAGAAGTGATTTCTTCTCTACTTTCAGCCTAGTAGACGAAACAGAACACACACACATACACATAAATGCTTAGATGTGTTAGTGTATATAACAAGAGAGGCTAGTAACGGTTACGGTGAGTACCACTCTGAATGGATCAACATCAGCGCTTTTCTCTCTGGCTGAGAAGAGAACAGAGCCGAGCCGGGTTCCTGAATGCTCTCTGTTGCCACACTATCCTATCTGCAGTTTTAATGTGGCTTCTCACCAAATCCCTGTCCCAACGTGTGTCATACGAACCCAGGTGTAAGTCGCTTCATTTATTAATTGGGGATGGGGGGAAGGTGATTTCTTGCTCTTGAAAAAACAGGCCCAATAACCCAGTTGCAGGGCCACGGAACAGTGCACACAGCCCCAGCATGAGGAAGCGTGAAATAGTTTAAGGGAGCAGTCATCTCTTCATCCTCAGCACCTGAGCCCCCGCCGATCCCTCCAGGAGATAGCACAGCCTCCTTCCCACAGGACCTGGCCAGGCAGCCACTCGCCGGGCACAGACCCTGAATAATTCATGGTCAGCCCGGTCACTCAGCAGAGCCAAGGCCCGCCAGCTGCCAGTGACTGAGAGTCAGGCTCCAGGCTTATGGTGAAAGAATGAAATACTATTAACTACCTCCGAGACCGTCTTTGCAGAACAGTGTTCTTGTTCTCCCCATTTGAAACCACGCACTTTCCCTCCAGATCAAAATGTAGCTGACTGGTACTTTTGAGGAGGATGGGGTCACAAGGATAGATGGAGTAGGGGGAGTGACATCCTCAAATGACGGCCTGGTCGGAATGTCCTTCCCCGCTCAGCATGCTGGGACAACACAGGTGAAGGGCCGGACGCCGTGTCTGACGCAGACATGCTCCATCAACATCAGTCCTCGTCCCCCCCCCCTCCCTGCCCCCCCCCCCCCCGGCTTCAGCCAAATGGTCATGGCCCCCCACCTGGCTCGGGCTTTCCCATCTCCATGCCTCTGTTCCTGGTGCTCCCCTTTCCTCTCCCTCTGGGCCTAAAAGCCCATCCATCCTTCAAGCCCAGTTCAAAATGTCCCCCCTCCAGGAAGACTTCCCAGACTATCCCGGCTGGGACGCTTGCTCTTTTCTCAGAAACCGTACACCCGCACCGCCAGCCCTCCTCGCCTGGCACCTTTCGTGTGCTGCTGTAGAGGACTGCTTATCTCTTCTTGGGCACGGGTCTTATCTACCTAATTAAAATAATGGAGAGTGCACCAGCTACTAGCTCCAGAGAAGTGAAGAGCAGACTCCAGTCTCAGCCGCTGACATGACTGGCCTTGCTGACCCGGATCCAGTCTCTTGGCTGCTCACAATATTCTCCCTAAAAACCAAGGGGTCTGAACCAGAAAATCTCCAGGGTCCTCTGGATACAATGTCCTTGGAACTACCCCATGATCTGTTTTAGGGCGGACACAAGTCTTACATAACCGTCACTTCACACCTAAGCCCAGTATCCTCTAAGAAACAACTGTTCAAAAGCAATGTAGCCATTTCAGAAGCCTGAACACAGATATCTTATGGTGAACCGCAGGGCCTGTCCCCACAGGGCCTGTCCCACCTTATGTAACACTCTGTCTATACCTGAACCCTTTACAAGGAGAAGATGAGAGCTAGAATTCTGAACAGGGGCTGAAGAAAGTCCTTCTCAAACTTCAGCCACCTAAGCTAACTATCCCCTTAACAGAGAAGGAGAAGGTGGCCCAGAACAGCAAGCCCAGAGACACAGGTAGTTATTGCACACCAGCACTCAGAAAGCAGGCCCTCGGTATTTCTGCTGCTCTTTTATTTCCAGAGAAAACCTGAAGGTATTGGGGCAGAGGGAAAAGGCAGTGGCATTCACATCTCGTGCGTTTTGGTCAATGAAGTGGGCTCGGGGCTTGAAATCAGAGAAAGGGCATCCTCATCCCTTCTCTCGCCTCCTGACCAGCATCTGCCTGCCGCCCTTTCAGCATCCAGCACCAAGCCCGTGGAGCCAACAGGCTGGCACTAAGTGGCAGATGACCCATATCTATCTGAGTGTTCTCTGACACCCAATTTGTACCAGCTGGGTGACAAAGAGGCCCCGAACTGTGGTACTGGCCTTTGATCTGATCTTCCCAGTCCAGTAGAAACCCAAACTCACAGTCACCCCCACAAAAGCTAAACCCAAAGGTCTGTTGTTAAAAGACCCCCTTGAGTCTGGTGTCCATGCTTCAAAATGTCTGCTGTAGGGAGGAAACTGCACCGCCAGCCCTCCTCGCCTGGCACCTTTCGTGTGCTGCTGTAGAGGACTGCTTATCTCTTCTTGGGCACGGGTCTTATCTACCTAATTAAAATAATGGAGAGTGCACCAGCTACTAGCTCCAGAGAAGTGAAGAGCAGACTCCAGTCTCAGCCGCTGACATGACTGGCCTTGCTGACCCGGATCCAGTCTCTTGGCTGCTCACAATATTCTCCCTAAAACCAAGGGTCTGAACCAGAAAATCTCCAGGGTCCTCTGGATCCAATGTCCTTGGAACTACCCCATGATCTGTTTTAGGGCGGACACAAGTCTTACATAACCGTCACTTCACACCTAAGCCCAGTATCCTCTAAGAAACAACTGTTCAAAAGCAATGTAGCCATTTCAGAAGCCTGAACACAGATATCTTATGGTGAACCGCAGGGCCTGTCCCCACAGGGCCTGTCCCACCTTATGTAACACTCTGTCTATACCTGAACCCTTTACAAGGAGAAGATGAGAGCTAGAATTCTGAACAGGGGCTGAAGAAAGTCCTTCTCAAACTTCAGCCACCTAAGCTAACTATCCCCTTAACAGAGAAGGAGAAGGTGGCCCAGAACAGCAAGCCCAGAGACACAGGTAGTTATTGCACACCAGCACTCAGAAAGCAGGCCCTCGGTATTTCTGCTGCTCTTTTATTTCCAGAGAAAACCTGAAGGTATTGGGGCAGAGGGAAAAGGCAGTGGCATTCACATCTCGTGCGTTTTGGTCAATGAAGTGGGCTCGGGGCTTGAAATCAGAGAAAGGGCATCCTCATCCCTTCTCTCGCCTCCTGACCAGCATCTGCCTGCCGCCCTTTCAGCATCCAGCACCAAGCCCGTGGAGCCAACAGGCTGGCACTAAGTGGCAGATGACCCATATCTATCTGAGTGTTCTCTGACACCCAATTTGTACCAGCTGGGTGACAAAGAGGCCCCGAACTGTGGTACTGGCCCCTTTGATCTGATCTTCCCAGTCCAGTAGAAACCCAAACTCACAGTCACCCCCACAAAAGCTAAACCCAAAGGTCTGTTGTTAAAAGACCCCCTTTGAGCTTTCCTGGTGGTCCAGTGCGTGAGGACACCGCCTTGCAGTGCAGGGGGCGCCGGTTCGATCCCTGGCCTGGGAAGATCCCACGTGCCGCAGAGCAGCTGGACTGATGTGTCCAATGACCGGGCCGGAGCTCTGGAGCGCATGCGCCTGGAGCCGGCGCGCTGCGACAGACGCCACCGCGATGGGAGGCCCACACGGGCCAAAGAACAAAGATGGATGAAAATGGACAAATGGAAGACCAATGGAAGTGGCCCGCCTGCTCCCCTCCCTCCCCACTCCACTCCCACCAAAATAAATAAATAAATCTTTAAAAAAAAAAAAAGACCCCCTTTTCTCAGTTTTTGTCACTGGATTTTCCTCTATTTGTCTTATGATGTTCAGAGGGAACAGTTTACTAAGAAGGTATTTTTAAAAAACCACCTGATGAATGGATTTATTTAGCATATCCAGCACTTCAATAACAAGTAAGGAATGAAGTGAGAGGAGAGAGACATTAAGCTCTTTTCTAAAACCTACTGTGTTCAGCCTATAACCACCTCTTCATCACCCTTTGCTACCATTTCTATCACCCTTTTAAATTACCATCTACCAGGAAAACCAGGCATTGTGACCATGATGGTACCTTTTTCCCAGTACACCTTAAGAACAGTATAAGCTTCAGTAAAAGATGAGCAGAAACTGGAACCCATGTTCACTGCTGGTAGGAATGTAAACTGGGACAGCTGCTGTGGAAAACAGTATGACCAATTCTCAAACAATTAAAAACAGAATTACATAGGACCCAGAAATCCCAATTCTGGATTTTTCGGAAAGAACTGAGAACAGAATCTTAAAGCACCATTTGCACGCCCAGGGTCACTGCAACATTACTCACAGCAGCCAAGAGGTGGAAGCAATCCAAAAGTCTATGAAGGAGGGAATGGATGAAGAAAATGCGGTCTGTACATACAGTGGGATGCTATTCAACCTTAGAAAAGAAAATTCTGTCACAAGTTTCAACATGGATGAGGCCTGAGGACATTATGCTAAGTTATTACGAGGCCATGATGAAATAAGTCAGCCATTAAAAGACGGGTACTTAGAGCACCTGGAACTCTGCTCAACATTATGTGGCGGCCTGGATGGGAAGGGCACTTTCGGGAGAATGGATACATATATGCGTGTGGCTGAGTCCCTTCACTGTTCATCTGAAACTATCACAACACTGTTAATCGGCTATACCTCAATATAAAATTAAAACTTAAAAAAAAAAAAATGATGGGTATAGTATTGTTCACTTTCTTGAGGTATTCTAGAGCAAAGTCAAGGAAACAGGAAGTAGAATGGAGGCTGTCAGGAGCTGGGGGAGTGGGAGCCAGGGAGCTGTTGTTTAATGTGCACTGAATTTCAGTTTTGTTTTTTTTAACTGAAGGATAATAGCTTCACTGAGTTTCAGTTTGGCAAGATGAAAATGTTCCAGAGATCTGCCTCATGACAATGTCAACACAGTTAACACTATTGAACTGTACACTTAAATATAGTTAACATGGTTAATTTTATGTAATGCATTTTTAACCACAATTAAAAATAAAATTTAAAAGTTCTGGTACAGTCCCAGGCAGAACCCATTACTGGGCATGGCTGTAAAAGCTGATGTAGGGCCAGGTTATGCGTCTGTGACTATAAACTTGAACACAGCGTTCTCAAATGCTATCAGTCAACACATGGATGCCTTCAAGTCCTCTCTTCAACCCTTACGGGAAAAAAAAAAAAAAGAAACTGGATGGGAATTTTGCCAACTCCCGTTTTTACAACAAAAGTCCCAATAAATTACTTATTGACTCCAAACCGCCTCCAAGCCTCATGGCTGTGTGCACAGTGCTGCAGAGTCATCTCTGTTCACCACGGGCAGCCCTAGTGTCGTGCCTTCTGACCCCTACAAGTCTAACTTTCATGAAATTGTTCAAAAACTAATTTTTCAGTCAGCCTCGCTTTGAGGTCCAATCCCTGAATCACACACTCATAACAGGAGTTTTGGGTACTTTAAGAAGAGTAGTAACACAGCAGAGTTAAGCAGGCATGCACATACCCGCACAATCTGGGGGTGGGTACAGGTGTGAATGTGTGTGTCCACAAGCAGGCCCATGGGTACATAGGATCACCCGGGTAGGTATTAAACAGAAAAACCATATAGCAAAGGTTCTATGATACTCCATCATCAACTCTGCTGAAATATTCAAATATCTTGTTAATGTGGGCACATACATAGTTTTCTGTTAAGAATAATTTTCCTGTAATAAGGGCCCATGAAGCAACAGCACAGTTCTGACTGATCACAGTGCCCTCCATCCTGGCTAGGTAAGATTATGGAAGGGAAATGGCAAAAAATCATTACACAGGAAAGGAGCCTGTAATTTGGAGTGATTATAATCAAAGTCTTGTTAACACTCTATAAGAGCCTGCCTTTCTGACTCATCAAACACAAAAAGTTAAAAAAAAAATTAACAAGCAAGTAGGACTTGAGTCAGAGTCACACAGCATTTATTTCCTGGAGAAGGACAAAGGTTGCTAACATCACTATACGCAGTCTGCATCTCACTGTGTACACAGAACCCACTGGCAGAGAGGCCTTAACACCTTGGTGACCACAGGAAGTCAGCCCACAACACTCATGGAGGCCTATTGTTGTCCAGTCACTAAGTTCTGTCCAACTCGTTGCGACCCCATGAACTACAGCAGGTCAGGCTTCCTGGTCCTTCACTATCTCCCAGTTTGCACAGGTTCACTGTCCACTGAGTCAATGATGCCATCCAACCATCTCACCTCTCTCCTCCTGCCCTCAATCCTTCCCAGCAACAGGGTCTTTTCCAATGAGTCCACTCTTCCCATCAGGCAGCCAAAGTAATGGCCCTTCAGCCTCAGCATCAGTCCTTCCAATGAATATTCAGGGTTGATTTCCTTTAGGATTGACTGGTTGGATCTCCTTGTGGTCCAAGGGACTCTCAACAGTCTTCTCCAGCACAGGCCTAAGGAGTCCTATAGACTGTAGTATATCTAACCAGTTTTCCTATTAAACAAAGGTAATGTCTGGCAATTTTTCAGTCAGCCTCGCTTTGAGGTCCAATCCCTGAATCACACACTCATAACAGGAGTTTTGGGTACTTTAAGAAGAGTAGTAACACAGCAGAGTTAAGCAGGCATGCACATACCCGCACAATCTGGGGTGGGTACAGGTGTGAATGTGTGTGTCCACAAGCAGGCCCATGGGTACATAGGATCACCCGGGTAGGTATTAAACAGAAAAACCATATAGCAAAGGTTCTATGATACTCCATCATCAACTCTGCTGAAATATTCAAATATCTTGTTAATGTGGGCACATACATAGTTTTCTGTTAAGAATAATTTTCCTGTAATAAGGGCCCATGAAGCAACAGCACAGTTCTGACTGATCACAGTGCCCTCCATCCTGGCTAGGTAAGATTATGGAAGGGAAATGGCAAAAAATCATTACACAGGAAAGGAGCCTGTAATTTGGAGTGATTATAATCAAAGTCTTGTTAACACTCTATAAGAGCCTGCCTTTCTGACTCATCAAACACAAAAAGTTAAAAAAAAAAAAAATTAACAAGCAAGTAGGACTTGAGTCAGAGTCACACAGCATTTATTTCCTGGAGAAGGACAAAGGTTGCTAACATCACTATACGCAGTCTGCATCTCACTGTGTACACAGAACCCACTGGCAGAGAGGCCTTAACACCTTGGTGACCACAGGAAGTCAGCCCACAACACTCATGGAGGCCTATTGTTGTCCAGTCACTAAGTTCTGTCCAACTCGTTGCGACCCCATGAACTACAGCAGGTCAGGCTTCCTGGTCCTTCACTATCTCCCAGTTTGCACAGGTTCACTGTCCACTGAGTCAATGATGCCATCCAACCATCTCACCTCTCTCCTCCTGCCCTCAATCCTTCCCAGCAACAGGGTCTTTTCCAATGAGTCCACTCTTCCCATCAGGCAGCCAAAGTAATGGCGCTTCAGCCTCAGCATCAGTCCTTCCAATGAATATTCAGGGTTGATTTCCTTTAGGATTGACTGGTTGGATCTCCTTGTGGTCCAAGGGACTCTCAACAGTCTTCTCCAGCACAGGCCTAAGGAGTCCTATAGACTGTAGTATATCTAACCAGTTTTCCTATTAAACAAAGGTAATGTCTGGCTATATCAGGAAAGGTTTTAAGGTAAGCTCAATTGCCACTGATTTCACAAATGAGTATTCATTGCTTTCAAAAAAAACTGAAAAACTTTAATATCTGTTCCTCTAGCAGTTCTAATCTTCTAAGTTTACTCAAGGTATCTCAAAGTCTTACTCATAATTCTCTAATATGGGGTAATCACCGGGTGATGTATACGATTTTTTTTTCATGAATTGAAGAGCATTCAGAGACCTACCGTACTTACAGGAAGGAAGGCAATTTGCAAGAGTTGGAGATGATGGGTCACAGGTAGACATCGGAGTTTTTAAATTATTGCCCTGGAGTGCAGGGCCTCTGATTTATATCACCACTAAAGTAAGCAGGCTGGGCAAATAACAACCTAACTCAGAAAATCTCAGACTGAAATCTGTGAAACAGGGGCTAATATCCCTTACTGAAGACTGCTCTTAATATTATAGTAATATTTTTATAATCTTCCCCAAGATGAAAGTGATACACAAATTTTAAGTATTATAAGCAATCCCCCTGAAAATCTAGCAATATTTCTTCTTCATTATGCCCTGATACCAAACTACAGCTGTCTCAACAAGAGGGAACAGATCATGAAAGCTAGTAACCCCCACAGAGGTCCAACTCTCTCCCAGCAAGTGCTGGCAACCTGACTTGGATGTTCTTTTTTTATTTTTATTTTTTATTGTTGTTGCACCCCAAAGCATGTGCGACCTCAGTTTCCCAACAAGGATCAAACCCCTGCCCTCTGCATTGGAAGGCAAAGTCTTAACCACTGGACCTCCAGGGAAGTTCCTCCACTTGGATGTTCTACACAAAGCTCATTCCTCTCCCTCCAAGGAACACAAGTCTCCCACTTCCCTCTCCATCCCTCCCTCCCTCCAATCTTGGTTATGCGCAGAGAAAAAAATTAATAAATTTCTCAACCTCCAGTCCAAGAAAAGCTATAAAATATTTTTATGATACTCTTCCCCTATACCATTCTCCCAATAAACATTGAGGGTCCTGACCATCGTAATGTGCATAGAGTACAAAATCCCCAAACAGGAAAATGCAGAAAGAGAAGATACAAATGGAAAGAACACATTAAAGTTTCTTTTTTTTTAATTAAAAAATGAGGATTTTTCCAATGCTCTTCTGCCTTGCCCTCCTCTGCTCCCGAGGTTCTGAGTCACAAATGCCCTGTAAACACCACAGCACACACGGCCACAGGTCAGCCCCGTCTTTAGTCCCTCAGACATGTGCCCACGTTCCTGCTTTTCCACCTCGCCTTTTGATCTTCTCACCATGCATTCACATAGCATTTCTCAATATGGAAGTTCTCCTTGGGAGAGGAAAGAGGAATCCTCTCTTCACAAGATTTATTTTATGTGTGTGTTAGTCGCTCAGTCGTATCTGACTCTTTGAAACCCCAGGGACTGTAGCCCACCAGGTTCCTCTGATCATGGAATTTTCCAGACAAGAATATTGGAGTGGATTGCCATGCCCTTCTTCCTAATGCAATGTTATAATTAGCAACTCTCATGCATGCCTACCATGTGTGGAAGCTGAGCTCAGCATTTTCCACGATAAAGTTCTCTCAACAACTGCACAGGGAGGATATTATGAGTCTCATCCTATAGAAGTAACTTTGTCCACTCCCTTATAGCTGGTAAGTGGCAGAGCAGAGATTTAATCTCAGACCCCGGTCATCAAAACCTACTCTCCTTTCTCAGCATCAGAGATGGACAGTCCTAGATGCCTGAATCCAAACTTAGGAATACCTGGGTGCTCAGGCCCAAGGAAGACCTGCACATGGGTATGGGGAGAAGCAGATGAGAGTGCCTTGGGGCCCAGATGATTTCCAAAAGCCAGGGAGAAGAGGCAAATGCAAGCTAAGGAAAACTTGATAGTGTCCTGAAAACTGGAGAGCATGTGATAGAACAAAAACAAAAAAAATTGAACAGTGACCAGCCTGGCAAATTTGTGACCAAAATACCTCCGCCCACACACACAACTCTGAAGATACTGCAGCATCTGGCACCCAGAGGAAACAACTTAGCAGGAGCATTCATATGCAAAGGAAAGTGTTAGTCACTCAGTTGTATCTGACTTCTGTCCATGGGATTCTCCAGGCAAGAACACTGGAGTGGATAGCCATCCCCTTCTCCAGGGGATCTTCCCCACACAGGGATCAAGCCTGGGTCTCCTGCATTGCAGGCAGATTCTTTACCATCTGAGCCACCAGGGAAGTCCCCCAAACCAAACTCGTGCTCCTCTCGTCTCTCTTTCCTATGTCCTCCACAGACCACTGGCTTCCGAGGTGACACTAGTGGGAAAGAACCCACCTACCAATGCAGGAGACTTAAGAGATGAGGATTTGGTCCCTGGGTCGGGAAGATCTCTTGTAGGAGGGTATGGCAACCTACTCCAGTATTCTTGCCTGGAGAATCCCATGGACAGAGGAGCCTGGTGGGCCATGGTCCATAGGGTTGCAAAGAATTGGCCACGACTGATGGGACTGAGCACCGTCCCCCCCGCCACCACCACCACAGGACAGCCCACTGTGGAGCAAGTCCTAGGGATTCCAATTAACACTTGCTCTCTCAAACCCTTGGCCATCGCCCTGGTTCCAGGGCCTCCTCCTCATCTCTGGACAAACAGGACAGTTTCCCCAAAGGGCTTCCCTCCATCTAGCTGCTCTCCTCAGCATTCCTCTATGATATCCCCAGAGAGCTCAACTGAGTCCCATTCTACTGGTATTCTCAGGTTAAATCACTAGAAGGCTCAGGATCCCAGGGGCTAGACAACCAGGTGAGGTCACTCTATTTCATGCAGAGTAGCTCCAGGTTTACCATTTTACATACTGAAGTAACAAATACAATTCTACATAAAAAAAAAAAAAAAAAGCTCTCCTAAACTCAAGTATAGAAAGCCACTGGCTAGAAGGAGGAAGACTAAATAAAGTCCTTGGCGTGACATTCGAGGCCTTCCTCGTTAACTCCTATGGTTCTCGCTTGAGCTCCTTCGCACTTCTGGTGGCTCCCCAAGACAGCTCAGCACCATTGAGCCATTCTGGGCACCACCTGCTCAGCCTGAAACTCTGTTGCATCTACTGACACTGCCTCTTCTCTGCGAGAATAGGAAATCTTTTCTGCTGACCACAAGCTTGTTTTCATATCATCATCTATCTCTTCAAAGGTGACCCTTGAACAACATGGGTTTGGATTGTGCAGGTCCATTTATATGTGGGTTTTTTCAACAGTAGATACTACAGTGCTGCATGATTGTGGTTGGTTGAATCCAGCAGATGCAAAACCACACATACAGAGGAACCATGATACGGAAGGCTGACTGGAAAGTTACACCTGGATTTCCTATTGCACAGAGGGTTGACATCACTAACCCCCACATTGTTCAAGGGTCAGTTGTATCTCTAATTCTATTCTCAGTGCCTGGTGCATAGTGGATGCTCCGTAACTATTTTGTTCATTCACTAAAAAATGAATGAAACAAAACATGAAATAATCACTCTAATCATCATGATTCATTCAAAACAGAGACCATGCAGATGAACTTTCAAGTGAACTTGTCACCACAGGGTTTTCCAACACTGTTGGGCATAAACTCTAATTAGCAGATCGATACCAGCATGAAAAAAAGAGGAACTGAAAATATCTGAACAACTCATGAAATAATCATGTAAACACTACTTTGAGAAATTCAAATATGGGTGGACACACACACATATACCTATATATAAACAGTCCCTTAGGATGGTTCAACTTGATTTTGCAAAAGCAATACACACTCAGCAGAAACCACACTTCTAACTGTGAATTTTATCTTTTCCCAGAATAGCAATATGCAGCATGATACTGTCTCATGATGCTGAGCAGCAGCTCCAGTTAGCCACATGATCAATGAGGATAAATAACTAATACACTTACAGCCTTTCTGGTTTTCACTTTTAGTATAGCATAAGTCACACATTATATGACATAGACAACACTTTATTATAAAATAGGCTCTGTTAACTTCAGGCTAATAGAAGTGTCCTGAGCATATTTAAAGTAGGCTAGGTTAAAGCTAGGCTGCTCAGCAGGTTAGGTGTAATAAATGCATTTTTGACTTTTGACCTTTTCAACTTGCTGATGGGTTCATCAGGACATAATCTCATCATAAATCAATGAATACCTGGACATAAATTTATGTGTGTCCTGGACTGCCACATAAAATATATCTCTTACTGATACTCTGCTCAATTTTTATGTTTCAAAATCTTAAAGTCAGTTATAGGTTAGAGCAACATGATTACTCTAAGGTCCTCCATTTGGTTTAAAAAGCATAGAAATGTCATCCTTCATGAAATTACAAATTGTGTGTCTTGCTCAATTTTTATGTTCAAAATCTTAAAGTGTTCCTTTTGGGGGCACAGAGGGAACCATGATACGGAAGGCTGATGGAAAGTTACACCTGGATTTCCTATTGCACAGAGGGTTGACATCACTAACCCCCACATTGTTCAAGGGTCAGTTGTATCTCTAATTCTATTCTCAGTGCCTGGTGCATAGTGGATGCTCCGTAACTATTTTGTTCATTCACTAAAAAATGAATGAAACAAAACATGAAATAATCACTCTAATCATCATGATTCATTCAAAACAGAGACCATGCAGATGAACTTTCAAGTGAACTTGTCACCACAGGGTTTTCCAACACTGTTGGGCATAAACTCTAATTAGCAGATCGATACCAGCATGAAAAAAAGAGGAACTGAAAATATCTGAACAACTCATGAAATAATCATGTAAACACTACTTTGAGAAATTCAAATATGGGTGGACACACACACATATACCTATATATAAACAGTCCCTTAGGATGGTTCAACTTGATTTTGCAAAAGCAATACACACTCAGCAGAAACCACACTTCTAACTGTGAATTTTATCTTTTCCCAGAATAGCAATATGCAGCATGATACTGTCTCATGATGCTGAGCAGCAGCTCCAGTTAGCCACATGATCAATGAGGATAAATAACTAATACACTTACAGCCTTTCTGGTTTTCACTTTTAGTATAGCATAAGTCACACATTATATGACATAGACAACACTTTATTATAAAATAGGCTCTGTTAACTTCAGGCTAATAGAAGTGTCCTGAGCATATTTAAAGTAGGCTAGGTTAAAGCTAGGCTGCTCAGCAGGTTAGGTGTAATAAATGCATTTTTGACTTTTGACCTTTTCAACTTGCTGATGGGTTCATCAGGACATAATCTCATCATAAATCAATGAATACCTGGACATAAATTTATGTGTGTCCTGGACTGCCACATAAAATATATCTCTTACTGATACTCTGCTCAATTTTTATGTTTCAAAATCTTAAAGTCAGTTATAGGTTAGAGCAACATGATTACTCTAAGGTCCTCCATTTGGTTTAAAAAGCATAGAAATGTCATCCTTCATGATAAAATTGAGTTCAGATAATAATAGTGTTGGATGGGCCAATTAAAATGACTCTCTGAATGTGAAAGAGTTAAAAAAAAAAAACCTACATGTGGACACATCTGAAGATGATGGCTGATTAAATACACAAAGAAAACACAAACACACCCGTTAATTCAGTGCCAGGGGTTTGGGGTTTCAGATTCCTATCAAGTGCCTCCTCCAGCCTGGCCTCCTCTCCATCCTGCATTTCTCCAGGCAGTCTAAAATACCTCTCCATTATTTACAAGTATCCTACTAGCACGGGCTTTCCCTCAGATGCTGGAGACAGTTCCAGGGACGGTGCGTTCAGGCACTTGGGGGAGAAGCGAGAGGGGCTGATCGCCCGCAGAGTGACCAGTTCCAGGGACAAAATTCTGTATCCTCACAGTAGAGTCACATAAAGGGTAACAGATTCGATCTGTAAACTTATTTCTCCAACATCCATCTATAACACTGCTTTGGGACTGTATCAATCCATGGAACTGTCAAACCCACATCCTGGCTAGAGGAAAGGTAAAAACGGACCAGGGGGCCAAGGTGGCTGAAGGACAGGCCGCCAGCCCTGTGGACTTAGAGAGCGACTCAAGTGTTTCTGTTGTTCTGAGCCACGGAAGAAAAGGCTTAAATTACACACAGTGAAAACCACCACCATGACAACGGCACTCGAGTCCACTTGGAGCCTAGTCTGGGGCACAGATGAGTGGCCTTTGGCTGCCGCAGTAAAATGGAGGTAATCTAGGAGCCACACGCTACAACGACAGCATTGCCTTCTCTGTCGTGCATGGCCACCGTATTCACCAAATTGCCTGTGTCCTTAAGTCAGGAGGAACACTGTGGCGGCATGTACAAATTTGGGACGAACCATTAAATTATCAAACGTCAGTTGTGCCCCTGAGGCTAACAATGCCTTTTCAACTTGCTGATGGGTTCATCAGGACATAATCTCATCATAAATCAATGAATACCTGGACATAAATTTATGTGTGTCCTGGACTGCCACATAAAATATATCTCTTACTGATACTCTGCTCAATTTTTATGTTTCAAAATCTTAAAGTCAGTTATAGGTTAGAGCAACATGATTACTCTAAGGTCCTCCATTTGGTTTAAAAAGCATAGAAATGTCATCCTTCATGATAAAATTGAGTTCAGATAATAATAGTGTTGGATGGGCCAATTAAAATGACTCTCTGAATGTGAAAGAGTTAAAAAAAAAAACCTACATGTGGACACATCTGAAGATGATGGCTGATTAAATACACAAAGAAAACACAAACACACCCGTTAATTCAGTGCCAGGGGTTTGGGGTTTCAGATTCCTATCAAGTGCCTCCTCCAGCCTGGCCTCCTCTCCATCCTGCATTTCTCCAGGCAGTCTAAAATACCTCTCCATTATTTACAAGTATCCTACTAGCACGGGCTTTCCCTCAGATGCTGGAGACAGTTCCAGGGACGGTGCGTTCAGGCACTTGGGGGAGAAGCGAGAGGGGCTGATCGCCCGCAGAGTGACCAGTTCCAGGGACAAAATTCTGTATCCTCACAGTAGAGTCACATAAAGGGTAACAGATTCGATCTGTAAACTTATTTCTCCAACATCCATCTATAACACTGCTTTGGGACTGTATCAATCCATGGAACTGTCAAACCCACATCCTGGCTAGAGGAAAGGTAAAAACGGACCAGGGGGCCAAGGTGGCTGAAGGACAGGCCGCCAGCCCTGTGGACTTAGAGAGCGACTCAAGTGTTTCTGTTGTTCTGAGCCACGGAAGAAAAGGCTTAAATTACACACAGTGAAAACCACCACCATGACAACGGCACTCGAGTCCACTTGGAGCCTAGTCTGGGGCACAGATGAGTGGCCTTTGGCTGCCGCAGTAAAATGGAGGTAATCTAGGAGCCACACGCTACAACGACAGCATTGCCTTCTCTGTCGTGCATGGCCACCGTATTCACCAAATTGCCTGTGTCCTTAAAGTCAGGAGGAACACTGTGGCCGGCATGTACAAATTTGGGACGAACCATTAAATTATCAAACGTCAGTTGCTGGCACCCACTTGAGGCTAACAATGACACACAGGAGAACACAGGTAAACTGCAGGCCCACCAGGAGTGCCTGCCTCTTTAGAGATGCCCCACATTAAGCATCCTTAGTGTCCCCAAAATACTGAAGGCAAAGACACAGGGAAGAGATCCAGAAACACTGCAATGACATGAAGGAGGAGCAGACAACAGGAAATCTTTAGGTTTAGCTCTTCTGGCCAACAAACAAACAAAAATCTTAGGGAAAGACCCATGCAGCACAAAATGGAGCAGGGGCCACACTGACAGCAGCACGGAAGAACGTCTGATCTACCATATAACGGTCTGGACCAGCTTCCAAACAACGCCCCAAACTCCCAGAAGCCTCACTGTCAATTAACAACCCAGTCGGGAGATCAGATCCTGCAACAACCAAAGTCTAAAGCAATGCTCTTCGGTGGGAGAAAAACTAAACTCCGGATTCTAATGCTCCACTGGTTCTACTATTGTTCACAATAATTTACACGGAAAATAACTCCAGCTTTGAGAGGATGACAGGTGTCCAGTAACAGAGTACCATCCCAGATTTTTTCACGGTATGGTGACATAAGTACATTAGCATATTCCTTACCAACAGGGAATCTATTTTGGGGAAACAGACTGTACGAAACAGTCATCAAGATATACGTCAAACTTTCCAAAGGAGTCTCTTTAGGGATGGAGATAGGCTTGGGGAGGGGAAACATTTACTGTCCACTTTCGCTGAATTTGGATTTTCTTTTATTTCCTTACAATGTGTCCATTGTAATGTACGATATACAACGCAATGCATTATCTTATCATATATTTTAACGTAAAATTCTTAAAGACAGAATTTTTCAATGGGCATTACAGAAATTGGGGAGAAATTTTCCCCAATGAAGTGATACTTAGTACTTCTGACCATGAATCGGTTCTTCAGTCCCTCAAGTAGAAGTATCAATAAATAACTACATTCTGACTTATGCAAGGAATGATGAAAAAGAAAACCACTATTCATTGTTCCTGTCTTTGAAGACTTTTTAGCCATCAAGACAGAGAGAGAAAGCATAGATACCTCCACCTTGAGCACACACAAAATTAATCAGGCTCAGGCTGGAGCAGCAGAGAAGGCTTGGGATTCCTGAAGACTTACAGGGTGACCCAAATGGTAACGTGCCATCCAGGGAGCTGCCTGGGGACCTGACAAATGGCCCAGCATCTCCTTGACTTCAGCCCATCTGTTTCTTACAATGCCTACAGACACAATCACGTGGCTAATAAAGCCAGTTCACATACATGGTCAAGAAATCGAAGCAGTCTGCAGAAATTTAAACCCGTGTGGCAAAATTTTTATCAGCCTCACCCTTAGGATTCTGAAAATTCACAGGTTTGCAGGAAAGAGATCAAAACTTCCCGTGAAAATAACATAATGAGATGATATGAGAAATTAGAATTGTGGAAAATGGTATGTCTATCAACCAGAAAATGAAGAGACTAAGATTCAGGTTTGAGGAAACTGTGATAACACTTTTATGTAATACTGTGGCATGTACTACTGACTGTTGTATACAGCCTATTTCCCCAAAATAGACCATACACTGGTAAGGAACATGCTAATGTACTCACATCACTGTACTGCTAAAAAAATCTAGAGTGACACTCTATTACAGGGCACCTGTTGTATGCTAAGAACGTTAGCATATTCCTTACCAACAGGGAATCTATTTTGGGAAACAGACTGTACGAAACAGTCATCAAGATATACGTCAAACTTTCCAAAGGAGTCTCTTTAGGGATGGAGATAGGCTTGGGGAGGGGAAACATTTACTGTCCACTTTCGCTGAATTTGGATTTTCTTTTATTTCCTTACAATGTGTCCATTGTAATGTACGATATACAACGCAATGCATTATCTTATCATATATTTTAACGTAAAATTCTTAAAGACAGAATTTTTCAATGGGCATTACAGAAATTGGGGAGAAATTTTCCCCAATGAAGTGATACTTAGTACTTCTGACCATGAATCGGTTCTTCAGTCCCTCAAGTAGAAGTATCAATAAATAACTACATTCTGACTTATGCAAGGAATGATGAAAAAGAAAACCACTATTCATTGTTCCTGTCTTTGAAGACTTTTTAGCCATCAAGACAGAGAGAGAAAGCATAGATACCTCCACCTTGAGCACACACAAAATTAATCAGGCTCAGGCTGGAGCAGCAGAGAAGGCTTGGGATTCCTGAAGACTTACAGGGTGACCCAAATGGTAACGTGCCATCCAGGGAGCTGCCTGGGGACCTGACAAATGGCCCAGCATCTCCTTGACTTCAGCCCATCTGTTTCTTACAATGCCTACAGACACAATCACGTGGCTAATAAAGCCAGTTCACATACATGGTCAAGAAATCGAAGCAGTCTGCAGAAATTTAAACCCGTGTGGCAAAATTTTTATCAGCCTCACCCTTAGGATTCTGAAAATTCACAGGTTTGCAGGAAAGAGATCAAAACTTCCCGTGAAAATAACATAATGAGATGATATGAGAAATTAGAATTGTGGAAAATGGTATGTCTATCAACCAGAAAATGAAGAGACTAAGATTCAGGTTTGAGGAAACTGTGATAACACTTTTATGTAATACTGTGGCATGTACTACTGACTGTTGTATACAGCCTATTTCCCCAAAATAGACCATACACTGGTAAGGAACATGCTAATGTACTCACATCACTGTACTGCTAAAAAAATCTAGAGTGACACTCTATTACAGGGCACCTGTTGTATGCTAAGAACGTGCTGGTCCTCGAGGCCCCAGAAGAAGGAATGGGTTAGTGTTTCCAAGTCACTAACTCACTAAGCAAATTCACAGGTTAATTTGGGTACAAACCAAACAGCTCATTCTAATAAGGTATACTCTAAAGACGGACACACACATGTTCGATTTGCTTTATTTTTTTCAAAGGTCTTAAAGGAAGCTGTTGTTCCAAGCAGAGCTACAGTGTTCTTACATCCCTCTACACCTAACATCACAATCCACTGGTTCAGGAGCCACCCCTTCACTAAAGCCTAGTAAGTTACAGCCCATGTTTCCAAATGGACCTAGAAAAATGAGACAAGTGGTGGATAGGAAAGTCCAGGGGCACATAGCAACCACACTCCCTGGTACCTGGAAGACTACCTGCAGGAGCAGGAAACAGAAGCTTAAATCAAGACACTGAGGGATGGAGACAGCCTTAATTTCTGTTGTTCCGGGGCCTGTCAGCACCTTGCCTTTTCTTCTGATTGGCTGTTTGGGTCTTTCCTCGGTCACACAATATACGCCAGTGTGTTTCCGCAAAGTCCTAAAATAAAGTGTCTCCCCCACCACGCCACAATTCTGCATGAGAAATGCCATCCACAGCCTCCAACTGCCAGCTGAATGCCCTCTAAGCCGTGGATGGAATGGGCTGGTATGTTTTGAACATGTGGTTTCCTGCTCTTCACTAGTGTTTCAGCTACCTCTTCTGGAGGGAATCATTTGTAAGTAATCAGCTGTTTGTGACCTGGTATAAGAGGATTCTTTGGGTCAACCAGAGCCACATCTCCACACTCAACCTCACAGGGAGTTGGACTAGAGAAGTCAGGATATTGAGTCATTTAACAACGAAGTCAAAAGAGATATGACTGGCAGGAGGTAGCGTTGACACTGTAACACGCCAAAGCCACATGTGAGCTGAGGTATGCTGAGTAGATACCAACACTCTGCAGAGGACTCCCATCAGTGGGCCACCCACCACCTGAGAGATGAAGACCACCACCAGGCCCACTGCAGCCTCCATTACTGAAGGATTTTTGGATCTCACAATCTGGAAGCTTTGCAGTATGGTTATTATTATTTAGATACTTCAGTGAATCCCTGCTCCTGACAACCAGAGAGGACTAACCCAAAATAATTCTGAATGCACAATTCTTCTACAGAAGCCAATCAGTAGACACAAACCAAATACTTGTTACCGTCACTAACTCACTAAGCAAATTCACAGGTTAATTGGGCCCTCATTCTAATAAGGTATACTCTAAAGACGGACACACACATGTTCGATTTGCTTTATTTTTTTCAAAGGTCTTAAAGGAAGCTGTTGTTCCAAGCAGAGCTACAGTGTTCTTACATCCCTCTACACCTAACATCACAATCCACTGGTTCAGGAGCCACCCCTTCACTAAAGCCTAGTAAGTTACAGCCCATGTTTCCAAATGGACCTAGAAAAATGAGACAAGTGGTGGATAGGAAAGTCCAGGGGCACATAGCAACCACACTCCCTGGTACCTGGAAGACTACCTGCAGGAGCAGGAAACAGAAGCTTAAATCAAGACACTGAGGGATGGAGACAGCCTTAATTTCTGTTGTTCCGGGGCCTGTCAGCACCTTGCCTTTTCTTCTGATTGGCTGTTTGGGTCTTTCCTCGGTCACACAATATACGCCAGTGTGTTTCCGCAAAGTCCTAAAATAAAGTGTCTCCCCCACCACGCCACAATTCTGCATGAGAAATGCCATCCACAGCCTCCAACTGCCAGCTGAATGCCCTCTAAGCCGTGGATGGAATGGGCTGGTATGTTTTGAACATGTGGTTTCCTGCTCTTCACTAGTGTTTCAGCTACCTCTTCTGGAGGGAATCATTTGTAAGTAATCAGCTGTTTGTGACCTGGTATAAGAGGATTCTTTGGGTCAACCAGAGCCACATCTCCACACTCAACCTCACAGGGAGTTGGACTAGAGAAGTCAGGATATTGAGTCATTTAACAACGAAGTCAAAAGAGATATGACTGGCAGGAGGTAGCGTTGACACTGTAACACGCCAAAGCCACATGTGAGCTGAGGTATGCTGAGTAGATACCAACACTCTGCAGAGGACTCCCATCAGTGGGCCACCCACCACCTGAGAGATGAAGACCACCACCAGGCCCACTGCAGCCTCCATTACTGAAGGATTTTTGGATCTCACAATCTGGAAGCTTTGCAGTATGGTTATTATTATTTAGATACTTCAGTGAATCCCTGCTCCTGACAACCAGAGAGGACTAACCCAAAATAATTCTGAATGCACAATTCTTCTACAGAAGCCAATCAGTAGACACAAACCAAATACTTGTTACCGTGGGACCCAGCACCCTCCCACCAGATTGCTATATTCAATGTGATCATGTCAAAACTCCTGACAAATACACAGTTTAATAAGCAAAGCCATCTTCTTTAATCAATTTGGTGTGAAACATCAAACTATAATTTAAGAAACTATTTCACATCTTGCCAGCATCAATTTTCTCTACAAATTAGAAAATCAGACTGAATGGTACTGCTGAAGATGGTAGTTAAATAAAAACCTTAGATATCTGAATTTCATTGTAGAATCTAACTTTGTGACGTTTTTATTTTGTTCTCATTGTGGGGCATGTTTTTAAAGTGGACAGGGCCTTATAAATGCCTTGTATATAAATGACATGTTTTCTTTTTACGTTCTTGTATTTTCTTCTTTACCTGCTCAGGATGCACTTAGGTAGAAAATTAGCAAAAGAGCTGGGCTATGTAAGTGAATTTTATAGTGGAATCAAAGATGATCATACAAGATAACCAAGTACCCACCAGGAGGCTTTTCTAAGGACCACATCTAAGTAAATGAAGAAGTACATAACTCTACAGTGCTATCAGATGCCTACAAGGGATCTGCCATCTGCTGCCAGACAACTGCCAAATAAAGTCACAGTATGACGCTGTCAGTAACTTTTACAGAATTTTTTTCTGTTCTTTCTCACTAATCTACTACTATGACTTACATAAGAGAACAGTGGGAAAAATGAGGTAATGACACATGCTACAACATGGACGTACCCTGAACGTATTCTGCTAAGAAACCCAGTCACCAACGGCCACATTATTTTATGACTCAATTTAGTTGAAATATGCAGACTATAGACAAATCCATAGTCAGAAACTAGATCAATGGCTGCCTGGAGATGGGGAGGAAAGAAGATGGGAAGTGACTGCTAGTATGTTTGCGACTTCTTAGGGGAGGGGTTGATAAAAATGTTCTGGGATTAGTGTTGATGGCGGCATAACTCTGCGAGTCTATTAAAAACCACTGAATTCTACACTTCATAGGGCTAAATTTATGGATGGTAAATAATGTCTCAATAAAGCTGATACTTAAGAGACTGACAGATGGCTGTGGGTAAGGGGTACACATATGTAGAGAGAATCAGAAAAAGCAGAAGAGAGGAGAAAAATCATAATTTTCCCCTCTTTTGCTTACCTAGATAGTCTCCAACAAAAGATAGGTCACCGTTCAATTATAAATCAACCATAAAATATATGAGATTATCCCCCCTAGAAATGGTGATCGGAGTTCCTCAAAAAAAAAAAGAGACTGACTTAAGGAAAACACTCTTGTGAGGTGAATAGTGAAGAAAAAGGCTAAGATACAATAAGAAATGAATAAGAGAATGAGGATCGAGAAGTTCTCTGACCTAAGGCGTGAAAACTGAAAAGAGACTGAGGAGCAGGAATGTAGGTTGGGTTAGGAAGAGGAGCGGCGTGTGGTTAAGAGGTCGATGAAGCTGAGGCCAGTGCTCCCAACCAGGATCATTCATCTCAGCTACTACAGAGTTTCAGACACTGCTGAGATGAGCAAGAATTTGAAGAATATAAAAAATATGGGCAGGAAACTAAGCTGATTTCTAAAGTCAGGAGGGGGGCATCTACAGCAGTGAGGAGAAAGAGGGGAGGGAAACCTAAGTAACCTGTACCTAAAGAAGAAAGAAAAGATTCCTGCAGTCCTGTGGTCCGGATACTACTGAAGCTTTATGTGTAGAGAAAATAAAGAGTATAACCTGGGACTGCACAAAATACCCTAAACAGACTTTCTCCTCAAGAGCTTGCATGAACCTCTTTTTTTTTTTGGCATGAACCTCTTTGATATAAAACATTCTTCCAGATTCAGATTTCCCGAATAATGGGTGGTGTATTTACTGGGCACTAGGGACCATGCCTCTCTCACAAATAATCCCAAATAATGCATAATTTAAGCAAACAGCCTCAAGAGCAGACAAGGAAAAAGATGGGCAGCTATTAAATCTGTTAATCCTGACTATAAAAATCCACTCCATCGAGCAAGAAGCCTTGGGACATAAAAGTGTTCCATCTGAACAGAGCAGTGAGTTTGCTAGTAAGAAAAGTTTGAGTTAAATTTTCAAGGAACGAGTCCAACCTCAAGGTGGTGTACCCTCCTGAGAAGCCAGAAGCACTTTCTGTTTTAATGAAAGTGGTCCTCAGAGATCTGCAGCCTCGCCTCTTCTTGGTTGCTGCAGTGGAAATGGAAGCAGCCAGGTCAGGGCTCAAGCCTCCATTTTTCTCCAGGTTCCAAAGGGCTTTACATTACTCAACCCAGACTCTTAAATTGACTTTGGTTTTTTTCCTCTCTTCTTTGGATCAATCTTTCCCTCTAAATGACTACAGCGTGCTAGCTGCCTGCACTACTTTCTTGGCACTGGCATACTAGTAAACAGGCTTTTCTCTTCCTAATTGGATCATTCCAGAGCCTGTTTTATAGATCTCTTTGCATATTCAATAGCAAGCTGGCGCCATACTTTCACTAGAAGGAAGTAAAATATTTTATATATATTTGTTTGTTTGTGTATTCATCCTGGCAGGGTAGACTGACTGTAAATCAACAGTCAGATTCTGGGAACTTCCAAAGTAAAACCACTGTGGTACAAGAGATCTTTAAAAAATACGAAGCCAGTATCTAAACCACTTAATTGAAAAACTCATGACTGTTGGTAGAAAAGACAATAAAACATCTCTCAAAAAATGCAAACTTTTTTGTCGTTTACTGTAAAAATCTTTTACATTTTTTAAAAAGAGATTACTATTTTTCCTTTTTTCTTTTTTTTCCTGCTTTTAATTCACTAATTTATTTGGCTGCACTGGGTCTTAGTTGCAGCACATGGGATCTTTAGTTGTGGTATGTGAGATCTAGCTCCCTGACTAGGGATCAAACCCAGGCCCCCCACTTCAGGAGCTCAGAGTCTTAGTCATTGGACCAACAGGGAAGTCTCCTTTCTCACAGCTTTAAAATCAGTCTCTACCATCTATGTACAGGTTCTCTCCATCTGGGGACTAAGTATAATAAATCATTTAAGTATATAACCTGAATGATAGCTTGAGATTTGACTATAAAAATCCACTCCATCGAGCAAGAAGCCTTGGGACATAAAAGTGTTCCATCTGAACAGAGCAGTGAGTTTGCTAGTAAGAAAAGTTTGAGTTAAATTGTCAAGAAGAGTCAAAAGTTTGAGTTAAATTTTCAAGGAACGAGTCCAACCTCAAGGTGGTGTACCCTCCTGAGAAGCCAGAAGCACTTTCTGTTTTAATGAAAGTGGTCCTCAGAGATCTGCAGCCTCGCCTCTTCTTGGTTGCTGCAGTGGAAATGGAAGCAGCCAGGTCAGGGCTCAAGCCTCCATTTTTCTCCAGGTTCCAAAGGGCTTTACATTACTCAACCCAGACTCTTAAATTGACTTTGGTTTTTTTCCTCTCTTCTTTGGATCAATCTTTCCCTCTAAATGACTACAGCGTGCTAGCTGCCTGCACTACTTTCTTGGCACTGGCATACTAGTAAACAGGCTTTTCTCTTCCTAATTGGATCATTCCAGAGCCTGTTTTATAGATCTCTTTGCATATTCAATAGCAAGCTGGCGCCATACTTTCACTAGAAGGAAGTAAAATATTTTATATATATTTGTTTGTTTGTGTATTCATCCTGGCAGGGTAGACTGACTGTAAATCAACAGTCAGATTCTGGGAACTTCCAAAGTAAAACCACTGTGGTACAAGAGATCTTTAAAAAATACGAAGCCAGTATCTAAACCACTTAATTGAAAAACTCATGACTGTTGGTAGAAAAGACAATAAAACATCTCTCAAAAAATGCAAACTTTTTTCACTTTTACTGTAAAAATCTTTTACATTTTTAAATAGAGATTACTATTTTTCCTTTTTTCTTTTTTTTCCTGCTTTTAATTCACTAATTTATTTGGCTGCACTGGGTCTTAGTTGCAGCACATGGGATCTTTAGTTGTGGTATGTGAGATCTAGCTCCCTGACTAGGGATCAAACCCAGGCCCCCCACTTCAGGAGCTCAGAGTCTTAGTCACTGGACCAACAGGGAAGTCTCCTTTCTCACAGCTTTAAAATCAGTCTCTACCATCTATGTACAGGTTCTCTCCATCTGGGGACTAAGTATAATAAATCATTTAAGTATATAACCTGAATGATAGCTTGAGATTTGCAATCAACTGGCAGAAAAGAGATGACAAATTCTGCTCTGGTACAGAATCCAGCTCTTTTCTTCCTGAGAAAACCCTGTGCCTGATTTTTTTATTTGTAACTGCAGAATTTTTTAGGACATATTTTTGAAAAGTCCCCCTAATTGTAACTAGCACCAGAGAGCTAATTGCGGCTCCTAAGAAATTCTCTGGCCTCCCGGAGATTACAAATTAAAAGGCCCAAACAACCATAAGGCTTGGGGGTACGGGGAACCTGGATCACCTGGAGGAGAATCCCCCCAAACAGGGGCTATAATGAGGGCAGGGATTTCAGCAAGGATAGGCTCCTCCTGCCATGAGGCAGCTCTCCAGTCAGTTCAGGCAGAACAGTAAGCCTTCTTAGGTGCAGAGACATCAAAATGTAATTGTGACCTTACTGCGGGAAAGGGCAGACCAGTATTTTCAAGGAGAGACAAAAAGCTGATTTTCACTTTGATGAGAGTACTCAAGGATGATAAAATTTGAATACTAAGTGAGAACACTTAGGAAAGTGTTTCTCAAGGTATATCATATGCATTAAAAGTACAGATTCCTGCCATACAGCACGAATCAAGACACAGATGTACATTAATGTGCTCTGACTCTTGAATCTCCATCTCAATTTTTTTGTGGGGAGGAGGGCATGGTCCCCTTTGAAAATCCATGTTTAAACAAATCAGCTACTGAGTCTTCTGAACTCAGAAATAACGCTTGAAAACAATGTCCAAATTTTCAGCTGAAACAGCAGAGGGTAGATGGCATGGAGGATGTTTGTTGCTACTCTGCATTCATCTAATGAAACGTTGCAAGTGGAAGGTACGCACACTATTAACAAAGTGATTATTTTTAAAATAATGATTCAATGATGAGATATTGCTCATTAGAATTGCAATTCACATTTGGCCAAGTGGTCAACTCATCAATGCTTCAGAACTATTAAGAGCAAATTCGTGGTGGAGATTTTAAAGCTCACATTTATTCAGCAGGATCTATACAGTTTTCACCAATAGAAATGTCTATGCAAAGTTACCACGGATGCACTGTCCAAAGGGGCAGAGGCCACATGGGAGTAACAATGACCACACAAGACACGGAAAGTAAAACACACGTTGGAATTCAAAGACTTAGTACAAAAGTGTACACTATCGCATTTATAATAACTTTTTACACTGATTACATGTTGATACGACAGTATCTTGAACAGTCTGATTAACTGAAATCTCTTACTCAGAAAATTAAAAGTCACATATGGCTAGTATATTTCTTTCAGACAGCACTGATCTGGAAATTTAAAGTAAATCACTGCTTTAGCTGATTAAATGCTTCACCAATATTCTTGGCCACTTGACTCAATCCTCATGTTTAAAGGGAATCTGGTTTATACATACAAGTCACTACTAAGTGTTATTTACTTCATCCACGTAATGTAAAAGATACAATTAGGTGCTTTTACCTCATTTTTCTATGTTTCTCAGCTTGACTCTCCATAATCACAGGTCAATTTGACCTTACTGCGGAAAGGGCAGACCAGTATTTTCAAGGAGAGACAAAAGCTGATTTTCACTTTGATGAGAGTACTCAAGGATGATAAAATTTGAATACTAAGTGAGAACACTTAGGAAAGTGTTTCTCAAGGTATATCATATGCATTAAAAGTACAGATTCCTGCCATACAGCACGAATCAAGACACAGATGTACATTAATGTGCTCTGACTCTTGAATCTCCATCTCAATTTTTTTGTGGGGAGGAGGGCATGGTCCCCTTTGAAAATCCATGTTTAAACAAATCAGCTACTGAGTCTTCTGAACTCAGAAATAACGCTTGAAAACAATGTCCAAATTTTCAGCTGAAACAGCAGAGGGTAGATGGCATGGAGGATGTTTGTTGCTACTCTGCATTCATCTAATGAAACGTTGCAAGTGGAAGGTACGCACACTATTAACAAAGTGATTATTTTTAAAATAATGATTCAATGATGAGATATTGCTCATTAGAATTGCAATTCACATTTGGCCAAGTGGTCAACTCATCAATGCTTCAGAACTATTAAGAGCAAATTCGTGGTGGAGATTTTAAAGCTCACATTTATTCAGCAGGATCTATACAGTTTTCACCAATAGAAATGTCTATGCAAAGTTACCACGGATGCACTGTCCAAAGGGGCAGAGGCCACATGGGAGTAACAATGACCACACAAGACACGGAAAGTAAAACACACGTTGGAATTCAAAGACTTAGTACAAAAGTGTACACTATCGCATTTATAATAACTTTTTACACTGATTACATGTTGATACGACAGTATCTTGAACAGTCTGATTAACTGAAATCTCTTACTCAGAAAATTAAAAGTCACATATGGCTAGTATATTTCTTTCAGACAGCACTGATCTGGAAATTTAAAGTAAATCACTGCTTTAGCTGATTAAATGCTTCACCAATATTCTTGGCCACTTGACTCAATCCTCATGTTTAAAGGGAATCTGGTTTATACATACAAGTCACTACTAAGTGTTATTTACTTCATCCACGTAATGTAAAAGATACAATTAGGTGCTTTTACCTCATTTTTCTATGTTTCTCAGCTGTCTTCGACTCTCCATAATCACAAGGTCAATTCTTTTGCCCTGTCCAAAGCTTAGCAGAAAGGCTCTCCTGCAAAATTTTAGCTCATAAATGCTGATGAGTGACAATTCCCAAAGTCACCTTATTTTTAATTTCTGACAGTTTTAAAAACGTTTACTCATAGACAGGCTTTCTCCTACTACTTCTCTATGCCACTATTTTGGGGAGGAATTAATCAAAACTTTTGAATGTGTTATCAGACGTTACGATGTTTGCATGCTTTTTTCCTAAACTGTTCCAATTTATTTCAGGAAAAAGCTCAAATACAAATAAGAAAAAAGTCACTCAGAAAGAAACATGAGATCTTTTGGTAGACAATCTCTTGGTTTTTTTTTTAACTCACTGTTTATAAATGCTGATATAACAATATTAATTCAAATTAATTTATCAATATTTTTAAGTGAAATGCTGCATTTTTTTAAAAAAAGGTTTTTTTAATGTTTCAACTTCCCTTGGTTTGCATTGATTCTACAAAATATAACCTAAATCCTAAACACCCATCATTGGTAAAAAGAAAATGTTTATCTTTTACATTTCTTTCAAAGGGTTTCCTTTTTTTTTCTTTTTTTTTAACATGTAAGTTTCAGGTTCACAGCAATACAATTCCTCATCTGTGTCCACTACAAAGTGACTGCCACTTCCAGGTACCATCCATCCAGCAGTCAGTCCCTTCACCCCTTTTACCTACTCTCACCCCTGTCCCTATGGTAACTACTCACTGATCTCTGTGAGTTTGATTCTGGTTTATTTGTTTGTTTATTTCTAGATGAAATGGCCTCAGACACCCAGCAAAGTAGACCAGATGACTATCAGTATTCCACATTCATGATTTCCCAGACCAGTCATGTCCGTATCACCCGGGAAACTGTCAGAAACGTCAATCACCAAGTACCAACCTGGACTTACTAAGTCAGAAACTCTGGGAGTGGGCCCATAACATATTCTTTAGCAAGACCACCACATGGCTGTGAAGCCCACATAAATTCTAGAACCATGGTTCTAGATGCTGCTGGACTGGTCTGTTACTCCTGCTATTGGCTTTATAAGGCTTCTGAGGAGCTCAGAGACTATTCTGTCACACAGACCTGGGAAGTCAGCTAATATGCAAGATGGTTCCTCCATAAACAGATAGTTTTCCTGGTTCCTTCTGGATTCACTAAGAACAATTCTTCCCCCCCCCTTTTCCCTTTCACATTATTTATCCTGGAGGCAGCATGTTTTCTTTTCAATAACTCCTCATGGTTACTCACAATAAGGATGTCTTCCTGAGCCTTCTAAAGATCTTTCTAACATGTCTGAATTACCCATTACCAATGCTCTACACCAATGAGTTTTGTATCATTTTTTATTTTACCAAATATAAAAAAAAAAATAGTAAACTATATACTTTGGTGCCAGTCTGCCTTCAGCACACTTACCAGCAATGTGACCTTGACGAACTACTTAATCTGTCCATGACTCAGTTTCCTCATCTATTGTGTGCGTTAGTTTGTTAGTTGTGTCCAACTCTTTGTGACCCCATGGACTGTAGCCTACCAGGCTCCTGTATCTGTGGGATTCTCCAGACAAGAATACTGGAGTAGGTTGCCATTTTCTTCTTCAGGGAATCTTTCCCGCCCAGGGTTCAAACCCAGGTCTCCCACATTGCAGGCAGACTCTTTACCATGTGAGCCACCAGGGAAACCCCATTCCTCACCTATACCCTGAACCCCCACGTATACCCCCACTGTTGCTATGGGATTAACTGCTAATACATGCAATGAACAGTACCTGACAACAGTAAGCAAGCTTACTATTATTATCATTTGTTCAAGGACCTAGATAACACAGAAGCAAAGACATCTTAGGAAGTGTAAGGACAACTAATTAACCCTCAAGACAGCTGGGGATCTCCTCTGTGGAACTTCAGAAAGAACGAAGAACAAGGAACTACTCTGAAGTTGCCAAATAAAATTCTCCTTAAAAGGGAAACATTACAGTTGATGCTTAGACACCACAGGGGTGAGGGACACCAATTCTCCACACAGTTTAAAACCCCATTGCTCAAGGGTCAACTGTATGTGGTAGTCTGGAACCAGAAAGCAACTGACTCATGATCAAAGATAAATGGTCACTAGTATCACAGTGATCTAAAGGCTCAAATGAAAACTCAAGAAAATGAGCTAAGAGATTAAAGTACAAATCAATCTACTAACACAAGTCAGGATCATGGTTTCCATAAGATTCCATATTAATGAATAAGCTAGAAAATAACATTCCAATTCTAGAGTGACTATCTGGTTAATCATTTATTTGTACCCTTGAATCAGGTAAGTTCAAGAAAGATCTTGAAATTGTCACCACTCAAGAAACAAACTCTCCTAAAGCAGCTGACCAATCTTTCCACAGCATTTAGCTGACTCCATCCCACTTCCCTCTTCTTCCTTCCTGCTCTGTTCCACATTATCTAGCCAAACTGCCTGCATGAGACTGACCCCTCATCAACTCCACCCCCTGGCAATCCTGCCATCCAAGATGTATCCTGATTAGTTGATGTCAACCAGCATATCCTCTTCTGATCCCAGTGGAGAGAGGTTCTAAGAGAGGAACGTGATCCAAGCACAATCTCCTGATCCCAGTGGGATTCTCCAGACAAGAATACTGGAGTAGGTTGCCATTTTCTTCTTCAGGGAATCTTTCCAGGGTTCAAACCCAGGTCTCCAAATGGGAATTTACCACCAGGAAACCCCATTCCTCACCTATACCCTGAACCCCACGTATACCCCCACTGTTGCTATGGGATTAACTGCTAATACATGCAATGAACAGTACCTGACAACAGTAAGCAAGCTTACTATTATTATCATTTGTTCAAGGACCTAGATAACACAGAAGCAAAGACATCTTAGGAAGTGTAAGGACAACTAATTAACCCTCAAGACAGCTGGGGATCTCCTCTGTGGAACTTCAGAAAGAACGAAGAACAAGGAACTACTCTGAAGTTGCCAAATAAAATTCTCCTTAAAAGGGAAACATTACAGTTGATGCTTAGACACCACAGGGGTGAGGGACACCAATTCTCCACACAGTTTAAAACCCCATTGCTCAAGGGTCAACTGTATGTGGTAGTCTGGAACCAGAAAGCAACTGACTCATGATCAAAGATAAATGGTCACTAGTATCACAGTGATCTAAAGGCTCAAATGAAAACTCAAGAAAATGAGCTAAGAGATTAAAGTACAAATCAATCTACTAACACAAGTCAGGATCATGGTTTCCATAAGATTCCATATTAATGAATAAGCTAGAAAATAACATTCCAATTCTAGAGTGACTATCTGGTTAATCATTTATTTGTACCCTTGAATCAGGTAAGTTCAAGAAAGATCTTGAAATTGTCACCACTCAAGAAACAAACTCTCCTAAAGCAGCTGACCAATCTTTCCACAGCATTTAGCTGACTCCATCCCACTTCCCTCTTCTTCCTTCCTGCTCTGTTCCACATTATCTAGCCAAACTGCCTGCATGAGACTGACCCCTCATCAACTCCACCCCCTGGCAATCCTGCCATCCAAGATGTATCCTGATTAGTTGATGTCAACCAGCATATCCTCTTCTGATCCCAGTGGAGAGAGGTTCTAAGAGAGGAACGTGATCCAAGCACAATCGATAAAGCCAGGGAGACTGATCCCTGGGGGAAGCCCATGGTGGAAGCACAGCACTGGGCAAGCAGAGGTACTTCTCTCTACTCAACGATGTTCTTTCAGACAGATCATGTCTGAAAGGACATCGGGCAGAGGTTCCTGATCAGACAGATCAGGAACCTGGGGCAGCCATCCTGGGACTCCAGGACCTAAAAGCCTTCCTGAGAATAAAGGCTACATCAGTAAACAAAGCCAAAATGTGGAGAGAAAGAAATCGAATCCTGGTCACAACATTTAAGCTCTCACACCATGTCTGGCTTAAAGGTGAATTTGTCTACTATTCCATCATTTCTCTTTGTCATTTAATTAGGTTCCTCCTCTAAGTGATACATGCCTCTTAATTACATTACACTGTAAAGGTAACACAAAAGTGAGCTATCTTCACAATTAACAGAAAACTTACCTTTTAAAGCCATGAGTTCAATTTACTTGCCATAATTAAAGGCATTAGGGAAAATACCCACTTTTCTCACTTGGAAATCATTTTTTTAGAAACCTCAAAATACAAAGGCAAGATTCTGAATATACTCCACATTGGCCCCTTGGTTTACACATATTTAGTACTACTGAATTTCCACTGTGACTGAACCCTTTCCTGAACTTCAGGGCAGTTTCAGAATAGAATATTCTCAACCCATCTAGAGCCCTGGCCAAAGGAAAAAAAGAGTTCACTAAGAACTGAACAACAACAAGGAGTGAGAAATCACCAAATAAGGAACGTGTGCCTGTTCACTTGATCATTGGCAGACTTACCTGTTACGGCATTGACCTCACCGGATTAAGCTACTGCTCTTCAGATCAAAACCCTTTGCAGGTGATACGAACTAACCTTGGTCACTCAAAGTAAGTACTATAATAGGTCAATTCATATATCACAGTCCATAAGTAAACAAGTTAATCTGTACACCACTGAGGTCCCCAACTTTTTTGGCTCTAGGGGCCAATTTTGCGGAAGACAATTTTTCCATGGACTGGGAATGGGGTCGGGGGATGGTCTGGGGATTATTCAATGAGTTTTTCCCTAATGGAGAGGAAAACGTGATCCAAGCACAATCGATAAAGCCAGGAGACTGATCCTGGGGAAGCCCATGGTGGAAGCACAGCACTGGGCAAGCAGAGGTACTTCTCTCTGCTCAACGATGTTCTTTCAGACAGATCATGTCTGAAAGGACATCGGGCAGAGGTTCCTGATCAGACAGATCAGGAACCTGGGGCAGCCATCCTGGGACTCCAGGACCTAAAAGCCTTCCTGAGAATAAAGGCTACATCAGTAAACAAAGCCAAAATGTGGAGAGAAAGAAATCGAATCCTGGTCACAACATTTAAGCTCTCACACCATGTCTGGCTTAAAGGTGAATTTGTCTACTATTCCATCATTTCTCTTTGTCATTTAATTAGGTTCCTCCTCTAAGTGATACATGCCTCTTAATTACATTACACTGTAAAGGTAACACAAAAGTGAGCTATCTTCACAATTAACAGAAAACTTACCTTTTAAAGCCATGAGTTCAATTTACTTGCCATAATTAAAGGCATTAGGGAAAATACCCACTTTTCTCACTTGGAAATCATTTTTTTAGAAACCTCAAAATACAAAGGCAAGATTCTGAATATACTCCACATTGGCCCCTTGGTTTACACATATTTAGTACTACTGAATTTCCACTGTGACTGAACCCTTTCCTGAACTTCAGGGCAGTTTCAGAATAGAATATTCTCAACCCATCTAGAGCCCTGGCCAAAGGAAAAAAAGAGTTCACTAAGAACTGAACAACAACAAGGAGTGAGAAATCACCAAATAAGGAACGTGTGCCTGTTCACTTGATCATTGGCAGACTTACCTGTTACGGCATTGACCTCACCGGATTAAGCTACTGCTCTTCAGATCAAAACCCTTTGCAGGTGATACGAACTAACCTTGGTCACTCAAAGTAAGTACTATAATAGGTCAATTCATATATCACAGTCCATAAGTAAACAAGTTAATCTGTACACCACTGAGGTCCCCAACTTTTTTGGCTCTAGGGGCCAATTTTGCGGAAGACAATTTTTCCATGGACTGGGAATGGGGTCGGGGGATGGTCTGGGGATTATTCAAGTGCACCACATTTATATTGTACTTTATTTCTAATCTAATGTCACCTGACAGGCGACACTATGATCTGATGGGAGGTACCAGTCTGTAGCCTGGAAGCTGGGACATCTGCCTTACATAACATGAGTTTGAACTGTGCAGGTACTCTTACATGCAAATTTTTTTTCAATAAATATACACAGGCACAGTAAATTTATTTTCTCTTATGATTTTCTTCTCCCCAGCTTACCTTGTGATAAGGAAACAGTATATAATACATATAACTTACAAAATATATACTAATTGACATTATGTTATTGATTAGGCTTCAGGTCAACAGGGGGCTATTAATAATTAAGTTTAGAGGGAGTCAAATGTTAAACATGGATTTTCGACTGTGCAGAGGGTCAGTGTCCCTAACCTCCATGCTGTTCCAGGGTCAACTGTATTTTTGTGTCTAAGGTACAGTGCACATCAATAGTCTGAAACGTTAGAATGTTAAAAATGGTCTGACAAGTCAAGGGCATCTCTTTCTGAATGGCTATAAAAACACCCTGTGCTCTGAAGCACTTTGGCCTTGGGACCACCCATTCTCCAAACAGGGGACTGACCATCTTACGAAATGGTCAGCTTGCCCTGCCCTGGTGGGACATGTTCAAGTTGAGGTGAGCCGATCGTGCACGGGGGACAGAGTGGCTGATTTCAAAGGGACCTGTAAGGCATGCCAGGTCTCTGTGATGGGGCCTGAGGGAGACCCACCTGCCAGAGCCTTGATGCGCGAGCGCTCAAAGAGCCTCGCGGAGCTGTTCTCATTGTCCCAGTCGTCCACGTCCCAACGGTTGTTGACATCGCTGTACTGCTGCTGGATCTCAATGTTGTCATAGTCTGTGGCCACTGTGGTCGTCATCTTGGACCGTCTCAGCTGCTCCTCCACATCAGCGCCTTCTTAGAGGTCTGGGAGAAAGAAAAAGACAACCTGAGTTAGATGACTAAGCCATCGATCCCCATGACACCTACTAGGAAAGGAGGCAGAAGGCAACACAGTTCCTACATGCCGAGAGCCAGTCATCGATGCTCAGACTCGCACTGCCCACATGTCTGACCTCGGCCAAGGCACTTAACATCTCGGGGATGGTCTGGGGATTATTCAAGTGCACCACATTTATATTGTACTTTATTTCTAATCTAATGTCACCTGACAGGTGACACTATGATCTGATGGGAGGTACCAGTCTGTAGCCTGGAAGCTGGGACATCTGCCTTACATAACATGAGTTTGAACTGTGCAGGTACTCTTACATGCAAATTTTTTTTCAATAAATATACACAGGCACAGTAAATTTATTTTCTCTTATGATTTTCTTCTCCCCAGCTTACCTTGTGATAAGGAAACAGTATATAATACATATAACTTACAAAATATATACTAATTGACATTATGTTATTGATTAGGCTTCAGGTCAACAGGGGGCTATTAATAATTAAGTTTAGAGGGAGTCAAATGTTAAACATGGATTTTCGACTGTGCAGAGGGTCAGTGTCCCTAACCTCCATGCTGTTCCAGGGTCAACTGTATTTTTGTGTCTAAGGTACAGTGCACATCAATAGTCTGAAACGTTAGAATGTTAAAAATGGTCTGACAAGTCAAGGGCATCTCTTTCTGAATGGCTATAAAAACACCCTGTGCTCTGAAGCACTTTGGCCTTGGGACCACCCATTCTCCAAACAGGGGACTGACCATCTTACGAAATGGTCAGCTTGCCCTGCCCTGGTGGGACATGTTCAAGTTGAGGTGAGCCGATCGTGCACGGGGGACAGAGTGGCTGATTTCAAAGGGACCTGTAAGGCATGCCAGGTCTCTGTGATGGGGCCTGAGGGAGACCCACCTGCCAGAGCCTTGATGCGCGGCGCTCAAAGAGCCTCGCGGAGCTGTTCTCATTGTCCCAGTCGTCCACGTCCCAACGGTTGTTGACATCGCTGTACTGCTGCTGGATCTCAATGTTGTCATAGTCTGTGGCCACTGTGGTCGTCATCTTGGACCGTCTCAGCTGCTCCTCCACATCAGCGCCTTCTTAGAGGTCTGGGAGAAAGAAAAAGACAACCTGAGTTAGATGACTAAGCCATCGATCCCCATGACACCTACTAGGGAAAGGAGAGCAGAAGGCAACACAGTTCCTACATGCCGAGAGCAGTCTCTGGAGTCCATCAGAGCTGCTCCAGAACGTCAGCACTGCCTCTTAACATGTCTGACCTCGGCCAAGGCACTTAACATCTCAGAGCCTCCATTTTCCCAGCCATTAGAGAGGGAAGCTACTCTACAAATGGTTGAGAAGACTGAATAAGATGATGGATGTCCAACAAAGGATGAGTTCCTCCCTTCTCTCTCATGTTTACTCTTTAAATTTTAAAAATTTTACTTTGTAATTCTTTGTAATTTTAAAATATCATCAAAGCTGGATGAATACATCCCTTAGGCTTCTGAAGGAACAAATTTCCAAATTTCTTTCTATTGTACCTCACCATAAATAATAATCTTTTTTTTTTTAAATTTTGGCCCCTTTATTGATTTTTTAAAATTTATTTTCATGCATATTTATTCTATGGTCTGTGTGGGCCTTCCATTGCAGTGGCCTCTCCCACTGCAGAGCACTAGCTCTGGGTACACGCGCTGCAGAGTGCTGGCTCGCAATTGGACACACTGGTCCAGCCACTCCATGGCACAGCACGTGGGATCTTCCTGGACCAGGGATGGAACGGGTGCCCCCTGCACCACAAGGTGGACTCCTTACCCACTGGACCACCAGGGAAGCCCTTATCTTTTAACTCCTAGAAATTCATACAAAGTGATGTACTGAGAAATAACATCATTTTATCTAACCATCTCATTTACATACTAGAAAACTGATGCCTGACATTAAATGACATAGAAAATACACAGCATCGAGAATACTGGTGTTTAACGGGTGCCAAAAACTAAGTCATGACTGGAGTTACATGTATGACTGTGTTATAAATTCTACTACCAACCCCCAATACCTCTGCCTCAGGGCCCCACTCAAGGCCACAATATTTTACAGGAATACATGGGAAACTAGAACTTTGGTCTCAACGTTTGGTCCACTGCCATCTTTAATTTATCATAGTGCCCTCAGAGAATTAGGAGAAACACATTCAGCCATAAACACATAGCTTCTCCCTTCAATGTAGCTATTATTAATTCATGAGATCAAAATGTACTGAGGATCCAGTTCATGCTCAGCACTGTTTCAGAGTCCAGGGACAAGAGTAAACAAGATAAGGACCTGGCTCCTGTGAAGCTTATATCCTAGAAGGATGAGCTGGACAAAAAGCACACAAGAAAAGGCAAGATAGCTAAAAGAAAATAAAATGAAACTAGAGCAATGCGACAGTCACACCAATAATACTGTGTTATAAACTTCAAAGCTGCTAAGAGGCTAGACTTAACCATTCTCACGACAAGAGAAACGGTAATTATGGGAAGTGATAAGAGGTGTTAGCCAATACTATTGTGGTAATCATACTGTACTATATAAACATATCAAATCAACATATCTTACACCTTGAACTTACAAGCTTAAATCTACACGTCGGTTATATCTGAATTTAACAATAAAATAAAGAAAAATGAATCAATGGCTACTTTAGAGCTGGTAGTTGGTCAGGGAAGGCCCCAGTAGGTATTTAAACAAACTTCAATGAGCCTGTCACACCCAGATCAAGAGGAACAATGTTCCAGGCAAAGGAAGTCACTCAGTTCATGTGAAGGCCCTACATGAGACCAGTCCAGCTTGTTGGAGGAATGACGAGCTCAGTGTGGCCAGAGTCAGGTGGACAGGGTGAGAGACAAGGAGATGAGACTGGAAAGGCAGGTGGGGTCACACACTAGGGGCGGTTAGGCAAAGTGTTGATGGACGACACAGCAGGATTTTAACCAAACAATTGATGTCACTGGATGAATGTTTTTAAAAGATCAGTCTTGGTGCTGTGTGAAACAATAGATTCTAGGATGCAAGGAAATGTGCTTAAGTCCTATGGGTGTGGTTAAATTCCTGCATGTTTTATATATAAAAAGATCTGAGTAAATCAAAAAGAGGAAGAAAAATCAAGATGCACACCCTCCCCCACTTAGTTGTAGGAAGGTGTCCCAAAGGAAAAGATGTTTGTCATCTCCCCCTCCCTTCGGCCCCACCCTTTCTGAAGATTCAAAATTAATTATAAGATTAAAACTTCAGCATAACACATAGCTTCTCCCTTCAATGTAGCTATTATTAATTCATGAGATCAAAATGTACTGAGGATCCAGTTCATGCTCAGCACTGTTTCAGAGTCCAGGGACAAGAGTAAACAAGATAAGGACCTGGCTCCTGTGAAGCTTATATCCTAGAAGGATGAGCTGGACAAAAAGCACACAAGAAAAGGCAAGATAGCTAAAAGAAAATAAAATGAAACTAGAGCAATGCGACAGTCACACCAATAATACTGTGTTATAAACTTCAAAGCTGCTAAGAGGCTAGACTTAACCATTCTCACGACAAGAGAAACGGTAATTATGGGAAGTGATAAGAGGTGTTAGCCAATACTATTGTGGTAATCATACTGTACTATATAAACATATCAAATCAACATATCTTACACCTTGAACTTACAAGCTTAAATCTACACGTCGGTTATATCTGAATTTAACAATAAAATAAAGAAAAATGAATCAATGGCTACTTTAGAGCTGGTAGTTGGTCAGGGAAGGCCCGAGTAGGTATTTAAACAAACTTCAATGAGCCTGTCACACCCAGATCAAGAGGAACAATGTTCCAGGCAAAGGAAGTCACTCAGTTCATGTGAAGGCCCTACATGAGACCAGTCCAGCTTGTTGGAGGAATGACGAGCTCAGTGTGGCCAGAGTCAGGTGGACAGGGTGAGAGACAAGGAGATGAGACTGGAAAGGCAGGTGGGGTCACACACTAGGGGCGGTTAGGCAAAGTGTTGATGGACGACACAGCAGGATTTTAACCAAACAATTGATGTCACTGGATGAATGTTTTTAAAAGATCAGTCTTGGTGCTGTGTGAAACAATAGATTCTAGGATGCAAGGAAATGTGCTTAAGTCCTATGGGTGTGGTTAAATTCCTGCATGTTTTATATATAAAACGATCTGAGTAAATCAAAAAGAGGAAGAAAAATCAAGATGCACACCCTCCCCCACTTAGTTGTAGGAAGGTGTCCCAAAGGAAAAGATGTTTGTCATCTCCCCCTCCCTTCTGCCCCACCCTATCTTAAGATTCAAAAATTAATTATAAGATTTAAGAAAGCAAAAAAAAAAAAAATTATAATGATAAGATTTTGTACTCGGATGCTCATTTTGTGAAAACTTCATTCAGCACACACCAAGAACGCGCACGGAGACCAGAGTTGGCAGGCCTGATCACTGGAGCTCACGCACTAATCAAACCAGACACCACCTGGCAACCACAAAGGGACCACTCGAGCTGGTCTTTTTGCACATATGTCGCTGAACAAAGACAATAAACAAAGCCACAAACATAGAAAAGAAACATTCTTTTTATTGTTCTTCAAAGCATGGCTTTTCTCAGGTTGTAGCACAGAATCACACGTGGTGCACACACCACGTTTCCGTGGACAATAAATTCAGCTGAAACAAGGGAACTGCACCTCAAGCAGTGTGATAACTGGTGACGAAGGCACAGACTTGCCCCCTCTTGTCATTAGCTCTTTTCTCACAAGATGTCCAAGAGCGTCACCAACAAGTCCTCCAGGTTCCTCAGTGAGAAGCACCATGTCCACCTCACGACTGAGCCACACAGCTGCAACCCACAGCCACCCACCTCTGCTCAAACAGAAACACCTCGGGTGGAAGTACAGTCCTGGGTTCTCATCAGGCAGATGTTATCATGTCAACAACATAAATTTATCAGTAGGTTACTTTTAACACCTCCATCAGCAATGTGTTTATGGTTTCATAAAGACACTAAAACGGAGACACCAAAGCCAGTGAGCATATCTACAGAAGGATCTTACAGTTGCTTTCAACATTCTGAACATAATTCAGAATTACAAACCATTCAAAAAGAAACCCAATATTATTATGTTCCATTTGACCTTGGAGACGCTCAACTGTTATGACTCCATCGAAACCAAAGACGTCTACAAAATGTAGCCCTGGAGGATTTCTCTAATGGCAAGAACATGAAAGTACTATAAATTCGAAAATGTTTAAGCCAACCCAAGGTGAAATCCAAACACCACCCACCTCTTCCCAGGTTTGTTCTGGCTATTTGGTGCCACCTGCTGACCGATGAGAACAAGCCACACCACAGACTCTCCTGACTTTAAAGACCAACTACAACCTACACCACTGACTTATGCACAAATTCCTCAACAAGCAAGTGCTGGGTCCTTGACTTAAGTTTAAAGTAAGTCATTTCGAGAATGTAAGCATAGGTCTTCTAAGTTTCTCCTTTAATGGTAGTCATTAATAACCCCTGGATCTTCCCAATCCTGGGACTGAACCGAGGTCTCCTGCACTGCAGACAGATTCTTTACCATCTGAGTCACCAGGAAAGCCCTTAATAAAGCTACTGCTCCTCAAAACCTCAGAGGAGACTAGGAAGCAAAAGCTTCTACAAGTCTGAATACAAAAGAAATATTGATTATGAATTATTCATTTTATTTGATTGTTTCACTCAGGTTCCTAAGAACTTCGATGTCAGGGGCATTTTTTCCCTTAATGTTCTCTGTCCAAAAACAATATGCTCACCAAACAGTAGAGTGTCCATAATGATGGAATTTTTAAAATTTTTCAAGGATATGTCAAAGCCAAGAATCCCACCTCCCCACCGCAGCCATAGGGAATGTGTGAGTGTGAGTTGCTGAGTCGTGTCCAACTGTGACACCATGGACTGCAGCCCTCCAGGCTTCTCTGACCATGGGGTTTCCCAGGCAAGAATACTAGAGTGGATTGCCATTCCACCCTCTGGGAGATCTTCCGGGTGGAAGTACAGTCCTGGGTTCTCATCAGGCAGATGTTATCATGTCAACAACATAAATTTATCAGTAGGTTACTTTTAACACCTCCATCAGCAATGTGTTTATGGTTTCATAAAGACACTAAAACGGAGACACCAAAGCCAGTGAGCATATCTACAGAAGGATCTTACAGTTGCTTTCAACATTCTGAACATAATTCAGAATTACAAACCATTCAAAAAGAAACCCAATATTATTATGTTCCATTTGACCTTGGAGACGCTCAACTGTTATGACTCCATCGAAACCAAAGACGTCTACAAAATGTAGCCCTGGAGGATTTCTCTAATGGCAAGAACATGAAAGTACTATAAATTCGAAAATGTTTAAGCCAACCCAAGGTGAAATCCAAACACCACCCACCTCTTCCCAGGTTTGTTCTGGCTATTTGGTGCCACCTGCTGACCGATGAGAACAAGCCACACCACAGACTCTCCTGACTTTAAAGACCAACTACAACCTACACCACTGACTTATGCACAAATTCCTCAACAAGCAAGTGCTGGGTCCTTGACTTAAGTTTAAAGTAAGTCATTTCGAGAATGTAAGCATAGGTCTTCTAAGTTTCTCCTTTAATGGTAGTCATTAATAACCCCTGGATCTTCCCAATCCTGGGACTGAACCGAGGTCTCCTGCACTGCAGACAGATTCTTTACCATCTGAGTCACCAGGAAAGCCCTTAATAAAGCTACTGCTCCTCAAAACCTCAGAGGAGACTAGGAAGCAAAAGCTTCTACAAGTCTGAATACAAAAGAAATATTGATTATGAATTATTCATTTTATTTGATTGTTTCACTCAGGTTCCTAAGAACTTCGATGTCAGGGGCATTTTTTCCCTTAATGTTCTCTGTCCAAAAACAATATGCTCACCAAACAGTAGAGTGTCCATAATGATGGAATTTTTAAAATTTTTCAAGGATATGTCAAAGCCAAGAATCCCACCTCCCCACCGCAGCCATAGGGAATGTGTGAGTGTGAGTTGCTGAGTCGTGTCCAACTGTGACACCATGGACTGCAGCCCTCCAGGCTTCTCTGACCATGGGGTTTCCCAGGCAAGAATACTAGAGTGGATTGCCATTCCACCCTCTGGGAGATCTTCCTGAGCCAGAGACTGAACCTGGGTCTCCTGCATTGCCGGCAGATTCTTCACCATCTGAGCCACAGGGAAGCCCAGGGAGAGGGTGCTTCTGGGCATTTAACAGCAACGACATAGGAACCTGATGGTGAGGGAACAGAGTCAAGGCAAAAGCACAGAGGAAAGTACGTCCATAACCCAGGGATTCCAGAAAACCCAGAAAGCTACAAACATCATCACCCTCTAACCCACTTCAACAAGGGATGGTGTCAGCTATGGGGCTTAGCTTACAGCACACATATAGGTGTTCCCAGAAGGTTATCTATAAAGGGCTACTTTTTCCCAAAGGGCTATCAGTCATGTGTCCCGGGGCCAGTAAAGCAATCTGTACTTAAATTACTGTGGGAAGATTAGGAGAAGAGCAGCGAGGACGGCTGCCCATCTTGGAACCCTGCCTGGTAGTGGGTCTGCCATCAGGAAAGCTTTAGAGGACCATGGAAGGCAGGCATGGAAGAAAACCACCTGCACTGCAGAGAGAGGAGGATTCTCAAGGCCTCCACTGGCTCGGTGAGGCCTCCATTCTAACTTGATCACCACAGCAGGACCCATGACATAATCCTAAAGTGAATAAAAATCACTGATATCCCAGATGTGGTATGAATAATACCCATGTCTTCTGTGGCTGGATACTGGGAAGATGGTTAAAAGTGCTTCTCTGAAGAAAAAAAAAAAAAAAGTGCTTCTCTGCTCTTCTCTATTGTGGCGGGGAGGGGGTGGCGGTGAGAGAGAGAATGTGTGTGTGTATGTGTGTATAAAAGTAAGGTACAAGTTTTGAGTTTTTTTGGTTTTGGTTTTTGTTTTTTTCAAGAAAAGCCAAGCCCGCTCCACAAATTCTTCTTCTCTAATCCCCTGTCCTCCTCTAATTCTTATGAACTGGAATTTTCTAAAAATACAGACATTCCAAAAGCTTTATCAGTTTCTCCTTCATGAAGAAGACAATTTTATTTCTTCAAACTGGCAAAGACAGAAATAAATGAGGAAACTATTACTGCAGCTTGATGAGGCAGAGGTCTGTCCAGCTCTATCCTGTGTGGCCACAAGGTCATAAACAACAGACAAGACACTGGAGCTTCGCCATTCCCAGTTTTAGAAGTTAACTTTTCATTCTCCTCTCCATTGACTAAAATTCTGAAAGTCAACACCTCGGAAACCCCAGAGGGAAAACACTCGATCTGTTTATTTTCCAAGCTACCACATCTTGTTTACTCTGTCACATGGGTATTAGATCAATGCACAGGGTTTTCTTCTTTATAGTTTATCTCCAGGCTTCCTTCCACCCACCCTCTTTTGTCTCGCTGGGCGATGTTATCCACTGCCCACAACCACTCCCTGGACAGCTAAGCATCTCCTAAGATTCACCAGGTCTGTGTCTTACAGCTAACCTTATTCCTCCCTCCAAACCCCACTTCCCTCTCTGAACAGTACCTCATTTTCCCCACCAATCTCAGTTAGAAACCCTGCAGGCATCCTTCACTTCTCTCTCCTCCCACATTCAGGCCCCAAGGTTGCCTGCACCCCCTGAAAATCTCAAATTAGCTCAAGCAACAGTTTTTCATTCCAGTGCCTCACTTTTGATTTTAACCCCTAATCCACTCCCCTACACTGCCACCAAAGGGACCTTTAGAATATGTAATTCTAATCACTTTATTCCCATAATTAAAATCAACCAATGCCCCCCATCCCACCTTCAGAATAATAAATCCCATGTCTTCAGAATAATGCCCAGAACCCTTTGAAAAGAAATGAGAGCTTCCAAGAGGGGCCTTCCCAGTTCTCCAGCCTGGTTTCAATATTCTTGTCCTCAACTTTTAATCTTCCTGCAATGTGGGAGACCTGGGTTCAATCCCTAGGTCAGGAAGATCCCTGGAGAAGAGAATGGCTACCCCTCCAGTATTCTTGCCTGGAGAATTCCATGGACAGAGGCTACAGACCATCAGGTCTCAAAGAGTCAGACACAACTATGTGCAACTAACACTTTCAAAAAACCCTTTATCAAATCGCATTCCAAAAGCTTTTCATTCCCCATTTTTTGGCAAAGACAGAAATAAATGAGGAAACTATTACTGCAGCTTGATGAGGCAGAGGTCTGTCCAGCTCTATCCTGTGTGGCCACAAGGTCATAAACAACAGACAAGACACTGGAGCTTCGCCATTCCCAGTTTTAGAAGTTAACTTTTCATTCTCCTCTCCATTGACTAAAATTCTGAAAGTCAACACCTCGGAAACCCCAGAGGGAAAACACTCGATCTGTTTATTTTCCAAGCTACCACATCTTGTTTACTCTGTCACATGGGTATTAGATCAATGCACAGGGTTTTCTTCTTTATAGTTTATCTCCAGGCTTCCTTCCACCCACCCTCTTTTGTCTCACTGGGCGATGTTATCCACTGCCCACAACCACTCCCTGGACAGCTAAGCATCTCCTAAGATTCACCAGGTCTGTGTCTTACAGCTAACCTTATTCCTCCCTCCAAACCCCACTTCCCTCTCTGAACAGTACCTCATTTTCCCCACCAATCTCAGTTAGAAACCCTGCAGGCATCCTTCACTTCTCTCTCCTCCCACATTCAGGCCCCAAGGTTGCCTGCACCCCCTGAAAATCTCAAATTAGCTCAAGCAACAGTTTTTCATTCCAGTGCCTCACTTTTGATTTTAACCCCTAATCCACTCCCCTACACTGCCACCAAAGGGACCTTTAGAATATGTAATTCTAATCACTTTATTCCCATAATTAAAATCAACCAATGCCCCCCATCCCACCTTCAGAATAATAAATCCCATGTCTTCAGAATAATGCCCAGAACCCTTTGAAAAGAAATGAGAGCTTCCAAGAGGGGCCTTCCCAGTTCTCCAGCCTGGTTTCAATATTCTTGTCCTCAACTTTTAATCTTCCTGCAATGTGGGAGACCTGGGTTCAATCCCTAGGTCAGGAAGATCCCCTGGAGAAGAGAATGGCTACCCCTCCAGTATTCTTGCCTGGAGAATTCCATGGACAGAGGCTACAGACCATCAGGTCTCAAAGAGTCAGACACAACTATGTGCAACTAACACTTTCATCTTTTACAAATCTTGAAGGAAAAGTCACACTCTGGTCTCACCTCCAAAATTACTACCTTGAACGACTCTCTGCTCTTCCCACAAATGCTAGCTGAGGTATCACCTCATCCAGGAAGCCGCCCCTGATTCCTCCACCATCACCACCTGGTCTGAGTTAGATGACCCACATATGTCCTCCCTTCTAGATCTCTCATAAACCTCTGCCCTATTGCATATCACTCTAAGACGGTTTCACAGTTTCAAGACTTCTGTTTACCAGTCATCAGTAGGACACAGGCTCTTAAGTTTGTATGTCCATCCTAATGTCTTTATATTTCTCAGCTCTCAGCCAGGTGCCTGGAAACAGTAAAGTCTTGCTGGTTATTTATGGATTGGCTGGGTGTGTGGGAGATGGATGGAGGACGGGAAGGCGAGGCCACAGGAGCAATGGCAATTCAAGCTGCCATGCTGGTGCCATCTCCTTCAGTCATAAAGTCCAAAACACACATCCCTCGAGCTACACGGATCTGCTGGGCTCGCTGCCTTCAAGGCAGTCTCATTTTTAGACTAGGCAGGTAATGAAAATGAACATACACTTAGTAAGGTGCTTCTCTACATACATATTAAAATTTATGTTTCCCTTTTTTAATTTAGTTTTTTGTCCCTGAAAATAATTTTTTGTCCAAACTACTCAGATATCAACTAGCAAAGCAACAAAGAGAGAATAAATGGAATTTCCATTGGCACTACACACATGCACAAACACACGTCATTAGGAACCAATACTGAAAGGGTTTTACCTCGATTTGAGACTTAAACCCAGAGCTCAGACCTGATCGAACCTTGCTTGGGACTTGAACCCACATGGCTGGAGCTTGAACGTAGCCAAAACCTGGTTTGGGACTCGTACCCATGTGGCTAAGGCCTAACCCCAGCCAAAACTCTGCTTGGGACTTGAACTCACGTAGTCAGGACTCAATCCCGGCCAAAACTCTGTCTGGGAGTCGAACCCACGCAGCCGGGACTTAATCCAGCACTCACCCAACGTCTGGACCCACTGACGTTCAGGTTCATCGTGCCTCAATGCAGAAAGAATTCAGCGAGAAGCAGAATGATAGGCCAGAAAAGGATATATTAGGATAGGGTACTTGTAAGCGGTGCAAGCAGGCAGGCAGGAAAGCTCTGCTCTGCTCTCCCTCAATTGAGTGGGCAGCAATATATATAGGATGGTATAAGACCGCCCCCCTCAAGTAGACACAGATGCCAAGCATGGATCATTAGTTCCTTCTTCACCAACTCCTCTTTCATCAGCTGTTTATACTCCATCAAGCCTGCTTTACTGAACAAGGAGCAGCTCTCCTGAGTTATCATCAACTCACTGGCCTCCCAACCTTTCTCAGGTTTCACCCTTCTGCCTACCATCCCCTACTAGGACTCTACAACCACCTACCTATTCTACTCTGCCCCTATCAATACTAATGATTCAAATACACTAAACAAAAAAGAAAAAGGAGACTTAACATTTGCCAATGCTTTCTGAGTAAGAAAACCATAGGTTAACAATTACTTCAACAGAATTCACAAGCCCAAACATTCTTCAGATATTTAAAAACCCTCTCACTTCACTCATAAAGAAATCTGAAAAGGGAACAATTGGGACTGCTGGGGTGCCGTCTTAAAAAAAACAAAAAGACCCTGCTCAGGGTTTTACCCATGGTGGCAGAGCAAGGGCAGGAGGTAACTAGTAGGGTTGAACCAAGAGTGTATGACTATATGAATGAATAAATAGCTTGTGTTTTGAGGAACAACTCTTTAATAGTGGTCAGTATCAGAAAAATTTCTAATGAACTCAAAGTTCTTAAATAAATAAGAAAATAGATTAGCCTCCTTCAAAGTCTAATTACTATGTAGGGCAGCAATTCACCTAGCCTAGTTCATGTATTCCCAATGGGGCAATATTGCTCCCGAAGACTGAAAATTTATTTGGGGGTTGGAACGAAAAGTTCTTTCATGTAAGCACAGATATAGTATAGCTGTGGTGTTAAAATTTCAAACTGTCTAAAAGATTTTTCGTGGAGGAAAGGAATATGAAAAACAGGTTAAAAAGCACTGTCCAGGCTTCCCTGGTGGTAAAGAGTCCACCCTGCAATGCAAGGGGCACCGGTTCGATCCTTGGCCTGGGAAGATCCCACGTGCTGCAGAGCGGCTGGACAGGTGTGTCCAATTACGAGCCAGAGCTCTGAAGTGCACGCGCCTGGAGCCGGTGCTCTGCAACGGGAAAGGCCACTGCGATGGGAGGCCCACACAGGCCAATGAATAAAGACGGATGAAAAAGAAATGACTTAGATGCAAAAAATAATAATAATAATTAAAAGAAAAAAAACAACAACAACATTGTCCATGTTATAGAAAACATGTGAGTCACCTCTAGGCAAATTAAAGACTTGAAGATAGGCCCTAGAGGACAAGAACACATTACTTTGTAGTAAAGAATTGGAATTTCACATACCATGGGTCCCATTCATCATGTCTCTGATATAAAAACTCACAGTAGGAGCCCCTTCATTGCACTAACAAATGTAATTCAGGGAAGGAGTGATGGTTTAGCCATCTTCTGCCTACAACACTCAAAGACTAAAGCACTCATTATAAAACTGCTACAGACTGAATGTCTGTGTCCCCCAGCCCCAAATTCACATGTTAAATCCTAACACCCAGTGTGATGGCATTTGGAGTTGGAGCCTTTGGGAGGTGATTAGGTCACTTAATGAAATTATAAGAAACACCCCAGAGTGTAACCTCACTCCTCTCACCACATGAAGACACAACAGGATGACAGCAGTCTATGAATCAGGAAGCAGGCCCTGACCAGACACCAAATCTGCCAGCACTTTTATCGGGGATTTCCCAGCCTGCAGAGGTATGAGAAATAATTGTTGTTTATACACGACCCAGTCTACAATATTTTAGAATAGCAACCCACATAGACAGAAGTAATAGACAGAAGTTACTTATTTCCTATTCAGATGAAAGATGCCACTGGAAGGCTAGTTCTAATTTTATGAAAAAGGTTCTAGGGAAAATTTTTTTTTTTTAACATGAGCAGCTTAAAACAGGTTCTACTACTTAGAGGAGCAAAATTTACCCTTACTATAAAGAAAATTACTTATTTTAAAAGATTCATGATCAGAAGATACACTGACCATACTATGTTTTATTACACTGACCATAACTCATTTTATTTTAAAACAATCTGTTTAAAAGATTACATTAGAGTGGCTTAAGAACATATCATTATTATACAGAATGAACAAGAACACATTTCTTACCCAAGGAGAAGTATAATGTAGGGAGAATAATAAGGCATGTCCCTGATCCTCCACAAACTGCACAACAAACAGTGAAATTATGAACAGATTTATTATTTGAGTGCCTTTAAACAAGGAATAATTCTTAATATGCTACACATAAATTTATCCTTATGTATCATTTGTACATTAAATTTTTAAACAAAATACCTCATTTCTTTTCAGTATTTGCATACGATACTATCTAGATTCTCAATACAGATTTATAAGATCTAAAAATTTTTAACACCACATCTACAAAGTAAGGTCAGCTTTTCCAGTATCTATCTATAAATCTGAAAATCACCTAACTGGAACCAAATGAAAACATTTAAAGATAATTCCTACTAAAATACAAGGCTTCCTCATATACTTTGCAGTTATAACGGCTATCTTTATTTTTGTTCTATTAACATAAAAAAGCACTTAAAATTGAAATAATGAACTCAACCCAGACCTAATATCATAGTCTTTTGGCCAACGTGGGTTTCCAAGCCACTATAAATAACCACTTTGGTCTTCCTTCTACTTCCAGATAGCTTTAAATTACATTAGGATACGGGTCTAATGGTACTGCTGCCAAAATGCCAGTCCTGACTTTCAGGGAGTCTGGTATTTCACGCCTTATTCTTTGGGAAACCGTGTAAGGTGTGAGTGCCTGAACAACAGAGGAGAAATAACATGCTATTGGGAAGCCAGCTTTTCCTCCTAGGAGAGCCCAGTGACAAAATTCTCTACAAATCTTATCAAGTGAAAATGCACATCTTAATTTCCTGGAAGAGTGATCAAACGACAAAAAAAAGTAAAACCAGAATGCAAGGCAACACTACCGGAAATGATGAACAAGGCCCACACTAAGCTCCATGAGAGTCAGGGTTCTCTCTGTTCTGCTCATCCTCACACCCCACTTCAGCCACAGCCGATGCTCAAACACAAACATGAAAGAAAACAGCGGGGGCAGGGGCAGGCTCACCATGGAGCATTCTAATGCTGGAGCACAACGCTTCCTTCTGCCTCAATAATATGGATCCTGGATCAGGATAAGTTGTAATTGTTATACAAGGGTAACAGTCTCCTCACTCAGATTCATTTAGCAAAGAATAAATTTTTGTAAGGAATTTATTTTCAACCCACAAAGCATGAAGGGTCATATCAGGACAGGAATGGAATAATCACAATTCCATTTGGGATAAATAAATACTCATCTCAAATATGCGATATTTTGAGAATCACTCCCCTTTGTAAAAGGACCTAAATCCTAGGCTTTTCTAATAATACCCACGTTTCCAAAGCTTTAACTATTATAATATTAGTCTCACTATCTTGAAGAACAGTTTAAGCAACCTCAGTGCTTAGATTTACACTTTAGCAGCAAGTCCTACCCTCTGCATGGTTGGTAAATGTTTTCCAAACTATTTAGAAATCTGTAACTTTTCAAATAAACACGAGTGAAGGTTGGCCTATGATACTTGAAACGGAGAAGTGACATCAACCCCGAAAAATAATTCAAATAATCACCACTTTAACATGATCAAACTTCTATTAAAAAGGAAATGTTTTTGTTTTGTTTTGTTTTGTCTTTAAAAAACACTTTCAACAATATACATAGACTGAAATCCATTAGAATTCTACACGTTACTGTTTAAAAACCACATTACAAAGGTCCTCAGTATCAAGCTTGGTAACAAAGGTCAGTTAAAAAAAGAGTGAAGAATCCTTTGGCTTTATGTAATATTTAAACACTGATACTAGGCTTTCCCAAGAGGCACTACTGGTGAAGAACCCACCTGCCAATGCAGGAGACGTAAGAGATGTGGGTTCAATCCCTAGGTCAGGAAGATACCCTGGAGGGCCTGGCAACCCACTCCAGTATTCTTGACTGGAGAAACCCATGAACAGAGGAGCCTGGTGGGCTACAGTCCATAGGGTCACAAAGAGTTGGAATTGACTGAATCGACAGCAAAGGAGATAAATGATCCACTGCGGTTAAAATACTGCCATAAGTTTAGAGTCACAGAGGAGCTCTCTGATATAGAACCACAACTATGCATTCACCATAGGAGACCAGACACAAGCGCATACATCCACCACAGGCCAGGCCATAATCCAACCCTGCCAGCTACTAAATGCTCCAAACCTGGCAGGAAGGCAAAGGATCAAACACAACTTGTCCAAAGCTACAGGGGCAGCAGCCTGCAATTCAGATCTGCTTAACTCCCCCTCTACTGCTCAAATTATTTCAAAATGAAAATGAGGTCTTAGCCAGTGAAGGTCCTCAATCAGGTTCAAAAGCAAAGGAGCACAAGGACATACTGTACAGCACAGGGAATTATAAAATCCAAAACTTTAAAACTCATCTCAAATATGCGATATTTTGAGAATCACTCCCCTTTGTAAAAGGACCTAAATCCTAGGCTTTTCTAATAATACCCACGTTTCCAAAGCTTTAACTATTATAATATTAGTCTCACTATCTTGAAGAACAGTTTAAGCAACCTCAGTGCTTAGATTTACACTTTAGCAGCAAGTCCTACCCTCTGCATGGTTGGTAAATGTTTTCCAAACTATTTAGAAATCTGTAACTTTTCAAATAAACACGAGTGAAGGTTGGCCTATGATACTTGAAACGGAGAAGTGACATCAACCCCGAAAAATAATTCAAATAATCACCACTTTAACATGATCAAACTTCTATTAAAAAGGAAATGTTTTTGTTTTGTTTTGTTTTGTCTTTAAAAAACACTTTCAACAATATACATAGACTGAAATCCATTAGAATTCTACACGTTACTGTTTAAAAACCACATTACAAAGGTCCTCAGTATCAAGCTTGGTAACAAAGGTCAGTTAAAAAAAGAGTGAAGAATCCTTTGGCTTTATGTAATATTTAAACACTGATACTAGGCTTTCCCAAGAGGCACTACTGGTGAAGAACCCACCTGCCAATGCAGGAGACGTAAGAGATGTGGGTTCAATCCCTAGGTCAGGAAGATACCCTGGAGGGCCTGGCAACCCACTCCAGTATTCTTGACTGGAGAAACCCATGAACAGAGGAGCCTGGTGGGCTACAGTCCATAGGGTCACAAAGAGTTGGAATTGACTGAATCGACAGCAAAGGAGATAAATGATCCACTGCGGTTAAAATACTGCCATAAGTTTAGAGTCACAGAGGAGCTCTCTGATATAGAACCACAACTATGCATTCACCATAGGAGACCAGACACAAACGCATACATCCACCACAGGCCAGGCCATAATCCAACCCTGCCAGCTACTAAATGCTCCAAACCTGGCAGGAAGGCAAAGGATCAAACACAACTTGTCCAAAGCTACAGGGGCAGCAGCCTGCAATTCAGATCTGCTTAACTCCCCCTCTACTGCTCAAATTATTTCAAAATGAAAATGAGGTCTTAGCCAGTGAAGGTCCTCAATCAGGTTCAAAAGCAAAGGAGCACAAGGACATACTGTACAGCACAGGGAATTATAGCCATTATCTGGTAATAAGCTATTTGTTGATGTTCAGTCACTCAGTCAGGTTCAACTCTTCATGATGGCATGGACCACAGCACTCCAGGCTTCCCCATCCTTCACTATCTCCCAGACTTTGCTCAAACTCATATCCATTAAGTCGATGATGTCATCTAGCCCTCTTATCTTATCCTCTGTCATTCCCTTCTCCCCCTGCTCTCAATCATTCCCAGGAACAGGATCTTTTCCAATGAGTAGGCTCTTCACATCAGGTGGTCAAAGTATTGGAGCTTCAGTTTCAGCATCAGTCCTTCCAATGAATATTCAGTGTTGATTTCCTTTAGGAGTGATTGGTTTGATCTCCTTGCTGTCCAAGGGACTCTCAAGAGTCTTCTCCATCATCACAGTTTGAAAGTCAACTCTTCGGTGTTCTCCCTTCTTTATGGTCCAAATCTCACATCCATACGTGAATACTGGGAAAACCATAGCTTTGACTATATGGACCTTTGTCAGCAAAAATGATGTCTCTGCTTTATAATACGCTGTGCAGGTTTTCCAAGGAGCAAGCGTAATAATAACCTATAATGGAGTATAATCTACAAAACACTGTATCACTATGAAACTAACATAATACTGTAAATTAATTGTGTCTGAATTAAAATATTGATTATTTTTTTAAAAATTTAAAGAGAACAAAGGAAATCAGCAACTTTCCTTCTTCCTGTAGCAGGGATACCAGCTTAAAGAACAGAGGAGCCTGGTGGGCTACAGTCCATAGGGTCACAAAGAGTTGGAATTGACTGAATCGACAGCAAAGGAGATAAATGATCCACTGGTTAAAATACTGCCATAAGTTTAGAGTCACAGAGGAGCTCTCTGATATAGAACCACAACTATGCATTCACCATAGGAGACCAGACACAAACGCATACATCCACCACAGGCCAGGCCATAATCCAACCCTGCCAGCTACTAAATGCTCCAAACCTGGCAGGAAGGCAAAGGATCAAACACAACTTGTCCAAAGCTACAGGGGCAGCAGCCTGCAATTCAGATCTGCTTAACTCCCCCTCTACTGCTCAAATTATTTCAAAATGAAAATGAGGTCTTAGCCAGTGAAGGTCCTCAATCAGGTTCAAAAGCAAAGGAGCACAAGGACATACTGTACAGCACAGGGAATTATAGCCATTATCTGGTAATAAGCTATTTGTTGATGTTCAGTCACTCAGTCAGGTTCAACTCTTCATGATGGCATGGACCACAGCACTCCAGGCTTCCCCATCCTTCACTATCTCCCAGACTTTGCTCAAACTCATATCCATTAAGTCGATGATGTCATCTAGCCCTCTTATCTTATCCTCTGTCATTCCCTTCTCCCCCTGCTCTCAATCATTCCCAGGAACAGGATCTTTTCCAATGAGTAGGCTCTTCACATCAGGTGGTCAAAGTATTGGAGCTTCAGTTTCAGCATCAGTCCTTCCAATGAATATTCAGTGTTGATTTCCTTTAGGAGTGATTGGTTTGATCTCCTTGCTGTCCAAGGGACTCTCAAGAGTCTTCTCCATCATCACAGTTTGAAAGTCAACTCTTCGGTGTTCTCCCTTCTTTATGGTCCAAATCTCACATCCATACGTGAATACTGGGAAAACCATAGCTTTGACTATATGGACCTTTGTCAGCAAAAATGATGTCTCTGCTTTATAATACGCTGTGCAGGTTTTCCAAGGAGCAAGCGTAATAATAACCTATAATGGAGTATAATCTACAAAACACTGTATCACTATGAAACTAACATAATACTGTAAATTAATTGTGTCTGAATTAAAATATTGATTATTTTTTTAAAAATTTAAAGAGAACAAAGGAAATCAGCAACTTTCCTTCTTCCTGTAGCAGCGGGGATACCAGCTTAAAAGAAAAAGAACCAAAGCATCCACACTGCTCTGAATTTCTTTAAATCTCCCTGGCGATGTGATTTGGGGAAGAGTATTTTTGAAACCCTTGCCTGACCAAAGTCAAGCCTGTACTTTCATGTCCTTGAAAATCAAAGTGTTAGTTGCTCAGTGGTATTTGACTCTTTGTAACCCCATGGATTGTAGCCCTCCAGGCTCCTCTGTCCACTGAATTCTCCAGGCAAGAACTCTGCAGTGGGTAGCCGTTCCCTTCTCCAGCATCTCCTTGAAATATGTTATTAATAATCCAGTTTTATACTTCTTAAAATAATCTACAACATAATGCACACTCTGTTTTTCCTTTCTCCAAGTGCTTTCAAAGAAGTTCGCAGTTTCTTTTGTCAAACTCAGCAACAGAATGAAGAATGACCAGGACAGGAGGACAACTGAGAGAACTGGAAGGAATAAAATTATGTCTGCATCCTACACTGCTGTGCAGAGAGAAAATCGAGGAGTGGGCACCCAAGCAGTGGTTGAATTTTTAGTGGTGTCTGAGTGAACTCTAAAGCTGTCTCTCTTGCCTTTAAATGTCAATACCAATCCAGAAAGTATTCTGTAATTAGGAGGGCTTTTAAAAAAGTATTTATTTATTTAGCTGTGCCATGCCACATCTTAGTTGTGGCATGGAGGATCTAGTCCCCTGATCAGGGATCAAACTGGGGTCCTCTACATTGGGAGTGTGGCATCTTAGCCACTAGACCACCAGGGAAGTCCCAGGAGACTCTAACCTTGTTAGCAGTGGAGCTCTTCTCTCAACCATTGGTGACTTTTAAAGACAGGGCCAACAGGCAAGCCTAAACTTTACTTTCTCCTAGAAGGTCCTTCTGAAGCCCCCAGACAAGGGCATCCTATTAAATGCTCCTGTTGGAATCTTTTCTAATACGCTGTGCAGGTTTTCCAAGGAGCAAGCGTAATAATAACCTATAATGGAGTATAATCTACAAAACACTGTATCACTATGAAACTAACATAATACTGTAAATTAATTGTGTCTGAATTAAAATATTGATTATTTTTTTAAAAATTTAAAGAGAACAAAGGAAATCAGCAACTTTCCTTCTTCCTGTAGCAGCGGGGATACCAGCTTAAAAGAAAAAGAACCAAAGCATCCACACTGCTCTGAATTTCTTTAAAAGCTCCCTGGCGATGTGATTTGGGGAAGAGTATTTTTGAAACCCTTGCCTGACCAAAGTCAAGCCTGTACTTTCATGTCCTTGAAAATCAAAGTGTTAGTTGCTCAGTGGTATTTGACTCTTTGTAACCCCATGGATTGTAGCCCTCCAGGCTCCTCTGTCCACTGAATTCTCCAGGCAAGAACTCTGCAGTGGGTAGCCGTTCCCTTCTCCAGCATCTCCTTGAAATATGTTATTAATAATCCAGTTTTATACTTCTTAAAATAATCTACAACATAATGCACACTCTGTTTTTCCTTTCTCCAAGTGCTTTCAAAGAAGTTCGCAGTTTCTTTTGTCAAACTCAGCAACAGAATGAAGAATGACCAGGACAGGAGGACAACTGAGAGAACTGGAAGGAATAAAATTATGTCTGCATCCTACACTGCTGTGCAGAGAGAAAATCGAGGAGTGGGCACCCAAGCAGTGGTTGAATTTTTAGTGGTGTCTGAGTGAACTCTAAAGCTGTCTCTCTTGCCTTTAAATGTCAATACCAACCCAGAAAGTATTCTGTAATTAGGAGGGCTTTTAAAAAAGTATTTATTTATTTAGCTGTGCCATGCCACATCTTAGTTGTGGCATGGAGGATCTAGTCCCCTGATCAGGGATCAAACTGGGGTCCTCTACATTGGGAGTGTGGCATCTTAGCCACTAGACCACCAGGGAAGTCCCAGGAGACTCTAACCTTGTTAGCAGTGGAGCTCTTCTCTCAACCATTGGTGACTTTTAAAGACAGGGCCAACAGGCAAGCCTAAACTTTACTTTCTCCTAGAAGGTCCTTCTGAAGCCCCCAGACAAGGGCATCCTATTAAATGCTCCTGTTGGAATCTTTTCTTCATGGCATGTACCAATTTAAAAAATTACCGGTTAAATGATCAGTTCATTTTATATACCATACTCTCTGTGAATTATTAGGTATTTCTCTGTTTTTCGGCAATATATCCCTAAGTATAATGCCTAGCACCTGACAGACAATAGGTAAACATCTAATGAATAAACTTTATACTGAAAAATTTTAATCTTTCAAGGGTATAAAAAGTATCTTCCTTACCAAAACAGCTGTATCAAGGAAAAAAAAATTCTAAGTTTATCCAACGGTGAATTTGTCCAAATTAAAGGTAGAATAGTAAAAACTCAAGAAAAACTGAAATAAACCCCTGAGAGATTAAGAATTATCTATGTTTTACTTTTTCTACTATACTTTCATTAAAATATTTGATTTTCCATAATCACCAAAGGAAAAACTCCAAATGGCAACCTTGAATTTCTATTCTATCTAAATGCCAAAGGCTAATTTCCCAAGTCTTTGTTTTTAAATTTTATTTATTTATTTTTGGCTCTTCTGGGTTTTCACTGCTGCCATAGGCTCTTCTCCAGTTGCAGGGAGAACTAGCTCCCAGCTATTCTCCAGTTGAGCAGCAAGCTTCTTATTGCAATGACTTCTCTCCTTGTGGAACTCGGGCTCCAGGGCACATGGGCTCCACAGCTGCGGCTCTGAGGCTCTAGAGCACAGGCTAGTTGTGGCTCACGGGCTTAGTTTCTCCGCAGCATGTGGGATCTTCCCGGATCAGGGATTGAACCTGTGTCTCCTGCTTTGGCAGGCGAACTCCTTACCACCGAGCTACCAGGGAAGCCCCCAAGTCAGTCTTTATTGTTGGCTGACTCGAAGATTAAAGGGTGAGGGGAGAGATTCACAGCCCAGAGCCCAGGCTAGTCAATACCTTTCCTCACCATTGGAAGGCACACTCAACACCACGGAGGAAGAAACTCTAACCTTGTTAGCAGTGGAGCTCTTCTCTCAACCATTGGTGACTTTTAAAGACAGGGCCAACAGGCAAGCCTAAACTTTACTTTCTCCTAGAAGGTCCTTCTGAAGCCCCCAGACAAGGGCATCCTATTAAATGCTCCTGTTGGAATCTTTTCTTCATGGCATGTACCAATTTAAAAAATTACCGGTTAAATGATCAGTTCATTTTATATACCATACTCTCTGTGAATTATTAGGTATTTCTCTGTTTTTCGGCAATATATCCCTAAGTATAATGCCTAGCACCTGACAGACAATAGGTAAACATCTAATGAATAAACTTTATACTGAAAAATTTTAATCTTTCAAGGGTATAAAAAGTATCTTCCTTACCAAAACAGCTGTATCAAGGAAAAAAAAATTCTAAGTTTATCCAACGGTGAATTTGTCCAAATTAAAGGTAGAATAGTAAAAACTCAAGAAAAACTGAAATAAACCCCTGAGAGATTAAGAATTATCTATGTTTTACTTTTTCTACTATACTTTCATTAAAATATTTGATTTTCCATAATCACCAAAGGAAAAACTCCAAATGGCAACCTTGAATTTCTATTCTATCTAAATGCCAAAGGCTAATTTCCCAAGTCTTTGTTTTTAAATTTTATTTATTTATTTTTGGCTCTTCTGGGTTTTCACTGCTGCCATAGGCTCTTCTCCAGTTGCAGGGAGAACTAGCTCCCAGCTATTCTCCAGTTGAGCAGCAAGCTTCTTATTGCAATGACTTCTCTCCTTGTGGAACTCGGGCTCCAGGGCACATGGGCTCCACAGCTGCGGCTCTGAGGCTCTAGAGCACAGGCTAGTTGTGGCTCACGGGCTTAGTTTCTCCGCAGCATGTGGGATCTTCCCGGATCAGGGATTGAACCTGTGTCTCCTGCTTTGGCAGGCGAACTCCTTACCACCGAGCTACCAGGGAAGCCCCCAAGTCAGTCTTTATTGTTGGCTGACTCGAAGATTAAAGGGTGAGGGGAGAGATTCACAGCCCAGAGCCCAGGCTAGTCAATACCTTTCCTCACCATTGGAAGGCACACTCAACACCACGGAGGACCCTGGACCAAGAAGGGGCTCATAAGTATTCAAGAACACAACCTGCAACTAGATTTCTTTAAACACCCAAGGTTAGAAGAGTGAAAACTGAGAGCAGTGTAAAGAAAACGTGGTTGGTTTAATTGGAAGCACCAGCAGAAGGTAGTGTAACCATCAGAAATAAAATAACCAGCCAGGGTTCTGAGAAGCTCAGAGTGTCCAGAAGGGGGCAGTCAGGCTGTAGGACACCTGGAAGTCCAGGCCAGGACTTAGGATCCCTGAGGGGATAACAACTCTTACACCAGACAACTCTGTTCAAGTAGCTTCAGGAGCTCTCATATGGGCGCTGGCACAGACTCCTTGGCAGGCAGTGTGCTACAAATTCAGTGACTCAGGGTTAGAAGGAGCTTTCTAACAACGAGAGCAGTCCAAAAATGCAGAGGGCTGGCCCGAGAGCAAGGGAGTTCACCAGCACCGGCAGAGGCTCACCCTGGGTGGATAAGTATCATCTGACAGGGCAGCCGCAGAGGACCCAGCACTGGGTGTGAAGAGGGGCTGCAGGATTTCCAACATCCCTTCCAACGAACAGGCCTCTATGATTTGGTTAGCCACAAAGTGTTCACCGTTCTGAGCAGCACAGTGTAGTAACACTACAGTTCTCCCAACGTGGTTCCCCAGGCATGCATCATACCCCCTTCCATGGGGCTGAGCATATTCCACAAGAGTGGTTTTTCCTATTTTTAACTGGATCTCTTATTCCTTTAATTACAACCATTCTTTGTTGGAGTATTTTCATACTAAGAGAACATTTGCATTCTCCTTAAAAGTACTCTTCTGCAAACATTTCTTTCTTTTTTAAAGATTTATTTATTTATTTTGGGCGGGGGTCGGGTTGGGGAGGGAAGGGAGCGGGCAGGCCACTTCTATTGGTCTTTCATTTCTCCATTTTTATCCGTCTTTGTTCTTTGGCTCCTGTGGGCCTCCCATCGCGGTGGCGTCTGTCACTGCTGAGCGCCAGCTCTGGGCACATGCGCTCCAGAGCTCCGGCTCGGTAATTGGACACATCGGTCCAGCCGCTCCGCGGCACGTGGGATCTTCCCAGGCCAGGGATGGAACCAGCCCCCCTTGCACTGCAAGGCGGTGACCTTACCCACTGGACCACCTGGGGAAGCCCTCTCTTCTGCAAACATTTCTAAACATTTGAGTTTCACAGTCCCACTGAAAAAAGGGTGCAAAACGTTTTGAAAACAGCTTTTATATTTTAATGAAAATATTCATTTAAAGTGTACCACTGGAAATATTTATCATGGAAACTATGGTATTAGTTAATTTTATACTTTTTAATATCATAGGTAGCAAATAAAACATCTGTTCATTAACAAAAAATACGTTCCAGGTTTCCCTGGTGGTCCAAGGGTTAAGCACCCATCTTGCAATGTAGGGGACACAGGTTCGATCCCTAGTCCAGGAAGATTCCCTATGCCACTCAGCAACTGAGCTGGTGCTCCACAACTACTAGGCCCACGTGCCACAATTGCTAAAAACCCTGTGTGCCTTAGAGCTTGTGCTCTAAGAGAAGCCACCTCAGTGAGAAGGTGAGAAGCTCTCTCACTGTTAACTAGAGTAGCCACCAATCGCCACAACTCGAGAAAGCCTGAGCACAGTAACAGAGACCTGGTGCAGCCAAAAATAAATACGTAAAAAAAAATAATTTTTTTAAAAAAACTTTTTATTAGAAAATACTGCCTATGCTGATGTGACATAGTTTTGAGGGCATATTATTATTAAGTCTGGGACTTTGTCCTTCACAAATAGTAGAGGCATTCCTGCTATCTGAATAGATGTGAAAATGTAAAAAAAGTATTTTTTTCTCATACAGTGAAAACTTTATTAAAGAAAGGATAGGTAAAAGCTTCCAGCATAGACACAGGAGAGGGGATAGAAGAGTACCCCCTGTAAAAAAGGTTTTTATCTAAGAAAGTCATAGAACATGACAATACAAAACAGTTTGTGCCTCACCATTCTTCTGTTGATGCAGCCTCTATGAAAACCTTTCTTTGTTTCTTCCATTTGGTGAGAAGGAGACTGGATCTGCGTTTCAAGTTTCCCTAAGAAATTACTCTGTGATTCTTCTGATCAGATTTCTGTTCTAACGAGTATATTTAAAGGTGCTCATATATCCAGCATCAGTCCCTCTGCAGCTTAGTTCTGAGATAATGATGGGGACAGTCAGAAGAGGAGTTGGGGACAAACCAAATAAATAACCAAGGCACCAAATCGGCTGCCAAACTTGTTTTGTATTGGCTATTATAAAATGCAGTTCCCAGAAGCATCCTTATCTCACTCATTTTCTATAGGCAGATCATGACATCACCAAAACATGTTTAAAAAAAAAAAGGAATGGATATATTTGCAAGCATCAAGAAAACACAGGAAAGCCATTCACTGTAATCACACTCAACTAGGAGATGACAAAGAGTTTGGCCTTCAGCCATTTCTCAGCCAGAAGATGGCTGGTTTTGCCTTATGGTGATGGGTCTCTGATATTGATGTGCCGCTCGAAAAGAACTGATGGATACGTTCAAAGACAAAAAAGAAAAGGTTCAGTGATGAGAGCATGAATCAACATGGTGGCCTACAACAACGGTCATTTCCATGCTTATGGGGACTTCTGCATCTTCAACTTGGATACTTTCACATTCATCCGTTTCTTCAAGGGAGTAGGGCACTGCTGTCAAAGAGATGTCTCTAAAACCATCTTGCCCCACAGTGGTCTGTAGAAGGATGACAGGAAGTCAGTAAAATACATCAGAACGGAGACTCCAGTTCGGGGGCAGGTTGAGACTGGATGACCAAGGTTCAAAAATGTCTCCTTTTTTTTTTTTTTTTTTAATTAATAAGCCCCATGGAGTAAGCTCCACAAAGGAAGAGTTTTTTTTTTTTTTTAACTCTGGGATCACTATCGGAAAACTAAGAAATGTACTCAGTTGTTTAACCTGCCCTTAGTGGACTATCCAGAGTGGTCACTGTGCCAGGAGAGACGCCCACTCCTCGGGCAGGGCGGGAGGGTCAGCTCTCCTTCCCCAGGACCAAAGAGGGAACACGCAGTGGTGTCAAGCATGCTCTCCTCAGAGGTGAGCTGGCTGCTTTGTCGGCCCCGGAGCCTGTGCAGAGCTCCCACTTGGCTGAAGGAGGCACAGCCAACAAGCACCCGCCCTCTTCAACACAACTGCTCACCACTTACACACTCTCCAGAAACCCTCCCTCTAAAGTTCCAGAAAGTTCCTGCTAACCAGCTTGACAGGCTTTCCAAGGGAGGGATGAGGAACACTCCCCTCCCCTTTGCTTTCAGAGTACATTTCAAAAAGAAGAAAAAAAAAATCAGCAAAGCCAGCACTTGCCCTTGATTTTGTACTGCGGTAGATTTTTCATTAACACATCTCTGACTGACGTTGGGCGACGTTCGTTAATCTTCACATCCAGAACCATGCAGGAAAGGCAGGCAGGCAGCTGTCACCCACGCATACACGTTTTGGCTCAACACGTATCTGACTTCCTCTACATGGCAGGAGGTCTCGTCCATCTCTGCTGTGCCTCCGTTGCCAGAAACACACAGCGAGGTCAGGAGCAGCCTTCTCTGATGGAAGTCAGCTCCTCACAGAGCAGGGGGTGGCAGGTGGAGCCAGACCACTCATCCCGCAGCGTTCCGTGCAAGCCACCTGCCCAGGGAGGCTGACAGTCCTTAGGTCCTTGTAATGGCTCCTGATGAGAGTCATGCACCTTCCCATCAGCTTCCAGATGATAGCTGAGGTGGGGCATTCAGGGCCACAAAGCCGAAAATCACCAGCTTCCCCACCACAGCCGTAGCCTCCCTGTGAGGGGTGTAGGAGGAAGGTCATTTCAGAGGCCAGGAGGTATTTTAAATATAGACTGACACCCTGAGAAGAAAAACACACACGTTTTTCTTTCCTTCATTGGCTCCATTTCTCCGAGTTTCACATTTGGAAATGGATGCTGTCATATTACAAGAATAAACGGCAGGTCTGGAAATGCACCAGAGCCCTTTAATCCAGTCTTGCTTTACAATGCAAATGTTTTTCTATCACACGCTCCAAAATATGCTAATCATCACCTGCAGCACACATTTTCAGGGAGCTATAAATACTCACCAAAATTCCTTCAAACTTTTCTCAAGAAAATTCTCTCTGCATATAAACTGCTCTGCGCCTTGGCTTCCTCTCCTCTCCCAACTCCCCAATCCTGCTCCTTTGTGATCTCCCTCCTCTAGGAGGGGGAGCTTCTTCCCCCAGTGGGGTCCCCACCCCCAGCACCAGTCTACTGGCCAGCTGCAGCTCCCACCTGGCCAGGAAGCAGGTAGCAGAAGGAAGTACAGGTAAGAAGGGCCTCGCAGACGAAGCCTGGGACATGAGAAGGGCTGGAAACCAACTCAGTCCAGCCCTACTTTTTGGATATCACAGACCTGCACCTTCCTGTCCAGCAGGTTACCACTTAACTGGCTTAAATTATCCTTAATGGACATACACAGCATTAGCCACTGTCAGTTAGGCCAAACGCTGTGCCTAATGAACCCAGACTGCTCCCTCAAAGAGGACAAAGAAGCACCTAAGAACGCAGGAGGGGACCAGTTATTAGAAGGCTCTTTGGTGATCAACAGTCAGTGGTCTGGCAGCTGCTACTCATTCAGCTAATGACAAACCTGTTTGAGCACCTGAAGCGTTGAGTTCCCCTCTCACGGAGGAACGTGCTGGAAAAACAGAGGGCGGCTTCCCCTTGAGAGTAAGGGGCGGGGAGCTCGAGGCTCTGTCCTGGGCACCGGATCCTGTTCCCTGCAGTCTCCTGGCCTGACTCCACGTAGGGCAGTCCACGGGTCCCGGGGAGAAGATCACCAGAGATCTGCCATCAGAGACTCTGCCATCTCTTCCCCAGACCGATTACCCCACATTCAGGTCAGAACCAGGAGAGGCCTCGGGACAGGTCACCCAGAGGCTCCAGAACAGCGGTTCCCAGCCCTGCCCCACATTACAATCACTTTTGGTGATTCTGTGATTTGATTCAATTCAAACAACAGGATCTGTAATATTAAGGGTTGAGAACAACTGATGCACTAGAGCCCCTTCTAACTTAAACAGAACAAAGAAATTCCTAAGCCCCAAATATCAGTGAAGTCATCTGCACCCCTCTTATCACTAAGTAAAGCAAGGACAATCAAAGCCATCCTGGCCCTGGGAACACGGGATGAGGCTACAGTTGACCTGAAGGATCTCAAAGTTTCCAGTCAACTCTGAAACGTGAACACTGTATCCCTCTGCTCTCCAAAACACGAGTCTCACAATATCTTCAACAAAAATGTTGTGGTTATTTTAAATATGTCTTCAGCTAACAAATGAAGATGGCTTGTCATTATTGTTCTGTTTTTAAACAAAAAATGACACAACTGCTTAAGCACTTGTTCATCTCCTTACTTTCAGTGGATTACAGACACAGAAAAAACATACAAGCCCTAAGAAATGAACAATTAACATAACAAAAAGTGAAAAGAATTATAATACCAAGATACCGAAAATACTGATTACATTTCAATGAGTATTTGCGCTTTCATCTGGAAAACACATCCTAGGTTGGAAAGTGCCCAGTGTAACAACAGCTGCATTGCCTTTTCAACTTTCACAAACACTCCAAAAGTTAGCCAGAATTCTGGACTGGCTGACCTCCAGGCCTTTATTATTATGTACTATTAGTTCATAGTGAGAAGCGTGGGTTAGGGAAGGGAGAAAGCAAAGTTTATAACAGTCAGTGGTCTGGCAGCTGCTACTCATTCAGCTAATGACAAACCTGTTTGAGCACCTGAAGCGTTGAGTTCCCCTCTCACGGAGGAACGTGCTGGAAAAACAGAGGGCGGCTTCCCCTTGAGAGTAAGGGGCGGGGAGCTCGAGGCTCTGTCCTGGGCACCGGATCCTGTTCCCTGCAGTCTCCTGGCCTGACTCCACGTAGGGCAGTCCACGGGTCCCGGGGAGAAGATCACCAGAGATCTGCCATCAGAGACTCTGCCATCTCTTCCCCAGACCGATTACCCCACATTCAGGTCAGAACCAGGAGAGGCCTCGGGACAGGTCACCCAGAGGCTCCAGAACAGCGGTTCCCAGCCCTGCACACACATTACAATCACTTTTGGTGATTCTGTGATTTGATTCAATTCAAACAACAGGATCTGTAATATTAAGGGTTGAGAACAACTGATGCACTAGAGCCCCTTCTAACTTAAACAGAACAAAGAAATTCCTAAGCCCCAAATATCAGTGAAGTCATCTGCACCCCTCTTATCACTAAGTAAAGCAAGGACAATCAAAGCCATCCTGGCCCTGGGAACACGGGATGAGGCTACAGTTGACCTGAAGGATCTCAAAGTTTCCAGTCAACTCTGAAACGTGAACACTGTATCCCTCTGCTCTCCAAAACACGAGTCTCACAATATCTTCAACAAAAATGTTGTGGTTATTTTAAATATGTCTTCAGCTAACAAATGAAGATGGCTTGTCATTATTGTTCTGTTTTTAAACAAAAAATGACACAACTGCTTAAGCACTTGTTCATCTCCTTACTTTCAGTGGATTACAGACACAAAAAAAACATACAAGCCCTAAGAAATGAACAATTAACATAACAAAAAGTGAAAAGAATTATAATACCAAGATACCGAAAATACTGATTACATTTCAATGAGTATTTGCGCTTTCATCTGGAAAACACATCCTAGGTTGGAAAGTGCCCAGTGTAACAACAGCTGCATTGCCTTTTCAACTTTCACAAACACTCCAAAAGTTAGCCAGAATTCTGGACTGGCTGACCTCCAGGCCTTTATTATTATGTACTATTAGTTCATAGTGAGAAGCGTGGGTTAGGGAAGGGAGAAAGCAAAGTTAACAAGAGGGGCTTCATAATCGTGTGCAGATGTAAACGTTTCTGAAGCTTTATCTGCCAGAAAATGCCTCCCATATTACTTCTATTACCTGGAACCTTCATTAATTTAATTTAGGTAATAACAAACGCTGTGGTTTTAGGACATCATTTAGAGATTTAACGTTAGACAATTTTTCTTATGTCAGTGGCTGGGCCATGCTGAGATTTCAATATTTTTCATATGTAACACAAAGTGGTCAATATTCTCCTCCTCTTGGCTCCACATTTTTAGAAAGTCCAGAGAGCCAATCAACAGGCCAACCACCAGTCCCTTCCTTCATTATGCCCATTTCTTGTCACATCAACTGTGGCTCAAGAGCCTCTCACTTTTAGTACTTCATAAATGTTGGGGCTTACACTATTTTCTTGAAAAGTTTATATAAACCAAATAAATGGAGTGGAACTGTCTAGTCCAGACTTCTCAATTTCATGAACTTCTGAAGTTAAACCAAAAAAAAAAAAGGAGGGATCAACATAGGTTTCTAACTTTAAAAATAATGTATTTATTTATTTGCCTGTACCAGATCTTAGGTACAGCATACAGAATCTAGTTCCCTAACGAGGGATCAAACCTGGGCCCCCTGCACTGGGAGCAGAGACTCTTTAAGTACTGGACCACCAAGGATGCCCCTCTAAATTTTATTCAGGAGTAAAAATTAAAACAAACATGAAAAACAACTATCGATACTGCCATTATTTCATAAAGAAGACTCAAAACAGCCTTGGATCATCATCATCTGAGAAGAGAAAGACCAGTCCTTCGCAGAGGAGGACAAAAGGTGATCTTAAAGCAAGGCTTCTGAGTGCTCCGGCTACAGATCCAAAGGGCAGCGGGAGCTCGTAGTTAACCGACGATGAAAACTGAAACCCAAGTTACCTAAGCAGGAAAAGGCATAAAGCTTCACCAGGCTTCTGCATCTCTACCTGGACATTTACCCTATTTCTGAAGGCCATTCCTGTTGTAAAGTTCCACAACCATTAGATGAGAACACTCTGCTGGACTGTTACCTACTTTATTAGGATCAGGGATAAGAACCATGGCTCTTATGTCCCACAATGTCTGTCTCCAGCACCCAGCACTGGAGCTGCCACAAAGTAACGGCTCAATCAATATTTACTGAATAAAAGACTTCTCTCATCTTCACAGTATTAAAAGCATTTTGAGAAAAATGCAATAATGATTGATGTCTGGTAGCTTCCTGAAAGAAATGTAACATGGATCTGGCTTTAATTTTTAATTTTATGGATGTAAGCCCTCCAGGCTCCTCCATCCATGGAATTCTCCAGGCAAGAATACTGGAGTGGCTTGCCATTCCGTTCTCTAGGGGATCTTCCCAACCCAGGGATCAAACCCTGGTCTCTTGCACTGCAGACAGATTCTTTACCATCTGAGCCACAAGGGAAGCCCAAGTCACATGAGGCTATTTAATTTAAATGAATTAAAATTAAATTAAAATTCTAACCCTCAAATGTACTAGCCATGTGCACTCATGAGTCACATAATCATGAGTCACATAATCGCACTCAGGTTTACAGTACTGAACCATGCAGATGGGGAGCATTCCCCCATGGTAGAAAGCCCCACTGAAGACACGGTCTACCCTTTCAGGCAATGCTTGACTAAGGCCTCTCCAACTGGGTGTGACTCCAGACCCTGCACTCCCACCTCCATGCTGTGCCCCCAGTGTAGTAAAATTTAACACAAACGGACTGTCCAACTGGAGTTCTCTAAGGCCCACTCTTTAAGCAAAAGTATATAAAAACAAGTCAACAGCATCTTGATTCTGGATAGATGTCCTCAACAATAAAGCTGGATTTGTTTTTCCCCTTTTTCTGCTTTATTCTTCTTCCTGGCAGGATGTCTGCAGAAATGGTCTCTGGCTGTTAGGTCATTGGTGCACACTCGCACCTGTCCTGCTGTGAAGGGCAGATACTCTGTCTTACAGATTTCGTAAGCCGAGTTCAGCCAGAGGGTAGCTCTTTCCAAAATTCATCTCCCAAAATATTTGCAGACATTTTTTTTTCAAAATGCGAAAGGCACATCACATTTTTTGAAAAATGAGGTTCTTTCCGTAACATGAGAACACTCTGCTGGACTGTTACCTACTTTATTAGGATCAGGGATAAGAACCATGGCTCTTATGTCCCACAATGTCTGTCTCCAGCACCCAGCACTGGAGCTGCCACAAAGTAACGGCTCAATCAATATTTACTGAATAAAAGACTTCTCTCATCTTCACAGTATTAAAAGCATTTTGAGAAAAATGCAATAATGATTGATGTCTGGTAGCTTCCTGAAAGAAATGTAACATGGATCTGGCTTTAATTTTTAATTTTATGGATGTAAGCCCTCCAGGCTCCTCCATCCATGGAATTCTCCAGGCAAGAATACTGGAGTGGCTTGCCATTCCGTTCTCTAGGGGATCTTCCCAACCCAGGGATCAAACCCTGGTCTCTTGCACTGCAGACAGATTCTTTACCATCTGAGCCACAAGGGAAGCCCAAGTCACATGAGGCTATTTAATTTAAATGAATTAAAATTAAATTAAAATTCTAACCCTCAAATGTACTAGCCATGTGCACTCATGAGTCACATAATCATGAGTCACATAATCGCACTCAGGTTTACAGTACTGAACCATGCAGATGGGGAGCATTCCCCCATGGTAGAAAGCCCCACTGAAGACACGGTCTACCCTTTCAGGCAATGCTTGACTAAGGCCTCTCCAACTGGGTGTGACTCCAGACCCTGCACTCCCACCTCCATGCTGTGCCCCCAGTGTAGTAAAATTTAACACAAACGGACTGTCCAACTGGAGTTCTCTAAGGCCCACTCTTTAAGCAAAAGTATATAAAAACAAGTCAACAGCATCTTGATTCTGGATAGATGTCCTCAACAATAAAGCTGGATTTGTTTTTCCCTTGTTCTGCTTTATTCTTCTTCCTGGCAGGATGTCTGCAGAAATGGTCTCTGGCTGTTAGGTCATTGGTGCACACTCGCACCTGTCCTGCTGTGAAGGGCAGAAACTCTGTTTTACAGATTTCGTAAGCAGAGTTCAGCCAGAGGGTAGCTCTTTCCAAAATTCAACTCCCAAAATATTTGCAGACATTTTTTTTTTTCAAAATGCGAAAGGCACATCACATGAGGTTCTTTCCGTAACATGGAAACAAAAGTTTCTGGTATCAATGCAGCCTTTAAATGCTCTGTCGCAGAGCAGGATTCAGAGTGGGCTGCCGTTGAGGGGTGGGATGGGGGAGTGTGTTATCATTTCTGCAACTCCCCAAATAGCTACAATACCCAGAAGAGCAGTTGTGAAAGTTTAATTACCTAAGAAGGGCAACACATCACTTAGTTATTCAACATAACATCTGAATCCAAAAGCACTTGAGGGGAAATGAGACACAGAACAGGTAAACTTTGTAGAAAAAGAGTCAAGGTCCAGAGATGAGGGCCAGGAAAATAAAAGAAGTAAAGAGGAAAACTCTTTGGATGTAGAGAGTTCATCCAGGGAAGAAGGATGAAAGCAAGAAGACTGGAAAAACAAATCTTGGAAAATAAAAGAAGTAAAGAGGAAAACTCTTTGGATGTAGAGAGTTCATCCAGGGAAGAAGGATGAAAGCAAGAAGACTGGAAAAACAAAATGAATTCATAGTTCTGCTGCGGCTAGATTTCCCAATTGTAAAATTCTATCTCGGTTTGTTAAACAAAGTCAATAAAAGACCTACAACAAAATATAGTTCGTAATACTAACCTCTCTGTGCATTAGTGTATCTGTGAAACAGGAATAACAACTGAACCTCATGGAATTGTTTTGAGAATTGAGTTAATATATACAAAATGCTTAAAACAATTCATGGAACATTAAAAATGTGTTATTATTATTATTATTTATACTTTTCAACTTATTTCCGTTAAGGAAGAAATCTTCCTTTGAATAGAGTTCACACTGGTGGTTTTTCTGAACAGCACAGATTAAGTAATTATCACTGGAGAACAAAGAACCACTGTATGCACCCACATGTAATTCTATCAGTAAGCCTGCTTCTCCTTCGCTTAGTCATAATATCCACTAGACCAAGACTATTTTTCTGTAATATAAATAAATACAGTCAAATAAAACTTTGGTGTAACAAGTTGTACATTCTCTGGCTGTTAGGTCATTGGTGCACACTCGCACCTGTCCTGCTGTGAAGGGCAGAAACTCTGTTTTACAGATTTCGTAAGCAGAGTTCAGCCAGAGGGTAGCTCTTTCCAAAATTCAACTCCCAAAATATTTGCAGACATTTTTTTTTTTCAAAATGCGAAAGGCACATCACATGAGGTTCTTTCCGTAACATGGAAACAAAAGTTTCTGGTATCAATGCAGCCTTTAAATGCTCTGTCGCAGAGCAGGATTCAGAGGGGGCTGCCGTTGGGGGGTGGGATGGGGAGTGTGTTATCATTTCTGCAACCCCCCAAATAGCTACAATACCCAGAAGAGCAGTTGTGAAAGTTTAATTACCTAAGAAGGGCAACACATCACTTAGTTATTCAACATAACATCTGAATCCAAAAGCACTTGAGGGGAAATGAGACACAGAACAGGTAAACTTTGTAGAAAAAGAGTCAAGGTCCAGAGATGAGGGCCAGGAAAATAAAAGAAGTAAAGAGGAAAACTCTTTGGATGTAGAGAGTTCATCCAGGGAAGAAGGATGAAAGCAAGAAGACTGGAAAAACAAATCTTGGAAAATAAAAGAAGTAAAGAGGAAAACTCTTTGGATGTAGAGAGTTCATCCAGGGAAGAAGGATGAAAGCAAGAAGACTGGAAAAACAAAATGAATTCATAGTTCTGCTGCGGCTAGATTTCCCAATTGTAAAATTCTATCTCGGTTTGTTAAACAAAGTCAATAAAAGACCTACAACAAAATATAGTTCGTAATACTAACCTCTCTGTGCATTAGTGTATCTGTGAAACAGGAATAACAACTGAACCTCATGGAATTGTTTTGAGAATTGAGTTAATATATACAAAATGCTTAAAACAATTCATGGAACATTAAAAATGTGTTATTATTATTATTATTTATACTTTTCAACTTATTTCCGTTAAGGAAGAAATCTTCCTTTGAATAGAGTTCACACTGGTGGTTTTTCTGAACAGCACAGATTAAGTAATTATCACTGGAGAACAAAGAACCACTGTATGCACCCACATGTAATTCTATCAGTAAGCCTGCTTCTCCTTCGCTTAGTCATAATATCCACTAGACCAAGACTATTTTTTCTGTAATATAAATAAATACAGTCAAATAAAACTTTGGTGTAACAAGTTGTACATTCTTATATTTATTTTTAATAAATTCCTAATTTTTCCAGAATTAAAAATATTTTATAATAGAATCTTATAATAAAAAATAGTCCAAAGCAAAGTTTGGTTAAATAAAGTGTGTGTGTGCGCATGTGTGTGTGTGTGTGTGTGTGTGTGTGTGTGTAATATGCAGACTCTCATGCATCAATAAAAACAATGATATTTTATATTTAGGTGTAAAACATGGGATGATGCTCAGATGAAATGCCAGGTAAAAAGCATACGATGAGGGCTTCCCTGGTGTCCAGTGGGTAAAAAGTCCACCTTGCAGTGAAAGGGGCGCCAGTTTGATCCCTGGCCTGCGAAGATCCCACATGCCGTGGAGTGGCTGGACCGGTGTGTCCAATTCTGAGTTGGCACTCTGGAGAGCATGCACCCAGAGCTGGTGCTCTGCTACAGCAGCTGCCACTGCGATGGGAGGCCCACACCGGCCAAAGAACAAAGATGGATGAAAATAAATAAATGAAAGACCAATAAAAGTGGCCAAAATTTTTTTTAAAAAAAAGCATAGATGCTTCTCTTTCTATCTGAAAACATACATTTATCTGGAATATACATGTACCAAAATGCTGAAAGTAGTTATCAGCACTGGGTGGTGGTATTAAAGGCAATTTAAACTTTGTTATTTTCCAAAGAAAACCATGTTTTCCTTAGTTTCTGCAAAGAATACTTCGTTTTTTGAAATGAGAAATGAAGTGTTTGTACAGGTGGGATTCCAGTGTGGTGTGCCGTCTCTTGGACAGGGCAGAGCTGGCTGGCATGACAGGTCCCTCTTGGATAACAAGGTCTTCTCTGGCAGAAACACTGTTTGAGACAGACCAGGGAGTGGCATCTCATTGGGGCACCTTGAGCTCAGACTCTGAGATTCCCGCCTCCCATCTTCCCTGATACAGGCAAAAGGCCTTAGACAATTTTGCAAACCCATGGTTCCCAGACTCTGCCACATTAAGTAATTATCACTGGAGAACAAAGAACCACTGTATGCACCCACATGTAATTCTATCAGTAAGCCTGCTTCTCCTTCGCTTAGTCATAATATCCACTAGACCAAGACTATTTTTTCTGTAATATAAATAAATACAGTCAAATAAAACTTTGGTGTAACAAGTTGTACATTCTTATATTTATTTTTAATAAATTCCTAATTTTTCCAGAATTAAAAATATTTTATAATAGAATCTTATAATAAAAAATAGTCCAAAGCAAAGTTTGGTTAAATAAAGTGTGTGTGTGTGTGTGTGTGTGTGTGTGTGTGTGTGTGTGTAATATGCAGACTCTCATGCATCAATAAAAACAATGATATTTTATATTTAGGTGTAAAACATGGGATGATGCTCAGATGAAATGCCAGGTAAAAAGCATACGATGAGGGCTTCCCTGGTGTCCAGTGGGTAAAAAGTCCACCTTGCAGTGAAAGGGGCGCCAGTTTGATCCCTGGCCTGCGAAGATCCCACATGCCGTGGAGTGGCTGGACCGGTGTGTCCAATTCTGAGTTGGCACTCTGGAGAGCATGCACCCAGAGCTGGTGCTCTGCTACAGCAGCTGCCACTGCGATGGGAGGCCCACACCGGCCAAAGAACAAAGATGGATGAAAATAAATAAATGAAAGACCAATAAAAGTGGCCAAAATTTTTTATAAAAAAAAGCATAGATGCTTCTCTTTCTATCTGAAAACATACATTTATCTGGAATATACATGTACCAAAATGCTGAAAGTAGTTATCAGCACTGGGTGGTGGTATTAAAGGCAATTTAAACTTTGTTATTTTCCAAAGAAAACCATGTTTTCCTTAGTTTCTGCAAAGAATACTTCGTTTTTTGAAATGAGAAATGAAGTGTTTGTACAGGTGGGATTCCAGTGTGGTGTGCCGTCTCTTGGACAGGGCAGAGCTGGCTGGCATGACAGGTCCCTCTTGGATAACAAGGTCTTCTCTGGCAGAAACACTGTTTGAGACAGACCAGGGAGTGGCATCTCATTGGGGCACCTTGAGCTCAGACTCTGAGATTCCCGCCTCCCCATCTTCCCTGATACAGGCAAAAGGCCTTAGACAATTTTCCCTCCGGCAATTCAATCCTCTCATGGTTCCCAGACTCTGCACACCCACCAAGACACCCCTCACTCACACTCAGCTCAAGCTCTCCTCCAGCATGGGGCCTTCCTGGCATACCCTGTGCACAGTATTCTGCACAATGAACCACCATCACTGTCCCATTCCTGCCCACCTTCTTGATGGCGAGGGGGCTGGGCGAGATACAGCAGAGTGGTGGAGCCAGTTGATAGGTGGAGAGAGGACTCCCTGAGGTAGAGGACATACACTAGCTATCATGAACTGCACATACATCAATTACACAAGGTGATAAGTTCTGATGTAGGTACACACCTGTGAAATCATCACCACCATCAAGAAAACGAGCATCTCTATCACTCCAGAGAGTTTCTTCATGTCCTCTGTGGTCCACTCCTCCCGGCCCATCTCCACTTATCCCCATTCCCAATCCCCAGACAACTGCACATCTGCCTTCTATCATCACAGATTGGTTTGTACCTTCTAAACACCTAGAAATCATTCAGTACAAACTCTTTTTCGGTCCAGCTTCTTCACTCAGCATGATTATTTTGAGATTCACCCATGTGGCTGAATACAGCAAGAGCCGATTAATTTGTATTGCTGAGTAGCAATGTATGGATGTGACTCAGTTTATGTATCCATTTACTTGTGATGGACACTGGAGCTGTTTCCAGTTGAGGGCTACCACTAATATGGCTGCTGTGAACATCTGCATACAAGCTGCTGTGTGTTCACATGCTTTTGTTTGCTTAGGAGTCATTGGGTCATATCATAGGTCATACGGTGATTTTTTTTTTTTAGAAACTTCACCACAGGACATTCTAATAAGATAAATAAATAAATAAACAGAAAACCATGAGCAGGCAAGTATCCAGATGCACCAGGGATGAATATCCTTTTCAAAGAAAGATAATAAATCCTTATATGAGGGATGAGTCATTTTATAGTGTGAATAGTCATTCTCTGTGACTTAAATTCAATCGTCACATACAAAGTTTTTTTGAACATTCAATGAGTCATACCTATATTAATTACTGTTACATAAAAAAGTGTGCTCTGTCTACTGCCCAGTCCCCTACACGGAGCCTCGTTCTTTTCAGGCTTTGGACGGCACCATTTAATTACTTCTCTCTCTGGAATTGTCTACAGCAGTGTTGTGAGAAGGAGCATGATGTGGTGATTGTATCAGTCTTGAAGAAGGATCTAAGGATCTTTTCTTTGTGTGTGTTCCAAGAAAAGACAGTAACCCACTCATGTGACTTTGGAGGAGTTATATTAACCTTCTGTGCCACTGATAGCCACCCTATCAGCACCCAAAATTAGATGTGAGATTTTAAAAAGGCCTTCTGTTCAAGAGGCCTATTCAGCAGTAAATACATCATGAGCTGAAAAAAGAAAGCAATTCTACATGGAAAAGTTCTATCCTGGCACTTAGGCTGGGACCCGCTCCTTCAACTTAAACCTATTTAAATGCAGAACACACAAAAAGCACACAATTTATAGACTATAAGAGTAATCTGGAGCCTAGACAAAATTATAAGAAAACTGCTCTTTGGTTCTATCTGAGCTTCAAAGGACTGGGCTTTCTGGTAAATATTGCATTCAGTATTCTGAAGATGCATTAAACTGCACAATAATTTTCTAAACATAGTTTTAAAAGGATCTGTGTATAAAAGCATAATAGAGTTAAACAGAGTCTGAAAGCTTTTATTATTTCTATTAACTTTTCTGCTCTAGTTTATACAAGCCAATAAATCTCATTCTTACTCTCTATGAAAATAAAGGAAACCCATCCAGTTATCACTTACATTTCGACTGGAGGCTAGCAGTGTCTCTGCTTGAGACATTAGACACTTATCCATATGTCCTCAGCATGAAAACCACTGTGATTTACATAAATATTCTGGAAGCAAATCTTTTAAGTAACAAAACCCAAAGCTCATATAAAATGTTATCAGCCTGCTTAAGTTTGAAGGCATCTGCCACACCAGTTAGTCAGTCAATACAGGGGCAGTAAGGGACACCTGCAAGGAACTCACTGAAATGCACAGCCTGACAAACTGGTGTTAAAAGGAAACTCCTTAGTTTCAGTAATTTCCCTCTCAGGAATCTATGAGTGAAGGTGAATTTGGATAAAAATCTGAATGCAAGGATGCTCACATCATTGTACTTTTTATAGTGGGAAAAAAAAAAAAGCCCTGACGACCACTTAAATCCCTGGGACTTTACACAGTCACAAAAACAGTTTTCAGAAAACACGTTTGACATGGATACAACACATGATGTAACAAAAATGAGAATATTTATATAAAAAAGTGTAAACTAAGGACATGAGTGAGTGTGAGCAACTTCAAATAAGCAAGACCAGGAAGAAGTATACCAAAATGTTAACAAGATTTGGCCTTGGAATTACCAAACTCAATTGCTTTCATAATCAATAGCTATTTTTAAGTTACAATGTACCCTGAAAACAAATATTTTACCAGTTTTTTAAGCTCTTCTAGTACCACATTATTTCTCTAGAGACATGTAGTGTAATATCTAAATTCCCCAGCAAAGCTGAATGTCAATTTCCAGTGATCAAATCCAAGTCTCCCACATTGCAGGCAGTTTCTTTACCATCTGAGCCACCAGAGAAGCCCAAGGGCATCTAAGCAAAGGCTAACTGGAAAATATGGATTTAGACAAGAGAAAAATAGGAAGTAAATTACATAAAAATGATTCTTCAAACCACGGGAGTTTCAAAAGGATTAATTTAAATGGTGCATGATTAGAAGACACTTAAAATACAATGCTCAAAATTTTACTTCATGTGCAACTCTTCAGGAATATGTCTACTCCAAAAAATTATTCTAACATAACATGATGAACAATCTCCAACCAGTTCTTCACCAAGAATGTTGAGTATCACAGTAGTCCAAATTTTAATTGTCTAGTAAATAATGAAAATTTTTTTCTACCTAACTCTACAGTAATCAAAAAAACACACATTAGAAAATTTTAAAGTCCTGTCAATCCTGTAGGAAAAACTTCAACCTTTGAATATAGATCTAGAGACTCTTCTCATTATAGGACTGTGTGGGAGAAAAGGTCAACCCTCACAGTGACGAACCACGATGCCTTGGGATGCAGTGTTTCCTGTCAGTCAGATTTATTGTTAGCAATTTCTCTGGCTACCTCCTAAAGTTTGCCATTTAATTTCCCTCTCAGGAATCTATGAGTGAAGGTGAATTTGGATAAAATCTGAATGCAAGGATGCTCACATCATTGTACTTTTTATAGTGGGAAAAAAAAAAAAGCCCTGACGACCACTTAAATCCCTGGGACTTTACACAGTCACAAAAACAGTTTTCAGAAAACACGTTTGACATGGATACAACACATGATGTAACAAAAATGAGAATATTTATATAAAAAAGTGTAAACTAAGGACATGAGTGAGTGTGAGCAACTTCAAATAAGCAAGACCAGGAAGAAGTATACCAAAATGTTAACAAGATTTGGCCTTGGAATTACCAAACTCAATTGCTTTCATAATCAATAGCTATTTTTAAGTTACAATGTACCCTGAAAACAAATATTTTACCAGTTTTTTAAGCTCTTCTAGTACCACATTATTTCTCTAGAGACATGTAGTGTAATATCTAAATTCCCCAGCAAAGCTGAATGTCAATTTCCAGTGATCAAATCCAAGTCTCCCACATTGCAGGCAGTTTCTTTACCATCTGAGCCACCAGAGAAGCCCAAGGGCATCTAAGCAAAGGCTAACTGGAAAATATGGATTTAGACAAGAGAAAAATAGGAAGTAAATTACATAAAAATGATTCTTCAAACCACGGGAGTTTCAAAAGGATTAATTTAAATGGTGCATGATTAGAAGACACTTAAAATACAATGCTCAAAATTTTACTTCATGTGCAACTCTTCAGGAATATGTCTACTCCAAAAAATTATTCTAACATAACATGATGAACAATCTCCAACCAGTTCTTCACCAAGAATGTTGAGTATCACAGTAGTCCAAATTTTAATTGTCTAGTAAATAATGAAAATTTTTTTCTACCTAACTCTACAGTAATCAAAAAAACACACATTAGAAAATTTTAAAGTCCTGTCAATCCTGTAGGAAAAACTTCAACCTTTGAATATAGATCTAGAGACTCTTCTCATTATAGGACTGTGTGGGAGAAAAGGTCAACCCTCACAGTGACGAACCACGATGCCTTGGGATGCAGTGTTTCCTGTCAGTCAGATTTATTGTTAGCAATTTCTCTGGCTCCCCTCAAAATTAGGAGCAATAACCTTGACATCGGTTAGAGCGTTTCTTGACTTAATTATTGCTTACTCCGCCATTATGCTCTACTGAAATTCATTCTCCTCCATACTGTAGCTGAGGTGAGCTTTGAAAAACACACAGATTTGCCTAAAATCTTTCAAAACACCCTCCCTTCATCTTTTGGGTAAAACTTCCTTTCAAGGTATACATGACCTAACGTCTTGCTTCACTTTCCTTCATCCTCAACATGTTCTCTCTGTTTTGGCTGTAACAGAGCCCTTCGCCCCAAGCACACTATCTTCCTTTCTCTTCTTGGCTTTGTGTATACTGTACCCTCTGCTTGGGACCCTCCCACACTCTTACCCTTCCAGCTAATACCATTCATTTCTCAAGAGTCATCTCAGGCATTATCCTTCCTCAGAAAGGTGTCTCCACCCCTGCATCCATACCTACCTGCATGAAACACAGCACTTCTGTGCCCATAGTCTACACTAATCATGACAAGGGCCTGTCACTGGTCCCGTTTCCTTCTTGAGCACTTGCCTGAGAGGGCAGAAATGTCTTGTTTTTGTGCCCCGGTGCCTGTACAGAGCCCACAATGGGAAGCATAGACATTCTAACTGAAGCTCCATGTCCATCGATGCCAGCGAGGCAATGGCCGTACTAGGTCCCATAAAACACATCTGCTACTCAGGGATAACTCAGACATGGTGGATTCATCCAAGTATCCAGTTGTCTTAAAGGGCTTATTCTCAATCCAGACTTTCTAGAGAAACTGCCTTTTGAAAGAAGGCTCTTATCACCATCTCAGTGTTGAGATCAAGACTGTTCGAATGTCCTATTTTCCCTTTTGTGGTAGACACTACCTGAATTAAAGCATTACCAGAGAAGACTCCTCAAATAGTTACAGAATTAAAAAAGATCTGTTTATACAATCTCCAAAGAGTTGTTTTCTATTCTCTGCATCATCGACCGAACCTTTGAATATAGATCTAGAGACTCTTCTCATTATAGGACTGTGTGGGAGAAAAGTTTGACACCCGTGTTGGGATGCAGTGTTTCCTGTCAGTCAGATTTATTGTTAGCAATTTCTCTGGCTCCCCTCAAAATTAGGAGCAATAACCTTGACATCGGTTAGAGCGTTTCTTGACTTAATTATTGCTTACTCCGCCATTATGCTCTACTGAAATTCATTCTCCTCCATACTGTAGCTGAGGTGAGCTTTGAAAAACACACAGATTTGCCTAAAATCTTTCAAAACACCCTCCCTTCATCTTTTGGGTAAAACTTCCTTTCAAGGTATACATGACCTAACGTCTTGCTTCACTTTCCTTCATCCTCAACATGTTCTCTCTGTTTTGGCTGTAACAGAGCCCTTCGCCCCAAGCACACTATCTTCCTTTCTCTTCTTGGCTTTGTGTATACTGTACCCTCTGCTTGGGACCCTCCCACACTCTTACCCTTCCAGCTAATACCATTCATTTCTCAAGAGTCATCTCAGGCATTATCCTTCCTCAGAAAGGTGTCTCCACCCCTGCATCCATACCTACCTGCATGAAACACAGCACTTCTGTGCCCATAGTCTACACTAATCATGACAAGGGCCTGTCACTGGTCCCGTTTCCTTCTTGAGCACTTGCCTGAGAGGGCAGAAATGTCTTGTTTTTGTGCCCCGGTGCCTGTACAGAGCCCACAATGGGAAGCATAGACATTCTAACTGAAGCTCCATGTCCATCGATGCCAGCGAGGCAATGGCCGTACTAGGTCCCATAAAACACATCTGCTACTCAGGGATAACTCAGACATGGTGGATTCATCCAAGTATCCAGTTGTCTTAAAGGGCTTATTCTCAATCCAGACTTTCTAGAGAAACTGCCTTTTGAAAGAAGGCTCTTATCACCATCTCAGTGTTGAGATCAAGACTGTTCGAATGTCCTATTTTCCCTTTTGTGGTAGACACTACCTGAATTAAAGCATTACCAGAGAAGACTCCTCAAATAGTTACAGAATTAAAAAAGATCTGTTTATACAATCTCCAAAGAGTTGTTTTCTATTCTCTGCATCATCGACCGAGCAAAATTAAACAGACTTGGGGTGGCACTGCAAGATCACCACGAATGATGAACCGAGGTGCGCTTACACTCCTACGGAAACACACAGCTAGGATGAAAAATATTTTAGGTTCAAAGAAATAGATCACAGGTCCTCTCCCTAATCCAGAAAAATCCAACTAATTAAAAACCCCAGTGAAAAGATCATTTCAAAGAACATGCTCTAACAACCTACATACTCAGTAATATTTTGCAAAACATTCCCAATTAGGCATTTCTGTATGCATGCTCTTTTCAAAAGCTCTTAATCATCTGAAACATATCAGCTCTCAAGTCAGGGCTGTGATTTCTGAAAATCAGTCACTTACATCTGTATCTTGCCATGTTATTTTCCAAAGTACTTTCAATTACATCATTTTATTTGATCCCATTTTTGGCACTCACTTCTCAATGTCAAATCCAAGGATTAAAAGGGGGCTTTTTTGTTGTTAATTTTCTATCTCTAGAAAATTGGACTTTTATTTTAACATCTGGTGTTAAAAATGTAAAAGAGTAACAAATGATGTAAAGAGGCAAGAGTAACAATTCTCTTAATTTTTGCCAGCGGAATTAAATACTGTATACAAGTGTGTTTGTTCAGTGCTTAGTCTCTTCACAAAATGGGTCCTTTGTAAGATTAATAACTTCATTAAAATTGAAAGTAGGAAAATAATTCATGGGAACGTGTGAAGAGTTCTGTTATTTTTTTCCCTATACAAAACATACCATCTGGAGTTATTCTGCAGCCAAAAATATATCAGGAGACAGGACATTTTTTTTTAATGGCAAGAAGAAAGGTTCAATCTCAAAGAAGTCACTAGGATATAACAACGAACAACACTGAAATCTGAGAAAGGGGGTTCCAGAATCCCCTTCAAAGCTCACACCAGCTTGTGTGACCACACAGAACCGCCCTTTAAAATGAAGGGAAAAAACAGCCCTCTGGGAATGAAATGGGAGCAGAACTCAGCACAGCCCAAATTAAAAAATAAAACGAAGTCTATTTCAGAAAGAAGACTACAGAGTGAAGCAGACACTACATATGGCTAAGGGGAAACTGGAGAATCACTGATTCCTGGGGGTGGTGATGGGGCCTTCGGAAGGTCCCTGGTCTTGTTTTCCTTCCAGCTACCGTTAACACAAGGAAATCAGTTCACCTCTCTAGTCCTCAGTTTCCTCTTCTGAACAGTGAAGGAAATGGTTCTCAAACTTGGCGATTCATCAAAATCACCTAAGAATTGTAAATACAGATTTCTGCCGTGTTTATTCTATTCAACAGGGCTGTGATGTAGTCAGAACCTGTTGTATTTTAAAAGTCCCTCAGGTGGTTCTGAGGTACACATCTGGAAACCACCAGACAAGATGATCTCTAAGGTACCACCTCATCTTTCTAATGGCAACCTGCCCTCACTGTCAAGAACCCAGATCTACTTATTCCCAGAAGATTCCTCCATGTACTTATACACTCATATTTCACTACCACAGTATTTCAGAACACAAATTTTCAATAGTTTGGGGATAAGTTTACTACTTGCCCTTTAAAATTCAATTCTTTAATAAAGACCTCTGAAATCCACAAGCAAAAGAGGTTCAGCTGTACTCTATGAGTTACCAGGATGGCTTCCTACTACATAATGTTTGTTTTCCTATTATTTCTCAGCATTTCTTTTTGGTCTTTCTAATCTACCATTTTGCTGATTTTTTTTTTTTAAGTTACCATTTCTTTTCTAGTTCTCTGAGCTTAAGAAAATACAGAAAACCAGGCAAAATAAGTGTTGGATGTAACTCAAAATAGACAAGCATTAAAGTGTATAAAAACTTGACAATGGAAACATACCTCTTTTCCAACAATCAAAGGCAGAGCAGACACATGCACCACCATGTTCATTGCAGCACCATTTACAATAGCCAGGACATGGAAGCAATCTAGATGTCCATTGACAGAGGAATGGATAAAGAAGATGTGGTCCATATATACAATGGAATATAACTCAGCCATAACAACAATGAAATAATGTCATCTGCAGCAACACAGATGGATCATACTAGGTGAAGTACATCAGAGAAAGACAAATATGATATATCACTTACATTGTAGAATTTTTTTAAAAAACTGATATAAATGAACTTATTTACAAAACAGAAAAAGAGCTACTGACACAGAAAAAAAACTTATGGTTACTAAAGGGGAAAGGCAGGGAGAGCGGGCAGGGATAATTTAGGAGCTTGGGATTAACAGATACACATTGTTGATTGTTGTTGAGTTGCTAAGTTGTGCTTGACTTCTGTGACCTCATAAAATGTGGCCCACCAGGCTTCTCTGTCCATAGGACTTCCCAGGCAAGAATACTGCAAAGGGTTGCCCTTTGCTTTTCCGGGGGATCTTCCCAACCCAGGGATTGAACCTGCACCTCCTGCACTGGCAGCTGGATTCTTTACCACTGAGCCATGAGGAAATCCCACAGATACACATTACTGTGTATAAAACAGACAACCGACAAGGACCTACTGCATAGCATGGGGAAATATACTCATTATTTTGCAATAACCTGTAAGGGAAAAGAATCTAAAAAGAATATATGTGTGTATATGTATATATATAAAACTGAATCACTGCCCTGTACATATGTACTGTGTACACCAGAAACTAACACAACACTGTAAATCAATTAAAACTTTTAAAAATTAAAAGTCAAATAAATAAAATGTTAACCCTTCCTCCAAAGAGCAGAGTGGAAGGGGGGATGTTCTGACCACTTCTCCTCAGGGGCAAGCAGGCAGGGCTGTGTACTTATGATTTGGTAATACAGATATTTCGATGCAACCCTGTCAAGAACACTTAGCTGGCAAGTGTCCCCAAGTAAGGACATGAGGCCCGTGACAGGCACTGGCACTTCACTCTGATTTAACAGCAGACAATGACAACACAGGAAAAACTCAAGTGACTCATGGACCCTATTAAGCTGCTGGGACATACACACCCAGGAATGGCTTGCATGCTTTGGATTCACGGGTTATCAGAGCTCTTCCTGGGCTCTCCCTGTGCCCATGAACACTCGGCATTTTCCTTATAGTAGGCTCTCAGAAAGTAACAGAAATCTGTTCCTGGGGAGATGCGAATATCTAGTGAAACATGAGAGAAAGACAAATATGATATATCACTTACATTGTAGAATTTTTTTAAAAAACTGATATAAATGAACTTATTTACAAAACAGAAAAAGAGCTACTGACACAGAAAAAAAACTTATGGTTACTAAAGGGGAAAGGCAGGGAGAGCGGGCAGGGATAATTTAGGAGCTTGGGATTAACAGATACACATTGTTGATTGTTGTTGAGTTGCTAAGTTGTGCTTGACTTCTGTGACCTCATAAAATGTGGCCCACCAGGCTTCTCTGTCCATAGGACTTCCCAGGCAAGAATACTGCAAAGGGTTGCCCTTTGCTTTTCCGGGGGATCTTCCCAACCCAGGGATTGAACCTGCACCTCCTGCACTGGCAGCTGGATTCTTTACCACTGAGCCATGAGGAAATCCCACAGATACACATTACTGTGTATAAAACAGACAACCGACAAGGACCTACTGCATAGCATGGGGAAATATACTCATTATTTTGCAATAACCTGTAAGGGAAAAGAATCTAAAAAGAATATATGTGTGTATATGTATATATATAAAACTGAATCACTGCCCTGTACATATGTACTGTGTACACCAGAAACTAACACAACACTGTAAATCAATTAAAACTTTTAAAAATTAAAAGTCAAATAAATAAAATGTTAACCCTTCCTCCAAAGAGCAGAGTGGAAGGGGGGATGTTCTGACCACTTCTCCTCAGGGGCAAGCAGGCAGGGCTGTGTACTTATGATTTGGTAATACAGATATTTCGATGCAACCCTGTCAAGAACACTTAGCTGGCAAGTGTCCCCAAGTAAGGACATGAGGCCCGTGACAGGCACTGGCACTTCACTCTGATTTAACAGCAGACAATGACAACACAGGAAAAACTCAAGTGACTCATGGACCCTATTAAGCTGCTGGGACATACACACCCAGGAATGGCTTGCATGCTTTGGATTCACGGGTTATCAGAGCTCTTCCTGGGCTCTCCCTGTGCCCATGAACACTCGGCATTTTCCTTATAGTAGGCTCTCAGAAAGTAACAGAAATCTGTTCCTGGGGAGATGCGAATATCTAGTGAAACATGAGAGAGAGGGCTCAGACTGGAGGGTATGGACTCCAGCATCAGTCTCATGACAGCTTCTCCACCTGTGGGCTTCCCACTCCTGCAGAGGACCTGCCTGAGGCTTGGAAAATCCACTGTTAGCCTCCGTCACTTTCCTCTATCCTTTCTCTCCTTCAAACCCAACCCAACTTGGCTGTCTAAGTGAGATGCCTGAATAAAAGTGATTTTGTTTGTTTCCATCCTCTCTACCCCTATCTGCTCAATGCCCCAAGAACACAGAGGTCCGCATGGAACTTTATTTCACCAGTAACATGTACCAGCATCAGACTTCTCTCCCACACACTAGAGATGAGCCAGCAGAGGCAAATAACTGAGGCAAATATCTCTTCAACAGAAGGGACAGAATCTGTTCTACCTAATTTCACCCCAAATCTAGTGCTTCAGTCCCTAAAAGAGTATTCCCTAGCTCAGTGAGAATAAAGCTTACTTCTCCCCTCCTTGGCCCTGCACTCCCCAGGGTTCGTATTTTCCTGACCCAACAGTTTACCATATCCCCTAAAGGGTCCTTTTAGCATGATACGACGCCTTATCCATCGCACCAACTGTGGCAGGGTTTCTGGTGCCAAAAGATCATTGACAAAAAGGCTGCTAAAAACGTATATGGCAATTTGGTACGGGCAGGTCCTGCCAGATTCACTCTATTCCAAGTCTGTCCTTCCTGTGTCAAACTTCTCAAATGTTCACAGCTCCCACCCCCTGTACCCCAGTTCTGTTGACATCCTACAACAGCCTAAATGCAGGCTGTCCACCAGAACTTTTTTCCATGTTGCAAATATTCTGTATCTGCAAAATCCAATACAGTGGTTAGCAGTCTTAAGTGAGGAATGAACATTTGAAATGTGGCTAAGGTGATGGAGAACCCGGGGTTTTATTTTCCTTAATTAATTTAAATATCAATAGCCACACACAGGACTTCTACCTTCCCTACAGAACAACCCAACCCAGATTACAGCCATAATTCTAAATAGACCAAAGGATAATGTGCAACCTTGGCTGGAGTCCCCTAGGAGCTTTTAATTTAAAGTCCCAGTGCCCATTCTATACCCCAGATAATTTAACCAACTTCTTTGGGGGTGAGAGTTAGGTATCTGCATTCTGTATATCTCCTCTAGTGATTCCAATGTGTTGCCAAGACGGAAGATCACTGCTTTACAAGTGAACATTTCTACCATGAATAGCCAATCCTCGGCCAACCAGACACTAAGCCATTTAAACAATTAGGTCAAATATTCAACCCATCATGCAAACTAAATCAGTTATACTATGATACACCTCGGGCTGGTTATAGCCTAAGGAGGCAAGTCACGTCCAAAGGCAAAGGACCATCAAAGGTAACAAAGAGGACACAAACTCTGAAAGGCAAAAAAGAATTGTTCAAAGTAACTATCAGCATCCAATGCCTGGCTAGCATGAATCCTTACATATAGTAATTTATTCTCTAGAAAGCCACCAGTTAGCAGCCAAACCCACCTCAAAATCGGATACTCTGAACAAACAGCTCTAACTGGATTTTTTCCCTTGGCTAACTCACCCACACACTATCTGTGCCTCAGAGTAAGCTCTCACCATGGTGCATTTTTCTTCAAAGGATAATCTGAAACCTGTGCTTTTTCACTAGATATGTTAAACTTTTTTAAATGGCAGCAATTAAAACGGCAGCATTGGTCAAAAACCCACTTACGCTAGCTCTCTGCCTTTTGCAGACAGCAGCAACCTTCACTTGTCATTACTAATTTCACCCAGTACAACATCAACCGGGTGAAGCTTTTTCTCCGAGACTTGGCTTAATAGAGACATCATACCCAGAGTACAAAAAAAAAAAAAAAAAAATGCAAACAGACACAAATGGGTTTGCAAGGCCTCTAATCTTCCAATCAGCATTTTCCAAAGACATGCAGTGCCCTTCAGGTTGAATGCTGACAGAGTTCCAAGGCTGATGCAAATACTTTGCCAACAGTTTTTAGGCAGCACTAAGGGAAAGTCAGATATCGGAAGGAGAGATTTTAATGGGAAGAGTATTTGAAGGTCACTCCTAAGGACGATAAAAGCTGTTGTATCTACAAGTGAAATATAAATGATCCAAAGTTAAATCCCTTTCTCCGAATGATTACTACCATAATTCAATCTCAAACTAAGAACTCCCCAAGTCAGCCAAGGCTTCAATAAGTCACCTTAACCAATAGACTCCCCTCCGAGGAGAAACAGCTGGCCTGAGTCCACCCACACTCACAGCCAAGCAGTTCTCACAAAGCAAATGTAATCCCTGCTTTCATGGCAAACCAGACTGAAGTCGCTTTAGTACAGATACACTCCCGGGACTGGTCAAATATTCAACCCATCATGCAAACTAAATCAGTTATACTATGATACACCTCGGGCTGGTTATAGCCTAAGGAGGCAAGTCACGTCCAAAGGCAAAGGACCATCAAAGGTAACAAAGAGGACACAAACTCTGAAAGGCAAAAAAGAATTGTTCAAAGTAACTATCAGCATCCAATGCCTGGCTAGCATGAATCCTTACATATAGTAATTTATTCTCTAGAAAGCCACCAGTTAGCAGCCAAACCCACCTCAAAATCGGATACTCTGAACAAACAGCTCTAACTGGATTTTTTCCCTTGGCTAACTCACCCACACACTATCTGTGCCTCAGAGTAAGCTCTCACCATGGTGCATTTTTCTTCAAAGGATAATCTGAAACCTGTGCTTTTTCACTAGATATGTTAAACTTTTTTAAATGGCAGCAATTAAAACGGCAGCATTGGTCAAAAACCCACTTACGCTAGCTCTCTGCCTTTTGCAGACAGCAGCAACCTTCACTTGTCATTACTAATTTCACCCAGTACAACATCAACCGGGTGAAGCTTTTTCTCCGAGACTTGGCTTAATAGAGACATCATACCCAGAGTACAAAAAAAAAAAAAAAAAAAATGCAAACAGACACAAATGGGTTTGCAAGGCCTCTAATCTTCCAATCAGCATTTTCCAAAGACATGCAGTGCCCTTCAGGTTGAATGCTGACAGAGTTCCAAGGCTGATGCAAATACTTTGCCAACAGTTTTTAGGCAGCACTAAGGGAAAGTCAGATATCGGAAGGAGAGATTTTAATGGGAAGAGTATTTGAAGGTCACTCCTAAGGACGATAAAAGCTGTTGTATCTACAAGTGAAATATAAATGATCCAAAGTTAAATCCCTTTCTCCGAATGATTACTACCATAATTCAATCTCAAACTAAGAACTCCCCAAGTCAGCCAAGGCTTCAATAAGTCACCTTAACCAATAGACTCCCCTCCGAGGAGAAACAGCTGGCCTGAGTCCACCCACACTCACAGCCAAGCAGTTCTCACAAAGCAAATGTAATCCCTGCTTTCATGGCAAACCAGACTGAAGTCCTTTTTGTGCTGGCTTTAGTGGATTCCCAGCAATTGCTACTCAGTAACAACTCCTCAATCGTCCATTCCAATGGAGCATAAAACATGTGGGCTTTTAAAATGCGGACATAGTACTTCCAGTAGGAACGGGACTATACTTTTATATACACATCTGAATGTGAGTTAGAGGATAGAAAACCTTTTTCAACTATACAGCTGAACTGCCAGATATATACAGGATGTCAATTTAAAACTGAATTTCAGATGAACAATGAACTTCAGTAAAAGTACTCCCGTGGCTCAGTCGGTAAAGAATCCACCTGCAGTGCAGGAGATGGAAGAGACCAGGGTCCAATCCCTGGGTTGGGACGATCTCCTGGAGAAGGAAATAGCAACCCACTCTAGTATTCTTGCTTGGAAGATTCCATGGACAGAGGAGCCTGGCAGGCAACAGTCCATGGAGTTGCAAGAGTCGGACATGACTGAGCAACTGAACTACCACCACCAAATACTGCATGAGACATACTTCTGTCATATGCTGTTTATCTGAAAATCAAATTAAACTGAGTATTCCTGTTTCTTTGTTTTTCCTAAATATGATAACCCTACATATCAGTATGCTTGGAAAATCCAAGGAAGGAAGAAGTCTAGTTTAGGGAGTCAATCACTCAGTCGTTCTTGTATCTCAAGGTCAGCTGTGAGAACTGTGCCTTCTAGTGTGGCTACTAATTAGCCACCATTCAATAAACAAGAGCCCTAATGTCCACGCTTCTCTGAACCACAGATGCTAACTACACAGAACAGTGCCAGGGGTAAAGGGCTCAGCTATAATAATCCATAAAGCATGATGATACCCTAATGGAAGAAGTCATTAGTAAATGTTATTTACCTGATACAATTAAAAGCAAAATTTGCTATGAAGAAATAATATGAAGACAAGAGAAAGTAATATGAAGATATAAGGGATTATTATGTGAATTAAGCACCCTAAGTAATATTTTTTAAAACAGCTAACTCTATTGAACAATCATGATGCATCGAACAACATTCCAAACACTTTACAGGTGTTAATGTGCATAATCCCAATCCTCTAAGAAGTGAGTATAATCACCATGCCTATTTTATGAAGTGAAGAAACTGAGACAGAGATTAGGTCATTTGGTAAGACTGGGGGGACCATATTTCCCAGTCTGCCTCAGACATCCCAGTTTATGCCTCCTGTGCTGGCATAGGTATTAAGAGAGCTTCCTTCATGCTCACAAATTACCTGGTTTGGATGATGGTCACATGGTCACTTACCAAGGCCCCAGAGTCAGTAACTAGCAGAGATGGGCTACCATCCCAAGCAGTGTGACTCCAGAAACAGAAACCAAACACTTGGGTCCTGGACGGTAGGGACCCAAGTCCTACCATCCAGGAAGAGGATTCCAAAAAAAGAAATGGGACTGACCTTGTTAATTCTTTCCATTATACCTCAGACTTCCTGCACGGTTGCCAGTCAATGTGGGATGAAGGTGGAGGAAAGGTAAAGCCATGGTTTTCAGAACTCTCCTTTATCTCTTTTTAAATCATTGATAATACACAGCACAAATCATCTATGAGCAGAAAGAATTCCTCAGCCAACCTATATCCACATCACAGGGTCTGAGAATTTTTAAACCTACTTAACTAATCAGCGTAATGTTTAACTAGATCCTTTTCTATTTTGGAATGACCTTCATCTTCCTCCAGCCTGGTCCAGGCAGCCAGGGCACGGTTGCGGCTATTTTTATTAAAACAAAGGTGAGCATGCTGGGTGAGGGTGCTCCAGCGACTAATTAGCCACCTAATAACAGCCTATGCCACGCTTCTCTGAACCACAGATGCTAACTACACAGAACAGTGCCAGGGGTAAAGGGCTCAGCTATAATAATCCATAAAGCATGATGATACCCTAATGGAAGAAGTCATTAGTAAATGTTATTTACCTGATACAATTAAAAGCAAAATTTGCTATGAAGAAATAATATGAAGACAAGAGAAAGTAATATGAAGATATAAGGGATTATTATGTGAATTAAGCACCCTAAGTAATATTTTTTAAAACAGCTAACTCTATTGAACAATCATGATGCATCGAACAACATTCCAAACACTTTACAGGTGTTAATGTGCATAATCCCAATCCTCTAAGAAGTGAGTATAATCACCATGCCTATTTTATGAAGTGAAGAAACTGAGACAGAGATTAGGTCATTTGGTAAGACTGGGGGGACCATATTTCCCAGTCTGCCTCAGACATCCCAGTTTATGCCTCCTGTGCTGGCATAGGTATTAAGAGAGCTTCCTTCATGCTCACAAATTACCTGGTTTGGATGATGGTCACATGGTCACTTACCAAGGCCCCAGAGTCAGTAACTAGCAGAGATGGGCTACCATCCCAAGCAGTGTGACTCCAGAAACAGAAACCAAACACTTGGGTCCTGGACGGTAGGGACCCAAGTCCTACCATCCAGGAAGAGGATTCCAAAAAAAGAAATGGGACTGACCTTGTTAATTCTTTCCATTATACCTCAGACTTCCTGCACGGTTGCCAGTCAATGTGGGATGAAGGTGGAGGAAAGGTAAAGCCATGGTTTTCAGAACTCTCCTTTATCTCTTTTTAAATCATTGATAATACACAGCACAAATCATCTATGAGCAGAAAGAATTCCTCAGCCAACCTATATCCACATCACAGGGTCTGAGAATTTTTAAACCTACTTAACTAATCAGCGTAATGTTTAACTAGATCCTTTTCTATTTTGGAATGACCTTCATCTTCCTCCAGCCTGGTCCAGGCAGCCAGGGCACGGTTGCGGCTATTTTTATTAAAACAAAGGTGAGCATGCTGGGTGAGTTGCTCAGCTGTGTCTGACTTCTGAAACCCCATGGACTGCAGTTCACCCAGACTCTTCTGTCCATGGGAGCTTCCAGGCAAGAATACTGAAATAGGTTGCCATTTCGTTCTCCAGGGGGTCTCTTTGACTCAGGGATCAAACTCGTGTCTCCTGCATTGCAGGCTGATTCTTTGCCACTGAGCCGCTGGGGACCCCCTGTGCTGGTTTTTAGTTACATGCACAATGAACCGCCCTTCTTTCTCTAATAATATTTTTTTTAATCTCTTTTCTAAAAATATCTCTGGTAAAAAACCTGTTTTCCCAAAACATGCTTCCCAACAAACATTAACGCTAGCTTAATAGATGAAGAAAGAGAACAGAAACTTTAATTCCTCTCATCTACGTAATATATCACAAGTGGATCCTATTAAGGACAGGTAAGACGCTTCTCAAGGACAAGCAAATGGTCACAAGTAGACTTAGTGTCCCCACCTATCTGCAAATGCTTCAGAAAAACTGTCACCCACTTAACGTGGTGATGTCAGCCCTTGACACCTGAGGCTGTGTGACTTCATTGGGCCTCTCCCAGCTTATCTCCTCCTCACACAAAGGAGTGGATGGACTAAGGTCCACAGGGTCCAGCCTGATTCTAAAACTTCTATGTACTCCCTTCAGTCCTCCTGACCATGCACCGCAACCTACAACATGAACACCCTGCTCCACCATCAACTCTCCTAACATCTAGACTCTCAGCTGGTTGGTCCACAAGGGCGGTCCACAAAAGGACAGCACTACCTGGTAGCTCAGATGGTAAAGAATCAGCCTGCAGTGCAGGAGACCCAGATTTGATCCCTGGATCAGGAAGATTCCCTGGAGAAGGGAATGGCCACCTACTCCAGTATTCTTGCCCAAAGAATTCTATGGACACGGTAGCTGGGGGGCTACAGTGCACAGGGTTGCAAAGAATTGGACACAACTGAGTGACTTAACACTTTCACTTCTTTTCACAAATCCCCAACGGTGAGGAAATCAACACTCCTCTAGAAAGCAGACTTACCCCAAAGCTGTCTTTACCGAAAGCCTCCAAAAGCCTCAAGCGTCTGAGGTGGTCAAACACCTGAAAGACCTTCAACAGACAACCGTCCTGTGACCTGGCCCAGGAGCAGCTCTGTGGTAAACAATGATGTTCTCATGTCTGTCGCACTCCTTGATAGATTAGGTTTGACTCCTGTCATCCCCAGGCCATGTGAAAAATGTTTTTCAACGTTTATTTTAGTGATGGGTCATGAAAGCTTTTTCTACAGTGACAGTTAAAAATCAACAAAAAGGACAAAACTAGGAACCACAGCCCCAAAGAAGATTTTTTTTTCCCTCTGCCTCAAATCCTCAGGAGTCACCTTCAAAAGGCACGTTTAATGGTCAGGTCCTGATTGTAACAGCAGTGGGAAAGGGGTGGGGCAGGAGCTACTGATTCAACTGATAGAGTTTAAAGTGTGTTTTCTGTCACGTAACAGCAATGGCCCCTAACATCTTTTCCCTCACAAAAGAAAAAAAGAAAAACAGAACGAAAACTAAATTCTCAGCCTGGACTTCACATTTTTCACAGAAACTGAATTCATCACTTAACAAAGTAAACCATAAGCTCAAAGGTCTAGGGAGTTCATAATGATAAAGTTCTACTTATGCACAGTTATGAAACAGGAGGAGTACCTTCTCACCCAATGTTTTACTGCATGAAGTTTACATTTCAGTAAACACTTGCATATTGAGGTCTGTTACATATGCAGGCATAAAATCACTGGCAATAAACACCATTTTTTTTTAAAGATTTATTTATTTATTTTGGGGGGGTGGGGTAGGGAGGGAGGAGAGCACGCGGGCTACTTCTATTGGTCTTTCATTTGTCTATTTTCATCCATCTTTGTTCTTTGGCTTTTGTGGGCCTCCCATCAGGGTGGCCTCTGTCGTTGCAGAGCGCCGGCTCTGGGCGCATGCGCTCCAGAGCTCTGACTCAGTAATTGGACACTTCAGTCCAGCCGCTCTGTGGCACGTGGGATCTTTCCAGGCCAGGGATCGAACCGGCGCCCCTTGCACTGGAAGGCAGTGTCTTTACCCACTGGACCACCTGGGAAGCCCCAACAACAAACACCATTTGTAAACCCAAAGCCTTCCGAGAAATAATTAGTAGCTCTTGACAAAAGTTGTCTCTCTGCTTCTTATCAGAGCTCTCATTTCAATAGTGTTGAAACTTCTAGAAAATTTGTTATGGAAAGTCAGACAGAGCCAAGGAAAATGCAGAAACCAATAAACAATTATATGTGTTTAGGCCAGCTGCACAAACCAATTTAGGCTTTTATCACCACAAAGATGTGTGGTCGTGGTTTGTTTACTTTTCTCTTTTCAATGGTAAGTTTAGAACACAAAAGCAACTAAACACAAACAAAATCCTATAGATTCAACACAGGCATGTAACCAGTAATAACCAAAATTTTAAAACAACACTGCCGGTAATTTGATTCATAACAGCAGAAATCAGACTCTTTAAATAATCAACTCTTCTAGCAAACGATAAAAACAAAGCCTCTTTCCAGTAATGATTAAAACATGATTCTAATAGCTTTGCTTTGCAGGCAAACGGACTAGACTAGACATCCCAAGGCATATCCTATGAAACGCTGGCCTAAGAGAGGCTATGGAAAAAAAAAAAAATTCCAAGTCAGCTAACGTTGGGAAACACATCATTCTCCTCTCTACAATGCCTATTTATTTATAAAGGCTCTGAGAAGTTCTTCACTAAAGAAATGCATTACATTTTGCTTCGCCTGGCATTCTCTTTTTTTTTAAAAAAACACATATTAATATTCTACAAAAGTAGAACTTTTAAGACCTTGATAAGGAATGCAGAGTTAGACCACACTGCCTACATCATCACCTATGACTGGTCAGAAACTTCTGATGCTCACACATACCCAATCTCTTCTTTTTCCCGACTCATGGGTACCCAGATTGCACTTGCCTGCTCCCTTCTGCAGCTGGGCAAGGTTATGTGACTAGACCTGGCCACTGACTCATATGACCCATCAGCCAGAATTCCTGAGGAAGAAAACATAGAAGAGCCCCCAACATCCTCTAATGGACTTTTATGGCTAAGCCATTAACTTTTAGAGACGCCTTGCACTGGAAGGCAGTGTCTTTACCCACTGGACCACCTGGGAAGCCCCAACAACAAACACCATTTGTAAACCCAAAGCCTTCCGAGAAATAATTAGTAGCTCTTGACAAAAGTTGTCTCTCTGCTTCTTATCAGAGCTCTCATTTCAATAGTGTTGAAACTTCTAGAAAATTTGTTATGGAAAGTCAGACAGAGCCAAGGAAAATGCAGAAACCAATAAACAATTATATGTGTTTAGGCCAGCTGCACAAACCAATTTAGGCTTTTATCACCACAAAGATGTGTGGTCGTGGTTTGTTTACTTTTCTCTTTTCAATGGTAAGTTTAGAACACAAAAGCAACTAAACACAAACAAAATCCTATAGATTCAACACAGGCATGTAACCAGTAATAACCAAAATTTTAAAACAACACTCCCGGTAATTTGATTCATAACAGCAGAAATCAGACTCTTTAAATAATCAACTCTTCTAGCAAACGATAAAAACAAAGCCTCTTTCCAGTAATGATTAAAACATGATTCTAATAGCTTTGCTTTGCAGGCAAACGGACTAGACTAGACATCCCAAGGCATATCCTATGAAACGCTGGCCTAAGAGAGGCTATGGAAAAAAAAAAAAATTCCAAGTCAGCTAACGTTGGGAAACACATCATTCTCCTCTCTACAATGCCTATTTATTTATAAAGGCTCTGAGAAGTTCTTCACTAAAGAAATGCATTACATTTTGCTTCGCCTGGCATTCTCTTTTTTTTTAAAAAAACACATATTAATATTCTACAAAAGTAGAACTTTTAAGACCTTGATAAGGAATGCAGAGTTAGACCACACTGCCTACATCATCACCTATGACTGGTCAGAAACTTCTGATGCTCACACATACCCAATCTCTTCTTTTTCCCGACTCATGGGTACCCAGATTGCACTTGCCTGCTCCCTTCTGCAGCTGGGCAAGGTTATGTGACTAGACCTGGCCACTGACTCATATGACCCATCAGCCAGAATTCCTGAGGAAGAAAAACATAGGGAAGAGCCCCCCAACATCCTCTAATGGACATAAAATATGAATGAGGAATGCACCTCTGTGGCTTTAAGCCATTAACATTTTAGAGATGTTCGTCACTGCAGCAGCACCAGTTAACCTGCCTAATACGCTTTGTGGGAGGCGGGGAGTTTTCTTAAATCAATATGAATTGACTTAAGAGACAAAATAAATATAGAGACAGAAATGTTGGAAGGATGGGGATAGCAGGAGAAGATACAACAAGAATGCGTCTTTCAGAAGGCCGGTTTGGTCTACAATCTTAAGTCAAGAAGTGAAGATTAGTGAGCTAAAACTAAACACCATGGTTTTTTTTTTTTTTTTTTTAAGGAGCAATGAGAGCTTTGTTAGCACCCAGGAGAGAGGCCAATGGATGAGCCAACAGGTCAATGGCTGGGTGTTCAGACAGGCAACAAGGGATATGTGGGCATGGGAGTATGAGTCAGGCAGGTAGGCAGGCAGCAAGCAGGAAGGATGCAGTTGGGGGCTGCCCTGTGAGGGGTGTGGCATCCCTCCAGCTGCTGCCTGCTGGGGCCTTGGTCTGTAGCTTAGAATACTAGAGTATGGTCTAACTCGGCATTCCTTAACCATTTTAAATGCCCAAGTTTACTTCATTGGCACAGGTGGGAGTGAGAGGAGTAGCATCACTTGCCCAGGGTCTCTAAGGTGCCAGAGTCTGAGAAACAAAGTGTACAGACTGTTGCTTTTAATCTCCACTCTGATAGTTGGTAGAGGAAAACTGTTGGCATCATCTCCCTTTCACACGAGAACACCAGAACTCTATTACATAATTTGTCTAAGATCATATCACTAATAAACGACATCCATGTAACTATGGGTGTCTCTGTTCTTTTTATTACACAATTAGTCTGAATTAGGAGAAGTATATAAATCATAAAATTATAAAAAAGACAGTCTGGAGTGTCATTACTCTAATATACCTTGTAAGAATATAAAAGTATTCTAGAATCGACAAGGGGCAAACTTCCAAAGGCAACACCTTGAACTGTTAAAGAATAAACAGGATGTTCTTATAATCAACATACTAATTGCTTGCAATAGGCACTTTTCGAAAAAGTTTACTTTTTCTTATTAAAAAAGTCCCCCAACATCCTCTAATGGACATAAAATATGAATGAGGAATGCACCTCTGTGGCTTTAAGCCATTAACATTTTAGAGATGTTCGTCACTGCAGCAGCACCAGTTAACCTGCCTAATACGCTTTGTGGGAGGCGGGGAGTTTTCTTAAATCAATATGAATTGACTTAAGAGACAAAATAAATATAGAGACAGAAATGTTGGAAGGATGGGGATAGCAGGAGAAGATACAACAAGAATGCGTCTTTCAGAAGGCCGGTTTGGTCTACAATCTTAAGTCAAGAAGTGAAGATTAGTGAGCTAAAACTAAACACCATGGTTTTTTTTTTTTTTTTTTTAAGGAGCAATGAGAGCTTTGTTAGCACCCAGGAGAGAGGCCAATGGATGAGCCAACAGGTCAATGGCTGGGTGTTCAGACAGGCAACAAGGGATATGTGGGCATGGGAGTATGAGTCAGGCAGGTAGGCAGGCAGCAAGCAGGAAGGATGCATTTGGGGGGCTGCCCTGTGAGGGGTGTGGCATCCCTCCAGCTGCTGCCTGCTGGGGCCTTGGTCTGTAGCTTAGAATACTAGAGTATGGTCTAACTCGGCATTCCTTAACCATTTTAAATGCCCAAGTTTACTTCATTGGCACAGGTGGGAGTGAGAGGAGTAGCATCACTTGCCCAGGGTCTCTAAGGTGCCAGAGTCTGAGAAACAAAGTGTACAGACTGTTGCTTTTAATCTCCACTCTGATAGTTGGTAGAGGAAAACTGTTGGCATCATCTCCCTTTCACACGAGAACACCAGAACTCTATTACATAATTTGTCTAAGATCATATCACTAATAAACGACATCCATGTAACTATGGGTGTCTCTGTTCTTTTTATTACACAATTAGTCTGAATTAGGAGAAGTATATAAATCATAAAATTATAAAAAAGACAGTCTGGAGTGTCATTACTCTAATATACCTTGTAAGAATATAAAAGTATTCTAGAATCGACAAGGGGCAAACTTCCAAAGGCAACACCTTGAACTGTTAAAGAATAAACAGGATGTTCTTATAATCAACATACTAATTGCTTGCAATAGGCACTTTTCGAAAAAAGTTTACTTTTTCTTATTATAAAAGTAAGATGGACTTACTGTAGAACACTGGAAAATACAGAAAAGCACTTACCCTGAAACAAAAATCACAAGTCATCCTATCACTGTCCCCCAAAATAAATGTTTGGAGTTTTCTTCTCATCTCTTTTCCTTTGTTTTTCTATATAGTTGAGATCATAGCATTTATATAATCCTATATACTGCTTTTTCCCCTTATATTAAAAACTTTTCTGTGTTGTTGGCAGGTTTTCAATAAAAATATTTTTATCAGCCTAATAATGACTAATGATTACTTATTTGCCAGTTATTAAGACTAATCACTTTACTTATATTAACATATTTAACTCTCAAGTAACTCTCCAAGGTCTGTACTACAAATGCCCCCATCTTATAGATGAGGAAACTGAGACAAAGCATGATTACTGACTTGCCCAAGTTCACATGAGTCCATGGCAGAGCTGGGATCCAGACCCAGGGCAGCCTCTGGGGGAGCCCTCTGAACCACTATATTGTACTGTCTCCATAATATTCCTTCCTCTAATTTACCAATGACAGACATTTGGGTTATTACCAATTTTTCTATTAGAATAATGTTACAGTAGACATTTTTATAGGCATCTGAAACAATATTTTATCTAAGCCTACTCAGCCAAATTCTCCCCATTTCAACAAGTTCAATTTATTTTCAGCTAGCGGACAACAGCTGTAGAAACATTTAAGACAGCTAGCATTTCATAAACCAACTCATTGCTCCACCTACCCCTGGTATGAACTTCCATGTGGTCTGAACCTGTCCACCCCACTGCCATCTGCAGCAGATATCTGTAATGTTTTCATCTGCCTTCATGGGACACAAAGAGCCAATTAAAGCCAGGGGTCTGTCCTGTGCGTCCCCCAATATATATAAGCAAATTCTGCTAATTTTATGTCTGGAATATTTTAAATGCTAACCTTATTTGTTCCTAGTCTTATAAGCTGTGACAATACAAGCCATGCAAGGAGAGATAATATGCATATGCATGTAAAAAATTGAAATGAATTATTTTCTGGTTTAGGCAATAACCCCAAAAAGGAATATTCAAATATTTTACTTTATACCTGCTATTCAATGTTCACAGTGAATGACTGAACTCTTTTTCGATATTAAAGGAATGATCTGAGATAAAATAATCCAAAATGGAATTTCACAAGCAGAGCAGAGAATGGGGTAAGTAAAAAGGACTGGTTGCCAGTTGTGGGTCCCAGTTCACAACTTCTGAACTCAACTTACCAATACGGCTATTCAAGAGTATGTTTTTAAAAAACACGGAATGTATAAAAGAGGGGAAAGGCCAAAACATAATTTAAAAATTAAGAAATCACACATTTTCCAGTATCTCAACTGTATTACCAAGAGAATTCATCTGCCATTTAAGAATGAAAAAGATCAATACTTCTGAGAAGGTAAGTATCTCCAGTTTTTACAAAATACTTTTACAAGTTGTAAAAAACCAAAATGTTCTTCATAGATTCTGAAAACACACCTAGAAAAATAACCTTAACTCTACTGGCCAAAGGTCTAATTATTATTAACTATGTGCCTCTGCATGAAGCACTTACAAGCCAGAAATCATGTCTCTATCCAAGAAGAAGCCCTCTGAAATATATGCATGACACTAAAAGTGGCAAAGCAAAATTCAAACTGTAAATCTGAATATGGTAACATAACAGAAAGCCATTTTCAGGGTACTCTAAAAAGCTATAAAATTAGTGCCATGAGTTCTAAGTCCAAACTTCTCTAATGGATTTAAATTAGAGGATAATCAAGATACCCATTAATACAAACTTTTAGAAAATTCTTACTAGGAACTTGGTTTGTATGTAAGCCTTTAAAGATAAAGTTCATTCACTGTTTTCATATTTAACACCTAAATCTTCTGTTCTTGTTTTATTTCTGCTCAGTAATTCAAATACTGAACTTTAAAAAAATTTCATCCTCACAGAACCCAAACTGAGAGGTTGTTTGGACTACTCACAGAGGCAGCCCCAGGCCTCCGCCCACCTCCTGGCAGGTGCTGTGCAGGTCACCACCAGGCTCTGAGTGACCTGCACACCTCTGTCCTACCACCTTGTGTTTTACCATGCTGACTTTAAAATTTTTTAAATTTTGAAAGTCCACAGGAAGCACATCAATTACATGCAAGAATCAAGAACTGCAGACAAATGTCCAATGAACAAAGTCAAAATAAGTGAGTAAGTGACGAAAATAAACAATTTTGCCGGACAGTAACTAACACCTTTTACTCTACTTCTACAAGCATCCGTCAATGACTCATATCCAAATGATGATGATGTATAACATATAGGACTTTTTTTTAAGCCTTCAGTGTCCCAGTTTTCATTTAAGCCACGAGGACTGCATATTTTGCAGTGAGGGGAGTAGGTGGGATAGGGCATGCTTTACATGAAGTCTCATTAGTTAGAGAAAACCACGCAAGATTTGATGTTACCCAGAAGGATTTTCCTCCATATCGCCCCAAGATTTAAGATTACCGGAACAAAAAGATAAGTCAGTAAAAATAAACCCTGTTAAACTAAAGAAGAATGGCACCACCTCTATTTCATGTTTTTGCTCAAGTGAAATGACAAGTTTCAAGGTATTTTCTTAAACTGGGCTATTTTAAGGCAGGACAAAGCTGCATCCGTGCTTGTCACACAGTTTGCTCCCAATCTCTTGGCAGTTCTCCAGCACATTCCAACTTATTATATACAGCCTTGCTGGAATCTCACCCTGCTTATCTCTAAAGACACACTAAAGATGTTGCCACATACACAACCAACCTGCCATTTATTCCCATTCCGTTCACTTTGCACACTGTTTGGCAAAACAAACAAACCAACCTCATAACCCCATCTGTGTGGATGCAGCTTTATCCAAATGATCCAATTCACATGGATTCCCAAAAGACAGATCAGAATACTGTTCAAACGGAGGAAATGCTGTGTCTCAGTGACCAGAGGAAGGTTGAGTGCACACCAACCAAGGAGAACGGACACAGAAGGACAAAAGCAAGATCAAATCCTGACTACAGATGCTAGATGGCAGTCGTGCCGCCACTGCCTACAGTTTGAGGCAGATTATTAATCAAAGTGCATTTTAAAGGATAATCTCAGTATTTAATGAGTCCCATTACCTCCGTGAAAAGAACGATTTAACAATAGCATTACATCCTCTAAGTCAATGTACTCTCTAATTGTTAATATTTGGCCAAAAAAAGTCCCCTTCAAAAGCAAACTAGAATGGCTAACCACATGCTGTTACATTCCATTCTTGCTAAAAAAAAAAAATTTTTTTTAATTAGCACATTTGATCCTCATGCTCTGCACAGCTGCACAACATTCCAGTGATAGGCCAGTTACTGATACTCTTTTTACATGAATAACTACTTACTTCAAAAGCTGAGAAGACTATGAAGCAGTCCTCAAAAGCATGACCCACTAAAGATATATTTATTTCATGTGAACAAGTTCCTTTTAACAAGGGTGTAGTCCAAAGGAAATATATACTGTAATTAAGAATAAAATATTCATATAAACATATACTAACAACATCATTCTTCAGAGCAGGAAATTTATATAAATATATATATAATATACATATATAGATAGATATAAAACTCAACTGACAGACAAGAAACAGTCTTCCTTGGGAACAAGACAATAAATTAGCCTACTCTCTAATTAAACTTTCACCCTTTCTGAATCAAAGGAGAGTTTTAGAACCAGGATGAAAGCTGATGTTGTTCTTAATGTCAGGAACACATACTTCCAAAGCAAAACAAGTCTTTCAAAACAAGAAATCGTCCTGATTATCAGGGAAACTCAGGAACTCTTTTAGCAGTGGCTGTTGACTTAAAACCCAGCAAAAAGACAAACGTATGCACACAAACCCACCTTAAATAAAACAGAATAAAGCACCGAGTGTGCTCTGGTTTCTCTTCTGCTCAAATAGCACACTAACATCTCCACTCCAGGATCAGGGAGCTTCCTCGACTCCGTCCCAGGAGATAAGTTGGGTATTTAAGGACGGCTGGCAGCACAGAGCTGTCAACCTCGCCGTGAGAAGGACCAGACTCCTTTCAAAGAAGTCACCCTACTGACACCTCTGACCATTTGCCTTCTAAAACGGTATCAGGTGTGCTCATCCAGTCAGAGAGCCAGATAAGTCTACATTCCAGCCCCCAGCTCTCCCTAAACTGGGGCACCACCGGGACCAGACTCTGGGTTCTGTCTCAGCTCAGTGCCTTTCCATGTGTCAAGACTCAACGTCTAAAGCTGCCTGTAGTTCAGCTGAGATCCTGAGCTCCAGGCATAGGTCAGCAGAGGCACACTAACCATCAAGCATTTTCCTTGATGGGTTTTGGCCACCCTCAAAGAGAATGATTCCCATCAGATGGGAGGTTCTGCAGAATTCCTCATTTGGAGAGAGGAAGTCCACATAGTGCACCTGAGCTTTATCACCCAGTCCAGATCTCCCCTCAAAACTGCGCAGGGTGGGGATTGGGAGGGGAGTAGAGAAGGGATGGGGGCCAGCGATATACATATGACTAATCTGGGATTATACGTATCTGTAAACAACAAAACAATGTAAAAGTAAAAAGTAAAATAAACAGAAAGAGAAACTACAAAAACAAAACAAAACTGCACAAGGAGGTACCACTGGCCTAGTGTTTAAACATGGGAAGAAGGTCACTTGACACTTTTTCTTGGGGCCAACCACCCATATGAGAACAGTAACAACTACAAAGTACCTCACAAAGATTGCTGGCAAGGGGCTTTCCTTCTCTTCCAATGAAAGCTCTTCCTACTCCCTCCTTCCCTCAGCACATGAAAAAAATCATCTTAGTACCTTCTTCAGGAAGAGGTCAGCTACTAGAATTAAGGCAACAAAGAAGTACCAGCAAGTCCCTTACAACACATCTATGCATCTGCTGATCCAAAGCTTAAGGATCGGGTCTGCACAATCAAGTAGGTACAGACTGCTTTTTCTCCTTGAAATAGATTCTGGATTCAAAGGCAGAATTCTAAAGCGTTCAGTGGATAGAAAGACCTCAGGAGGGCTTCCCTGGTGGTCCAGTGGGTAAGGACACTGCCTTCCAGTGCAAGGGGCGCCGGTTCAAGCCCTTGCCTGGGAAGATCCCACGTGCCACAGAGCGGCTGGACTGATGTGTCCAACTACTGAGCCGGAGCTCTGGAGCGCATGCGCCCAGAGCTGGTGCTCTGCGACAACAGAGGCTGCGATGGGAGGCCCACACAGGCCAAAGAAAAAAAAAAGATGGTTGAAAATGGACAAATGAAAGACCAATAGAAGTGGCCCACCTGCTCCTCCCTCCCCACTCCCACCCCCACCAAAATAAATAAAAAAAAAAAGACCTCAGGAAAGTTGACACCTACTGTTTGCTCTCAACAGTTACCACCAAACCCAGTCTAGTAAAATTTATCACATTTAAAACCAAGATTATGATAACCACATCCATTCCATTTGCAACACTTTATAGGGTAGCTGTTTCAAAGACTCTGGAATCTGAAGACAAAAGTAAAATCAGATGTTGTCTGAAGCATACAGGGATGTCTCTCAAGGGAATTCATGGAACTCTGATGGGAGTTCCTTCCAAAACAGAAAGCACATATCATCTAATGAGAACTTAATTTCTGGTACTTTTCCATGGTAAAGCATTTTTTTTTTTAAGGAAGTATCTTTATAAGCAAATTTGAGGTTCGAAATCTCAGTCTTTGCCATTTTTCTTCACACCCTCACCACTAAAACAACTCAAGGAAACCAACAGTATCCATAATCTACAATTTTAAACATAAGCAGTAATAATAAGATATTATGTTCTGCCATGCTATGTGTACAGACTGGAAGAGTGATAAACATCAAGCGATTCTTTAGACTTTGAAAACATCACATATATGGCTTAAGATTTGAGAATGGATCCTCATTTATGAAGTGAACAAATATGTACAGAGGAAAAAGGGGTTTAAAACACAAACATCAGAATAATACCTGCATGTCTCTGGGGTCACTAAATGGAGTCAGGAACTTCAATTTTCTTTTGTTCATTTTTATTTTCCGTATGTTCTACCATTTTCTTTTTGTTTATTTTTATCTTCCATATGTTCTACCATATTTATTATTTTGGTAATAAATATTATTTTGAAATTAAAAAAAATATTTTATTTATTTGGCTGCCTCAGGTCTCAGCTGTAGCACGCTGCTCTTCCTTGCATCATGTGGGATCTTTTGTTGCCATGTAGGGACTCTAGCTCTGGTGCGCAGGTTCAGAAGTTGTGGCACAAAGCCTCAGCCACTTTGTGACACGTGGGATCTAAGTTCTCCAACCAGGGACTGAACCTGTGTCCCTGCACTGCAAGGCAGATTCTTAACCACTGGACCACCACGGAAGTCTCTGAAATGATTATGTTGTGATTACTTTATGCTAATTTATATTTTTTTAATATAATCTTATACATTTTTATAAACTATTCAGAAAAAATAATTGTGCATAGTGCATAAGTTAGCAGGCACTGTTGAAAATTCAAGGATTCTAAAAAGGTGGAAAAAAATGAATATTTTAACTTTTAAGATGATTGAGTCCACTGTAAGAGTACTCCCATGCTACAGGTTAAAAAATACAAAGGAAAACGTTTAAACATCACAGAGAAAGATAAATAAATATTGTTTTAGGGAAGAATCTAGGTTTTCCTTCCCCTTTCAGTAAGATAAAAGGAGGAAAGCCTTACAGCATGATCAAAATATGTATTATCCCACCCCAAAGGCTCTGTACAGCTGGCGAAGAACATGCCAGAAAAAAGTGTAACCTGTGAACATTTAGATTTGGTTGTGAAGCAAACACACCAGGACAAAAATTTATCCCTGAAACAGCTACTTCAAGAGGTTAGGGAAACAACAAAAAATTTCACCCAGAACTAAAGTCAGTGGCCATCTGAGGCTGGTCTACACCCAGAGGAAAGCTCCTCTCAGGGTCCCCTGTGGCCCAGCTTCTACATCTTTTCCCACACTCCACAGAAATGGCAAGGCTCAAGGCTTTAATAAGCTGCACATTTAAATGAGGAACAGAAAAATCTTTTCAAAACTTCGGCGTCTTTCCACTTTCAGTACTATGAATGCTGCATTTCTGAAAGCCTTGGTAGAAACAAACTGAAGAACAGAGGGTATATTTAGTTGATTAATCATTTCACTCATTAGTCTTTATCCAGCTAAAATGAGATTGTTACGAGGAGTGTTAGGATGTTTTTGATAAAGGCCAAAAGGTTATTGCTAAGTACTTTCCAAAACATTGAGAGATGAAATTAGAATTCCTCTACAACCCCATCACCCAGAGATAACTGTAAGGCTAATGAACTTCCTAAGCAGAGATATATTTAATTATACAAATTAAACACTGAACATATACACTTGGAAAGGAAAATTATTAGACTGAACCTGTGTCCCTGCACTGCAAGGCAGATTCTTAACCACTGGACCACCACGGAAGTCTCTGAAATGATTATGTTGTGATTACTTTATGCTAATTTATATTTTTTTAATATAATCTTATACATTTTTATAAACTATTCAGAAAAAATAATTGTGCATAGTGCATAAGTTAGCAGGCACTGTTGAAAATTCAAGGATTCTAAAAAGGTGGAAAAAAATGAATATTTTAACTTTTAAGATGATTGAGTCCACTGTAAGAGTACTCCCATGCTACAGGTTAAAAAATACAAAGGAAAACGTTTAAACATCACAGAGAAAGATAAATAAATATTGTTTTAGGGAAGAATCTAGGTTTTCCTTCCCCTTTCAGTAAGATAAAAGGAGGAAAGCCTTACAGCATGATCAAAATATGTATTATCCCACCCCAAAGGCTCTGTACAGCTGGCGAAGAACATGCCAGAAAAAAGTGTAACCTGTGAACATTTAGATTTGGTTGTGAAGCAAACACACCAGGACAAAAATTTATCCCTGAAACAGCTACTTCAAGAGGTTAGGGAAACAACAAAAAATTTCACCCAGAACTAAAGTCAGTGGCCATCTGAGGCTGGTCTACACCCAGAGGAAAGCTCCTCTCAGGGTCCCCTGTGGCCCAGCTTCTACATCTTTTCCCACACTCCACAGAAATGGCAAGGCTCAAGGCTTTAATAAGCTGCACATTTAAATGAGGAACAGAAAAATCTTTTCAAAACTTCGGCGTCTTTCCACTTTCAGTACTATGAATGCTGCATTTCTGAAAGCCTTGGTAGAAACAAACTGAAGAACAGAGGGTATATTTAGTTGATTAATCATTTCACTCATTAGTCTTTATCCAGCTAAAATGAGATTGTTACGAGGAGTGTTAGGATGTTTTTGATAAAGGCCAAAAGGTTATTGCTAAGTACTTTCCAAAACATTGAGAGATGAAATTAGAATTCCTCTACAACCCCATCACCCAGAGATAACTGTAAGGCTAATGAACTTCCTAAGCAGAGATATATTTAATTATACAAATTAAACACTGAACATATACACTTGGAAAGAATGAATTCTAATTATATATCATGCTAAATCTCATCCTAGTTCACCTCTGGTAAAAAAAAAAAAATTGTAGTTAAGGGCTTCCCTGGTGGTCCAGTGGGTAAAGAGTCCACCTGGCAGTGCAAGGGGCACCAGTTCGATCCCTGGCAGGGGAAGATCCCACATGCTGTGAAGCAGCTGAACCGGTGTGTCCAATTAAGAGCCAGCGCTCTGGAGCGCTTGCACCCAGAGCTGGCGCTCTGCACTGAGAGAGGCCACTGCAATGGGAGGCCCACACAGGCCAAAGAATAAAGATGGATGAAAATAAATAATAAAGAAAAATAATAAAAGAGGCCAAAAATAGAAAAATTTAAAAATCAGAGAAAAAAACTTTGTAGTTAAATTCTGATACAGATTTTACTGCCTCACTAACAGTTTTGAGTTTATATGTTAAAGATCAGAACCAACAAGGTGCTCCAGATTATAGAGGAGAAATCCCAAATGGTTCTAAAATCATTTGGTTATTTACTCTCACCATTTAGAGTCCACTATGGATGGAATTATGATGCCTACAAGGGCTGATGTTTAAAGAAACCTTGAAATTATAATATCTTACTTTTATACTGTCAAAGCACAAGTCACTTGAAACCCTCTTTTATCAACCATTTAAAGTTCATGGTGGAAAAAAATACAAAATTCCTGAAAGTAAACTAGTTCATTTGTATAAGCTACAACTTTACAAAGTACCAACACAACTGAGGACTTGGCCCATAAAACAGAAAGTATTAATAAAACTATTTCCTCTCAAACATTAGTCTTTATCCAGCTAAAATGAGATTGTTACGAGGAGTGTTAGGATGTTTTTGATAAAGGCCAAAAGGTTATTGCTAAGTACTTTCCAAAACATTGAGAGATGAAATTAGAATTCCTCTACAACCCCATCACCCAGAGATAACTGTAAGGCTAATGAACTTCCTAAGCAGAGATATATTTAATTATACAAATTAAACACTGAACATATACACTTGGAAAGAATGAATTCTAATTATATATCATGCTAAATCTCATCCTAGTTCACCTCTGGTAAAAAAAAAAAAATTGTAGTTAAGGGCTTCCCTGGTGGTCCAGTGGGTAAAGAGTCCACCTGGCAGTGCAAGGGGCACCAGTTCGATCCCTGGCAGGGGAAGATCCCACATGCTGTGAAGCAGCTGAACCGGTGTGTCCAATTAAGAGCCAGCGCTCTGGAGCGCTTGCACCCAGAGCTGGCGCTCTGCACTGAGAGAGGCCACTGCAATGGGAGGCCCACACAGGCCAAAGAATAAAGATGGATGAAAATAAATAATAAAGAAAAATAATAAAAGAGGCCAAAAATAAAAAAAAAAAAAATCAGAGAAAAAAACTTTGTAGTTAAATTCTGATACAGATTTTACTGCCTCACTAACAGTTTTGAGTTTATATGTTAAAGATCAGAACCAACAAGGTGCTCCAGATTATAGAGGAGAAATCCCAAATGGTTCTAAAATCATTTGGTTATTTACTCTCACCATTTAGAGTCCACTATGGATGGAATTATGATGCCTACAAGGGCTGATGTTTAAAGAAACCTTGAAATTATAATATCTTACTTTTATACTGTCAAAGCACAAGTCACTTGAAACCCTCTTTTATCAACCATTTAAAGTTCATGGTGGAAAAAAATACAAAATTCCTGAAAGTAAACTAGTTCATTTGTATAAGCTACAACTTTACAAAGTACCAACACAACTGAGGACTTGGCCCATAAAACAGAAAGTATTAATAAAACTATTTCCTCTCAAACATTTCCCTCACTGGCTAAGGACAAAGTGACTCATTCCCAGGATTCATCTTCAAACCACTATCTCTATAAAATTCCCCACTTAAACAGCCTTAAAATAGCCCTTTGTCTCCCTTCATGGTGGAGATTTTTCAATCATACACACCTCTTTCTCATTTATGTGACAAACAGATAAAATAGATATCATTATATGCACACATAATTGTCATAAACAAAATTATGTAAGAATTTCTTTTCACAAAGAAAGAAGGATATCATTAAAATTCATTCCTCCTACTCTTAGCCTGAATATTCCCCAAATGCTGAGAAATCATTAATTGGAGGAAAATCTAAATCTGGAGTCATTTTTAATATTTTTCCCTGGAATTCTTTTTTTTCTACATTTCTGACCAGTCCCAATGAAACCTGGTGTAACGGTTACAAAATAGGCTTCAGCAGTAGTATTTGGGCTTGTACAAGTGAGAACAACAAATATGTCACAGAAGTCCAACGTTCTCTTCAACAATGGTGCAGTCTGGACACAATAAAAAAAGTCTGGTCTTTCCCATTCTTTAAGATGACCCAGATTAGTGAAGTCAAGCTAGCATTCCATTATATCTGAATGTTCTACATCTCAGACTCAAATGATTCAGAAGGCGACTTACAGATGATGATGTTTTCCCACTACTCCAGGTAAGTGCAGCGGACAGACAGGAAGATCTTTTGGAATCTTAAAACTGTTCCCTAACAGTAATCCACTATTGGCCAGGCTTATTTTTTTCTTTTCTTTTTTAAAAATGAAAGGGTTGTGCTTCCCTGGTGGTCCAGCGGGTAAAGAGTTCACCTTGCAGCGTAAGGTTCAATCCCTGGCCCAGGAAGATCCCATGTGCTGCAGGACTGGTGTGTCCAATTATGAGCCAGCACTCTAGACCGCATGCGCCCAGAGCCATTGCTCTACAGCGAGAGAGGCCACTGCAATGGGAGGCCCACACAGATCAAAGAATAAAGGTGGATGAAAATAAATAGATAAAAAAAATCAATAAAAGAAACCAAAACTTTTTTAAAAATGAAAGGGTTGATCGCTTTTTTGATTATTAAAAAAAAATGATCCCCATGGTAGTCTACTATATGATGAACTATACTCTTCTCTATTTGTAAAATATTTCAAAACTCCAAATGAGAAACATTAAGTCATAGGAATTTCCTTTCATACAAGAAAGGAAATCACCCATCAACCTACCATCCAAAGCAAACCATTAACATTTTCATGTGTTTCCTTCCAGGTTTTTATTTAATATAAGAAAACAGGAGTCACACTGCATTGTACAGCTTTGCATAGAGATATTTCCACTGAAAATTATATTGTTAGCATTTTCGCTTTTCAGTAAGACTCTAACAGACCATTATTTGAAGCAGTACATTGAATTCCATCCTATGCCTGTGTCACAATACATTTAACTAAGCCACATTTGCTTTTCCACTATTAATATTGCTAAGAAAATTTTTATTTAAAAACCTGTTCCTATTTTTAATTTTCTTTACATTACAGAACTACAAGAGGAATTTCAATCCAAAAGGTATAAACATTTGTGTTTTATGTTATATATATATTACTTTCTATTTTCCACTGAGTTTGTATTAACCCAAGTATTCTTTCAACAGATGATGCAGAGGCTGAATATTGTAACATCCTAGCGAGCATTAACTACCTACCTTTTTTTTTTCTATCTACCAATTTAAGTAGAAAATTAATCTAACTGTTCTAGTTAATATTTCATACTACTGTTGAGTTTGAACAACTGAATACGCTTATTGGCTTCTTCACTATGTTTTATAAATTATGTTCCCATGCTTTCCCTAAACACTAGGATTTTAGTGTTTTCCTGTTTATTACAAATAATTAGTAATTAGCTTTGCCTTTCCTATTATTTAGACATAGAGACGAATTTAATATAGACTAAACTTAGCATTAATTAGCTGCATGATGGTATTATTTAATGAAATGTATCTTTCCTGAATAAATCAAATTACTTATTTGAATGGAAGCATAAAGGTGAGACAAACTAAGCAAAATTTCCATGTTTTATGAAAATTAAAACAAATTTTGACAGGCACTGGATTATTCCACTTAGCTTTCTTAATCCTTTGTGACAGAAATGGTCAATACCACCATTTTGCTGATGAAGACACTGGGGCTTGAAGAAAGGTCAGGGCAGCTTGCTCAGGGTCACTTAGCCAGTCCATGGAGTGACCAAGTGTAGGAATTCCAGGGTCTAAGCCTTGGGATCCCTGCATCCAACAGCCTCTCCCCAGCCACCCTAGCCCTGACCTGTCTCCTTCAATTTCTTGAACATCACCTCCACTAAGGGTTCTGCCAGAATTTCAAAGTCAACATGTTCAAAGACAAAATGGATTTTCTTCCCAACCAGATACCCACTCTTCTCCTTTACTTGTCTGTTTCTCTCATCGTGATGACAAACATGCTCTTTGTCATTACTCAAATCCACACCCTTTATTTTGTCATTATTTGAATCAAAACCCTTTATCTTAGATTCTCATCCACTTGGGTCCACTCCCATCCAGTCACCCTACAAGGAGTTAGCAAAGAATCCAGTCTTCACAACCTTTCTCCCATCCCTCCCCTCCTCATTCCCTCAACCTCACCATCATTTGCTCACTTAACCTCTGGACTCCTATCATCACTTCTTTCCTGTCTCCCTGCTTCTAGTTTCTTCCTGTTTCACTGTGTTTTTTTCTTTTTTTTTTCAATTTTTGCTTCTTTTTTTATTGATTTTTTTGGCCTGTGTGGGCCTCCTATTCCAGTGGCCTCTCTCGTTGCAGAGTAGTGGTTCTGGGGGCATGCACTCCAAAGCACTGGGTCGTAATTGGACACACCTGTCCAGCCGCTCCACTGCATGTGGGATCTTCCTAGGCCAGGGATCGAACCGGTGCCCCTTGCACTGCAAGGTGGACTCTTTACCCACTGGACCACCAGGGAAGCCCTCCACTGTGTTTTGAACATGGCCAAAGTGTTATGTCACTCAAATATCATCACAGAATTTAGATGCACAGGGTCTTAAAAACTAAGTGGCAGATCCAATCATCTGGTAACTCCTGACTGACACTGTAGAATTCCTAGGGCTCTAGTTCAGCTCTGTGGAAAGAATGCCCTGACTGATTTCTATGCCTGCCAGGGACACAGGGAGCAGTGCCCTTGTGCCATGTTTTAACCCCACTATGGAAGATTCCATGGAGAAGAGAATGACTACCCACTCCAATATCCTTGCCTGGAGAATCCCATGGACAGAGGAGCCTTGCATGCTACAGTCCATGGGGTCACAAAGAGCTGCACATGACTAAGCAACTAACACTTCATTTCTTCATGATTTCATCTAAGTTTTTATTTCATAAATTTAGATCTTAGACCAAAAGGATTAATAATTTGCTGAAGCCACACACCTAGTCAGTAAAAGATCTTTATCTTCTCTGAACATACACAGAATGTATTCTATATAGTAAGAGTATACAGTCCTTGGATTCAGGAACTGCTTCTTATTGAGCTTTAAGTCAGCTCACACCACCATTATCCTAACTTAGTGACAAGCCTTGGCAAGAGAAGGTATTCAATAATTATTTACTACATTAAAAACCATATTGCAAAGTAATCTTAGAGTAGGAGCAAAGGCATTACATTTGTATAAATTCTTCTCGGCAAAAGAACAATAATTACACTCTTTTCAAGAACAGGAAACTGAATAAACAATGGGTTTTGACTAAGTGGTCTTGCACAGCCAGTGTTAATCAATATAAAGATTCCACTGGTAACACAGAACTTTAAAAAATAAAAGAATAAAGCTCTTTTGACATAAAAATGTTAAGGCAGTTTTGAGAAAACACTCCAAGAGGGGCCAATGCCTTGAAGAGCTCGTAGTCCAAACAGAAAGGAATGAACCTGTTATTAGCCAAAATGTGCCCAGGACTGTACACTGCTGTCTCATAATTGAATAAGGAAGCATTATTTCAATTTTACTTATGAGGAAATTGTGGTTCCAAGAGTAATGAACTAACCCAAAGATCTAGATGTGACCATGCGGCTGGTATATAATAGTGTTAGGATTTGAGTCTAAAAACCAAGCTCTTTCCAAACCAAGGAAAGTTCTTCTACAATACATAATCATCCTCACAAACCTTACAGAACAAAAAGTGATTATGACTCTACTGAAATGATGAATGACTATTCATCAAAAGAAACCACAGTTTAAAATTAAAGAAAAAAAAAAAACACCACAAGCCAGGAGGTAGTTTTTGCAACACATAAATTCACAAGGGATTATTAGGCAATCTACATTAAATCAATCAGTAAGAAAATAGCTAAAAAGATAAACAGACAAAAGACTAAACAAGAACTTCACAAAAGAAAGAACCCAAAAGGTCAACAACATAAATATACTTAACTTCAACAATCAGGGAAAGTGCAAATAAAAAGTACAATGAGATAACATTTCACAAATATCACTAGACGGCATTCTGAAGTCTGGGAAGGCTGTAGAACAACTCTATCATCTATACACTTCTGGTAGATACATAATCAGTACAATCACTGTGGCAGTATCTAATAAGGTCTGGCATTGTTTAGTGAAGTCGATGATGCACATACCCTATGATCCAGCAAATTTCATTCCTGAGGAGAAAAATAACATTTATGTATATGCATGTACCCCTAAAAACATAGTAAGAAACATGCAGAAAACCCCTTCATAGCAGTCCTTTAAAAAAAAAAAAGAAGAAGAAGAAAAGAAAAACCTAGAATCAATCAAAATCTCCATCTACAGTAGAAAGAACAAATAACCCATGACAGAATATTACACAGCAGTGAAAATCAATGAACTATAGCAACAGAATGAATGAGTCTCAGGAATACGTTAATCTAAAAGAACAAGTCATAGCAAAATAAAGTATAATTTATATAAACTTATATAAAGTTCAGAATCACACAAAATAATTGAGAATTTTTAAAGGGATAGCTCACAAAGAAGAACAACAGAATGAAAAACACAAAATTCGGGACCATGGTTGCTTTAGATGGGTAGACAGAGAGGCACACGGGGGACTCTGAATGTACGATAGGTTTCTTCTTGAACTAGGTAGTAGCTGCCTGAGTGCCCACTGGTCTGTGATTCAGTAACACTTTATGAGCATTATTTTGTATATGCAAACCACTTAATAAGAAAACAGGTAGGGCTTCCCTGGTGGTTCAGTGGATAAAGAGTCTGCCTTGCAGTGCAGGGGGCGCCGGTTCGATCCCTAGCCCGGGAAGATCCCACATACCACAGAGTGGTTGAACCGGTGTGTTCAATTACAAGCCAGCGCTCTGGAGCGCATGAGCCCAGAGCCAGTGCTCTGCAATGAGGAAGGCCAATGCAATGGGAGGCCCACACAGGCCAAAGAACAAAAAGGATGAAAATAAATAAATGAAAGACCAATAAAAGTGGCCAAAAAAAGAAAGAAAACAGCTATAAGGGGGAATAACTGGACCAGAAGGTCAGGATTTTGAATATACCAGGGGAAAGAGCGGATGACAGAGAACAGGATGCCAGAGGAGAGAAGAAGTAGTAGGTGGACCCTGTGCTCAGGGGTTTAGCTTCCTGGACTCCAGTTCTGCTGTCTCAAAGCTAATGCCTTCTTCTGGAAGAGGAGGGGGAGATTGTTTATTCAACTTTAGAGGTGTTTTAGAAAAAAAATCTTTAAAAAATTGACTAGTCTAAATAAGCGTAATATTAATAAATAGAACTCTTCCACCTAAAAGTTACAGAAAAGCTTTATAAGGTATTTCTGTATTAAATATAGTATGTGCATCAATTTTTTAATGATGCAACAGGGGAAGCGTGCTGATACATTGGGGATAGCCAAAAGTAAGATCCTAGTAGGAACCCGTTGATATGAGGTCCCTTAGCTGAAGGAGTAGAGCAGTTTCTGGATTTAATATGCATACAAATCTCTTAGGGATCATGTTAAAATGCAAATGCGTTTGGAAAAGACTGAGCCTCTAAGGACTTGCATATACATGCTCCCACTTCATAAATGATCCTCTCCTGAACCTCATGATGATAACAAGAGACATCACAAGAATGCCTCCTCTTGTGATGTTTAAAAATAGAAATATGAGAATATCTAACTGAGATAGTCTCATTTTGCCCCCAAAATAGAGACTGATGACGTTATTCCTACACTATAAAAACTTGGGATACAGGACACGTGTTATCAGAAAAATCAAGAGTACTAAACTAGGTCTTTCACAAAGAAAAGGTGCTTTGAGAAACAGCAAAGGGTGAAAATTTACAGAGAACTCCATGAGAGGTTTTACTCACCTCCACAGACCTAGAGAAGTAGCTTTTGCACCCTACTAGTATTAGGTCTGTTCTTACAGAAGAATGGTTTACATTCCCAATAGTCTCAAAGGAAGAAACCAGGAGGACCATAAAGATATTCAAAAAAAGCCTGATTATAATGCAGATAGTGGCAGGGAAGGAGGGAACATAATTAAGCATCACATCACTGCATTCAAAGGGATGAAAATAAATAAATGAAAGACCAATAAAAGTGGCCAAAAAAAGAAAGAAAACAGCTATAAGGGGGAATAACTGGACCAGAAGGTCAGGATTTTGAATATACCAGGGGAAAGAGCGGATGACAGAGAACAGGATGCCAGAGGAGAGAGAAGTAGTAGGTGGACCCTGTGCTCAGGGGTTTAGCTTCCTGGACTCCAGTTCTGCTGTCTCAAAGCTAATGCCTTCTTCTGGAAGAGGAGGGGGAGATTGTTTATTCAACTTTAGAGGTGTTTTAGAAAAAAAATCTTTAAAAAATTGACTAGTCTAAATAAGCGTAATATTAATAAATAGAACTCTTCCACCTAAAAGTTACAGAAAAGCTTTATAAGGTATTTCTGTATTAAATATAGTATGTGCATCAATTTTTTAATGATGCAACAGGGGAAGCGTGCTGATACATTGGGGATAGCCAAAAGTAAGATCCTAGTAGGAACCCGTTGATATGAGGTCCCTTAGCTGAAGGAGTAGAGCAGTTTCTGGATTTAATATGCATACAAATCTCTTAGGGATCATGTTAAAATGCAAATGCGTTTGGAAAAGACTGAGCCTCTAAGGACTTGCATATACATGCTCCCACTTCATAAATGATCCTCTCCTGAACCTCATGATGATAAAAGAGACATCACAAGAATGCCTCCTCTTGTGATGTTTAAAAATAGAAATATGAGAATATCTAACTGAGATAGTCTCATTTTGCCCCCAAAATAGAGACTGATGACGTTATTCCTACACTATAAAAACTTGGGATACAGGACACGTGTTATCAGAAAAATCAAGAGTACTAAACTAGGTCTTTCACAAAGAAAAGGTGCTTTGAGAAACAGCAAAGGGTGAAAATTTACAGAGAACTCCATGAGAGGTTTTACTCACCTCCACAGACCTAGAGAAGTAGCTTTTGCACCCTACTAGTATTAGGTCTGTTCTTACAGAAGAATGGTTTACATTCCCAATAGTCTCAAAGGAAGAAACCAGGAGGACCATAAAGATATTCACAAAATATTAATTAAGGCCTGATTATAATGCAGATAGTGGCAGGGGAAGGAGGGAACATAATTACGGAGCATCACATCACTGCATTCAAAAAATACAGATGTTGAACTTTAAAATTCTTAGAATATACTCTTAAAACGAAAAGTTTATCATCTCAACAAAAACCACAGGGAATAATTTCCACTTGTCATGTCTATGTTTGTTTAGTAGTAGTAAAATCTTCCCATCTCAAAATAGTGCTTCTACATGTAAAGTCATACCTTCATACAGCAAGACAAAAAAACCACTCAAATACTCTTCCAAGGAAACTGCCAATGCCAAGTCTCTGCTAAGGATGTTTCACAAGTAGAGCGAGGTCTTGTTACTTGTTCCTACAACATCACAGACAGTTGTTACGACTCTCATCCAAGAGATGTTCTTTACCAAAAGCCTGCACAGCAGGAGACAACCAAGTGACATAAGTTTCTTCACTGCCCCAATACCTCTCATTCTTTCTGATGAAGGTTCTGGTCAGTTCACAGTCAACAGAATTACAAAGAGCTTAACCTAATGCAATTTTGCACCTGGTAAGTCAGAACAGCTAAACCTCCTGTGACATCAACACAGGATATTTTCTCACATCATAGTAAATCCAAAATGTGTGGATAATCCATGGAAACAATACTCCCCAACATCTAACGCAGCATGATTTTACACAACCAGCACAAAGATGAAGCCTAAATCTAAAAAATTCTACACTGTAATGGCCTTCTATCACTGGGACGTAAAATAATGCACACAAACCACACCATCTGCAGTCAATTCTACATCTGTGGCAGGGCCACAGAAAATCGAATCCCATTAATTTGGATTAATTAGAGATCTAAAAAAGTAAAAGCAGACACACCCTTGCTTTGAAACACCCATCTTCCCTTCCAGTTAGCCTACTGAAATTCCCCTTTTCACCTCTACATTCTAGAAGAGCCTGGGGGTGAAATCTGAAATGTATTCCATTTGCCATCCCACACTGAATTGTAGAAGCGGAATTTAGAAGGGAAATTCCTTGTGTACTACCCTAGACTAAATAGATGAGGACGCTGGAACATCTCTTTCTGACCACATACCAGCCACACAGGCCTTGGTGGTCTGCCCTTCTCAACCCTCCCCCTAGCCACATCTGCAAAAAACTACTTATATAAAAATATACATACATGTAAACAAACAAATGGCAGTCAGTTAACACCACAATCCCACTATTCTTGACTAGAGACTTAACTTGACTGACTATCAAGACCAACACGAATACCAATTTACCACCAGTCATGACATTCATTCACCAAGTAATCCTTCATAAAAAATCCAAATATGCATTTGATTATAGGAATAGCAAACGACGAAAACAATACAGGTTAAAGAAATCATTTCCCATCCATCAAAAACATATATAAGTTCTTTTCAAAACAATCCACTGTATGTTAATTTTTTAAAATGTCTCAGGGACATATGAACTAAAATGTATCAATCGTTGCATTTCAAAAAATGGTTTCCTATAGGAAAAATGCATACTCTTAGGACGGATCAAAGGCAGAGGTACTGTAATGCCGAAGCTGTAAAGCTTCAATGAATAAATATCAACTTTCCACCTATGATGAAACTGATGGATAGCTGGGTCCTGGTTTACGGATTACAGGTAATCCACAGAAAGAGGCTGCGATTCCCCGTACAGACTGCACCACTGCCTCCGCAACACCGCTGGGCCGGGTCCTCCCCGCAGTCCCTCCCTACCGCTCAGGTCCCCCGGTTAGAGATCGGATTGCTGTCCGCAGCCGCAGGCCGACTCCCTCTGCCCGCATTCGCAATGCAGGACACCCCTTCACCCTGGCACAGCCAACCGGCGAGGCAGGAGGGGGGTCACCCAGAGAGAAGCCTCCCCTCGTCACGGCTAGGTGACCTGGTCCTCCTGACGCATATCCAGCTGAAGCAGCATGACAAGGTAGAAGCAGCTCCGGGTCTCGGCCAAGGGCAGCCCTGGGCCTGGGTGGGGCCGGGCGGGGGCCGCAGGCGCCTAGTGGTCGTGCCAAGCCGCGCCAGCGAGAACCAGGGGAGGCTGCGATACTGCTGCATTGTGCTGCATCACGCCGAAGGCACCGCGAGCCATCCATCTTGCCAAAAAAGATCCCATCCCCGTCGAGATAACCCCCACCGAATCCATCTTTGCCCTGCGCCGAAGCACCCCTACACGCGCCCTCTCCTCGCTCCCTATCCCGCCTGGCTTTTGACTGGAAAAATAGCGGACGCGGTTTGTGTACCGATCCCCACAACACTCCCCCCTCCCCATCGGATGGCAGGCATTTGGCATCTTTCCTATCACAAAAACAAAGGGAAGCCTCCCCGCAAAAGAGGGCGGCGGGCGTGGTAGGAGGGCCGAGGACCAGAGGGGCTTCCGGCCCACCTCCCCCAAGGCAGGCCCAGAGGGTCCCCGCGCTGGCACAAACCTGTTGAAGACCGGGTGGCAGGAGCTGAAGGGCGGGCGCAGCGGCGGCTCCGCGCCCCGAGGCGGCTCCCGCCCAGCCCTGGGAGAGCAGGAACCGCAGGGAGGGCGGGGGGCAGGCGCGAAGATGGGCGGGAGTGGGGGCGCCGGGCCGCCGCCTCCGGCTCAGCTGCAGCGCGGCGCGGCCGGGACCACGCCTGGCCGCGTCCCCCGTACCGTTACGCGCAGAGCCCGGCCCTGTCACCGCCGCCCCCGCTCGCCACCAGCCGGGGCCACCGGGAGGGCACCCGAAAATACACGCTCCCGTCTGCCCACCCCGCAACGACCCCCGCGCCGGAGGCCTCTGCGCCCGGCTGGAGGGAAGAAGCGGCGGAGGCAGCGAAGAGGAATCTGCTCGGATGCGTCCGGGGATGAGGCCGGGCGGCCGCGGTGCGCACAGCGGCAATGCAACCGCCTCACTGCGGAGCCCGCCCGCCGACCGCCGCCCCGCACCGCCCGCCTACTCTGAAGCACTGGGGACCCCGCTCCCCGCGCCGCCCCCGCCCGGACTCTGCAGCTCCCCCGCCCCCACGCCGCTCCCGGGGCCCCGGGCAGCGGCGAGGAAGCGGCGTCCTCCCGGCCTGGGCCCGCGGCCCTCCTCCCGCCGCCCCGGAGCCAGCCCGGGAGGCAGCCCCAGTGAGTTGGCATCTTCCTGCCTCAGGCCCCCCCTACCTACCTCCCGCGGATAGGGGGGGTGGGGGCGCCGGGGTCCCGTCCTCCTCCCGCTCCTCGGCGGCCGGGCGGGTGGGCCGGGAGGCGACTCCGCGGGGCTGTCCGCGGCTGGGGCCGGGGCTCACAGGACGGGACCGGTGGGCGCTGCTGCGCGGGGCTGCGCGCTCGCTCCGGGCGGAGAGGCGGCCGAGGGAGGGACTGGAGGAATCCGCAGCCTGCACGGCAACAGCTGCACTGATTCCGGGGGCTGGGCGGGAGCGCGGGGCGGGGGGAGCTGCAGGGAGGGGGCGAGGGGCGGGGAGAGGGAGCGGGCGGGCGCCGGGCGCGCGCACACGCTCTCACACGCGCGCGCGCACACGCTCTCTCCCGCACACCCTCACTCCTCCCCCGCGCTCCTCCCTGCTCCGCGGCGCTCTAGCGCCAGCCCTCCGCGCTCGCCGACAGCCCCACAGCCGCCCACCGGGCGCCCGCTCCGCGCGCGACCCGAACCTCGGGCGCGTCCACGCTCTCCCCGCCGACGCTCTGCCCTGGCCCAGCGCCGACCTTGTCCTCTGCCGCGGGGACTGGCCGGGGCTGGGCACAGCCGCCGCGCTCTCTCCAAGCCAAGCGACAGTGGGGGCTTTGTCCCCACCGCCGACGAGGGCCAATTTCACGTTTCATTTGAGGCTAATTCGATTATCGCCGTGGAAAGGGGCAGCCTAATTTTCTAGATGACTTGTACAGCCTCTATTTGCCCGCGACATTTGCGTTTTTGGAACGCGATGGAGAGAGCGTGAGGAGAGTGGTTTTGGAGAGTCGTTTGGCTGGTTTAGTTTTCGATCCAGGTGGTGATGCCTTACAGGTTCTGCCCGGCCTGAAGACGATGCTGACCTCTCCGTGGGAAACCTGGATGGAGGGCGGGTGTTGCTCTGCCAAGATCTTCCGCCTCTATGAGTGATTTTCACCCTTTCCCTGGCCGTAGCTGCAAACAGACCCCACAAGTGGTTCGTGCAACTCTTGTCTCCCTCGCCCTAACGCCCACTTTAACCTGATTCGGGTGCCTTTCCCGAGCCGCTCCTGGGGAGTGGGGGCGTCGCCGGGTGCACAGGCGACCCTGCGATGGCGGGAGGGCTGCCCTCGAGCCCGCATAACGCGGGGCGGACACCGGACATTTCTGCGAGATTCTGCAAGTGCGCGAGCCGATTCTCCAGCTGGCTCACCCAGTCCATCCCTCAGGCAAATCGGAAATTCTGGAACCGCCACTGTTGAGGAGAAAAGATGGTGCCATCACCGAGACCACGAATAGAAACGTTCTTCAGAAAACAGTCTGGAGAAACTGACTTTCCGCCTGCTCCGTTAAGTGCCCAGGGCGGCACTGTAAGCCTTCCGAGGGAAGAGGGCCCTTCTCCGTTGTTTGTTTTTAAAGCCCTAAGGCTTTTCTCCTGAAAATCTGACCGCAATCCCTAAATTTAAAAAAAACTAAAATAATGACAATAATAATAGATCATGGGAGCTCTGTAAATCTACTAGGTCACTGATTTGAGATCATGTTTGTATCTCAGATCGGTGGACCTGGTAGGTTTATATTTCTGTATGTATTTTTAATGACTATTTTAAAATAAAACTGAACAAAATCATCCCACCAAAGTGAAGATGATTCTTCCTTTCAGGCCTTCACCATCTGTTTGAATGTTTGACCAAAGTTTATATTTCATCTATATGAAGAAAATTGAGGAAGGCAAATAATTTAACGTTTTCTCACAGGGTTGATCACCACAGCCAGGTGGACTCTCAAAGGGCAGGGTGCTTTGTTCACTGTTTGTACATCACAGGGTTGATCACCACAGCAGTGAAATTTTGACTTGTACAGCCTCTATTTCCCCAAGCTTTTTGGAACGCGATGGAGAGAGCGTGAGGAGAGTGGTTTTGGAGAGTCGTTTGGCTGGTTTAGTTTTCGATCCAGGTGGTGATGCCTTACAGGTTCTGCCCGGCCTGAAGACGATGCTGACCTCTCCGTGGGAAACCTGGATGGAGGGCGGGTGTTGCTCTGCCAAGATCTTCCGCCTCTATGAGTGATTTTCACCCTTTCCCTGGCCGTAGCTGCAAACAGACCCCACAAGTGGTTCGTGCAACTCTTGTCTCCCTCGCCCTAACGCCCACTTTAACCTGATTCGGGTGCCTTTCCCGAGCCGCTCCTGGGGAGTGGGGGCGTCGCCGGGTGCACAGGCGACCCTGCGATGGCGGGAGGGCTGCCCTCGAGCCCGCATAACGCGGGGCGGACACCGGACATTTCTGCGAGATTCTGCAAGTGCGCGAGCCGATTCTCCAGCTGGCTCACCCAGTCCATCCCTCAGGCAAATCGGAAATTCTGGAACCGCCACTGTTGAGGAGAAAAGATGGTGCCATCACCGAGACCACGAATAGAAACGTTCTTCAGAAAACAGTCTGGAGAAATTGACTTTCCGCCTGCTCCGTTAAGTGCCCAGGGCGGCACTGTAAGCCTTCCGAGGGAAGAGGGCCCTTCTCCGTTGTTTGTTTTTAAAGCCCTAAGGCTTTTCTCCTGAAAATCTGACCGCAATCCCTAAATTTAAAAAAAACTAAAATAATGACAATAATAATAGATCATGGGAGCTCTGTAAATCTACTAGGTCACTGATTTGAGATCATGTTTGTATCTCAGATCGGTGGACCTGGTAGGTTTATATTTCTGTATGTATTTTTAATGACTATTTTAAAATAAAACTGAACAAAATCATCCCACCAAAGTGAAGATGATTCTTCCTTTCAGGCCTTCACCATCTGTTTGAATGTTTGACCAAAGTTTATATTTCATCTATATGAAGAAAATTGAGGAAGGCAAATAATTTAACGTTTTTCTCACAGGGTTGATCACCACAGCCAGGTGGACTCTCAAAGGGCAGGGTGCTTTGTTCACTGTTTGTACATAGCAGGCATTTAAAAGATACTCGAAAAATACTTGTTGAATTGAACAGAATCAACATGTATGTGGCTTCCCTTATTAGGTAAGGCTGGAAATCCACTGGAAATAAAAGTTGTTTCCTTTTCACTTATTTTGTGCCAGAGTCCCCAGCCCTCCCCACCCACAGTGTTAATGAAATACCAAAGAAAACAATGGCAGTACTGAGAAACGACTGTTTAAATTCTTTCAACGTTATTCTAAAATTGTGACTCTTAACTACTTCCTTTATCACAGATAACAGTCCTCAATAAATCTTCATTTGATAGATGAGTCACCCCCTTCCCGATTCCACTCCCTCTTTTTAAAAAAAAATCAACTACTTCTTTTTTTTTTTTAAAGCTTTATTTATTTATTTATTTATTTATTTATTTATTTTGGGTAGGGGTCAGGTTGGGGAGGGAGGGGAGCAGGCCGGCCACTTCTATTGGTCTTTCATTTCTCTATTTTCATCAGTCTTTGTTCTTTGGCTCCTGTGGGCCTCCCATCACGGTGGCGTCTGTTGTTGCAGAGCGCTGTCTCTGGGCGCATGCGCTCCAGAGCTCCGGCTCGGTAATTGGGCACGTCGGTCCAGCCGCTCCGCGGCACGTGGGATCGTCTCAGGCCAGGGATCGAACCCGCGGCCCTTGCACTGCAAGGCGGTGTCCTTACCCACTGGAGCACCAGGGGAAAACCTCTTCTTTTGTTTTTGTTTTGTTTTGTTTTAACTTTTCTTTATTTATTTTTGGCTGTGCTTGGTCTTTGTTGATGTGTGGGTGTAGCTGCTCTGCGGTATGTGGGATCTTCCCAGATCAGGGATCGAAGCGGTGTCTCCTGCATTGGCAGACGGGTTCTTATCCACTGAGCCACAAGGAAAGCCCTCCACTCCCTCTTGTGTGAAAAAATTTTCCTTCAGAAAGAGAAGCCATACACATCTTAAGCAAGGTACTCCAGTAAAGTGGCAGTAAGTATTCCAAAAATGTGAAAGACAAGGATTCAGAGTTTCACTATAAATACCTGACTAGTAATTTCAAATTCCTACCCTTTGGTGGAAAAAATAAAAGCATCATCCAGGAGAGTCCAGTACATTTATCAGTAAAAATTAACAAGTCCCCACCCAAAAAAGTCTAAATCTGGAGATTATTGAAGACAGTACATATCTTCTGTGGATGTAACCCCTTTGTTCACTGTTTGTACATAGCAGGCATTTAAAAGATACTCGAAAAATACTTGTTGAATTGAACAGAATCAACATGTATGTGGCTTCCTTATTAGGTAAGGCTGGAAATCCACGGGTTGTTTCCTTTTCACTTATTTTGTGCCAGAGTCCCCAGCCCTCCCCACCCACAGTGTTAATGAAATACCAAAGAAAACAATGGCAGTACTGAGAAACGACTGTTTAAATTCTTTCAACGTTATTCTAAAATTGTGACTCTTAACTACTTCCTTTATCACAGATAACAGTCCTCAATAAATCTTCATTTGATAGATGAGTCACCCCCTTCCCGATTCCACTCCCTCTTTTTAAAAAAAAAAAATCAACCCTTCTTTTTTTTTTTTTTAAAGCTTTATTTATTTATTTATTTATTTATTTATTTATTTTGGGTAGGGGTCAGGTTGGGGAGGGAGGGGAGCAGGCCGGCCACTTCTATTGGTCTTTCATTTCTCTATTTTCATCAGTCTTTGTTCTTTGGCTCCTGTGGGCCTCCCATCACGGTGGCGTCTGTTGTTGCAGAGCGCTGTCTCTGGGCGCATGCGCTCCAGAGCTCCGGCTCGGTAATTGGGCACGTCGGTCCAGCCGCTCCGCGGCACGTGGGATCGTCTCAGGCCAGGGATCGAACCCGCGGCCCTTGCACTGCAAGGCGGTGTCCTTACCCACTGGAGCACCAGGGGAAAACCTCTTCTTTTGTTTTTGTTTTGTTTTGTTTTAACTTTTCTTTATTTATTTTTGGCTGTGCTTGGTCTTTGTTGATGTGTGGGTGTAGCTGCTCTGCGGTATGTGGGATCTTCCCAGATCAGGGATCGAAGCGGTGTCTCCTGCATTGGCAGACGGGTTCTTATCCACTGAGCCACAAGGAAAGCCCCTCCACTCCCTCTTGTGTGAAAAAATTTTCCTTCAGAAAGAGAAGCCATACACATCTTAAGCAAGGTACTCCAGTAAAGTGGCAGTAAGTATTCCAAAAATGTGAAAGACAAGGATTCAGAGTTTCACTATAAATACCTGACTAGTAATTTCAAATTCCTACCCTTTGGTGGAAAAAATAAAAGCATCATCCAGGAGAGTCCAGTACATTTATCAGTAAAAATTAACAAGTCCCCACCCAAAAAAGTCTAAATCTGGAGAGATTATTGAAGACAGTACATATCTTCTGTGGATGTACAGGACCTTAGAAAAAGAAAAAACCTTAGGCAATAATAAAGATAACAAAATAATTATTCTCAAATATCTCAGAAGCAGCGTTGCTGAAGTTTATCCTCACATTAGAAGCAAGGTTGAGTTAGAGGAATTTAAAACTCATCAATGTCCTGTCTGTAACATCCTAGTCTCCGTTTCCAAAACCTTGTGAGTATATATGGCTTTGTCTCCTGTGGAGATAATACTGTATTTCAAAATTTTTGCAGATACATGTAATTATTTTTATTTTCCATTTAAAACGTAGGGGGAAATCTTGTCAACATACACATTAGTCACTATAAATTAGGTCAGGATGCTGCAACACCCAATTTCCAAATCTCAATAAAATATGCAAGTTATAAATCAACAAAACCTTTGTTGTTTATGCATAGTCAACTGTGGTTCCAAGAGACTTCCTGAAGAAGCTGCCTTCCAAATGTCAGCTCAGCATTCTGGAATACTTAAATACAATGGTACTTCACGTCAATAGTACTTCCACAATAGCCACTGCAAGGGAAGAATGTGAGGAGGGTCAAGTACCAGCGACTAAATACTCCTGTCCAGAAATAACTCAAGGTTTTCTCTGCTCACATTTCGTGACTACCACTAAAATCAAATATTGATGAGCAATAGTGATGTTTTTCCACTGTTTGTTTTACTTAGAAAAGAGGGAATGGTACTTTAAAGATTTCCTTGGTTATATTAATCCAGTTAATACCTATATACCTACAAACTGTTATGTATAAAATAAGCTACAAAGATATATTGTACAACATGGAGGATACAGCGAATGTTTTATAATAACTAAAAAATTATTAGGGCTTCCCTGGTGGTACAGTGGCTAAAGACATCGCCTTGCAGTGTAGGCGGCGCAGGTTTGATCCCGGGCCTGGGAAGATCCCACGTGCCGCGGAGCGGCTGGACCGATGTGTCCAATTACCGAGCCGGAGCTCTAGAGTGCATGCGCCCAGAGCCAGTGCTCTGCGACAACAGATGCCACCGCGATGGGAGGCCCACACGGGCCAAAGAACAAAGATGGATGAAACTAGACAAACGAAAGACCAGTGGAAGTGGCCCGCCCACCCCCCTCCCTCCCCACCTCCGCCAAAATAAATAAATAAATAAATAAATGTTTAAAAAAATATATATTAATATTAAAATTTTAACTTGTATATATCTTACAATAAAAAGTTAGAAAAAGAAAGCCCATCTTTTATTGTACTAATTAGCACTCTAAATTTTAAAATCAGGACATATTTTGAAAACTTGAAGAAATCTTTTCATTTCTAATATTCTTGAACCCGCCTTCCTTTCAAACTTTTAACTAATTTGGGAAATCCTTTCATGTTAGAAATGTTCCATTTGTTGATTTACGCATGTTTACTTTGCACTGGGAAAACCTAAAGACCTACATGTTTGAAGTATCATTACCATGGATGAATACTTTCTGAGCACCAATAGCACATTTATTGCTGAATGAAATAATTCATTCTTTTAATTATTCAAGAAATATACAAGCTTTCATGTATTCTAGGCTGTGAAATAGAGCAGTGGGCAAAACAGTAAAAAATCACTGCCTTCATGGGTCCTCCATTGTGGTAGGGGGTATAGCCAATAAACAAACATAATATATGTATGACGATTAATCTGACTATACGGTAATATAAATGTTTACAAATAATATAACATGGTCAGAATAAGTAGTCTCAGCTTTCTACAAAAATTTGTTAATAGTAGTGATCATGCGTGTGCTAAGTCAACTCAGTCGTGTCCCACTCTTTGCGACCCAATGGACTGTAGCCCACCAGGCTCCTCTGTCCATGGGATTCTCCACCCAGGAATACTGAAGTGGGTTGCAATGCCCTCCTACAGGGGATTTTCCTGACTCAGGGATGGAACCTGCATCTCTTAGGTCTCCTGCGTTGACAAGTGGGTTCTTTACCACTAGTGCCACCTGGGAAGCCCAGTAATGATCATAAGTAGCAACAATAAAATTCTTACCGTTTTTTTTTTTAATTTGGCCTCTTTTATTGTTTTTTATTATTTATTTATTTTCATCCATCTTTGTTCTTTGTCCTGTGTGGGCCTCCCATTGCAGCGTGCTCTGTCATTGCAGAGCACCGGCTCTGGGTGCATGCACTCCAGAGCGCTGGCTTATAATTGGACACACTGGTCCAGCCGCTTTGCAGCACGTGGGATCCTCCCTGGCCAGGGATTGAACCGGTGCCCCTTGCACTGCAAGATGGACTCTTTACCCCCTGAACCACCAGGGAAGCCCTCTTCCAGTTTTTAAAGTGCCTTACAAATAATGTACTGCCCTCCTTTTGTCAGTTCTGTGAGGTAAACATTAGCCCTATTTTATAGTGAGAAAACTGAGACACAGGTAATTTGATCTGTCCATGTTTGCACAACTACTAATGAAAAGACAAACTGAGGCTCATAGTCAATAATGATTAACCATAAATTTCCTTTGGCTCCCGTGATGTATGCCTGTGGTGCTGAAACCATTGTTCTGATAAAGTCAGAATGTTCCACTCCTTATTCTATAGGTCATTAATCTTACCTGTAACTCCTAGCAACTCCTGTGCTCTGTCACTGCCCACATCTTGTCGTGTAACCCCTAGCAACTCCTGCATTCTGTAGCTGCTGATTTCAATGTACCCAATCAAAGATCACCAATTGTACCTGCATATGTTAACTCCTAAAGAAGAGTTCACCATGAGCCTATGGCCCAGAATTTTTGAGCATGAACTCGTCTGGGATCACCAGCATAATAAACCTGAGTTCTCCAACCCTCCAAGTGTGGCGCTTTGTTTCTCAACGGTCTGACTTCTGCTACACTAAGTGCCTGTGATATCTACCTAGAAACTAGTACATCAGAGCAAGATGCTTGGGCACTGCATATTAATTATTAGGAAATAATTGTCTTTGCAAGATGCAAAAAGTCCTAGAGATGGATGATGGTGATGGTTGCACAACAATGTGCCTGAACTAATGCCACTGAGCTGTACATTTAAAAATGGTTAAGGTGCTGATGAATGGATAAAGATGTGGTTCATATATACAGTGGAATATGAGCTATAAAAAGGGATTTGAATCAGTCATAGGGAAGTGTATGAATCTAGAGTCTGTTATACAAAGTGAAGTAAGTCAGAAAGAGAAAAATAAATATCATATACTAATGCATATATGTGGAATCTAGGAAAATGGTGCAGATGAAACTGTTTTCAGGGAAGAAATGAACTAGATGTAGAGAATGTGCTTGTGGACACAGTGGGGGAAGAGAAGGTGGGACAAATGGAAAAACATATATACACTTATCATATATTACATATATCATATATTAAATAGATAGCTGGTGGGAGGATGCTATGTAACACAGGGAGACCAGCCTGGCACTCTGTGATGACCTGGAGGGACGGGACTTGGGGAGGGGAGGGAGACTCAACAGGGAAGGAATATGTGTACAACCACAGTTGATTTGAGTTGTTGTATAGCAGAAACCAACACAACATTGTAAAACAATTTTCCTCCAACTAATAAAAATAAACAAAAAACACTATTTTTTAAATGTTTAAAATTATTTTTTATTGTATAGAATCTTTTGCACATTGACTATTAGTCAATAAACAAAGACACATCAGAAAATAAATAAAAATGGTTAAGATGGTAAATACTATGCATACATTGCCACTGTTTTTTTTAACAATTTTTTTTCTTTGGCCACTTCTATTGGTCTTTCATTTGTTCATTTTCATCCATCTTTGTTCTTCTGACCAGTGTGGGCCTCCCATCGCAGTGGCCTCTCTCGCTGCAGAGCGCTGGCTCTGGGCGCATGCACTCCAGAGCTCCGGCTCGGTAGTTGGACCCATCTATTCAGCTGCTCCATGGCACGTGGGATCATCCCAAGCCAGGGATTGAACTGACACCCCTTGCCCTGCAAGGCGGTGTCCTTACCCACTGGACCACCAGGGAAGTCTGCCACTGTTTTTTTTAATAATTATTTTTATTTTACTTTTTACTTTTACAGAGTTGCCACTTTTTTTTTAAGTTCTTAAAGTAATTCTGAATTTAAATTCCTAGGATAGTAAAGTAGACGTTCTCAAAAAGTCTTCACTTAACCCATGTGTTGGATTACACTGTTCACCCACTCTATATTGAACACACACTGATGTCCACAATACAATAAACACTCTGCTGGAAGACTATACTCTTGTACATCTCTGTCTTTCAGCTCCCACCAGTTGAGCTGTATATTTACCAAGGCAGTTGTGTCTGTCCCCAAACTTGTTTATGCCAGTTATACTTATCATACCTAATAATAATGCTTATTATAATTAATGATTATATAAACCAGTTAACTATGAATAGGAAAGGAGAGTTCTTTTGGTGGAAACTAAGTTGAATATTTTTGAAATGTCTGATGAAAGGCCAAAAATATTACCATTAGATTATGTGTGGTCAAGCTAGGAGTGAAAAATTGGAAAGGGTAGAAATTATAAAAACCTTGAAATATTAGGAGACAGATTGCTTTGCAAGAGTCCCTAAGTTCTTAATCAACTTAAAAGAAAACAAAAATGTGTATCAGAGAGCTGTGGCTTTTGCAAAAAAAAAAAAGTGACCTTTCACCCAGTAAACATGTTCAAAGAAACTGTCAACTGATTAACACGTGAATATAAACTTATGTTTCAAGTAAAATAAAACATTTAGGTATGTCTTTTTCCAGATATATAGCTATAATTTTATTTTTCTTTTGAAATGTGCTTCAAGGATTAGGCAATAAGTTATAAGATGTTGCGTGCTCAGTTGTGTCTGTCTCTTTACGCCATGGACTGTAACCCTCCAGGTTCCTGTGTTCATGGGGTTAAAAAAACTTTAGGTGTCTTGCAGTGTGGGCCTCCCATCGCAGTGGCCTCTCTCGCTGCAGCGCTGGCTCTGGGCGCATGCACTCCAGAGCTCTGGCTCGGTAGTTGGACCCATCTATTCAGCTGCTCCATGGCACGTGAGATCTTCCCAGGCCAGGGATCGAAGTGGCACCCCTTGCACTGCAAGGCGGTGTCCTTACCCACTGGACCACCAGGGAAGTCTGCCACTGTTTTTTTTAATAATTATTTTTATTTTACTTTTTACTTTTACAGAGTTGCCACTTTTTTTTTAAGTTCTTAAAGTAATTCTGAATTTAAATTCCTAGGATAGTAAAGTAGACGTTCTCAAAAAGTCTTCACTTAACCCATGTGTTGGATTACACTGTTCACCCACTCTATATTGAACACACACTGATGTCCACAATACAATAAACACTCTGCTGGAAGACTATACTCTTGTACATCTCTGTCTTTCAGCTCCCACCAGTTGAGCTGTATATTTACCAAGGCAGTTGTGTCTGTCCCCAAACTTGTTTATGCCAGTTATACTTATCATACCTAATAATAATGCTTATTATAATTAATGATTATATAAACCAGTTAACTATGAATAGGAAAGGAGAGTTCTTTTGGTGGAAACTAAGTTGAATATTTTTGAAATGTCTGATGAAAGGCCAAAAATATTACCATTAGATTATGTGTGGTCAAGCTAGGAGTGAAAAATTGGAAAGGGTAGAAATTATAAAAACCTTGAAATATTAGGAGACAGATTGCTTTGCAAGAGTCCCTAAGTTCTTAATCAACTTAAAAGAAAACAAAAATGTGTATCAGAGAGCTGTGGCTTTTGCAAAAAAAAAAAAGTGACCTTTCACCCAGTAAACATGTTCAAAGAAACTGTCAACTGATTAACACGTGAATATAAACTTATGTTTCAAGTAAAATAAAACATTTAGGTATGTCTTTTTCCAGATATATAGCTATAATTTTATTTTTCTTTTGAAATGTGCTTCAAGGATTAGGCAATAAGTTATAAGATGTTGCGTGCTCAGTTGTGTCTGTCTCTTTGCAACGCCATGGACTGTAACCCTCCAGGTTCCTGTGTTCATGGGGTTTCCCAGGCAAGAATACTGCAGTGGGTTGCCATTTCCTCCTCCTGGGGATTTCCCTGATCCAGAGATCAAACCCACGCCTCTTGTGTCTCCTGCATTGGCAGGTGGATTCATTACCACATCCTCACTTATGGCACCAAAACCAGGAAAAACAAAATGGACAGAATAGATTTTGTCAAAATTTGAAACTGTTGTTCACCAAAGGACATATCAGGAAAGTGAAAAAATCTACAGAATAGAATAAAACATTTGTAACTCATGAATTTGATAAGGATCCAGTATTCAGAGTATATAAAGAACTCTTACAACTCAATAACAAAATGACAAACAACCAATCACAAAATGGGCAAAAGCCTTAAATATGATTTTCTCCAAAGAAGATATACAAATGGTCATCAAGCATGTGAAGATACATTCAATATCATTAGTCATTAGGGAATTGTAGCCGCTAGGGTCAAGGATAGCTTTAATTAAAAGAAAAAAAAATAAAATGAAAGAGATCAGATCCATGATTAACAGAGATGTCGGGGGATGGAGGGGAGAGATGGACGAAGATGGTCAAAAGGCACATGTTTCCAGCTATAAAATCAATAATGTACAATGTGCTGACAGTTAACACTCCTCGAGGATGTGTGTGAAAGTTTTTGAGACGGTAAATCCCAAGAGTTCTCATTATAAGACAAAACAGTTTTTAAATATCTTTAAGAGATGATGGATAGTAATTAAATTTACTGTTTATTGTAATGAATTACGCAAAATATCTAAGTCAGGTTATTATGCTGTATGCCTTAAACCCATACAGTGCTGTATATCAATTATATCTCAGCAAAACTTGAAGGAGGGAACAGAAAATGACTAGTATTGGCAAGAGTGTGGAGGAATTGGAATCCTCATGCATCATTGGTGGGAACAGAAAGTGGTACAGCTGCTGTGGAAAACAGTTTGGCAGTCCTTCAAAAAGTTAAACTAAATTACCATACGATAACTCCACTCCTAGTTTATATTCCCCAAAGAATTGAAAACAGGTACTCCAACATTGAACACAAATGTTCAGAGCAGCACTATTCACAATAGCCAAAAGGTGGAAACAAGGCAAATGTCCATCAGGGGATGGATAAACAAACTGTGTTAGATACACACAGTGGAATACTACTCAACCATGAAAAGAATTACGCACTGATACGTGCTACAGTGTATCAGTATATTCCCAGGCCCAAAATTTATATATATTATGATTCTGTTTATATGAAATATTCAGAATGGGTAAATCCATAGAGACAGAAAACAGGTTGTGGTTACCAGGGGCTGGCGGAGAGGTGGGGATGAGAATAGGGTATAACTGTTTAATGGATATGGAGTTCTATTTTGGAGTCATGAAAACATTTTTGGAACTAGATAAAGGTAATAATTGCATAACATAGCGAATGTACTATCTCTGAAATGGTTGTTTTAAAATGGATACCTTTTTTTAAATTTAATTTTATTAAAATTCTTATTTTATATTTTGGCCATGCTGCATGGCATGTGGGATCTTAGTTCCCTGACCAGAAATCGATCCCATGTCTCCTGTATTGGAAGGTGGAATCTTGATCACTGGACCACCAGGAAAGTCCCTAAAATGGATACCTTTATGTTATGTGAATTTCATCTCAATTTTAAAATGTAAATAAGGGCTTCCCTGGCGGTCCAGTGGGTAAAGAGTCCCCTTGCAGTGCAAGAGGCACTGTTTCATTCACTGGCCGAAGAAGATCCCATGTGCCGAGGAGCGGCTAGGCTGGCGTGTTCAATTAAGAGTCAGCACTCTGGAACACGTGCGCCCAGAGCCAGTGCTCTGCAACGGGAGAGGCTGCTGCAATGGGAAGCCCACACACGCCAAAGGATAAAAAAGATGAATGAAAAATAAATGATGACTTAGAGGCAAATAATAATAATCATAAAATGTAAGTCAAAATTGAAAATCCTTTTTTATTCCTAATTTAACATCATCTTTTAACAACCAACCAACCGCTTCTCGCATCAGGTTGAATGGGCTTTTGCATCTTTAACACTTTCCTGCATGCTCCTCTTGAGAAAGAGTTTATCACAGTTAACTTCTCAGATATAAGCTAGTTATTTCACTTGCATATTTTCAGGCAGCTGGGTGGTATTTATCCCACCACAGAAATATAGAAGTGATTCTGAGTCCTTATGGTTGGAACAAAACTAGACATTTTAGAAGAGAATTTGTTGGAATCTCCCTTTGGAAAATAGCAGCTGAGAACCAGGAGGGTAGAGTGCAGGGTATGAAGGCTCCATGTAACAACGTGCGCTTTCCTGCTTCTTCTCAGCCTGCACCGTCCACTACAGTAGCCACCAGTCATTTGTGGCAAGCAAGAACTTAAACTTTATGAAATCTGTATATATGCCAAAATCAGAGACTTGGTTGTTCACAAAAGTGTCAAATAGCTCAGTTTTTAAAATATCAATTATATGTTGCAATGATACTATCTTCGATATAGTGGGTTAAAAACTTTTAAAATTAACTTCACCTTTTTTTTTTCAAGTATAACTGTTGTAAAATTTTAAATTTATATATATACCTCACATTATAATTTTATTAACTCTGTTCCAGACCTTATCAATGCGGACCTTAGTCATTGGCATCCTGACTATTTAGGGTTTGGGAAACCAAAAAAAAAGCAACTACAATCTGAAATATACCACAAAGCAAAAACCCCAAAGTGAGATTGTGTCCACCTCCTAGGCTTCCCATAATGCCTCCATCACAATGGCCTTGGTATCTGTGGACAGCAAGCCATGATAGTTTTTGAGAGCAGAAGGCAGGCATGGCTACTATGCTCATGACTGGTAATATTCTTTTGGAAGTTCAAAGATGACCTTTGCAATGGCATCATGCCATTGCCTCAGGATAAACCACACACCCCAATTTGACCTACTTTGCTGGTCGATGTAAAGGATTCCAGAATTTATTCAAGAAATGGCAAAAATTCATAGGCTGATGGATGAGGAACAGAGAGAAACGGAGAGAAAAACCACTTCTTCACAGAGGTCAGAGAAGTTTAGCTGGTCTGGGGGGAAACTCTTTGGTCTGGATTGCATGATCAGATCTTGTCCCCTAATCAGACTTTTGACATGGGGCACCCTTATCTCCCATCCTCTGTCCTCAGATACTGGGTGGGTGGGAATGTGCAGTCATAGCACAAATGTCACACCTCATTCTCAGAGCGTGACAAAAACACTAAGACTATCTGAACACTTGCCTCAGAGGTAATGAAAGTCTGCCCTTGCCTGCTTTTCATGGCCTGCAGGCTGGTTTTGTCTCTTGTGTTCTTTCTTATGTAAAATACAGGTTAGAGGAAATAAAGAGTTCAATTTTAATAATAAACCTTCATTTAAGACTGAAATGTGGGGTCCTTAATGATCACAAAAATAAGGAAATATTTGCTAAGTTTTAGTTAATATGCGTTTTCCTCAAATGAGATACAAGGCATAATAATTTTTGCTGTTACTTTAACATTACTATTTTTACTATGTGTTTATAGTCATGGGCTTCCCTGGTGGTCCAGTGATAAAGTATGCACCTGAAATGCAGGAAATACACACTTGATCCTTGGGTCAGCAAGGTCCCCTGGAAAAGGAAATGACAACCCACTCCAGTATTCTTGCCTGGAGAATCCCATGGACAGAGGAGCCCTGCAGGCTACAGTCTGTGGGTTACAAAAGAATCTGAGATGACTTAGCAACTAAACAAAGCAACAGATTTATAGTCACACTGTTACGTACTTTGCATGTACTTATTTAACCCTCACAACTAATCTGTGTGGTGTGTGCTATAATTACCTCCATCTTATCAATGAGGAAACTGAAGTACAAAGAGGTTGGGTCAGTTGCCTGAGTTCTTACAACTAACAAGTGATGAAAACAGAATTCAAACCCAGGTTCATCTGACATCAAAGCTATTTCCAAACATTTGAAGAGAGAAATAGAATCTTTATTTTTATTAATTAATTTATCTGGTTGTGTTGACTCTTCATTATCGCACAGGCTTTTCTCTAGTTGCAGCAAGTGACGGCTACTCTCTAGAGTGGGGCTGTTTTGGAGCAGGGACTCTAGTTTCAGTGTGAGGGCATCTCATTGGGGTGGCTTCTCCAGTTGCAGAGCACAGGCTTTAGAGCATGGGGACTTGAGCAGGTGCGGCTCCCAGGCTCTAGAGCATAGGCTCAGTAGTTGTGGTACACAGGCTTAGTTGGACGTGGGATCTTCCCAGACCAGGGATCAAACCCTTGTCTCCTGCATTGGCAGACAGATTCTTTACCACTGAGCCACCAGGGAAGCCTGAGAAATAGAATCTTACTCATTTCACTTTAAAAGCAACCATAATGACTCGAGATACATGGTCAAAGGCATCCTTTCAAAAAAAAAAAAAAAACCCCAAAACTAACATGGTTTTAATAACATTTTAAAAAGATATTTTTCAGGCAAGGGCCATAAGGATGTGTCTAAGTTTGAAAAAATTTCAAGCACCTGGATTCTTGTGCTTATATTTCAAAGTTCACCCAACTTGAAAGCCATCCATTCCTTAATAAGTGCTGCCAATGTGGAATAAGAAAAAATGCTTGAAACAGAAACCCCCCCTGTGTTTGGTGAACAGAGCAGCATTGTTGTTTGTTTTTGAAGAGGACAGGAGATGGGGGTAGAGGAGGGAGTGTTTGTTTTTATGAGGTCTGCTTTGAAAAGCTCTTCTGAGGCCTTCCCAGGAGCAGCCAGGCAGGAGTGCTGGGGCTTGATAGAGTACCTGCCGGGTCAGTATGGGCCCGTCTCAGCTGCAAGTAATTGACACTCTCAGGAGTCTCTCCAAAGAGGACCTGAGACCAAAGCAAGCTGAGAAAATCATATATTGAATTTCTAATTGGCGTGGGACTCTGGTAGGAACAAAAATATTTTGAGGTCTAAGTTTCTTACGGCGGTGGACTAACTGAATTTGAGAAGAACTGGAGATTTCACCCATTTGATGGGAAGATTCATGCAGAGCAGTAGATTCTATGGGGAGGTCAGAGAGCGTTCTCTGAATTATGTATCGGTGGCTATCGGTGGGCAGGTGCTACTGTCTCCTATCTGCGAGAGAAGAATCAGAGCCAACTCCAGTCATCTCGCTGTTAACTTACCCTCCAGGAGGATTTGAGAATTTGCTAGGCTGCCCCATCCTTCTCCTCAACTGAGTTCTCCCACAGGAAGAGTAGGGGGTACTGATTCTATAGTCATGGGCCGTTCACACAATCACAGACAGAGGCCTCTGGCTTCTGAGCATCTGTGTCAGGTGGTACGAACTGGAGCACCACTGCGGCTGGCTTGAGAAGGAAACTCCGGGAACATCTCAATTGCCAAAGTTTCATCTTTCCAGTGACAAGCTTGCCACAGGGATTTATGCACCAGTACAAAGCTGCAGCAATAAATAGGTAAATCATCCCTTAACCATAATGACTCGAGATACATGGTCAAAGGCATCCTTTCAAAAAAAAAAAAAAAAACCCCAAAACTAACATGGTTTTAATAACATTTTAAAAAGATATTTTTCAGGCAAGGGCCATAAGGATGTGTCTAAGTTTGAAAAAATTTCAAGCACCTGGATTCTTGTGCTTATATTTCAAAGTTCACCCAACTTGAAAGCCATCCATTCCTTAATAAGTGCTGCCAATGTGGAATAAGAAAAAATGCTTGAAACAGAAACCCCCCCTGTGTTTGGTGAACAGAGCAGCATTGTTGTTTGTTTTTGAAGAGGACAGGAGATGGGGGTAGAGGAGGGAGTGTTTGTTTTTATGAGGTCTGCTTTGAAAAGCTCTTCTGAGGCCTTCCCAGGAGCAGCCAGGCAGGAGTGCTGGGGCTTGATAGAGTACCTGCCGGGTCAGTATGGGCCCGTCTCAGCTGCAAGTAATTGACACTCTCAGGAGTCTCTCCAAAGAGGACCTGAGACCAAAGCAAGCTGAGAAAATCATATATTGAATTTCTAATTGGCGTGGGACTCTGGTAGGAACAAAAATATTTTGAGGTCTAAGTTTCTTACGGCGGTGGACTAACTGAATTTGAGAAGAACTGGAGATTTCACCCATTTGATGGGAAGATTCATGCAGAGCAGTAGATTCTATGGGGAGGTCAGAGAGCGTTCTCTGAATTATGTATCGGTGGCTATCGGTGGGCAGGTGCTACTGTCTCCTATCTGCGAGAGAAGAATCAGAGCCAACTCCAGTCATCTCGCTGTTAACTTACCCTCCAGGAGGATTTGAGAATTTGCTAGGCTGCCCCATCCTTCTCCTCAACTGAGTTCTCCCACAGGAAGAGTAGGGGGTACTGATTCTATAGTCATGGGCCGTTCACACAATCACAGACAGAGGCCTCTGGCTTCTGAGCATCTGTGTCAGGTGGTACGAACTGGAGCACCACTGCGGCTGGCTTGAGAAGGAAACTCCGGGAACATCTCAATTGCCAAAGTTTCATCTTTCCAGTGACAAGCTTGCCACAGGGATTTATGCACCAGTACAAAGCTGCAGCAATAAATAGGTAAATCATCCCTTAATTCCTTCCTAGTCTCACTGAAAATAATCCACAAGATAAGCACTGTTTAAAATACTATCACAATCAGAGTGATTGTGACATTTCCTCCTGGAAATAAAGGACGCTCCTTTAGCTCTTTCTTTGCCTGTGGAATACATTCACATTCTTAAATAATCAAAATGGTAGGAAAAACTATGAAAATGTTACTGGGAGATGAGACTGGACAAGAAAAGTGGTCATGTTAAAGAGGAGCACGTGTTTACACAGAAAGATTTCTTCTACCATGGGTGGCATAGAGACGGAGGTAAATGTTTATGGAGTTTATACTATGTCTTCAAAATAGCAGGACAGATTTACTTTCTTTTTAAAATTAAATTTTTAGTTAATTAAAAAGATCTTAGAGAGTCAATGATGCTACAGAAACACAGGATTTGAGGCCTTCCTCTAGAAAGACCCTGGCATTGGACAGAAGAATATTGACGGAATGTGACCTGAAATCCGGAGATCTAAAGAGAAAGAGTAGACTAGTCAGTGGTCACCCTCTCAGCCCATGCTTGACCTCTGCATCAGCTCATTCTAGCAGGAAAGAGAAGAGAAAGGAGGTAAGTAGCTTCTTAGCAAAGCTGGCTTCAAACGTCATTTAAGGAGTTCCAGGTTAAGAGTTTAACAACATACGGCACCTAGTCAGTCATTCAGGAGAAGGGAACTCATTCCAGGTTCCCAGAATCTCCTACCTTGGATCTGTGAGTGTCCAGAGCTACAGCAGAGCTCCTCTGGCCAATCAGCCATCACTTGGGCCTTGACCCCATCTCCAGAAGAGGCTACAGCCAGAGAGAGCACAGCCTCCAAGCCTTTTAAGGCTCTATTAGACAGATAGGGAAGAGAAGGGCCCGGAATCACTGATTCTAGGAGGGAAACTGGTGGGGGCAGCATCTCTTCTGGACTGGACAGAGTGAGGGCTGGACACAAAGAAGAACCATTCCTATTGAAGCTACGAGTGTCTGGAATGGCTCCCCAGCCTGTCTCAGCCATGCTGGATCTCATCTGCTCCTGAGCTGCACCTGTTATATAGCAAGTCCCTCTCTGGCCTCCATCTCCTCAGAGCCAGTATGAGTCAGGTGGACAAAACTCATAGGTTCCTCAATCATGGTACAGTCAATTGTCTCCTCTACTTCTTCAGCTGGGGTTTCTCTATATACGTCAGCTCAGTTTGCCCCCAGATTCACTCATGTTCCCTGATGGTTCCAGGTTCATTCCTCTGTCTGAGCCCCAGAGGGCTCTTGCTCCGGCACCTTGACCACCCACTCCTCACTTCTTTCAGGTGTAACAACATCCCAGGGTTACTCAGCTGGAAGAGTTTGGAGAAAGCAGAGTCCTTGGAGCCCTTAGCTGAGCAGTGAGAGACCAGGAAGGTCAGAGAGCAGGACGGGCGGGCAGGAGGGTATGTCTTCCACAGACTCAGAACCCTGTGCTGCTCAGGCATGGAGGTGCTAGCTCCACTGGGTGCCTGCCAGTGGGGGAGTCCCAGGCTCACACCTTGGCACTATGGTAGAGTTGTATTTGGATGGGCAGAACTAGATTTAGTTTCTACACAATTCAAGTGAGGAAACTAGGACTCGGAGAGAGTAAGAGACTTATTCTAGTTTTCAAAGCTGTCAAGTGGCAAAGAAAGACTTTGAGGGCCCTGATTCTCAGCAAAAGCTAGGGCTCTTTATCACCTAAACATAGCCCATGGAATGCTAGTGCAGGGCCTAGAGGGGAATGGGGTTCTTGGATGAACCTGGATTGGGAAACACTTAGATGATCCAAAACAGACCTTCATGTAATTGTAGATTTTCTAATAGACTGCCATCTCATAAGGCAGATGTTTTGGATTTCCCAAGCTAATTTTACCACGATAGCCTTCCACCACTCCCAAGCCCTTTGTCCTGGTCACAGTCAGTGAAAATAACGCTGGGAGGGAACTAGTTAGAGAAAGCCTACATAGAGCATCCTGGAGAAAGGAAGGAAAGTGTGCTTCCTGATCACCTGGGTGTGTGGCTTCTCTTCAGAGCTCTGTTACACTGAAATACAAAGGGCACTTGAACCTTACTTCCTGAGCACTGCTCAGAAAAGACCTTATCTAAACAACATCCACATCTCAGAAACCCAGGTTTTGTTTTTGTCTTTGTTTATTTTAGGGATCAAAATGGAAAAACCTGATATGATTTCTATGGCAGAAATTTCCTAATTCCTAGTTCAGTACTTTCATACCCTAAGGCAAAGATGTTGGACTATCAGAAATCAAAAAATATATGTCGGTCATGCTTGACTGGATTAACCCTGTGAATTTTATTTCTAATTAGCTGGTGGCTTAATATGTAATCTACTGTTGCTATCATATCACTAGGAACGATAGTATGTCCAAAAATAGAATACCTTCACCCTTCCGAAAATCCTCATGAAGTATGAAACTTATACACGGCATAACTGAACCGAGTAAAACCTTAGGCATTAAGAAAGGATTCCGTAAATCTTAAACACTGGGTGAAAATAGTACTCTTTGACTGGCTACAAATATGCCTGTCAAAGGACAATTTGGTAGGCAGCTGTTTTTCCATTTAGTAAAATTGGGTGGAGTTTCCTTTTCAATTCTGATAGTATTTTAAGAATCTGAGGGAGGATTATCGGAATGATCAGAAATGCTACTGGTGGCGGTTTTATTACCCAATAAGTTGACCTGATTTTAAGAATGAAAAGGCGGACTTCCCTGGTAGTTTAGTAGTAAAGAGTTTGCCTGCCAAAGCAGGAGACACGGGTTTGATTCCTGATCCGGGAAGATCCCACATGCTGCAGGGCAAATAAGCCCACGAGCCATAACTGTTTAGCCTGTGCTCTAGAACCTCGGAGCCACAACTATGGAGCCCGTGTGCTGCAACTAACTGAAGTCCGTGAGCCCTAGAGCCCGAGTTCCACGACAAGAGAAGTCACCGCAACAAGAAGGCTTCTCACCTTAACTAAGAGAGTAGCCTCCACTCCCTACAACTCTAGAGAAGAGCCTGCAGCAGCAGTGAAATCCAAGAATAGCAAATAAATAAATAAATAAAATTTTAAAAGTATGAAAAGGCTACTTAATAACATTTGTTCTTCTTTAGAAAGCTGCAGTGTGGGCAAAGGTTTCATGTTTTTCGCAAAAACTTGTAGAAGCATTTGTAGTGTTATTTTGTAGTCTAAGGGATGTTCAAGAGTGATCAGTTTTGGATATAAGACAGAACTGTGCATGCCTGCATACTTAGTCACTCAGTCGTGTCTGACTCTGCAACCCCATGGACTATAGACCATTAGGCTCCTCAGTCCATGGGATTTTCCAGACAAGGATACTGGAATGGTTGCCATTTCCTTTTCCAGGGGATCTTCCCAAACTAGGGTTTGTACCCATGTCTCCTGTGTCTCCTGCTTGGCAGGAAGATTCTTTACCACTGAGCCACCTGGGAAACCCCAGGATAGAACTGAGAATTCTTTTTTGCCTAAGAAACTTTTTATAAAAAGTAGTTTGCTGCTGCTGCACCTAAAACTTAATTTTCATCACTCAAAGCTGTTAATGAAGTCTAAGCTCCCTCTTTTACCAACTGCACTATGACTAGAAGGTGGAATACTGAGGATTATCATCAGTTCATTTTTTAATCCTTAGTCTATGTGGAAAGAGGAGTCCACAGGAAAAATACAAATTAAAAAATGTGTTTATTCATAATTTTTCTTGGGCCAAAGTGAATGGTATATAGTGATGCAAATGCTAGTGAAGCAGATTGGAAAATAGAACAGGAACATTGAGGATAATGCTAATTGCAACAAACTATGAATCTGTCCCTAACCAAATTAATTACCAACATAAATATCTCCTTTCTTTTGGACACCATATGATACTAGAATGTTTCCCAAGTATAGGCAATTGGGATACCCAATCAGAAACACACCAGCCTAGTAAAAAAAAGTCCTCATGTAGGGATCAAAGGCATTGGAACTCTGTACAGTTCTATGACTTAGTGATGAAGGTGGATAGGAATGATGTTTTCAAAATCTTGATCTTGGGTGAGAGGAACTTTGAGATGGGCATCCTGAATTATAACCTTGACACCACTCTCCTTGTGAGCTCAGACAAATGACTTCATTCTTAGTGCCTGTTTTTTTTTTATCTCCCAATTTCTATTCTTGTCCTTTTCTATCCAGAGGTACATGTCATTTAAAGCCTCAGGCACTTTGCATAGTAAGTCAGAAACAAATCCAGGGGAGAGAATGAGAGAGAGAGAGACCAGTACCTGGTTAGTAGCATTAAGTTTCCCCATGAGCTTTGTGCTAGGTTTGATGACCCTATGGTCATGAATGATGTTTCATGTCCTGCACTATGTCCTATTCATTTATTCATTTTTTCCCGCCCCTTGGAAAACTGAAGTCTCTGTGGAACATTCCATGAATGATCATCAGTGTTACATTCTACTAAAATAACTGGGACCTATTTATAAACCACAGGAAATTGTTCTTGCTCAGGATACAGTCTGAATAAGTAATTTAGAAAATGGAAAACACTGTCAGTCATCCATATGTTTTCTCTATCTGCTCATTTTCAAATTGGCCTTGAGCGTTCTATCCCTGCACCTTTGCTCATGCAGTTCTCAGCTTAGAATACCTCCTCCGCTTTTCCAAACCCTCCTCTCCTTTAAGAGTCAAATGCCAAAGGAGGGGGTACCTGTATGGCATGGCCCTTCACCTCCATAACCCAGAGATCCCTTTTTCCTTGTAACTGTGATTCACTTCTAGCTTCTAACATCTAGCAGTTAAGTGCCAACCTATAACGTTCTCTCCCTTTTAGAATTTCCAGAGAGACTGTAAGTTCTTTGAGAAGAGGGTCCTATGTGAATAACTAACATATCATCTGACACAGAGCTGAGGACACAGAAGCACGGTGCTGTTGGTATCAGGTGGTGCTTTTCAGGTGATCTAAAGCCAAATGAAAAAAATCACAGAAACCCAAGGTGCAAAACAGACGCAGGTTGACCTGTTATGGCAGAAGTGGAGGTAAAGGTAGGTAATCTGGTATCCAGTCTGCTGGCCCCACTCTCTCCTCGCCTCCAAGCAAGCTCTGGCGCACTGCTAGGGTGCAGCCTCCCTCTGCCACCTGCCTCATTGGTGCAATCCATTCTCAGGCTTCCATCCTGGAAATCTTGCCTTCCCTAGAACCCAAGTTTCTTCCTTTTCATTCTCCCCAGATTTAAGCATGAATGTCTCTTGGCTGAGCTGTTAAAACTCTTGAGTCTGATTATGTTATCTTCCGCCCACCCCAACAAACAAATGCATCCTTACAGATTTTTCTAAACAGAACAGTTTGACCTGACCTATGAACCATCAACCAGTCAGTTAAGAGATCTCACTGTAGCTGACCATGGTGCAATCTTTCTGTCCGTACTCCCCGCTTCCTGCTGCCACAGTAGATTCCAGTAGAATGCCTGAAGGACTGAAATTCTGGAGTTCCTTTGGAGCCAAACTTCCCATCAACACAAACACACTCTTCCCCATAAGCAAACATTTCCTTTCTACTTCATACTCCCAATTAATTGCAAGGAAACAGTAAACAAATATTCTGGTAGAACTTTTGATGGCAGAAGACACACCACATTCAGAGCAGTAGAAACAGAATGAAGCAGGGCTGCACCATCCACCCTTGGACCCTGACGCCACTCCAACCCACCCCGCCCCAGAGTGGTGTGGACTCCTCCAACATTGATCACCCTGGCTGCCTGCGACTGGGGCTTCCTGCTTGCATTCTTGCTCCTCTTTTGATTTGATTATTGGAGCAGCATTGCGTTTATCCTTGAGTTTACATCCTCCTGATCTCCTTTTATGTGGGGATCCAGTTTTTATTCCAGACCATAAGGCAACCCCTGGTGCTCTCACCCATAGCTCACCACAGAGACTCTTCAGGTCCACCTGATAGATCCTGGTGGCTTCAAGACACCAAACCCTGACAGTCACAACTGGTGAGCCATGCACGCCAGCTGGAGCCTGGGGGTGTTTTCCAAGAGACCTTGCCTGGTTCTGAACTATCTGTCCTACAAGCTCATTGCCATTCAGTTCCAAACCCTTGACATAGCAAACCCATCTCCGGAGCCTCCTTGACTTTGTATGTGTTCTTCCAGCTGTGTAACTTGTGCTTCTCTCCACAAACATTAACCTGGTGCGTGTCTGTGCACTCTGTGTCCTCTAGAGCCTTTTGTTTGACCACCCCCGCCCCTCTGCCATCCCGCCCCAGCACCTGCCCTGCTTTAAGAAGTCACAATCCCACCGTCACCACTGTAGGACATTCCACTGGCTCTTGAGGGGTCATCATGAGCCAGTCAGAGAAACCATTTTACAAAGAGGATCTTTTTGATTTTCTTAGATTCACCACGTAGGTCAGGAGATTATTCTCAGAAAGAAATATAAAATAGGGGATGTAAATCTGGAGTCTTAATCCGGTTGAGAAGGAGGTACAAACATTTTATAAAGAAAAAGTGATTTAATCTCTCTCTCATCTTTCTGCTGGATGGAATGACGTTCTCTGGGAATGTTGTGAGGGAAATGTTTATCAGGAGGATAGTAAAGGACTTTGGACTCTCTGTATCCACCTTCCATAAACAAGCACTTCTTTTTTCTTTTGTACTTTTTTCATGGAGAAAAAGTGTTGGCTTGAACTCCACGTGCTTTCTTATGTAATAAAAAAGTCAAGCAAAGGGCATATCTTGGTTCAGCTTGGACTCGGCAGTCTGCCTGGGAGGTGGAGGCTCTATGCACACTGAGGATTATCATGCAATTTCTCTCTAAGAGTTAAGCCTCTTTCCTTGCAGAAGGGGCCCATCTCAGGGTGGACCATTATGATGCCTAGTCCATTGTTGATGTTTCAGCAAGGGTTCAATGAGACTATAGGGTTTATTTAAGGATACTCAATTTGAAGGTAAGATTTTCAAAAACCAGTTTTCCTTCTAACTGACTATGGGCAAACAATAACCCAGCTGGGTCCCTTTTTTGTAATCATCTGTAAAAATTGTGAGGATTGAGCCCATATCATCTGAAAGACACCTTCCAGCTCTGAAATTCCACAAGTGTGCATATTCAGTCATGTTTGACTTTTTGTGACCTCATGGATTATAGCCTGCCAGGCTCCTCTCTGTCCGTGGAAATCTCTAGGCAAGAATACTGGAAGGGGTTGCTGTTTCCTCCTCCAGGGCATCTTCCCCACCAGGGATCGAACTTGCATCTGCTGAGGCTCCAATAGTGCAGGAAGATTCTTCACCACTGAGCAACTTCATAATAAATCCTAGTTGGCATCTTGGCACTAACTGGAAATCTATAAATTAGCTAATATATTAACAATATATTGAATCTATTGGTATCCTTCAGTAATAATAGTAATAATTAGAGGTTTTTTTTAAGCTTTTATTTTACTTTTAACTTTACAGAGTTTTGTTGTTTACAGATATATATGTTCCCAAATTAGTCATATGTGTATCCCCCCCCATCCCACCCCTCCAGACCGTCACACAGTACCCCTGCAGGATCCCCTTTTCTCACAGAGCAATGACTATAGCTATTTTCTTCACATATGATAGTACAGGCCTTCATGCTACTTCCTTTACGCCTCCAGCTGCAATAAGAAGTCATCTTCCTCTTTGAGATAATATATCCATGGGACCATCTAACACTGATACACCACCAATATATTTCAGTTAAAGGGATATTTCCTATACTAATATTTTCCAAAATATAATTCTAGAAATCCTATTCTTTCACCTAGATTCACAAAAGCAATTGTGTCCTAAAAGGTCTTTCATAAATATTTTTTATTCATGCAGGATCCAATCAAAGATCACAAGTTGCACTTGGTTATTAATTCTCTGTATTCTTAATCTGGAACAGTCTCTTCCTATTTTTCATAACATTGATAAATCTGAGCCGTCTGGGCTGGCCGTCTAGTAGAATATTACATAATCTGAATTTACGGGATTGTTTCCTCATATTGAGATTCAGATTTAACGTTTGGCAGAAAAATGACTTCAGTGATGTTCATACTATTATTTTTAAAAACTTCTTATTTTTACCTTTAATTATGGGATCAAATATTGCAGAATACACAGGGAGAAACGGAAGGTGCTCCAAAATGCCACCCCAGAAAAAAAACAGTGTTTACATTTTAGTGTCTGCCATTAGATTTCTTTACTTTGTGTGTAACAGAAATAGAACCACCTCTCCTTCATTTTTGGAACTTTCTCTTTTCACTTGTTGCCACATCTTAGAATACTTTCTGTGTGAGTACACATAGATCTACCTAATTTTTTTTTTCAGTGGTTTTATTCCAGCTTCTGGCTATAAGGAGCTATGCTGCGATCATCTTCCGTGTGCATTTGTCTTTGTATACTTATGTGAGGGTTTCTGGTAACCTTCCTTGGAGCAAAATTTCTGGGTCAACTTTGATATGACAAACTTGCCACCACAAAAACCTTACTTCAATCAATACTTTCATTAACAATGCATGAGAGTGACTGTCTCCTCACATCTTATCCTGGTATTACTACTCCTTTTAATCTTTGCCAATTTGAAGTAAAAATTGCTATCTCATCATCATTTGTAAAATTTATCCCCTGATGTTCAGATCTTTACAGAGCAATGACTATAGCTATTTTCTTCACATATGATAGTACAGGCCTTCATGCTACTTCCTTTACGCCTCCAGCTGCAATAAGAAGTCATCTTCCTCTTTGAGATAATATATCCATGGGACCATCTAACACTGATACACCACCAATATATTTCAGTTAAAGGGATATTTCCTATACTAATATTTTCCAAAATATAATTCTAGAAATCCTATTCTTTCACCTAGATTCACAAAAGCAATTGTGTCCTAAAAGGTCTTTCATAAATATTTTTTATTCATGCAGGATCCAATCAAAGATCACAAGTTGCACTTGGTTATTAATTCTCTGTATTCTTAATCTGGAACAGTCTCTTCCTATTTTTCATAACATTGATAAATCTGAGCCGTCTGGGCTGGCGTCTAGTAGAATATTACATAATCTGAATTTACGGGATCGATTCCGCATATTGAGATTCAGATTTAACGTTTGGCAGAAAAATGACTTCAGTGATGTTCATACTATTATTTTTAAAAACTTCTTATTTTTACCTTTAATTATGGGATCAAATATTGCAGAATACACAGGGAGAAACGGAAGGTGCTCCAAAATGCCACCCCAGAAAAAAAACAGTGTTTACATTTTAGTGTCTGCCATTAGATTTCTTTACTTTGTGTGTAACAGAAATAGAACCACCTCTCCTTCATTTTTGGAACTTTCTCTTTTCACTTGTTGCCACATCTTAGAATACTTTCTGTGTGAGTACACATAGATCTACCTAATTTTTTTTTTCAGTGGTTTTATTCCAGCTTCTGGCTATAAGGAGCTATGCTGCGATCATCTTCCGTGTGCATTTGTCTTTGTATACTTATGTGAGGGTTTCTGGTAACCTTCCTTGGAGCAAAATTTCTGGGTCAACTTTGATATGACAAACTTGCCACCACAAAAACCTTACTTCAATCAATACTTTCATTAACAATGCATGAGAGTGACTGTCTCCTCACATCTTATCCTGGTATTACTACTCCTTTTAATCTTTGCCAATTTGAAGTAAAAATTGCTATCTCATCATCATTTGAATTTTTAAACTATGAGGGAAGTTGAGTATATTTTTACGTGCTTATTTCCTGTTTTTGTTCCTTTTTCCTAAACGATCTGTATATATCCTTTGCCTATTTCCCCTCTGGACTGTTTCTTTTCTTTTACTTAATTGATTCCTAAGACTCATTTTTATACTAAAGAGATTGACCATTTGTTTTCTGCACGTATAAATAATTATTTTGTCTAGCTAATTAGAACACCTAAATACATCCTATGAAATGTGCTCCATTGTGCCTAACTTAGGAAGACACCATGTTTACATCCTTCTCTTTGAACTTTCCACATAGGGAAAAGAGTCAGAACAGCCACTTGATTTAAATCTCTAGTGTGAATAAAATAAATGTGATGTATTCATCTGGACAAGGGAATAGCAACTCACTCCATGATTCCTTTTTGTTACTTTTGGTCTCTTTTATTGTTTTTTATTTATTTCTTTATTTTCATCCATCTCTATTCCTTGGCCTGTGTGGGCCACCCATTGGCAGTGGCCTCTTTTGTTGCAGAGCACTGCCTCTGGATGCATGTGCTCCAGAGTGCTGGCTTATAATTGGACCTACCAGTCCAGCTGCTCTGCAGCTGTGAGATCTTCCCAGGCCAGGGATCAAACTGGCACCCCTTGTACTGTAAGGCAGACTCCTTACCTACTGGACCACCAGGGAAGCTCCACTCCATGATTCTTTCCCGGAGAACCCCATGGACAGAGGAACCTGGTGGGCTACAGTCCATGGGGTCGTAAAGAGTCTACCGACATCTTTCCTTTGTGCATTTGTGGTTTTATTCCAGCTTCTGGCTATAAGGAGCTATGCGATCATCTTCCGTGTGCATTTGTCTTTGTATACTTATGTGAGGGTTTCTGGTAACCTTCCTTGGAGCAAAATTTCTGGGTCAACTTTGATATGACAAACTTGCCACCACAAAAACCTTACTTCAATCAATACTTTCATTAACAATGCATGAGAGTGACTGTCTCCTCACATCTTATCCTGGTATTACTACTCCTTTTAATCTTTGCCAATTTGAAGTAAAAATTGCTATCTCATCATCATTTGAATTTTTAAACTATGAGGGAAGTTGAGTATATTTTTACGTGCTTATTTCCTGTTTTTGTTCCTTTTTCCTAAACGATCTGTATATATCCTTTGCCTATTTCCCCTCTGGACTGTTTCTTTTCTTTTACTTAATTGATTCCTAAGACTCATTTTTATACTAAAGAGATTGACCATTTGTTTTCTGCACGTATAAATAATTATTTTGTCTAGCTAATTAGAACACCTAAATACATCCTATGAAATGTGCTCCATTGTGCCTAACTTAGGAAGACACCATGTTTACATCCTTCTCTTTGAACTTTCCACATAGGGAAAAGAGTCAGAACAGCCACTTGATTTAAATCTCTAGTGTGAATAAAATAAATGTGATGTATTCATCTGGACAAGGGAATAGCAACTCACTCCATGATTCCTTTTTGTTACTTTTGGTCTCTTTTATTGTTTTTTATTTATTTCTTTATTTTCATCCATCTCTATTCCTTGGCCTGTGTGGGCCACCCATTGGCAGTGGCCTCTTTTGTTGCAGAGCACTGCCTCTGGATGCATGTGCTCCAGAGTGCTGGCTTATAATTGGACCTACCAGTCCAGCTGCTCTGCAGCTGTGAGATCTTCCCAGGCCAGGGATCAAACTGGCACCCCTTGTACTGTAAGGCAGACTCCTTACCTACTGGACCACCAGGGAAGCTCCACTCCATGATTCTTTCCCGGAGAACCCCATGGACAGAGGAACCTGGTGGGCTACAGTCCATGGGGTCGTAAAGAGTCTAACATAACTGAATGATGCTTTCACTTTTCACTATGCATTCAAACACATACATGCATAGACTATATGTATAATTGAAAAAATTTTTGAATGTTTTCCCTGTGGTCATTTTCTGTAAAAAAAAAAAAAACCAAAAAACAAAAAAACTATATTAAAATTCTTTAAAATTGTGCTGTAGTGGCTTATAAGGTAAAGCAGAAATTATTCTAAAGCTGGAAATACGCTGCAGGTAATTAAATCTAATGTCCACAGCTGGCCAAATCTCCCCTCCCCCTCCACGCCATCCCAAGACACTGGACATAATTTGGGACCCATCACTCTGGAAGGTTTCAGGAAACTCTGATAAGAAAAGCATTCTTGGGACTTCCCTGGTGGTCCAGTGGCTAAGACGCTGAGCTCCCAAAGCAGGGGGCCTGGGTTCAATCCCTGGATAGGGAACTAGATCCCACATGCTGCAACTAAGACCTGGTGCAGTCAAATAAATAAAAATTTAAAAATTAAATAAAGACACAACACCATGTGGAAGTACTTAAAAAAAAATAAAAGAAAGAAAGAAAGAAAATCATCTTCAGAAGGTATACTGTGAGACTGTGCATTTAATTTTCTCCCACCTTGACCTGCTGGGTTTGGTTCCGTCGCGGCCTGCTAGCAGCCTGCAGATCTCCATTAGGTACACTGTCAGCTTAACTTCAACCTTTAGAAATCTTTCCAAACAGAAAGGACTTGTGGGCTAATGTTTTGTTGTTTTCATCTTGTCTTTCCTATCCCAACCGAGTTGGAATCCTTTTCTCACCATTTGGATCATGTCATTGCATTTCCTGTGAATAATATTGTCAGCTTCAGAGAGGCCTATATTTGGTGATAGTGAATTATGGTCAGCAGTTTTTACCACGTTCTCCCTAATCATCTCTCCCGGTCCACTGGAGGCACTGGCTCTGTGCCCGGTACACAAATTAAAGATTAGTTAACTGGATACATGAGGCACATGGCAGCCAGCTCCATTGCAACCACGTGATTCACTCACTCTCTGACCTTGAATAAGTGCTGCCCACGCACCTCTGCCCTAAAAGTAACGCAATTCTTTCTTGTTCAATACCATTGACTCCGCTATGGAAAGAAACAGAGAGGGAAAAGTTTCCCATTTTTGATAGCTCAGAGCTGGATTTGTCAGCAATCTGAAATGTGTTTGGTCTCCAACAAGGGAACACTTTCGTATGTTGTTCAGAGGGAGTTAGAATACCTTGCTTTGAAATTTGATTTCATACACATAGATAGTTCATGAGGGCAAAAGTGCGATGTCTACCCCTAGCCCCCAATACAGCCGCAAAATAGGATATGGAGAAATAAACACATACAGCCAAGGAATAAGAAATTAGGAAAGAAAAATACTTTCTGAGTGATAAACTATAAAATCAACACATAAGGGCACTAGGCAGAGATAGTAAAATCTCCTTGAAGGGGCAGAAATCAATTATCTAGCCTATGACTTTAGGGCTCAACTGCAGTCCACTCAAGCCTACACACATATTCAAAGGAAAAAATGCACATTACTCGTAAAAGGAAACATGAAAATGTTACACAGAAGCCTTTTTGGTTGTTATGTAATATGGATATATTAATTTCGTCTTGTCATTGCTATTCTTTCCATCTGCCTTTTTTCCCACAGGAGATACTTACTGGAATAAAAATATTTTTCCCTTTTGTTATTATTTTTTAAGTGCTCTACTTACTAACATAGTGGATCTGCTTCAGGACTGTAATTAAACACACACATCTGACTTGGTTTGGTTCCGTCGCCTGCTAGCAGCCTGCAGATCTCCATTAGGACTCTTTTTGTCCAACAGAAAGGACTTGTGGGCTAATGTTTTGTTGTTTTCATCTTGTCTTTCCTATCCCAACCGAGTTGGAATCCTTTTCTCACCATTTGGATCATGTCATTGCATTTCCTGTGAATAATATTGTCAGCTTCAGAGAGGCCTATATTTGGTGATAGTGAATTATGGTCAGCAGTTTTTACCACGTTCTCCCTAATCATCTCTCCCGGTCCACTGGAGGCACTGGCTCTGTGCCCGGTACACAAATTAAAGATTAGTTAACTGGATACATGAGGCACATGGCAGCCAGCTCCATTGCAACCACGTGATTCACTCACTCTCTGACCTTGAATAAGTGCTGCCCACGCACCTCTGCCCTAAAAGTAACGCAATTCTTTCTTGTTCAATACCATTGACTCCGCTATGGAAAGAAACAGAGAGGGAAAAGTTTCCCATTTTTGATAGCTCAGAGCTGGATTTGTCAGCAATCTGAAATGTGTTTGGTCTCCAACAAGGGAACACTTTCGTATGTTGTTCAGAGGGAGTTAGAATACCTTGCTTTGAAATTTGATTTCATACACATAGATAGTTCATGAGGGCAAAAGTGCGATGTCTACCCCTAGCCCCCAATACAGCCGCAAAATAGGATATGGAGAAATAAACACATACAGCCAAGGAATAAGAAATTAGGAAAGAAAAATACTTTCTGAGTGATAAACTATAAAATCAACACATAAGGGCACTAGGCAGAGATAGTAAAATCTCCTTGAAGGGGCAGAAATCAATTATCTAGCCTATGACTTTAGGGCTCAACTGCAGTCCACTCAAGCCTACACACATATTCAAAGGAAAAAATGCACATTACTCGTAAAAGGAAACATGAAAATGTTACACAGAAGCCTTTTTGGTTGTTATGTAATATGGATATATTAATTTCGTCTTGTCATTGCTATTCTTTCCATCTGCCTTTTTTCCCACAGGAGATACTTACTGGAATAAAAATATTTTTCCCTTTTGTTATTATTTTTTAAGTGCTCTACTTACTAACATAGTGGATCTGCTTCAGGACTGTAATTAAACACACACATCTGACTTGGTTGAGATAGAGCCTGCAATATCTTTTCCATTTAAGCTACCGCTGAAATATTTTGATAAGAGAAAAAAAGGAAATTGCTTTACAAATAAACAAAGGTACGTTCAGGATGGAATCAAAACTTTTCCTTCATAGGAAATAAACTAGCAATATCTCTGTTTTCTTTTGAACAGAAAAGAGCTGACATAATACATAGCTTATTATACCATTGCTAAACTCATTTGTATGAGGTCTTATGGATGAAACATACTGATGATTCTTCGGTTGGGCCTCTCAGCAGCTGTTCAAGAAACTAGGCTTCATAAACAGAATGTTGAGAAAAATATTTCTGCTGCCTGATGGACACACCCGTGACACAGTTGTCCAATGGTCTCCCCGCAACCTGGACTTCCACACACTCTGTGGTCCACAGTCAACAGTCAACAATCAAATATATCTTGATGTGATAGTACCACGAGGATATTCATACTAGCTAGTCATCTGTCAGGAATATTTATCTCCTAAAAACTTAACTATAAAAACTTAACTATTAGAGATTTTGAGACTGAATTTTGACAATCAGATTTGATGTTCCCCTATTACTTCACCAGTTAGGAGGAAAAAACAAAACAAAACAAATTCACTGTACTCCCTGTGCTTCTGATTTGAGTGATTGTGCCATGATGACTTAATTTGCTTTTCTTACTTTGTGGGGAATTTAAATAGCTCAGATGTTTAACTCTTGAAAAGTGGTTACTAGTCACACATAGCAACTACTTCCTCTAAGAAATGCCACAAAGATGCTTGTAATTTATTGCTGGGCAATAAGAAATTAGGAAAGAAAAATACTTTCTGAGTGATAAACTATAAAATCAACACATAAGGGCACTAGGCAGAGATAGTAAAATCTCCTTGAAGGGGCAGAAATCAATTATCTAGCCTATGACTTTAGGGCTCAACTGCAGTCCACTCAAGCCTACACACATATTCAAAGGAAAAAATGCACATTACTCGTAAAAGGAAACATGAAAATGTTACACAGAAGCCTTTTTGGTTGTTATGTAATATGGATATATTAATTTCGTCTTGTCATTGCTATTCTTTCCATCTGCCTTTTTTCCCACAGGAGATACTTACTGGAATAAAAATATTTTTCCCTTTTGTTATTATTTTTTAAGTGCTCTACTTACTAACATAGTGGATCTGCTTCAGGACTGTAATTAAACACACACATCTGACTTGGTTGAGATAGAGCCTGCAATATCTTTTCCATTTAAGCTACCGCTGAAATATTTTGATAAGAGAAAAAAAGGAAATTGCTTTACAAATAAACAAAGGTACGTTCAGGATGGAATCAAAACTTTTCCTTCATAGGAAATAAACTAGCAATATCTCTGTTTTCTTTTGAACAGAAAAGAGCTGACATAATACATAGCTTATTATACCATTGCTAAACTCATTTGTATGAGGTCTTATGGATGAAACATACTGATGATTCTTCGGTTGGGCCTCTCAGCAGCTGTTCAAGAAACTAGGCTTCATAAACAGAATGTTGAGAAAAATATTTCTGCTGCCTGATGGACACGCCCGTGACACAGTTGTCCAATGGTCTCCCCGCAACCTGGACTTCCACACACTCTGTGGTCCACAGTCAACAGTCAACAATCAAATATATCTTGATGTGATAGTACCACGAGGATATTCATACTAGCTAGTCATCTGTCAGGAATATTTATCTCCTAAAAACTTAACTATAAAAACTTAACTATTAGAGATTTTGAGACTGAATTTTGACAATCAGATTTGATGTTCCCCTATTACTTCACCAGTTAGGAGGAAAAAACAAAACAAAACAAATTCACTGTACTCCCTGTGCTTCTGATTTGAGTGATTGTGCCATGATGACTTAATTTGCTTTTCTTACTTTGTGGGGGAATTTAAATAGCTCAGATGTTTAACTCTTGAAAAAGTGGTTACTAGTCACACATAGCAACTACTTCCTCTAAGAAATGCCACAAAGATGCTTGTAATTTATTGCTGGGCTCATTCAACATAGCATGCAAATCAACTTAGATACTTACATCCAGCTTCAAATGGGATCTTAAAGACATTGCTCAATCCAATCAAAGCAGGTACCCTCATTGGCAATGCCATGGTTCTGCTTTAACTCACTCTAGCACTTTCCAAGATGTCAAAATAATTCCATTCCTATGATGTAGCAGTACATGTATGTGGTCACAACCACCCAACGCAAGTCAGAGGTAGTCTAGGCACCATTCCATGACTGTTCATAGAACTCAAAGCTGCTGACAGTAAGAAGGGAACTTCAAAAAAATTAAAAAAAAAAAAAAAAAAAGAAGGGAACTTCAAAGCAAAGACCTTGCTGGAAGCCATGGCCACTGGTCACTGCTCACAGACCCTGGGGAATAGTTGTATGATTGGTCCCAAATCACGCTGATGCCAACGACTTTGTAGAGTTGATTCCTAATACCGTACCAGAAAGCTCAAGTGAAAAAAGCATCAAGGATGAACAAATAGATCTTAAGATGCAAAGGACTTTGGAATAGGCCTGTGGCTCCCCAGGACCACGAATAACCCTCTCTAACTGCTAAGTGCTGTCTGAAATTGCCTTCTTTTTTTGGCCTAGAGCTTTTGTACATCTTTTTAAAATGAAAATACTTGCGTTAGGAATAATGCTGTATGGTGCTCTCAGTTACTCATCTCTTAACATGAATAAAGATTAGCATGTTGCTTAGATAGTGTCCACAGAACTCAAGGATGTAGGAAGAACCTGGCTGCAATGAGCATCTGGGGAGAGGATTCTACTGAAGGTGAGGGGCCAAGGGCTTGATGCTTAATGTTTTGCTAATGGCCTCCCTGCACCCCTCGTAAGCTTCATTCCCACGGAGAGCCGCTGGTGTCTGAACCACCTGATGGTGATCCTCGTAACGCTGAAGCAAATGGAGTGAGTTGCCAGGGTCCTGAGCAGAAGAGAGAACTGCTGCTCCACGGCAGCAGTGTTGTATAGCAGAAGGAAAAATAAACAGGACTTGCAGCTGGAATCGTCTTTTTTTTTTAATTAAAATATTTATTTTAATTGGACGATAATTACGATATTGTGATGGTTTTTGCCATACATCAACACGAATCGGCCATGGGTGTGCATGTGTACGTATTCCCACACAATGGAATATTATTACTAAGCTATGGAAAGGAACACATTTGAGTCAGTTCTAACGAGGTGAATGAAACTGGAACTTATTATACAGAGTGAAGTAAGTCAGAAAAAGAAAGACAAATACTATGTATTAATGCATATGCATGGAATTTAGAAAGACGGTACTGATGATCCTACATGCAGGGCAGCAAGCAAAAGGAGACATTTCCATAGCTTTCTGTGGCTTATAGCTTCTTCCTATACAATTGAGTCTCCTCTTCTGGAAGATCAGCCCCTATCCAGATATTTACAAAACTAATGTTTCAAGTAATTCCCCTGACAGCCTGCCAACACACAGGGCTGGAGAAACTCTTCCGTAGTGAGCAATGGCAATCGGTGGATTTCAGGAGAAGGGCCAACATCCTGCCCCCATTCTTCACTTGCCGCCACCATGGTGTCTCTGCCCAGAGATTGAAGATTTATTTTGCACCTTTTTAAGTGGATCTCAAAGCCCTTCACGGACAAGAATAAGGGTTATCCCGGGACAGGACTCTGAGTTTGTATTCATCAGATTACACTTGGCTAAAGAAACAGTCGCAGTTGGAAGGAGAAACAGGCTTCATGCTTCTTTAAAAGTCTGGTAGGGATTTTGAAATCACTGGAAGAGTCTGGAGTATGAGACAAGTCTCAAAGTAACTAGAAAATGTGGCAGAGGCATGTTTCACTGTGACCTACATGCTGCATATGCTGTTTCACTTAATCCCATCAGCAAGGGGGTGATAGTGGGCAGTGGATAATAATAACAGCAACAACTAACATTTACATAGCATTTATTATGTACCAGACACTGTTCTAAGGCCTATACATGCATACTGGTAACAACTTCTAAGATACTATTAGTACTCTCCCACTTGACAGATGAGAAAACTGAGGCACAGAGAGATAAAGTCACTTAATTGGACTAATTACGTTTTAAATTTTCAAAATAAATACTACTAATATTGCCTTCATTTTGCTGAGAAGGAAGTAGAGGCTCAGAGGCAAGTAACTTATCGAAGGCCACACAGTGTTGAAGTGGTGGCATAGGTCATTCCTAACATTTGAGAGACCTGGAGCAAAAATACAATTGGAGACCAATATTCCATGGCAAAACTTTTCCATCAAGCTAAAGTTAAGTAAAATGTGTTCACTTCTCTTGCTTTGAAAAATAAGCCTTCAGAACAACCTTGAAGACCGGATTCAGATTTACAGTTTTTAGACTTCTTGGTCTGAGTCAGTAGTACAGGTCCTGTGTGCATGACATTCTCCTGTCCACACTCTCTACAAACAACTGCCCCAAAGGCACCTTGAAATCTAGGGGACATGCACCATAGGGCGGGCAAACTGGGAAGAAGGTCTGCACAGGTCCTGGAAGCAGGATCTGGGATATTGGCACGAGAGTTCTGAGGTCTTATTATGTCTAGAGCAGGGCATATGGGCTCTGGTGGGCAGGTTTTTTTGACTCGAGTTTTGACCTTCACTCCATGGGGTAGAGCATGCCCTGAGAAGGGCCACGGTGGAGCCCTCTAGAGCTCAGAGTCCAGGGCAAAGGGCCTGATTGGGTTTGAGAGGAGCTCCGGTCACAGTACCAGGGCGAGAAATGGAGCTATATCTATAAACAAGGATGTCACAGTCATCAGCGATTTCTGCCCTCCAAATGTGAATTTCTGAGGACAATCAGGAACAATCAGGAAGGAGAACAATACCTGCAATCCAGCAGCCACTAGAATACAGCCACAAGGCTGAGCACCAAGGGAAAATGCAGGATACTGTCCCCATAGCTGATGTGCATATGAAAGAAGTGATTTCAGTGAGCCCAGAGTCTTGCATCATCCCATATACACAAAAGTGCTAGATTCCTTTAGCTTGAGATATCTGGTTTTCTTTAATTCACAAAAATACATTTGATATTCAGACTACTTGCCCTTTGTTGCAAAACTTGTATATAACCTGACACCCCATCGTTCTCTCAGGGTTACTTGAGTAGCTGTCTCCTGGGTTTGAAGTCGTAAAAGTCCCCACCAAATAAAACATAACCCTCAACCTTTAGGTTATGACTGTTTTTAAGTTGACAAGAGCCTCAAACATGTCTGCCCAATACCAATGTCCGTGCCCTACTCAACCACCGTTAACGTTACCCCTCTGCCTCTGAGACTCATCTGGAACTAGGAGAGGAAGAGGAACGCTGTGGGACGCAGGGGACCCCAGGAATAGGGAGCACAGAGATTTCCCTTCACCGGCACTCAGATTTCCCCTTTTCGGCTGGATCCTGCCTCCAGCAGCTGGCTGGGCTGCGTAAACACCGCCCAGAGCAAGTCCAAATCTCTTTTCGGAGCAAGGCCACACCCTTTCCTTGTTTACTGACACAAAGCTGGGAAAGAATAGGCACCGCCTAGAAAAGGATGCTTTCAAAAACTGCTCATTCTCTCTTCTCCTGGAAGATAAGACTTCTGAAAATATTTACTTAGAGAAAGCCCTTTATCTTTCCTCAAATTTTAGGACAGTCAACGGGTCTGCAGACCTAGCCTGTCTTTCTTCTGCAGTTACTTCCTGGCACCTGGTGTGGGCGATTTACATGGATCTAGGAAGGATCCTGTCAATCTGTCCAGGCTTCTAAATTTAGTTTCTATAGATAAATGCAATTTCCTGTGAGTTATCATGATTAAAATTTTCCACAGGCTCAGTTTTGTATTGTTGATGCTCAAATGTCAACATTCACAGTGTCTTGCCCCATTTTTTTTTTTTTTAAAAAAGGACCACATTAACACCCTGACAAACCGGCAGCCCGGAGCCTCGACACTCCAAGTGAAAACTCCAGCCGGCAGTGACTGTGAATCCAGGCTCCTTCACAACCTCTCTCCTTTTCTGAAGGCCCTGGGGAAGTGAAGACAGACCTATCCAAATACCAGCACACTATGTCTTAGTCCTGGAACCTCAGAAATCCACCAGCATGAACAAGACGTGGTATTTCATCATAAAGAACAGACTGGACTTGGGTAGGGAATGTGTTAGATCTTTACAGAGACTTTGAAAAAGAAAACAGGGAAGGTGTCAGGAACTGATCTTTCTTCTCCCCAACCACTATCTGGCCACGATAGTTTATTGTGTTTCTCCCTTCTCCCTACAAACCACATTATTCTGCTTCCCCACTACTTCACACCCCAAATAGGGCACACGGCTCTGCGTGTTCTCTGGTTTGGAGCTGTGGTTTAACTGCAGCTCAATCCCCAATGCAAATTGGACTACAAGGAGATCAAATAGTCAAATCTAAAGGAAATCAATCCTGAATATTCATTGGAAGGACTGATGCTGAAGCTGAAGCTCCAATCCTGTGGCCCACCTGATGTGAAGAGACAACTTATTGGAAGAGATCCTGATGCTGGGAAAAATAGAAGGTAGAAGGAGAAGGGGATGATAGAGGATGAAAGGGTTGGATGGCATCACCAACTCAATGGCCATGAGTCTGAAGAAGCTCTGGGATATGGTGAACGACAGGGAAGCCTGGAGAGCTGCAGTCTTTGGGGTCGCAAAGAGTTGGACACAACTGAGCAATTGAACTGAGCTGATCGATCCTGCTTGAATCAAATGGCCATCTGGGCCAATTGGCTAGTGGCTCAAGAGGATGCATAGAGAGTCAGGGACCATAGGCATAAGCCTTTAGGTCAGATCCTGGGGGGTGGAGTGGGTGAGAAGTCCTGGTGAAGAAAGGGTGGGCAAATGGCCTAAGCAGAGACCTAGATTAACTACCCAGACTGTATACATATTTAAAATAGTTAGATTCCTGCCTCTTTACCTTTCTCTTAACATTTTTGGGTGTCAAACAGTTTGAGGTCGGTTTTCCCACCTGTGCCTGTGGTAAAGGGTGTACATTGTGTACCCTTATTTGCCATGAATTGTCGTCATGGCAATATTCTCATCATCCCATCTGTCATCACTAATACTTTTTCTGGCTTTTGATTATGGAGCCATAGCTGTCATCCAGACTTGAAAGCAAGAAATACCATTGAGGGCTTCTCTGGTGGTCCAGTGAGTAAGGACACTGCCTTGCAGTGCAGGGGGCACCAGTTCGGTCCCTGGCCTGGGAAGATCCCATGTGCCACGGAGCAGCTGGATTGATGTGTCCAACTACTGAGCCAGAGGTCTGGAGCGCATGCACCCAGAGCCGGTGCTCTGCAGCGAGAGAGGCCGTTGCGATGGGAGGCCCACCAAAGAACAAAGATGGATGAAAATGAATAAATGAAAGGCCAATAGAAGAGGCAAAAAAAAAAAAAAAAAAAACACCACTGAGAATGCAATATAATCACTGCCTAGCATTTTGTCTAGTTTAAGCCTGTTGGAAATTTGCACAGTAAATGACTGTTGTCAGTTTGGTTCACTTTTTGGGCCTCTTGCCCTATCACAGCTTTCACTGCACTTACTTGACTTGTCTAATATATAAAACAATAGCCTTTTCTACACTCTAAAATATCATAAACCTCTCAGTCCATAAATCCCAGACTGGGTTATCTGAGGAATTTTTGGCAGATCCACCAAGAAACATAGCCAATCTAGATGCTAGAGGAATTTGTTGAGTTTCAAGCCAACCAAGAACATTAACACTTCACCCATATTCCAGAGGAATGCAATCATTTTGTACAGTTGGACAGTCTTTAGGGAATGGGCAATATTACTAGTATATGTTTTAAGAAATGTGTATTTGGTTTCCCTGACATTAATGTTCAATGGGAACAAAGCACTCATTGCCATCTAAATTTTGGGCAAGGTGTAATCTGTGCCTGCCGAATTAGTTTTTCTTTCTTTTTTTTTCTGGAATGACTAAAGAAAAATTCTGTGCTAAATGAAGATGCAATTCCCAGACTGTAACTATTTAAATAGTTAGATTCCTGCCTCTTACCTTTCTCTTAACATTTTGGGTGTCAAACAGTTTGAGGTCGGTTTTCCCACCTGTGCCTGTGGTAAAGGGTGTACATTGTGTACCCTTATTTGCCATGAATTGTCGTCATGGCAATATTCTCATCATCCCATCTGTCATCACTAATACTTTTTCTGGCTTTTGATTATGGAGCCATAGCTGTCATCCAGACTTGAAAGCAAGAAATACCATTGAGGGCTTCTCTGGTGGTCCAGTGAGTAAGGACACTGCCTTGCAGTGCAGGGGGCACCAGTTCGGTCCCTGGCCTGGGAAGATCCCATGTGCCACGGAGCAGCTGGATTGATGTGTCCAACTACTGAGCCAGAGGTCTGGAGCGCATGCACCCAGAGCCGGTGCTCTGCAGCGAGAGAGGCCGTTGCGATGGGAGGCCCACCAAAGAACAAAGATGGATGAAAATGAATAAATGAAAGGCCAATAGAAGAGGCAAAAAAAAAAAAAAAAAAACACCACTGAGAATGCAATATAATCACTGCCTAGCATTTTGTCTAGTTTAAGCCTGTTGGAAATTTGCACAGTAAATGACTGTTGTCAGTTTGGTTCACTTTTTGGGCCTCTTGCCCTATCACAGCTTTCACTGCACTTACTTGACTTGTCTAATATATAAAACAATAGCCTTTTCTACACTCTAAAATATCATAAACCTCTCAGTCCATAAATCCCAGACTGGGTTATCTGAGGAATTTTTGGCAGATCCACCAAGAAACATAGCCAATCTAGATGCTAGAGGAATTTGTTGAGTTTCAAGCCAACCAAGAACATTAACACTTCACCCATATTCCAGAGGAATGCAATCATTTTGTACAGTTGGACAGTCTTTAGGGAATGGGCAATATTACTAGTATATGTTTTAAGAAATGTGTATTTGGTTTCCCTGACATTAATGTTCAATGGGAACAAAGCACTCATTGCCATCTAAATTTTGGGCAAGGTGTAATCTGTGCCTGCCGAATTAGTTTTTCTTTCTTTTTTTTTTTTCTGGAATGACTAAAGAAAAATTCTGTGCTAAATGAAGATGCAAGTTGAATTTTATTAATCCCTTTATGATTAAAGGAATTTGATGTTCAATGAGTATTTGCTGTGTGTTGGACACTATGTAAGATGCTGCAAATGCAGAGATAAAGGACACAGTCCTTGCCCTCATCATGCTCAATCCAGAAATGAAAACAGATGTATAAACCAAAAATGAGAGTGCAATGTGCTAAGGGTCTAAGATATAGAATGTTGAATGAGGACCAAGCAGGGGCTTCTAACTCAGCCTGGATTGGGTGGGGTGAGGAAAAACTTCTGGAAGGAGAATGAGGTCTAAGCTGATTTTTTTTTTTAATATTTTTTCCACTTTTTTTTCTTTTTTTTCTTTTTAATTTTGGCTGCTTTTATTGCTTTTTTTGTTTATTTTCATCCATCTTTATTCTTTGGCCCTAGTGGGCCTCCTATTGCAGTGGCCTTTCTCATTGCAAAGCCCTGGTTCTGGGCACATGCACTCCAGAGCGCTGGCTCATAATTGGACACACTGATCTAGCCACTCTGCAGCATGTGGGATCTTCCCAGGCCAGGGGTTGAACCGGCACCCCTTGCACTGCAAGGCAGTGTCCTTACCCACTGGTCCACCAGGGAAGCCCTGAGCTGAATTTTTAAGTTGAAAAAGGAGTTAACCAATAAATAAAGTGAGGAGGATGTGCAGGCAGAGGGGAGAACATGAAAGAGAAAGATGCATTGTGAGTATTGGTGATGGCTTGTTTTGGCAGGAGTTTAGGTCAGGAGTAGTACAGATAGGGCTAGAGAGGCTGGCCTGGTACTAGGTCACAAAGAACTTTAGGCCAGGCTTCCCAACTGGCTCAGCAGTGAAGAATCCTCCTGCTAACTCAGGAGATACAAGAGACACTGGTTTTATCCTTGGGTTGGGAAGACCCCTAGAGTAGGAAATGGCAAGCCACTCCAATATTCTTGCCTGGAAAATTCTAGGAACGGAGGAGCCTGGTGGGCAATAGTCCATGGGGTTGCAAGGACTAAGATATGACTGAGCACACACACTATTGCAAATTTATTCTGGGTTGATATGGAATCTTCAGAATATTTCTTCTTCAAGAAAAATTTTTATTGAAGAATAAAATACATGCAGCAACACGCACATATGATGTGTTCAGCTGGATGAATTTTTATAACCTGAACACAGCTGTGTAATCAAACTAGGTCATAATGTAACCAGAACCCCTGAAGCCCTCTCTTGTTCCCTTCCGGTCACTACTTCCTTCTCAAAGGGGCACCACTGGCCTGACTTCTAACATGATAGATTTGTTTTGCCTGTTTTTGACCATTACTTAAATGAAATTGTAAAATATGTAGTCTTCTGGGCTTTCCTGGTGGCTCGGATGGTAAAGAATCTGCCTGTAAGGCAGGAGACCCGGGTTCAGTCCCTGGGTCAGGAAAATCCCCTGGAGAACCCTATGGATAGAGGAGCCTGGCAGGCTACATACAGTCCATGGGGTTGCAAAGAGCCAGACATGACTGAGCAACTAAGCATGCACATAGGTGTTTTCCACCAGCCAGCAGGATGTTTCTGAGAACCACCAATTCCATTCTATGGAGATGTGGTTCATTCAGTCTCACGGTTGAACAATGCCTCACTTTATGAATTTGTGATAATTTACCCTTTCTATTATGTGTCAACATTTGAGTTCTTTCCAGTTGGAGGCTATTAAGAATAGTGCTGCTGTGCAATGGAGAAACAGACAGAACAGACAATGGACAGGGCGGGGAGGGTGGGGATTATGCTGTGGGACTAGGGGATCTCAAACAGGACCTGGAGGGGTGGGACGGGAAGGGAGATGGGAAGGAGGTTGGAGGGAACATATGTATACCTATGCCAGATTCAGGTCGATGTGTGGCAGTAAACAACAAAACTCTAAAATAATGATAGAAAAAAAAATAGTGCTGCTCAGAACATTCTTGTCCACATCTTTTGGTGAGTATATGTATACATTTCCCCTGGATAAAATACCCAGGAGTGGAATCTCTGGGTCATAAGCTGAGTAGATCTTCAGCTTTATTGGATTCTGCTGGTTTTACAAAGTGGTTGGACTAATTTAAAACCCCAGCCGCAGTGTGGGAGAGTACCAGCTGTTTCAGTTTCCAACAAGTGATATTGTCCTTTTCTTTTTTTTTTCTTTTTTCCCCATCATGCCTCTTTTTAATTTATATTTATTTTTCATCCATCTTTTATTCTTTGGCCTGTGTGGGCCTCCCATTGCAGTGGCCTCTCGGTGCAGAGCACCAGCTCTGGGTGCATGTGCTCCAGAGTGTTTGCTTGTAATTGGACACCCCGGTCCAGGATGTATAACTGGACACAGCCGCAGCATGTGGGATCTGCCTGGGACAGGGATCGAACTGGTGCCCCTTGCACTACAAGGCAGACTCTTTACCCACTGGATCACCACAGGGAAGCCCTGTCCTTTTCATTTTAACCACTGTGTGTGTATGTGTAATTGTTATGGACTGAATTTTGCCTCACCTTCAGATTCATATATTTAAGCCCTAATCCCCCATTGTGACCATTAGGAGTTAGAACCTTTACAGAGGTGATTATGATTCAACTGAGTCATAAGAGAGGGCCCTGTAATAGGACTGGTGTCCAGATAAGAAGAGAAAATCCAGGTCTCCTGCACCGTAGGCAGATTCTTTACCACTGAGCCACCAGGGAAACCCACACGTATTCAGTATTGTATCATAAAGTTGAGATTTTGAGATTTTCATATATATAAAATGAAAGATGATTTTAATGAATAATGACTGAGACAATGCAGGATTTGTCTTTTCCTTGACATTTGCTCAGAGCTAGGTATGTGCTGGGCATCAGGAGATCTTCACTGCCATTACCATCACCACCACCACCAGCAGCACGTGTCGTTATACAAGTACCTAGGATTACTTCTGTGGTGGATTGGAAAATCACTGTACTCCTCCATCACTCTCCATTTCTACACCACTTACAATTTGACTTTGCGGCTTCTGCCATCAAGAGCTAATGTGTATTTCTCCATCCCTTGACTGTGGGCTGGCTTTGTGACCTCTGGCCAACAGAATGCAATGAAAGTAATAGTGTGTCCATTCCCATCTTAGGCTTCCAGAAGCTGAGTAGATCTTCAGCTTTATTGGATTCTGCTGGTTTTACAAAGTGGTTGGACTAATTTAAAACCCCAGCCGCAGTGTGGGAGAGTACCAGCTGTTTCAGTTTCCAACAAGTGATATTGTCCTTTTCTTTTTTTTTTCTTTTTTCCCCATCATGCCTCTTTTTAATTTATATTTATTTTTCATCCATCTTTTATTCTTTGGCCTGTGTGGGCCTCCCATTGCAGTGGCCTCTCGGTGCAGAGCACCAGCTCTGGGTGCATGTGCTCCAGAGTGTTTGCTTGTAATTGGACACCCGGTCCAGGATGTATAACTGGACACAGCCGCAGCATGTGGGATCTGCCTGGGACAGGGATCGAACTGGTGCCCCTTGCACTACAAGGCAGACTCTTTACCCACTGGATCACCACAGGGAAGCCCTGTCCTTTTCATTTTAACCACTGTGTGTGTATGTGTAATTGTTATGGACTGAATTTTGCCTCACCTTCAGATTCATATATTTAAGCCCTAATCCCCCATTGTGACCATTAGGAGTTAGAACCTTTACAGAGGTGATTATGATTCAACTGAGTCATAAGAGAGGGGCCCTGTAATAGGACTGGTGTCCAGATAAGAAGAGAAAATCCAGGTCTCCTGCACCGTAGGCAGATTCTTTACCACTGAGCCACCAGGGAAACCCACACGTATTCAGTATTGTATCATAAAGTTGAGATTTTGAGATTTTCATATATATAAAATGAAAGATGATTTTAATGAATAATGACTGAGACAATGCAGGATTTGTCTTTTCCTTGACATTTGCTCAGAGCTAGGTATGTGCTGGGCATCAGGAGATCTTCACTGCCATTACCATCACCACCACCACCAGCAGCACGTGTCGTTATACAAGTACCTAGGATTACTTCTGTGGTGGATTGGAAAATCACTGTACTCCTCCATCACTCTCCATTTCTACACCACTTACAATTTGACTTTGCGGCTTCTGCCATCAAGAGCTAATGTGTATTTCTCCATCCCTTGACTGTGGGCTGGCTTTGTGACCTCTGGCCAACAGAATGCAATGAAAGTAATAGTGTGTCCATTCCCATCTTAGGCTTCCAGAAGCCTTGAATGGTTTCTGCTTTTTCTCGTGGAACTCTGCCCATCCGCCACATGAATAAACTGAGGCTAATTTGTTGGAGGATGAGAGACCATATAGGCCAGTTAGCCCAGTTGTCCCACTCAAGGCTCCAGACACAATAGAGCCCAGCCAGGATCAGCTGAGTCCGGTTCCCCTCAGCAGAAACGCCCGGCTGACCCGTTGACCTGTGAGCAGTAATAGATGACTACTATGACTATTGTATTAAGCCACTGTTCGGGGGTGATTTGTTAGGCTGCAGTTAAGCAACTGATACAACTTCCAAACAGACATAAACTGAGGGAGAGGATATAGGAGGGAAAGTCCATCTGAAGATGAGAGAACTCTTTTTCAGACACACAGAGTTTACTATAATTAAGAGACACAGTGTAGACGTGCTGAGAGGCCAAGTTCCATCCAGAGGAAAAGATTGAAAAGAATTCAGGATTTGATGGAAGCAGATGCCCCAGAAATGAGTTTCATTTTCTAGGAAGAGAGAAAAGAGAACTGAGGAAATAACCCTGGAGAAAATCAATATTTAAGAGATGCTTAGAGGAAGAAGAAAGTGAGAAGGAACAACAAGGGATACAAGAGGAAAACCCGAAGACAGTGGTATTGTGTCGGCTAAAATGTTTGTTTGGATTTTTCCATAAGATGATATGGAAAGACCTGAGTGAACTTTCTGACCAATCCAATACAATGGGAAAAAGCCATGAGAGATTTGTCCTTGTTTTTTTTCCCTCAATGCTTTAAAATTGAGGTAACATTGGTTTACAACTTTATGTAAGTTTCATATGTACAACATGGTATTTCTACTTCTGTGTACCTACAACATGCTCACCACCAAAAATTTACTTTCCATCTGTCACCATACAGTTTATTTTCCTTACCCATTTTACCCTCCTGCTCACTACCCGCTTCCCTGATAACCACTACTCTTCTCTGTTTCTATGGGTTTGTTTCTCATTTGTTCATTTATTTTGTGTTTTTGTTTGTTTGTTTTATATATTCCACGTGGATGAAATCCTACTGTATTTGTCTTTCTCTTTCTGATTTATTTCACCTGGCGTAATATCCTCAAGGTCCATCCATGTTTCTGCAAATGGCCAAATTTCATCTTTATACACACACACGCACACACACACACACACACACACACATCACATCTTCTTTATTCATTCATCCATTGATGGACTCTCAGATTGCTTCTATATCTTGGCTATTATAAATGCTGCAGTGAAAACAGAGGTACATATATTTTTTTCAAATGAATGCTCTGTATTCTTTGGATAAATATCCAGAAGTGAGATATCTGGGTCGTATGCTAGTTCTATTTTAAAATTTTCAAGAATCTCCATGCTATTTTCCATACTGGCTGCACCAGTGTGTATTTCCATCAATAATGAAAGGCATGAAAGTTCAAACCCACATTACTAAGATAAAAAGTGGGTAGGGAAAAGACTTGAAGCACCTTGCCCATACTGGCTGACTCTGTGTCTTGGAGGTAATGGGGAGAACGAGCTGAGCTGAGACAGACTATCAGGGATCCTACATACTAATCCAAGGGGTCTGGGGTTTATTTTAAAGGATTTTTAGCAAAGGAGTGATTTGAACAAGTTTTTGTTTGAAGCTCACTCTGTAGCGATGTGGTAGATGTTCTGATTGGAGAAAGCCAGATACAAATTGGGGAGGCTAGTTGGGAGGCTCTCAGAGAAATCATGTGAGAAAGTATGACGCCTGAACTGAAGAAATGACTGTGGGCACAAGGATGGATTCAAGAAAAGGGTGCTGGCGCTGCCAGCACTGTGTGACTGATTGTCCACGGTGGTCAGACAATACAGAATGACTCTTAGTTTTCAGGCTTAGGCACCGGAGTAGATGGTCTGATTTAGAGAAAAATCATATGTGACCCAGAAGGAGTACCCTGGCCCCACTAGCCTGTGAAAAGGGCTTCTCCCTTAATCTCTCTAAACCTCTATAGCACAGAGCCTGCCCTGGAACCACTTGCTGGAAACCAGCTTCTGTCAGTCTTGTTTGTTATTTTTGACCGTGGCTTTAAGTGCCTCTCAGTTGAGCTACAGAGCAAGTCCCTTGGGTTTTTCCCCTCTAACCTTCTAATCTTGCTGCTCCATTGCTGCTGCTACTGTTCATGCCCTTCTGAGATCCCTACCCTTCGGGATCAGATGACTTATGGGTGTTCCTGCCCATGGATCCCAATTCCAGCCTAGGAAATGGGATATGCCCTTTAGGGACTAACTAGGTCTACATTTGCTGCCTCAGTCTGGCATTTCCACAAGTTCCCCCGCCGCTGCCATCTTCCTACCCCTCCCCCCGCCTTTTTGGGTCTTTTCTTTCCAGCCTCCAGGCTGTTGCTAGACCAGAAACTTGGTGTTACCATCCACTGCCTCCATGTGACAGCATGTTACTTTTGCTAACACTAGTGGAATGATTCTAGGCTTCTCGTATCTGAGGTTCAGTCTCAGTTGACCTGAGGTCCTCTATCTTTCTCTCTTCCTCCAGTTCAAAGCATTCCCCCCGCCCCTAATTCTTATTTCTTGTCCCAAGAAAAACCACTTCACAGGATGATGGAGCAGAAACATCCATTTTCTGCTGAGGAAAACTCCATATCCACCTACCCACTGTGGTTATATACCATTGCTCAAAAGATGCATTCACACATTAGCTCAAGGCTAGCATATTTTCCATAGGCCGGAGAAATCATTTTTATCTATGGTTGCCATAAGAAACTGGGAATACAGGAAAAGGTTTATGTGAAGACTGCATGTCCCTTTTGCCTTTGATGATGCTAAGAAGATAGGACTTTCAAGCAGATTTGAGTTTGGTACAAACGAGAGAGATCTGAGCCTGTAGGTGGTAGCAGCAGTGGTGGGTGCAGTGCTGTGTTGGAGTGGACTCATAGGGATGATAAGAGCTGATTTTGTGCGTTAATCCTCAACTCCACAATGACTGGTAGTTTGAAATCAACAGTGGAGAGAGCATGTACACTATAGAAATCAGCAAGCACTACAAATATGGGCTTTTTGTTGTTATTGTTAATCCCCTGGAAGAGCTGTTTGTTAACATTTACCACACACTATTGTGTGTTGAGGGTGAATTCATCTAAAGAAGGCAAGTACAATAAGAGAGGGAAAGTTCTGGGAAGGAGTGTTAAAGGAGTAAACTTTAGCGAGTGGGCAGGCAACGAGGCATTGTAAAATAGAAAAGAAGAAGCACCAGGATGCAGCAAAAATGCTGTGCTATAGGAGAGTTTACAGAATAGCCCTGTGGGATATGTGTCTCAAGATATCCATAAACAAGATCAGATTACGTGCTGGAGACCAGTGGATGGCTATTATGGCTCAGATGATAAAAAATCTGCCTGCTCTGTGGGAAATCAGAGTTGGATCCCTGGGTTAGGAAGGTCCTCTGGAGAAAGGAATGGCAACCCATTCCAGTATTCTTGGTTGAAAATCCCATGGACAGAGGAGCCTGGCGGGCTACTGTCCATGGGGTTGCAGAGTTGGACATGATTGCTTCATGGTCACATCAATAATGCTAGGCTTCTCGTATCTGAGGTTCAGTCTCAGTTGACCTGAGGTCCTCTATCTTTCTCTCTTCCTCCAGTTCAAAGCATTCCCCCCGCCCCTAATTCTTATTTCTTGTCCCAAGAAAAACCACTTCACAGGATGATGGAGCAGAAACATCCATTTTCTGCTGAGGAAAACTCCATATCCACCTACCCACTGTGGTTATATACCATTGCTCAAAAGATGCATTCACACATTAGCTCAAGGCTAGCATATTTTCCATAGGCCGGAGAAATCATTTTTATCTATGGTTGCCATAAGAAACTGGGAATACAGGAAAAGGTTTATGTGAAGACTGCATGTCCCTTTTGCCTTTGATGATGCTAAGAAGATAGGACTTTCAAGCAGATTTGAGTTTGGTACAAACGAGAGAGATCTGAGCCTGTAGGTGGTAGCAGCAGTGGTGGGTGCAGTGCTGTGTTGGAGTGGACTCATAGGGATGATAAGAGCTGATTTTGTGCGTTAATCCTCAACTCCACAATGACTGGTAGTTTGAAATCAACAGTGGAGAGAGCATGTACACTATAGAAATCAGCAAGCACTACAAATATGGGCTTTTTGTTGTTATTGTTAATCCCCTGGAAGAGCTGTTTGTTAACATTTACCACACACTATTGTGTGTTGAGGGTGAATTCATCTAAAGAAGGCAAGTACAATAAGAGAGGGAAAGTTCTGGGAAGGAGTGTTAAAGGAGTAAACTTTAGCGAGTGGGCAGGCAACGAGGCATTGTAAAATAGAAAAGAAGAAGCACCAGGATGCAGCAAAAATGCTGTGCTATAGGAGAGTTTACAGAATAGCCCTGTGGGATATGTGTCTCAAGATATCCATAAACAAGATCAGATTACGTGCTGGAGACCAGTGGATGGCTATTATGGCTCAGATGATAAAAAATCTGCCTGCTCTGTGGGAAATCAGAGTTGGATCCCTGGGTTAGGAAGGTCCTCTGGAGAAAGGAATGGCAACCCATTCCAGTATTCTTGGCTGGAAAATCCCATGGACAGAGGAGCCTGGCGGGCTACTGTCCATGGGGTTGCAGAGTTGGACATGATTGCTTCATGGTCACATCAATAATCAGCCAAGTATATTTTTAAAATGTAGTTATCCTGGTCATTTCAAATAACTGAATGATATCACCAGTTTATTCTTGGGCAAAGGACTTATTCAAACTTTGTGTCCAGTCCACACAGTTATAAACACCAAATCATATCAAATTGGAACTAGAAAGAACCTTAAAGATCACGAAGGGACTTCCCTGATGGTGCAGGGGTAACATTCCCAAAGTTTCCAGTGCAGAGTGCATGGGTTTGATCCCTGGTCTGGAAAAACTAAGATTCCGCATGCATGGGGGTGGGGGTGGGGTGAGGGCAAAAAAAAAAAAAAAAAGAATCAATACTGCAGCTATCCAGCCAAGCAAGTGAAAGTGCAGAGAAAGTAAGTGACCTAACAACCATCACTAGCCTGGCTGCTGGTCCAGGCAGACTAAATTCAAGTCTCCTGATTCTTTTCTGCCTTTCCGGCCTCCTCACACAAGCTCTCCAGGTGAGTGAAAGACTAAACTGAGTACAGCTGAGATTAATCTTGGAACAAATTATAGGAGTCTTCGCAACCTTTTTTACTAAAATTTAAATAAATCAGGGTCTCTGGGTCTGTTCTGTTCTGTTAGGCAATCCACTGGGTTGGTCAAAAGGTTCATTCGGGTTTTTCCCCCTTAAAATCCGAATGAGCCTTTTGGCCAACCCAATGTTTCTGACAGTCTGCAGGATTTAAGCCCAGGAAGCTCCCTGACTGCGGGAGCTCGGGGAAACCGGAAGGACTGGGAGCAATTTTCTCTTCATGCTGTTTTCAAGCGGAGTGCGCAAGGCGGAAGTCTCCCCTCCAAAACTTGGTGGCAACTTTGTCCCGAACACCAGTAAGAGGCTTGCCTGCTTGTTGCGTCGGAAGGTAAGATTGTAAATTTTGTTTCTAAGCCCCAAATGTAGTACAATGTTGATTTTAAAGACAATTTCTAATAGAACTAAGTAGGAAGAATTGCGTCGGTGTTATTGGCAGTTCGAATCTATCCACTAGTATTATTTTGCGCTTAAGCTTTTCAGGGGACGTGAGGTTCACAGTATCGACTTACTGAACAACCTCATTTCCTGACTGCTGTTCAGAAGCTCCGAAGACACCCCTACGGCTTAGAGAGTGTGTGGGAGACAATTCTCCTTTCCCTCATCCGAGGGGGTGGCGAGGCAGCTGCTAATTGAGTTTTCTTCTTGACTTGAGGGGATCATGTGGCTGCTGCCTCTGCAGAGATGAAACTCCATACTGGTACCATTATTTCCCTTATTATTGTTTTCTCTTATTATTATGTATCTAGAGAACTGGACACCGAGTCCCTGTTTACTGTTCACCAGGAGCCATAGGTCAATGAAATGGCCGGTAACACGGTCCTGGTGGTTATTTGCTTATTTCATTGACTACAGTCACCCAGTGCTCCCCATGGGCCTAAATTTTGGCTTCTTTTATTGGCTTTTTATGTATTTATTTTCATCCATCTTTATTCTTCGGCCTGTGTGGGCCTCCCATTGCAGAGGCCTCTCTCGTTGCAGAGCACCGGCTTTGAGCGCATGTGTTCCAGAGTGCTGGCTCCTAATTGGACACACCTGTCCAGCCACTCCACAGCACCTGGGATCTTCCCGGGCCAGGGATCAAAATGGTGCCCCTTGCACTGAAAGGCAGACTGTTTACCCACTGGACCACCAGGGAAGTCCTGAATGATTAATTTCTTAAGGTGGCATCTCATGAGCTGTGACATAGGTTCCAAGCCACCCCTGCTTCTTCCACATTCAGGCTGGCCTATGTCCCTACTCGCCAGATCTTTCTCTCCTTCTCCCTTTACAGTTTGTTTCTACTCATTGCCATTTGTGTTCTCCGCATTCTCTGCAATCAGATTTTTCTCTTTTCATATGAAGTAAATCATCTGAAGAAATAATTCGTATTTTCATTTTCAAAATTATTCTTCTCATGTGGGTTTTATTCCTGGAGAAATTGGTATCAGTGGTAAATGCCAGTAACCCTTGATATCATCCGCCTCACCTGGTTTTATTAGCTTTTCCAAGAGATTAAACTTTTTTGTCTCCAGTATGTGTACCTTTTAATCTTACTCTTTTGAAAAATATTTATTTTAAAAACTACAGTAAAATGAAAGGAAATTCTATTTTGTGTTTTATGTAACATAACTGTGATCCAAGATGTCTTCGTCACTATTTTCAGTAGATACAGACAATCTATGTTACATATTACAGCTCTATCGATCCACCAACAGTTTGTTCTTTAGTGCATTATATACAGACATGCACACTCACATACCCATGCAAGTACACACACATATCCATTTACTTATTTCAGATATCTTGCCATTTATTTTGCATTTCTGGTCTTATCATTGGTTAAGATATGAGGAACATTCTAAGTCACGTTACAATGCCAATTTTCTGAGGACACATGCACATTACAGTACCCTAGCAGAGAATACTTATCAGAGAGCTTTACTTAGCCATAGACGAGCTCAGAAGTACAGACTTGGGAAGCTTCTCAGTGATTCCCTATTGACTTTTAATGGTCAATAACAGTCCTTTTCCTTTGGAGAAGGAAATGGCAACCCACTCCAGTATTCCTGCCCAGAGAATCCCATGGACATAGGAGCATGGCGGGCTGCATTTCATGGGGCTGCAAGAATTGGACATGATTTAGAAACTAAATCACCACCCTGGTTCCTCACAGTGTCAGTGGTGACATTCCCAAAGGACCGCAGAGCAGTGAGAGAAATACAGTATAGATATCTTATATAAAACCAAGTTTATTCAACTTGGAAAAAAATGTGAAATTTACATGTTTTGTATTCTTTGGAAATTAAATGTCTATTTTATGATGATGATAGTGACAGCAGATGATAATGTTTCCCCTTAATAATTTTACTTGGCAAAATGAAAAAAAAAAAAGATTACTTTATGTCAGTCTCTTAGTTTTTTGGGCATTTAGGAATTAGTGGAATCTCAAAGTCTCGAAAGTGAACAATTCACTTCCTTGTGCTTGCTTGCTCACTCCTCCTCCCCTCCCCCTCCAGCATCCTCCACTCTCCTTCTCATCCAAATGGCATTTACTAACCACGAATCAATTTAGAAATTCGAGCTCATGACTGCACTGGTATCTTCTTCCTTCTCAGTCATCGTGCTTGCTTTTTATAATTACCCTCTGGTTTTTCTGGGAAAACAAGACTTCTAGAAGTGCATTTGTGCATGTATGATGCGTTCAGTAACAATTTGTTGAGTGCCTAGGTGTTCTGGAATAGCAGAGACTAAGACATATGAGTCTCACCTCCCAGAGGCTCATTTTCTGTTGGTGTGGGGGCAAAACTGTGGGCTGGGGATGACAATAAACAAGTCAACACTTAACAGAATTCCACATAGTGATAAATACGAGGTTATGGAACAGTTTCCAGGTTATCACCAAGACTGCCAGATGACTTGGGCTGGAGAAGGGAGGGACTCCTTCAGATGGAGGCTCAGAGGCAGCTCCATGAAGGCAGTGATGTTTGGACAAGATCTGTGGAGCTTTCCATGAAATTATTTTGAGAAGTGTTCTAGGCCCAAGAAACAGCTTACGCAAAGGTCCTAACCTGGAATTTGTTCTGTTAGGGAACAGGGGGGTGGCATGAAAAATCAGAACTCTGTTCTGAACACACTCATTTTTAAGTTGATCATTGGCATCTGAGGGGGGTTTCACACTTGCAACTGGATATATTAGTTCTAAGTGCAGGCAAGAGGTTGAGGCTGTAGTGAACAATTGGGAAGCATCAGTCTGTGGATGACTTTTAAATCAGGTAGGGATGAGAAGATAGGGCCAAGGAATGAATGACACTTGCGTGCGATGACACTGAGGAATTAAGGGGCATCAGGATGCTGAGAAGGAGCTGCTAGAGAGATAAGAGGAAATCAGGGAAATTTAGAATCAAAACAATCACACAAATGAGGGCCAGCTGTGCCACAATACAGTGTTAGCGGATTTTTTAAAATACCAAAACCCCTGTTAGTTTATGTGGTCTTAATAAACCCTTAGTTGCAGTGAATGTACAGATAGCTCCTTTCTCTTGATTCAGGCACGGCTTCATTGAAATTAACCGTGGCTCCACACTCACTTTCTTACCTCTTGTTCTGCTTGTGCTTTTGCCTTCCAGAAACGCCTGGGCCGCTGGACTCTGAGCACCATGCTAGGTTTCGTTACTTTCTGAGTTGAGGGCATTACAGCAGGTTCAGCCCACTGGCACAGGGATCACTTTTAATTACCCTTTGATTCTGAGAGCTTTACTTTTCCTCTCGTGCTGAGAAAAGAGAACGTAAAATTGTCAGAGACGCTGAGTCGGCTTTGTTAAAGTTCACCTCAAAAATTCAGAGCAATTTGTTGAGTGCCTAGGTGTTCTGGAATAGCAGAGACTAAGACATATGAGTCTCATTTTCTGTTGGTGTGGGGGCAAAACTGTGGGCTGGGGATGACAATAAACAAGTCAACACTTAACAGAATTCCACATAGTGATAAATACGAGGTTATGGAACAGTTTCCAGGTTATCACCAAGACTGCCAGATGACTTGGGCTGGAGAAGGGAGGGACTCCTTCAGATGGAGGCTCAGAGGCAGCTCCATGAAGGCAGTGATGTTTGGACAAGATCTGTGGAGCTTTCCATGAAATTATTTTGAGAAGTGTTCTAGGCCCAAGAAACAGCTTACGCAAAGGTCCTAACCTGGAATTTGTTCTGTTAGGGAACAGGGGGGTGGCATGAAAAATCAGAACTCTGTTCTGAACACACTCATTTTTAAGTTGATCATTGGCATCTGAGGGGGGTTTCACACTTGCAACTGGATATATTAGTTCTAAGTGCAGGCAAGAGGTTGAGGCTGTAGTGAACAATTGGGAAGCATCAGTCTGTGGATGACTTTTAAATCAGGTAGGGATGAGAAGATAGGGCCAAGGAATGAATGACACTTGCGTGCGATGACACTGAGGAATTAAGGGGCATCAGGATGCTGAGAAGGAGCTGCTAGAGAGATAAGAGGAAATCAGGGAAATTTAGAATCAAAACAATCACACAAATGAGGGCCAGCTGTGCCACAATACAGTGTTAGCGGATTTTTTAAAATACCAAAACCCCTGTTAGTTTATGTGGTCTTAATAAACCCTTAGTTGCAGTGAATGTACAGATAGCTCCTTTCTCTTGATTCAGGCACGGCTTCATTGAAATTAACCGTGGCTCCACACTCACTTTCTTACCTCTTGTTCTGCTTGTGCTTTTGCCTTCCAGAAACGCCTGGGCCGCTGGACTCTGAGCACCATGCTAGGTTTCGTTACTTTCTGAGTTGAGGGCATTACAGCAGGTTCAGCCCACTGGCACAGGGATCACTTTTAATTACCCTTTGATTCTGAGAGCTTTACTTTTCCTCTCGTGCTGAGAAAAGAGAACGTAAAATTGTCAGAGACGCTGAGTCGGCTTAAATTCCAAGATAGATTCAACCCAGCCTCCCTCCACCTAATCAATAAAAATTAACTTTATTTTGCATAGAATAGTTTTGATTTCCCACTCACTAGCTTAGTGAACACTCAAATTTCCCACCTCATCCCTTTTCTAGACCGTTGTTGTCTTTTGAAAGTGTTCTTTTCCTCTATGGGTTAGAAAAACATTTAGAAAAGTGGAACATTTTGAAAGTAGCTTCACATGGTGTTTCTCAGCATTCCTCTTTTATTTGAGTGATGGTTGTGAAGATGGCCCGGGAGCTACTGAGGCCCGAGAGAAGAGGCGGCCTTATATTCTTCATTGTTACTGTTCTAGTTTCATATCATTTGCGCAAAGGCTAAAGATAGAACAAAAAATACATGACTGGAATTTGAGAAAACCAAATTCTGCTCCTAACTCTAGGCAAGTTGAAATTGTTTTTGAGTTTCAGAGTTCCTCAGGTAAATGGGGCAGGCCCATCTGTATTAGCCAGTATGTTATAATATAACGAGTAATAAAATTGTATCTCTCGGGCAAATTCAATATGAATACATGTCAAAGGTTTTATTTATTGAGGAGACATTAAGATGTTTAAACTGGCCCAAAGAGAAGTAGAGCTGTGTGTGTCTGTAATTTAATAATAATAAAAAAAAAGGTTGCCAAGTTAGATACAAAACAGGTTAATGTCTAACACAACAATAAACTGTAATTTTTGTGCTTATCTGCCCTATTAGACAGATCATTTGTCTTAAAAACCCTTAAAGTTGCAGTGAAGGTACAGATAGCTCCTTTCTCTTGATTCAGGCACGGCTTCATTGAAATTAACCGTGGCTCCACACTCACTTTCTTACCTCTTGTTCTGCTTGTGCTTTTGCCTTCCAGAAACGCCTGGGCCGCTGGACTCTGAGCACCATGCTAGGTTTCGTTACTTTCTGAGTTGAGGGCATTACAGCAGGTTCAGCCCACTGGCACAGGGATCACTTTTAATTACCCTTTGATTCTGAGAGCTTTACTTTTCCTCTCGTGCTGAGAAAAGAGAACGTAAAATTGTCAGAGACGCTGAGTCGGCTTAAATTCCAAGATAGATTCAACCCAGCCTCCCTCCACCTAATCAATAAAAATTAACTTTATTTTGCATAGAATAGTTTTGATTTCCCACTCACTAGCTTAGTGAACACTCAAATTTCCCACCTCATCCCTTTTCTAGACCGTTGTTGTCTTTTGAAAGTGTTCTTTTCCTCTATGGGTTAGAAAAACATTTAGAAAAGTGGAACATTTTGAAAGTAGCTTCACATGGTGTTTCTCAGCATTCCTCTTTTATTTGAGTGATGGTTGTGAAGATGGCCCGGGAGCTACTGAGGCCCGAGAGAAGAGGCGGCCTTATATTCTTCATTGTTACTGTTCTAGTTTCATATCATTTGCAAAGGCTAAAGATAGAACAAAAAATACATGACTGGAATTTGAGAAAACCAAATTCTGCTCCTAACTCTAGGCAAGTTGAAATTGTTTTTGAGTTTCAGAGTTCCTCAGGTAAATGGGGCAGGCCCATCTGTATTAGCCAGTATGTTATAATATAACGAGTAATAAAATTGTATCTCTCGGGCAAATTCAATATGAATACATGTCAAAGGTTTTATTTATTGAGGAGACATTAAGATGTTTAAACTGGCCCAAAGAGAAGTAGAGCTGTGTGTGTCTGTAATTTAATAATAATAAAAAAAAAGGTTGCCAAGTTAGATACAAAACAGGTTAATGTCTAACACAACAATAAACTGTAATTTTTGTGCTTATCTGCCCTATTAGACAGATCATTTGCATCTTCAAGCTTCCCAGGTGGCTCAGATGGTAAAGAATGTGCCTGCAATATAGGAGAGCTGGGTTGGATCTCTGAGTTGGGAAGATCCCCTGGAGGAGGAAATGGCAACCCACTCCAGTATTCTTGCCTAGAAAATCCCACAGACAGAGGAGACTGGCTGGCTACAGTCCATGGGGTCGCAAAGGAGTCGGACATGACTTAGCAGCTAAACAACAACCCAACATCCGCACCTTCACTTTCATCTTAGACTCTGCACAACAGAAAATCAATCCCATTATTGCTTTGAAAGAAGGCCCGGTAATCTTCTCTATTTTTGGACGTCAGATAATTTTTCTGACAAACATATAGAAGAATAATATTTGGCTAGCATTTCTTAAGCACTGACACTATGTTGGGCAGCACTTGACATGCATTATCTCTTTGGGTGCTCACCACAGCCCTATGAGGTAGGCACTTTTACTATCTCGTCTGATAGGAGAGGAATTGAGGTTAAGAATTGTTAATTAATTAGCCCATGGTCACACAGCTTGTAAGTGGGCAGGTTGGCAATCAAACTGAAGTCTTACTCCAAACTCTGGTTTGACCTGCCTATTATAACTGTTATTATTATGTTAAGTGTCAGAAAGAATAGTAAGTGTGCATGTGCTTTAAAGATGGTGAATGTGCTATAAAATGAAGAGCATTATTGTTACATCAAGATCACTTGTGAAGAATAAGGCAGTAAGAGTTATTACCAGCCCAGTGAACATAGGGAGATGTGTCAATTACAGAAAAAGCCTATTGTCCCAGAAATGCCTCTGAGACTTTGTCTTAAGTCTGTTCCCTTGAATCGAATACTTTTACTTAACTCAGCCCACTGTTTCCTTTCTTCCTTTTTTTTTTTTTGGAGGGTAGATTTTATTGAGAGGGTTTCTTAGCCCATTTCTTATTATGTGCCTGGAGAGGAATCTACTCTGAAACCTCTCCTCACTTGTCTTTCTGTTATCTGTTTTGTTACCAAGTAGAAGTGTGGAAAGAACAAGTTCTCAGGACTGGGTAGACCTGAGTCTGAATTTCAGCATCTTACACATAACTGAATGTAAGACTCTGGGCGCATTACCTAACCCAGCTTGTCACAGAGCCTGCCCAACTGCACCAGAATCTCTTGGAGGAGAAGGGTATTGCTCAACCAACACACGGGAGAGGGTACCAAACACGCTGGAATTTCAGGCCCTCGTTGGTGAGAGAGCAGCATTGGTACCCACCTTGGAGGTGGTTTTCAGAAGTGATATCTAGGAGGACATGAGAGATGTCAGCTCCCTTCTTCCTATCTTCTTTTCAAAGAAGTCTTATTCATTTGCCCTTCTTTGTTCCTGTCCCCTCCCTCCTCCTGTTCCCTCCACTCCATTCCCTTGCCTCCTTCCTCTTGACCCTCATTTCTGTGCCTCCTCTCCCCACCCTGCCTTTCTGTTTCCCATCTTGTCTCTTCCCCTTTCCTTCCATCTCCTCCTTAAGTTCCCTTCCCTTCCTGTAGGTCCCCTCCTTTCTTTTCTTTCTTTTTTTCCCCCCCTCTTCTTCCCTTCCCCTTTATGTTCTCTCTCACAAGGAGCTTGAGACCAGAAATCTAAATAATGAGGCCTGGTTCTCACCTTAGTAATTTAGAGAAACTACAGAATTTCAATTTAGTAGCAAGTCGTGGGTCCTCTTTCAGTTCCAGCCCTCACTTTTATCAATGAGGGAACCAGGAACCCAGAACAGAGGTTCAAGTCAAACCCGCCTGATTCCCAGGCAGTGTTCCCCTCACATATTACCAGGCTGCCTGTGACTGCGCTTGGATCGCCATGTTTCGGTTCATCCCCATCTTTGCTTCACAGTTACCAGGAGACTGGGAGGAGTGAGGTGATAAATTATCGTTGTTTGTGTAGAGTAAGGCCTTCTACTCCCTGACACCACTTCAAATGCTTGAGACCCCTGATGCCAAAGAAGTTTTTCTCTTTTTCTTTGAGGCTTTTTTTGGTTTTTGGAGGGTGTTTTATTGAGGTTCCCCCATTTCTTATTATGTGCCTGGAGAGGAATCTACTCTGAAACCTCTCCTCACTTGTCTTTCTGTTATCTGTTTTGTTACCAAGTAGAAGTGTGGAAAGAACAAGTTCTCAGGACTGGGTAGACCTGAGTCTGAATTTCAGCATCTTACACATAACTGAATGTAAGACTCTGGGCGCATTACCTAACCCAGCTTGTCACAGAGCCTGCCCAACTGCACCAGAATCTCTTGGAGGAGAAGGGTATTGCTCAACCAACACACGGGAGAGGGTACCAAACACGCTGGAATTTCAGGCCCTCGTTGGTGAGAGAGCAGCATTGGTACCCACCTTGGAGGTGGTTTTCAGAAGTGATATCTAGGAGGACATGAGAGATGTCAGCTCCCTTCTTCCTATCTTCTTTTCAAAGAAGTCTTATTCATTTGCCCTTCTTTGTTCCTGTCCCCTCCCTCCTCCTGTTCCCTCCACTCCATTCCCTTGCCTCCTTCCTCTTGACCCTCATTTCTGTGCCTCCTCTCCCCACCCTGCCTTTCTGTTTCCCATCTTGTCTCTTCCCCTTTCCTTCCATCTCCTCCTTAAGTTCCCTTCCCTTCCTGTAGGTCCCCTCCTTTCTTTTCTTTCTTTTTTTCCCCCCCTCTTCTTCCCTTCCCCTTTATGTTCTCTCTCACAAGGAGCTTGAGACCAGAAATCTAAATAATGAGGCCTGGTTCTCACCTTAGTAATTTAGAGAAACTACAGAATTTCAATTTAGTAGCAAGTCGTGGGTCCTCTTTCAGTTCCAGCCCTCACTTTTATCAATGAGGGAACCAGGAACCCAGAACAGAGGTTCAAGTCAAACCCGCCTGATTCCCAGGCAGTGTTCCCCTCACATATTACCAGGCTGCCTGTGACTGCGCTTGGATCGCCATGTTTCGGTTCATCCCCATCTTTGCTTCACAGTTACCAGGAGACTGGGAGGAGTGAGGTGATAAATTATCGTTGTTTGTGTAGAGTAAGGCCTTCTACTCCCTGACACCACTTCAAATGCTTGAGACCCCTGATGACAAAGAAGTCAAATGTCACCCTCAAATATGCCATGTCCTCCTTAACTGGTCAGGTGAACATGGCCAACACAAATTGCAAGGAGACTCATCTGGTCATTTCCACAGAGCACTAGAACCTTTATACTCCATGTCCCCAAGGAAGGAACAGAATGGGGTCCTGCAGAAGATAAGGCTAGAGAGGAAAAGAGTTAATCACCTAAGTGAAGGCAGCCAGAGGCCAAGCCACCCTGTGAATCACGTGGCTTCCTTCAAGTGCCTTAGTAGAAAAATGAAAACGCACCCCCGGGTTTCCTTTGCGTGTGTTAGCTCGGACCGTGTGCTTCCTGCAATACGGACATTTTCTCCTCACACTGGTTTTTGCTAGTCCTGCGCTCTTGGCTCTTGATATATAAAAGGGAAGCTGGAGGTTGGGAGCTAAGGTGATGCTCTGAGGGAGGAGGGGCTCAAGTTAGCATGGTAACCGTGATGTCTCCACAGAGCAAGCTACCTCTTCTTGTAGCAGACACTCTAGTTTCACTTGAGTCTATGTCAAATTCCCTTGCGTTCTGTCCAAGGCTTTAATGGATGGTGTTTACTTATGTTCAATTAGTAGCACTCTGGGGAGGGCCTGTATCTGCCCTGGGGCCAGAGCATCAAATAGGTCTTGCCCCTGGTTACCCAGGCCTTGGGGGGACAGCAGGAGCAAGGGAGGCTTCTCCAAGGACCAGGTGGGGAGGGACAGGCAAGCGTAGACACAGGCGGTAGATCAGTGGTCGCCAGAGACTGGGAGGAATTGAAGAGTGAGTGCTGATGGCTTCCCTTCTCAGGTGATGAAAATGTTCTGGACTTAGTGGTGATTTTTGCAGAACTTTGCGAATATATTAAAAGCACTGGCTTGTATATTTGAATTTTATAGTATGTGAGTTATATTTCAGTCTTAAAAGTAGAGGGAAAAAGGGACAAAGGGGAATTCTGGCGCAGTGCTAGGGTTGTCAAGCCCAGCTGCTCTCCCCCAGGTATCCAGCCTGCATATTGTAAACATTTTTAAGTGTCTTACATACTTTTCATGTGGAATAGTGGTCCATTGTGTATCGCAATTCATAAAGAGATATTTCCACAGTTGGTGATTTAAGAATGTTCCTCTTTTTTGCTATTATAGATGTCAGACAAGGGCAATAAAATTCTTTTTTTCCATTCTGCCACAAAGCTTGGTTTTCCACAGACTTCCTCCTGGAATCTCCGTTCCCACAATACCAGGCCACTCACTGTCCCTATTTTAACTCTCTCTGTCTTTTCGACTGTAGTTTCACCTTGTCCCCTTTGTAAGCCTTCTCATCCCCCCAACCCCCCATCATAAAAGTCTAACTCATCTGATTGCGTCTGTGGGTTTTTTGATGGACTTACTGAACCATTTTGTAATGCATTTATTGACCTTTGTGCCTCTTCTGCCAGACTGTGAGCCCCCCTGAGTTCAGATATGGTGTCTTACTAATTTCTGATTCCCAGTTGCCTCTGCTTGGCAAATAGAAAGTATAAAATATATGCTAATTGAATTTAATCAAATCGCCAGAGCTCCGAAGAACAGTGCTGTGTCTCTGTGCTTCTGTCAAATTATTCTCCTTGTTGTTGTTCAGTCGCTAAGTTATGTCTCTTTGTGACACCGTGGACTGAAACATGCCAGACTTCCCTTTCCTTCACCATCTGCCAGAGTTTCCTCAAACTCATGTCAGTTGAGTCAGTGATGCTATCCAACCATTTCATCCTCTGTGGCCTCCTTTTCCTCTTGTCCTCAGTCTTTCCCAGCATGAGGGTCTTTTCCAATGAGTCAGGTCTTTGCATCAGGTGGCCAAAGTATTGGAGCTTGAGCTTTAGCACTAGTCCTTCCAATGAATATTCAGAGTTGATTTCCTTTAGTATTGACTTATTTGATCTCCTTGCTGTCCAAGGGACTCTCAAGAGTCTTCTCCAGCACCACAGTTCAAAGATGTCAGTTCTTCAGTGCTCAGCTTTCTTTATGGTCCAACTCTCACATCAATATGTAACTACTGGAAAAAAACATAGCTTTGACTATATGGACCTTTGTCAGCAAAGTGATGTCTCTGCTTTTTAATACCCTGTCTAGGTTTGTCATAGCTTTTCTTCCAGAGAGCAGGCATCTTTTAATTCTGTGGCTGCAGTCACCACCTGCATTGATTTTGGAGCCCAAGAATATTAAGTCTGATGCCGTTTCCACTTTTTCCCCATCTGTTTGCCATAAAGTAGTAGGACCAGATGCCATGGTCTTTGCTTTTGAGTGTTGAGCTTTATGCCAATTTTATTAGAGTTTTAGTTCCTTTCCTTCAGTAGTTTCACCTTAAACCGTCCCCTATTTTAACTCTCTCTGTCTTTTCGACTGTAGTTTCACCTTGTCCTTTGTAAGCCTTCTCATCCCCCCAACCCCCCATCATAAAAGTCTAACTCATCTGATTGCGTCTGTGGGTTTTTTGATGGACTTACTGAACCATTTTGTAATGCATTTATTGACCTTTGTGCCTCTTCTGCCAGACTGTGAGCCCCCCTGAGTTCAGATATGGTGTCTTACTAATTTCTGATTCCCAGTTGCCTCTGCTTGGCAAATAGAAAGTATAAAATATATGCTAATTGAATTTAATCAAATCGCCAGAGCTCCGAAGAACAGTGCTGTGTCTCTGTGCTTCTGTCAAATTATTCTCCTTGTTGTTGTTCAGTCGCTAAGTTATGTCTCTTTGTGACACCGTGGACTGAAACATGCCAGACTTCCCTTTCCTTCACCATCTGCCAGAGTTTCCTCAAACTCATGTCAGTTGAGTCAGTGATGCTATCCAACCATTTCATCCTCTGTGGCCTCCTTTTCCTCTTGTCCTCAGTCTTTCCCAGCATGAGGGTCTTTTCCAATGAGTCAGGTCTTTGCATCAGGTGGCCAAAGTATTGGAGCTTGAGCTTTAGCACTAGTCCTTCCAATGAATATTCAGAGTTGATTTCCTTTAGTATTGACTTATTTGATCTCCTTGCTGTCCAAGGGACTCTCAAGAGTCTTCTCCAGCACCACAGTTCAAAGATGTCAGTTCTTCAGTGCTCAGCTTTCTTTATGGTCCAACTCTCACATCAATATGTAACTACTGGAAAAAAACATAGCTTTGACTATATGGACCTTTGTCAGCAAAGTGATGTCTCTGCTTTTTAATACCCTGTCTAGGTTTGTCATAGCTTTTCTTCCAGAGAGCAGGCATCTTTTAATTCTGTGGCTGCAGTCACCACCTGCATTGATTTTGGAGCCCAAGAATATTAAGTCTGATGCCGTTTCCACTTTTTCCCCATCTGTTTGCCATAAAGTAGTAGGACCAGATGCCATGGTCTTTGCTTTTTTGAGTGTTGAGCTTTATGCCAGCTTTTTCACTCTCCTCTTTCACCTTCATCAAGAGCTTCTTTAGTTCCTGTTCATTTTCTGCCATTTAAGTGGTGTCATCTACATATCTGATATTGTTGATATTTCTGATGGCTATCTTGATTCCAGCTTGTGAGTCGTCCAGCCCAGCACTTCGTATGATGTACTCTGCATAGAAGTTAAATAAGCAGGGTGACAATATGCAGCCTTGACATACTCCTTTCCCAATTTTGAACCAGTTAGTTGTGCCCTGTCTGGTTCTAACTGTTGCTTCTTGTCCTGCATACAGGTTTCTTGGGAGTCAGGTAAGGTGGTCTGGTATTCCCATCTCATTAAGAATATTCCGCAGTTTGTTGTTGTGATCCACACAGTCAAAGGCTTTAACACAGTCTATGAAGCAGAAGTAGTTGTTTTTCTAAAATTCCCTTCCTTTTCCTGTGATCCAGCGTATGTTGGCCATTTGATCTCTGGTTTCTCTGCCTTTTCTAAATCCAGCTTTTACATCTGGAAGTTCTTAGTATTCTCCTTAGTGCTGATTACAAAAACTGTAGTTATGGGTCAGGAGGCATGAATGTTTCTGTTTTGCCATAGTGCTTTCTCAAAGGCAGCACTAGTGTGCAATGTCACCTGAAATGAGTGTGCCAATATCCCTGTCACCTTGCCAGCCCATCATTTTTTAAAATAATAATTTAGTAGATGTCAAATGACATTTCAAGGTTACTTTAACTGGCATTTCTTTGATTATTACTAGGGCTGACATTTTCTGTGTGTTTATTTACTGTTTCTTTTTCTGAGAGGGATTGCTGGTTCATGTTCTTTGTCAATTTATCTATCAGAGTGAAGCTATATAACTAATAAATTTAAATAAGCTCCTTTTTTATTTGTGATCGGATAGTCTGTCACATATGATACAGGTTTTTCATATTCTGTATTTTTTATGTTCTTGATGTTTTTTTATTGTTCAGAGGTTTACAATTTATATATGAATGTACCTGCCTTTTTCTTTATGATTCCTCATAAAGTTTTTTTTTTTTAAAGATTTATTTATTTATTTATTTTGGGAAGGGGTCGGGTTGGGGAGGGAGGGGAGCAGGCGGGCCACTTCTATTGGTCCTTCATTTCCCTATTTTCATCCGTCTTTGTTCTTTGGCTCCTGTGGGCCTCCCATCGCGGTGGCATCTGTCGTTGCAGATCGCCGGCTCTGGGCGCATGCGCTCCAGAGCTCTGGCTCCATAATTGGACACATGGGTCCAGCCACTCCGCAGCACGTGGGATCTTCCCAGGCCAGGGATCGAACCGGCGCCCCTTGCACTGCAAGGCGGTGTCCTTACCCACTGGACCACCAGGGGAAGCCCTCCTCATAAAGTTTTAAGGAAAAATATTTTTTCCTCACAGATTGGCTAAATCTTTCTTTAAATGAACTTCAAGTTGTAGATCTGGGACTTGCCTACCTACTTGTTGATCTAATCTAATCTGTATCAGTTAGGCTGGGTTTGACTGTAGGTATCAGAAAACTCAAGCCAAACTGCCATAGATAAGAGAGGCTCACATCACTGAGGTTAGTTCAGCAGCTTTACCAGGTAGTGAAGGGTTTAATTTCTTTCTAGTTCTTCAGTCAGCTGGGCCACAAAGCCTTTCTGCTGATGCTGGTGGTCCTTGTGGTGATCAGGGACAAACAGTATTGATTAAACCTATGCACTTCCGTACTTGTATCCATAAAGAAGACACAGTGTTTCTTTTCTAGACCTCTCCCCATTTTCCCCTCCTCTTTTCCACAACATCTTTTTCAGTCTGATTGACTTATCTTAGGTCCTTGCTCACCCCTGAACCAATGGTGAGGTCAGGTGGATAAGGATGAAATTACCCAATTTACCTTAGACTTGAGTTTGGGCTTTGGAACTGTTCCCACCAAAGCTAGTGGATACAGGTGTCCCCCCACTCCACTCCATCATCTACCACCAAATGAGAGCAGCAACCAGGGGTTGAACAATGGATGTTGAAAAAACAGACATAATGTCCATCCCACTTTAGATGTTACTTTTCCCAGGACACCTGCCCTGCTTCCCTAACTCCAAGTTCTAAGACACACTGTGATCCTCTAATACAGGGGATTATACCATAGTAGGCCTGCCTGTTCACTGTTTCCTATGGGACCAGGAAAAAAATCATGGATTTATAACCCTCTCGCTATCTTATAAGAAAGAGTATCTTGTCAATGAGAGGACCTTGGATACCAAAAAAGACTTAAATAGTCTGCATGAGAAAGAAGGAGCCATGGAATAGCCTCGGGGGAGACATTGGACCCCCTAGGAGCCTCTCCCTGGGCTGGGAGTTAGGTAGGGTTGGGTGAGGATCTTAAGGATTGATCTGGTGGGAGAAACAAAGAGTTTATGGGGGACTTAGGGAGAAAATTCACAGTGTAAAGTTTTTCCCCTGTGCATTCTTCAGTAAACGCCTCTTCGTCCTTGCCTAATAAAATGGATTTATTTTAGAAAGGTGAAGGGAAGGGCAGAGGCTTGCATGCAAGGTGGCAGAGCAAGAATGGGGACATAGTGACAGTGACTTTCACCTGACTGTACTCCCCTCTATGCTGCACGTCCTGTGAGGACAGGGGCCCGGTCTGTCTTGTTCACCTTTCTGCCTAGCTCAGTGCCTAGTTAGTATTCGTGAGTGCATGAATGAATGAACAACACTGGTAAAATCATAGAAAGTGTTTTCAGATCCCAAGTCTGCTGTTTTCTGTTCTGTAGAATAGGGAAAATGGTAATCACCTCATAATCTTGCTTTGAAATTTAAGTCCAGCTGAGTCCTTGTAATCTTGCTGTGAAATTTAAGGCAGCTGTGATGATGATTATCAACTTTTCCCAGATTCTACCAGCTAACCCACAAATACTACTAATAACAACTGTAAGCATCTGTTGGACACATTCTGTGAGTGAGACCCTTGAGTAAGCACTTCACGTGTTACCTCCTTTAAGGTAGGTCCTGTCAGCGACCCTGTAATTATCCAGATGTCATCTCTTCCTCCAGGACTTTACACATGCCCAACATCCAACCATATCCCCCGTCACTCACAGGCACCAAAATCTAAATAGACAGAAATGGAATTCTGCCTGTTTTATTGGATCACATCTACTTTAGATGTTACTTTTCCCAGGACACCTGCCCTGCTTCCCTAACTCCAAGTTCTAAGACACACTGTGATCCTCTAATACAGGGGATTATACCATAGTAGGCCTGCCTGTTCACTGTTTCCTATGGGACCAGGAAAAAAATCATGGATTTATAACCCTCTCGCTATCTTATAAGAAAGAGTATCTTGTCAATGAGAGGACCTTGGATACCAAAAAAGACTTAAATAGTCTGCATGAGAAAGAAGGAGCCATGGAATAGCCTCGGGGGAGACATTGGACCCCCTAGGAGCCTCTCCCTGGGCTGGGAGTTAGGTAGGGTTGGGTGAGGATCTTAAGGATTGATCTGGTGGGAGAAACAAAGAGTTTATGGGGGACTTAGGGAGAAAATTCACAGTGTAAAGTTTTTCCCCTGTGCATTCTTCAGTAAACGCCTCTTCGTCCTTGCCTAATAAAATGGATTTATTTTAGAAAGGTGAAGGGAAGGGCAGAGGCTTGCATGCAAGGTGGCAGAGCAAGAATGGGGACATAGTGACAGTGACTTTCACCTGACTGTACTCCCCTCTATGCTGCACGTCCTGTGAGGACAGGGGCCCGGTCTGTCTTGTTCACCTTTCTGCCTAGCTCAGTGCCTAGTTAGTATTCGTGAGTGCATGAATGAATGAACAACACTGGTAAAATCATAGAAAGTGTTTTCAGATCCCAAGTCTGCTGTTTTCTGTTCTGTAGAATAGGGAAAATGGTAATCACCTCATAATCTTGCTTTGAAATTTAAGTCCAGCTGAGTCCTTGTAATCTTGCTGTGAAATTTAAGGCAGCTGTGATGATGATTATCAACTTTTCCCAGATTCTACCAGCTAACCCACAAATACTACTAATAACAACTGTAAGCATCTGTTGGACACATTCTGTGAGTGAGACCCTTGAGTAAGCACTTCACACGTGTTACCTCCTTTAAGGTAGGTCCTGTCAGCGACCCTGTAATTATCCAGATGTCATCTCTTCCTCCAGGACTTTACACATGCCCAACATCCAACCATATCCCCCGTCACTCACAGGCACCAAAATCTAAATAGACAGAAATGGAATCCTTTGCTGACCTGTTATTTACTACTCCACTCTGGAGATGCACAACTCAGTTACTCTAATAAGACTGGACAGAATGTAAGTGACTGGTAGTTTACTTGAAATAGTGAAATGTAATGGATTCATGCTTGTTGTAGCAACAGAGACCCCATGACCTCAGAGGCAGGCAGAGACTGAGCCTGAGGTCATTAGTGGTGGGAAAAGTTGAGGGTGGATTTGTGAGCACCAGGAATTAGTGGGCTTTATTTTCTGGCAGGACCTATTCCTGGAACAGCTGAAAATTCTGAGGGCTAAATTCAGACTCCAGGATGAGACTCAAAGATTGCCTGGTGAGATGGTGAAGGGAGAAAAGGACTTTGTTCTTGTTCATGTAGGTTCTTTGTCTAGGCATATTAACATGTGAGGCTGTTAGCTTTCTCATTTCTAGAATAGGAGTAGTAATATCTGATTCCTTCTCTCATAGGAATATTTAGGTGTTTAATGAAGTGTTGTTTAGACTTTCTCTACAGAAAAATGCTTCAGAGACACAAATTCTTTCAGTAACTAGATATATATGAGCTTCGTGTGTATTCTGATAAACTGAGCAATAACACAGACTCATTTAAGATTAAGTTCTCTGAGTTTCAGATCTGTCTTGTGCAGTAAAATCTCCTTAATACACTTAAAATTCTCTGCATATACATAATATAAATAAATATGCTTTTATAACTGTGGATGCTCTTAGATACAGAATCATGTGCTTCTTGCTGTTCTTAACTCCTTAGATTTCTGTCTTTTCAGAAAATATCAAGTGATCAATATGACAATATTGTAACACTATCATAAAGAAGTTGTCACTTGCTTTGTAAGTCAAAGGGATGGCTCAAAGCCTAGATTAGCTGGAAGAGAAATAAGGTAAGAAGAAAAACTGCCTTTAAGGATTTCAGATTTTTTAGACTAAAATTGCTCCATTGTGCAGAAGTGTTTTAATCAAAAGCAGTGGAAGATTTTAACTGAGTGAAAAATGAAACGTGCATTTCCTAGGACTTTACACATGCCCAACATCCAACCATATCCCGTCACTCACAGGCACCAAAATCTAAATAGACAGAAATGGAATCCTTTGCTGACCTGTTATTTACTACTCCACTCTGGAGATGCACAACTCAGTTACTCTAATAAGACTGGACAGAATGTAAGTGACTGGTAGTTTACTTGAAATAGTGAAATGTAATGGATTCATGCTTGTTGTAGCAACAGAGACCCCATGACCTCAGAGGCAGGCAGAGACTGAGCCTGAGGTCATTAGTGGTGGGAAAAGTTGAGGGTGGATTTGTGAGCACCAGGAATTAGTGGGCTTTATTTTCTGGCAGGACCTATTCCTGGAACAGCTGAAAATTCTGAGGGCTAAATTCAGACTCCAGGATGAGACTCAAAGATTGCCTGGTGAGATGGTGAAGGGAGAAAAGGACTTTGTTCTTGTTCATGTAGGTTCTTTGTCTAGGCATATTAACATGTGAGGCTGTTAGCTTTCTCATTTCTAGAATAGGAGTAGTAATATCTGATTCCTTCTCTCATAGGAATATTTAGGTGTTTAATGAAGTGTTGTTTAGACTTTCTCTACAGAAAAATGCTTCAGAGACACAAATTCTTTCAGTAACTAGATATATATGAGCTTCGTGTGTATTCTGATAAACTGAGCAATAACACAGACTCATTTAAGATTAAGTTCTCTGAGTTTCAGATCTGTCTTGTGCAGTAAAATCTCCTTAATACACTTAAAATTCTCTGCATATACATAATATAAATAAATATGCTTTTATAACTGTGGATGCTCTTAGATACAGAATCATGTGCTTCTTGCTGTTCTTAACTCCTTAGATTTCTGTCTTTTCAGAAAATATCAAGTGATCAATATGACAATATTGTAACACTATCATAAAGAAGTTGTCACTTGCTTTGTAAGTCAAAGGGATGGCTCAAAGCCTAGATTAGCTGGAAGAGAAATAAGGTAAGAAGAAAAACTGCCTTTAAGGATTTCAGATTTTTTAGACTAAAATTGCTCCATTGTGCAGAAGTGTTTTAATCAAAAGCAGTGGAAGATTTTAACTGAGTGATAATGATGATGATAATGATTGTTAGTAAGTTTCCCTGGTTAAGAGGAAGAAGCTTCAGTTATCTGAGAGAGATTCTCTGGAATGGAATGTTCAGTTCTCTGAGTATAAGCTCTGCTCTAACTCTCAAGGATTTGGCATCCGGAGACCTGGGCTCTGGTTTAAGTCTTGCCACAGATTTGGTAGGTGACCTTGAGAAAGTCGCCTCATCTTTCTGGATCTCTGTTTTTCTCATCGGTCAGGTGAAGAGAACGGAGTAATTAATCTCTGCAGTCCTTTCAGCTATAAGGCATTGCGATTACTTTCAGTCATCTCCAGAAAACTTGGTGCTTACCTTTGGAACACTGCTAACTGGCAGCCTGAAAGGAGCCTTGAAACGTTAACCAAGACTCCATGGTCACGGTCAGGGCTGACACTGACAGGGCTGGGTGCTTACATAGGGCCAGACCTTGTGCCTCATGCTTTGCATTTACTGCTCGCCTAAGCCTCTCAGAATAACTGCAGGGATTCCCGAGCATTCATCTCCAACAAGGAATTACAACAGCTCAAGCATTCATCTCCAACAAGAAATTACAACAGCTTGTGGAACTTCTAGCTACCACCTGACGGGTCTTTACTTACATAAAGACAGATCGGAATCCTACCAGTGTCGGTTTGGAAGCATCCGGGGAGAGATGGCTGCTGGGATTGATTTTCATGCTTTGGACCTGCCCTGGGCATGTGGGAGTTTACCTAGCACCTGAACGTCACTGCAGATCACCACTTAGTCATCATCTTCTTAGACTTCTTGGTAGCATTTGACGTGGTTAATTGCAACAGCCCTTGAAACTGGGTCTTCATCTGGCTTCCAGGACCCTGAACCCACCTTGTTCTCTTCCCACCTCTCTGGCCAGTCCTGAGTGACCTTGGCTGACCCGCACTGTCTTCCCAGCCCTCACATGACAGAGAGCCGCTTCTCTTTTCCACTGTACTTATTCCTTGGATGGTGCCATCCAAGTTCTTGGCTTTGAATACTGCCTATACCTGATGATTCTGAGATTAAAACTTTAATCCCAGTTTCTGCCCTGGACACCAAATAGATATGTTCAACTGCCAAGTCAACATCGTCACTTGAATTCTTTTTTTTTTTTAATTTTAATTTTTATTTATTTATTTGGCTGTGCTGGGTCATGGTTGCGGCACGTGGGATCTAGTTCCCTGACCAGGGATCGAACCCAGGCCCCATTGAATTGGGAACACAGAGTCTTAACCACTGGACCACCAGGGAAGTCCCCACTTGAATTCTTAATCTCAAACTTTAGAGAACCAAACTTCTGATTTTCTCCTCCAAACCTGCCCTTCCCCCAGTATTGCAAAATGCAGTACAAAAGACTACAGATTCACCTGGTCAAGAACCTAGGAGTCACACTGGATTCCTCCTTTTCCCTCACTTGCCACATTTAACCCGTCAGTAAATTCTGGCAGCTCTATCCTAGAAAATTATCCAGAGTCTGACAGCTAGCTGTTTACTCAATCCCTCCTGTCCACCTCAGTCCAAACCCGTAGCTCCTCTCACCTAGACTACTGCAATAAGTCTCAGCTTTCACCTTGCCTCCAGCATCCCCCTTCCCCAATCTAGTCTCCAAATAGCAACCTCCCCTCCCCGGGGTTCCTTTCACTTGTAAATCTTTGCAAACCCAACTGCTTTTTGCTTCCTGGGAGCATAATCCCAAAAGCACAATTCGAAATTCTTACCTTGGCCTATGAAAGCCTATGGGATCTGGCTTCTATCTCATTTCTTAGCACTGTCTGCTTCACTTACTTGAACACATCCAGTTCGTTCTGATCTTAAGACTCTCCTTTCTCTTTTCTCATTCTGGAAAACGATTTGCTCAAGTATCTGCGTATCTTATTTTCTCCTTTGATCCAGGTCCGTTGTTCAAATGTCACCTTATCAGAGAAGCATTCTTGGACCTGCTATATGAGAGAGAGGCTCGGCTCTTTTCCCAGATACTCTGTCTACCCTTACCCTTCTTTTCCTTTCTTTGTGACAGTTAACCCTCCTCTGGTTAGAGGCTTTATGTTTGTTGTGTTTATTTATTTATTTATTTATTTTTAAAGATTTATTTATTTATTTTGGGCAGGCGTCGGGTTGGGGAGGGAGGGGAGCGGGTGGGCCACTTCTATTAGTCTTTCATTTCTCCATTTTCATTCGTCTTTGTTCTTTGGCTCCTGTGGGCCTCCCATCACGGTGACGTTTTGTTGTTGCAGAGCGCCGTCTCTGGCACATGTGCTCCAGAGCTCCGGCTCGGTAATTGGACATATCGGTCCAGCTGCTCCGCGGCCCATGGGATCTTCCCAGGCCATGGATTGAACCGGCGGCCCTTGCACTGCAAGGTGGTGTCCTTATCCACTGGACCACCAGGGGAAGCCCGTCTGTTGTGTTTAAATACTGCATCCTAGCATTGACCACAATGCTTGGTACATAGCCGGTACTTGATAAATACTTGTGGAATGAATAAATGAATGAATGTTATGATTAGAAAGGCAGGTTTTAGGATGTGAATAGATAATTCAGTCAAGAACAGTAACAGTAAGAAGATACCTTGGCAGAAATTGAAGATACAGTCTGCTCTTGGGCTGTCTAAAGATCTGGTCTGTCTCCTGCCTTGACTCAGAAGCAGTTATCCCTAAACCTTTGTTTCTAGCTTCCTGACTGCTGGTTAGCAGACTGCTCTGTGCTCTGTGGACTCCCCAAGGCTTGGCTCTATATCTGTCTTTGTATTCTTAGATTCTCCATGTTCTGATGGCTTGTTTGACCCTTTTCTTTACTTACAGCTTATGCTGGTGCTGTCAAAGTTTAACTCATTGAAAGTAAAATAATATGTTGTAATTGCTTAAATACATATAAATAATGCATATTCAGTATTATATATGTAGTATAATTAGAAAAAAAAGCAAGGCAGAAAATAAACACTTTCTTAGCACTGTCTGCTTCACTTACTTGAACACATCCAGTTCGTTCTGATCTTAAGACTCTCCTTTCTCTTTTCTCATTCTGGAAAACGATTTGCTCAAGTATCTGCGTATCTTATTTTCTCCTTTGATCCAGGTCCGTTGTTCAAATGTCACCTTATCAGAGAAGCATTCTTGGACCTGCTATATGAGAGAGAGGCTCGGCTCTTTTCCCAGATACTCTGTCTACCCTTACCCTTCTTTTCCTTTCTTTGTGACAGTTAACCCTCCTCTGGTTAGAGGCTTTATGTTTGTTGTGTTTATTTATTTATTTATTTATTTTTAAAGATTTATTTATTTATTTTGGGCAGGCGTCGGGTTGGGGAGGGAGGGGAGCGGGTGGGCCACTTCTATTAGTCTTTCATTTCTCCATTTTCATTCGTCTTTGTTCTTTGGCTCCTGTGGGCCTCCCATCACGGTGACGTTTTGTTGTTGCAGAGCGCCGTCTCTGGCACATGTGCTCCAGAGCTCCGGCTCGGTAATTGGACATATCGGTCCAGCTGCTCCGCGGCCCATGGGATCTTCCCAGGCCATGGATTGAACCGGCCCTTGCACTGCAAGGTGGTGTCCTTATCCACTGGACCACCAGGGGAAGCCCGTCTGTTGTGTTTAAATACTGCATCCTAGCATTGACCACAATGCTTGGTACATAGCCGGTACTTGATAAATACTTGTGGAATGAATAAATGAATGAATGTTATGATTAGAAAGGCAGGTTTTAGGATGTGAATAGATAATTCAGTCAAGAACAGTAACAGTAAGAAGATACCTTGGCAGAAATTGAAGATACAGTCTGCTCTTGGGCTGTCTAAAGATCTGGTCTGTCTCCTGCCTTGACTCAGAAGCAGTTATCCCTAAACCTTTGTTTCTAGCTTCCTGACTGCTGGTTAGCAGACTGCTCTGTGCTCTGTGGACTCCCCAAGGCTTGGCTCTATATCTGTCTTTGTATTCTTAGATTCTCCATGTTCTGATGGCTTGTTTGACCCTTTTCTTTACTTACAGCTTATGCTGGTGCTGTCAAAGTTTAACTCATTGAAAGTAAAATAATATGTTGTAATTGCTTAAATACATATAAATAATGCATATTCAGTATTATATATGTAGTATAATTAGAAAAAAAAGCAAGGCAGAAAATAAAAATCAGAAAAAATATCTCTCATGTACTTTTAAGAAAGATTCAAAAGATTATTAGCATTTTGATTTAACTTAGCTCTGAGTAAGACACTATCTTCTCCCAGCATTATGAGGTGATGACATTTTAAGCTGTAAAAGTATTCATAGTTTTTTGAGGTACAATTGGTATGTAACATTAACTTCTCATATACAACATAATAATTCCATATCTGTATCTAATACAGAATAATCACCACATTAAGTCTACTTAACACCTGTTACCACGGAGAGTTAAAATTTTTTCTTCATGTGATGAGAACTTTTAAGATTTATTTTCTTAGCAACTTTCAAATTTGCAAGTATTTTTAACTTTAGTCACCATGCTATACCTTATTTCCCTATGACTTTGTAAATTTTTTTTGCACTTAATCTACTTACACCGAAAACCTCCACACACAAACACAGTATTGTTAGTATAATCTATATTAGCCAAAAAATAAAAAGTCACCTGAGTTCAATAGTAGGAAAATGGTTAAGTAAATTGTGATATATTAACTCTTATTAAAAAGTTATTTTTATATTAAATGTTATAATTAGGTATTGAAAAAATAGAAAAATGATTATGATGTGATATTAAATGAAAAAATATAAAATCAGATTGTAAAGAATGGAAAAATGAAAATATACAGTAAAAATCCACAAAGAAATCTTTGTAATAAGATACTTTGCTGGTTTTTTTAAAGATCTGGTCTGTCTCCTGCCTTGACTCAGAAGCAGTTATCCCTAAACCTTTGTTTCTAGCTTCCTGACTGCTGGTTAGCAGACTGCTCTGTGCTCTGTGGACTCCCCAAGGCTTGGCTCTATATCTGTCTTTGTATTCTTAGATTCTCCATGTTCTGATGGCTTGTTTGACCCTTTTCTTTACTTACAGCTTATGCTGGTGCTGTCAAAGTTTAACTCATTGAAAGTAAAATAATATGTTGTAATTGCTTAAATACATATAAATAATGCATATTCAGTATTATATATGTAGTATAATTAGAAAAAAAAGCAAGGCAGAAAATAAAAATCAGAAAAAATATCTCTCATGTACTTTTAAGAAAGATTCAAAAGATTATTAGCATTTTGATTTAACTTAGCTCTGAGTAAGACACTATCTTCTCCCAGCATTATGAGGTGATGACATTTTAAGCTGTAAAAGTATTCATAGTTTTTTGAGGTACAATTGGTATGTAACATTAACTTCTCATATACAACATAATAATTCCATATCTGTATCTAATACAGAATAATCACCACATTAAGTCTACTTAACACCTGTTACCACGGAGAGTTAAAATTTTTTCTTCATGTGATGAGAACTTTTAAGATTTATTTTCTTAGCAACTTTCAAATTTGCAAGTATTTTTAACTTTAGTCACCATGCTATACCTTATTTCCCTATGACTTTGTAAATTTTTTTTGCACTTAATCTACTTACACCGAAAACCTCCACACACAAACACAGTATTGTTAGTATAATCTATATTAGCCAAAAAATAAAAAGTCACCTGAGTTCAATAGTAGGAAAATGGTTAAGTAAATTGTGATATATTAACTCTTATTAAAAAGTTATTTTTATATTAAATGTTATAATTAGGTATTGAAAAAATAGAAAAATGATTATGATGTGATATTAAATGAAAAAATATAAAATTAGTTTGTAAAGAATGGTAAAATATACATATGAATAGACTATGGACAGCGAATAGAAAATCCACAAAAAAGAAATCTTTGTAATAAGGATGGAATTATGGATGGTATTTTTTTCTTTTTCAAAGTGCTACTTGAATATACTTAATGCTGCTATTATTTTGATTTTTTTGTTGTTGTTTTGTTATGAAGGGACATAGAGAACAAATAAAAATATGGCATTGGTGATATTTAAAAGCTTATACTCTGTGGCACGTTTGTGGCCTTCACAGTAACTATTCCCAACGGCCTTCCTCTTTACCTGTTTCCCATGCACAAGGTTAGAAAATTCCTTAGAGAATTTCCCAGTCACCTTTGCAGCCAGTGTGTTCCAGGTGACCCATTACTAGTCAGTGAAATCCAAGAGGAAAATTGTTAGAGTGCTGTTGGGAAAAGTTTCCTCCTTGATAAAGTGAGGCCCATAAACAAAATCCATTTTGCCTTTGTCTTTTTGCTTATGAGGACTGATTCAGAAAGCTGTAACAGCCATTTTGAAACATCACCAACTCTTGGAGGGGAGTGGAGTGGGATGCTAGAAAGATCCCTGGTGCATCTGTAGCACCACCGAGTCATTGAACAAGCTCCAGGAGAGACTGCCTTAAGACTTCTTGATAACTAAACAAGAAATGTCCTTGTGATTTGAACCACTATTAGGTTTTCTGTTACTTGATGCTCAGTGCATTCTAAATGATGCAGCGAGACAAAAATAAAACCTGCTGGCACACGGAACTAAGTGTATAGAAACCACAAAGTAACAGGAAACATCGCACACATATACAGATTAATTTGAAATATGATATACTCTTACAGAAGGAGGTGAAAAATTAATAACCCAATAAGAATTTGTTACATGGCTCCTTGGATCTGTTAATATTTCCTGGTAGAAAAAAATAACTTTATATTTCTGTTAAAATAAAACAAACGCTTTTTCAAGTCTGTATGTGTCAGGAAGCAGCCTGTCAAGCGTATGATGGGTGGTGATTTCTCGCCCTCCCTAAATCTTCTGACTTCTTTGACAAGCATAGAATACTACTCAGTTATGTGAGATGGTGCTCCCTGGGATTTGAGGATGCATCACCTAACGGATGAGAATATCATTTCTCTATTACTCTATTGATAGTGTCAGGAATCTCTTCAACTCAATACAAATCTGGTTTTGAAGATAACAAATTTGGGGGTTTGTTGAGAAAGGAATCAATTGTCTTAAAGCTGAAGACATTGGTGATGAAATAGCTTGTGATAAATGGACTCTTTATTAGAAACATGATTCTAACTTACCCTATTTTTTCTAAATGGTAGATGACTTAGCGAGTTAACTGACCTTTAGATTAAACAAGAAAGCCAGGAGAAGGACTCTTTGATTATTGTCAGTGAGGTGGTGGCTTTGTATAGGGCAGTGAAAGAGGAATTTAAATAGCATGTGGGTGATAAGAGTGAAGAAAATGGCTGTGCCCCACAGTGTAATTAAACGAGTGAGATGGCCACAGATTTCATCCCTGTGGTCTCTGGCGTTGCTTTGGATGCTCTGCTGGCTGAGCAGTAGTGGGGAGAGAGGGTGAGGTGCCTCCTTCCTCTGCTGCTTCATGAAGTTCTCTCCTGAAGCTGCCTAGGGAAACAGAGTTGCTATCAGTTCAGGCTGCAAGTAACAGAAAACCCATCTCAAAGTGTCTTACACAGATGTCTTTCTATTTGGATTTTGTTTTCCCACGTAACAAGAAAACCCAAAGTAGGCTGATACTTAGTTCAGCTGATCAAAGCACCAGCAGACACCAATGTGCTAGTTTTCATCTTCATCCTTGACTCTTCATAATCACAAGATGGTTATAAATCTATCATTTCCGTACTCTCCTCCAGGGGATCTTTCCAACCGGGAGATTAAAACCCAGGTCTCCCGCATTGCAGGTGGGTTCTTTACCAGCTGAACCACCAGGGAAGCCCAACTCTATCATTCTATCATTTCCAATCTGAGGAAGAAGAGAGTGGGAGGGGAGCATATTACTCTCTCTCTCTTACCCGCTCCCTCCCACCTCTCTCTCTCTCTCTCTATATATATATATATATATATATATATGTGTGTGTGTGTGTGTGTGTATGTATATGTATATATATATATGTCTTTTAAATTTGAAATATTTCACAGATTCAGAAGACTTTTGTTAATGTCCAAATTGTGTCACATGGCCGTCCATTGATGCATAGTTAGTTACATTGCCAACCAGAGCAGAATTGGGGTTCTGTTAGCAAAAAGCTGCCACTGAAGTATCCAAAGGGTGGATAAATTCTCTCCTGCTTTGCTGAAGATCGTTGGGTTCCTTGACAGCTCTGGAAGCCATGGTGGAACCTGGTAGCCAAGCTCAGGAAGGGTGGCAGTGTCCAAGTGGAGGAACTCCCCTAGAGCATTATTTTGGTCTCTCTCCCTACCCCTTACTCCATTTTCCCTATGAGAGGAGTAGTGACTTCTTTAATGGGGAATTTTGGTGGGAGGAACTGGCCAGGCTCAGTTAATTCCAGGGCTTCCTCCACTCCCTTGGGGTCTCCTGACTCATGTGTTGCTGATTATGTAGGACAGCCCTTGACCCTGTGCTTGAGAACTGAGGCTGTCCAGCTGTGCCTTGGCCGGGGAAGCATGGAATAAGCCTACTGTTGCACAACTCAGCTGTGTCCTCTAACTTAGCCTTTTCAGTGATGAAGCTAATAACTTTGGATGCTCTGTTGGCTGAGCAGTAGTGGGAGGGGGGCCTCCTTCCTCTGCTGCTTCATGAAGTTCTCTCCTGAAGCTGCCTAGGAAACAGAGTTGCTATCAGTTCAGGCTGCAAGTAACAGAAAACCCATCTCAAAGTGTCTTACACAGATGTCTTTCTATTTGGATTTTGTTTTCCCACGTAACAAGAAAACCCAAAGTAGGCTGATACTTAGTTCAGCTGATCAAAGCACCAGCAGACACCAATGTGCTAGTTTTCATCTTCATCCTTGACTCTTCATAATCACAAGATGGTTATAAATCTATCATTTCCGTACTCTCCTCCAGGGGATCGTTCCAACCGGGAGATTAAAACCCAGGTCTCCCGCATTGCAGGTGGGTTCTTTACCAGCTGAACCACCAGGGAAGCCCAACTCTATCATTCTATCATTTCCAATCTGAGGAAGAAGAGAGTGGGAGGGGAGCATATTACTCTCTCTCTCTTACCCGCTCCCTCCCACCTCTCTCTCTCTCTCTCTATATATATATATATATATATGTGTGTGTGTGTGTGTGTGTGTATGTATATGTATATATATATATGTCTTTTAAATTTGAAATATTTCACAGATTCAGAAGACTTTTGTTAATGTCCAGATTGTGTCACATGGCCGTCCATTGATGCATAGTTAGTTACATTGCCAACCAGAGCAGAATTGGGGTTCTGTTAGCAAAAAGCTGCCACTGAAGTATCCAAAGGGTGGATAAATTCTCTCCTGCTTTGCTGAAGATCGTTGGGTTCCTTGACAGCTCTGGAAGCCATGGTGGAACCTGGTAGCCAAGCTCAGGAAGGGTGGCAGTGTCCAAGTGGAGGAACTCCCCTAGAGCATTATTTTGGTCTCTCTCCCTACCCCTTACTCCATTTTCCCTATGAGAGGAGTAGTGACTTCTTTAATGGGGAATTTTGGTGGGAGGAACTGGCCAGGCTCAGTTAATTCCAGGGCTTCCTCCACTCCCTTGGGGTCTCCTGACTCATGTGTTGCTGATTATGTAGGACAGCCCTTGACCCTGTGCTTGAGAACTGAGGCTGTCCAGCTGTGCCTTGGCCGGGGAAGCATGGAATAAGCCTACTGTTGCACAACTCAGCTGTGTCCTCTAACTTAGCCTTTTTCAGTGATGAAGCTAATAATTTGGTTGTTACTCTTCTGACAGCTCTTAATTTTTATTGAACTCAGTTGGGTGAAGATAGGTAGTATGTATGAACACTGTAATATCCCTAAATGGATGAACCCTGTGTACCCTCAGACTGGTATTAATGACCCACATTGTTAGAATTGTGAAAGATAGCATCAAAAGATGTAGTCCGATCAAAAGATGTACTCCGATTTATTTGGATAATGTTTGACCTACATTTCTTTTAAAAAAAATTATTTATTTTTGACTGGGCAGGGTCTTCGTTGCTGCTTGGGCTTTTCTTTAGTTGAGGCGAGCAGGGATTGCTCTCTAGTTGCAGTGCAGTGGCACACAGACTTAGTTGCTCTGCAACATGTGAGGTCCTCCTGGATCAGGGATCAAACCCATGTCTCCTGAATTAGCAGGCAGATTCTTTACAATGAGCCACCAGAGAAGCCATGACTTCCATTTCTCTGAACTTTTTCCTACCAGGATCATGTAGTTGAATATGTATAGACCCAGCTGGACTGATTTTAGTCTTTTTTTCCCCAACATCATAAGCCATTTTATTTATTTTTTATTAATATTATTAGTTTAGTTTCAGGTATACAGTCTAGTGATTCAGTATTTTTGCAGATTATACTCCATTATACGTTGTTAAAAGGTACTGTCCATAGTTCACTGTGTGCTACAGTATATCCTTTTTGCTTATCTGTTTTGTTCATAGTAGTTTGTGCTTGTTAATCCTATACCCCCAATTTTTCCTTCCCTACTTCCCTCTCCCATTTGGTAACCACAAGTGTATTTTCTGAATCTTTGAGTCTGTTTCTCTTTTGCATATACATTCATTTGTATTATTTTTTAGATTTTACGTGTAAGTGATACCATGCAGTATTTTTCTTTCTCTGCCCAACTTATTTCACTAAGCATAATGATTTTTGTCTTTCTGTTTGAACTTACACAAAATGAACCAAGCATCATTTAGCTAAGGTGTAAAGGTTATTAAGGCAGTAAAACCACTCCCAAATTATTTCAAGGATGAATATATTGAGTTAACAAAAAATAAGTCTTCATTCTGGGATTGAGTGAAAAGTGAACTCCAGGAGGAAAGAAAACAGATTTCTGAAAATACCCTTTCCTTCCCTTCATAAAAAGAACACTGGCAATCTTCACTGTCAAGCAGCTGTGTTTGGAAACTGCTCTTGTTCATCTAGGTTTGGGATTATTGAAGATCCTGTACAAGTCATGACCCATATACCTAAGTGGATCCAAAAGAAACTCTCTTGTTTATTTTTAAAAAAAAAAGGCATTACAATCAAGAAGGTTCAGCCATGGGAACAATACTGACAATTTCCTAAAGGGTTTTCCAGATCCCACCAGCTCTCTGTGTATAAACATGCATATAACCAAAATGTATTTTTGTGGCTTTGGGGCCACTCTCCTAATTTAAAACATAGCTTTTAAGATCAACAGAACCACCCATGCAGAAGAGTCAAATTCTCACTGCTTGGCTACCCAAGGAGTCTAAGGAGACTACCTAAGAAGTCCTCTCCTTAACACATCTGATGAAGTGGAAAGGTTTATCTAGAGGACCTTGCGGTGCCCTGAGCTGCCAGCCTCCTTGAAGGACTGGCAGCAGGACACTCCAAGTGGTCAGAATGATACCTGGGCCTCTCAGGGCTCCACTTACCCCATCATCGTGGGCTGGTTCATGTCAGAGGGCCTACAAAAGTTGCTGGAAAAAACCCTTGAAATGCTCTGGGTACTGAAATGAAAGCTGGTGACACTATTGGTTCAAATTCCAGGTGTTTGACACAGAAATGTTTAAATGTCATGGGGGATTTCCCATCCAGGTAAGACAGAGGACAGGTAACCTTGCCATTAGGAGTTGTAACCTAAGTCCTCTTTCCTTTATCCGCCAAAATGCACCCAACCAAGTAGAGTGAGTCTACACATCAAAGTTTTATTAGAGAAGCACAGTCACTAGAGGTGGCATCATAAGGGGTTCATTTTAGAGATTTGACTTTATTCAGTTGTGGAAGCTGGCTAAACTGTCTCTGTGAAGCTTTATTCTGGCTCTGACTAAGGATAATGATTTTTGTCTTTCTGTTTGAACTTACACAAAATGAACCAAGCATCATTTAGCTAAGGTGTAAAGGTTATTAAGGCAGTAAAACCACTCCCAAATTATTTCAAGGATGAATATATTGAGTTAACAAAAAATAAGTCTTCATTCTGGGATTGAGTGAAAAGTGAACTCCAGGAGGAAAGAAAACAGATTTCTGAAAATACCCTTTCCTTCCCTTCATAAAAAGAACACTGGCAATCTTCACTGTCAAGCAGCTGTGTTTGGAAACTGCTCTTGTTCATCTAGGTTTGGGATTATTGAAGATCCTGTACAAGTCATGACCCATATACCTAAGTGGATCCAAAAGAAACTCTCTTGTTTATTTTTAAAAAAAAAAGGCATTACAATCAAGAAGGTTCAGCCATGGGAACAATACTGACAATTTCCTAAAGGGTTTTCCAGATCCCACCAGCTCTCTGTGTATAAACATGCATATAACCAAAATGTATTTTTGTGGCTTTGGGGCCACTCTCCTAATTTAAAACATAGCTTTTAAGATCAACAGAACCACCCATGCAGAAGAGTCAAATTCTCACTGCTTGGCTACCCAAGGAGTCTAAGGAGACTACCTAAGAAGTCCTCTCCTTAACACATCTGATGAAGTGGAAAGGTTTATCTAGAGGACCTTGCGGTGCCCTGAGCTGCCAGCCTCCTTGAAGGACTGGCAGCAGGACACTCCAAGTGGTCAGAATGATACCTGGGCCTCTCAGGGCTCCACTTACCCCATCATCGTGGGCTGGTTCATGTCAGAGGGCCTACAAAAGTTGCTGGAAAAAACCCTTGAAATGCTCTGGGTACTGAAATGAAAGCTGGTGACACTATTGGTTCAAATTCCAGGTGTTTGACACAGAAATGTTTAAATGTCATGGGGGATTTCCCATCCAGGTAAGACAGAGGACAGGTAACCTTGCCATTAGGAGTTGTAACCTAAGTCCTCTTTCCTTTATCCGCCAAAATGCACCCAACCAAGTAGAGTGAGTCTACACATCAAAGTTTTATTAGAGAAGCACAGTCACTAGAGGTGGCATCATAAGGGGTTCATTTTAGAGATTTGACTTTATTCAGTTGTGGAAGCTGGCTAAACTGTCTCTGTGAAGCTTTATTCTGGCTCTGCTACTAGAACTTGAAGTCCACGGGCAGGCAGTCAGGAAGGAAATCTGGGTGTGAAGTAAGGGAAACACAGACACACAGGACCTGGGTGGGTGAGGCAGAGACCATGAGGACGACTGGACTTTGAGTTGGACTCTCAACCACCTCCAAGCCGCCAACTCTAGGATACAGGGAACCTGCTGGATAAGCTGGTACCCTTTCCCATGAAGAAGTGTGGAGTGGGTCCTGGAGTCAGAGAAGTTGACCCAGGAGACTTAGTGGGATCTGAAGGAGCCATGGATCAGGCCGCTGCCCCACACCAACCAGTGGGACCAGCGAATCCATGATGACACTTGTGAGGGGTAGTGACACCCTAGGCTCAGCGTCAACTCAGTTGAGCACAGTAGAATATGGCTGCTTCATTCCCACCTTCTGAATCCCAGACAGAATTTCTCTTCTGACCCAAACCAGTTCTTCCCAGAGAATCCTGGGACATGTAGTCCAAGCTTAGCTACATGGACACAACACACATTCACCACAGAGAAGGAAAGGCAGCTTAATAGACGGTAAAAATATTAGTATCCTGCTTGTGTTGCTAGATAGAACACTGAATGTGCTTTACAGTCAAGCTCAACTGACCATGTGAAAATGTGAGCATTTTCACTTGACATGATAAAAAGTGTCTGAGATGGAGCATAGAAAGATTAAAAACCCAGCATAAATTATTCAAAATTAAAAAAAAATGAGAAAATGAATGTACACCTTGAGTAGAATAAGAGCCCTAAAGGGATATGAACTGCCTTGAAGGGAAAATAAGGTTTCTTGAGGAGTCCCTAGTAGTCAGAGCAATAAGAACTGCAGCTGAATGGACACTTAGGTCTTCACTGACTTGCCTCAGAGTAAGGAGCAGGGATGTGCAGGAGACAAAAACAGGCAGTTTCTCCACTTGAAACCTCCTGCTGGGGACTTCCCTGGTGGTCCACTGGGTAGAGTCTGCCTTGCAATGCAAAGGACGCCATTCAGTCCCTGGCTTGGGAGGATCCCACATGCCTCGGAGTGGCTGTCCAGTTGGGAGCCAGTGCTCTGGGGCGCATGTGCCCAGAGCCAGTGCTCTGCACTGACAGAGGCTGCTGCAATGGGAGGCCCCCACATAGGCTGAAGAATAAAGATGGATGAAAATAAACAAAAAATCAATAAAAGAGGCCCTCCCACCAAAAGAAAAAAAGAAAACCACTCCTGCTGGTCAGTGCTCCTGGGTCACTTCCCAGTATCTCTAGAGAAAATGCCTCTGCTGAATTGTCGTGAAGGGTCAGATGAGGTAATACACCATGACACTTGGTCTGCCAGAATTAGCAGCCTAGGGCACCCAATGGTGAGTTTATGATTGGGTTCCTGGACTTCTTGTCTGTCTCTCTCACACACGTTTTTTCAACCCTTGTAATTTTCTCTTAAGCAAAACTAGAGCTTTGAGTCACATCTAGATTGGTAGAATGAACCAGCCGCTCACTTCTAGAAAGGAATGTGGCAGTTCTTTAATACCATCTCTGTGATGATTGCTAGTGACAGACACTCTGAAGTGTTTGAGACATTTGGAAGATGTACATTTAGCTGGAGAGGCTTACGTTATTTGCAGCCATCACTTTATCATTAGGCTGTGCTGAGGGCATATGTACAGTTACCCTCAAGGGCACTTGTCCTTGACCCGCCCATGTTATAAATATTTCAGAGCCACGTGCTCTTCTTGTCTGAGCTGTGATTCATCCTTTCCTCTCTGAATGGCACCCCAGGTTGTTCCTCTCAACTTGAACAGAAAGCCAGAGAGATTATATTTCTCATTTTTAAATAATGTTTTAAGGGTAGTAGAATTTTCACTAATATTAATGACTACACTAATATAAATAATGACTACACATTTTGAAAGGGAAATTAATGTCTTGAAAATTTAAAGAGGGAAAATATAAAGAAATCCATGTTTAATTGGTAAAAGATAGATGTTCTTGCTGACCACGTAAAGAAACAAAATCTCTGTCTGAATATCCTACATTACCCTCAGAATGTTATTTTTAATGTTTGATAGAATCTAGGCCTCTACATTTATAAGGTGTAAGTGCAATTTATATTGACATATGTCAGTTCTGTAACTTCTGACCAGTGTGAAATGGAAACATCTTTCAAGCAAAGAATATATTGATTATGGAATATCCATCCAAATTGAAAAATCACAAAGAGCTGAGTCAGTCCTGCTCTCCCCCGCTGGCCACAACCTCCTGGAGTCTCCGCCTCCCCAGAGCTCTCCCACCCACGTACTCACTTTGGCACCACCCCCTCCCCACCTTCAACTTCCACTCCTTATCCGCCCCCTCACCCAGTTACTCAAATGCCATACCCTCCTGCCACTGACTCTTGGCGCTCTCCCTGCACGCACTGTTGAATAAACCCTCCATCCTGTCTGCCTGAGATCAGCGATTCTCTCTTGTTTCATCAACACTTTCCTTACACCTGGCACAGTCCAGAGAGCCAAAGACCTGCCATTCAGTGTCGATGGCTCTGTCTTTAAGATAGCTTCCTTTCAGGAGGCTAATGCTCACAGCCCTCTTGATGCAGAGGAGCCTAAAACACAGGTCAGCCCCACAAGGAATCACTACCTAAAGCCTTCATTAAAGTAAGTTGGAGGTGGGGGGGGACAGGTGGTCAAGGTTGTAGGGATTAGCCTTTCTCCCAGAGGTAACTTCCTGGTGACCTTCTTTCTTCAAAACAAAACAAAACAAAACCTAGAACAGGCGTGTCTTCCTCCCCTGCCCCACCCCTCTTTTCCTTCTTCCTGACAACCAAACAACAAAACAGCTATTTGAATGAGTGCTTTGAGTGTCTCCCCTCTCACCTTTAGACGTGACCACCTGGATGGGTGAGGCCCGTTGTTCTTCCCTTCTTTGCCTACCTCCTCACTGAAAGAACATTGATCCAGGTGCTGATACATTATTCACAAGGATTCAATACCCAGCCCTTAGTTTAATTCAGATTCTCTGGGTAAAAGCACAGCCTTATCTGAGTTGGAGGGACTCAGATCTCTTTCTGACAGCTTTAAAGAGGGAAAATTAAGTCATTTTAATTGGTAAAAGATAGATGTTCTTGCTGACCACGTAAAGAAACAAAATCTCTGTCTGAATATCCTACATTACCCTCAGAATGTTATTTTTAATGTTTGATAGAATCTAGGCCTCTACATTTATAAGGTGTAAGTGCAATTTATATTGACATATGTCAGTTCTGTAACTTCTGACCAGTGTGAAATGGAAACATCTTTCAAGCAAAGAATATATTGATTATGGAATATCCATCCAAATTGAAAAATCACAAAGAGCTGAGTCAGTCCTGCTCTCCCCCGCTGGCCACAACCTCCTGGAGTCTCCGCCTCCCCAGAGCTCTCCCACCCACGTACTCACTTTGGCACCACCCCCTCCCCACCTTCAACTTCCACTCCTTATCCGCCCCCTCACCCAGTTACTCAAATGCCATACCCTCCTGCCACTGACTCTTGGCGCTCTCCCTGCACGCACTGTTGAATAAACCCTCCATCCTGTCTGCCTGAGATCAGCGATTCTCTCTTGTTTCATCAACACTTTCCTTACACCTGGCACAGTCCAGAGAGCCAAAGACCTGCCATTCAGTGTCGATGGCTCTGTCTTTAAGATAGCTTCCTTTCAGGAGGCTAATGCTCACAGCCCTCTTGATGCAGAGGAGCCTAAAACACAGGTCAGCCCCACAAGGAATCACTACCTAAAGCCTTCATTAAAGTAAGTTGGAGGTGGGGGGGGACAGGTGGTCAAGGTTGTAGGGATTAGCCTTTCTCCCAGAGGTAACTTCCTGGTGACCTTCTTTCTTCAAAACAAAACAAAACAAAACCTAGAACAGGCGTGTCTTCCTCCCCTGCCCCACCCCTCTTTTCCTTCTTCCTGACAACCAAACAACAAAACAGCTATTTGAATGAGTGCTTTGAGTGTCTCCCCTCTCACCTTTAGACGTGACCACCTGGATGGGTGAGGCCCGTTGTTCTTCCCTTCTTTGCCTACCTCCTCACTGAAAGAACATTGATCCAGGTGCTGATACATTATTCACAAGGATTCAATACCCAGCCCTTAGTTTAATAGATTAGAGCAGATTCCTCTCTGGGTAAAAGCACAGCCTTATCTGAGTTGGAGAGGGACTCAGATCTCTTTCTGACAGCTACATGGGGTCAGAAGCTCCATCTTGATGCCTCTGCGGACTTGGGTGCTAGTGGAGCCTGGGAAATCCATGCACGGGTAGCCAGTGTTCTCCAGCAATCTGCTGTCTGTGCTACGCTTGGCCTTGAAGAGCTTGCCTGAAGGGCCTGGACTATACCTGTGTATGCCGTAGGTTCCCATGGGGCACCCGTTTCTCACTGATGTAGGCATAATATGGATTTTTTTCTTAAAATTTTATTGGAGTATAGTTGCTTTACAATGTTGTGTTCGTTTCTGCTGAACGACAAAGTGAATCAGTTACACATATCCAAGTATCTTGTCGTCTTTAGATTTCCTTTTCATTTGGGTCACCACGGAGCACTGAAGAGAGTTCCCTTTGCTACTCAGTAGGTTCTCATTAGTTACCTGTTGTATACATAATAGTGTATAGGCACCTGAGGGATTCCAGGTGGCCCTGGATTATCAGAGGCCTCTAGTTTCAGAGAGAATCACAACAAAACAGTGTGATACCAGCAGCCCCCAGCCCAACAGAGGACCACTAGCCACAGTAACACATTTCTTAAGCTTCCTCAATCGCTCTAAAAACCCCTAACAAGTAAGCTAGAGCTTCAGAACCAATCTCTCTCTTGCTCTCTCTCTCTCTCTCTCTCTCTCTCTCTCTCTCTCTCCCCCTCCCTCCAAGCCTACCAGGAAAGGAGTGTAGAGCTTTGAATCCCTTAGGAGATTAGTTTAGACAAGGTTTAATAACTAAAACTGACCCAGAGATATCAGATCTGCCTACAGTGACATGAAGGAATGGAGAGAATGGTTGAAAGCAATGATAAAAGTAGATATCAAGCCATTTTCTTCTTTTGCCTTTTTTCAATTTGAGACTTTTCAAATAAACTGGTTACCTAAAATGTTCAGCACATAGTTTCTGTAAATTTCCAGTGTAGAAATAAAACAACACCATGGAGAGAAAAAGAGACAAGAAATTTCACTTTTTTTTTTTTTCTAGCTTTCTCCTCTAAGGAGGTTTTGCCTGTCCCTTTTAAAAAAAGAACCCTTGGCAGCCTGGGATCCCTGAGCACTGGGCAGGGAGTTGTGACCCCGGGGCCCAGGCTGCAGCAGGGGCCCAGCTGCAGGCTCTGTGAAGCCCCACTGCCTCCCCAGTCTTTGTTTCCTCATCTGTCAGATGCTGTGCAACACCAGCACCCCAGCTGCTCCTAATGTCCCCTCAACTTGCTCGTCAGTGACTCATAATCTGATCTTTGTTGGGACCAGAGCATTTTATGAAACACATCAAATGTAGGTTAAATATAGCTCCAATGATTTTCCCACATAAAAACACCAATTGTGTAAGTAAGAAGAGTGCTTCATGCCATGGTTTGTGTGTCCCTCTAGAAGTCAGAAGAAATCTCTCCCACTTTCCATAGTGGAGTTATTGAACAGACCAGGTTGCTGCAGCAAGTGCCTGGTTTGGTGGCTGTGGGATGGGCCACCTGGGAGCCCCAAGTCTAGGCCCCATCAGCCAGCAGCAGGCTTCTTCACCACAGTTGTTTCCCCATCTCAACATTAAAGGAAGAGAGAGGAAATACGGCAAAGCTGTTGTTGAAGGAGATGCTCATGGCGTCTTTATTTTCCCCTTATAGCTAGTTTTTAAAAAGCTAATTTTTAGAAGAAAAATAATAAAAAAGAATTTTAAGTTATTCATTAAATATTTTCAATGTACAATAAGATACAGATAAAACTATAACAGCACTCATTCTCCCATATTCAGGTTTTTAAATTAACACTTGGCCACATTTGCTTCCAATTAAAACACAATTAAGAAAAGGAAGGTAGGCAGGCAGGAAGATGGAGGGAAGAAAGGAAGGGAAGCATCTAGCTGCAGTTGAAATGCCTTCCCAGTCTAATGTGAGAAGATATTTCTTCTCCCAAAGGTAATTAAGTTTTTTATTGACACACACATTTTTCCTGCTCACATTTTTATGCTCTTTCTACAATTTGTTCATGAGCATATTATTATTGTTATGTTTTAATATTTTACATAACAGGTGTCTTACTGAAAATGACTTTCTGAAATTTGTACTCTTCAGTCTTACTTTTTTGATTAATTTGTGTTGAAATATGTAAATATTGTTTATTCACTGTAACTGAGCATACTTTTTCATCCTATGCTGATGGAACCGTAGGTAGCTGTTCTACTCTTGGAGTGTATTAACCCTTCCAACTTATTTATGTTACAGGGAACGTGCATTGGGCACCCTTGTGTTGTATTTCCTTCAACGTTTGAGTGGCATATAGCTAAAAGGGAAACCGACTTCTTGAAGGGTATGAGTGTCTTCTGCATGCCTAGCAGAGATTGAAAAAATTGCTCTTCTGAGTTATCGTGCAGATTTCAGCCCCCAAAAGTAATATAGCAGAGTTCTTGTTACTCAACATCCCTGCTAACTTTTGGTATTACCAAACGTTTGGCTTTTAGTCATTTTGCAAAGTGTGAGATGGTATTGATCTCATTTGTGATTATCATCGGCATTTCCCTGATTACTATCAAGGATGAAGATCTTTCCGTATTTTTAATATTTTTTCAAGGATTCTCTTTTATTAACTGTGGGATGGGCCACCTGGGAGCCCCAAGTCTAGGCCCCATCAGCCAGCAGCAGGCTTCTTCACCACAGTTGTTTCCCCATCTCAACATTAAAGGAAGAGAGAGGAAATACGGCAAAGCTGTTGTTGAAGGAGATGCTCATGGCGTCTTTATTTTCCCCTTATAGCTAGTTTTTAAAAAGCTAATTTTTAGAAGAAAAATAATAAAAAAGAATTTTAAGTTATTCATTAAATATTTTCAATGTACAATAAGATACAGATAAAACTATAACAGCACTCATTCTCCCATATTCAGGTTTTTAAATTAACACTTGGCCACATTTGCTTCCAATTAAAACACAATTAAGAAAAGGAAGGTAGGCAGGCAGGAAGATGGAGGGAAGAAAGGAAGGGAAGCATCTAGCTGCAGTTGAAATGCCTTCCCAGTCTAATGTGAGAAGATATTTCTTCTCCCAAAGGTAATTAAGTTTTTTATTGACACACACATTTTTCCTGCTCACATTTTTATGCTCTTTCTACAATTTGTTCATGAGCATATTATTATTGTTATGTTTTAATATTTTACATAACAGGTGTCTTACTGAAAATGACTTTCTGAAATTTGTACTCTTCAGTCTTACTTTTTTGATTAATTTGTGTTGAAATATGTAAATATTGTTTATTCACTGTAACTGAGCATACTTTTTCATCCTATGCTGATGGAACCGTAGGTAGCTGTTCTACTCTTGGAGTGTATTAACCCTTCCAACTTATTTATGTTACAGGGAACGTGCATTGGGCACCCTTGTGTTGTATTTCCTTCAACGTTTGAGTGGCATATAGCTAAAAGGGAAACCGACTTCTTGAAGGGTATGAGTGTCTTCTGCATGCCTAGCAGAGATTGAAAAAATTGCTCTTCTGAGTTATCGTGCAGATTTCAGCCCCCAAAAGTAATATAGCAGAGTTCTTGTTACTCAACATCCCTGCTAACTTTTGGTATTACCAAACGTTTGGCTTTTAGTCATTTTGCAAAGTGTGAGATGGTATTGATCTCATTTGTGATTATCATCGGCATTTCCCTGATTACTATCAAGGATGAAGATCTTTCCGTATGTTTAATAGTTTTTCAAGGATGCTCTTTTATTAACTGTTTATACCCTTTGTTCACTTTTCAGTTGGGTTCTTGCTGTTTTCTTATTGATTGGTTTTTCGAGACACAAATGCTTTCTTTGTTGAAAATATGAGTTGCAGATATATTGTGTTGATTCCATGTCCTGCTGGTGGATGTGGCTCACCTTCATGCTAGAGTGGTAACCACGGAGACTTAGATTCGCATGTAGGGATGGAGAACGAGAATTAGCTTTTACTTGACTTTGGTTTTTGGCTATGCAGGTGTGTGTCAAGGCATTCTTCACTAGCTTCAGCCTGGCTCACCACAGTGCTACAGCAAGCTTTGGGGCCCAAGCTGCTGGTAAAGAGCTATCTGTTTTGTTTTCTTCTCTGTGTATCTCCTAGAAAGGGCAGTGTGTTTTCATGGCACCCCCTGCATTCAAATCACCTGACGCGGTTCTGAGACTAATGTTTTGGTCTTATCACAAAACAATTAAAATCTCTGAGGCTGGATTCCAGGAATCACGGTTTTAAAACTCCCCAGGTGATTCTGATGTGCAGCCCTAGACAGCTACCAGCTTCACCGTGTCCCATGAGTATTTCTAACACTTTGAAGTTGAAGTCAACACACCTGCCCTCATTAAGAATTATTAATTAGCTTTGGGGAGAGGTTGAATTCTCTATGCAGATATGAAATAACTATTAACACATGTATTTTTAAAAGGCCTAAGAGACAGATTGTTATGTGATACAACAAAGCTACCAAATCACACGCCGTGTCAAGGTCAATGTTCCCCAAAGGGAACGTGCATTGGGCACCCTTGTGTTGTATTTCCTTCAACGTTTGAGTGGCATATAGCTAAAAGGGAAACCGACTTCTTGAAGGGTATGAGTGTCTTCTGCATGCCTAGCAGAGATTGAAAAAATTGCTCTTCTGAGTTATCGTGCAGATTTCAGCCCCCAAAAGTAATATAGCAGAGTTCTTGTTACTCAACATCCCTGCTAACTTTTGGTATTACCAAACGTTTGGCTTTTAGTCATTTTGCAAAGTGTGAGATGGTATTGATCTCATTTGTGATTATCATCGGCATTTCCCTGATTACTATCAAGGATGAAGATCTTTCCGTATGTTTAATAGTTTTTCAAGGATGCTCTTTTATTAACTGTTTATACCCTTTGTTCACTTTTCAGTTGGGTTCTTGCTGTTTTCTTATTGATTGGTTTTTCGAGACACAAATGCTTTCTTTGTTGAAAATATGAGTTGCAGATATATTGTGTTGATTCCATGTCCTGCTGGTGGATGTGGCTCACCTTCATGCTAGAGTGGTAACCACGGAGACTTAGATTCGCATGTAGGGATGGAGAACGAGAATTAGCTTTTACTTGACTTTGGTTTTTGGCTATGCAGGTGTGTGTCAAGGCATTCTTCACTAGCTTCAGCCTGGCTCACCACAGTGCTACAGCAAGCTTTGGGGCCCAAGCTGCTGGTAAAGAGCTATCTGTTTTGTTTTCTTCTCTGTGTATCTCCTAGAAAGGGCAGTGTGTTTTCATGGCACCCCCTGCATTCAAATCACCTGACGCGGTTCTGAGACTAATGTTTTGGTCTTATCACAAAACAATTAAAATCTCTGAGGCTGGATTCCAGGAATCACGGTTTTAAAACTCCCCAGGTGATTCTGATGTGCAGCCCTAGACAGCTACCAGCTTCACCGTGTCCCATGAGTATTTCTAACACTTTGAAGTTGAAGTCAACACACCTGCCCTCATTAAGAATTATTAATTAGCTTTGGGGAGAGGTTGAATTCTCTATGCAGATATGAAATAACTATTAACACATGTATTTTTAAAAGGCCTAAGAGACAGATTGTTATGTGATACAACAAAGCTACCAAATCACACGCCGTGTCAAGGTCAATGAGCTAGGGTGTTCGGTATTCCCACTCCCCACCCCCTCCATTATTTGATCTTTGTTTTGATCTCCTTGAAAGACAAAGATGCTCAGTCTGTAACATTTTTGCAGCTGGAAGGGTGGTCCCTGGAACCCGAGGCCTTCATTTTATTCTGAGGCTTGCCTTCGTGACCCTGCAGGATTTACAGTGTATTTCTCTCCTGATTGCTCCCTTCTCTGTTTTCCAGTGAATCCCTCAAGTCAGAATCATTACCAGTGTGCTGTGCTGTGTTTTGGCTTTGCAAAGGGTCCTTTGGCTCTGATCACCTTTGATCCTATTCTTCAGGGCACCTGTGAGTTCCCCTCAGCTGCGGAGCCTTCTTGAAGGTCAGGCCAGAGGCCTCCTGCACTCATCACAGGAGAGCACGGAGGTTCTCGGGTGCTGTTGGGTCTCTGTGGAGAAACTGTTCTCAGATTTGCTTCTTTCACCGCTCTATTCCTCCCAGGGAGAGGGACATGATTTCTTTTTTTTTTTTAAAAGATTTATTTATTTATTTATTTTGGGCGGGGGTCGGGTTGGGGAGGGAGGGGAGCGGGCGGGCCACTTCTATTGGTCTTTCATTTCTCTATTTTCATCCGTCTTTGTTCTTTGGCTCCTGTGGGCCTCCCATCGCTGTGGGGTCTGTTGTTGCAGAGCGCTGGCTCTGGGCACATGCGCTCCAGAGCTCCGGCTCGGTAATTGGACACATGGGTCCAGCCGCTCCCCGGCACGTGGGATCTTCCCAGGCCAGGGATCGAACCGGCGTCCTTTGCACTGCAAGGCGGTGTCCTTATCCACTGGACCACCAGGGGAAGCCCTGATTTCTTTTTGTTAAACTCCAGGTGATTCTGATGTGCAGCCCTAGACAGCTACCAGCTTCACCGTGTCCCATGAGTATTTCTAACACTTTGAAGTTGAAGTCAACACACCTGCCCTCATTAAGAATTATTAATTAGCTTTGGGGAGAGGTTGAATTCTCTATGCAGATATGAAATAACTATTAACACATGTATTTTTAAAAGGCCTAAGAGACAGATTGTTATGTGATACAACAAAGCTACCAAATCACACGCCGTGTCAAGGTCAATGAGCTAGGGTGTTCGGTATTCCCACTCCCCACCCCCTCCATTATTTGATCTTTGTTTTGATCTCCTTGAAAGACAAAGATGCTCAGTCTGTAACATTTTTGCAGCTGGAAGGGTGGTCCCTGGAACCCGAGGCCTTCATTTTATTCTGAGGCTTGCCTTCGTGACCCTGCAGGATTTACAGTGTATTTCTCTCCTGATTGCTCCCTTCTCTGTTTTCCAGTGAATCCCTCAAGTCAGAATCATTACCAGTGTGCTGTGCTGTGTTTTGGCTTTGCAAAGGGTCCTTTGGCTCTGATCACCTTTGATCCTATTCTTCAGGGCACCTGTGAGTTCCCCTCAGCTGCGGAGCCTTCTTGAAGGTCAGGCCAGAGGCCTCCTGCACTCATCACAGGAGAGCACGGAGGTTCTCGGGTGCTGTTGGGTCTCTGTGGAGAAACTGTTCTCAGATTTGCTTCTTTCACCGCTCTATTCCTCCCAGGGAGAGGGACATGATTTCTTTTTTTTTTTTAAAAGATTTATTTATTTATTTATTTTGGGCGGGGGTCGGGTTGGGGAGGGAGGGGAGCGGGCGGGCCACTTCTATTGGTCTTTCATTTCTCTATTTTCATCCGTCTTTGTTCTTTGGCTCCTGTGGGCCTCCCATCGCTGTGGGGTCTGTTGTTGCAGAGCGCTGGCTCTGGGCACATGCGCTCCAGAGCTCCGGCTCGGTAATTGGACACATGGGTCCAGCCGCTCCCCGGCACGTGGGATCTTCCCAGGCCAGGGATCGAACCGGCGTCCTTTGCACTGCAAGGCGGTGTCCTTATCCACTGGACCACCAGGGGAAGCCCTGATTTCTTTTTTTGTTTCATTGGCGGACTGTTTAAACGCAATCCCAAGGCTTCTTGAGGTATATGGGTTTGGGATAACTGTTTTCAAAAAGATGCGTGATTAAAGCCTTGAAATGTCTGCCGACAGGAGCTCCTGGGTGCTCTCTCTAGCGTTAGACACTACTGGGTCAAGTGCGGGAGCCCTGCAGTGTCACATTGTCCCTGTTGCCCCCTTTCCAGGTCTGCTAACTCGGGGCCATTCTTCACTGTGCCTCCCTCAATAGGATTAATTTTAAAAAATTCAACTCAGCCACGCTAATTAGCCTCTTTCCATGCTGGGGGCTTTATCTTGTTTGCCACTTCATTTCTAATTTTTTTTTCGTTAAAAAATGTTACTCTTTATCTCATGCTAATTGTTTGCTTTGAGACTTGGGTTTCCTTTACAATTCCTGTCCCCGCCCACCCCTGTACTCCATTCAGAAGGCTTATCCCACCCTGTAACCATTGGTATTGCCTCAGAAGGATGGATCTGGAAGAACACAAGAATTTTAACTTTTTCTTCATAAAACTTTACTTTTTAAATACAGGTACATATTACTTCAGCAATTAAAAATATTTTTAAAAAGTGGTCATGGATAAAACTTAAAGTGCGGGACTTCCCCGGTGGTCCAGTGGCTAAGACTCTAGCTCCCAATGCAAGGGGCCCGGGTTCAATTCCTGGTCAGGGAACTAGATCCCACATGCTGCAACTAAGACCCAGTTCAACCAAATAAATAAATCAAAGAAAAAACTTAAAGTGGATCCTTTGAAATTTATGCATAATATGTATATTTTATGATAAATATATATGTACATATATAAATACATATAAATGTGTTTGTGTTTATAAAGTCCTTAGGACACCACTGAGCACATAGTAAATAAACAGACATGAATATGTGTGCCACCGTTTAATAAAAGGTTTGCCCTAAATCTGTATGTGAAAGGAAATTCTGAGTTAGGGTTGAGAATACAGTTCTTAGCCCAGTGTGAAGCCTATCATGCTGCTAATGGATAAGTTCTGATGTTTTCTTTGTTCTCATTTGAGAAACTGGAATGAGTTAAAGTCAAGGAGCATGCTGAGGTTTAAGTTGTTCCATAGTTTCCAACGTGACACAAGGCATGATTTAAAGCCAGACAGCCTCCCCAGGTTTTTAGTTCTTAGTGAAAGTTGTCTGTCTTTGATTGATGACACAGGACTAAGGGTTCTGAACACCCATTGTGACTGACCCATGGCTGAATGCAGCCAGGCAGATGGTTTGCTGCATTCTCTGTACTTTTTCTGGTCCCACCCTAAGCCCTTCGGTTTGAGTAGCTATGAGGTTGATCCAGGAATTGTTGGCTGGTCCTGGACCTGTCATCCACTGCTGTGGTCCTGATCCATCTGGGCTATTTCCAGACCAGACCAGGACATCCTGAACTTTGAGAGTGACAGTGGGCTTTGAATCTGGACCAGAGCTTTGGACACCTGCAGAACTGGAGTTGGGTTACAAGCTAAAATCCTTTGGGGGTGGGAGGTAGTGTCAGTCAGGAGCAGTCTAACTAGCTAATTTTTCTTTCTTGGCATTTAACCCAAACTTTCCCCCTTTTGGTATTGCCTCAGAAGGATGGATCTGGAAGAACACAAGAATTTTAACTTTTTCTTCATAAAACTTTACTTTTTAAATACAGGTACATATTACTTCAGCAATTAAAAATATTTTTAAAAAGTGGTCATGGATAAAACTTAAAGTGCGGGACTTCCCCGGTGGTCCAGTGGCTAAGACTCTAGCTCCCAATGCAAGGGGCCCGGGTTCAATTCCTGGTCAGGGAACTAGATCCCACATGCTGCAACTAAGACCCAGTTCAACCAAATAAATAAATCAAAGAAAAAACTTAAAGTGGATCCTTTGAAATTTATGCATAATATGTATATTTTATGATAAATATATATGTACATATATAAATACATATAAATGTGTTTGTGTTTATAAAGTCCTTAGGACACCACTGAGCACATAGTAAATAAACAGACATGAATATGTGTGCCACCGTTTAATAAAAGGTTTGCCCTAAATCTGTATGTGAAAGGAAATTCTGAGTTAGGGTTGAGAATACAGTTCTTAGCCCAGTGTGAAGCCTATCATGCTGCTAATGGATAAGTTCTGATGTTTTCTTTGTTCTCATTTGAGAAACTGGAATGAGTTAAAGTCAAGGAGCATGCTGAGGTTTAAGTTGTTCCATAGTTTCCAACGTGACACAAGGCATGATTTAAAGCCAGACAGCCTCCCCAGGTTTTTAGTTCTTAGTGAAAGTTGTCTGTCTTTGATTGATGACACAGGACTAAGGGTTCTGAACACCCATTGTGACTGACCCATGGCTGAATGCAGCCAGGCAGATGGTTTGCTGCATTCTCTGTACTTTTTCTGGTCCCACCCTAAGCCCTTCGGTTTGAGTAGCTATGAGGTTGATCCAGGAATTGTTGGCTGGTCCTGGACCTGTCATCCACTGCTGTGGTCCTGATCCATCTGGGCTATTTCCAGACCAGACCAGGACATCCTGAACTTTGAGAGTGACAGTGGGCTTTGAATCTGGACCAGAGCTTTGGACACCTGCAGAACTGGAGTTGGGTTACAAGCTAAAATCCTTTGGGGGTGGGAGGTAGTGTCAGTCAGGAGCAGTCACCGGCATGTTGGTCAAAAACAGACAGCATCCGGGCTTCCCTGGTGGTCCAGTGGGTAAGGACACCACCTTGCAGTGCAGAGGGTGCCGAGTCGATCCCTGGCCTGGGAAGATCCCACGTGACCTGGAGCGGCTGGACCAATGTGTTCAGCTGCCTAGCCGGAGCTCTGCAGTGCATGGACCCAGAGCCGGTGCTCTGCAGCGATAGAGGCCACTGAGATGGGAGGCCCACACGGGCCGAAGAAAAAGGATAGATAAATGAAAGACCAATAGAAGTGGCAAAAAACAACAACAACAAACCAGAATCCTATTCAGGCGACTGCCCAGCAGGGAGGTCAGGCTGGACCTGTTCTGACCTCAGCTCAGTTTTGGCCCAATTGGTATTGATGCTGCTCTTCGAACTTAGTTTTCCTTGAAGGCAACCAAAAATAGGATAAAATTGCATTTGCAGTATACCTTTTGCAAATAGATTTTTCTGATTGTAATACTTTTAGCTGCATTTCGCCTGTATTATAAAAATTTTCTGAATGTTAAATAAAAAACTGTATTAAGTGGTTACTTTGGTTGGAATTGGTGCTCTTGCTAAATGAACAAAAAAATGACAACTTGCTTTTATTGGAACAAGAGATTTCTTCAGGGACTTGTGAAAAAGTACAGGGTCCTCTTTCGTGTACTTAGGCACTAATTCAAAGAATTCAAATGTTCATGGATCAATAATGCTGCACCTATTCTAACTGCTGAGAGAATTCACCCTGCTGGGGTTTCTTTAAGGGAGAATATTTTTTTAGGCTTACTTTGACGGAGGAGAATTAAGTGTGGATTCATGACTGCTTAGGGAGGGATGGTTTGGGAACTTTCCTAATGACTCCATTAAGAGTAAGGAGCCAAGCCCAGCCCCAGGGCCACACGGTCATGTCCTTCCTGCTATTCTAGCTGTGGAGGGAAGTCCAGGAGTACGTCCAGTTCCAAGACAACTGGTAGGGTGGGGACCAGTCAGAAATACAAAGCAAACGTATCAGCAGCTCCTGCCATCCAAGTCCCAGGCTTAAATTCTTACTTGGCTTTTTAAGTCTCTATTAGACCTCTGGGTTCCCCTTGAGAATCTGGCTTTTCTAAAGAGTTAAGAGTTTGTTTATAATGACTCCAGGACAAAATCAGTCATGCTGGAAATTAATTGTATGCAGGTTTAGTATATAAGATATTTAAACTTGTCAGTTTCACTCTCATTTCATGTAAGTTCTCCAAAGACAAATCCTGGCCAAAATATTGATTGTAGTATTTCCACATGGCCTGAGTACTTCAATTTTTTATTAAGAACAGATGTGTTCCTGTTTGGAGTGTGAGTCCCCTTATCAACTGTGTCTGTTTGATAGCATAGCAGAGATTCAACAAACATTTGTTAAATAAATGAATAAAGAACAAAGGATAGATTCAGTTGTGTTCCGAAGCATTTATCAAGTGCCTGTGTGTCCATGTATCATGTGGACACAAACAACTGCCCCTAAAGCTGGCTAGTCTCAACCATACACTTGGTATGTCAGACTTTTTCTACATCATCCAAACAGATCACTGTCCTTCTTGCCTCTAATCTAATCAGTTATTCTGTGAGCACGACATTAGGGTGAATTTCCATAGTATACAATGGAGTCATCATATCTATATCCGGGTTTCTCAGCCTGGACACTAGTGGCATTTTGGACCAGATAGGACTGTTGTAAGGACTGGCCTGTCCACTGTGGCATGTTAGCAACCTCCCTGGCCTCTATCTACCAGCTGCTGGTAGGATCCACCTCCCTAGTTAGGACAACCAAAAATGTTTCTAGATTGCCAAAGGTCCTCTAGGGAAGAATCACTCTGAGTTAGAAACCATAGATCTATGTAAAAGAGTAATATATGATTATGTCATCTTTTTTTTTTTGGTGGGGGAGTGGGGGGGGGAGGGGGGGGGGGGGGCCACTTCTATTGGTCTTTCATTTATTCAGTTTCATCCATCTTTGTTCTTTGGCCTGTGTGGGCCTCCCATCGCAGTGGCCTCTGTTGTCGCAGAGCGCCGGCTCTGGGCGGCTTTTACAGGGAAGCAAGACGTATCAGCAGGGGGGCTCAGAAATACAAAGCAAACGTATCAGCAGCTCCTGCCATCCAAGTCCCAGGCTTAAATTCTTACTTGGCTTTTTAAGTCTCTATTAGACCTCTGGGTTCCCCTTGAGAATCTGGCTTTTCTAAAGAGTTAAGAGTTTGTTTATAATGACTCCAGGACAAAATCAGTCATGCTGGAAATTAATTGTATGCAGGTTTAGTATATAAGATATTTAAACTTGTCAGTTTCACTCTCATTTCATGTAAGTTCTCCAAAGACAAATCCTGGCCAAAATATTGATTGTAGTATTTCCACATGGCCTGAGTACTTCAATTTTTTATTAAGAACAGATGTGTTCCTGTTTGGAGTGTGAGTCCCCTTATCAACTGTGTCTGTTTGATAGCATAGCAGAGATTCAACAAACATTTGTTAAATAAATGAATAAAGAACAAAGGATAGATTCAGTTGTGTTCCGAAGCATTTATCAAGTGCCTGTGTGTCCATGTATCATGTGGACACAAACAACTGCCCCTAAAGCTGGCTAGTCTCAACCATACACTTGGTATGTCAGACTTTTTCTACATCATCCAAACAGATCACTGTCCTTCTTGCCTCTAATCTAATCAGTTATTCTGTGAGCACGACATTAGGGTGAATTTCCATAGTATACAATGGAGTCATCATATCTATATCCGGGTTTCTCAGCCTGGACACTAGTGGCATTTTGGACCAGATAGGACTGTTGTAAGGACTGGCCTGTCCACTGTGGCATGTTAGCAACCTCCTGGCCTCTATCTACCAGCTGCTGGTAGGATCCACCTCCTAGTTAGGACAACCAAAAATGTTTCTAGATTGCCAAAGGTCCTCTAGGGAAGAATCACTCTGAGTTAGAAACCATAGATCTATGTAAAAGAGTAATATATGATTATGTCATCTTTTTTTTTTTGGTGGGGGAGTGGGTTGGGGAGGGAGGGGGGCGGGTGGGCCACTTCTATTGGTCTTTCATTTATTCAGTTTCATCCATCTTTGTTCTCTGGCCTGTGTGGGCCTCCCATTGCAGTGGCCCCTGTTGTCACAGAGCACCGGCTCTGGGCGCATGCCCTCCAGAGTTCCGGCTCGGTAATTGGACACATCGGTCCAGCCGCTCCACAGCATGTGGGATCTTCCTAGGCCAGGGATCAAACCGGCACCCCTTGCACTGCAAGGTGGTGTCCTTACCCACTGGACCACCAGGGAAGCCCGTGTCATCTTAAGTAATACTAAAATCACAGTAAAAAACCCAATAGCCCACTTTTTTGTTTTTGTTGTCATTCCATAAATGCGTTCTATGTATTTTGCTCTAAGAAACACATTGAATGGGCTTTTCACTGAAAAGCAAACTTCCTGTTTATAGAAACAAGAAGTATTGTTTTACGGCAGAGATGTGTAGTTATGAAACTTACCCCAAAAAAGCATATTTGAATTCTTTTGAAACAAAGAAATAGGTCATAATCCTAACTCGGAACTCTCAACATTAATAGAATAAAATTAATAATAAAATAATAATAAATACAAGAAAGTAAGAATAGAAAACATACCTCTGTCCTTCTGTTCCAGTCTCATCCCAGAACCCACTGCTTTGAACATTTTTTCATTTCAGGGGAAAAAAAAGTTTATAGTAAATAAAAGCTTAAGCTTTACTTTCGGGAGAATTGGAATAGACAAAGGTGTGAACTCTAGGTGGAAACAGGTGATGAAGTTAATGCCAATTCTCGAACAAGTCCGAAAAGGAAGGCCTGGGCTTTGTTTTCATTAAAGGAGCTTGAGGATATTTCTTACTTACCTCCCCTCCCTATGAAGGGTGAGTCTTCTTTTCCTCGTGGTACCCTGGCTGCATATTTTGGAAATTTCGCTCTTTTTAGTTGAAATCTGATTGAATTTTCTCTCCTAGAATGAGCTTGCTGAGACAGGTTTCTTGGTGGCAAGCTCTGTCCCGCCTTTGTTGGGGCTGACCTGTGGCGGCGGTGCCAGGGACTCATTTACTGCCTCTTCCCTGGGTGCACAGGGCACCCGCTCCACACTGCACTGTCACATTGTTCTGGAGAGAACAGTCTGGCCTTTGTCCTGCTGCTGAGGTCCGTGAATGGATGGAGGTTTCTGGTGAAATGGGGGCCCCTCAGTCCAGTAGTTACTGTCCTCTCCCTAAGAGGTGCCTGTGGATTTCAGCCACTTTCTTTAATGAGTCAGCGCTTCAGAAAAGTCCCGAATGTGCTTGATGTCCTGAAGCACTGGTGACTCTTTAGCTGAAAATGTAGACATTTTGAAGAACTATCTTAGCCTTCTCTTAAGCAGGCTTTTCATCCAGTGAATGAATCTCTTTATGTGTCCCAGTCACTAACATCCTAAAGTTCAGAGGCAGACAAGTAAAAAGAGATATTTGTATGAGGAACAAGATACTTCAGGACAACAGAATTTTTAATGACTTGTGAACTTTCGTGACATTTCCCCTCTTAGCATATTTCCATTTGTTTATCGACTTTGTCTTGTAGCTGCAGGCATTAATTAAGCAACACTGTATGCAAGAAACTTCGTTGGGCACAGTGTGGGATCCAGGGGTCTCTGGGAGGGAGGAGATCAGAGTGGCCAAGAGTTGGAATTTGGGGATCTGAACATGTGTCAGGTTTGCCTCTTCTGAGCTGTGTGATTTTGAGCAAGTCACTTAACCTCTCTTGGCCCAAGCCCCCGTCTGAAAAATCAGAATACTAACAAAATCCACTTTATAGGATTATCATGAGAATTATTTGAGATACGCTGGTAAAACACATACTGCCAAGCGGAAGCATCTTATTGTTCATTTGATATTAAAGCAACTTGTAGACCAGAATGAAAAAAAGACATTTATGCACAGAATTACATTGTATGTGGTAAAGAACAATACATTCTAGGAGAAGTAGAAAGGATGGTGTATCAGCACAGTAAGTGAGACTAGCTACTGTAACGCACAAGCCTCAAGCCTGTGGTCTTACATGGCGGGGATGGCTATCCGACTCAGGAGTCCTTTCTTCTTCCGTCGTGTGGCCGTCTAGAGCTTCAGAATCATTCAGTTTAAGGTATGTAGGAAAAAGGACAAGGAAAGTAGGAAGATGAGTAGGGAAGAGGAGGGTGTGTGTATATGAATATTGCTTGGGATGTTTTGTAGCTAGGCTTGTCTTTAGTTATCCTTGTGTGATAAATTTCTCCAAATTTAGTTGCTTCAAACAGTCCATAATCTCTTTGGTCAGGAATTGTAGAACAGCTTAGCAGGGTGGCATTGGCTTTGGGCCTCTGATGAGGCTGCAGTCAAGATTTGGCTGGGCCATGTCATCTGAAGCACTGGTGACTCTTTAGGTGAAAATGTAGACATTTTGAAGAACTATCTTAGCCTTCTCTTAAGCAGGCTTTTCATCCAGTGAATGAATCTCTTTATGTGTCCCAGTCACTAACATCCTAAAGTTCAGAGGCAGACAAGTAAAAAGAGATATTTGTATGAGGAACAAGATACTTCAGGACAACAGAATTTTTAATGACTTGTGAACTTTCGTGACATTTCCCCTCTTAGCATATTTCCATTTGTTTATCGACTTTGTCTTGTAGCTGCAGGCATTAATTAAGCAACACTGTATGCAAGAAACTTCGTTGGGCACAGTGTGGGATCCAGGGGTCTCTGGGAGGGAGGAGATCAGAGTGGCCAAGAGTTGGAATTTGGGGATCTGAACATGTGTCAGGTTTGCCTCTTCTGAGCTGTGTGATTTTGAGCAAGTCACTTAACCTCTCTTGGCCCAAGCCCCCGTCTGAAAAATCAGAATACTAACAAAATCCACTTTATAGGATTATCATGAGAATTATTTGAGATACGCTGGTAAAACACATACTGCCAAGCGGAAGCATCTTATTGTTCATTTGATATTAAAGCAACTTGTAGACCAGAATGAAAAAAAGACATTTATGCACAGAATTACATTGTATGTGGTAAAGAACAATACATTCTAGGAGAAGTAGAAAGGATGGTGTATCAGCACAGTAAGTGAGACTAGCTACTGTAACGCACAAGCCTCAAGCCTGTGGTCTTACATGGCGGGGATGGCTATCCGACTCAGGAGTCCTTTCTTCTTCCGTCGTGTGGCCGTCTAGAGCTTCAGAATCATTCAGTTTAAGGTATGTAGGAAAAAGGACAAGGAAAGTAGGAAGATGAGTAGGGAAGAGGAGGGTGTGTGTATATGAATATTGCTTGGGATGTTTTGTAGCTAGGCTTGTCTTTAGTTATCCTTGTGTGATAAATTTCTCCAAATTTAGTTGCTTCAAACAGTCCATAATCTCTTTGGTCAGGAATTGTAGAACAGCTTAGCAGGGTGGCATTGGCTTTGGGCCTCTGATGAGGCTGCAGTCAAGATTTGGCTGGGCCATGTCATCTGAAGCCTTGAATGAGGTAGGAGGATCCTCTCCCAAGACAGCTCACTCACGAGGCTGTTGGCAGGTCTCAGTTCTTTGTCATGTGGACTTTCCACTGGGGCTGTCTGAGTGTTCTTACATGGCAGCTGGCTTTCCCCAGAGCCAGGGAACTGAGAGAGAACAAAAGGAGGAGGAAGCTCTAATGCCTGTTGGGATCTAGTCTTAGCAGTTGCGTGCTGCCATTTTCTCTGTATTTGTTCGTTAGAGGAGAATCACTAAGTCCAACCCACACTCAACGGGAGAGGAATTAAGCTCCAGTTCTTGAAAGGAGGAGTATTGAAGAATTTGTGTACTAAATATATAGAGAGCACAGAGCTCCTGAAACCCTTGGAGTTTTCTAAGTGATAAGAGCAGCGCAAAGTGAAAGGAGCGTCATTTGTTGTTTATAAGAAGCTCCTTGCAACCACACCTGAACTTACTGTAATTTTTAATGCAGTGTTCTGTTTTTTTTTTTTTGAAAGCAACTAAGGATGAGGGCTGGTTGCCAGGGCAATCAACTTTCAACCTCATTCCTTACAACCTCCAGTCAAGAGAGAAGGGCTAGAGGTTGTGTTAATCACAAGTCGTGGCTATAGGATGAGCCTCCATGAAAGTCCCTCAGTTATGGGGTTCAGAGATCTTCCTGATTAGTGAGCACATCTATGTGCTAGGAGGATGGTACAGTCCAACTCCATGGGGACAGAAAGCCTTATGTTTGGGACCCTTCCAGACCTTGCCCTTTGTATCTCTTGGTCTGGTTATTGATCTGTTTTGTTTATAGTTATAATAAACTGGTAAAGGTAAGTATGTGAATCATCCTAGCAAATTATCAAACCTGAAGAGGCGCTCATGAGAACCCCAGTTTATAGACAGTCAATCAGAAGTGCAGATGATAACTGGGGACATGTACTTGGTGTTACTGAGTGCTGGGGGAGTTTGTGGGCCAAGCCTTTGTGAACGCTGAATGCCAACTCCAGGTGGATGGCATCAGAGCTGGTCATGCTGCAGGATACCCAGTTATGCTGGAGGACTGATTGGTGTGGTGATAAAACACACATACCAGCTCACAGAAGTGAATAAATTAGAGGAAAGCAAGTTTTCCTTTCACAGCTTCTAATTCATTCTTTGCTCCTCAATAGTTGTGTATCCTTGGGCAATTTAATTAGTGTGGTTTTTTCAGCCTCAGTTTCTTCACCTGTATAATGGGAATAATAATATCCCTTAATGGGTATTAGGAGGATTTGAGAATACATGCATAAAGTATTTAAGGAAGTAGATTGTAGCTCCAGTGGCAAATGGAGCCTGTTTATGGTGAAGAAAGAAACAGGCTGAGAGTTTTTAATAACTTGCTCAAAATCATACAGGAAATGAAGAACTGAATTAGAAACTCACATGATAACCTGACATGAATAAAGGCATAGAGGTCAGAAATATCACCTGGGCCTGAACCGGAGGTGGCAGAGAAAGGTTTGGTCAGGGCAGGGCAGCATCAGCCCTTGAAAGCAGGAGAGCAGCGTGAGATCAAAGCTCCTTAGTTCTCTGGCAGGGTGGTGGTTTATGCAAACTTACTCTGAGGTTGAATTGCAAATAGATGAATGATATAATTAATACAATAGACTTTGAATCAGGGCTAGGAATATAGTCATTCAGCCACCACACTCAGTGGAGAAAGACCTGCTAAAAAGCACCCAGAGACTTTTTGTTACTCTCCATCTGTAGTCAGGGAAACACAGAGACTAAAAAAGATATTACCAAAGAAACACTGTTTTGAAAATATCCATAAAGGAAAGAAGGGAACTCGCTATGTATTCTCTGCCCACGTTCCCATGGAAGCACATGTCTGTATAGGTGATTACTCTCAGAGGCACGGGTCTAATCGTGTGTATGAAAGAGAGTGACGGGTCTAAACCTTCCAGTGGCCAAGTACCTTTTGAAGAGGCTCATAAACCCCGTTTATAGACAGTCAATCAGAAGTGCAGATGATAACTGGGGACATGTACTTGGTGTTACTGAGTGCTGGGGGAGTTTGTGGGCCAAGCCTTTGTGAACGCTGAATGCCAACTCCAGGTGGATGGCATCAGAGCTGGTCATGCTGCAGGATACCCAGTTATGCTGGAGGACTGATTGGTGTGGTGATAAAACACACATACCAGCTCACAGAAGTGAATAAATTAGAGGAAAGCAAGTTTTCCTTTCACAGCTTCTAATTCATTCTTTGCTCCTCAATAGTTGTGTATCCTTGGGCAATTTAATTAGTGTGGTTTTTTCAGCCTCAGTTTCTTCACCTGTATAATGGGAATAATAATATCCCTTAATGGGTATTAGGAGGATTTGAGAATACATGCATAAAGTATTTAAGGAAGTAGATTGTAGCTCCAGTGGCAAATGGAGCCTGTTTATGGTGAAGAAAGAAACAGGCTGAGAGTTTTTAATAACTTGCTCAAAATCATACAGGAAATGAAGAACTGAATTAGAAACTCACATGATAACCTGACATGAATAAAGGCATAGAGGTCAGAAATATCACCTGGGCCTGAACCGGAGGTGGCAGAGAAAGGTTTGGTCAGGGCAGGGCAGCATCAGCCCTTGAAAGCAGGAGAGCAGCGTGAGATCAAAGCTCCTTAGTTCTCTGGCAGGGTGGTGGTTTATGCAAACTTACTCTGAGGTTGAATTGCAAATAGATGAATGATATAATTAATACAATAGACTTTGAATCAGGGCTAGGAATATAGTCATTCAGCCACCACACTCAGTGGAGAAAGACCTGCTAAAAAGCACCCAGAGACTTTTTGTTACTCTCCATCTGTAGTCAGGGAAACACAGAGACTAAAAAAGATATTACCAAAGAAACACTGTTTTGAAAATATCCATAAAGGAAAGAAGGGAACTCGCTATGTATTCTCTGCCCACGTTCCCATGGAAGCACATGTCTGTATAGGTGATTACTCTCAGAGGCACGGGTCTAATCGTGTGTGTATGAAAGAGAGTGAGAGGGCTTCCCTGGTGGTCCAGTGGGTAAGGACACCGCCTTCCAGTGCAAGGGGTGCCGGTTAGATCCCTGGCCTGGGAAGATCCCACGTGCCGCGGAGCGGCTGGACTGATGTGTCCAATTACCGAGCAGGAGCTCTGGAGCTCTTGCGCCCAGAGCCGGTGCTCTGCGACAAAAGAGGCCACTGCGATGGGAGGCCCACGTGGGCCAAAGAACAAAGATGGATGAAAATAGATAAATGAAAGACCAACAGAAGTGGCCCACCCACCCTCCTCCTTCCCCAACCCGCCACCCCCCACAAAAAAAAAAAAATAGAAAGAAAGAGAGTGAGAGAGTGTGTGTTTGTGTGTTGGGGCAGATGTGGATGACCCACAGCCAGCTCCTGTGGAGCTGCAGTTGGGATGAAGGGTATAGCCATGTGGTTGCCTTAGGGGCCCATCCACAGGTGTGTGAGGAATCCCCAGCAGTGTTTCGTTTTCTTCTGAAAACCCCAAGATGTACACTCCAGCCCAAATTTCTCTTCTGGGTTCCAGACCTACGTCCGACCTGCTTAGCAGACATTTTTATTTTTATTTGGATGCCACATAGACGTCTCAAAGTTCATATCCAAATCCCCTAAATCACGATTAAGTGCATTTTCCTTATTAAACTGACTTAATTTTGTATTGAAGTATAGTTGATTGACAGTGTTAATTACTGCTGTACAGCAGACTGAATTGGTTATAAACATATATCATTTTTTAAAATTCTTTTCTGTTATGGTTTATCACAGGATATTGAATACAGTTCTCTGTGCTGGACAGTAGGGCCTTGTTGTTTATCCACCCTTGATATAAAAGCTTCTCTCTGCTAATCCCAGCCTCCCCTTCCATCCTTCCCCCAACTCTCTCCTCTGGCCACCGCCAGTCTGTTCTCTGTGCCTGTGGTTCTGTGTCTGTTGCATAAACAGGTTCGTTTGTGTCATATTTTAGGTTCCACATATAGGTGGCATCATGCAGAATGTGTCTTTCTCTTTCTGACTTAATCCACTTAGCATGGTCATCTCTAGCTGCGTCCGTGTTGTGGCAGATGGCACTAGTTTGTTCTTTTTTTGTGGCTGAGCATCAACTGGTTTTTAAGCTAACCTTCAGCATCTTAGACACCACATCTATTCAGGTATTCGGTCTAAATACCTGGACATTGCTTATGTTCCTCCTTCTGCTTCAACAGGTCCTGTGTTCTCATGCCCCGGATATAAACAAAAGGCTTCTAATAACCTAGTCTCAAAAGTGACATACCATGACATACGCTGTGCTCTGTTCGTTAGAAGTGAGTCATTAAACCCAGACCACATGCGGGGAAAGGGGATGGCATGCTTGGTGGCCAGCTCAGAGGCTCCCCTTAAGAGCACTCTACCACTGTTGGGAGCCTTGGTGGCCACTGCCCTGATCCCTCTGCACTACTTCAAGCCCTGCTAAGATCTTCCCTCCCCATCCACGAGGCCTGGTGGAAGAAGGGTTGGTGCCTCTTTTGAAGTCCACTGCTTGGCACAGGCCTAGCAGCGCCCTGTGGAACGGAACTGAATTGTCCTCTCTCAGCCTGATCAGAGTGTATACACCGTGCTGATGGTTGGGAGTAAACTGAGGAGCGTTTTGCGCTTGTATCTCTGATGGCAGATGAGCTGTGGAGTAGCATCTCAGAGGTGATTTTGGGTCAACATAGGACGTAGCTGGAACCTGGGATCTTACCTGTGTACAGAGGGAAGGTATTCTGGGTGGAGGGTCGACAGTGTTGTCATGGAAGGAATTGAGAACGTGGGGTCAGCTGGACCTTGGAATCCAGCCTCAGTACTAACTCTCTGCGGGACCTTTGGCAGTCTGTCTCATCAGTATATTAGTGTCTGAGATTCATCTCTACCTTTAGCGTTGTTGTGAGAATCAACGGAAGCCCCTGGTGTGTGGGAGGCAACACACTCTTCCCTTCTCAATAAGAGAGTCTTAACCCTTAGAATAGCAGCGACTCCCTGGGAGATGCCAGCCTTGCCTCACCCCCACGAAGCAGATCCAGTAGCCTGGAAAGAGGACCCAGTAACCAGCATATTTAGATAGGGCCCCAGGTGATCTGTTGAGGTGACTCAACAACGACACACTGGAAAACATTGTCCTGTAGGTCATTGGAGCTAGAGAAAAAAGTGGAAGTTGGAGGGTAAGATCTCAGATGAATAGCAGGGGTCTTTTTCTGGCTACTTTATTATCCAGGTGGATGAGGAGGGGTTTTTAGGAGTAGCCAGACTACTTTTCAGAGATGTCAGTCACAGTGACCTCAGGCCAGTAAACCATATTTATAGCAGAAGCTTGGGTTTTTTTTTTCTTTCTTTTTGGCCACTTCTATTGGTCTTTCATTTATCTATTTTCATCCATCTTTGTTCTTTTTTTTTTAAAACCTTTATTTTGCTTTTAACTTTTACAGAGTTTTGTTGTTTATAGATATGCATGTTCCCAGATCAGTCATATGTATATCCCCCCCCCCTTCCCACCCCTCCCGACCATCACACAGCACCCCTGAAGGATCCCCTTTTCTCACAGAGCAATGACTAGAGCTATTTTCTTCACTTATGATAGTATAGGCCTTCATGCTACTTCCTTTACGCCTCCCACCCTCTGTTCCTTCTCCACAATGTCCATATGTCCACTGTCCATGTCTGTCTTTCTGTCGCTTCACTGCATGTGCCATTATCACCATCCTGCTAGATTCCATATATATGTGTTAATATACTGTATTTGTCCTTCTCTTTCTGACTGATTTCACTTTTTATGATACATTCTAGATCCAGCCACCTCATTAGTGCTGATTCTTCTGCATTTCTCTTTACAGCTATGTAGTATTCCATTGTATATATGTACCAGAGCTTTTGGATCCATTTGTTCGTCGATGGACATCTAGGTTGCTTCCATGTTCTAGATATCGTATAGAGAGGTGCAATGAACATTGGGGTACAGGTGCTTCTTTCAGATTTGATTTCATCAGGGTATAAGCCTAAGAGTGGGATTGCTGGGTCGTATGGTGCTTCTATTTTTAGTTTTTTAAGAAATCTCCAGACTGTCTTCCATAGAGGCTGTATCAATTTACATTCCCACCAGCAATGCAGGAGTGTTCCCTTTTCTCCACACCCTCTCCAGCATTTATTGTCTGTTGATTTGTGGATGATGGCCTTTCTGACGGGTGTGGGGTGATATCTCATTGTAGTTTTGATTTGCATTTCTCTAATAATAAGCGATGTTGAGCATCGTTTCATGTGCTTTTGGGCCATCTGTATGTCGTCTTTGGTGAGATGTCTCCTTAGATCTTTTTCCCATTTTTTGGTTGGGTTGTTCGTTTTTCCTGTGCTGAGTTGTCTGAGTTGCTTGTAGATTTTGGAGATTAATTCTTTGTCTGTTGTTTCATTTGCTATGATTTTCTCCCTTTCTGTGGGCTGTCTGTTGAGCTTTTTTGTGACTTCTTTTGCTATACAAAAGCTTTTAAGTTTCATTAGGTCCCACATGTTCATTTGTCTTTTGAGTTCCACTATTTTAGTAGGTGGGTCAGAGAAGATCTTGCTTTGATTGATGTCCTTGAGGGTTTTGCCTATATTCTCCTCTAAGAGTTTGATGGTTTCTGGTCTTCCATTTAGATCTTTAATCCATTTTGAGTTGATCTTTGTTCATGGTGTCAGGGAATGTTCCAACTTCATTTTTTTGCATGTAGCTGTCCAATTTATCCACCACCATTTGTTGAAGAGGCTGTCTTTGTCCCATTTTATATGTTCTCCTCCTTTGTCAAAAATAAGGTACCCATAGGTGCGTGGCTTTATCTCTGGGTTCTCGATCTTGTTCCATTGGTCGATATTTCTGTTTTTGTGCCAGTACCATACTGTCTTGATGACTGATGGTTTGTAGTAGAGTCTGAAGTTGGGGAGGCTGATCCCTCCAGCTCCATTCTTTTTCCTCAGGATTGCTTTGGCTATTCGTGGTCTTTTGTGTTTCCATATGAACTGTGTTATTCTTTGGTCTAGTTCTGTGAAGAATGTCATTGGTAGTTTGATAGGGATCGCATTGAATCTATAGATGACATTCGGTAGTATGGTCATTTTCACAATATTGATTCTTCTGAACCAGGAACATGGAATATCTCTCCATCTGTTTAAGTCTTCTTTAATGTCTCTCACGAGTGTCTTGTAATTTTCTCTGTACAGTTCTTTTGTTTCTTTGGGTAGGACCAGATGGTTTCACAGGTGAATTCTACCAAACATTTAAAGAAGAGCTAATGCCTGTCCTTCTAAAACTCTTCCAAAAAATTGCACAGGAAGGAACACTTCCAAACACATTCTATGAGGCCGCCATCACCCTGATACGAAAGCCAGGCAAAGACAACACAAAAAAATAAAATTATATCTTTTTCCCATTTTTTGGTTGGGTTGTTCGTTTTTCCTGTGCTGAGTTGTCTGAGTTGCTTGTAGATTTTGGAGATTAATTCTTTGTCTGTTGTTTCATTTGCTATGATTTTCTCCCTTTCTGTGGGCTGTCTGTTGAGCTTTTTTGTGACTTCTTTTGCTATACAAAAGCTTTTAAGTTTCATTAGGTCCCACATGTTCATTTGTCTTTTGAGTTCCACTATTTTAGTAGGTGGGTCAGAGAAGATCTTGCTTTGATTGATGTCCTTGAGGGTTTTGCCTATATTCTCCTCTAAGAGTTTGATGGTTTCTGGTCTTCCATTTAGATCTTTAATCCATTTTGAGTTGATCTTTGTTCATGGTGTCAGGGAATGTTCCAACTTCATTTTTTTGCATGTAGCTGTCCAATTTATCCACCACCATTTGTTGAAGAGGCTGTCTTTGTCCCATTTTATATGTTCTCCTCCTTTGTCAAAAATAAGGTACCCATAGGTGCGTGGCTTTATCTCTGGGTTCTCGATCTTGTTCCATTGGTCGATATTTCTGTTTTTGTGCCAGTACCATACTGTCTTGATGACTGATGGTTTGTAGTAGAGTCTGAAGTTGGGGAGGCTGATCCCTCCAGCTCCATTCTTTTTCCTCAGGATTGCTTTGGCTATTCGTGGTCTTTTGTGTTTCCATATGAACTGTGTTATTCTTTGGTCTAGTTCTGTGAAGAATGTCATTGGTAGTTTGATAGGGATCGCATTGAATCTATAGATGACATTCGGTAGTATGGTCATTTTCACAATATTGATTCTTCTGAACCAGGAACATGGAATATCTCTCCATCTGTTTAAGTCTTCTTTAATGTCTCTCACGAGTGTCTTGTAATTTTCTCTGTACAGTTCTTTTGTTTCTTTGGGTAGGACCAGATGGTTTCACAGGTGAATTCTACCAAACATTTAAAGAAGAGCTAATGCCTGTCCTTCTAAAACTCTTCCAAAAAATTGCACAGGAAGGAACACTTCCAAACACATTCTATGAGGCCGCCATCACCCTGATACGAAAGCCAGGCAAAGACAACACAAAAAAATAAAATTATAGGCCAATTTCACTGATAAATCTAGATGCCAAAATCCTCAACAAAATCCTAGCAAACAGAATTCAACAACACATCAGAAAGCTCATACGTCACGATCAAGTTGGGTCCATCCCACGCGTGCAAGGATTCTTCAATATCCGCAAATCAATCAGTGTAATGCACCATATCAACAAATTGAGAGACAAAAATCACATGATCATCTCAATAGATGCAGAAAAAGCCTTTGACAAAGTACAGCATCCATTTATGATAAAAACTCTTCAGAAAATGGGCATAGAAGGAACCTATCTCAACATAGTGAAAGCCATATATGAGAAGCCCACAGCGAACATTATCCTCAATGGTGAAAAGCTGAAAGCATTCCCTCTAAGATCAGAAACAAGACAGGGGTGTCCACTTTCACCACTCTTATTCAACATAGTCCTGGAAGTCCTAGCAACAGCAATAAGAGAAGAGAAAGAAATCAAAGGAATCCATATTGGAAAGGAAGAAGTCAAACTCTCTCTATTTGCAGATGACATGATAGTATACATAGAAAATCCCAAAGACACTATTACAAAACTACTAGAGTTAATCAGCGAATTCAGCAAAGTCGCAGGATACAAAATCAATATACAGAAATCACTGGCATTCCTATACACGAACAATGAAAAATCAGAAAACGATATCAAAGAGTCAATCCCCTTCACCATCTTTGTTCTTTTGTGTTTCCATATGAACTGTGTTATTCTTTGGTCTAGTTCTGTGAAGAATGTCATTGGTAGTTTGATAGGGATCGCATTGAATCTATAGATGACATTCGGTAGTATGGTCATTTTCACAATATTGATTCTTCTGAACCAGGAACATGGAATATCTCTCCATCTGTTTAAGTCTTCTTTAATGTCTCTCACGAGTGTCTTGTAATTTTCTCTGTACAGTTCTTTTGTTTCTTTGGGTAGGACCAGATGGTTTCACAGGTGAATTCTACCAAACATTTAAAGAAGAGCTAATGCCTGTCCTTCTAAAACTCTTCCAAAAAATTGCACAGGAAGGAACACTTCCAAACACATTCTATGAGGCCGCCATCACCCTGATACGAAAGCCAGGCAAAGACAACACAAAAAAATAAAATTATAGGCCAATTTCACTGATAAATCTAGATGCCAAAATCCTCAACAAAATCCTAGCAAACAGAATTCAACAACACATCAGAAAGCTCATACGTCACGATCAAGTTGGGTCCATCCCACGCGTGCAAGGATTCTTCAATATCCGCAAATCAATCAGTGTAATGCACCATATCAACAAATTGAGAGACAAAAATCACATGATCATCTCAATAGATGCAGAAAAAGCCTTTGACAAAGTACAGCATCCATTTATGATAAAAACTCTTCAGAAAATGGGCATAGAAGGAACCTATCTCAACATAGTGAAAGCCATATATGAGAAGCCCACAGCGAACATTATCCTCAATGGTGAAAAGCTGAAAGCATTCCCTCTAAGATCAGAAACAAGACAGGGGTGTCCACTTTCACCACTCTTATTCAACATAGTCCTGGAAGTCCTAGCAACAGCAATAAGAGAAGAGAAAGAAATCAAAGGAATCCATATTGGAAAGGAAGAAGTCAAACTCTCTCTATTTGCAGATGACATGATAGTATACATAGAAAATCCCAAAGACACTATTACAAAACTACTAGAGTTAATCAGCGAATTCAGCAAAGTCGCAGGATACAAAATCAATATACAGAAATCACTGGCATTCCTATACACGAACAATGAAAAATCAGAAAACGATATCAAAGAGTCAATCCCCTTCACCATCTTTGTTCTTTTGGTCCGTGTGGGCCTCACATCGCAGTGGCCTCTCTCGCTGTAGAGCACCGGCTCTGGGCGCATGCGCTCCAGACACGTCAGTAGTTGGACACATCGGTCCAGCTGCTCCGCGGCACGTGGGATCTTCTTAGGCCAGGGATCACACCGGCGCCCCTTGTACTGCAAGGCAGTGTCCTGACCCATTGGATCACCAGGGAAGCCCCAGAAGCTTGGTTTTTAAGCTGAATCGATGTAATCTCGTTTAAGGCCACATGAGGAATGGACAGCCGCAGAAGTTGCACGTTACCCAAATCCATAGGTATGCATTCATTTGTTATTTGATTGGTTCACTTATTCATTCATAAAATGAGTTGTCTAGTCCATGAAGCTTTCATAACAGTATAGACACGTTCTCTGTCCTCAGAAACAATTGTTATATGTAACAGTTTGAGTCTCTCGGAGGATAATAGAACAGAATGTGAGACAAGTATAAACCAGGCAGTAGAAGTAACAGGTTCTGCAGGAGTGTGTGCATGTTTTCACGCTAAGTTGACTCTGCAACCCATTGGATTATAGCTTGGCAGGCTCCTCTCTGTTCATGGGATTCTTCAGACAGGAATGCTGGAGTGGGTGGCCATTTCCTTCTGCCCGGTCAAGCCTGCATCTCCTGTGTCTCCTGCACTGCAGACCGATGCTTTACCCACTAAGCCACTGGGAAGTTACAGCACTGCAGTTTACCAGAATCCTCAATGGTGAAAAGCTGAAAGCATTCCTCTAAGAACAGAAACAAGACAGGGGTGTCCACTTTCACCACTCTTATTCAACATAGTCCTGGAAGTCCTAGCAACAGCAATAAGAGAAGAGAAAGAAATCAAAGGAATCCATATTGGAAAGGAAGAAGTCAAAATCTTTTATTTGCAGATGACATGATAGTATACATAGAAAATCCCAAAGACACTATTACAAAACTACTAGAGTTAATCAGCGAATTCAGCAAAGTCGCAGGATACAAAATCAATATACAGAAATCACTGGCATTCCTATACACGAACAATGAAAAATCAGAAAACGATATCAAAGAGTCAATCCCCTTCACCATCTTTGTTCTTTTGGTCCGTGTGGGCCTCACATCGCAGTGGCCTCTCTCGCTGTAGAGCACCGGCTCTGGGCGCATGCGCTCCAGACACGTCAGTAGTTGGACACATCGGTCCAGCTGCTCCGCGGCACGTGGGATCTTCTTAGGCCAGGGATCACACCGGCGCCCCTTGTACTGCAAGGCAGTGTCCTGACCCATTGGATCACCAGGGAAGCCCCAGAAGCTTGGTTTTTAAGCTGAATCGATGTAATCTCGTTTAAGGCCACATGAGGAATGGACAGCCGCAGAAGTTGCACGTTACCCAAATCCATAGGTATGCATTCATTTGTTATTTGATTGGTTCACTTATTCATTCATAAAATGAGTTGTCTAGTCCATGAAGCTTTCATAACAGTATAGACACGTTCTCTGTCCTCAGAAACAATTGTTATATGTAACAGTTTGAGTCTCTACGGAGGATAATAGAACAGAATGTGAGACAAGTATAAACCAGGCAGTAGAAGTAACAGGTTCTGCAGGAGTGTGTGCATGTTTTCACGCTAAGTTGACTCTGCAACCCATTGGATTATAGCTTGGCAGGCTCCTCTCTGTTCATGGGATTCTTCAGACAGGAATGCTGGAGTGGGTGGCCATTTCCTTCTGCAGGGGATCCTCCCGACCCAGGGATCAAGCCTGCATCTCCTGTGTCTCCTGCACTGCAGACCGATGCTTTACCCACTAAGCCACTGGGGAAGCCCTGGAATACAGCAGCTGAGTCCAAAAAAGTTTACCAGAACCCTTGGCAACCAGGATAGAATTTGAAAGGGAGGTTTGATTTGAATAGAGTGAGATGAGAGCATTCTAGCCTTCCACCTTCATTGAATACCTCTTTTTTGTGTGCTGTTTTTATATGTGTTACTACATTTTGTTGTTACTCAAACTTTACTGATATTAATAATATGTTTTATTTGGGGGGAAAGCTGGGCATGCCTGTATTTATCCTTTCTAGACAATTTTTCCTTTTTTAAATTTCACCTGCCTATTTTCCCAAGTTAGAATGAATTTCTAATATTTGAAAAATTTCATTAGCATGTGTAAAGCTTCTAATGTGACCAGTTACATTAAGGAAGAATTAACAATTGCAATACATAGTTTTCCTGTTCAAAACCTTTTTAAACTGCTTTCTGGCTTGCTTAGGTGCAGGCCTGCCACACTGGATAAGCTGGTGCAGCCACAGAGCGTGTGAGGTCGAGGTTTTCCTCAAGAATGAGGTGCATTGATTATCCAATTTTGGTGACCTGGAGGAATATTATCACCACAAAGCCAGGAGAGTTTTATCTAGAACTTTCTGCCTCACAATGACAACCCTAATTGACAGGATTAAGCTACAGACCGTTGCCAGGCACCGGAATGATAAAGTCAGAGTGTCTCCCAGTCTGGTTTTCAAATCAGGTAAATAGAGAAAGGGAGCCAAGTTCAGCCTGTCTGTGTCCTGACGCTGCCTGACTCGGCAGGTCTCTCCAAAGAGCTCTGGTCAATTACCCGGGGATTTGTGGAGATGTTAAAGAGAAAAAGCAGTGACGTGTGTTTATCTCCTGCTGTGTGCGAAGTGTCTTTACAAATGTCAGTCCTTAAACTTTCCACCTGCTCTGTGTTTAAGTAGGCTCTCTACCTCCTTTACCTCTTTCTTCCGATGATCCCATGGGTAATACATATTATTAAATTAAGATTAAAGGTTAATTAAATTGCACATTGATTCAGAGCAGTCACGGATCTATTTGAGTTCAGTGTCCATGGCTTTCTTCATCTGCTACACTATTCAGCCCAGCACCAAGCCCAAGAAGGCACAGATGCAGACACACATTGATATACAGATATTTCCTGTCTCTATATACACATACATATTGTCTAGAATATTGGGAAGTCTGAGCTTCCATTGAGGAAGTAATGACTGTGAGTTTTCCAGAAGAAAGAATATCCATGAAATCTTGCAATGTGGTGGTCTTAGGAGTATGCTGGAGTCATCTTATATTGGCTTGCAAGAGCCAGTGATTGAACTTTTCAGGAGTTTCGTGAGCTAGTTGTTAAACTCAGCTGTTATTAGAAATATATTTATGTAAACTTGTGATTAAATGATCTTATTTGAAAAATGTCATTGTTATGACTCAGTGCTTTCTAATGTTGTGTTATATTTCACTGTTACCTTGCTCTTGAGGAAAGAAAATATACTGTTTAATGGTATTCTGCTGTGTACACTGCTTCCCAGTGGATGTTCAGTGGCATTTGTTGGTGGCTTGAATTTGGCCAAGGGAGTTATAGCCACACTACGGGAATCAGTAAATATTGGGTTGGCCAAAGAGTTCGTTTGGGTTTTTCCATAAGGTGTTAGGAAAAACTTAAATAAACATTTTGGCCAACCCAGTATAACAAACCAGGATGTAATTTCTCTAGGAGCCAGTTGCACATTCCCCAGCACACCACCGGGCAGTCCCCATGGAGGTGCTGTCATGAAGTAAATAGTCCTCAAGGACGAATGAATGTCATCTGCTAGACACTCAATGGAGACTTGGTTGGCAAGTCAGAACAACAGAATATCTGGAAAATTGGTGAGCTGAGTAGTAAAGACCCCTTACATCAGAAGAACACTTGGTCTTTCACAGAATTGTGGCACAAAGACTCTTGTGTCAGTGTGACAGTGAACCTGTGTCCTCAGGGAACCCCAAGGCTAATTTGTCCTGCTTACAACGACAAAAGCCCTGAAGAGTATTTAATGCTCTGTTTCCTGGGCCTCAGTGCTAATGCTCAAGAGAGGGCAGCCCTGGCTGGCGTGGTGTGTGGACACACACTCACAGCAGGTTGTGGGACATGGTATCTGGCCTTTCTTTTTTTTTTTTTAAAGATTTATTTATTTATTTATTTATTTATTTTGGGCGGGGGTTGGGGAGGGAGGGGAGCAGGCGGTCCACTTCTATTGGTCTTTCATTTCTCTCTTTTCATCCATCTTTGTTCCTTGGCTCCTGTGGGCCTCCCATCGCGGTGGGGTCTGTTGCTGCAGAGCGCCGGCTCCAGAACTCCAGCTCGGTAATTGGACACATCGGTCCAGCCGCTCCGCAGCACGTGGGATCTTCCCAGGCCAGGGATCGAACCGGCGCCCCTTGCACTGCAAGGCGGTGTCCCTACCCACTGGACCACCAGGGGAAGCCCTCTGGCCTTTCTTTATCTCATTTTGTTTGGCTCCAGATTCTGAGCACTGCCAGCCCATTGCTCCAAGGTACCTATACTATTTTATTCTGGGCAGCCTTTACCAGAGGTCAGATTTACCTTCCAAATTGCTCCAAAATGTAGTACATTTTGTGTTATATTCCCTTCCCAAAAAATGTTTAATGGTATTCTGCTGTGTACACTGCTTCCCAGTGGATGTTCAGTGGCATTTGTTGGTGGCTTGAATTTGGCCAAGGGAGTTATAGCCACACTACGGGAATCAGTAAATATTGGGTTGGCCAAAGAGTTCGTTTGGGTTTTTCCATAAGGTGTTAGGAAAAACTTAAATAAACATTTTGGCCAACCCAGTATAACAAACCAGGATGTAATTTCTCTAGGAGCCAGTTGCACATTCCCCAGCACACCACCGGGCAGTCCCCATGGAGGTGCTGTCATGAAGTAAATAGTCCTCAAGGACGAATGAATGTCATCTGCTAGACACTCAATGGAGACTTGGTTGGCAAGTCAGAACAACAGAATATCTGGAAAATTGGTGAGCTGAGTAGTAAAGACCCCTTACATCAGAAGAACACTTGGTCTTTCACAGAATTGTGGCACAAAGACTCTTGTGTCAGTGTGACAGTGAACCTGTGTCCTCAGGGAACCCCAAGGCTAATTTGTCCTGCTTACAACGACAAAAGCCCTGAAGAGTATTTAATGCTCTGTTTCCTGGGCCTCAGTGCTAATGCTCAAGAGAGGGCAGCCCTGGCTGGCGTGGTGTGTGGACACACACTCACAGCAGGTTGTGGGACATGGTATCTGGCCTTTCTTTTTTTTTTTTTTTTTTAAAGATTTATTTATTTATTTATTTATTTATTTTGGGCGGGGGTTGGGGAGGGAGGGGAGCAGGCGGTCCACTTCTATTGGTCTTTCATTTCTCTCTTTTCATCCATCTTTGTTCCTTGGCTCCTGTGGGCCTCCCATCGCGGTGGGGTCTGTTGCTGCAGAGCGCCGGCTCCAGAACTCCAGCTCGGTAATTGGACACATCGGTCCAGCCGCTCCGCAGCACGTGGGATCTTCCCAGGCCAGGGATCGAACCGGCGCCCCTTGCACTGCAAGGCGGTGTCCCTACCCACTGGACCACCAGGGGAAGCCCTCTGGCCTTTCTTTATCTCATTTTGTTTGGCTCCAGATTCTGAGCACTGCCAGCCCATTGCTCCAAGGTACCTATACTATTTTATTCTGGGCAGCCTTTACCAGAGGTCAGATTTACCTCCATGGTAATAAGGCATTTGGAATTGAGTAGGTCAGAAGAGGCTTAGAAACAAAACTCATGGTCTTAAACATAAAATCATTCCGGATTTTAGTGGACTCTAGTGACAAGAGAGGGGACCATAAAGTAACCGTGAAATTTTAGAGTAAATATAGCCTTAGGGATCTTCAGACTTGGTAGGTTAATACCCATGACAGGAACATAGGTAATATTTCTTTGGATATTATTTCTCTTCTTCAGTTATTTTTTTTTGTTATTTTAATTTTTTTGGCTGCTTGTGTTGGTCTTTCATTTATTTCCATCTTTGTTGTTTGGCCTGTGTGGGCCTCCCATCACAGTGCCCTCTCTCACTACAGAGCACTAGCTCTGGGAGCACACACTCCAGAGCTCCTACTCAGTAGTTGGACACATTAGTCCAGTGGGATCTTCCCAGGCCAGGGATGGAACCGGCGCCCCTTGCACTGCAAGGCAGTGTCCTTACCCACTGGACCACCAGGGAAGCCCTTCAGTTATTTTTGTAAAGAAAAAAATGAAGAAGTGACTCGTGTCACTGTAAAAATTTTAAATTATATTCAAGATTATCAAGCTAGGGCTTCCCCTGGTGGTCCAGTGGGTAAGGACACCGCCTTGCAATGCAAGGAGCGCCGGTTCGAGCCCTGGCCTGGGAAGATCCCACGTGCCGCGGAGCGGCTGGACTGATGTGTCCAATCACTGAGCCGGAGCTCTGGAGCGCATGCGCCCAGAGCCGGTGCTCTGCAACGACAGACGCCACCACGATGGGAGGCCCACAGGAGCCAAAGAACAAGGACGGATGAACTGAGAAAAACGAAAGACCAAGCTACCCTCCCCAACCCGACCCCCGCCCAAAAATAAATAAATAAATCTTAAAAAAAAAAAAAAAAAAGATTATCAAGCTAAAAAGGGAGTTGCTTCTTTATCCCTCATAATGATCATCATAATGATATGTATCCCTCCAGAACTTTATCTACACACACACACACACACACGCATACACACACATAGAAACACACTCATATGCTCCACGCCCACATCCTACATAATTTGAAAAATTTTAGGTAAAAAATAAGGTAATACTATCTGCATAAATATTGAATAGTTTGGTGACTTGTTCAGTTTATAGTATATTTTAGAGGAAGGGTCTAACCCATGCTTTGGGTGTACATTAGAGAATTCAGTCACCTCAGTGTACCATAATGTATTTAAAGAGCTCTCTATTGAAGAACATGTCAATCATCTTCAATGATATACAATTAAAATAATATAGCAGGTAAAAATCCTTATAAGTATCTCTAGTTTATAGTTTAGTTATTTAAAGGAATAAAATTGTAGGGTAAAAATATATGTGCATCTACACTTTTGATTTTGTCAAATTGCCCTCCAAAAAAGTTATGCTTATCTATACTCCTACAACCTTGTAGTAAAGTACCTATCCTCCCCTCATCCTTACCAACATTTTGTATGAACAGTTGTAAATTTTGACCCAGCTCAGGTGAAAACTTGTATCTTGTTCTTATTTTACAATTACTTGACATTATTTACACATTTTGAAAATATTTCTTCTTTGAATTTCCTCTTCATGCCCTTTGCTCCTTTTTGTATTTATTTGAATGACTTAATTTTACTTATTTGTATGAGTTCTTTATATAGAACTTTTAATATCTTTATCTATTAGGGAGTATATTAATAAATATTTTGTTATATACTACAGATATGTTCTCTCTTCCATTTATCTTTTAATTTTCAATTTAGTTCAGTCTCTCAGTCTTGTCTCTCTGCTACCCCATGGATTGTAGCATGCCAGGTTTCCCTGTCCTTCACCATCTCCTGGAGTTTGCTCAAACTCACGTCCATTGACTCATCCAACCATTTCGTCCTATGACGTTACCTTCTCCTTCTGCCTTCTATTTTTTTTTTTTTTAATTTTTTGGTCTCTTTCATTGGTCTTTCATTTATTTATTTTCATCCATCTTTGTTGTTTGGCCTGTGTGGGCCTCCCATCACAGTGGCCTCTCTCGTTGCAGAGCACCGGCTCTGGACACATGTGCTCCAGAGCTCTGGCTCGGTAATTGGACACATCGGTCCAGCCACTCCAGGGCACGTGGGATCTTCCCAGGCCAGAGATTGAACTCGCACCCCTTGCACTGCAAGGTGGAGTCTTTACCCAGTGAACCACCAGGGAAGCCCTGCCTTCTATTTTTTAAATTTTATTAGAGCTATATTTTTGGCCATATTAATGTGTAAGATTTTGTGTATAAAAAAATCTGATCTGTTCCTTCTGACTTCTGGGTTTGGGGGTCTTATTTTGCATATTTTCTAAAGGCTGATAAGGGAAAATCTTGAAAGTCTGACTAATGAATGGCATAACAATACTTGACTAGATAAACCTCAAAAAATGTTTTCCCAGTAAGATTATGAAATGTTTTTCATAGCTCAGGGAAGAAAATGCAGAGTAGAAAGTTGCACTGAGTCTTATGTGCACTGCAGAGGCGGAGTGAGGGAGGCAAACAGCAACTCGAAAAGGTGTCTTATGTATGTGTTTCATCATTCCCTCTGGAGCCAAAATTTAGCCTTGGCTTATTCCGTCTTTATTTGCCACATTAAAAGAAAAGAAAGAGAATTAGGAATCTGTCAAGCGATCTGTGTCTCAAAAAGGACCATTCTTTTCAAGGCCAGGCCCTTCCCAGTTTTCTCTTTCTAACTCACATTTAGGATAATGTGTATGACATCCTTCTGAAGGGACAAAAATGGAAACTGGTTGATGTTTAACTTCTTTAAATAGAAACAAACAGTGCTGTCATTTTGAAAGAAATTAGTCATTCCCTGAGAAGCATAGGGCATATATATTGGTTCTCTAAGTATTATTTTGCCTTTACTTAAAATGTTAAAACCCTTATGCTCCTTTTGCCCTGGGATAGTTTTTTTTTTTTTTTTTAGTTTTTCTTTTTACGTGAAATCCCAACCAATTGTGTAGGTCCCATGAGTTATTAAATACCATTCCTCAAACAGATAACTCAAATCTAATTACTCAGAATACCTTGTCTTAAATAGGACTCCCAGTATAGATGGGTATATAATTGCTTGAAATATCCCATAATAGAATGAGAAAAAAGAGAAGACATTCGTTTTGAAAATTTTAGGATTCTATCTCTAAGAATTACAGTGTAGAGCATGAAATGTTCAGACAAGACTATAAAACCAGTTACTATGGAGAGTACTGAGGATAAGAAAGAAAAGAACATTGCAGGAGCCATGCTGTGTAGTAAAATGCAAGTTAAGATAATTGGAGAGTAATCGAAAAAAACCACTACTTCTGATGCCAGGTGTCTATTTGACATTGCCTAGGCAGTGGACAATAAGGAAAGCGAACTTGCTATCTGACACTTAGAATGAAGTAGGACCTCACGGACATTCCTGAGACTTGATGTGGAAACTCAGTGACAGAAATGCAAGAGTGAACACTGTCCAAGAGAAAGATACATGTATGAGCAGAAATGTAAAAATCGAGGACAGTGCTGTTCTGGAGAATATCTGGGTACAGACAAGGGCAGAGAGGGTTAGAAGCAGCCCAGAGGTGGCTGACACCCTCCCAACTTACTGGGCATCTTCAGTTGTTTGGCCATTATACTAAGTCTTCAGTCCACAGACATAGGGGTACAGTCCACAGACATAGGGATAGTTCGCAGATGCCATACTAAGGAGTTCTGTCTTCATCTAGTGAAGAGCTGCCTAAATTTCAGAGCAGCAGGTGGCCTGTCGGGGGCTGTATTTAAGAAGACAGCGTGGAGATTGTTCTCTGAATTATGGCAGCAGCAGTGGGAATCCTAGAAGCATTGATAGAGTACATATTGTGTGTCAGGAAGGCTACACAGTAGGTCCTAGAGATGAAGGAGGTAGAGACAAAACATCAAGTACAAGCTACCAGCTACTGAGTGACACCCAAACTGGAAAACAATGGGATTATACAGGAAGGAACAGTTTGTTCTGCTGGAGTTGGAGGAGGGGGAGGCTTCAGAGAGGGTGATAGCTGAGCTAGGCCTTGGAGGAATTTAAAAAAATGTTAGATGTGGGGGAGGTGTGAAGGCGTGGGCATTCCAGGCAGAGGGAAGGGTGTGCATACAGGCCCAGAAGCATGACATGCCTGGCCTATTCTGGAAAGAGTGAGCAGCTCCAGGTGTGAGCACAGGGCATTGGGCTGGGGGCTAGTTGGGTGGAGAAAGGCTGGCTGGCTGTGAAAATCCTGTAAGTCCTTCTGGCAGCAATGGGGAGCTTTTAGAGGATTTTCAGCAAGGCTAAGACTTACCAAACTTAGGTGAATCTGCAAAGACCATAGCTGGCTGCCCTGCAGAGTGTGTGCAGGGTGAGAGAAGCTAAAGGCAGAAGGATCACTTGGGAACCCATTGTCTGTCGATGAGTGATCAGTAAATCCCGAGCTAAGAGAGGCAGAGGCAGTGGAAATAGAAAACAGGAAACAGATGGATGAAATAGAACTTGGTGACTAACTGGAGATGGAACGTGAAAGTTTCTGACCCATTGGGTAACCTATGATGCCATCCATTCAAAGCAGAAATAAGAGAGAGGGAACATGGGAGGCAGGGACGAGTCTGTGTTGGGACACGATGAGTGTTCCAGCTATCTGTTGCCGTATAGTGAATGACTCCAAACGCTGTGGCCTGTGATGGTGATCACTTTATTATATAGTGGACGTTGCTCATCTGTTTCTGATCTGGGGCCTCCTCTGCAGACTGTGGATGACTCAGATGACTTGGATAGGAAGAGCTGGAGAGGCAGGAGCCACTTCTAAGATGAGTTTTTCAGTCCTATATCTGGCACCTTAGGGGAGAAGACTGGAGGGCAGCACTCAGCCCAGACTGGTGCAATGCCGATCCATGGTCTTCTCAACCTGACAGGCTCAGGAAAGTCACTTCTTTCATGGTAACTCATTGTGCCAGTGGACAGTGGCCTTTTATAACTTGGCCATGGACGTCTGATGTCCTCACTTCCATCTTGGTCTATTGGTCTAAGCAGTCATATGTCCATTCAAATTCAAGGTGAGGGGCTACAGACTCCTCTCCAATGGGAAGAGTGTCATAAGTTTGAGGCCGTGTTTTAAAACCATTTCAATAAATTTGAGAATAAAAAACAAGAGGACAAATATGAGACAATAATGGACTCTACAGATCTCAGCAGCTGGTGGAATATTAGGTTAAGGAGGAAGGAAGCCTCAAAGTTGGAGATGCACACCAAAATTTCCTACATTATAACATTATTGCTCGGATCTTGAAATCAAACTACCTGGGTTTGAATACCAGCTCCATTGCATATGAGCTGTTTGAGCAGAAGCAAGCTACGTAATATCTGCGTCCTATTTTTGTTATGTTATCCCATTTTTATGTGTGCAATAATAGCATGCTATGCTTAGTCACTCATGTCTGACTCTTTGCGACCCCATGGGCTGTAGCCCACCAGGCACCTCTTGTCCATGGGGATTCTCCGGGTAAGAATACTAAAGTGGGTTGCCATGTCCTCCTCCAAGGGATCTTGCCAAGCCTGGGATCGAACCCAGGTCTCCCACATTGTAGGCGGATTCTTTACCATCTGAGCCACCAGGGAAGCAAGGGAAGAAATAATAGTAACTGACTTCAAAGGGGTGGTGAGGATATCAGTAACTTAAGTGAAGTTCATGAACTAGTATCAGGCACATAGCACCTTCTATGCATGGTAGCAGTTATTGTTTACAGAGCATTCCACGGGCATCATCTCATTTCCTTGTTGCCGTATAGTGAATGACTCCAAACGCTGTGGCCTGTGATGGTGATCACTTTATTATATAGTGGACGTTGCTCATCTGTTTCTGATCTGGGGCCTCCTCTGCAGACTGTGGATGACTCAGATGACTTGGATAGGAAGAGCTGGAGAGGCAGGAGCCACTTCTAAGATGAGTTTTTCAGTCCTATATCTGGCACCTTAGGGGAGAAGACTGGAGGGCAGCACTCAGCCCAGACTGGTGCAATGCCGATCCATGGTCTTCTCAACCTGACAGGCTCAGGAAAGTCACTTCTTTCATGGTAACTCATTGTGCCAGTGGACAGTGGCCTTTTATAACTTGGCCATGGACGTCTGATGTCCTCACTTCCATCTTGGTCTATTGGTCTAAGCAGTCATATGTCCATTCAAATTCAAGGTGAGGGGCTACAGACTCCTCTCCAATGGGAAGAGTGTCATAAGTTTGAGGCCGTGTTTTAAAACCATTTCAATAAATTTGAGAATAAAAAACAAGAGGACAAATATGAGACAATAATGGACTCTACAGATCTCAGCAGCTGGTGGAATATTAGGTTAAGGAGGAAGGAAGCCTCAAAGTTGGAGATGCACACCAAAATTTCCTACATTATAACATTATTGCTCGGATCTTGAAATCAAACTACCTGGGTTTGAATACCAGCTCCATTGCATATGAGCTGTTTGAGCAGAAGCAAGCTACGTAATATCTGCGTCCTATTTTTGTTATGTTATCCCATTTTTATGTGTGCAATAATAGCATGCTATGCTTAGTCACTCATGTCTGACTCTTTGCGACCCCATGGGCTGTAGCCCACCAGGCACCTCTTGTCCATGGGGATTCTCCGGGTAAGAATACTAAAGTGGGTTGCCATGTCCTCCTCCAAGGGATCTTGCCAAGCCTGGGATCGAACCCAGGTCTCCCACATTGTAGGCGGATTCTTTACCATCTGAGCCACCAGGGAAGCAAGGGAAGAAATAATAGTAACTGACTTCAAAGGGGTGGTGAGGATATCAGTAACTTAAGTGAAGTTCATGAACTAGTATCAGGCACATAGCACCTTCTATGCATGGTAGCAGTTATTGTTTACAGAGCATTCCACGGGCATCATCTCATTTACCCCTTACCAGGACCGTTTGCCATAGCTGTTCACGGTGTCACTGCTTAACAGCTGAGAGAGGTTGGGTGACACTCTCAAGGTCACACAGCTGGAAAGTGACAGAGCTGGAACTCAGAAACCTGCTTTCCTGCTCTCCTGGAGTCAGCTCTTCCCACGGCAGCCAGTGCAGCTGCTCCCCAGGCAGGAGCCTCTAGGGCCCACTCCTGCGCCCACCCACACCGTGCTATGGGATTCGCTTCCTGGCAGAGCCACTGTGTTTCTGGCACTGATATCGTCCTCCTGGGAGACGCCGCCGCGGCTGCCTGAGTGCTCGCCCTCCGCCGGCATGTCTGAAATTTACTAGAGGCGAGACAACTGTGACAGCAGGTGTGACTCCGGCCTCTCTGCTGGAAGTCTCCAGACTGTTGCATTTGCTCTGGAGTGTGGGTGGGGTGGGGTGGGGTCGAGCCCTTTGCTTAGAGCCAGTAGGAACTGCGAACTGGATGCTTCGGGGTGCTCTTTGCTCCCTCCAGACCCAGCACCAGAGCAGACACCAAGCCCAGATGTCCCTGCTGCCTTTCCTTTCTTGGCATAGACAGCCGTGGATGATTGGGGATGCTGAGTAAGATGGGTCTGCCTTTCCCCTAAAAACACACAAGACAGCACCCTGGGGAAAGCTGGCTGCCCCCTGCGGTGGTCCCAGCTGGGTGGTCCCTCTCATGCCCTGGAGGCTCTGGCCCAGTTCAGGCCTTTGCTCAGTTTCAACCCGCCCTGTGTGGGAGAGGGGTCAAAATCAGACAAGGAAATACTCAGCCCAGTGATGGATTTTCTCTTCCTCCTTGAGCATGGATACATCTGTAAGAAAATGAATCTATCAGCCCATCAGAGACCGTCAGACTTTGAGGAAAGGAAGAACAATGTTGCTTCCTGTCAAAGGTCACCCTCTAGGCCCTGAGGAATTTTTCCTAACTCACAAAGGGGGAGCAGATCAAATGCCTGTCATAACACACTTCAGAAAACAAGGAGCAACCAGAAGGTTCCATTCATCTAAGGAATCTTTGAAAGTCTTGCCTTGGGTGGAGTGACATTTGGTAACAATAAAAACAGCCGCTTGGCAGGCGGCCCAGGGCACAGCCAGAGCTGACTGGTGGCCTGTCCCTCCAAGGGAGGGGCCTCACCTCTTGAGGCTTCCAGGAAGTTCCCAAGAACGTCAGGAACCCTGTCTAGTCTCACTGGATCCCAGCCTACCCTCCACTCAGGCTTCCTGTCCACCCACATAACAAGGGAAGGCGCCTTTAAACTGGAACTTTCTTCTTCTGGAGGCCAGTGGGGCTACCTCACCTCTCCTCACAGCATAAGCTGGCTGGGAGGAGTCACCGGGCAGAGCTCCTCACACATTCATGTTTTCAACAAGTTGCTTGGGTTCCAGCCCAGTACAGATTCTGAAGGGTGGAGCCCTGGATGGCAAAGCCGAAAAAATACCACATCAGCTGCACAGCAACAGGTCTTGAGTCAATGCACTTGCTACGCTTTTCTACAATTTTTTTAAAAAAACAAAGCACTAAAGTAACAACTAATATTTCAAAATGAAATATGTACTTTTAAGAGAGTATGCAGAGTACTTTTTATAAATAACATCTCATGATTTCTACAACGTTTTTGTAGAGAGAGTAGGGAATTTTATGTCCTTTCCATCTTCCTTCATGAAAATGTAATGTTGACATCTTTTAATAGCTGGCAGCATTGAAATATAATATAGGACTGAAGTAGCATAGAATTCCCAGGTGTTTTTTGCCCTGTGTGAATTTGGTAATAATGTTAGAAGCAAAATGGAGAAAGAAACATGCCACCTGACCATCCTGTAGCAGGACACCCTTCATTGCCGTCGCTGAATTCTCTTAACAACTCTAGCAACTTGTGTGTGATTAGTGTGATGAGAAATATCAGCGTGGCACTCATGTAAGGCTACCCTATGGCTTGTGAAGGAGTGTATTTCACATATACTTATATATATGACAGTAAATGCATTTCTCCCTTTAAAACACGATTTCAGGGCTTCCTTGGTGGTCCAGTGGGTAAAGAGTCTGCCTTGTACTGCAAGGGGTATTGGTTCAATCCCTGTCACGGGAGGATCCTGCGTGCAGCAGAGCAGCTGGACCACATGTCCAGTTGCGAACTACTGCACTGGAGCACACGCGCCCAGAGCCGGTGCTCTCCTAGGGGAGAGGCTGCTGCAATGGGAGGTTCACACAGGCCAAAGAGCAAAGATGCATGAAAATAAATAAATGAAAGACCAATAAAAGTTGCCAAAAAATTAAAAAACAAAACAAACAGGACTTCACTGTAACCAAGGAATTGTCCTAGTTACTTAACCATTTTTATTTGCACATTTAAATTTTCATGGACTAACAACTTCAAAGATGCGAGAATGAAACCTCGCATCTGTGTGTCACTTTACAAATTTGATAGCACTTCCCAATCAATTTTTGTTTCCAGTTTCATCCTCAAGATCACCTGTGACTTACGCAGAGCTGAACATAATTGTTCTCACTTCATGGAATAGAAAACTGATGTTTATATAGATGAGATGACCAGCCCCAAGACCTGCCTTGGTTAGAAACCAGGTTTCTCAGCTTTTGATTCAGGTTTAGTCCCAGCCTGCCTCCCCAGAAATGTTCTGGGTATTTTTTCTTAGGCTTTCAAGAAGGCATTACTGTCAGGTGATATTAGTCAAAATGTCTGGAAGTCGAGGATCATTTCACTTCAGACACCTAAATGCACCACACAGATTTTCTTCAACGTTTGGCCTATGTCAGTTTTATTTTGTTTTTTAACTGAGTATGTAAATGCTTCTTATGAGAGGAGTGTCATTCTGTGAGCTCATGTGATGGCTTGTAGCCAAGTGTGCTTTGTTGCCTGAGCTACGAGCCACTACAGGTCAGTGAGGAACTTGAGAGTGACTGGGTAGCTCCTTGGGAATCTGGGACTTGGTTCTGAGAGTAGTCAAGATTTCCAAGAAGATGGCAAGGAGTGCTGGGCTCAATCTGATTGAGCCACCATGCTGGGGCCGGAGTCAGTACTCCCAGGTGGGGCAAGCGGGTGGTAGAGAAGGGAGTGATATGACAGGGAAGCACCCAGGTTCATTCTTGGTGCTCTTCCGACCAGGTTCCAAGTGTGGGAGACAAAGGAGATGATAGCTAGGAGATGGCAACTCCAGAGGGAAAGCCCTTCCCTCTCCCATTCTCAGCTGAGAGACCAAACTCTCTCAGAGGGCTTCTCTGAGGAGCTGAAGACCTTCATAGATGCTTGCTTGGGGCTTAAGCCTGAGTCTTAAGGCTGTACTTTGTTGGACATGCCCTGTATGTTCAGTGTTTCTGAATTATGATTTCTTTAGAAGGAGACTGACCTCCAGAGTTTTCTACAGGTTTAGGCACTGCTTATTGTCTTCTTTTTGTAATAGCAACTTTATTGAGATGTAATTCACATGCAATAAATATTCACCTTTTAAAAACTGACCTGTAGTTGATTTAGAAGGTTGTATTCATTTTAGGTGTACAGCACAGTGGTTCAGATATAGATCTAGAGACACACATACATATTCTTTTTCAGATTTTTTTTCCTTGTAGGTTATTACAAAATATTGAGTATAGTTCCCTGTGCTATCCAGTAGATCCTTATTGGTTTTCTATCTTATATATAATAGTGTGAATATGTTAACCTCAGATTTCTAATTTATGCCCCCTGCCCCATGCCAGTTCACCATTTTAAAGTGTGGAATTGAATGCTGTGCATTGATCAGCACTGTGTAGTTGCAAACATTTTCATCACGTCAGAGAGAAGCCTCTTACCTTGTAGTCATTCCTCACTCCCTCTCTCCCATTCCCAGCCCATGGCAACTACTGATCTCCTTTTTTGTTCCTATGAATTTGCCTATATGGGACATTTCCTAGAAATGGAATCATATAACTAGTGGCCTTTGTGTTTGGCTTCTTTGACTGGGGCCTCAGATAGTAAAGAATATCCCCTTGCCTATCGGTGAAAGACCCTGGGGGAATTTCCGGGTCAAAGATCCCCTGGAGAAGGGAATTGCAAGATTTCCAAGAAGATGGCAAGGAGTGCTGGGCTCAATCTGATTGAGCCACCATGCTGGGGCCGGAGTCAGTACTCCCAGGTGGGGCAAGCGGGTGGTAGAGAAGGGAGTGATATGACAGGGAAGCACCCAGGTTCATTCTTGGTGCTCTTCCGACCAGGTTCCAAGTGTGGGAGACAAAGGAGATGATAGCTAGGAGATGGCAACTCCAGAGGGAAAGCCCTTCCCTCTCCCATTCTCAGCTGAGAGACCAAACTCTCTCAGAGGGCTTCTCTGAGGAGCTGAAGACCTTCATAGATGCTTGCTTGGGGCTTAAGCCTGAGTCTTAAGGCTGTACTTTGTTGGACATGCCCTGTATGTTCAGTGTTTCTGAATTATGATTTCTTTAGAAGGAGACTGACCTCCAGAGTTTTCTACAGGTTTAGGCACTGCTTATTGTCTTCTTTTTGTAATAGCAACTTTATTGAGATGTAATTCACATGCAATAAATATTCACCTTTTAAAAACTGACCTGTAGTTGATTTAGAAGGTTGTATTCATTTTAGGTGTACAGCACAGTGGTTCAGATATAGATCTAGAGACACACATACATATTCTTTTTCAGATTTTTTTTCCTTGTAGGTTATTACAAAATATTGAGTATAGTTCCCTGTGCTATCCAGTAGATCCTTATTGGTTTTCTATCTTATATATAATAGTGTGAATATGTTAACCTCAGATTTCTAATTTATGCCCCCTGCCCCATGCCAGTTCACCATTTTAAAGTGTGGAATTGAATGCTGTGCATTGATCAGCACTGTGTAGTTGCAAACATTTTCATCACGTCAGAGAGAAGCCTCTTACCTTGTAGTCATTCCTCACTCCCTCTCTCCCATTCCCAGCCCATGGCAACTACTGATCTCCTTTTTTGTTCCTATGAATTTGCCTATATGGGACATTTCCTAGAAATGGAATCATATAACTAGTGGCCTTTGTGTTTGGCTTCTTTGACTGGGGCCTCAGATAGTAAAGAATATCCCTGCCTATAAAGTGGGAGACCTGGGTTTGATCCCTGGGTCAGAAAGATCCCCTGGAGAAGGGAATTGCAAATCACTCCAGTATTCTTGCCTGGGGGATTCCATGGACAGAGGAGCCTGGTGAACTGCAGTCCATGGGGTCTCAAAGAGTTGGACACGACTGAGTGACTAACACTTTCACTTTTCTTTGACATATCATAATATTTTCAAAGATTATCCATACTGTATCATGTATCAGAATTTCATTTCTTTTTATGACTGAAAAATCTTCTTTTGGAGGTATATGCAGATGGTCCCCAACTTAAGTATTTTTTGACTTTAGATGGTGTGAAAGTGTTACGCTTCAATCAAAACTGTCAGCCACACGATCACGAGGGTAGATGACCAATACACTTAAAACTCATTCTGTACCCAGACAGTCATTCTCCTTCTGCTTTCCATACTGCATTCAATAAATTACAGGATAAAATCAGTACAGTTATAAAATAGGCTCTGTGTTAGATGATTTTTGCCTAGTTACAGGGTTATGTGAATGTTCTGAGTACATTTAAGGTAGACTAGGTTATGGTGTTTGGTAGATTAGGTTTATTAAATGCATTTCGCGTTAAGACATTTTCAATTTACCCTGGGTTTATTGGCATATAATACCACAGTATGTCTAGTAAAAACTGTACTAAATTTTGCTTATTCATAAATTGATGGACATTTAGGTTGTTTCTGCTTCATAAATAATGCTGAGAACATTTGTATATGTATTTTTGTGTGGATAAGTTTTCTGTTTTTGTGAGTATATACCTACCCAAAAGAGATTGCTGGATTGTATGATAACTATGCGTTTAATGTTTGATGAGCTGCTGAACTGTTTCTAAAATGGCTGCATCATTTTGTAAACCTGGTGGCAATGAATGAGGGTTCCAGTTTTTCCACATCTGTGACAGCACTTGTTGTCTTTTGATTTTGCCATGGTGGACTTGCCTTGTAGTCGATAAAGAAACCACCTGCAATGCAGGAGACAGAGTTTGATTCCTGGGTCCAGAAATCCCCTGGAGAAGGGAATGTCAACCCGCTCCAGTATTCTTGCCTGGAGAATCCCATGGACAGAGGAGCCGTGTGAGCTATAGTCCATAGAGTCACCGTGACTGTAGGCACTGAGTCTGCATGCACATTTCTAAGGGGTATGAAGTGGTTTCTTCATTGTGGTTTTGATTTGAATTTCCCTAATGACCCAAGATGTTAAGAATCTTTTCATGTGTTTACCAGCCATTTATATAGCTTTCTTGGAGAAATGCTTATTCAGATTCTTTGCCCATTTTTTAAACGAGCCTTTTTAGATTGCTGAATTTACAAGTTGTTTGTATGTTTTGGATAAAAGTCTCTCAAATGATTTGCAAATATTTTCTCCAATGAGTTGACTTCTTACTTTCTTAATGGCATTCTCTGAAGCACAGAAGTTTTAAAATTTTGATAAAATCTGGCTTGTCTTTGTTCTCTTTTGTTCCTTGTGTTTTTGGTGTCATCTGTAAGAAACCATTGACTGATCCAAGATGATCAAGATCTATACCTAAGTTTTATTTTTAAGAGTTTTACAGTTTTTGCTCATACATTTAGATCAGTGATCCATTTTGAATTGATTTTTGTTAGATGTAGAAAAGGGCTTCAACTGTATTCTTTTCTGTGCGGTTATCCAGTTACCTAGCACCATTGTTGAAAAGACTGTCTTTGAATTGTCTTGGCACCTTTCTTGAAAATCAGTTGACCATAGATATGTGAGTTTATTTCTGGAATCTCAGTTCTATTCCATTAGTCAATATGTCTCTCCGTATTCTAGCCTATAGCATCTTAATTTACTGTAGCTTTGTGAGAAGTTTTGAAACTAGGAAGTGTGAGTACTCCAACTTCGTCTCCTTTTCAAGATTGTCTGACTATTCTACCCAAAAAAGAGATTGCTGGATTGTATGATAACTATGCTTAATGTTTGATGAGCTGCTGAACTGTTTCTAAAATGGCTGCATCATTTTGTAAACCTGGTGGCAATGAATGAGGGTTCCAGTTTTTCCACATCTGTGACAGCACTTGTTGTCTTTTGATTTTGCCATGGTGGACTTGCCTTGTAGTCGATAAAGAAACCACCTGCAATGCAGGAGACAGAGTTTGATTCCTGGGTCCAGAAATCCCCTGGAGAAGGGAATGTCAACCCGCTCCAGTATTCTTGCCTGGAGAATCCCATGGACAGAGGAGCCGTGTGAGCTATAGTCCATAGAGTCACCGTGACTGTAGGCACTGAGTCTGCATGCACATTTCTAAGGGGTATGAAGTGGTTTCTTCATTGTGGTTTTGATTTGAATTTCCCTAATGACCCAAGATGTTAAGAATCTTTTCATGTGTTTACCAGCCATTTATATAGCTTTCTTGGAGAAATGCTTATTCAGATTCTTTGCCCATTTTTTAAACGAGCCTTTTTAGATTGCTGAATTTACAAGTTGTTTGTATGTTTTGGATAAAAGTCTCTCAAATGATTTGCAAATATTTTCTCCAATGAGTTGACTTCTTACTTTCTTAATGGCATTCTCTGAAGCACAGAAGTTTTAAAATTTTGATAAAATCTGGCTTGTCTTTGTTCTCTTTTGTTCCTTGTGTTTTTGGTGTCATCTGTAAGAAACCATTGACTGATCCAAGATGATCAAGATCTATACCTAAGTTTTATTTTTAAGAGTTTTACAGTTTTTGCTCATACATTTAGATCAGTGATCCATTTTGAATTGATTTTTGTTAGATGTAGAAAAGGGCTTCAACTGTATTCTTTTCTGTGCGGTTATCCAGTTACCTAGCACCATTGTTGAAAAGACTGTCTTTGAATTGTCTTGGCACCTTTCTTGAAAATCAGTTGACCATAGATATGTGAGTTTATTTCTGGAATCTCAGTTCTATTCCATTAGTCAATATGTCTCTCCGTATTCTAGCCTATAGCATCTTAATTTACTGTAGCTTTGTGAGAAGTTTTGAAACTAGGAAGTGTGAGTACTCCAACTTCGTTCTCCTTTTTCAAGATTGTCTGACTATTCTAGGCCCCTTGCATTTTCATATGAATTTGGTATGAACTTTGATTTCTGGAAAAAGGCACCTGGGGTTTTGACAAGTATTGTTTTCTCTGTAAACCAGTCTACAGAGTTGCATTTTGATGATATCAATTGTTCCAACCCATGAACATGCACTGTCTTTCCACTTATTTAGATCCTCTAATTTTTTTTTTTTTTTTGAGAACAACTTGCCAAGTGCTTTTATTTATTTATTTATTTTTAAAACTTTTATTTTACTTTTAACTTTCACAGAGTTTTGCTGTTTACAGATATGCACATTCTCAGACCAGTCACATGTACATCTCCCCCATCCCACTCCTCCAGACCGTCACACAGCACCCGTGAAGGATCTGCTTTTCTCACAGAGCAATGACTATAGCTATTTTCTTCACATGTGATAGTACATGCCTTCATACTACTTCCTTTACGCCTCTCACCTACTGTTCCTTCCCCACAATGCCCATATGTCCACTGTCCATGTCTGTCTTTCTGTCGCTTCACTGCATGTGCCATCATCACCATCTTACTAGATTCCATATATGTGTGTTAGTACATTGTACTTGTCCTTCTCTTTCTGACTAACTTCACTTTTTATGATAGGTTCTAGATCCAGCCACCTCATCAGGGCTGATTCTTCTGCATTTCGTTTTACAGCTGTGTAGTATTCCATTGCATATATGTACCAGAGCTTTTGTATCCATTCGTTTGTTGATGGGCATCTAGGTTGCTTCCATGTTCTGGCTATTGTATAGAGAGCTGCAATGAACATTGGGGTACAGGTGCTTCTTTCAGATTTGATTTCATCAGGGTATAAGCCTAAGAGTGGGATTCCTGGGTTGTACAGTGCTTCTATTTTTAGTTTTTTAAGAAATCTCCCTACTGTCTTCCATAGAGGCTGTATCAATCTACATTCCCACCAGCAGTGCAGGATTGTTTCCTTTTCTCCGTAGATCCTCTAATTTCTTTTAACAGTATGTTATAATTTTCAGTTTAAAAGACTTGCAGTTTTTTGATACATTTATTCCTAAGGATTTTATTCTTTTTGATCGTGAGATGGAAATAGAATAAGTTAAAACACCACAGGTTTCACTATTCTCACAGAGATTGTCATTTTTATTAAATGAATGTTCTTCCAGTTGTTGCAAGCCTTTGGTTAATTTTCAGAGTTTTGAAATAGTTGATTTCAGCCACTTTTGCCAGTGTCTCATTTCCTTCATGGAGGAATGGATTTTTCTGAAGTCTGTGCTCTGACATACCAGAAATCAGAACTGTTAAATAACATGGCCTTATTTTGGTTTACCTGATAGTCTCTGGAAATTTGAGATATAGAGGCAGGTGACTCAAACAAAAAGCTATGACACAGAAGTTCATTGAGTCACAGGGCATCTTGGTGGCTGCCAAGGTTTTATTAACAGACAGACATATTGGATTAAAATTCCCATTACTCGGGCCACAGTGGGGAGAAGGAAATGGCAAGCCACTCCAGTATTCTTGCCTGGAAAAGTCGATGGATGGAGAAGCCTGGTGACGTACAGTCCACAGGGTCTCAAGCATATATGTGTGGGGCTTCCCTGATGGCTCAGTGGTGAAGAATCTGCCTGCAATGCAGGAGACCTGGGTTCTGTCCCTGGGTTGGGAAGATCCCCCTGGCGGAGGGCATGGCAACCCACTCCACTGTTCTCACCTGGAGAATTCCATGGACAGGGGAGCCTGACGGGCTGTAGTGCATGGAATCCCAAAGAGTTGAACATGACTGAAGTGACTAAGCAGCAGCAGCAGGGCCACAGAGTGGTATAACTAAGACGTGGTGTAACTAGCAGTTGTTCCTCTATGAACTGGAAGTAAGAGAGCCATCAAGTGTCCAGTCATAAGGCTTGTTTCTTGGTAGAGGTTCAAACCAAGAGGAGTATCATTGCATCCAAAATCCAAGAATGACAAATGCACTTTGTGTTAACTTTAATCAATTCATAGTGATAACCTAGTGTTGGAAAGAGTCTGTGATCGTATGTGACAGTGCCAATCACTGTATCAGTCTAGTCCAGCTAGAAAATAATGACCACTAAACAAGGAGAATGTGGAGAATAAAGGGATTATTTAGGAAGTGTGGGGAGAGTTAAAATAAGTTAGTAAGGAACATGCTGTACCATAGCCAGCCATAAATAGCCATTACTACTCCACAGCCGAAAGAATCTTTGATAGAATTAATTAAAGAAATGAGAGTTTTATTGACTGATGTAGAGTTCTTCTTTTTGCCATTTCTAGTACCCTAACTGAGGTTAGTTCTAGTAAAATCAAGACTTTCTCCTTTAAAATTTCAGGATTTCTTGGTTGAAAATGCTTGGGAATACTTTTAGAGCCACTTTTGCCAGTGTCTCATTTCCTTCATGGAGGAATGGATTTTTCTGAAGTCTGTGCTCTGACATACCAGAAATCAGAACTGTTAAATAACATGGCCTTATTTTGGTTTACCTGATAGTCTCTGGAAATTTGAGATATAGAGGCAGGTGACTCAAACAAAAAGCTATGACACAGAAGTTCATTGAGTCACAGGGCATCTTGGTGGCTGCCAAGGTTTTATTAACAGACAGACATATTGGATTAAAATTCCCATTACTCGGGCCACAGTGGGGAGAAGGAAATGGCAAGCCACTCCAGTATTCTTGCCTGGAAAAGTCGATGGATGGAGAAGCCTGGTGACGTACAGTCCACAGGGTCTCAAGCATATATGTGTGGGGCTTCCCTGATGGCTCAGTGGTGAAGAATCTGCCTGCAATGCAGGAGACCTGGGTTCTGTCCCTGGGTTGGGAAGATCCCCCTGGCGGAGGGCATGGCAACCCACTCCACTGTTCTCACCTGGAGAATTCCATGGACAGGGGAGCCTGACGGGCTGTAGTGCATGGAATCCCAAAGAGTTGAACATGACTGAAGTGACTAAGCAGCAGCAGCAGGGCCACAGAGTGGTATAACTAAGACGTGGTGTAACTAGCAGTTGTTCCTCTATGAACTGGAAGTAAGAGAGCCATCAAGTGTCCAGTCATAAGGCTTGTTTCTTGGTAGAGGTTCAAACCAAGAGGAGTATCATTGCATCCAAAATCCAAGAATGACAAATGCACTTTGTGTTAACTTTAATCAATTCATAGTGATAACCTAGTGTTGGAAAGAGTCTGTGATCGTATGTGACAGTGCCAATCACTGTATCAGTCTAGTCCAGCTAGAAAATAATGACCACTAAACAAGGAGAATGTGGAGAATAAAGGGATTATTTAGGAAGTGTGGGGAGAGTTAAAATAAGTTAGTAAGGAACATGCTGTACCATAGCCAGCCATAAATAGCCATTACTACTCCACAGCCGAAAGAATCTTTGATAGAATTAATTAAAGAAATGAGAGTTTTATTGACTGATGTAGAGTTCTTCTTTTTGCCATTTCTAGTACCCTAACTGAGGTTAGTTCTAGTAAAATCAAGACTTTCTCCTTTAAAATTTCAGGATTTCTTGGTTGAAAATGCTTGGGAATACTTTTAGAGCTGAATAGATGAAATTATTAAGTTCTTCCATCAAACATTCCAACTCTATCTAATATAGTGAGAGGTGCTGTATTGCCAGGGAATTTCATTATAGACTTAATTATCTTGCTTAATCCTCACAACAGCACTGTGATGTTTGACAGTCCTAAGACTGTTCTTCTGACAGTCACTGCAAATGCAAGGGTCCTCAAGATCACCCTTTGTTGTTCAGTTACTCAGTTGTGTCTAACTTTTCAATGTCATGGACCACAACACTCCAGGGGGCATGTACTTGTCTGTCTTTACTATCTCCTGGAGTTTCCTCAAACTCACGTCCATTGAGCCAATAATGCCATCTAACCATCTCAACCTCTGTCACTCGCTTCTCCTCCTGCCCTGAATCTTTCCCAGCATCAGAGGCTTTTCCAGTAAGTCAGCTCTTCACAATAGGTGGCCAAAGTATTGGAGCTTCAGGATCAGTCCTTCCAATGAATATTCGGGTTTTATTTCCTTAAGGATTGACTGATTTGCTCTCCTTTGCTGTCCAAGGAATTCTCAAGTGTTTTCTCTGGCACCACAGTTGGAAAACATCAGTTCTTCAGCACTCAGTCTTCTTTATGGTCCAACTCTTCTGCCCGTATATAACTACTGGAAAACCATAGTTTTGACTATCAACTTTCAGGTCTTCTTTTATGGTTCTTCGATGTCATTGTGAACTTTAATCAATTCATAGTGATAACCTAGTGTTGGAAAGAGTCTGTGATCGTATGTGACAGTGCCAATCACTGTATCAGTCTAGTCCAGCTAGAAAATAATGACCACTAAACAAGGAGAATGTGGAGAATAAAGGGATTATTTAGGAAGTGTGGGGAGAGTTAAAATAAGTTAGTAAGGAACATGCTGTACCATAGCCAGCCATAAATAGCCATTACTACTCCACAGCCGAAAGAATCTTTGATAGAATTAATTAAAGAAATGAGAGTTTTATTGACTGATGTAGAGTTCTTCTTTTTGCCATTTCTAGTACCCTAACTGAGGTTAGTTCTAGTAAAATCAAGACTTTCTCCTTTAAAATTTCAGGATTTCTTGGTTGAAAATGCTTGGGAATACTTTTAGAGCTGAATAGATGAAATTATTAAGTTCTTCCATCAAACATTCCAACTCTATCTAATATAGTGAGAGGTGCTGTATTGCCAGGGAATTTCATTATAGACTTAATTATCTTGCTTAATCCTCACAACAGCACTGTGATGTTTGACAGTCCTAAGACTGTTCTTCTGACAGTCACTGCAAATGCAAGGGTCCTCAAGATCACCCTTTGTTGTTCAGTTACTCAGTTGTGTCTAACTTTTCAATGTCATGGACCACAACACTCCAGGGGGCATGTACTTGTCTGTCTTTACTATCTCCTGGAGTTTCCTCAAACTCACGTCCATTGAGCCAATAATGCCATCTAACCATCTCAACCTCTGTCACTCGCTTCTCCTCCTGCCCTGAATCTTTCCCAGCATCAGAGGCTTTTCCAGTAAGTCAGCTCTTCACAATAGGTGGCCAAAGTATTGGAGCTTCAGGATCAGTCCTTCCAATGAATATTCGGGTTTTATTTCCTTAAGGATTGACTGATTTGCTCTCCTTTGCTGTCCAAGGAATTCTCAAGTGTTTTCTCTGGCACCACAGTTGGAAAACATCAGTTCTTCAGCACTCAGTCTTCTTTATGGTCCAACTCTTCTGCCCGTATATAACTACTGGAAAAACCATAGTTTTGACTATACAAACCTTTGTTGGCAAGGTGATTTCTCTGCTTTTTAATATGCTATCTGGATTTCTCATAACTTTTCTTCCAAGGAGCAAGCATCTTTTAATTTCATGACTGCATTCACCCACCGTCCACAGTGATTTTGGAGCTCAAGGAAAGAAAGTCTTTCACTGTTTCCATTGTTTCCCCATCCATCTGCCAAGGAGTGGTGGGACTGGATGCTATGATCTTCATTTTTTGAATGTTGAGTTTTAAGCCAGTTTTTTAAATTCTCCTCTTTCATCTTCATCAAGAGGCATTTTAGTTCCTCTTTGCTTTCTGCCATTAGGGTGGTATCATATGCATATATGAGGTTATTGTTATTTCCTTCAGCAGTCTTGTGCTTGTGTTTCATCCAGCCCAGCATTTCACATGAAGTACTCTGCATATAATTTAAAATAAGTAGGGTGACAATGTACAGCCTTGACATACTCCTTTCCCAATTTTGAACCAGTCCCTTGTTCCATGTTCAGTTCTAACTGTTGCTTCCTGACCTGCATACAGGTTTCTCAGGAGGCAGGTAATGTGGTCTGGTATTCCCATCTCTTCAAGAATTTTCTACAGTTTGTTATGTTCCATCCTTAAGTTTAATAATTTGCTAGGAGTCACAGAACTCACTGAAAGCTCTTACACTCACTGTTAGAGTTTATTGCAGTGAAAGGATACATTAAAATCAGCAAAGCAAAGGGGCACATGGGGACAGGGTCCAGAAGAGATCCAAGCCTGAGCTTCCAGTTGTCTCCCCGATGGAGTTGTGGATAGTGTTAACTCAGTACTGCATGACAGACACATGAGATATTGTCACCTGGGATGCTTAACTGAGTTTTAGTGTCCAGAGTTTTTATTGAGCTTGGTCATATGTTTGACTGTCTGCATAGCTGACCTTTGTCTGCAGACCCTAGAGAGGTCAAACTAAAACTGCCTGACTCAAGACCTCCTACCCCCCAATAATCAAATTGTTGCATAGACTCTCTGCTATGATCCAAGGTCCCTAGGTCAACAAAAATATTCCAAAGTCTTAGAAGTCAAACATTCCAAAGTTTTAGAAGTGATCTCACACAGCCAAGGGTAAAGGTCAGTTCTGTCTTTAGGCAGGGTTAATCCTTTGTTACGTAGTATGTAAGATTATGGAATCATTATTTTAAAAGGAATGGAGGAAACCCTTAAAGCAGACAGACATCTGATAGAGATTTCTTTTTTTGTCATTGTAGCTCAGTGATACTTTATATGCTAAGTCGCTTCAGTTGTTTCTGACTGTTTTGCAACCATGGCCTGCCAGGCTCTTCTGTCAATGGAATTTTCCAGGCAAGAGTACTGGAGTGGGTCACCATGCCCTTCTCCAGGGGATTTTCCTGACCCAGGGATTGAACCACCATCTCTTATGTCTCCTGCATTGGCAGGTGGGTTCTTTACCACTACTACGACCTGAGAATAAGAAAAAAAAAAAAGAATTACTACACTCAAATACTCACATGAAGTACTCTGCATATAATTTAAAATAAGTAGGGTGACAATGTACAGCCTTGACATACTCCTTTCCCAATTTTGAACCAGTCCCTTGTTCCATGTTCAGTTCTAACTGTTGCTTCCTGACCTGCATACAGGTTTCTCAGGAGGCAGGTAATGTGGTCTGGTATTCCCATCTCTTCAAGAATTTTCTACAGTTTGTTATGTTCCATCCTTAAGTTTAATAATTTGCTAGGAGTCACAGAACTCACTGAAAGCTCTTACACTCACTGTTAGAGTTTATTGCAGTGAAAGGATACATTAAAATCAGCAAAGCAAAGGGGCACATGGGGACAGGGTCCAGAAGAGATCCAAGCCTGAGCTTCCAGTTGTCTCCCCGATGGAGTTGTGGATAGTGTTAACTCAGTACTGCATGACAGACACATGAGATATTGTCACCTGGGATGCTTAACTGAGTTTTAGTGTCCAGAGTTTTTATTGAGCTTGGTCATATGTTTGACTGTCTGCATAGCTGACCTTTGTCTGCAGACCCTAGAGAGGTCAAACTAAAACTGCCTGACTCAAGACCTCCTACCCCCCAATAATCAAATTGTTGCATAGACTCTCTGCTATGATCCAAGGTCCCTAGGTCAACAAAAATATTCCAAAGTCTTAGAAGTCAAACATTCCAAAGTTTTAGAAGTGATCTCACACAGCCAAGGGTAAAGGTCAGTTCTGTCTTTAGGCAGGGTTAATCCTTTGTTACGTAGTATGTAAGATTATGGAATCATTATTTTAAAAGGAATGGAGGAAACCCTTAAAGCAGACAGACATCTGATAGAGATTTCTTTTTTTGTCATTGTAGCTCAGTGATACTTTATATGCTAAGTCGCTTCAGTTGTTTCTGACTGTTTTGCAACCATGGCCTGCCAGGCTCTTCTGTCAATGGAATTTTCCAGGCAAGAGTACTGGAGTGGGTCACCATGCCCTTCTCCAGGGGATTTTCCTGACCCAGGGATTGAACCACCATCTCTTATGTCTCCTGCATTGGCAGGTGGGTTCTTTACCACTACTACGACCTGAGAATAAGAATTACTACACTCAAAATTTCATATACTCAACATCATAGGCGATGTGAAGGCCTTTCAAAGGACTTTTACTTTATAGCTTGACCTTTAAAAATACCTTCTTACTCTACCCAGCTCCTACTACATTGAAATACTAAAGCAGAAACAAAAACAACCTAAATCAGGAAATTGTTCTTTGCAGAAGAACTTAATCTGGAAACTCAGCTTCTGTGAGAGCTACAGTTAAAATTCTACCTATGAACACTCTGTTGGGTCCTACGCTTCTTAAACTCACTTGCTTATGATTGTGAAACAAAGAGCTGAGAATTCTTGAGATCGTTTTGGTGATGTCTCCTAGTATAAAGCTGATTAAAGAATAAGAAAATGTGGTTATTGAGGAGTAAAATGTTAGGCATTCTTAATCAACAGAACTTAAAAAGATAGTTTACAGATTTATTTGAAGAAAGTTTTATAATAAAGAAGCTAATTGGGCTTTCCTGATGGTCCAGGGATTAAGAGTCCACCTTGCAGTGTAAGGGATGCCCAGTTCGATCCCTCATCCGGGAAGATCTCACATGCCACAGAGCAGCTAAGCCCATAAACCACAACTACTGAGTCAGAGCTCTGGAGCCCATGGGATGCAACTACTTGAGCCTTCGCACTGCAACTTAACCTCACGCTAACGCCTGGACTCCACAACAAGAAAAGGCATGTCAAAGAGAAGCCTGGGCACCACAACTAGAGAGTAGCCCATGTCCAGCAGTAGAGACCCAGAACAGTCAAAAAAAAATAATTGCATAGCTAAATCTTAAAAAAAGTTTCAACAAAAAATAGTTAATCATTACAAGCAAGTAAAAAGTAACATGTTTTCCTCACAAAACTCTCTCTTTCAGAGGTGTGCAGTGTGGTTATCCATCTTTGGCTTCATTGGGCATATAGCAGCACTCCGCCTTCCTGGCTGAAATATTATAGATCATCTTGGTATAATTTATCAACCAAAGGCATTCTCTCCATAAATCTTAATAAGTTAGCAATGAATTTCTGTGGTGGAAAGGGCTTTTTTCCTCTTTCTCTTTTACATTTTGATTTATAGCATGGCCTTTGCTGGGTCCTGTCTCTAAGAGAACAGCGATTCTCCCTGATGGTTACATGTAGCCTGTCCTCTTTACACCATGAATTCAAATACACAGCAAAATATCCCCTTACCAATAAGTATGCTTGTTACATAACACACTAGTAATTAACTAGTGTGTTAATTACTTTTATTAGCACACTTTTACTAGTGTGCTAATTTGCTTTTTTTGAAAAGCAAACCTTTATTGCACAATAGATTAAACCAATAGTTTCCAGACTTTGTGATTTCATAGACTAGAAAAATTCCTGAAGTTTTTTGAGGGGGAACTAGCATAGCGTTGTCAAATATTTTCTTTTGCCAAGTAAAGACACTACAAGGAAAAAAAAATCCCTTAGAATCTAGTATCAGAATTGTTTTACAAAAGAACGTTTTTGTAGTTAATATATGAGTTAATCAATATGATTTATAGGTTGTCTTATTTTTCTATTTACATCCTACTTTTTCTGTCCAGGTTCAAAATCATTCTTTTGGTAATAATTTTAGTGAAGGTTAGGGTAATAAACTCCATTACTCTGAGTGATTAAAGCCATGAGATCTGGGGCAGAATGCATGCTTGAATCCCCATTTGTCTACTGACTAGCTGTGTGTCCACGGACAAGTTACTTAACCTTCCTATATATTAGTTTCATTTAATCTAATATGATAAATATTAATAATATCTCAAAGTGTTATGGAATTGCTGAGTGAAAACATTATAAAGCAGCTGAACCATGTCCTATAAAATTGTATTATGTAGCGCTTACTGTTATTATTATTCTGTATATGTCTGAAGATGTCCATGTTTTGTTCTCATTCTTAAATTACAGTTTAGTTAAGCATGGAATTCTATGTTGACCATTCTTGCCTTCAGCATTTCAAGATATTATTCTACTGTCTTCTTATATCTGTTGCTGTGGATGAGAAGTCCATTGTCATTGTGATGGCCTTCCCTTTATAGACAAGAATCTCTTTTCTGTTTGCTTCAAAACTTTTTTCTTTATACTTGATGCTCTATGGTTTTACTATTACGTATTCTGTATGAATTTAATTTAATTTTTCTAGTTCGAAATTGTCTTTTTCTTCAAATTGAAGACTCACATCTTTCTTCAGTCCTAGAAAATTCTCAATCACTGTGTAAATTAGAATGAGATTCTGCTGCAAATGATAAAGACAAACAAACAAAAACTCTAAATCAGAGTGATTTATACAAGATAGAAGCTTCTTTCTCACATAAATTAGGCCTTCCAGATGGTGCTTGATGATGCTATGGGCTCAGGGACCCTTCTATACTATTGTTCCATCATTCTCAGTAGGCAAGAATACTGGAGGGAGTTACCATTTCCTTCTCTAGCAGATCTTCCTGACCTGGGGACTGAACCCAGGTCTCCTGCATTGCAGGCAGATTGTTTATCATCTGAGCCATCAGGGAAGACATGTGTGTGTGTGTGTGTGTGTGTGTGTGTGTGTATGCATGCGTGTATGCGTTTCATCTTACCTTGGTTCTTTCTTTTTTTTTTTTAAAGATTTATTTATTTATTTATTTTGGGCGGGGGTCGGGTTGGGGAGGGAGGGGAGCCGGCGGGCCACTTCTTTTGGTCTTTCATTTCTCTATTTTCATCCATCTTTGTTCTTTGGCTCCTGTGGGCCTCCCATCGTGGTGGCATCTGTCGTTGCAGAGCGCCGGCTCTGGGCGCATGCGCTCCAGAGCTCCGGCTCAGTAATTAGACACATCAGTCCAGCTGCTCCGCGGCACGTGGGATCTTCCCAGGCCAGGGATCGAACCGGTGCCCCTTGCGCTGCAAGGCGGTGTCCTTACCCACTGGACCACCAGGGGAAGCCCGATTATTTCTTTCTATGGTGTTTCATGTGTCTAGGATTGTAAAGTGTTATTATTGAGCAGTTTTGTATTTGTCTCTGCCAGAAGCCTTCAGGTTTTCCTGGTTCAAGCCAGCTTTTCTGTTGCTACCCCAGTTTGAGTTTCCTGCACTATTCATGAATGCACGTTTGGCGTCCACTCCTGTGTACAACTCAATTTGGGATGTATGTCATGTGGGTGGTAATCAGTCTATCTCTTCTAATTCTTAGGCTAATGAGAGGAGATACTCTAGAATCCTTTCCAAAGCAAGCAAAGCTCTTAAGGAATTCTGGCTCTGTGCTTAGCTCTAACTCTATGCTTGGAATCTCAACTCCCCTTTCAGCTCAGGTATTAAAATCCCAGCCCCTAATTCAGCTTCTGATTTCACTTCTTCAGTTGCCTATTTAGCCTCGCCCCTTACCAGTTTTTAGTGTTCACTTCATTTCTGGTGTTTGAGAATTTTAATTTCTTGTTTTAGTGCTTAGTTGTGTATTTCAAAATATTTTTATTATGTTTTATTGAGCTTTTATCTGTGTTGGGAATGATGGGTGTTTTCTATGTCAAGTTAGTCCATCATAGTGATAAAAAATCTGACAAAAAGAATTTTAAATCCCCAAAACAATAGAATGAAAACCTTTCAGTAAAAGTGTTGAAATTATTTGCTTTGATACTTCTTATACTGTCTTTGTTTACTCATTTGTGATGGGCCAGCATTGCCTTGTAGGTTGCCATTAATTTGGGAATTAATGGACAAGAACATTGAGCATTAGCTTCAGGTCCTGGCGCTGTTGCTTGCTCATTGCCGACTTGGGGAAATTACTTAAATTCCTAAGCCTATGATACTGTTTTACTTATACCCTGTCATTTGTTTGGCTCCTGTGGGCCTCCCATCGTGGTGGCATCTGTCGTTGCAGAGCGCCGGCTCTGGGCGCATGCGCTCCAGAGCTCCGGCTCAGTAATTAGACACATCAGTCCAGCTGCTCCGCGGCACGTGGGATCTTCCCAGGCCAGGGATCGAACCGGTGCCCCTTGCGCTGCAAGGCGGTGTCCTTACCCACTGGACCACCAGGGGAAGCCCGATTATTTCTTTCTATGGTGTTTCATGTGTCTAGGATTGTAAAGTGTTATTATTGAGCAGTTTTGTATTTGTCTCTGCCAGAAGCCTTCAGGTTTTCCTGGTTCAAGCCAGCTTTTCTGTTGCTACCCCAGTTTGAGTTTCCTGCACTATTCATGAATGCACGTTTGGCGTCCACTCCTGTGTACAACTCAATTTGGGATGTATGTCATGTGGGTGGTAATCAGTCTATCTCTTCTAATTCTTAGGCTAATGAGAGGAGATACTCTAGAATCCTTTCCAAAGCAAGCAAAGCTCTTAAGGAATTCTGGCTCTGTGCTTAGCTCTAACTCTATGCTTGGAATCTCAACTCCCCTTTCAGCTCAGGTATTAAAATCCCAGCCCCTAATTCAGCTTCTGATTTCACTTCTTCAGTTGCCTATTTAGCCTCGCCCCTTACCAGTTTTTAGTGTTCACTTCATTTCTGGTGTTTGAGAATTTTAATTTCTTGTTTTAGTGCTTAGTTGTGTATTTCAAAATATTTTTATTATGTTTTATTGAGCTTTTATCTGTGTTGGGAATGATGGGTGTTTTCTATGTCAAGTTAGTCCATCATAGTGATAAAAAATCTGACAAAAAGAATTTTAAATCCCCAAAACAATAGAATGAAAACCTTTCAGTAAAAGTGTTGAAATTATTTGCTTTGATACTTCTTATACTGTCTTTGTTTACTCATTTGTGATGGGCCAGCATTGCCTTGTAGGTTGCCATTAATTTGGGAATTAATGGACAAGAACATTGAGCATTAGCTTCAGGTCCTGGCGCTGTTGCTTGCTCATTGCCGACTTGGGGAAATTACTTAAATTCCCTAAGCCTATGATTAGCTGTAAATTTGACATATTATCATTTGCCCTGCTTCATAGAATTTTTGTAAGGATCAAATGAGATAGTAGATTTAAAAATACCTTAAAGCTTAAATCACAAAATATAAATTTATGGTGTTAGTAGTAGTAGTGTCAGGGATTGAAAACCATTAACCCTTTCATTAAGAAAGTTTTAAAGTATGTGAAAAATTATGAAAAGATGCTCAGTGTTGCTCATTATTAGAGAAATGCAAATCAGAACTACAATGAGATACCACCTCACACCAATCAGAATGGCCATCATCAAAAAATCTTCAGACAATAAATGCTGGAGAGGATGCAGAGAAAAGGAAACACTCTTACTTACACTGTTGGTGGGAAGTTGATACAGCCACTATAGAAAACAGTATGGAGAGTCCTTAAAATATTAGGAATAGAACCACCACATGACTCAGCAATCCCACTATTAGGCATATACCCTGAGGAAATCAAAATTGAAAGAGACACCTGTACCCTGATGTTCATTGCAGCACTTTTTACAATAGCTAGAACATGGAAACAACCTAGATGTCCCTCAACAAGAGAATGGATAAAGAAGCTGTGGTACATATATACAATGGAATATTTCTCAGCCATAAAAAGAAATGCATATGAATCGGTCCTAATGAGGTGGATGAATTTAGAACTTATTATACAAAGTGAAGCATGTCAGAAGGAAAAGAATACAGTATACTGACACATATATATGGAATCTGGAAAGATGGTACTGACAAATACATGGGCAGAGCAGCAGTGGAGAAACAGACATAGAGAACAGACTTATGGACAATGTGGGTAGAGAGAAATGGGCAAGATATATGACAAGAGTAACATGGAAACTTACATTACCATATGTAAAAGAGACAATCAATGTGAATATGCTGTAAGACTAAGGGAAATTACATGGGGGCTGTGCAACAACTTGGAGGGGTGGGACGGGGAGAAAGGGATGAGAGGTCAAGGGTATACCTATGACTGATTCGGGTTATGTATAGCAGCAAACAAGAAAACTGTGAAAGTGAGAAAAGGGGATCCTGCAGGGGTGCTGTGGAGGGGTAGGATGGGGGCTATATACATATAACTTATCTGGGAACATACATATCTGTAAATAACAAAACTCTGTAAAGGTTAAAAGTAAAATAAAAGTTTGTTAAAAAAGAAAACTGTGAAAGTAAAATAAAAATTATAAAAAATAATTTAAAAAATATTATGTGAAAAATTATGGTTGGTTTGATTTGTTGTTTTTCAGTCGTTAAATTGTCTGACTCTCTGTAACCCCATGACTGAAAAAGCAAATCCTGTTTCCTGGTAAAAGCTATCATTCTTTGAAAATACCTAACTACATGGAAACATTCAAATATTCTTGCAAACTTTAAGAACAGCAGTTACACTGACAGGCAGTTTAATAGAGTATGGAGTTCATTGTGGAGAGATATACTCTTAGCAGTTAAAAAACAGAATTCAACCTGGAAGTCATCATTGCATTTTGTTATTGCATGTTTATTCAAACGACGGATACTGCAAGTCCAATTACTATTTTGTGAGGAAACATAAAATTTTTATGTAATGCAGAAAAGATGTCCTCGTATTTGAAAACGTAGAGAATGATAGACCTAGCCTATGGAAGTATTCCAATAACTGGATCCAAACCCTCCATCTCTCACTAAAGCGTATTCTTTATGACAGAAGGACTGTATCAGTGTTCAGTGATTATCAGTCAACTGTGGGGCCTATCACAGACTGTCTGGGATTTACTCATAATTGAAGCACTAAGTTTACAAATGATTTATTTGAAAGAAAATTGAAAATTGACTCAAGAAGATGGTAGACTGATCATAAACCTCTATTACTTTCTGCATAACAAATTTCATAAAAATTGTTGCTGTTGTCCAGTTCCTAAGTCATGTCTGACTCTTTGCGACCCCTATGGAATGCAGCATGCCCAGCTTCTCTTTCCATCACTATCTCCTTCAGTTTGCTCAAACTCATGTCCATCGAATCAGTGGTGCCCACAATCTTTCCCATTTCGCCCTCAATCTTTCCCATCAGTCTCGCTGTCAATCTTTCCCAGCATCAGGGTCTTTTCCAATGAGTTGGCTCTTTGCATCAGGTGGCCAAACTATTGGAGCTTCCAATGAATAGCATCAATCCTTCCAATGAATATTCAGGCTTCATTTCCTTTAGGATTGACTGGTTTGATGTCTTTGCTATCCAGGGGACTCTCAAGAGTCTTTTCCAGCACCAGTTTGAAAGCATCATACTTTGGCACTCAGTCTTCTTTACCGTCTAACTCTCACATCCATACATGACTACTGGAAAAACCATAGTTTTGACTGTATGGACCTTTGTTGGCAAAGTGATGTCTTTGTTTTTCTAATACACTGTTCACATTTGTCATAGCTATTCTTCGAAGGAGCAAGTGTCTTTCAATTTCATGGCTCTAGTCACCATCCATGGTGATTTTGGAGCCCAAGAAAATGAAATCTGATACTGTTTCCACATTTTCCCCATGTATTTGCCAAAAAGTGATAGGACTGGTTACCAAGATCTTTGTTTTTTGAATGTTGAGTTTTAAACGAGTTTTTTCACTCTCCTCTTTCACCTTCATCAAGAGGCTCTTTTGTTCCTCTTCACTTTCTGCCATTAGAGTGCTATCGTCTGCATATCTGAGGTTGTTGATATTTCTCCCAGCAATCTTGATTTCAGTTTGTGATTCATCTAGCCCGGCATTTCACATGATGTAATCTGCATATAAGTTAAATACATAGGGTGACAGTATACAGCCTTGACATGCTCCTTTCCCAATTCTGGACCAGTCCCTTGTTTCATGTCCAGTTCTAACTGTTGTTTCTTATCCTGAATATAGGTTTCTCAGGAGGCAGATAATGTGGTCTGGTATTCCCATCTCGTTAAGAATATTCCATAGTAAAAGTAGAGTTAAATAAATGGAATTCTTCTAGTCTGCCTTGTAGGGAGACACAAGCTATTTCAAAGTTCTAGTTTTATGCAAGTTTCAATTCCATCTGTCTCCTTTTTAGGCCAATAAGGTTCCATCTCTGTTCCAATGTGAATCAAAATTCAAGTCCTTAGCCTTTAAAAAAAAAATAGTGTATACTTTAACATATATTTTTCAAGTGCATAACCTTTAAGATCTCTCTCCAAATCTACTAACAACCTCCACATCATCCCCCCTGCACACCAAAGCTTGTTAAAATAATGTCATCCAAAAATGAACTTATTTACGAAACAGAAACAGACTCATAGACAGAATAAATGTATGATTATCACAGGGGAAAGAGGGTAGGAGAGGGGTAAATTAGGAGTTTGGGATTATCAGATACGAACTATTACATATGAAATAGACAAAGTCCTATGCTATAACACATGGAAGTATATTCAATATTTTGTAGTAAACCATAAGAACACATACATGTATGTATAACTGAATCACTTTACTGTGTACCAGAAACTAACACAGCTATGTTATAACTCAGCTGTACTTCAATAAAAAAAAATAATGAGGTAGTCTACATGTGTTGACAAGGAAAGATCTTCAGGATATATATTGACGCATAAAATAAGCAAGTTCTGTATTTTGGAAATGAGGTTTCTCTCTTTTGTGAACTGGGCTGTGAATTTTATTGTTCCATTTTTTCAGCATTTCAAGGTATTTGTAATAAAAGGAGTTCACTATTTGGTTTAATCTGCCATGTTATAAGAAGCAGAAGCCCCCAGTACCCAGATACTTAATAATGGCATTCAGTTGTTTGCAGTCTATAAAATGATTTTAGTGGAGGAATAAAGATACACCTAGAGTCTTACCAGTGCTACAGATAACAGAGTGCAGCTGATATGTTTCTGTGGAAATTTGTTCTGTATGTAATATACTTTTAGGTAGCAGAGGAATACCTCACCTGCTTCTACTTGCATGCATCATACATAACATAGCTTAGAATAGGTTTCTCAGGAGGCAGATAATGTGGTCTGGTATTCCCATCTCGTTAAGAATATTCCATAGTAAAAGTAGAGTTAAATAAATGGAATTCTTCTAGTCTGCCTTGTAGGGAGACACAAGCTATTTCAAAGTTCTAGTTTTATGCAAGTTTCAATTCCATCTGTCTCCTTTTTAGGCCAATAAGGTTCCATCTCTGTTCCAATGTGAATCAAAATTCAAGTCCTTAGCCTTTAAAAAAAAAATAGTGTATACTTTAACATATATTTTTTCAAGTGCATAACCTTTAAGATCTCTCTCCAAATCTACTAACAACCTCCACATCATCCCCCCTGCACACCAAAGCTTGTTAAAATAATGTCATCCAAAAATGAACTTATTTACGAAACAGAAACAGACTCATAGACAGAATAAATGTATGATTATCACAGGGGAAAGAGGGTAGGAGAGGGGTAAATTAGGAGTTTGGGATTATCAGATACGAACTATTACATATGAAATAGACAAAGTCCTATGCTATAACACATGGAAGTATATTCAATATTTTGTAGTAAACCATAAGAACACATACATGTATGTATAACTGAATCACTTTACTGTGTACCAGAAACTAACACAGCTATGTTATAACTCAGCTGTACTTCAATAAAAAAAAATAATGAGGTAGTCTACATGTGTTGACAAGGAAAGATCTTCAGGATATATATTGACGCATAAAATAAGCAAGTTCTGTATTTTGGAAATGAGGTTTCTCTCTTTTGTGAACTGGGCTGTGAATTTTATTGTTCCATTTTTTCAGCATTTCAAGGTATTTGTAATAAAAGGAGTTCACTATTTGGTTTAATCTGCCATGTTATAAGAAGCAGAAGCCCCCAGTACCCAGATACTTAATAATGGCATTCAGTTGTTTGCAGTCTATAAAATGATTTTAGTGGAGGAATAAAGATACACCTAGAGTCTTACCAGTGCTACAGATAACAGAGTGCAGCTGATATGTTTCTGTGGAAATTTGTTCTGTATGTAATATACTTTTAGGTAGCAGAGGAATACCTCACCTGCTTCTACTTGCATGCATCATACATAACATAGCTTAGAATAGACACATTTTCTGGAACAAAATTTATCAAAGAGAATAACTGGAGGAATTAACTTTATCTACTGAGCCAAAAAGCAAAAATTTTGTTAGAAATAATTTAAGTAGAAATCAATTTAGGAAATATTTTTATATTCTAGGTACTCATGCCTTTGAGTTAAGTGTGTGTGTTTGTATATCTTGTACAGGGAGAAATGTTTTTAGTTCTCACACTGTTCACAGTCTATGAAAGGGTTCAAAGTTTTAGAATAAGGAAGATTCAAGTATATAGGAGAATATTATCCTCAAATTAATATTTTATTTATAGTAATACTGATGATGTGGTTACATTGATCACTGAGCAATGTGCATGATCTCATGCTTAATATCCTTATGAAGTTGCTATTATCCTAATTTTGTGGATGAGAAAACTGACTTCTACAGAGGTCAAGTGATTTACCCAAGGCCACATGACTTTTATGTGATAGAGCCGCAATTACAACCCTAGTTTGATTCTGAAGCCATGACTAATGACTATCTAACAGGGCTTCTCCTCTAAAACTTTTGTATTTGTTAATTACATCCATTGTTGTGCAAAACAAGAGTTGTTATATTTATAAGCATGACATAGAAATATGTCTTATATCCAACACTTATACAAGACACACTTGAATTTTTGGTGTATTTTATTATCCTTTTTTTTGTTTTCCAATTTTATGTGAATTGGGACCATGGTCCCAAACTGAACATAGTAATGTAATAATTACTGGTGAACCATTTAAACAAATTATGAAGAAAGGTGCTCCAGAAAATTTTTAAGTTACTGATAACAGAAAAAGCAAACATGAGGGCCTATATGATCATTCTGAAATTTTTCTGCATTCCAAGGATTATATTTTCATCTGAAGATGGTAATTTATCCCGATTTATCGGATTAAATTTTCAGAAGCCCCCAGTACCCAGATACTTAATAATGGCATTCAGTTGTTTGCAGTCTATAAAATGATTTTAGTGGAGGAATAAAGATACACCTAGAGTCTTACCAGTGCTACAGATAACAGAGTGCAGCTGATATGTTTCTGTGGAAATTTGTTCTGTATGTAATATACTTTTAGGTAGCAGAGGAATACCTCACCTGCTTCTACTTGCATGCATCATACATAACATAGCTTAGAATAGACACATTTTCTGGAACAAAATTTATCAAAGAGAATAACTGGAGGAATTAACTTTATCTACTGAGCCAAAAAGCAAAAATTTTGTTAGAAATAATTTAAGTAGAAATCAATTTAGGAAATATTTTTATATTCTAGGTACTCATGCCTTTGAGTTAAGTGTGTGTGTTTGTATATCTTGTACAGGGAGAAATGTTTTTAGTTCTCACACTGTTCACAGTCTATGAAAGGGTTCAAAGTTTTAGAATAAGGAAGATTCAAGTATATAGGAGAATATTATCCTCAAATTAATATTTTATTTATAGTAATACTGATGATGTGGTTACATTGATCACTGAGCAATGTGCATGATCTCATGCTTAATATCCTTATGAAGTTGCTATTATCCTAATTTTGTGGATGAGAAAACTGACTTCTACAGAGGTCAAGTGATTTACCCAAGGCCACATGACTTTTATGTGATAGAGCCGCAATTACAACCCTAGTTTGATTCTGAAGCCATGACTAATGACTATCTAACAGGGCTTCTCCTCTAAAACTTTTGTATTTGTTAATTACATCCATTGTTGTGCAAAACAAGAGTTGTTATATTTATAAGCATGACATAGAAATATGTCTTATATCCAACACTTATACAAGACACACTTGAATTTTTGGTGTATTTTATTATCCTTTTTTTTGTTTTCCAATTTTATGTGAATTGGGACCATGGTCCCAAACTGAACATAGTAATGTAATAATTACTGGTGAACCATTTAAACAAATTATGAAGAAAGGTGCTCCAGAAAATTTTTAAGTTACTGATAACAGAAAAAGCAAACATGAGGGCCTATATGATCATTCTGAAATTTTTCTGCATTCCAAGGATTATATTTTCATCTGAAGATGGTAATTTATCCCGATTTATCTTGATTTTTTATTGGTGAACTTAAAGGATCATGCCTGGTGAGAAGAGCATTTACTGCAGCTCTTTGAAAGACTTTTGCAATCATCTCCCTTCTCTCAGGACTCCTGGGGTATGCATTGGCTGCCTCTCTGACGTCTGTTTCTGATAAGTGAGTTTCAGTCTCTAACAATTCCTGGGAATTTTGTCAGCAGAGACTGGGTGAGATCATTTTGCTTTCCGCGAGTTTCCTTTCTCTGTTTTTTTGGACTTTTCTGATGAGCATGACCCTGAAACATTCAGTAATACCTCTGTTCTCTCAGGAACTGTTGGCCTATTCACTGGTTTTATCTCTGTCCGCACAAAAGCTCCATGTCGCTGGGAAGGAAAACAAAGTTGATGTTAACCAGGGTACACAAGTTGCTGGAAGACACAGCTGTGACCTAAGTTAATGTGTTAGCTTGAGTCCTAGTTGAAGCAGGCACTTCCTTCTCTGCCTGTTCATTAGCTGTCACCATGGTCCCAAACTGAACATAGTAATGTAATAATTACTGGTGAACCATTTAAACAAATTATGAAGAAAGGTGCTCCAGAAAATGAACAGGAAAGGAAAAACAAAGTTAGAGGAGCATCTCATTATCTCTCATTCTCAATTTTTCTGTAATTTGGATTGTACGACACTGTTCATATCAAATTTCCTTTCTTGCTCTGTGGGTGCTGTGGATACAATAGAAACTGCAATCCGTAGACCTAAGGATTTATGATTGCATTGGAAATGTCTATTAGTTCCAAAAATTAATAGCTGTTGTGAAATGTTATTATTATTAACCATTGTGAAACAGGAAAACAAACATCTGTAGTTGAGAAAAATGATCCAGCAATTGACTATTATATTACTGTTTAAATTTATAAACCTTATATGCATCCCCCTGCTACACAAATACATACGCGTATCAAAAGTTCTGTTAGATTGCTTTGATATTACCTTAAATGAATGATATTACTAATTTGAACCAAATCCAAAGACTGTGATCCAAAATGATGACATCATTCTTTAGTTTTGATTGTGACATGTGGTTAAGATTTTTATCCTCCTAATAACTGTGTTAGTTTGTTTAAATCAACTTTGAGAAAGATGATTATGATTTCAAAAGGCTTAGAGTTCTAGAATAAATCTATCCCCCAACATGAAATATTAAATAATTGATTTTAAATACTGGCTCACCTTTCCCCTGATGGGCTCACTGGGGGTTTTCCTGGCATCATATTGATGTATAAAAGAGATGCGTTCTCTAAAATTCTTTTGAAGTTCTGCTGATATATCAGGAGAGGCAAGTGGAACTAAGGGGGAAGAAGATTTTGTGAAGTCAGGGTAAAAGTTAGATTTGGATATGGAAACATAATAAGTATAATGTTTTTCTTTATCAAAAATACTGATGAAACTTAAGTTCTTTTAAGTATGCAGGGTTACCTAAACACATCTACATAATACCATGATAGATTTATCATTCTCTATGAGAAGAACCAAATCAAAAGAATCAAATTAGCCCCTCATGTATAATTGGTAGTAATTTAGAAAATTAATATTAATGCAATAATGGCTTTAAAAATTTACTGTTTGATCTGCTTCTTGCACATAAACCAACCAAATTGCTAGGAAAAGCATAAAGTACAATTTATTTGTCAGCTTATTTTTACCACTGGAAAGGTTTTGAGAAAATTCAATTTTCATGCTAATGCAATCATGGCACATAATTCATTTCCTGTTGACACAGGCTCTGAAAAATTTATCTTGCTCTGTGGGTGCTGTGGATACAATAGAAACTGCAATCCGTAGACCTAAGGATTTATGATTGCATTGGAAATGTCTATTAGTTCCAAAAATTAATAGCTGTTGTGAAATGTTATTATTATTAACCATTGTGAAACAGGAAAACAAACATCTGTAGTTGAGAAAAATGATCCAGCAATTGACTATTATATTACTGTTTAAATTTATAAACCTTATATGCATCCCCCTGCTACACAAATACATACGCGTATCAAAAGTTCTGTTAGATTGCTTTGATATTACCTTAAATGAATGATATTACTAATTTGAACCAAATCCAAAGACTGTGATCCAAAATGATGACATCATTCTTTAGTTTTGATTGTGACATGTGGTTAAGATTTTTATCCTCCTAATAACTGTGTTAGTTTGTTTAAATCAACTTTGAGAAAGATGATTATGATTTCAAAAGGCTTAGAGTTCTAGAATAAATCTATCCCCCAACATGAAATATTAAATAATTGATTTTAAATACTGGCTCACCTTTCCCCTGATGGGCTCACTGGGGGTTTTCCTGGCATCATATTGATGTATAAAAGAGATGCGTTCTCTAAAATTCTTTTGAAGTTCTGCTGATATATCAGGAGAGGCAAGTGGAACTAAGGGGGAAGAAGATTTTGTGAAGTCAGGGTAAAAGTTAGATTTGGATATGGAAACATAATAAGTATAATGTTTTTCTTTATCAAAAATACTGATGAAACTTAAGTTCTTTTAAGTATGCAGGGTTACCTAAACACATCTACATAATACCATGATAGATTTATCATTCTCTATGAGAAGAACCAAATCAAAAGAATCAAATTAGCCCCTCATGTATAATTGGTAGTAATTTAGAAAATTAATATTAATGCAATAATGGCTTTAAAAATTTACTGTTTGATCTGCTTCTTGCACATAAACCAACCAAATTGCTAGGAAAAGCATAAAGTACAATTTATTTGTCAGCTTATTTTTTACCACTGGAAAGGTTTTGAGAAATTTATGCTCAAGTTGTTCCCAGCTAGCACTGACAGATGCACTGGAAGACTCCAGGGCTTGCCGCACTTAGAGTTGAGCACATAATTCATTTCCTGTTGACACAGGCTCTGAAAATTTGCTTGAATATTAAACTCTCTAAAAGTCACTTTAAAATAATCTTTTAATGTGGGGTAGTAACTATCTATATAGGGATTCATTATGTTAGTTTTTCTGTTTAAATTTTTTGATTTTTAAAACTCACTGTAGGGCTTCCCTGGTGGTCCAGTGGGTAAGGACACCACCTTGCAGTGCAAGGGGTGTCGGTTCGATCCCTGGCCTGGGAAGATCCCAGGTGCCGCAGAGCGGCTGGACCAATGTGTCCAGTTACCGAGCTGGAGCTCTGGAGCGCATGCGCCCAGACCCGGCTCTCTGCGACAATAGACACCACCGCGATGGGAGGCCCACACGGGCCAAAGAACAAAGATGGATGAAAATAGATAAATGAAAGACCAATAGAAGTGGCCTGCCCACCCCTCTCCCCCCTTAACCCGTCCCCCCGCCCCCCCCAAAAAACACTCACTGTATTTCTGTTTTTAGAACACAACATTATGTAAGGAGTCAGAGTAACACCTAGTTTAGTGACATAAAATTCTGTCAAGGAAAAAATCAAAAATTTCTTTTTTTTTTTTGAAGAAAACATATATGTAAGCTAATTACATACACTTATCATACCTATAGGGCTTTCCAGGTGGCGCTAGTGGTAAAGAACCTGCCTGCCAGTGCTGGAGACGAAAGAGACACGGGTTCGATCCATGTGTTGGGAAGATCCCCTGGACGAGAGGGTGGCAACCCACTCCCGTATTCTTGCCTGGAGAATCCCATGGACAGAGGAGCCTGGCAGACTATGGTCCATAGGGTCACAAAAGAGTTGGACACATTGAAGCAACTTAGCACATGTGCAAGCACCCTGTCTATGGAGCGATAACAAGAAACTGGTAACAGTGGTTGCTGCAGAGGGAGAATTAGCTGGCCGGAGGATAGAGGTAGAGAGAAGTGGATTCACTTTCACGCTTTACCCATTATACCATTTGAATTTTGTGTCATATGCACATATTCACTATTACAAAATAAAATTTGATTTTTAAAAACCGTGCCTTTAAAATTAGGGAGTGTATATAAGAAGGAGAAATTTATTAAGTATTCACAAATTCAGTAGTCAAATATTAATATAAATTTTACTAGCAGAAATGATAAGTATTCAAATATTTATATATTACACGGTGTGAGATGGCCTTCCTTTCCAACTAGCAGAAAAAAATGCAAATTGATAATGCTTCCTTGATTTCTAATTGAGATCAGATACTCAAAACTCATTTTCAACTTCATCATTACCTTTCCTTCAGGATTTGCTAGCACACACAAGACAGTAGATGCCAAAAATTTTACAAAAATTCATGGACAACTAGTACATCGAGAAAATTCTCACCATAACTTGTATTTTTCAAGTCTATCAATTTAGGGGCAAATGCCATGGTCAAGCTCACAGAATTTGTTTTACCAGGAACACAGTCTGATTACTATTTTTTTAGCCACTTCTATTGCTCTTTCATTTATTTATTTTCATCCATCTTTGTTCCTTGGCCTGTGCGGGCCTCCCATCGCAGTGGCCTCTCTTGCCACAGAGCACTGGCTCTGAGCGCATGAGCCCCAGAGTTCTGGCTCGGTAGTTGGACACATCAGTCTAGCCGCTCTGCGGCACCTGGGATCCTCCCAGGCCAGGTATTGAATTGGCACACCTTGCACTGCACGGCAGTGTCCTTAGCCACTGGACCACCAGGGAAGTCCACAGTCTGATAACTTTGAATAAAATGAAGTGGTTCGAAACTGAAGCGTTTATTAGGTGGGGTAAATGGAGTATCCAAGTATGGGCTTTGGGAAAGGGTAGACATGTTTTCAAATTCCAGCTCTCCGGGCATATCCTGCCTGAGTCACTTTGGACAAATAAGCTCTCTCTCTAAAATGAGGATAATAATAACTTGCTCTCAGAGCTGTGAAGATTAAAGACAGTGTCCATAAAGTCTCTAGGATGATGGGCCAAATGACAAAGGGTCTTCTAAGTTAGGCAAGTGGAGAGCTCTTTTGCATCCTGAGAAAAGGGAAACGGTGGACAACAAGCAAGAATGCAATGAACTATCAAAATACTGTGAGGAAATGAAAGGGCTTAGCAAACTGGTATGAAGGGCTGGTGGCAGCTTGGGCTGGAGGACAGGGAGATCAGAAATAGCCAGGGGAGAAGAGGTTGGGGGAGCTTTTCAAATCTGCCTTGACGCTCCTCCACATTGCCTTAGGAAGATCATTGTTTGCCTCAGGGCAGCAGAAACTGGCACCAACAGTCTAGCCAACTTAGTAACATCATCGGAGCAGCACAGAGATCCCTCCAGGGTAAGGAGCTGATGAAAATGGATGCATGCAGCCCTCTTGGGCATTTCCTCCTCCAGTATTCCCCTAGCAACTGTCAGGGCTGGTGGATAAAAAACATCAAGAGACTGCTTTTTCTCAGCGATGCCTCTTTTTAGGAGTTTAAGGAGAAAGGAGTGGAGCCCTGACAAGAGGATAGGTTTCTAATAGGGACACCAAAGAGAGATAGTCAAAACTGGGTTTGTGGGGCCTGACGCTCTCTAGCCTGACCTTCATTCCTTAAATTCATTGGCAAACACACAAGCCAGACCCTGGTCTTTAGCCTTTACCCATATAGGGCTTGATAATTCCTCTTGTGGAATATGACCAAAGGTAAACTAGAGAGACACTGTAAAAGAAAATTGAAAACATATACTATGCGAAGCAGAATTATTAGAACCTATGCATCAACAATAAAATAAGCATAGCAGATATCCTTAAAGATACAGAAGGCATTATTAATATAAAGGAAGAATAAGAAATTATAAAAAAGAATCATATAAAATATTAGAAATGAAAACGAGTTGAAATGGAAATGATGAGATTTGTGAACTAGAAAATCAGACAGATGCTCTCCTAGAAGGCAACTGGAAAGGATAAATAAAAATAATAAAGCTAAGAGACCAGGCAGCCTAGAAGAAGAAACACAGAGAATGAAATGTTTAAAGTAAGGATGATAACTATATCAGAATTAAAGAAGGTCTAGAGACCTCAAATTGAAAAGGCTCACAGATTACCAAATAGGTCCAGCAAGTGAGGCCCATGGATACACAATACAAGGAGGCACTTGACAATCCTGGGAGTAAGGGCCCCCTTACATTTTGCACCCTAAATTTCTCCCTTGTTCAGTCTCCTCTGAATCCTGCATGGTACATAAGAAAACCCCACATTTTAGACATTTTATAGAGAAATTGAAGGTCATCAGAGACAAAAAAAACAAAAACCAAAACACATTCTAAATGTTTTCAAAGAGGACAGGTAGATTACAAAGAAGTAAGAAGCCAATTTATATCAAACTTGGTAACAACATTGGACACATGATAACAACATTGAGCACATGATAATACTTTTTAAGTATTAAACAGAAAAAGCTTTAAGCATCGATTTTTTTTTTAATATTCATCCAAACTGTTATTTAGCTGTGAAGCCAAAATAAAAAATATTAGGAGGCAAAGAAGGCCTCTGAATATTTCCCCATAAAACAGATTGCTTGAAAAAGTTTCTAGAGGAAGAACTAAGATAAGAGTAGAAATAAAATCAAGAAGGGTGCCTAAGATTTGTGGAAGAAAATAAGATGTTTTGTTTCTTTAAGATAAAAAAGATAGAAGAACAGAAAAATAAGTATTTTATCCACAGTAACTCAGAACCAAAATTCTACTGTTTAATATATTAACAGAGATTCTGGTGAATATTATAAAAATGACAAAACAGAAGGCATATATATAAAATATAGAACCTATGCATCAACAATAAAATAAGCATAGCAGATATCCTTAAAGATACAGAAGGCATTATTAATATAAAGGAAGAATAAGAAATTATAAAAAAGAATCATATAAAATATTAGAAATGAAAACGAGTTGAAATGGAAATGATGAGATTTGTGAACTAGAAAATCAGACAGATGCTCTCCTAGAAGGCAACTGGAAAGGATAAATAAAAATAATAAAGCTAAGAGACCAGGCAGCCTAGAAGAAGAAACACAGAGAATGAAATGTTTAAAGTAAGGATGATAACTATATCAGAATTAAAGAAGGTCTAGAGACCTCAAATTGAAAAGGCTCACAGATTACCAAATAGGTCCAGCAAGTGAGGCCCATGGATACACAATACAAGGAGGCACTTGACAATCCTGGGAGTAAGGGCCCCCTTACATTTTGCACCCTAAATTTCTCCCTTGTTCAGTCTCCTCTGAATCCTGCATGGTACATAAGAAAACCCCACATTTTAGACATTTTATAGAGAAATTGAAGGTCATCAGAGACAAAAAAAACAAAAACCAAAACACATTCTAAATGTTTTCAAAGAGGACAGGTAGATTACAAAGAAGTAAGAAGCCAATTTATATCAAACTTGGTAACAACATTGGACACATGATAACAACATTGAGCACATGATAATACTTTTTAAGTATTAAACAGAAAAAGCTTTAAGCATCGATTTTTTTTTTAATATTCATCCAAACTGTTATTTAGCTGTGAAGCCAAAATAAAAAATATTAGGAGGCAAAGAAGGCCTCTGAATATTTCCCCATAAAACAGATTGCTTGAAAAAGTTTCTAGAGGAAGAACTAAGATAAGAGTAGAAATAAAATCAAGAAGGGTGCCTAAGATTTGTGGAAGAAAATAAGATGTTTTGTTTCTTTAAGATAAAAAAGATAGAAGAACAGAAAAATAAGTATTTTATCCACAGTAACTCAGAACCAAAATTCTACTGTTTAATATATTAACAGAGATTCTGGTGAATATTATAAAAAATGAAAACAGTAGTAGAATGATGGCAAAGGAAAAGAAAAAAACCAGTCATCCTTGCAGGTAACATAATTGCATGCATGCTCAGTCATGTCCGACTCTTGGTGACCCCGTGGACTGCAGCCTGCCAGACTTCCCTGTCCTTTACTATCTAGCCATAGCTAGACTTAAGACAAATAGTCCATTCCATAATTTTTTGTATAGCTAACAAAGGTTAGTTGCAGGGTAACATTTTTTCAAAACAAATGTGTTAATACTTTACTAATATTCAAAACCAGTATTCTTCCCACCACCACAGTTCTTCTAAAATAAATGTTTGGTAAATCTTTTCACTTTGGGAAGTTTGAGATTAAATACAGAGATGATAAAACAAACACACATAAATCTGTAATTTGTTGAATAATACCAGTGTATAAGGAAGAAAATTTGATATAACGGTTTGTTAGTGTTAACAATTTTAGGGAAATATGATTGTTTATAAACAGTATTAAGATGTTTGACATCTGTATTTACTATTATAGGTTTAATTTGTTAGATTTGAAACAATTGTTTGTTTGGGAAGGCTTAGATTGTTGTAGTTCTACATTTTCCTTATTAGGTATTTAAAATATTTAAGAGGAAAATAGAATATAATTAAGTCAACAAACTTGCAGTTTAAAATATTAATGAAATTTAATTGACTATCTTTGTAATAAATAAGTCACTATTGAGGATGTAATGTGTTTAGCTTTAAGCATCGATTTTTTAATATTCATCCAAACTGTTATTTAGCTGTGAAGCCAAAATAAAAATATTAGGAGGCAAAGAAGGCCTCTGAATATTTCCCCATAAAACAGATTGCTTGAAAAGTTTCTAGAGGAAGAACTAAGATAAGAGTAGAAATAAAATCAAGAAGGGTGCCTAAGATTTGTGGAAGAAAATAAGATGTTTTGTTTCTTTAAGATAAAAAAGATAGAAGAACAGAAAAATAAGTATTTTATCCACAGTAACTCAGAACCAAAATTCTACTGTTTAATATATTAACAGAGATTCTGGTGAATATTATAAAAAATGAAAACAGTAGTAGAATGATGGCAAAGGAAAAGAAAAAAACCAGTCATCCTTGCAGGTAACATAATTGCATGCATGCTCAGTCATGTCCGACTCTTGGTGACCCCGTGGACTGCAGCCTGCCAGACTTCCCTGTCCTTTACTATCTAGCCATAGCTAGACTTAAGACAAATAGTCCATTCCATAATTTTTTGTATAGCTAACAAAGGTTAGTTGCAGGGTAACATTTTTTCAAAACAAATGTGTTAATACTTTACTAATATTCAAAACCAGTATTCTTCCCACCACCACAGTTCTTCTAAAATAAATGTTTGGTAAATCTTTTCACTTTGGGAAGTTTGAGATTAAATACAGAGATGATAAAACAAACACACATAAATCTGTAATTTGTTGAATAATACCAGTGTATAAGGAAGAAAATTTGATATAACGGTTTGTTAGTGTTAACAATTTTAGGGAAATATGATTGTTTATAAACAGTATTAAGATGTTTGACATCTGTATTTACTATTATAGGTTTAATTTGTTAGATTTGAAACAATTGTTTGTTTGGGAAGGCTTAGATTGTTGTAGTTCTACATTTTCCTTATTAGGTATTTAAAATATTTAAGAGGAAAATAGAATATAATTAAGTCAACAAACTTGCAGTTTAAAATATTAATGAAATTTAATTGACTATCTTTGTAATAAATAAGTCACTATTGAGGATGTAATGTGTTTAGCTTTAGTTTAAACATCAAGAACAAGTGAAAGTTACTAGTCTAATATTATACAAGTCTTTAAAAACTAAAGGCTTAAGGAAAGAAATATATAAATTAAAAATTTTTAATTTATAATGTAAAACTAGAATATTAACTTAAATCATAAAGAACTATAAACTCTGTACACAAAACTCCCTTAGAACATAAAAAAAAGTACTGAAACATGAACCCTTTGAAGGATTAACAACCGGACTGCTTGCAGCTTGACATAAAAATAGAAGCCAGGGCTTCCCTGGTGGTCCAGTGGGTGAAGAATCTGCTTTTCAGTCAAAGGGGCATGGATTCATTCCCTGGTCTGGGAGGATTCCATGTGCTGTGGAGCGGCTGGATTGGTGTGTCCAATTGCGAGCCAGCACTCTGGAGCTCATATGCCCAGAGCTGGTGCTCTGCAGTGAGAGAGGCCTTTGCAATGGGAGGCCCACACAGGCCGATGAGTAAAGATGGATAAAAATAAATAAATAAATAAATAAATAAATAAAATCAATGGAAGAGGCCAAAATTAAAAAAATAAAAACAAAAACCAGATGACCATGGAATAATATCTTCCTAGTGTAAAAACTGTCACTGTGAGTCTACAATTCTATACCCAGCTATACTTTGATTTATTAAAGAGTGAGGGCAATTTAAAGACATATTCAGACAGCGGAAGGTAAAGAGTTGACCGTTTGTAAATTCTAACAGAAAGAACTATTTAAAAACATTGAACTAATGTGTTACATTGGTGGCCCGAACGACTCAGGCCTCCCAGTATTCACATCCTTACATAGATCCTTTGTGAGTGTGAATTGACCTTGTGATTAACTTCAACCAATAGTATGTAGCAGAAGCAATACTGTGCCAGTTCCAGGCATGAAGCTTAAGAAGACTTTGCATTCTTGAGATCCCTGAGCTGCCGTGTTATAAGGTATTTAAAATATTTAAGAGGAAAATAGAATATAATTAAGTCAACAAACTTGCAGTTTAAAATATTAATGAAATTTAATTGACTATCTTTGTAATAAATAAGTCACTATTGAGGATGTAATGTGTTTAGCTTTAGTTTAAACATCAAGAACAAGTGAAAGTTACTAGTCTAATATTATACAAGTCTTTAAAAACTAAAGGCTTAAGGAAAGAAATATATAAATTAAAAATTTTTAATTTATAATGTAAAACTAGAATATTAACTTAAATCATAAAGAACTATAAACTCTGTACACAAAACTCCCTTAGAACATAAAAAAAAGTACTGAAACATGAACCCTTTGAAGGATTAACAACCGGACTGCTTGCAGCTTGACATAAAAATAGAAGCCAGGGCTTCCCTGGTGGTCCAGTGGGTGAAGAATCTGCTTTTCAGTCAAAGGGGCATGGATTCATTCCCTGGTCTGGGAGGATTCCATGTGCTGTGGAGCGGCTGGATTGGTGTGTCCAATTGCGAGCCAGCACTCTGGAGCTCATATGCCCAGAGCTGGTGCTCTGCAGTGAGAGAGGCCTTTGCAATGGGAGGCCCACACAGGCCGATGAGTAAAGATGGATAAAAATAAATAAATAAATAAATAAATAAATAAAATCAATGGAAGAGGCCAAAATTAAAAAAATAAAAACAAAAACCAGATGACCATGGAATAATATCTTCCTAGTGTAAAAACTGTCACTGTGAGTCTACAATTCTATACCCAGCTATACTTTGATTTATTAAAGAGTGAGGGCAATTTAAAGACATATTCAGACAGCGGAAGGTAAAGAGTTGACCGTTTGTAAATTCTAACAGAAAGAACTATTTAAAAACATTGAACTAATGTGTTACATTGGTGGCCCGAAAGACTCAGGCCTCCCAGTATTCACATCCTTACATAGATCCTTTGTGAGTGTGAATTGACCTTGTGATTAACTTCAACCAATAGTATGTAGCAGAAGCAATACTGTGCCAGTTCCAGGCATGAAGCTTAAGAAGACTTTGCATTCTTGAGATCCCTGAGCTGCCGTGTTATAAGTCCATCAACCCTGCTGAAGAAACCATATGCAGAGACCAGATGGAGAAGGAAAGACCCAATCATTCCAGTGTCCTAGTTGAGTCCAGTCCTCAGATGATGTGCCAAGTACATTCAGATGCTCAGGCACCCACCAGTAAGACAAACCAAAGAAAGAACTGCCCCTCTGAGCCCAGCCCATATTGCAGAATCATGAGCAAATAAAATGATCATGACTTGTTAGGCAGATAACAAACAGGAAGGCCTCAGAAGGAAGTCACTTAAATTAGGTAAAATGAATCATCTTTTATGTGGTGATCTAGAACCTGCCAGAATCTTAAAAGTAGTAACTTAAAAGAAGATCTTCATGGAGGCTAATAAAAGGACAGGAAAGATAATCTAAGGCATTATAGAAAGAAGTTCCTCTCCCAGACATGGTATACCTATTAAAAACAGATATAACTACCATATTCATTTATGCAAATATATAAGATTTTTAAAAGAAGTTCACAGTAGTGAAGATCATCTAAGTGGGAAAACATCAAAGAAGATATTCAAGTTTTCAGTGGTTACTCTACTTAAGAATTCAAATTGGACCCAAAATAATTACTTTAAAGAAGCCTTTTTAGATGAGGCTTCTGAAAGTAAAGCCAAGTCTATGAAGAATATTTGAAATTCACTCTCTGTTTCTTGGAAACTTCTAATTAGGACTTTCCTAAGCAAGGATACGCTAAACAAGTTGATGTCTGGCCATCTGCATTTCATCAACAAAAGCAGGATTTGTTCAAACACACAACTAGCTCCTCATATTGATAGGAACTTAGCAGCTTTTACTTTGAAAAATTTTCTTAACTTTTTGTTTGTATCTATTAAAAAAATTCCTAAGTGTTGCTTTTCTATTAGAAACCCCATTCTTCAAAGTAGTATTTATTTTCATCTTAAATTAAAAGATTATTAATATAAAAGTAACAGTACAGATTTTCGACATATAGTGAAAAGAAGAAACTTGAATACAACTATAGCAAGAATCATTTTAGTGACCTTGTGATTAACTTCAACCAATAGTATGTAGCAGAAGCAATACTGTGCCAGTTCCAGGCATGAAGCTTAAGAAGACTTTGCATTCTTGAGATCCCTGAGCTGCCGTGTTATAAGTCCATCAACCCTGCTGAAGAAACCATATGCAGAGACCAGATGGAGAAGGAAAGACCCAATCATTCCAGTGTCCTAGTTGAGTCCAGTCCTCAGATGATGTGCCAAGTACATTCAGATGCTCAGGCACCCACCAGTAAGACAAACCAAAGAAAGAACTGCCCCTCTGAGCCCAGCCCATATTGCAGAATCATGAGCAAATAAAATGATCATGACTTGTTAGGCAGATAACAAACAGGAAGGCCTCAGAAGGAAGTCACTTAAATTAGGTAAAATGAATCATCTTTTATGTGGTGATCTAGAACCTGCCAGAATCTTAAAAGTAGTAACTTAAAAGAAGATCTTCATGGAGGCTAATAAAAGGACAGGAAAGATAATCTAAGGCATTATAGAAAGAAGTTCCTCTCCCAGACATGGTATACCTTTTAAAAAACAGATATAACTACCATATTCATTTATGCAAATATATAAGATTTTTAAAAGAAGTTCACAGTAGTGAAGATCATCTAAGTGGGAAAACATCAAAGAAGATATTCAAGTTTTCAGTGGTTACTCTACTTAAGAATTCAAATTGGACCCAAAATAATTACTTTAAAGAAGCCTTTTTAGATGAGGCTTCTGAAAGTAAAGCCAAGTCTATGAAGAATATTTGAAATTCACTCTCTGTTTCTTGGAAACTTCTAATTAGGACTTTCCTAAGCAAGGATACGCTAAACAAGTTGATGTCTGGCCATCTGCATTTCATCAACAAAAGCAGGATTTGTTCAAACACACAACTAGCTCCTCATATTGATAGGAACTTAGCAGCTTTTACTTTGAAAAATTTTCTTAACTTTTTGTTTGTATCTATTAAAAAAATTCCTAAGTGTTGCTTTTCTATTAGAAACCCCATTCTTCAAAGTAGTATTTATTTTCATCTTAAATTAAAAGATTATTAATATAAAAGTAACAGTACAGATTTTCAACATATAGTGAAAAAGAAGAAACTTGAATACAACTATAGCAAGAAATCATTGTTATGTTATACCTTGATGAAAAAGAAGCAACACAAATAACAACCTATTTTGGAAAAAAATTTTAGCACTGTATCTGAATTTGCAATTTGAAATAATGTTAAAATATTAAGTACTTTATAATCAGCCAAAATTTCATTTAAGTACAAAACATCTCCCTTAGAAATTAGATCAGTTTTTCCAGTTTATAAAGTTTTCTTATATAAAACCAAAAGTGAACACTTATTCCTACAGGGACTCAGATGTGATGGAGCATAGCTATTTGTTGAACTGACCATGGATAGCAGCCAGGAAATTTTGTGGTGGTACAAGACATAAAGGGCACTTTCATTATCAGCACAAGATGGCATTGCTGAAATGCCAGAAAGCAGGCGTAATTAAGTGGGCTGATGGAACAGAATGACTATGAGATGACTTTTATTATTAATCCATGTTTATGTACATACAGACAGAAAATGTACGTTAAAAGTCTCACATACACAGATTAGTCCATATACACATTTAAAAATGTTACATAAATTAAAAAAAATCATTTTTATCTAGTAACCAAACACCATCTAAAATATGAGTAAATTGCAAGTTTATATTGTATATGTATTAGTTTATGACTTTAATTTAAAAATCTGTTGAATAATATGTAATTATCATTAAACTAATCAATAAATGTTGAGTCTGGGCATCATGATAGGACCTAAAGTAAAGCCAAGTCTATGAAGAATATTTGAAATTCACTCTCTGTTTCTTGGAAACTTCTAATTAGGACTTTCCTAAGCAAGGATACGCTAAACAAGTTGATGTCTGGCCATCTGCATTTCATCAACAAAAGCAGGATTTGTTCAAACACACAACTAGCTCCTCATATTGATAGGAACTTAGCAGCTTTTACTTTGAAAAATTTTCTTAACTTTTTGTTTGTATCTATTAAAAAAATTCCTAAGTGTTGCTTTTCTATTAGAAACCCCATTCTTCAAAGTAGTATTTATTTTCATCTTAAATTAAAAGATTATTAATATAAAAGTAACAGTACAGATTTTCAACATATAGTGAAAAAGAAGAAACTTGAATACAACTATAGCAAGAAATCATTGTTATGTTATACCTTGATGAAAAAGAAGCAACACAAATAACAACCTATTTTGGAAAAAAATTTTAGCACTGTATCTGAATTTGCAATTTGAAATAATGTTAAAATATTAAGTACTTTATAATCAGCCAAAATTTCATTTAAGTACAAAACATCTCCCTTAGAAATTAGATCAGTTTTTCCAGTTTATAAAGTTTTCTTATATAAAACCAAAAGTGAACACTTATTCCTACAGGGACTCAGATGTGATGGAGCATAGCTATTTGTTGAACTGACCATGGATAGCAGCCAGGAAATTTTGTGGTGGTACAAGACATAAAGGGCACTTTCATTATCAGCACAAGATGGCATTGCTGAAATGCCAGAAAGCAGGCGTAATTAAGTGGGCTGATGGAACAGAATGACTATGAGATGACTTTTATTATTAATCCATGTTTATGTACATACAGACAGAAAATGTACGTTAAAAGTCTCACATACACAGATTAGTCCATATACACATTTAAAAATGTTACATAAATTAAAAAAAATCATTTTTATCTAGTAACCAAACACCATCTAAAATATGAGTAAATTGCAAGTTTATATTGTATATGTATTAGTTTATGACTTTAATTTAAAAATCTGTTGAATAATATGTAATTATCATTAAACTAATCAATAAATGTTGAGTCTGGGCATCATGATAGGACCTGGAATATAATAATGATATTGGTAATGAGAAATACCAGTAAAAACAGAAAGAAGAAGAAGATAGTACAATGATAGTAAAGAAATTTAAAAGGCTTAAAACCTTATGGAAAAAAAGAGAACTTAATGCAAGCAAAGATATTAACAAATTTGGAAGCTGGAAAGCAGATGGGTAAGTAGAGTCCAGCATACTGGAGGCTCAGTGCTTGTGGAGGAGGAGGTGGAGTGAAAATCAAGGTAATTCATGCCTCAGCCCTCCAGGGAGGTTTGGGAATTGGGGACATCAGGTGAATCTTAGGCGGGGACCCTGGGAAGTGATACAAGGTTTAAACTGAAGATTGTTTGAGAGACTCAGATTTTCTGCCCCCAACTCTAGGCAGCAGCTTGGCAGATTCCTCTTTGAGAATACTGATAGACTAACTCACAGTGATGATGGTTGTTCCCTTATGAAATGGCCAGGCCCTGCCTGATCATTCTAGGACAAAGCCTATTTTTCTGTCTCATCTTCCACCACATCCCTTCTTGAACTTGAAAGGAAACGAATGCTCTTTAGAGGAAGTACTGGGACCAACTGGTTAGTTAACAAAAAAGTCAGTTTGGGAAAAGAATCATAGAAAATCATATAAATCATACCTAAGTATTTTGTTTTAACCAGTTGCAGTCACCAGAATTTTATTGAAGTGTAAAGGCATTTTTTCTGAGGAAGTGTTTGTTGGTTGGAATTCCATTTTGTATTTCTTCCACAAACCACACCTCTGATACGCATCTTTTTCAGTTTCTGTTTAACACAGAATGGAGACTTAAGGAAGTTTGAAGGACGATAAGTACAATATCCTTCAAGATTTATAAAATTGAGTCTAGCTCTTTTATAGTTATTTCACCCAGTCTTAATTAGCATTTTAATATCAGTGAGTGACCTTTAAGCAAGTCTTTTCTAAAACCTTCAACTTTGAATGCTTTATAGAAACAACTACTTATTTTTCAACTCAGATGTTAAATTATAATATGTAATCAAGCTATAGAAAGTGAAAATGTTACTCAGTTGTGTCTGACTCTTTGTGACCCCATGGACTGTAGCCCGCGAGGCTCCTCTGTCCATGGGATTCTCCAGGCATAAATACTGGAGTGGGTTACCATGCCCTTTTCCAGAGGATCTTCCCAACCCAGGGGTCGAACCTGGATCTCCTGCATTGCAGGCACATTCTTTACCATCTAAACCACCAGGGAAACACTAATCTATAAAAATACAGTAACAAACACACCGGCAAAGATTGATTCTGAAACAAGCATGACTTTCAGAGAGTATTCTCTGCCTCCTTGGTCTGAGTTATGTACCCCTTTTCTAAACCCCCATATCATAATATAAGGACCAGCAGAAGATAAAGTAGGTAGATTTGGCAGGTTAAATAGGACCATGGAGGCCACAGCAAAGAATCTGAAATGTATTCTACAGTGAGAAGTAACTGGAAGCTCTCAATGGGGAGAGTGATATGTTTTAAGAGACAAATGTGATGATGGTTGTTCCCTTATGAAATGGCCAGGCCCTGCCTGATCATTCTAGGACAAAGCCTATTTTTCTGTCTCATCTTCCACCACATCCCTTCTTGAACTTGAAAGGAAACGAATGCTCTTTAGAGGAAGTACTGGGACCAACTGGTTAGTTAACAAAAAAGTCAGTTTGGGAAAAGAATCATAGAAAATCATATAAATCATACCTAAGTATTTTGTTTTAACCAGTTGCAGTCACCAGAATTTTATTGAAGTGTAAAGGCATTTTTTCTGAGGAAGTGTTTGTTGGTTGGAATTCCATTTTGTATTTCTTCCACAAACCACACCTCTGATACGCATCTTTTTCAGTTTCTGTTTAACACAGAATGGAGACTTAAGGAAGTTTGAAGGACGATAAGTACAATATCCTTCAAGATTTATAAAATTGAGTCTAGCTCTTTTATAGTTATTTCACCCAGTCTTAATTAGCATTTTAATATCAGTGAGTGACCTTTAAGCAAGTCTTTTCTAAAACCTTCAACTTTGAATGCTTTATAGAAACAACTACTTATTTTTCAACTCAGATGTTAAATTATAATATGTAATCAAGCTATAGAAAGTGAAAATGTTACTCAGTTGTGTCTGACTCTTTGTGACCCCATGGACTGTAGCCCGCGAGGCTCCTCTGTCCATGGGATTCTCCAGGCATAAATACTGGAGTGGGTTACCATGCCCTTTTCCAGAGGATCTTCCCAACCCAGGGGTCGAACCTGGATCTCCTGCATTGCAGGCACATTCTTTACCATCTAAACCACCAGGGAAACACTAATCTATAAAAATACAGTAACAAACACACCGGCAAAGATTGATTCTGAAACAAGCATGACTTTCAGAGAGTATTCTCTGCCTCCTTGGTCTGAGTTATGTACCCCTTTTCTAAACCCCCATATCATAATATAAGGACCAGCAGAAGATAAAGTAGGTAGATTTGGCAGGTTAAATAGGACCATGGAGGCCACAGCAAAGAATCTGAAATGTATTCTACAGTGAGAAGTAACTGGAAGCTCTCAATGGGGAGAGTGATATGTTTTTAAGAGATCCTTCTGAGGATGATGTGGAAAACGGGGGAGGAGGGAAGGAAGCAGGATAGCAATGGCTGCACTACATTGGTAAGATTTGGGATATACTTTGGAGATAAAGGTGTCAAGATTGCAAAGGGTAGGGAGTTTGAAACATTTTAAAAATTTTATTTATTTATTTACTCTCATCAATCTTTGTTCTCTGGCCTGTGTCAGCCTTCCATTGCAGTGGCCCCTCTCATTGCAGAGCACCAGCTCTGGGCGCAGGCGCTCCAGAGCGCTGGCTCATAATTGGACACACTGGCCCAGCTGCTCGTGGCACTTGGGATCTTCCTGGGCCAGGGATTGAACCGGTGCCCCTTGCATTGCAAGGCAGACTCTTTACCTACTGGACCACCAGGGGAGCCCAGTTAGGAGTTTTAGAATGACCTCTAGGTTTATGAGAGCTTGAGCATCTGGGGGAATAGCAATGATGTTTATGGAGATGGGGGGATAGATTTATATGGGGGAAATGAAATGTTCTGTTCTAGCCTTGTTAAGCTTGAAAGGGAGGTTAGTTATTCAAGAGATCTGAAGTAGCTGGTTGAAGACTTGAAGCCCAGGGAAGAAGCCACGGCCAGAGAAACTGGTGTCTTGTATTGGCTCCTTTGATTTCAGCCTTCATCTGTTCTGTGCTTTTTGTATTTTTGCATAGTATCTTTTGATGAATCATGTGTTAAATAGTCACATTAGAACCCTTTTCCTCTTCTGCTTCCCATCTTCTCTAAACTGTTTGTTTATTTTTATTGTTAAGGCTGATAACAAATTCTGATCTATAACCATATTTAAGTGGTCTTATATTGTGTCTAAAGAATGATGCTAAAAGTTGAAAACTATTAAATAGCATTTGTACTTTAAACGCTTGAAAACTAAACAAGCATGACTTTCAGAGAGTATTCTCTGCCTCCTTGGTCTGAGTTATGTACCCCTTTTCTAAACCCCCATATCATAATATAAGGACCAGCAGAAGATAAAGTAGGTAGATTTGGCAGGTTAAATAGGACCATGGAGGCCACAGCAAAGAATCTGAAATGTATTCTACAGTGAGAAGTAACTGGAAGCTCTCAATGGGGAGAGTGATATGTTTTTAAGAGATCCTTCTGAGGATGATGTGGAAAACGGGGGAGGAGGGAAGGAAGCAGGATAGCAATGGCTGCACTACATTGGTAAGATTTGGGATATACTTTGGAGATAAAGGTGTCAAGATTGCAAAGGGTAGGGAGTTTGAAACATTTTAAAAATTTTATTTATTTATTTACTCTCATCAATCTTTGTTCTCTGGCCTGTGTCAGCCTTCCATTGCAGTGGCCCCTCTCATTGCAGAGCACCAGCTCTGGGCGCAGGCGCTCCAGAGCGCTGGCTCATAATTGGACACACTGGCCCAGCTGCTCGTGGCACTTGGGATCTTCCTGGGCCAGGGATTGAACCGGTGCCCCTTGCATTGCAAGGCAGACTCTTTACCTACTGGACCACCAGGGGAGCCCAGTTAGGAGTTTTAGAATGACCTCTAGGTTTATGAGAGCTTGAGCATCTGGGGGAATAGCAATGATGTTTATGGAGATGGGGGGATAGATTTATATGGGGGAAATGAAATGTTCTGTTCTAGCCTTGTTAAGCTTGAAAGGGAGGTTAGTTATTCAAGAGATCTGAAGTAGCTGGTTGAAGACTTGAAGCCCAGGGAAGAAGCCACGGCCAGAGAAACTGGTGTCTTGTATTGGCTCCTTTGATTTCAGCCTTCATCTGTTCTGTGCTTTTTGTATTTTTGCATAGTATCTTTTGATGAATCATGTGTTAAATAGTCACATTAGAACCCTTTTCCTCTTCTGCTTCCCATCTTCTCTAAACTGTTTGTTTATTTTTATTGTTAAGGCTGATAACAAATTCTGATCTATAACCATATTTAAGTGGTCTTATATTGTGTCTAAAGAATGATGCTAAAAGTTGAAAACTATTAAATAGCATTTGTACTAAAATTACATAACTTTTGTTCACTTAAGGACCAAATGTTGTACTAGGACTATGTTTCTTTCTCAGTGGGCTCAATTCCCAATGCCACTTGGGAGAAAAGAAGGTTCTAGTGGACATGTCAAATAGAATCTTCTTTTCTAGGTTAAAAATGATTTCCCCTGCTATCTTTGAAGACATTAACTCCATTGTGCTCTTCCATCAGTGTCACTTGATTCCATGTTCTTATCCTTTAGATAGTGAACTAGTTTTCTTTCAGTGAAAACTTTTAGAATCATCTCTTTATAATTGTTTTGCAGTTTTATAGTGACTGTAGGTGCGTCTCTTTTTCTCTTCATATTTTTTAAGTGCTCTGGACCCTTTCAATGGCTTTATGTTGGGAAATTATCTCCTAATTATTATTCTAGAGGCTATGTAGAGTACTAGTTATTTTTAATTTTAATTTTTTTGCCCATGCTGCTCAGCATGTGGAATCTTAGTTCCCCAACCAGGGATCGAACCTGTGTCCAAGGAGTAGGACTCTGAAATGCAGAGTCTTAACCACTGGAGTACCAGGGAAGTCTAACTACTGGTTATTTTATAGGTACTAGAGTCAGACTGAGTTCAAACACTAGTTATTTGCTGTGTAACTTTGGGCAAGTTATTTTAAAATAACCTCTTAAACTCTGGCTTCTTTTCTGAAAAACGAGCATTGAGTAATGAGTAATATATTATTACTATACTATTCAAAATGAGCAATACAATATTACTATACTATTAATATTATATCTCATAGTATTTGTGTGAGAACTGAATGAATAAACACTTAGAAAGTTCCATAAAGTACCTGTCAAATCGTATATGTTTAATAAATGTTACGTGTGGATAATTATCTTTTATTTTTACTCTTTTTCTGGAGTTCCAGAAGACTTGGACCTCCAAGATGGATTCTCCATTTTGGTTTTATTCTCTCATATTTTCTAAGGTTTTTGTTGTCATTATTTTATGCTCTGTGATGTTTCCTTGACTTTATCCTCTAAACCGAAAAAAAATATAATTTGGCATAATTCTAATCTTTGGTTGTCCGTTCATAAATTAAGAATAGGATAGGAGACCAATTTGAAATAGAAAATTAACTAGTGTGGTAGCTGACATATAGCTGAGACACTGGTGCTCCTATCCGAAGAAGTTATTTAAGAGACAGGCTTTCAAGTAACTCTCCAATTCTAATTATGCTTTGTCTACTGACTGAGCCTTCAGACCCTTTGTTCTTTGTTTCTTTTTTCAGGCATATTGGCTTTTCTTTGCTGCATCTCCTTCTATATATTCTAGATTGTTGCTTCTTTGCTCTGTTTTCATCCATCAACAGTCTTTGATTCTTTCTGAGATTCCAGAAAGTTATTCCTTCCATTCTTCTCACTTTTATGAGCTGATTTCTTTACTGTCATTTAATAGGGTCTTGCGAGGTAGAGGATTTAAGTATTTGTACTCAGTCTGTGCTCATTTGCCTCAGTCCTGTCTGGCTTTTTGCAACTCTGTGGATTGTAGCCTATCAGGCTCCTCTGTCCATGAATTCTCCAGGCATGAATACTGGAGTGGGTTGCCATGGCCTCCTCCAGGGCATCTTCCTAACTCAGGAATCAAATCCAGCTCTCTTGAGTCTCATGCATTACAGGTGAGTTTTTTTTTTTTAACCACTGAGCCACTGAGGAAAGCCTGTGCTGAATCTACCATCTTGAATTAGAAGTGGAAACTTTATTACACTTCTAAGAGACACCATTGTTATAGATTATCTAATGACTGTCCCTCCCTATTAACTACCTCCCTTGAAGTGAAAATTATGCTATATATGACCATTTTCTAATGTCCTGACCATCAGTCTAGCTGCCCTTTGTATCTTTAACTAGACTGGCCAGTCACAAAGGCCAGAAGACTAAAACTGAGGGACTGTTGACCTCAAAGTAATCCTTCACTGCCTACTGTCATGTTCAGAAAATTTGATGTTTATCTTGTGAACTTTTGTATCAGGTGAGAACAGAGAGGGTACTCAATAACTACACTTTTGTTTGGACTTTATCCTGCACTTCTTTAAGACTTGCTAACTAGAGAAGTAAATGGCAACCCACTCCAGTATTCTTGTTTGGGAAATCCCTTGGACAGAGAAGCTTAGTGGACTATCAGTACAGTCTGTGGCGTTGAAAAAGAGGACTACTAGACACTGTATTCCTAAATAAGCCCGTAAACATACATAAGCTGCAGTTTTTTAATGGAAGTGCTCTAGTTAATGAAGTACTGATGAAGATTCACATTAAGGACAAGAGTTAACAAAAATTGTTCTTTCTTTATAGGCTCTTCCCAAACCATGGTAAACCACCACTCAGCCTTGAAAATTTGAAATGCTATTATCTCTGAATGTGTACTGATACTTGTGTCATTCGTCAACTATAATTAATTTAAATGAAAGAACGTACATACAAAAGAATTTTCTTTTGTAGTCATTTGCGGGAGGAGTAAGTCACGTTTTATCTCGTTTCACCAGTAGAGTCAGCTGACCTGGACTTTTTTTAGTTGGCTTAAAAAAAAAAAAAATTCTCATTATGGTGAAAATCAGTTAGTGAATGCAAAAAAAAAAAATTTGCTAAAAGTCCTACTCCTGTGGTAGAAATGAGTAGGACTAGGTTAAGAAACAGAAACAACTTGAATAAATGTGAAAGACTTAAGATTATTATAATGACACTGTCACGTAAAACAGATTTTCAATCTCAAAATATATGAATAGTGTATATAACAATATTTCCTAAGTTATGTTTTGGGAGATACAGGTATGTGAGATGATCTTCTGAAAAAGAATGAAGTTGTTAATATTGTGTTCAAACATGGCATTCTTCATTCCTCTTCTTGGAAATTCATTGTGTTTACCCCTAGAGTAAGAGTTTTAAGAGTTCTGTAGTAGGAAAAAACTGTTCAACTTTATAAATTCAGTTTTTCCCTGTTTTTCTGAGCAGTGTCTATAAACATCATAAAAACTAGTGTCCCTCAATGTGCACTTTGAGAAATACTGCCTGTTAGTGTTGCCTCCTATTTTAACAGTTACTATTTTTAAAGTTTGCTGGCAATAATGAGCAGAATGCTACTGTATTTCTGACTTGGGGACTAGTGTTATCAGCGACCATTACAATTTCATTATTATGTTAAACAGGTTTGGAGTTAAGTTGTCCGCCAGGAATTAACATACTTGTCAATGGGTGTGCTCGCTGCATGTATGTTTTCAACTCTTGTAGAGGCCTAATTTTCCCAGGAGGTACAGGCACATCTAATACCTTTTTTTTTTTTTAAACGTTGGCTTCTTTTATTTATTTATTTATTTATTTATTTAAATTGATCTATTTTCATCCATCTTTATTCGTTTGCCTGTGTGGGCCTCCCATTGCAGTGGCCTCTCTCGTTGTAGAATACTGACTCTGGGCGCATGCGCTCCAGAGCACTGGCTCGTAATTGGACACACCGGTCCAGCCGCTCCACGGCACGCGGGATCCTACCATGCCAGGGATCGAACATGCGCCCCTTGTACTGCAAGGTGGTGTCCTTACCCACTCGACCACCAGGGAAGTCCAGTACATCTTATTTTGATAGCAGTAACGTGAGACAGTGGAGAACTGCTAACCTTACCTATTCCATAAGAAGGCTTTTGCATTTTGCTGTATTTGACTGGAGACACCAGTGGACATGTTGGTTTTTTAAAGTCACTCCTCTGGGTGCTGTTAGTGTCATATGGTGGTTGGAAGGGATTTTCTAGAGGTTTACCACATGGCCACCAATCACCCTTCATGAAAAAAAAACACGAAACTCAAAATTGGATTTTGTTGGACATTTTCATGTTCTATTTGATGTCTGTGAATGTTCAGTAATTTGATTCAACAGTTTAATGGATTTTTGTATATTAATAATGTTTTGAAATCTAGGAATAAATATATTGAATATTTTCACAAAGGCTATATTTCTTAAAATGCATGTGGACGTGGGATCTTCCTGGGCCGAGGCGAACTGGTGCCCTTTGCACTGCAAGGCGGACACTCTACCCACTGGACCACCAGGGAAGCCCACATTTTTATGTTTTGTACTACAATTTTATATAATGTGTACACATGTATGCATATGTATTAATATATAGTAAATATGATTCAACCTAAAATTTAAATTCTATACTTTTCCTTTCTGCAGCACAAATAATATATCATCATCTAGGATGGTGGTTTTCAAAGTTCTTAGTCCATGACCCATACCATGAAATACATTCTGTCACACAAGAGCACCCACTGCATACCTACACATAAAAATACAAGTTTCATAAAACAGTACTTACATTTATAACATGCAGTGCACTTGGCAGTTTTTCTATTATATTACTTTTCTATTTCATTTTGTTAACCTGCAATCCACATGGATTTATAACTCACTAATGATTCAGTTTGGAAAAACTTTGTTCTAAGCAGAAATATCTCCAGTGTTACTGAATCTTTTATAATAAAACCTGACCTAAGTAGGAAGGAAATGAAGATGCTACATTAGCACATATGACAGTTTGATCTCTTAGAAGCTGGAAAAGGTGAATGTACGTAAAGACTTAAAAGCCAGGGATCGAACATGCGCCCCTTGTACTGCAAGGTGGTGTCCTTACCCACTCGACCACCAGGGAAGTCCAGTACATCTTATTTTGATAGCAGTAACGTGAGACAGTGGAGAACTGCTAACCTTACCTATTCCATAAGAAGGCTTTTGCATTTTGCTGTATTTGACTGGAGACACCAGTGGACATGTTGGTTTTTTAAAGTCACTCCTCTGGGTGCTGTTAGTGTCATATGGTGGTTGGAAGGGATTTTCTAGAGGTTTACCACATGGCCACCAATCACCCTTCATGAAAAAAAAAAAAGAAACTCAAAATTGGATTTTGTAGGACATTTTCATGTTCTATTTGATGTCTGTGAATGTTCAGTAATTTGATTCAACAGTTTACTGGATTTTTGTATATTAATAATGTTTTGAAATCTAGGAATAAATATATTGAATATTTTCACAAAGGCTATATTTCTTAAAATGCATGTGGCACGTGGGATCTTCCTGGGCCGAGGAGCGAACTGGTGCCCTTTGCACTGCAAGGCGGACACTCTACCCACTGGACCACCAGGGAAGCCCACATTTTTATGTTTTGTACTACAATTTTATATAATGTGTACACATGTATGCATATGTATTAATATATAGTAAATATGATTCAACCTAAAATTTAAATTCTATACTTTTCCTTTCTGCAGCACAAATAATATATCATCATCTAGGATGGTGGTTTTCAAAGTTCTTAGTCCATGACCCATACCATGAAATACATTCTGTCACACAAGAGCACCCACTGCATACCTACACATAAAAATACAAGTTTCATAAAACAGTACTTACATTTATAACATGCAGTGCACTTGGCAGTTTTTCTATTATATTACTTTTCTATTTCATTTTGTTAACCTGCAATCCACATGGATTTATAACTCACTAATGATTCAGTTTGGAAAAACTTTGTTCTAAGCAGAAATATCTCCAGTGTTACTGAATCTTTTATAATAAAACCTGACCTAAGTAGGAAGGAAATGAAGATGCTACATTAGCACATATGACAGTTTGATCTCTTAGAAGCTGAGAAAGCAGTGAGGTGAATTGTTACTTGTTTTAGTAATGACTTAAAAAGTTTTTTTTTTTTTTTAATTTGGTTGATCAGGTAGAAGAGAACCTTGGGTAAACCAAACTGTGACACCTCAGAGTTCTTGGATATTAGAATATGAGAGTAACATCGGGTTTATTCAAACAGCTACTTGGGACTTTAAAGAAAGAGATCAGTCTTTTAAAAAATCAACTGTGGGGGCGGTAGCTCAGTGGTAAAGAGTTTGCCTGCCAATGCAGAAGACAGCTGTTCGACCCCTGATCCGGGAAGATCCCACATGCTGCATGAGCCACAACTATGGAGCCTGTGCTCTAGAGCCTCAGAGCTGCAACTATTGAGCCCATGTGCCACAACTACTGAAGCCCGTGTGCCCTAGAGCCCAGGTTCCACAACAAGAGAAGTCACCATAACAAGAAGCTGGCTCACCTCAACTAGAGAATAGCATCCACTTCCTGCAACTAGAGAAGAACCTGCAGCAGCAGTGAAAACCCAGAATAGCCAAAAATAAATAAATAAAATTTGTTTCTTAAAAAGAAAAATCAACTGATTTCACAGACACTTTAAAATATGATTCAAGAGGGATAAATATAAGATTCTAATAAGTTAAATTCTGAAAATACAATTGAAACTATATTGATTTAAAATAGGAGTCATCTAAATAAACCTGTGTGGCTGCACAGGAAGTTAGCTTTCAAGTGAGCTTAGTTTCCAAAGAAACCTGTACGTAGAAAAAGGGGCACAGTATCACATTCATACTATAATGGAGTCAACTTGTCAGGAGATTGTTAAGAAACTTAGAAGAAATTGACAAAATATGCCAAAGGCAGCAAAAATAGAGTATTCTGGGGAAAAAAATCATTCTGTTGCAGCAAGAAATCAAGGAAAGGCTTAGAATTTGGAGAAGAGTACCCTATTTAGAGCTCAAAGTCAGAGCTATTCAAACTGAGGTTCTTCATTAAGAGAAATTATCTTCAAACTGAAAAAGATGAGATGGGGACTTCCCTGGTGGTCCAGGGGTGAAAACTCCACGCTGCCAATGCAGGGGGTGCGAGTTTGATCCCTGGATGGAGAATTTAAATCCCACATGCTGTGTGGCGTGGCCAGAATATTTATTAACTTATTTTTGGCTGCATTGGGTCTTCATTGCTTTGCTGGCTTTTCTCTAGCTGCAACGAGTAGGGGCTACTCTCTAGTTGCTGTGAGCTGGGCACTTGCTGTGGTGACTTCTCTTGATGTGGAGCCTGGGCTCTAGGTACACAGGCTTCAGTAGTTGTGACATGTGAGCTCAGTCGTTGAGATTCCTGGGGTCTAGAGCACAGGTTCAGTAGTCGTGGTGCATGGGCTTAGTTTCTCCATGGCATGTGGGATCTTCCTGGACGAGGAATAGCACACCTGTGTCTCCTGCACTGGCAGGTGGTGTCTTTACCACTTTACCACTGTTCCACCAGGGAAGCTCCCAGAGATTTAAAAAACAAAAAAAGATAGGATGGTCATGAACCAAAGACATGTGCATGTGCCAAGCCTACAGCTGAAAACAGAATTAGACCTCACTTGACACCTGGAAATGAGGACCAGTTTCTAAGCCAATGACAGCCTGTGACCAAGGGCAAAAATGAATACGGTTTTCAGAAATCAAAGAAATGCAGGAACTAGGGAATTTTGGAGAGTAGGAAAGACCCGGCTAGTGCCTTATTTTTCAGAATGGACTTAGAGGTGAATTTCAAAAAAGACTACTTGGTGTAGATCCTAGGCATTCTAGAACAGATCACTACACAGATGGTGTCTTCTCACTCTCTAGCTCAAAATAGTCTCGTCTTAACTGTTGTCAGAGCGCCTGCTTCTTGCAACTCTTCTCTACTCCGTGATTACGATGGTGCTTATTGTGTCCCAGGGTCTAGCCCTTCTCTGCCTTAGTCTCAACACAGTTCTACGAGGTGAGCACACCCACTGTACCGAAGACAGAACTGGTGGCCCATGAGGTAACTTCCCTAAGGAGTATCGCTACCAGTAGCAGAGCTGCCTTGATTCAGTCCCCATCTGTCTGTGCAAGCCTGTGCCGCACTGCTAGCTAATCTGCTGTGGAAGGCAAAGCCAGACAAACACAAAGTTATTTAAGTTATTTCAAACATAAAAAGAGACTCTAAGTAAATATCCTGAGAAAGATCCTCTACGATAAAGGTTTTTCTTCTTTTCAGATTTATTTGTTGACTTTGTGCTGGTTTTTCATGGCTGTGCTCAGGCTTTCTCTAGTTGTGGCAAGTTGAGTGCTACTCTCTAATTGTGATTGTTAGGCTTCTCACAGTGGTGGCTTCTCTTTGTTGTGGCACCCTGCTTAGTTGCTCTGCAGCACGTAGGATTTTCCCAGACCAGGGATGGAGCCTGTGTCCCCTGGTCTGGCAGGCAGATTCTCAATCCTTGGACTACCTGGGAAGCCCTATGAGAAGGTTTTAAGATACAGTCTTTATATCATCTTCTGTTGATCAGAAACTTACTTTGCTAACATCCAAGTTACTGGAGAAGTGACTCTGGAGTAAGTGAACCACTCTGCCTGGCAGACTCCAGTTTTTGCCTTAAATTAGAGTGTAGTATAAAAGCTAGCCTTAAAGCAGAGGTTATTCACCTTTCAAGAAAAGCTGAAGTTAGAATTTTATCAGCATGGTCTCTCTGGTTTTGCAGATAAAAGGGAAATAATGAGCAATTTTTCCTGTTGTGACTGATGACTGTAAGACCCTGATAGCTGGTGAGTGTTGTGATTAGTGTTATCTTTTGGATGTATCTTCACTTCAGGAGGATGAAATCCTACAGTTCAAAAACTGTTGTTTTTGTTGTTGTTGTTTAAAATTTTTTCTCTTTCTGGATAGTCCGTCCTATGCCTGAAAAGTCTGGTTCCTTCCTGGAAGAATGAGAGTGTGTATGCACACAGGCACATGTGCATGCCATTTTTTTCTAAGCATTTGCTCAGAGATGATAAAGATTTAAGGTAAAGGTGGAGACTTAGTTTTTTCCCTTCACCTCACGCCAAAGCAGAGGACTAAGAATAAAACATTACCACTCTGTGTACTGTCATTTATATTGGACTGTGAGGGGCTGATGTGGAGTTATTCATGATAAAATAAAGCAGACTGGGAAAGGTCCTCTATAGAATTGCTTTATCTAGGTTTTGGAGGCCAGACCACATCCTGCACATTGTAGAGGGAGTTTTGCCTTAAAGAAAGAGTTGTTCTCAAAATTCTGGATGCAGAGAGAGGATGAAGTCCTGCCTTCCAGCTCAGGGTTCCTGCCCCAGGATGACCTGCACTGAGACTCCCTGGTGGGAAGGTGCCTGGAGATTCCTGATGACAAGGTTTGCTGTGATGCAGGCTGGTGGAAGGCCTGAGAGCTGCTGAGCCGTGGGCCCCGTGGCCACACCGAGAACCACTGTGAGGCAGTCTCTGTGTTACACTTCTGTCATCCCTGTGCCTTCAGAAATGCATCAGTAAACATTACTTCCACTTTTTGAGAAACAAAGGGAGAATCCTGGGGGGATGTAGTAAAAGCAGGTGGGGTATCCTAGAGAAATCAGTTAAGAGAATGTAAGAAAAGTTGATACACCAAGCTCTAGAGCAGCCTTGCCCAAATGGCTGCTGGTGTTGATGGCCGTGCCCGCCCTGGTGAACATACACATAGAGATTATATATTTTAGTAGGTCAGCCTTAAAGCAGAGGTTATTCACCTTTCAAGAAAAGCTGAAGTTAGAATTTTATCAGCATGGTCTCTCTGGTTTTGCAGATAAAAGGGAAATAATGAGCAATTTTTCCTGTTGTGACTGATGACTGTAAGACCCTGATAGCTGGTGAGTGTTGTGATTAGTGTTATCTTTTGGATGTATCTTCACTTCAGGAGGATGAAATCCTACAGTTCAAAAACTGTTGTTTTTGTTGTTGTTGTTTAAAATTTTTTCTCTTTCTGGATAGTCCGTCCTATGCCTGAAAAGTCTGGTTCCTTCCTGGAAGAATGAGAGTGTGTATGCACACAGGCACATGTGCATGCCATTTTTTTCTAAGCATTTGCTCAGAGATGATAAAGATTTAAGGTAAAGGTGGAGACTTAGTTTTTTCCCTTCACCTCACGCCAAAGCAGAGGACTAAGAATAAAACATTACCACTCTGTGTACTGTCATTTATATTGGACTGTGAGGGGCTGATGTGGAGTTATTCATGATAAAATAAAGCAGACTGGGAAAGGTCCTCTATAGAATTGCTTTATCTAGGTTTTGGAGGCCAGACCACATCCTGCACATTGTAGAGGGAGTTTTGCCTTAAAGAAAGAGTTGTTCTCAAAATTCTGGATGCAGAGAGAGGATGAAGTCCTGCCTTCCAGCTCAGGGTTCCTGCCCCAGGATGACCTGCACTGAGACTCCCTGGTGGGAAGGTGCCTGGAGATTCCTGATGACAAGGTTTGCTGTGATGCAGGCTGGTGGAAGGCCTGAGAGCTGCTGAGCCGTGGGCCCCGTGGCCACACCGAGAACCACTGTGAGGCAGTCTCTGTGTTACACTTCTGTCATCCCTGTGCCTTCAGAAATGCATCAGTAAACATTACTTCCACTTTTTGAGAAACAAAGGGAGAATCCTGGGGGGATGTAGTAAAAGCAGGTGGGGTATCCTAGAGAAATCAGTTAAGAGAATGTAAGAAAAGTTGATACACCAAGCTCTAGAGCAGCCTTGCCCAAATGGCTGCTGGTGTTGATGGCCGTGCTGCCTGTGAACATAACATTATACTGCAGGGATTCCCAGGGACATAGGGACTTTTGACAACAACTTACACATAGATGATTATATATTTTTTAGTAGGGCTCAGGGGCTTTTAAAAATGTGTTTTGTTACAGTGAACACTAGAGTTACCTCTTATCGGCATCTTCCATTTTGTTGCAGATCAGAAAGAATGCTGGAGAAAAGCTCTTTTTAAGCAATTCATACTATGCTCAATAACAGTTATTCTTTTTTTTTTATAGTGAAAACTTTTATATTTGGTATTAGCCAGCTGGACTCCATTTAAATGATCCTGATTTTGTTGGCAGCATCCAGAGCATCATAGTCAGGATCCAGTCGAACATATGCCTTCTTCTCTCCATCAGGCCTGATCAGGGTGCTGTCCTTAGCCACGTCAATGGCATACAGCTTCTTCACAGACTGTTTAGTTTGGTGCTTGTTGGCCTTGGCATCCACAAGGAACACCAGTGTGATGCTGTCCTGTTTTCTTCATGACTGACTCGGTGGTGAGGGGGGATCTGATGATGACATACTCAAGCTTGTTTCTCTGAGGGGTGTTCTTCCAGGAATATTCAGGCTGCCCACTGAGCCACAGTGTTTTGGGCCGCAGGAAGGTGGGTGATATCCGGATCTTCTTGTGTTTTGTGTCTGTGGAAGCTTCTCAACACTGCTTTCTTGGCCTTCAAAGCTTCGGCTTTGGGAGGGGCAGGGGCTTCTTTCCTCTTCTTTGGCATCATCTTTGTGAAAACGCAACAGTTATTCTTGAATTGTGTTTTGTGGAACATGAATTCTTCAGCATGTTAATAAATATAGGTTTCCATAGTTAAATAGACTTGACAAATATTGAGATAAGCAAGTTAAATAAGTTTATCACAGAACTCAGAACCGTTATCTACTGATGTTAATTGTGAAGCTCTCAGAAGGGTATATTAAAATTCAGCTTTTCAGTGGGATGGTGGGGAATGCGATATACATATGACTAATCTGGAATTATACTTATCTGTAAGCAACAAAACTCTGTAAAATCAAAAAAGCAAAATAAAAAAGCTTGTGACTGTGAAAAAAAATTCAGCTTTTCTATAACATACTTGACATTGGAGTTTCATTTTATTGACCACACAGGCAGGGATTAGGGCTCCAAAAAATGCATTTTGTAAAATATTGACCTAGTATAATCTTTGAAATATCAGTATCTATTAGTATTTTAAAATACAAGATAACCAAATTAGTCTTTACTGGATATAACTGAGGTGTAAAGTTCCTTTTTCCTTTTTCTGGTATCACCAATTTTATGTCTGTATGTTGAACTGTATAGTTGATTATTTAAAAATCTTGTAAATAGGGGCTTCCCGGTGGTCTACTGGGTAGAGAGTCCGCCTTGCAGTGCAAGGGGCACCAGTTCGATCCCTGGCCCAGGAAGATCCCACATACTTAGGAGCGGCTGTACCAGTGTGTCCACAATTATGAGCCAGCGCTCTGGAGCACATGTGCCCAGAACCAGTGCTCTGCAACGAAGAGAGGCCACTGCAATGGGAGGCCCACACATGCCAAAGAACAAAGATGGATGAAAATAAATGAAAAACCAATAAAAGAGGCCAAAATTTACAATATAAAAATAAATAAAATCTTGTAAATAAATAAAATCCACCAATCTGATATTCTAAAGACACTGTCTTAGCAAAATACATAACAGATATATGTCAGTTTAAATATTTAGGCAGCTTTACTTCCAGGTCGCTTAGCTGTTCTTCTACCTCTGTTATTCTGCTATTGATTCCTTTTAATTTATTGTTCATCTCTATTTGCTTGTTATTTACTTCTTTTAGGTCCTTGGTAAAGATATTTTGCCTCTTTTCCATTTTGTTTCTAATATCCTGCATCATCTTCACTATCATTATTCTGAATTCTCGTTCCGGAAGGTTGCCTACTTCTACTTGATTTAATTGTTTTTTTTCTGAGGATTTATTTTGTTCCTCTGTCTGGGATGTAATCCGATTTCTTTTCATCTTGGATATCTTTCTATAATTGTGGTATTAGTTTTGAAGACCGATTGGACTGTAGTTCTTACTACTTCTGTTTGCCTTCATTTCGTTGTGTCTTCTCCTTTCTCTTTGATGTGGGGTATCTATTTTTTGGTGGTTTCCAATGCCTTCTTGTTGATGTTTGTTCAGCTGCTAGTTGTGATCTTGGTGCTCTGGCAGGAGAAGCTCAGGCAGTTCTACTTTCTTTAGTCATTTTAAAAGCCAGTATTATTCATTGGAAAAGACCCTGATGCTGGGGAAAATAGAAGGCAAAAGGAGAAGGGGACGACAGAGGATAGGATGGTTGGATGGCATCACTGAGTCAATGGACATGAGTTAGAGCAAGCTCCAGGAGATGGTGAAGGACAGGGAAGCCAGGCATGCTGCGGTCCATGGGGTCACAAAGAGTTGGACATGACTGAGTGACTGAATGGAACTGATTTTCTTTGGTCATTTTAAAAGCCAGTATTACTATAAACAAGTTAACTTTTTAAAAAACAAAGGTAAACGTTTTAGAACATAGTATTTATTTATTTATTTCACATTCACACCCAGGGCCATAGTGCACTGTTTCATGAAAAGAACAGTTGATGTTAACTGTGTAAAGAGTGCTCATAAAAAGTAATTTCCATTTAAAGAGAGATTAAATTAGAACTATGGTTAAATAAGAACTATACCTAACCTTCCCTGGAGTAGGAAATGACAGCCTACTGCAGTGTTCTTGCCTGGAAAATTCTATGGGCAGAGGACCCTGGTGGGCTACAGTCCATGGGGTCACAAAGAGTCAGATATGACTGAGCACACACAAGAATGCCTAACCTTACATGGCAAAGGGACTTCACAGCTAAGGATCTTGGCAAAGACAGATTATCCCAGATTATTTTCTTCTGAGGACCCCAATATAATTGCAAGGGTCCTTAGAAGAAGGAGGCAGGGAAGCCAGTCAGATTTGAAGATGCTATGTTGCTGGCCTTGAAGAAGGGGCTGTGAGCCAAGGAATGCAGGGAACCTTTAGAAGGTGGGAAAGCCTAGTAAGTGGATTCTTCCTTGAGCCCCGCCCCCTGTAGGAACCAGCTCTGGCAGTGGCCAGTGAGAGTGATTGTGGACTTTGGAGCTTCAGAACTGTTGAGAATAAATTCGTGTTGCTTTAAACTAGTGTTTTAAGTTTGCAGTAATCATCAACAGACACATAGGAAACTATACAGTAAACTGTGCCTCAACAGACTTGATTCTAAAAATGGATAATGGAATATATTTAACATGATAGTAAATAAAAGTGTGATTTGGCTAAACCAACCATGTTTCCTGGGTCAGAAACATGACTGTGACATTTGTTTACTATGTAATCTCAGGTATGTTCATTTACTATATTAGGGCATGCTATCACTATTTCCAGTACTACCTCTAGAAATTGTAGTGCAGAATAAAGGAGAAAACTCTTAGCTCATTCCTAGAATTTCACATACTTGTGGTAAATGGTAGCTATTATTTTATAGAAAGTGTTTGAATCACTGAGTGTCATGGGGAAATTTTATATTATTAACCTGTCACAAATACAATATTATATATTTCTTCGATTACCCCTCTCCTCCTAAGCATTGTTGAGTGACTATAATCTGACCCAATCGAGAAGAACAATTATTAGGAAGCCTTCTGTATAGACAGATAGATAGATAGACAGATACATATATGTATACGTATATATGTATACATCATTTGTATGCAAGAATTGTTCCAGGTTACTATTTTTAACTATTGGATTATAAAAAGTATTAATCTGAGATATGTCATATCCTTTAAGCAGTCTGTGACAAAATTCTCCTGTAAAACCCTTCTGCATCTAAATCTCTATCTGTATATAATGAACATCAATCCAACCTGATTTTCTGGCGATGTTTTGGCATCCATGTAGGGAACTGGTTCATTCCATGTTCTTACATTTGTGTTAATGAATTTAGCATAATATACACGTCCTCTCCCAACACATGGTTTTGAATGTTGAATACTTTTTCCAGTTTTTTTTTCATGTTTGAGTTCTTCTTTTTCAGTTACATACAGTATACTAGCATCTTCTATTTTAGGCTGTCTGAAAAACAGAGTTAAATAGTATATCATTTATTCTGATGAGCATTTCAGTGCTGACCAATAATTGTATAAAATAAGATTTAAATATATTTCAGGTGTCAAGACAATTTAGGTTTTATTAGTAAGTATTAGGGGCTGGTGCAATTAAAATTTGGGAAGGCATCCTCTCATTGGAAATCATATAAAAGATAAAGAGATTTTTGTTTATCGTGATTCTTTATTACTATTATACCAATGCAGTGTCCAGACTGATTTACTTGGATCAAAGAAAGAGTAGCGATTTGATCATTCTCACAAATCATGTTTACAGTATTTATTCAGGTGCCTAAGCTACATGTTCATTTTAACTCATCTTCCTTAAGTTTCCTGGTAAATTTAGTCATCTTGGCAAGGATAGGTATTTTAAAGGCTCACCTGGCAGACTTCTAAAAGATTCCAAATGAGCACTAATTTCCTGGAAATTGTAGTGCAGAATAAAGGAGAAAACTCTTAGCTCATTCCTAGAATTTCACATACTTGTGGTAAATGGTAGCTATTATTTTATAGAAAGTGTTTGAATCACTGAGTGTCATGGGGAAATTTTATATTATTAACCTGTCACAAATACAATATTATATATTTCTTCGATTACCCCTCTCCTCCTAAGCATTGTTGAGTGACTATAATCTGACCCAATCGAGAAGAACAATTATTAGGAAGCCTTCTGTATAGACAGATAGATAGATAGACAGATACATATATGTATACGTATATATGTATACATCATTTGTATGCAAGAATTGTTCCAGGTTACTATTTTTAACTATTGGATTATAAAAGTATTAATCTGAGATATGTCATATCCTTTAAGCAGTCTGTGACAAAATTCTCCTGTAAAACCCTTCTGCATCTAAATCTCTATCTGTATATAATGAACATCAATCCAACCTGATTTTCTGGCGATGTTTTGGCATCCATGTAGGGAACTGGTTCATTCCATGTTCTTACATTTGTGTTAATGAATTTAGCATAATATCCCGTCCTCTCCCAACACATGGTTTTGAATGTTGAATACTTTTCCAGTTTTTTTCATGTTTGAGTTCTTTTTTTTCAGTTACATACAGTATACTAGCATCTTCTATTTTAGGCTGTCTGAAAAACAGAGTTAAATAGTATATCATTTATTCTGATGAGCATTTCAGTGCTGACCAATAATTGTATAAAATAAGATTTAAATATATTTCAGGTGTCAAGACAATTTAGGTTTTATTAGTAAGTATTAGGGGCTGGTGCAATTAAAATTTGGGAAGGCATCCTCTCATTGGAAATCATATAAAAGATAAAGAGATTTTTGTTTATCGTGATTCTTTATTACTATTATACCAATGCAGTGTCCAGACTGATTTACTTGGATCAAAGAAAGAGTAGCGATTTGATCATTCTCACAAATCATGTTTACAGTATTTATTCAGGTGCCTAAGCTACATGTTCATTTTAACTCATCTTCCTTAAGTTTCCTGGTAAATTTAGTCATCTTGGCAAGGATAGGTATTTTAAAGGCTCACCTGGCAGACTTCTAAAAGATTCCAAATGAGCACTATTATTTATCTTTTCAGGAAAAGATAAAAGTGTGCAGACATCAGAAGAGCTGATTTAGTCATCAGTTTTTTGCTTTTAATGACTACCCTGGAATAAAAATCAAAATTACTGAATTTTAAAAATCTTATTAATAAAAATATGTTAAAAGGAATAGTTTATAAAAATTGTCTCCTTTCAAATGAGTAATAGACACTACAAAAGGTGCTATTTTAAAATTTCACCTACTTGAAAAATCAAGAACAAAATCTTTGAATTTAGATACTTTTCGCATAGGAAAAAAAAAAGCCCTGACCCATGGAAGGTGAGTGAGTAAGATTCGAATTTTATAGAGAAAGCGAGTAATTCTCTTTAGCCATGTCCATGGCCGACCTTACTTCAAACCAAAGCCAGGTCCATCTCTTCTACCTTAACATTTTTTTTTTTCCAATTAAAACCCTCCAGTGGCTTTCCATTGCATTTACCGTAAAACACTTCATCCTTATCGTAGCTCTGAGACCCTGTGTGACCCTGACCGGCTAATCCCTTTAACCACTCAAGCAGCTCTCCCTTCCCTTCTGCAGCCAGACCACCTGCCTTCAGTTCCTGGAACAGCCATTGTCTCCTCTCTCCGCAGGGTGTTTGCTGGACCCCAGCTCTCTGCACAGCTTAGGTGCCTGCTGAAAAGTCATCTCCTCCGAAGCGTCTCCTGGATTTTCCCCCTCCCACTCCATGTATTCTCTGTATTAGTACTTGGTTCATTTCTTTCATAACACAAACCGTGATTTATCATTATCATTTTATCATTTATCATTATCATTTATGGACCAAGTTTTTCATTTGTTGCTCTAGTAAGCACAACAAATGTCCTTTGCAAGCCAGTAAGTTCCATGAAGGTTTCATTCATCGTTATGGTTATGTACCCAACATCCAGACAGTTGTCTGGTCACTACACTACACATTTCTGGCGAACGTGCTAGACTTGTTTTTCACTCTGGCTTTCTGTTAGCTGCGCACACCCAACCCTCAGCCCAAGACACACACACCACATTCAGGACCCTTGGATTCTGGTTTCCTGCGTCCCAACAGAAATTGCTCTCTGAGAAGCATTTGGAAAAACTGATTACCACAAAAGTGTAAATCACTTCAAAGCCTTTTCCTGTTATCTTTCCAGAAATGGATTTATTTAAAGGCCATACTTGATTTATCATTGCAGACTTCTGTTATTGGTTTTTTCCATCTGCTTCTCATCGTTGTAACCTAGCAGTACATTTGTACCAGAACCATGTCCTTAAGGAAAGGACTGTGGCCATCAGCTCACATGCTGATAGTCATTTGATTTTAAGCATTTGTGGTTGTGAGTGGCTATAGGTTGACTCATAAATGTGAAATATAGAGTTCTTAGTAATCGCTTACTAGAAAGTAAGTATAGTCAACAATACTAACAGGCTCTAAGTAAGTCAGACCTAGATTGGAATCCTGGCTCTGCCATTTACTGTCTGAGCTTTGGTTTCCAATCCTTTGCATAATAAGGACAATAAGACCTATCATAGGAAACATGAGAATAACATTAAATAAATCATTCTTTCAATAAATATTTCAGTTATATGCTCAGCATTGTTTGAGGCACTAAGAAGAGAAGCAACAAAATAAAGCTTACATTTTAGTAGAGGAAGGTAGTTGAGAAATAAAATAAAAAGTAAAATATATAGTCTGTTAAGTACTGAGGATAGAAATCTGCATTTCCCCTCCAGGGCACCCGTCTGCACAGCTTAGGTGCCTGCTGAAAAGTCATCTCCTCCGAAGCGTCTCCTGGATTTTCCCCCTCCCACTCCATGTATTCTCTGTATTAGTACTTGGTTCATTTCTTTCATAACACAAACCGTGATTTATCATTATCATTTTATCATTTATCATTATCATTTATGGACCAAGTTTTTCATTTGTTGCTCTAGTAAGCACAACAAATGTCCTTTGCAAGCCAGTAAGTTCCATGAAGGTTTCATTCATCGTTATGGTTATGTACCCAACATCCAGACAGTTGTCTGGTCACTACACTACACATTTCTGGCGAACGTGCTAGACTTGTTTTTCACTCTGGCTTTCTGTTAGCTGCGCACACCCAACCCTCAGCCCAAGACACACACACCACATTCAGGACCCTTGGATTCTGGTTTCCTGCGTCCCAACAGAAATTGCTCTCTGAGAAGCATTTGGAAAAACTGATTACCACAAAAGTGTAAATCACTTCAAAGCCTTTTCCTGTTATCTTTCCAGAAATGGATTTATTTAAAGGCCATACTTGATTTATCATTGCAGACTTCTGTTATTGGTTTTTTCCATCTGCTTCTCATCGTTGTAACCTAGCAGTACATTTGTACCAGAACCATGTCCTTAAGGAAAGGACTGTGGCCATCAGCTCACATGCTGATAGTCATTTGATTTTAAGCATTTGTGGTTGTGAGTGGCTATAGGTTGACTCATAAATGTGAAATATAGAGTTCTTAGTAATCGCTTACTAGAAAGTAAGTATAGTCAACAATACTAACAGGCTCTAAGTAAGTCAGACCTAGATTGGAATCCTGGCTCTGCCATTTACTGTCTGAGCTTTGGTTTCCAATCCTTTGCATAATAAGGACAATAAGACCTATCATAGGAAACATGAGAATAACATTAAATAAATCATTCTTTCAATAAATATTTCAGTTATATGCTCAGCATTGTTTGAGGCACTAAGAAGAGAGAAGCAACAAAATAAAGCTTACATTTTAGTAGAGGAAGGTAGTTGAGAAATAAAATAAAAAGTAAAATATATAGTCTGTTAAGTACTGAGGATAGAAATAAAGCAGGGAAGGAGGGGAAAGAAGTCTCTGGATATGGGAGGCAGGTGACATTTTTAGATAAGATGGAGGCTGTGTTATGAAGGTGGCAACTGAAAAAAGACGGAGAAGAGGGGAGAGAGCTAAGTGGGGATTTGAGGGAGTGAATTCCAGGAGAGGGAACTGTGGGCTGCCAACGCTTTGCGGCAGAAGCACCTGACTTTAGGACAGCAAGGTTTCTATAAACATGGTTCCTGGAGCAGCAACCCTGGCATCAGTTGTCAGTTCGTCAGAAATGTAAATTTGAGGCCCCACCCCTTACCTACTAAGTCATAATCTTTGGGATAGGTTCTCAGGAAACCCTAGGTGATTCTCACATGCGTTCAAATTTGAGACCCACAGTTTTAGTGACAGACATAACAGGCTTTGGAAGCATCATAACAAACTGCTTGATTTATTGGTTCTCAACATTTAAGGTACATCTGAATCACCCGGAGGCCTTGCTAACGCCCAAGTATCCTGCCCTTCTGGAATTTCTGATTGGGTGCATCTCTGGAGGGGAGGAGAACCCCCGAGAGTGTGTAAGGGCGTGGGTGACGCCCCGATGCTGTTCTGGGGACCACTCTCTTAAAGTCACTGTGGAGGTAGCTCTGCAGTGAGGAGGCCTCAGTGCTGCCGGAGCACCCTGCTAGAGGGAGGCGAGTGCAGACAAGGCCGAGGAAGGCAAAGGGGCCCTTTGTGTAGGCCCCGGTGGCCATGGTAGGATCCCTAGTTTTGCCTCTCCAATGGCCGAGGATGAGCAGAGATCTAGATTTATGCTGTAAGAAGACCATTCAGAATACTGCCTTGAGGAGGCTGCAGAGAGAGGCCAGGTGAGCCGGAGAGATGACTGCAGTATCCAGGTCAGAGATGCTCGTGGGCCACCATGGCAGTGACAGTGAAAGTGCTGAATTGTAGTGGGTTCTGGGTGTATTTTAAAGGTCAAGCCTATAGCATTTGCTAATAAATTAGATGTGGCCAGAGGGAGAAGGAGTGGATGATTCAAGATGGTGTTAAGAATTTTAAGCCAACCAATGCATGTCAAGTGCCTGAGACTACAGGAAGCGCCCAGTAAACAGTGCCGTTTTAAAAAATATTATTGCACTCAGTACTAGAAGTGAGAGGCAGGAAGAGGGGACTGGCAGAGGAAAGGCCCTGATGGGCTGAAGACACCCTTCAGATCTCACTTAACCATCCCCGACTGAGGAAAACAATTTCGGAAGTGAAAATAGAAAAGCAAAGCCCAGCACTTACAGCTGCTTTTCCTCTTTTCCTCCATGGGCTCCTACGGCCTGACACGAGGCAATGAGTAGCCTCAGGGAAAACCAGGGACGAAGCCTCGCCAGGAGAGGGGCGCACGGAGAGCACTGGGACTTGTGGCCCACCCTTACCTACTAAGTCATAATCTTTGGGATAGGTTCTCAGGAAACCCTAGGTGATTCTCACATGCGTTCAAATTTGAGACCCACAGTTTTAGTGACAGACATAACAGGCTTTGGAAGCATCATAACAAACTGCTTGATTTATTGGTTCTCAACATTTAAGGTACATCTGAATCACCCGGAGGCCTTGCTAACGCCCAAGTATCCTGCCCTTCTGGAATTTCTGATTGGGTGCATCTCTGGAGGGGAGGAGAACCCCCGAGAGTGTGTAAGGGCGTGGGTGACGCCCCGATGCTGTTCTGGGGACCACTCTCTTAAAGTCACTGTGGAGGTAGCTCTGCAGTGAGGAGGCCTCAGTGCTGCCGGAGCACCCTGCTAGAGGGAGGCGAGTGCAGACAAGGCCGAGGAAGGCAAAGGGGCCCTTTGTGTAGGCCCCGGTGGCCATGGTAGGATCCCTAGTTTTGCCTCTCCAATGGCCGAGGATGAGCAGAGATCTAGATTTATGCTGTAAGAAGACCATTCAGAATACTGCCTTGAGGAGGCTGCAGAGAGAGGCCAGGTGAGCCGGAGAGATGACTGCAGTATCCAGGTCAGAGATGCTCGTGGGCCACCATGGCAGTGACAGTGAAAGTGCTGAATTGTAGTGGGTTCTGGGTGTATTTTAAAGGTCAAGCCTATAGCATTTGCTAATAAATTAGATGTGGCCAGAGGGAGAAGGAGTGGATGATTCAAGATGGTGTTAAGAATTTTAAGCCAACCAATGCATGTCAAGTGCCTGAGACTACAGGAAGCGCCCAGTAAACAGTGCCGTTTTAAAAAGTATTATTGCACTCAGTACTAGAAGTGAGAGGCAGGAAGAGGGGACTGGCAGAGGAAAGGCCCTGATGGGCTGAAGACACCCTTCAGATCTCACTTAACCATCCCCGACTGAGGAAAACAATTTCGGAAGTGAAAATAGAAAAGCAAAGCCCAGCACTTACAGCTGCTTTTCCTCTTTTCCCTCCATGGGCTCCTACGGCCTGACAGGAGGCAATGAGTAGCCTCAGGGGAAAACCAGGGACGAAGCCTCGCCAGGAGAGGGGCGCACGGAGAGCCGCGACTGGGACTTGTGCGTTGCTAAGCGACAGCAAGCTGGGCGAGAGGCCTCGGAAAGCGTGGGGGTGGTGGAACCAGGAGCGCGCAGGCGCAGTAACCCAGTCGGCTCTGCAGAGATCTCGAGAGGCTGCTGGCAGGGAGGGTGGCTGGCTGGATCTGAGTACTTCCCGGACCGCCCCCAAGCTCCACACCCTGCCCTTGAACTTGGCCTTCCCGTATCTGGCTGGGCGGGGTATTTATTAGGGCCCCGTCTTGGGGATCAGCTAGGGACGATTCCTGAGCCTCCTCGAGGCCCTTGGCTCTGGTGCAGAGGTGCTGAGCTGCTCTCCTCTTTACATCGCCTGCCCTCCAGAGCCCTGCGGGATTCCGCCGCAGCTTTGCCCACGTCATCAAAGGGCAGAGTGGCTCCAAAAGGGCAGGTGGACAAGGGAGAAGCTTGAACCATTAACTGCTGTGCAAGTCATGATTTTGCTGCTCCTGAGCTGCTTAGTCTTTGCACTAAAAAGCTTGGCTGTCGCTCTTCTCCATGATTTCTGACATCCTCCTCCCCCAGCCTGGCGGCAAGCATAAAGATGAAGCAAGGGAACACTCATCTACAAATGAGACTCCCCAGGGTGTGCGCATCTGCTCCAGCCATAGCGGGGTTCAGAATCAGGTAGAGGGGACCAGAGGCTGTGGCAGCAGGTTGGGGCTTGTACATGTAGCATTTGTGGCCAGAGGGAGAAGGAGTGGATGATTCAAGATGGTGTTAGAATTTTAAGCCAACCAATGCATGTCAAGTGCCTGAGACTACAGGAAGCGCCCAGTAAACAGTGCCGTTTTAAAAGTATTATTGCACTCAGTACTAGAAGTGAGAGGCAGGAAGAGGGGACTGGCAGAGGAAAGGCCCTGATGGGCTGAAGACACCCTTCAGATCTCACTTAACCATCCCCGACTGAGGAAAACAATTTCGGAAGTGAAAATAGAAAAGCAAAGCCCAGCACTTACAGCTGCTTTTCCTCTTTTCCCTCCATGGGCTCCTACGGCCTGACAGGAGGCAATGAGTAGCCTCAGGGGAAAACCAGGGACGAAGCCTCGCCAGGAGAGGGGCGCACGGAGAGCCGCGACTGGGACTTGTGCGTTGCTAAGCGACAGCAAGCTGGGCGAGAGGCCTCGGAAAGCGTGGGGGTGGTGGAACCAGGAGCGCGCAGGCGCAGTAACCCAGTCGGCTCTGCAGAGATCTCGAGAGGCTGCTGGCAGGGAGAGGGTGGCTGGCTGGATCTGAGTACTTCCCGGACCGCCCCCAAGCTCCACACCCTGCCCTTGAACTTGGCCTTCCCGTATCTGGCTGGGCGGGGTATTTATTAGGGCCCCGTCTTGGGGATCAGCTAGGGACGATTCCTGAGCCTCCTCGAGGCCCTTGGCTCTGGTGCAGAGGTGCTGAGCTGCTCTCCTCTTTACATCGCCTGCCCTCCAGAGCCCTGCGGGATTCCGCCGCAGCTTTGCCCACGTCATCAAAGGGCAGAGTGGCTCCAAAAGGGCAGGTGGACAAGGGAGAAGCTTGAACCATTAACTGCTGTGCAAGTCATGATTTTGCTGCTCCTGAGCTGCTTAGTCTTTGCACTAAAAAGCTTGGCTGTCGCTCTTCTCCATGATTTCTGACATCCTCCTCCCCCAGCCTGGCGGCAAGCATAAAGATGAAGCAAGGGAACACTCATCTACAAATGAGACTCCCCAGGGTGTGCGCATCTGCTCCAGCCATAGCGGGGTTCAGAATCAGGTAGAGGGGACCAGAGGCTGTGGCAGCAGGTTGGGGCTTGTACATGTAGCATTTATCCAAGAAGAACAGGCTCCTGGGAGAAGGAGTTGATGAGTTGCATCCACCTTCTGGCCCTGGAATGCCTTACCTCATTTCACCATCGCTTCCTAATTTCCACTACCAGAGCCAGATGTCTTTGGCATGGGGTATGGTAACTCATGCATTTCCCTGGATAATGGGAAGAGAAAATTCCTTTTTGAATTCTAGTATATATTGGACTATGCATGTGCATGTAGTTTGTAACCCAGTCGGTATGTCTTTACATTTACCTGGAAAAATGTGGGAGAGCAGAAGTTTGTCAAGGTTGCTTCTAGGATTCATTGTACATAAATGAGCTTAAGTCCTATGAGGAAGAAGAGTAAATGAATAGACGTGTGATTGATACCTAGTTACCCAGACACCTCAGACCTTGTTGATAAGACCAGAGTGGTGTGTGTGAATATATGGTTATGTGTATGTACACTCGAGGAGTTAAGGAGTGGATAAGTAAATTTATGAGGACAATGGGTTGGAACCAAAAGCAGGAAATTAACATTAAACGAACTCCTGCTCGGGAGCCTGGCATTTGCTGATCTATTAAGTTAGCTTCTATCCTACCTATTAAACCGTGGTTAGGCCTTGTGAGAGGCCTTGGGGGCCATCAGTGTCAGTGTCTGAATGCTGATGCCACCGCATAGTGACTGGTTCGCTTGAGCAAATGTTCTGACTTCTCTGAACCTCAGCTTCTTCACAGAATGGGGAAGGAAAGGAACCTAAGGCTGAGCAAAGTGGAGATGATTTAACACAGGAGTACAGAGAGGAGAGCCAAACATGTACTAAGTCCTTGGTTATGGTTAGCTGTTACTTTGAGCAGTTTGGTCTGCATTTGCTGCCAGTTCTCTTACGGCTCAGCTAGCTCTCATCGTTCATTCCAGTTTCTATTCCAGCCTTTACCAGTCTCCTCTCCCTCAGGGACAATCTCAACGGCCTGATAGGAAAAAGAAGAAAAATTTTCTCCACTTTCTCTTAAAACGACATATTCACTGCATTCATACAGTGAATATGACATGAATATGTATGACAACTGTCATACATATGGATGATAGTTGTTTGATCCATACAATATTAGTCTAAAATCTAAATGTATCTATGTCACTCTACAAGTAGTTCATGTATGTATAGGTTTATTAAGGGATATAAAACACATCTTTTAAAAAGAAATTGTGCCTTGTTTTTATCTAGTGTCTTTCACTTTTTCTGTTTCATGTTCAGTGCTCCCATTTCATTTAGTTTGTTTTCCGGTTTCTCTGTCTCTTCTTCTTTTTTTCTTTTTCTTTCTTTCTTTCTTTTTTTTTTTTTTTGATGTTCTTTGCTCAAGCCTTTATCAAGCATAGTAGAAAAGCCTTTGAGGTTTTTTTTTGGCCACTTCTATTGATCTTCCATTTATCTTTTCATCCATCTTTGTTCTTTGGCCAGTGTGCGTCTCCCACCGCAGTGGCCTCTCTCATCGCAGAGCACCAGCTCTGGGCACATGTACTCCATAGCTCTGGCTCGGTAGTTGGACACATTGGTCCAGCTGCTCCGCGGCACGTGGGATCTTCCCAGGCCCGGGATCGAACTGGCGTCCCTTGCACTGCAAGGCAGTGTCCTTACCCACTGGACCACCAGGGAAGCCCTAGAAAAGCCGCTGCGCACACGCGTGTGCGTGTGTGTGTGTGTGCATGTGTATCGTATGTATTATATATATATTTTAGAAAACTTACGAAGTTTTGCCTAACTAAAAATTTATGACATTTTTATTCCACTTGTTTGACTTAAAGTTCTTTTACATTAGTGTGAATAGAATGCTAGATTTCTAATTAAAAAAAAAAAAAACACATAGATACACAACCAGCAATAAAGGTTTACTGTAGAGCACGGGGAACTATTGTCAATATCTTCTAATAACGTATAATGGAAAATAATCTGATAATATATGCGCATATGTATAACTGAATCGCCCTGGTATGCACCTGAAACAATGTAAGTCAACTGTACTTAAATAAAAAATATATATATTAAGAAAAAAAGAAAGATACTGTGTCAATCACAAGGAAGTCACAGTCTAGTTATGGATACAGAGAAAAATTGTGAACAGCAATGATACATACTGTTATATAACTCATAGTCACAAGTTTTTAATTTCAGTACTGATAAAAATATAGTATTATAAAAATGTGCCCAGGATCTAGTATTGGAACATCCTCTGCAGAACACTGCACAATAATATAGATTTTTATATTGATGTTTATGTAGAAAAAAAGCACTGAACTGATATTAGCTTTCTCTCTACCAACTAGTTCACCTGACCTAGCAGGAACACTTAAACCTTTCTGCTGTAGATTCTTATTCCTTAAGAGAGAGAGAGTCAGATTAGATTATACTTACGATCCCTTCCGGTTTTAGAATACAGTGATTCTGTTAGAAAACTTATGTCTGAAAATCAATGAACGTACAGGCCTAAATGGAACATGCAGCTTTCTCATTTGTGTTAGGTGATTTGGATACTTGTCAGCAAAGAAGAATTCAAAGTAGTGTACTAATACTGTGCAAGTTAAAAATACCAATGCTATTTGAGCTAGAACACCATATGTGAGAAAACACAATAGGATGGAAATTGCTCATCCAAAATGTTATAGATGCAGAAAATTGTCAACACTCTTTTCAAGCTATAGGAAAATGCCAAAAACGATGAAGGTGCAGTTGTATAACCTGAGAGGAAAACCGAGGCTCGGGAAGCTCCAGCTTCTTCTCAGTGCTTTCTTCAGTGATGGGTGCAGGTGGGGATCTTAAGAATGTGGCAAAAAAGCAAAGCTATCTGTAATTTTATTTATTGTTTTAAAGGTAGGGTTTTTGGCCTCATTTACATTTTTTGTAAGGATTAAATTACAAAATGCATGCAGAGAATTTAGCCTCATGAGTAAAGTGGAAAAAATGTGGACATGTTAGTCGCCTAGTCATGTCTGACTCTCTTCAACCCCATAGACTGTAGCCCACCAGGTTCCTCTGTCTGTGGGATTCTCCAGGAAAGAATACTAGAGAGGGTTGCCATTCCCTTCCCCAGGGGATCTTCCTAACCCAGGGATCAAACCCATGTCTCCCACACTGCAGGCAGATTCTTTACTGTCTGAGCCACCAGCAGGCACACATTAAAAACTGGCTGTTACTGGGCTTCCCTGGTGGTCCAGTGGGTAAGGACACCGCCATGCAGTGCAAGGGGCGCCGGTTCGATCCCTGGCCTGGGAAGATCCCACGTGCCGTGGAGCGGCTGGACTGATGTGTCCAATTACCGAGCCAGAGCTCTAGAGCGCATGCACCCAGAGCCAGTGCTCTGCGACGAGAGAGGCCACTGCGGTGGGAGGCCCACACCGGCCAAAGAACGAAGATGGATGAAAATAGATAAATGAAAGACCAATAGAAGTGGCCCACCCGCCCCCCTTCCTCACCAACCCGCCTCCCTCAAAAAGACCTTGCAGCTTTTCAAGAGAGAGAGTCAGATTAGATTATACGATCCCTTCCGGTTTTAGAATACAGTGATTCTGTTAGAAAACTTATGTCTGAAAATCAATGAACGTACAGGCCTAAATGGAACATGCAGCTTTCTCATTTGTGTTAGGTGATTTGGATACTTGTCAGCAAAGAAGAATTCAAAGTAGTGTACTAATACTGTGCAAGTTAAAAATACCAATGCTATTTGAGCTAGAACACCATATGTGAGAAAACACAATAGGATGGAAATTGCTCATCCAAAATGTTATAGATGCAGAAAATTGTCAACACTCTTTTCAAGCTATAGGAAAATGCCAAAAACGATGAAGGTGCAGTTGTATAACCTGAGAGGAAAACCGAGGCTCGGGAAGCTCCAGCTTCTTCTCAGTGCTTTCTTCAGTGATGGGTGCAGGTGGGGATCTTAAGAATGTGGCAAAAAAGCAAAGCTATCTGTAATTTTATTTATTGTTTTAAAGGTAGGGTTTTTGGCCTCATTTACATTTTTTGTAAGGATTAAATTACAAAATGCATGCAGAGAATTTAGCCTCATGAGTAAAGTGGAAAAAATGTGGACATGTTAGTCGCCTAGTCATGTCTGACTCTCTTCAACCCCATAGACTGTAGCCCACCAGGTTCCTCTGTCTGTGGGATTCTCCAGGAAAGAATACTAGAGAGGGTTGCCATTCCCTTCCCCAGGGGATCTTCCTAACCCAGGGATCAAACCCATGTCTCCCACACTGCAGGCAGATTCTTTACTGTCTGAGCCACCAGCAGGCACACATTAAAAACTGGCTGTTACTGGGCTTCCCTGGTGGTCCAGAGGGTCAGGACACCGCCATGCAGTGCAAGGCGCGGTTCAATCCCCGGCCTGGGAAGATCCCACGTGCCGTGGGCGGCTGGACTGATGTGTCCAATTACCGAGCCAGAGCTCTAGAGCGCATGCACCCAGAGCCAGTGCTCTGCGACGAGAGAGGCCACTGCGGTGGGAGGCCCACACCGGCCAAAGAACGAAGATGGATGAAAATAGATAAATGAAAGACCAATAGAAGTGGCCCACCCGCCCCCCTTCCTCACCAACCCGCCCCTCCCCTCAAAAAAAAGGGGGAAAAAATAGTCTGTTAGTATTCTTTCTATTTGTATAATTAGTAGGATAAAAAATTCATGCAGTACATACATTACATTGCTATTATTTCGTTGCCTTAGACAATAAGACTTTTATTAAGCCAAAATATACATTAATTTGAGGGCAGTGGGAATGCAGAATGTTAGTGTTAGTTTTGTTCATCTTTGAGGATAGATAGGTTCAAATGAATTACAGATATTAAAGGAACTCTGAATTTTCCTCTGGTTTAAGTTCAAAGCTAATTGATTATATAACAAGTATAAAGTGTTATGTCTCTTAAAAAGTAAAAATGTCTAGTATAAATCATATATATCACTCAGATATAAGTGACCCTGGATGTATTCATGAGTATGTATTTATTCATATAGATGTATAAATTAAAACCTTAATTTTATGTAATTTCTTGGAATAACTAAAACAATGACAGCCTGAGTTACTCAAAATCATTGTTAGAAATCAAAAGTTAGCTAATTGACCTAACTGAAGGAAGAAGACTATATTTTATGAATTTGAAGTGTTCTAACCACCTCTTTGCTTTCATGATTCAAAGTTCATTTTTAAATAGTGCAATTATGATCACTCATATAAAAACTGTATCGAAAGGATGAATGAAAATCTAGTGGGATTCTCCAGGAAGAATACTAGAGGGTTGCCATTCCCTTCCCCAGGGGATCTTCCTAACCCAGGATCAAACCCATGTCTCCCACACTGCAGGCAGATTCTTTACTGTCTGAGCCACCAGCAGGCACACATTAAAACTGGCTGTTACTGGGCTTCCTGGTGATCCAGTGGGAAGGACACCGCCATGCAGTGCAAGGCGCGGTTCAATCCTGGCCTGGGAAGATCCCACGTGCCGTGGGCGGCTGGACTGATGTGTCCAATTACCGAGCCAGAGCTCTAGGCGCATGCGCCCAGAGCCAGTGCTCTGCGGCCACAGAGGCCACTGCGGTGGGAGGCCCACACCGGCCAAAGAACAAAGATGGATGAAAATAGATAAATGAAAGACCAATAGAAGTGGCCCGCCCACTCCTCTCCTTCCTCACCAACCCGCCCCTCCCCTCAAAAAAAAGGGGGAAAAAATAGTCTGTTAGTATTCTTTCTATTTGTATAATTAGTAGGATAAAAAATTCATGCAGTACATACATTACATTGCTATTATTTCGTTGCCTTAGACAATAAGACTTTTATTAAGCCAAAATATACATTAATTTGAGGGCAGTGGGAATGCAGAATGTTAGTGTTAGTTTTGTTCATCTTTGAGGATAGATAGGTTCAAATGAATTACAGATATTAAAGGAACTCTGAATTTTCCTCTGGTTTAAGTTCAAAGCTAATTGATTATATAACAAGTATAAAGTGTTATGTCTCTTAAAAAGTAAAAATGTCTAGTATAAATCATATATATCACTCAGATATAAGTGACCCTGGATGTATTCATGAGTATGTATTTATTCATATAGATGTATAAATTAAAACCTTAATTTTATGTAATTTCTTGGAATAACTAAAACAATGACAGCCTGAGTTACTCAAAATCATTGTTAGAAATCAAAAGTTAGCTAATTGACCTAACTGAAGGAAGAAGACTATATTTTATGAATTTGAAGTGTTCTAACCACCTCTTTGCTTTCATGATTCAAAGTTCATTTTTAAATAGTGCAATTATGATCACTCATATAAAAACTGTATCGAAAGGATGAATGAAAATCTAGTCTTGTGTGACTAAAATAGTAGAGGGCAGTTTTGGTGCTATTTTAAATAGAGTGATCATGTAGCTGTGGACATATAGGGGACTTCCCAGGTGACTCAGTGGTGAAGAATCTGCCTGCCAATGCAAGAGACACAGGTTCAGTGCTTGGGTTGGAAAGATCCTCTGCAGTAGCAAATGGCACCCCACTCCAGTATTCTCCCTTGGAAAATCCCATGGACAGAGAAGCCTGGCGGGCTATAGTCCATGGGGCTGCAAAGAGTCAGACAAGACTGAGAGCACACACATTGACATAGAACTTCTCAAGGAAGGAACAATGCAAAATGAAATGTGGTTGGGGTGTACCATTATCTAAACGTCAGAAATCACAAGTCTGAGCTGTCATTTTGATGGTTTTCTGTTTTCTTCTAGCTTCTTTTTTAGACTATTTCCTTTTGCCTGTTTGAAGATGTCCAGAGATGCAATCATTTTCCTTGTATGTTGTAACCATGCCTTATCTAATTCTTGAGCAATCCAATAGACATTGAGCATATTGCATGCTCTGGCCTGTTCTCACAGGACCATGAGATTTTAGTCTATTCATCTGAGATTCTCAGCACCTAGAAAAGTATGTTGCTAACAGTATGTCCCATGTGTAAGTCTGTCCCTGAAAAATTCTTCCTTATATCCTACAAAATGTATATTAATTTTATTTTTAAGTGTTTTAATGGACAACTTTAATAATTATTCAACAAATTGTTTAGAGAATCTCGACATTTTAAAAATGATAATTAAAATCACCTTGAAGTTAAAATTTTTTTAACTGAAGTATTGCTGATTTAAATGTTTAAAACTACTTATTAAGCTAAGCAACTTACATTCTTCAACTTCTTCCAATAAAAATCTGTCTTTGATTCTTTGGATGATACAAATTGCTATTCTCTGTATTTTCCCTTGAGGAAAAAAACTAGTATTTATTGGATTTCAGGGTTAGTAGACCTGAGTTTAAATCCTAGCTCTGTGATTAAAGCCCTGTGATTCTGAGCAAGTTATTTAAATTCTTTGTGCTTTAGATTTTGAGTATGTCTCTTATTAATCTTTAAAAAATAAATGAATAAGAAAAGATCCTGAAAGATTAAGGTTAAAAGAATCTGTCTTGTAGTATTGTTATGTTAAATAAGATATGCATGGGTTTCCCTGGTAGTCCAGTGGGTACAGAGTCTGCCTGCCAATGCAAGGGTTCAGTGCTTGGTTGGAAAGATCCTCTGCAGTAGCAAATGGCACCCCACTCCAGTATTCTCCCTTGGAAAATCCCATGGACAGAGAAGCCTGGCGGGCTATAGTCCATGGGGCTGCAAAGAGTCAGACAAGACTGAGAGCACACACATTGACATAGAACTTCTCAAGGAAGGAACAATGCAAAATGAAATGTGGTTGGGGTGTACCATTATCTAAACGTCAGAAATCACAAGTCTGAGCTGTCATTTTGATGGTTTTCTGTTTTCTTCTAGCTTCTTTTTTAGACTATTTCCTTTTGCCTGTTTGAAGATGTCCAGAGATGCAATCATTTTCCTTGTATGTTGTAACCATGCCTTATCTAATTCTTGAGCAATCCAATAGACATTGAGCATATTGCATGCTCTGGCCTGTTCTCACAGGACCATGAGATTTTAGTCTATTCATCTGAGATTCTCAGCACCTAGAAAAGTATGTTGCTAACAGTATGTCCCATGTGTAAGTCTGTCCCTGAAAAATTCTTCCTTATATCCTACAAAATGTATATTAATTTTATTTTTAAGTGTTTTAATGGACAACTTTAATAATTATTCAACAAATTGTTTAGAGAATCTCGACATTTTAAAAATGATAATTAAAATCACCTTGAAGTTAAAATTTTTTTAACTGAAGTATTGCTGATTTAAATGTTTAAAACTACTTATTAAGCTAAGCAACTTACATTCTTCAACTTCTTCCAATAAAAATCTGTCTTTGATTCTTTGGATGATACAAATTGCTATTCTCTGTATTTTCCCTTGAGGAAAAAAACTAGTATTTATTGGATTTCAGGGTTAGTAGACCTGAGTTTAAATCCTAGCTCTGTGATTAAAGCCCTGTGATTCTGAGCAAGTTATTTAAATTCTTTGTGCTTTAGATTTTGAGTATGTCTCTTATTAATCTTTAAAAAATAAATGAATAAGAAAAGATCCTGAAAGATTAAGGTTAAAAGAATCTGTCTTGTAGTATTGTTATGTTAAATAAGATATGCATGGGTTTCCCTGGTAGTCCAGTGGGTACAGAGTCTGCCTTGCAATACCAGAGGCACTGGTTCAATCCCTGACCCAGGAAGATCCCACGTGCTGTGGAGCAGCTGGACCAGTGTGTCCACTTGAGAGCCAGCGCTCTGGTGTGCATGCTCCCAGAGCCAGTGCTCTGCAACCAGAGGCCACTGCAATGGGAGGCCCACAGGGGCCAAAGAATAAAGATGGATGAAAATAAATAAAAAGCAATAAAAGAAGCCAAAATTAAAAAAAAAAAAAAAGATATGCATAAGGCACCTGGCACAAAGTGGGTGCTCAGTATGTCTTATTTCCCACCACACTTCCCCATGTGGACCCCTTGTGGAAAGTCACCCAGCTAGACACTGTTACAGCTAGGATTTGGTTTCAGATCAGTGTCTCTTTTTTACTCTGTTGCCTCTTACATCTAGTTTCCCTACCTTTTGCTTTAAACCATAGCAGTAAAAATTGAACATAAGACTCTCAAAAAGGTTTTCCTAATGTCATTATGGTATTATGAGAGTGAGTGGAAATAACTGGAAAGGGTGAAATTGGCAAGTGTTTTAAAGCCTCCCAAACAGGAAGCTGTGCTGGGGAGGAGACCATGATAACTATTCAGTGATGGAGGAGGGAGTGTGAAAGTGGACAGTTCCACTATCAGCTTGTTGACACAGTGCCTTCTGATAGGTGTGCAGCAGTCAGAGCTGAAGTTTTTTAACTGAAGTATTGCTGATTTACAATGTTTAAAACTACTTATTAAGCTAAGCAACTTACATTCTTCAACTTCTTCCAATAAAAATCTGTCTTTGATTCTTTGGATGATACAAATTGCTATTCTCTGTATTTTCCCTTGAGGAAAAAAACTAGTATTTATTGGATTTCAGGGTTAGTAGACCTGAGTTTAAATCCTAGCTCTGTGATTAAAGCCCTGTGATTCTGAGCAAGTTATTTAAATTCTTTGTGCTTTAGATTTTGAGTATGTCTCTTATTAATCTTTAAAAAATAAATGAATAAGAAAAGATCCTGAAAGATTAAGGTTAAAAGAATCTGTCTTGTAGTATTGTTATGTTAAATAAGATATGCATGGGTTTCCCTGGTAGTCCAGTGGGTACAGAGTCTGCCTTGCAATACCAGAGGCACTGGTTCAATCCCTGACCCAGGAAGATCCCACGTGCTGTGGAGCAGCTGGACCAGTGTGTCCACTTGAGAGCCAGCGCTCTGGTGTGCATGCTCCCAGAGCCAGTGCTCTGCAACCAGAGGCCACTGCAATGGGAGGCCCACAGGGGCCAAAGAATAAAGATGGATGAAAATAAATAAAAAGCAATAAAAGAAGCCAAAATTAAAAAAAAAAAAAAAGATATGCATAAGGCACCTGGCACAAAGTGGGTGCTCAGTATGTCTTATTTCCCACCACACTTCCCCATGTGGACCCCTTGTGGAAAGTCACCCAGCTAGACACTGTTACAGCTAGGATTTGGTTTCAGATCAGTGTCTCTTTTTTACTCTGTTGCCTCTTACATCTAGTTTCCCTACCTTTTGCTTTAAACCATAGCAGTAAAAATTGAACATAAGACTCTCAAAAAGGTTTTCCTAATGTCATTATGGTATTATGAGAGTGAGTGGAAATAACTGGAAAGGGTGAAATTGGCAAGTGTTTTAAAGCCTCCCAAACAGGAAGCTGTGCTGGGGAGGAGACCATGATAACTATTCAGTGATGGAGGAGGGAGTGTGAAAAGTGGACAGTTCCACTATCAGCTTGTGAAATGTCACTGTACACAGTGCCTTCTGGTAGGTGTGCAGCAGTCAGAGCTGATGTTTAAGTTGGTAAGTCAGACAATAACAATCCAAGAATAAGCACACAATCACAAATCACCACCACTCCATGTAAACTCATGACTTCACGTAGTGCCATGATTTCAGACCATGCCAATAAACTGCTAAACAGTAGTAATCATTTTGATAGAGATGGATGGACTATCATATAATTATCATATCATAGTCTCATATCATAGAGTTAGGGGCTAACTTAAAGCTTCCATTTTAAAAAATGAAGGTAGGATATGCCTAAAAAGAAGTCACAGTTGAGGCTTTAAATGGGAAAGTACAACACTTTTAATTAATAAGGGTTACTTTAGTTTACCTCAAATGCCTCCTAGACCGGAATCATTCCTTTCAAAATGGTAAAAAAAAAAAAAAAAAATGGTATGGCGAATGAACATTTTACACATTTTAACATTTACATTTTAAGTCATCACTCTTAAACTATTATTCTAACTTAACCTTTCCCCGTTTTTAATTATAATGGTATTATGTGCTTCAAACTATATTTAATTATTTTGGTATTTATAATCTTTGCAGGAGTTTGGAAACTTAACCATGTTTTTATCCTCTTACAGTAAGCCTGGGAACAATTTATTTACCTATTTATCGATTTAAGCTTTTTCTCTCTCTCTCTTTTTTTCATTTTTCCCTCCTTCCCTCCCTTTCTTCATTCCTACCTCTGCCAACCTCCTGAGACTTTAATAATGGGGTGCAAGATTCAGGAAAAACAATCTTACTATATTTTAAGAGAAAGTAGACAGCATTGCGAAGAAATCTGGAATTTCTGAAATTGTTTGCCAAATAGAGAAGACATGGGGAATATCACAGTCTTTACTTAATATTTGGAAAATAATCTAGTCAGCCCCATGGGGATGGCAGGGAAGACTTTTGAGCCACTGTTGAAGGTAATGAGTTACCACAATTAACAAGGGCCTGGGCTTCATTATGTAAGTTGTTAAGGGGGCCTCCCAAACAGGAAGCTGTGCTGGGAGCAGACCATGATAACTATTCAGTGATGGAGGAGGAGTGTGAAAAGTGGACAGTTCCACTATCAGCTTGTGAAATGTCACTGTACACAGTGCCTTCTGGTAGGTGTGCAGCAGTCAGAGCTGATGTTTAAGTTGGTAAGTCAGACAATAACAATCCAAGAATAAGCACACAATCACAAATCACCACCACTCCATGTAAACTCATGACTTCACGTAGTGCCATGATTTCAGACCATGCCAATAAACTGCTAAACAGTAGTAATCATTTTGATAGAGATGGATGGACTATCATATAATTATCATATCATAGTCTCATATCATAGAGTTAGGGGCTAACTTAAAGCTTCCATTTTAAAAAATGAAGGTAGGATATGCCTAAAAAGAAGTCACAGTTGAGGCTTTAAATGGGAAAGTACAACACTTTTAATTAATAAGGGTTACTTTAGTTTACCTCAAATGCCTCCTAGACCGGAATCATTCCTTTCAAAATGGTAAAAAAAAAAAAAAAAAATGGTATGGCGAATGAACATTTTACACATTTTAACATTTACATTTTAAGTCATCACTCTTAAACTATTATTCTAACTTAACCTTTCCCCGTTTTTAATTATAATGGTATTATGTGCTTCAAACTATATTTAATTATTTTGGTATTTATAATCTTTGCAGGAGTTTGGAAACTTAACCATGTTTTTATCCTCTTACAGTAAGCCTGGGAACAATTTATTTACCTATTTATCGATTTAAGCTTTTTCTCTCTCTCTCTTTTTTTCATTTTTCCCTCCTTCCCTCCCTTTCTTCATTCCTACCTCTGCCAACCTCCTGAGACTTTAATAATGGGGTGCAAGATTCAGGAAAAACAATCTTACTATATTTTAAGAGAAAGTAGACAGCATTGCGAAGAAATCTGGAATTTCTGAAATTGTTTGCCAAATAGAGAAGACATGGGGAATATCACAGTCTTTACTTAATATTTGGAAAATAATCTAGTCAGCCCCATGGGGATGGCAGGGAAGACTTTTGAGCCACTGTTGAAGGTAATGAGTTACCACAATTAACAAGGGCCTGGGCTTCTTTGTTGGAAACCAAGATTGGGCAAGAGTGACCTTTCTGAGTCTCTTGTGCCTTCGTCTGTACGGTCTGATACTAACACTTACCCTACCTGCTGCAACAAGGTTAAAGAAGCATTTACATATGAAAGAGCTTTGTTGAACTGCCCTTTATTACATGCATCAGTAGTGGTCCTGACCTCACCCTTCTTGAGGTTAGTTTCACAGACGAGACAACTCCCTGTGTGTTAAGTACAATTTGTCTCAGCATGTTCTTTGGCAGCAGCCTTGCCTGAATAATTCACGTTTGCTTTTGCTTTTTGTTCATAGTTTAGCCTCTGCTTGTTTGTTGAGCCTGCTATAAATCCTCAATTTAAGCCACATTTTTTTTGTGTGGGAATTTTAGGCTAAGAGGCTCATATGCAAGATAATCTGCTCCAAACTCATACTTCTCTCTCTAAAGACAGGCCAGGATAGTACAGAAAATCAGACCAAATAATTACCTTTAGACATATATTTTAACTGGAATAAGAGGTAATCAGATTGGATGAGAACAGAAAGTCTCACTTATGGGGAAATAGAATAATTCTAAGTATGTTATCTCCATAGTGAATGGTTGAGGTTACATAAAATAAAATACATAGAAACCATGTAATTTTATCTTGGACATGTTTCATGGGGTTATATCCCAAACATTATTTTCTTCGTATTATTTTCTGCTTATGTATAGTAATGTGAGACTTGTGATTTTTTTCTTATGATTACTACTATTTAAACTTTTTTTTTTTTAAAGATTTATTTATTTATTTTGGGCGGGGGTCAGGTTGGGGATGGAGGGGAGCAGGCGGGCCACTTCTATTGGTCTTTTGTTTCTGTGTGTTCATCCATCTTTGTTCTTTGGCTCCTGTGGGCCTCCCCGCGCGGTGGCGTCTGTCGTTGCAGAGCGCCGGCTCTGGGCGCAAGCGCTCCAGAGCTCCGGCTCGGTAATTGGACACATCAGTCCAGCCGCTCCACGGTACGTGGGATCTTCCCAGGCCAGGGATTGAACCGGCACCCCTTGCACTGCAAGGCGGTGTCCTTACCTCCTGGACCACCAGGGGAAGCCCTCTTTAAACTTTTAATGTTAATCTTATCTAAGAATTTAATTTAACAAGGGCCTGGCTTTTGGGAAACCAAGATTGGGCAAGAGTGACCTTTCTGAGTCTCTTGTGCCTTCGTCTGTACGGTCTGATACTAACACTTACCCTACCTGCTGCAACAAGGTTAAAGAAGCATTTACATATGAAAGAGCTTTGTTGAACTGCCCTTTATTACATGCATCAGTAGTGGTCCTGACCTCACCCTTCTTGAGGTTAGTTTCACAGACGAGACAACTCCCTGTGTGTTAAGTACAATTTGTCTCAGCATGTTCTTTGGCAGCAGCCTTGCCTGAATAATTCACGTTTGCTTTTGCTTTTTGTTCATAGTTTAGCCTCTGCTTGTTTGTTGAGCCTGCTATAAATCCTCAATTTAAGCCACATTTTTTCTGTGTGGGAATTTTAGGCTAAGAGGCTCATATGCAAGATAATCTGCTCCAAACTCATACTTCTCTCTCTAAAGACAGGCCAGGATAGTACAGAAAATCAGACCAAATAATTACCTTTAGACATATATTTTAACTGGAATAAGAGGTAATCAGATTGGATGAGAACAGAAAGTCTCACTTATGGGGAAATAGAATAATTCTAAGTATGTTATCTCCATAGTGAATGGTTGAGGTTACATAAAATAAAATACATAGAAACCATGTAATTTTATCTTGGACATGTTTCATGGGGTTATATCCCAAACATTATTTTCTTCGTATTATTTTCTGCTTATGTATAGTAATGTGAGACTTGTGATTTTTTTCTTATGATTACTACTATTTAAACTTTTTTTTTTTTAAAGATTTATTTATTTATTTTGGGCGGGGGTCAGGTTGGGGAGGGAGGGGAGCAGGCGGGCCACTTCTATTGGTCTTTTGTTTCTCTATGTTCATCCATCTTTGTTCTTTGGCTCCTGTGGGCCTCCCATCGCGGTGGCGTCTGTCGCTGCAGAGCGCCGGCTCTGGGCGCAAGCGCTCCAGAGCTCCGGCTCGGTAATTGGACACATCAGTCCAGCCGCTCCACGGTACGTGGGATCTTCCCAGGCCAGGGATTGAACCGGCACCCCTTGCACTGCAAGGCGGTGTCCTTACCTCCTGGACCACCAGGGGAAGCCCTCTTTAAACTTTTAATGTTAATCTTATCTAAGAATTTATATATTTTTACTTAGATCCATTATGCTTTTTTTTCTGAACTGAATATTAATAGGACTGAAATCCTACTTCCTATTTTGTATATTCTCTTTGCCTCTCATTCAGTGTTTGAAGGAATATAGCATACGCTGGGCACAGACTGAGTCCTGGATTTGGACTACCTCTTAACAACATGACTTCGAGGACCTTAATTGCCTCATAGTAAAGTGGTAATGATGGCCCCACCTGCCTTCCTCATGGTGTTTTTGTGAGGCTAAAATAAGACAGTCCATAATACACTGCCTGCCATGTGGTTGGTGCTCAGACCCTGGTTATCTATCAGCATCAGGATATAAATGTCTCCAGAGCTGAAATTATCTCATCTTCCTCTCTGTGCACCCAGTCCCATTGGCATTCAGCAGGTTCTGAATAGATGGCCAAAAAAATCCAGTAAGTTTTATGTAGTCCCTGTTCTTTCTATGCCAGTCCACTGGTTTCTCCCAGCTTCTGGAATTTTCCTGGAGTTAGGGGTACCAGAGACTGGACTGTTGGAGCATCTTAAGACTTTCATTTTTTTGTTGTTTTGTTGAGGTATAGTTGGTGTACAGCATTATGTAAGTTTTAGGTGTACAACATAGTTATTCACAGTTTTTCAAGGTTATATTTCATGTACAGTTATTATGATTTTTTTGGCTGTATTCCCTGTGTTATACAGTATATCCTTGTAGCTTATTTATTTTATATATAGTAGCTTGTACCTTTTAACCCCCTATTCCTATCTTTCCCCTCCTCTCTGGTAACCACTAATTTTTTCTCTGTAGCTATGAGTCTGGTTTTTTATTATGATACCAGTTTGTGAGTAATTTTTCAGATTAAACGTGTCAGTGGTATCATTCAGTATTTGTCATTTTCTGTCGGACTTACTTCACTAAGCATAATACCGTCCAAGTTCATCCATGTTGTTACAAAAGGCAAATTTTCATTCTTTTATGACTGCGGCTTGTGTGTGTGTGTGTGTGTGTGTGTGTGTGTGTGTGTGTGTGTAGCATCTACTTTATCCATCTGTTGACAGACACTTAGGTTGTTCCCGTATTTTGGCAACTGTAAATAATGCCACTATGAACATTGAAGTGCATGTATCTTCTTGAATTAGTGCTTTTGTTTTTTTCCACAGAGATCTTTGTGTTTGAGCAAGAAAGGTCTTATTGTTTTAATCAGACAACATATGTTCCCTTGGGTGTTATTTCAGCTGTTGTCTGGCTTTGGCCTTCATGCTCTCGAGAGCCATAGCACTGACCCCAGGTGTCTCACAGCCCCACAGTTTTGATCCTCTGGTCCAAGCAGTGTATTCTTTCACTACAAACCATCATGATTTCTGCTTGGCTCTGTTTGTGGATGTAGTTATGTTTATGTGGACTGCTTTCCCTTTTGGAGGGAAGAAGGAGTTTATCTTCACCTTTATTTGTGGGTTAGAAGGAAACGATCGTGCACGTCTGGCACCCCTCTCTCTGCCCACTCTCATTGCCCTGGAGAACAAACTTGCTGCGCAGATCATCCGAACAGGACTTTGGGACAATTTTACAACAGGGCAGGTTCACTGGATTAAAGGTCATTGCTCAGGGGTGTTGCATGCCCTAGCCCTCTCTCGCACTTCCTGGAATTGGACAAACTAGACAGGGTCTGTCCTGACTGGCCTGGCCAACCCACCCTCTCTCTTCTACCTGCAACTGGATGGAGCTGATGCAGCAGTCATCCATGACCATGCAGCTGTGTGGAGCTGTGTGCTCTAGAATTCAAGGGAGAGGGCATAAAAAGTAAGAGGGCTCACTCTGGCTTCCTATTCTAAAGGATTGTCTGTAATTCAGATTTTATGTAGTCCACTTTTACTTCCTTGTTTCACTCGGTCCTTGTCCAGTTAATTAAATCAGTACTTGGTTTGCTATTTAGCTGTGGCTTGTCGGCTACATGCTCCTTCAGCAGAGAATTCCAGAAATGACACCAAAGCCACTTGCAAAACCAAACTGTCAGCACCATTCTCTATCCAGTGCAACCTACTTCACAAAACTCTTTTAGACAGCCTCTGTAAGGATCTTGTTCTAAACCTGGATCTTTTACAGCCCTAAGGTACAGAGTCCATGCCAATCACCTTCTAGTCATGTTGACAAAGGAGAGGTTCTTGTCTGGGGTTATGGGGACAGCTAAACACACGACACCTAACACAGAACAGGACAGATGAGATGGGAGGCTGTTTATTAGTCACGTATACCCACACCCAAAGGTCCAGGACACCATGCCATGCATGACCCCATGGGAGCTACACTCCAGAGCAGAGTGAACAACCAGAGGCTGTGGGAGGCAGGCCTGGAGTGTCAAGGGGAAAGGGGATCACCCTGGCTTCCACTGGAGGGTTCGATGGGCTTGTTGGAGTAACTCTACAGGCTGTCAGGGAACTGAAACTTGCTACTCAGGATAAGCAGGAAGTGCATCTGGTCCCTGGTAAGGAGAGTTGTTTGGCTACACAACTCTTTCCCCGGGAGCGGACTGGCAATGAGAACCTGAACTTACAGGTCATTTGAGACCCTCCTGGTTTCATCTGATGTCAAGAAAGTTACATTAAACATCCAGTATCTCTCTGCCCACTCTCATTGCCCTGGAGAACAAACTTGCTGCGCAGATCATCCGAACAGGACTTTGGGACAATTTTACAACAGGGCAGGTTCACTGGATTAAAGGTCATTGCTCAGGGGTGTTGCATGCCCTAGCCCTCTCTCGCACTTCCTGGAATTGGACAAACTAGACAGGGTCTGTCCTGACTGGCCTGGCCAACCCACCCTCTCTCTTCTACCTGCAACTGGATGGAGCTGATGCAGCAGTCATCCATGACCATGCAGCTGTGTGGAGCTGTGTGCTCTAGAATTCAAGGAGAGGGCATAAAAAGTAAGAGGGCTCACTCTGGCTTCCTATTCTAAAGGATTGTCTGTAATTCAGATTTTATGTAGTCCACTTTTACTTCCTTGTTTCACTCGGTCCTTGTCCAGTTAATTAAATCAGTACTTGGTTTGCTATTTAGCTGTGGCTTGTCGGCTACATGCTCCTTCAGCAGAGAATTCCAGAAATGACACCAAAGCCACTTGCAAAACCAAACTGTCAGCACCATTCTCTATCCAGTGCAACCTACTTCACAAAACTCTTTTAGACAGCCTCTGTAAGGATCTTGTTCTAAACCTGGATCTTTTACAGCCCTAAGGTACAGAGTCCATGCCAATCACCTTCTAGTCATGTTGACAAAGGAGAGGTTCTTGTCTGGGGTTATGGGGACAGCTAAACACACGACACCTAACACAGAACAGGACAGATGAGATGGGAGGCTGTTTATTAGTCACGTATACCCACACCCAAAGGTCCAGGACACCATGCCATGCATGACCCCATGGGAGCTACACTCCAGAGCAGAGTGAACAACCAGAGGCTGTGGGAGGCAGGCCTGGAGTGTCAAGGGAAGGAGATCACCCCTGGCTTCCACTGGAGGGTTCGATGGGCTTGTTGGAGTAACTCTACAGGCTGTCAGGGAACTGAAACTTGCTACTCAGGATAAGCAGGAAGTGCATCTGGTCCCTGGTAAGGAGAGTTGTTTGGCTACACAACTCTTTCCCCGGGAGCGGACTGGCAATGAGAACCTGAACTTACAGGTCATTTGAGACCCTCCTGGTTTCATCTGATGTCAAGAAAGTACATAACATCAGGCCTTAATTCTAGGACATACATCACAGACTATAGTACCGCAACATCACTTACTACCTTGGAATTTCGCTCCAGATGTGCATTTGTGAATGTCTTATTTTCTGCTGAAATTGTGAGCTCCTCAGAGACAACTGTATTTAAAAAACAATGCAGGTTATGGTTTGGGAAAAGTAAAATTGGCATTAAAATGGTCTCTCTGTTACTTTCAAATTTAGTCATACAGGTACCATTTAATACACTCAAGCTTTGTCTTTGGACGTGGTTAGGTTTTTTTTTTTTTTTTAATGTAGTAAAACTTTTAGTAGTAAAGGATGTGCTGGGTAGAATTTAGACTTGTATTAGTAAAGAGTTTGAACTCAGGCTGGTATCAATGCCCACGTGTCACAGACTGCTGAATTAAGAACATGTGACGTGCCATGGATCGGCAGCTCTAAACATTTAGTTACCCACGTTTGCTGACATTTCAGAAGGGCTAATGGGTTTTTCCCCACTCTCTTTCCAAACAATGGGTGAAACAATAAAATGAATGGGACACTGACATTCTTTTAAAAATCAGAGTTAAGCTACTGCCTAAACCCCAGAATGCTGATCTCTCAAATGTATTATTCAGACAGCAAATTGTAGGCATCAATGGGGCCCATTTAGAGGTCTTATTGTTCCTAAATTGAAGCAAATTGGTATGAAGAAGGGAATGTAAGGAGGTCATAGACAGATTGGAATAATTTACAGTATATTCCCACAGCTTTCTAAAAACATCTGATATTAAATCTAATATTTTATTCATCTCAGTTTAGATCCATTAATTTTATTGTCTGTGATTATGAAGTATTTGTTCAATTTTATGCAGCCTAAACACAGATTCTTCCCCTTTATTAATGATATACAATTAGACAAATGACTGGAAGTTTCAAAATTTAACTTTTAAGGCTGGAGTCAAACCCCTGGTCCACTGGAGGTTCGAGCGTGAGTCTGGCTTAATAAAGACTCAGGATAAGCAGGAAGTGCATCTGGTCCCTGGTAAGGAGAGTTGTTTGGCTACACAACTCTTTCCCCGGGAGCGGACTGGCAATGAGAACCTGAACTTACAGGTCATTTGAGACCCTCCTGGTTTCATCTGATGTCAAGAAAGTACATAACATCAGGCCTTAATTCTAGGACATACATCACAGACTATAGTACCGCAACATCACTTACTACCTTGGAATTTCGCTCCAGATGTGCATTTGTGAATGTCTTATTTTCTGCTGAAATTGTGAGCTCCTCAGAGACAACTGTATTTAAAAAACAATGCAGGTTATGGTTTGGGAAAAGTAAAATTGGCATTAAAATGGTCTCTCTGTTACTTTCAAATTTAGTCATACAGGTACCATTTAATACACTCAAGCTTTGTCTTTGGACGTGGTTAGGTTTTTTTTTTTTTTTTAATGTAGTAAAACTTTTAGTAGTAAAGGATGTGCTGGGTAGAATTTAGACTTGTATTAGTAAAGAGTTTGAACTCAGGCTGGTATCAATGCCCACGTGTCACAGACTGCTGAATTAAGAACATGTGACGTGCCATGGATCGGCAGCTCTAAACATTTAGTTACCCACGTTTGCTGACATTTCAGAAGGGCTAATGGGTTTTTCCCCACTCTCTTTCCAAACAATGGGTGAAACAATAAAATGAATGGGACACTGACATTCTTTTAAAAATCAGAGTTAAGCTACTGCCTAAACCCCAGAATGCTGATCTCTCAAATGTATTATTCAGACAGCAAATTGTAGGCATCAATGGGGCCCATTTAGAGGTCTTATTGTTCCTAAATTGAAGCAAATTGGTATGAAGAAGGGAATGTAAGGAGGTCATAGACAGATTGGAATAATTTACAGTATATTCCCACAGCTTTCTAAAAACATCTGATATTAAATCTAATATTTTATTCATCTCAGTTTAGATCCATTAATTTTATTGTCTGTGATTATGAAGTATTTGTTCAATTTTATGCAGCCTAAACACAGATTCTTCCCCTTTATTAATGATATACAATTAGACAAATGACTGGAAGTTTCAAAATTTAACTGATTTTTATATTGTCAGAGAAATCCATTTTGTCTCTGAGATAGAATGTCTTGTATTTCTTACAAATAATCCTGTCAAGATCCATGACAGTACAAACCAAATATTATTGTAAAGAAACCACTGAAACTACAATGAGATATCACCTCACACTCGTCAGAATGGCCATCATCCACAAATCAACAGACAACAAATGCTGGAGAGGGTGTGGAGAAAAGGGAACACTCCTGCATTGCTGGTGGGAGTGTAAATTGATACAGCCTCTATGGAAGACAGTCTGGAGATTTCTGAAAAAACTAAAAACAGAAGCACCATACAACCCAGCAGTCCCACTCAGGCTTATACCCTGATGAAATCAAATCTGAAAGAAGCACCTGTACCCCAATGTTCATTGCACCTCTCTATACGATATCTAGAACATGGAAGCAACCTAGATGTCCATCGACGAACAAATGGATCCAAAAGCTCTGGTACATATATACAATGGAATACTACAAAGCTGTAAAACGAAATGCAGAAGAATCAGCCCTAATGAGGTGGCTGGATCTAGAACGTATCATAAAAAGTGAAGTCAGTCAAAAAGAGAAGGACAAATACAGTATATTAACACACATATATGGAATCTAGCAGGATGGTGATGATGGCACACGCAGTGAAGCAACGAAAAGACAAACATGGACAGTGGACATATGGACATTGTGGGGAAGGAACAGAGGGTGGGAGGCGTAAAGGAAGTAGCATGAAGGCCTGTACTATCATAAGTGAAGAAAATAGCTCTAGTCATTGCTCTGTGAGAAAAGGGGATCCTTCAGGGGTGCCGTGTGATGGTTGGGAGGGGTGAGACGGGGGGGATATATATATATGACTGATCTGGGAACATGCATATCTATAAACAAGGAGGTCATAGACAGATTGGAATAATTTACAGTATATTCCCACAGCTTTCTAAAAACATCTGATATTAAATCTAATATTTTATTCATCTCAGTTTAGATCCATTAATTTTATTGTCTGTGATTATGAAGTATTTGTTCAATTTTATGCAGCCTAAACACAGATTCTTCCCCTTTATTAATGATATACAATTAGACAAATGACTGGAAGTTTCAAAATTTAACTGATTTTTATATTGTCAGAGAAATCCATTTTGTCTCTGAGATAGAATGTCTTGTATTTCTTACAAATAATCCTGTCAAGATCCATGACAGTACAAACCAAATATTATTGTAAAGAAACCACTGAAACTACAATGAGATATCACCTCACACTCGTCAGAATGGCCATCATCCACAAATCAACAGACAACAAATGCTGGAGAGGGTGTGGAGAAAAGGGAACACTCCTGCATTGCTGGTGGGAGTGTAAATTGATACAGCCTCTATGGAAGACAGTCTGGAGATTTCTGAAAAAACTAAAAACAGAAGCACCATACAACCCAGCAGTCCCACTCAGGCTTATACCCTGATGAAATCAAATCTGAAAGAAGCACCTGTACCCCAATGTTCATTGCACCTCTCTATACGATATCTAGAACATGGAAGCAACCTAGATGTCCATCGACGAACAAATGGATCCAAAAGCTCTGGTACATATATACAATGGAATACTACAAAGCTGTAAAACGAAATGCAGAAGAATCAGCCCTAATGAGGTGGCTGGATCTAGAACGTATCATAAAAAGTGAAGTCAGTCAAAAAGAGAAGGACAAATACAGTATATTAACACACATATATGGAATCTAGCAGGATGGTGATGATGGCACACGCAGTGAAGCAACGAAAAGACAAACATGGACAGTGGACATATGGACATTGTGGGGAAGGAACAGAGGGTGGGAGGCGTAAAGGAAGTAGCATGAAGGCCTGTACTATCATAAGTGAAGAAAATAGCTCTAGTCATTGCTCTGTGAGAAAAGGGGATCCTTCAGGGGTGCCGTGTGATGGTTGGGAGGGGTGAGACGGGGGGGATATATATATATGACTGATCTGGGAACATGCATATCTATAAACAACAAAACTCTGTAAAAGTTAAAAGTAAAATAAAGGTTAAAAAAAAAAAAAAAGAAACTACTGAGTTCAGTTTAACGTGAAAACTTAAATCTGAACTTTAATTAAAAAGAGATTTCCATTGCTAAACTTGTTGGCATGGAAATTTCTATCAGAGATAAACATTACTTTTAAGGATTAAGTGCTAATTCAATTTTTATATTATTAGAGTTTAATTCTAAAAACATTCTGATGAAATAACCACTTACCAGTCAAAATTAGGTATTAGGAATTTAATGCATACATTTAAAAATGTTTTTTTTTATATTATTAAAGAAATATATACTCACTTTTGAAAAAAATGATAAACATAGATATAAATAATGCAAAATCTTACCTCCTAGTGTCAACCACTGTCCAGTTTCAGTGGTTTTGTTTCCATTTTCCCCATCAGTCTAGGGCTGTGCTGTCCAACATGTATACAGTTCTTTTGTCTCTTTAAGTAGATTTATTCCTAGATATTTTATTCTTTTTGTTGAGGTGGTGAATAGGATTGATTCCTTGATTGCTCTTTCTGATTTTTCATCATTCATATATAGGAATGCAAGTGATTACTGTATATTGATTGATTTTGTATCCTGCAACTTTGCTAAATTCGCTAATTAGCTCTTGTAATTTTCTGATACGTCTTGGGGTTTTCTATGTAGAGTATCATGTCATCTGCAAACAGTGAGCGTTTTACTTCTTCTTTTCCTATCTGAATTCCTTTTATTTCTTTTTCTTATCTAATTGCTGTAGCTAGAACTTCCAAGATTATGTTAAATAACAATGGTGAGAGTGGGCACCCCTGTCTTGTTCCTGATCTTAGAGGGAATGCTTTCAGTTTTTCACCATTGAGACTTGTATGTGCTGTGGGCTTCCCTGGTGGCTCAGGCAGTAGAGAATCTGCCTGCAATGAGGAAGACCTTGAGAAGATCCCCTGGAGAAGGCAACCCACACCTGTATTCGTGTCTGGAGAATCCCAGGGACAGAGGAGCCTGTTGGGTTACAGTCCATGGAATCACAAAGGAAGCAGGGAGTCCAATGAGAAGGCTACTATATGAGGACTGAGATGAAGGGTGTTGTCCTAGAGTTGGTGAGAGTTGATTTGGTTTGAACATATATTTTTAAGCTTTTTACTATGGAAAATGAAACAAAAAGAGAGGTAATAGTCTAAGGAACCCCTATGACTCACTTTAGTGGTTGTCAACTCACGTTTAATCTTGTTGTATCTTTTATGCCATCTACTTCTGGCCCTCCCTTCCTCCCACTGGATTTTTTTTTTTTTGATTCTTTTTTTTTTTTTAAAAGATTTATTTATTTATTTTTGGGCGGGGGTCGGGTTGGGGAGGGAGGTGAGCGGGTGGGCCACTTCTATTGATCTTTCGTTTCTCCATTTTCATCCGTCTTTGTTCTTTGGCTCCTGTGGGCCTCCCATTGCGGTGACATCTGTCGTTGCAGAGCGCCGAATCTGGGCTCATGCGCTCCAGAGCTCCGGCTCGGTAATTGGACACATCGGTCCAGCCGCTCCGCAGCACGTGGGATCTTTCCAGGCCAGGGATCGAACCGGCGCCCCTTGCACTGCAAGGTGGTGTCCTTACCCACTGGACCACCAGGGGAAGCCCTTTAATTCTTTATTTTAAAGATTTTACAGAGTTTTGTTGTTCACCGACATGTATGTTCCCAGATCATTCATATGCATATCCCTGGACCCACCCCCCACCCAGTTCCCCCCATCCCACCCTTGCAGACCATCACCCCAAGTGATGGTAGGTACTCCTATTCCCTTAGCACAATGACCATAGCTATCTTTTCCACATGTGCCAGTATAGGTTTCGATGATACTTCCTCTATGCCTCCCTCTCACTGTTTGGTCTCCACAATGTCCTTATGTCTCTTCTCTGTTTTTCCATGAGTTCACTGCATATGTTATCATGACCATCGTCCTAGATCCCATATATATGAGTTAGTATACTGTACTTGTCTTTCTCTTTTTGACTTACTTCACTTTTTATGATAGGTTCTAGAGCCAGCCACCTTATTAGGACTGAGTCTTCTGCATTTCTTTTAACAGCTGAGTAGTATCCCATTGTATATATGTACCAGAGCTTCTGTATCCATTCATTTGTTGATGGACATCTAGGTTGCTTCCATGTTCTGGCTATTGTATAGAGAGCTGCAATGAACATTGGGGTACAGGTGCCTCTTTCAATTTTGATTTCATCAGGATATAAGCCTAAGAGTGGGATTGCTGGGTCATAGGGTGCTTCTATTTTTAGTTATTTAAGGAATCTCCATATTGTCTTCCATAGAGGTTGTATCAGTTTACATTCCCACCAGCAATGCAAGAGGGTTCCCTTTTCTCCACACCCTCTCCAGCATTTGTTGTCTGTTGATTTGTGGATGATGGCCATTCTGACGGGTGTGAGGTGGTATCTTATTGTGGTTTTAATTTGCATTTCTCTAATAATAAGCGAGGTTGAGCATCGTTTCATGTATTTTTGGGCCATTTGTATGTCCTCTTTGGAGAGGCGTCTCTTTAGATCTTTTTCCCATTTTTTGATTGGGTTGTTCGTTTTTCCTGTGCTGAGTTGTCTAAGTTGCTTGTAGATTTTGGAGATTAATTCTTTGTTGTTTCATTTGCTATGATTTTCTCCCACTCTGTGGGCTGTCTGTTCAGCTTTTTTGTAATTTCTTTTGCTGTACAAAAGCTTTTAAGTTTCATGAGGTCCCACATGCTCATTTGTCTTTTTCAGTTCCGCTATTCTAGTAGGTGGGTCAGAGAAGATCTTGCTTTGATTGATGTCCTTGAGTGCTTTGCCTATATTCTCCTCTAAGAGTTTGATGGTTTCTGGTCTTACATTTAGGTCTTTAATCCATTTTGAGTTGATCTTTGTGTATGGTGTCAGGGAATGTTCCAACTTCATTTTTTTGCATTGTAGCTGTCCAATTTTCCCAGCACCACGTTGAAGAGGCTGTCTTTGTCCCATTTTATAGTTTCTCCTCCTTTGTCAAAAATAAGGTACCCATAGGTGCGGGTTGGGTTGATCTTTTTGGTCTATAGACCTTTGATTTTCTTCTGCACTTACTTCACTTTTTATGATAGGTTCTAGAGCCAGCCACCTTATTAGGACTGAGTCTTCTGCATTTCTTTTAACAGCTGAGTAGTATCCCATTGTATATATGTACCAGAGCTTCTGTATCCATTCATTTGTTGATGGACATCTAGGTTGCTTCCATGTTCTGGCTATTGTATAGAGAGCTGCAATGAACATTGGGGTACAGGTGCCTCTTTCAATTTTGATTTCATCAGGATATAAGCCTAAGAGTGGGATTGCTGGGTCATAGGGTGCTTCTATTTTTAGTTATTTAAGGAATCTCCATATTGTCTTCCATAGAGGTTGTATCAGTTTACATTCCCACCAGCAATGCAAGAGGGTTCCCTTTTCTCCACACCCTCTCCAGCATTTGTTGTCTGTTGATTTGTGGATGATGGCCATTCTGACGGGTGTGAGGTGGTATCTTATTGTGGTTTTAATTTGCATTTCTCTAATAATAAGCGAGGTTGAGCATCGTTTCATGTATTTTTGGGCCATTTGTATGTCCTCTTTGGAGAGGCGTCTCTTTAGATCTTTTTCCCATTTTTTGATTGGGTTGTTCGTTTTTCCTGTGCTGAGTTGTCTAAGTTGCTTGTAGATTTTGGAGATTAATTCTTTGTTGTTTCATTTGCTATGATTTTCTCCCACTCTGTGGGCTGTCTGTTCAGCTTTTTTGTAATTTCTTTTGCTGTACAAAAGCTTTTAAGTTTCATGAGGTCCCACATGCTCATTTGTCTTTTTCAGTTCCGCTATTCTAGTAGGTGGGTCAGAGAAGATCTTGCTTTGATTGATGTCCTTGAGTGCTTTGCCTATATTCTCCTCTAAGAGTTTGATGGTTTCTGGTCTTACATTTAGGTCTTTAATCCATTTTGAGTTGATCTTTGTGTATGGTGTCAGGGAATGTTCCAACTTCATTTTTTTGCATTGTAGCTGTCCAATTTTCCCAGCACCACGTTGAAGAGGCTGTCTTTGTCCCATTTTATAGTTTCTCCTCCTTTGTCAAAAATAAGGTACCCATAGGTGCGTGGGTTGATCTCTGGGTTCTTGATCTTGTTCCATTGATCTATAGTTCTGTTTTTGTACCAGTACCATACTGTCTTGAGGACTGTTGCTTTGCAGTAGAGTCAGAAGTTGGGGAGGCTGATCCCTCCAGCTCCGTTTTTCTTTCTCAGGATTGCTTTGGCTATTCGAGGTCTTTTGTGTTTCCATATGAACTGTGTGATTCTTTGGTCTAGTTCTGTGAAAAATGTCAATGGTAGCTGGATAGGTATTGCATTGAATCTGGAGATGATATTTGGTAGTATGGTCATTTTCACAATATTGATTCTTCCGATCCAGGAACATGGGATATCTCTCCATCTGTTTATGTCTTCTTTAATTTCTCTCATGAGTGTCTTGTAATTTTCTGTGTACAATTCTTTTGTTTCTTTGGGTAGGTTTATTCCTAGATATTTGATTCTTTTGGTTGCAATGGTGAAGGGGATTGCCTCTTTGATTTCATTTTCTGATTTTTCATTGTTTGTGTATAGGAATGCCAGTGATTTCTGTGTGTTGACTTTGTATCCTGCGACTATGCTGAATTCGTTGATTAGCTCTAGTAGCTTTGTAATAGTGTCTTTGGGATTTTCTATGTATGATATCATGTTGTCCGCAAAAAGAGAGAGCTTGATTTCCTCCTTTCCAATCTGGATTCCTTTGATTTCTTTCTCTTCTCTTATTGCTGTTGCTAGAGCTTCCAGGACTATGTTGAATAGTAGTGGTGAAAGTGAGCACCCTGTCTTGTTCCTGATCTTGGAGGGAATTTTTCTTTCAAAATTTGCTATGATTTTCTCCCACTCTGTGGGCTGTCTGTTCAGCTTTTTTGTAATTTCTTTTGCTGTACAAAAGCTTTTAAGTTTCATGAGGTCCCACATGTTCATTTGTCTTTTCAGTTCCGCTATTCTAGTAGGTGGGTCAGAGAAGATCTTGCTTTGATTGATGTCCTTGAGTGCTTTGCCTATATTCTCCTCTAAGAGTTTGATGGTTTCTGGTCTTACATTTAGGTCTTTAATCCATTTTGAGTTGATCTTTGTGTATGGTGTCAGGGAATGTTCCAACTTCATTTTTTTGCATTGTAGCTGTCCAATTTTCCCAGCACCACGTTGAAGAGGCTGTCTTTGTCCCATTTTATAGTTTCTCCTCCTTTGTCAAAAATAAGGTACCCATAGGTGCGTGGGTTGATCTCTGGGTTCTTGATCTTGTTCCATTGATCTATAGTTCTGTTTTTGTACCAGTACCATACTGTCTTGAGGACTGTTGCTTTGCAGTAGAGTCAGAAGTTGGGGAGGCTGATCCCTCCAGCTCCGTTTTTCTTTCTCAGGATTGCTTTGGCTATTCGAGGTCTTTTGTGTTTCCATATGAACTGTGTGATTCTTTGGTCTAGTTCTGTGAAAAATGTCAATGGTAGCTGGATAGGTATTGCATTGAATCTGGAGATGATATTTGGTAGTATGGTCATTTTCACAATATTGATTCTTCCGATCCAGGAACATGGGATATCTCTCCATCTGTTTATGTCTTCTTTAATTTCTCTCATGAGTGTCTTGTAATTTTCTGTGTACAATTCTTTTGTTTCTTTGGGTAGGTTTATTCCTAGATATTTGATTCTTTTGGTTGCAATGGTGAAGGGGATTGCCTCTTTGATTTCATTTTCTGATTTTTCATTGTTTGTGTATAGGAATGCCAGTGATTTCTGTGTGTTGACTTTGTATCCTGCGACTATGCTGAATTCGTTGATTAGCTCTAGTAGCTTTGTAATAGTGTCTTTGGGATTTTCTATGTATGATATCATGTTGTCCGCAAAAAGAGAGAGCTTGATTTCCTCCTTTCCAATCTGGATTCCTTTGATTTCTTTCTCTTCTCTTATTGCTGTTGCTAGAACTTCCAGGACTATGTTGAATAGTAGTGGTGAAAGTGAGCACCCCTGTCTTGTTCCTGATCTTGGAGGGAATGCTTTCAGTTTTTCAGCATTAAGGATAATGTTCGCTGTAGACTTCTCATAGATGGCTTTTATTATGTTGAGATAGGTTCCTTCTATGCCCATTTTCTGAAGAGTTTTGATCATAAATGGATGTTGTACTTTGTCGAAGGCTTTTTCTGCATCTATTGAGATGATCATGTGATTTTTGTCTCTCAATTTGTTGATATGGTGTATCACATTGATTTGTGGATGTTGAAGAATCCTTGCACGCCTGGGATGAACCCGACTTGATCGTGATGTATGAGTTTTTTGATGTGTCGTTGAATTCTGTTTGCTAGGATTTTGTTGAGGATCTTGGCATCTAAGTTCATCAGTGAAATTGGCCTATAGTTTTCCTTTTTTGTGTTGTCTTTGCCTGGTTTGGGTATCAGGGTGACGGTGGCCTCATAGAATGTGTTTGGAAGTTTTCCTTCCTGTGCAATTTTTTGGAAGAGTTTTAGAAGGACAGGCATTAGCTCTTCTTTAAATGTTTGGTAGAATTCGGCTGTGAAGCCATCTGGCCCTGGGCTTTTATTTTGGGGTAGATTTTTAATCAAAGATTCAATTTCTGAGGTTGTGATTGGGTTATTCAAAGTTTCTGTTTCTTCCTGACTCAGTCTTGGGAGATTGATCTTCCCCAAGAAACTGTCCATTTCTTTCAGGTTGTCCAGTTTGTTGCCATAGAGTTGTTCATAATAGTCTCTTAGAATCCTTTGGATTTCTGCATTCTCTGTTGTAATCTCTCCTTTTTTGATTTTGATTTTGTTGATCTGGTTCTTCTCTCTCTTTTTCTTGATGAGTCTGGCCAGTGGCTTGTCAGTTTTGTTTACTTTTTCGAAGAACCAGCTTTTTGTTTTATTTATCTTTACTATTGTTTCTTTCATTTCTTTGTCATTTATTTCTGCTCTGATCCTTATGATTTCTCTTCTTCTGCTGGCTTTGAGGTGTTTTTGTTCTTCTTTCTCCAATTGTTTTAAGCGGAGGGTTAGGTCATCTGCTTCATATTTTCCTGGTTTCTTGAGGTAGGATTGCATTGCTATAAATTTCCCTCTTAGAACTGCTTTTGCAGTATCCCATAGGTTTTGCACTGTCGTATGTTCATTGTCATTTTCTTCTAGGAATTGTTTAATTTCTCCTTTGATTTCCTCAATGATCAGTAGGTTTTTTAGGTATCGTTTAATCTCCATGTGTTTGTGTTTTTAGGGGTTTTAGGGATTTTTTCCCGGTAGTTTATCTCTAGTCTCATTGCATTGTGGTCCGAGAAGATGGTTGATATAATTTTGGTTTTCTTGATCTTTTCAAATTGCATCTGGTGGTCGCACCCTGGGATGAACCCGACTTGATCGTGATGTAGGGGCTAGGATTTTGTTGAGGATCTTGGCATCTAAGTTCATCAGTGAAATTGGCCTATAGTTTTCCTTTTTTGTGTTGTCTTTGCCTGGTTTGGGTATCAGGGTGACGGTGGCCTCATAGAATGTGTTTGGAAGTTTTCCTTCCTGTGCAATTTTTTGGAAGAGTTTTAGAAGGACAGGCATTAGCTCTTCTTTAAATGTTTGGTAGAATTCGGCTGTGAAGCCATCTGGCCCTGGGCTTTTATTTTGGGGTAGATTTTTAATCAAAGATTCAATTTCTGAGGTTGTGATTGGGTTATTCAAAGTTTCTGTTTCTTCCTGACTCAGTCTTGGGAGATTGATCTTCCCCAAGAAACTGTCCATTTCTTTCAGGTTGTCCAGTTTGTTGCCATAGAGTTGTTCATAATAGTCTCTTAGAATCCTTTGGATTTCTGCATTCTCTGTTGTAATCTCTCCTTTTTTGATTTTGATTTTGTTGATCTGGTTCTTCTCTCTCTTTTTCTTGATGAGTCTGGCCAGTGGCTTGTCAGTTTTGTTTACTTTTTCGAAGAACCAGCTTTTTGTTTTATTTATCTTTACTATTGTTTCTTTCATTTCTTTGTCATTTATTTCTGCTCTGATCCTTATGATTTCTCTTCTTCTGCTGGCTTTGAGGTGTTTTTGTTCTTCTTTCTCCAATTGTTTTAAGCGGAGGGTTAGGTCATCTGCTTCATATTTTCCTGGTTTCTTGAGGTAGGATTGCATTGCTATAAATTTCCCTCTTAGAACTGCTTTTGCAGTATCCCATAGGTTTTGCACTGTCGTATGTTCATTGTCATTTTCTTCTAGGAATTGTTTAATTTCTCCTTTGATTTCCTCAATGATCAGTAGGTTTTTTAGGTATCGTTTAATCTCCATGTGTTTGTGTTTTTAGGGGTTTTAGGGATTTTTTCCCGGTAGTTTATCTCTAGTCTCATTGCATTGTGGTCCGAGAAGATGGTTGATATAATTTTGGTTTTCTTGAACTGACCGAGGTTAGATTTGTGGCACAAGATGTGGTCTATCCTGGAGAATGTTCCGTGAGCACTTGAGAAGAAGGTGTATTCTTCTGCTTTTGAATGGAACGTCCTAAAGATATCGATGAGGTCCATCTTTTCTAGTGTGGCATTTCAGGCTTGTGTTTCTTTATTAATTTTTCTGTTTGGATGATCTATCCATTGGTGTGAGAGGAGTGTTAAAGTCTCCTACTATTACTGTGTTATTGTTGATTTCTTCTTTTATGTCTGAAAGTACCTGTCTTATGTATTGAGGTGCCCCTGTGTTGGGTGCATAGATATTCATGACTATTATGTCTTGCTCTTGGATAGATCCCTTAGTCGTGATGTAGTGACCTGCCTTGTCTCTTCGAATCTTCTTTACTTTAAAGTCTATTTTGTCTGATATGAGGATTGCTACTCCAGCTTTCTTTTGATTTCCATTTGCATGGAATATCTTTTTCCAACCTTTCACTTTCAGTCTATGAGTGTGTCTAGGTCTGAAGTGGGTCTCGTGTAAACAGCATATATATGGGTCTTGTTTCTGGATCCATTCAGCCAGCCTGTGTTGTTTGGTTGGAGCATTTAGTTCATTTACGTTCAAAGTAATTATTGATATGAATGTTCCTATTGTCATCTTCTTAGAAATTTGGGGTTTGATTTGTAAGGCTTCTCCTACTCTATTTATTGGCTATATCAGGCCCTTTAACACTTGTTGTAGGGCTGGTCTTGTGGTATAGAATTCTTTTAGTTTTTGCTTGTCAGTGAAGCTTTTGACTTCACTATTGGGGGTTTCCTTGATTCATTGCTATAAATTTCTCTTAGAACTGCTTTTGCAGTATCCCATAGGTTTTGCACTGTCGTATGTTCATTGTCATTTTCTTCTAGGAATTGTTTAATTTCTCCTTTGATTTCCTCAATGATCAGTAGGTTTTTTAGGTATCGTTTAATCTCCATGTGTTTGTGTTTTTAGGGGTTTTTGGGCTTTTTTCCCGGTAGTTTATCTCTAGTCTCATTGCATTGTGGTCCGAGAAGATGGTTGATATAATTTTGGTTTTCTTGAACTGACCGAGGTTAGATTTGTGGCACAAGATGTGGTCTATCCTGGAGAATGTTCCGTGAGCACTTGAGAAGAAGGTGTATTCTTCTGCTTTTGAATGGAACGTCCTAAAGATATCGATGAGGTCCATCTTTTCTAGTGTGGCATTTCAGGCTTGTGTTTCTTTATTAATTTTTCTGTTTGGATGATCTATCCATTGGTGTGAGAGGAGTGTTAAAGTCTCCTACTATTACTGTGTTATTGTTGATTTCTTCTTTTATGTCTGAAAGTACCTGTCTTATGTATTGAGGTGCCCCTGTGTTGGGTGCATAGATATTCATGACTATTATGTCTTGCTCTTGGATAGATCCCTTAGTCGTGATGTAGTGACCTGCCTTGTCTCTTCGAATCTTCTTTACTTTAAAGTCTATTTTGTCTGATATGAGGATTGCTACTCCAGCTTTCTTTTGATTTCCATTTGCATGGAATATCTTTTTCCAACCTTTCACTTTCAGTCTATGAGTGTGTCTAGGTCTGAAGTGGGTCTCGTGTAAACAGCATATATATGGGTCTTGTTTCTGGATCCATTCAGCCAGCCTGTGTTGTTTGGTTGGAGCATTTAGTTCATTTACGTTCAAAGTAATTATTGATATGAATGTTCCTATTGTCATCTTCTTAGAAATTTGGGGTTTGATTTGTAAGGCTTCTCCTACTCTATTTATTGGCTATATCAGGCCCTTTAACACTTGTTGTAGGGCTGGTCTTGTGGTATAGAATTCTTTTAGTTTTTGCTTGTCAGTGAAGCTTTTGACTTCACTATCAATTCTGAATGAGATTCTTGCTGCGTAGAGAATTCTTGGTTGGAGGTTGTTCTCCTTTAGCCGTTTAAATGTGTCTTGCCATTCTCTTCTGGCCTGCAGGGTTTCTGTTGAAAGATCTGCAGTAAGACGTGTGGGGTTTCCTTTATATGTCATTTGTTGTTTGCTCCTAGCTGCTTTTAGTAATCTGTCTTTATGTTTAGTCTGAATTAGTTTGACTAGAATGTGCCTTGGTGTGTTTCTTCTGGGGTTTCTCCTGTATGGAACTCTTTGTGCTTCTTGGACTTGGTTGACTATTTCCTTTCCCATGCTGGGGAAGTTTTCAACTATAACCTCTTCAAGAATTTTTTCATAGCCTTTCTTCCCCTCTTCTTCCCCTGGAACTTCTATAATTCTAATGTTGGTGAGTTTGATATTGTTCCATAGGTCTCTGAGGCTATCCTCAGTTCTTTTCATTCTTTCAGTTTTGTTGTGTTCTTCAACACATATTTCCACCATTCTGTCTTCCAGCTCACTTATCCGTTCTTCAGCCTCTGATACTCTACTGTTGAGACCTTCTATAGTATTTTTGAGTTCAGCAATTGAGTTGGTTGTCTCTATTTGCTTATTTTTCATTTCTTGCATGTCTCTTCTCAGTGCACTAATTTCCTCTAATATTCTGTTTTCGGTGTTTTGCATCCTCATTAGTATAGCTTTTCTGAATTCTCTTTCAGATAGTTTGTCTATCTCCTCCTCTGTCATTTGAAGCTGTGTTTCACTAGCTTAGTCCTTGATTTGTGCAGTGTTTCTCTGTCGTTTCATTATTAGGTTAATTTTTGTTTCTTTGTGTGTGTCTCTGTATATGGAGTTCTTCTTCCCCCCACCAGGCTTCTTGGTTGAAATCTCCCTTCCTTTGGGTTTCTGTCCTTCTAGAAGGGTTCAGTGGTTTGTGTCTTAGGTGGTGTTAGGTCTTGTTTACAGATGAATAATCTCTAGTGTTGTATGTTCTTTCGTAGTGTGGGGTCTTGGAATCAGGGCTTTCGCTCTGAGGGTCCTTGGTTTGATGATTGGTCAGGGGGTGTAGGCTGTATGTCTGGTTTGCTATGGTGTTCTGTGATATTAGTTCACATACTAGCATCTGAGGAACAAGAGGTGCCTCCCTGATGGGTGACAGTCATAAAAGCATGCAAATGTTTTCTAACATAATCGTAAGATATACATACATACACAGCAATCCCCACAACTGACCAGTTTTACAGAGATAAGGCACAGGAAATCTTTCTGGCAAATCACGCAATCATAGATGATGCTTGCCCGTTAAGTTTTGAGTTAATTCAAATAGTGTCTGAATAAATAGATCCAGCGCAAGGTCCTGGCTTGGATAATTACAATGAGAGCAATTTTTAACTAGGACATGTATTGGGGGTGACGAGGAGGAGAGTGCATGGGTAATGAGAAAGGATAGATTCGTCTTGGAAGGATTTTATAGGGTTAGGTAGCAAAGATTAGTGTGTATGTATTGTTTAGTGTATTTGGAAGAGAATAGTGGCGACAGGAAGATAGGAAATAATTTATCTAGAGGGTATTGGTAGATAGGAAAATGTTTTACATTTAGAACATAGAGGAAGAAAGCAGTGGGAAAGAGGAAAGAGAATTAGAGGTTTCCAAGAATTAAAATTAAAATAAAAAAAATACAATAAAATAAAAGTCATAAAAGGAAATTAAAAATTAAAAAGGGTCAGAAAAAATTAATGAGATTAAAAAAAAAACCCAAAAAACAAAACAAATGAAAACAAAACAAAACAAAAAAACCCAGAATAAACAAACAGACTAATAAACCCCAAACCAGACCAATCAATTGAATAAGCAAAATAGTCCACCACCAATAAACAAGCAAAAAAATAAAAAATAAAAAAAGCTAAATACTGTCCCTGGTTTTTATCTTCTCATCTGCCTGTTGGAAACGCATCTGTTCTTGATGGTGGTGTCTTGATGGCGTAGTCTTTCCCTTATAGCGCCAGTTGCTGTGGTTTCTGTTTTTGTGTTCAGCAAAATGAGGGCTTTGCTGCCATACTGGGTGCTGGCCAAGGCGGTGGGCTGCAGCCCAGCCCGTCGGGCGGGGGCCACGGCGGGCGCAGTCCTGTGTTGGAGGGGGGCGCCCCGGCTCTACCGCACTCCCACCAGTAGTCTCCAATTCCTGCTCTTTCCCTGGCTTTTTCCGGGCAGCTCTAGGAGTGCGCGGGCTCCTCCGCCGCTGGCACACGTGCGCTGCAGGTTACGTGTCTAAGTCCCAAAGGCAGGCGCGAGCTTTCCCGTCCAGCTCGTTCCCGGTCCTTGGTCAGCAACCCGTGGGCGACTTCCCCTCTCCGTTCAGCAAGCCCTCCAGCCCTCCAGTTGGCTGAACTTACCCTCGCGGCTTCTCGCGGCGCCGTGGCTTCTCTGCTCCGGGTTCCGGCGACTTCTCTGCTCCCGGTCCCACTGGATTATTTTTAAGGAGATGAGGGACACTTGAAGACAGAGACAGCAAGGAGAGGTCAGTGATGATGTGTTTCTTTTTTGCCCCGAGTTTTTGCCTTAAGCATCTCAAAATGAGGTGTTGCCACCATCTACAAAGGTGTAGAGTTCATAGAAGGAGCCATTGGCTGAGATGGAGTAAGGTTGTGGAAGAAGTAAATATGGAACTCAGCCTGGGACATTAAAATTTGAGATGCTTAATAGAAGTCCAGTCTGAAATGTTGAGTAGGCTGTCAGATGTACCTTGAGTTGAGAGAATAAACTTGGGTATGAAATATCAATTTTGGAGTTGCCAACATGTACATAATATTTGAATTTATGAGACTGGATAATATTTCCAAAGGAATAAGTTAAGATTAAGAAGAGAAGATGTCAAGGGCCTGAGTTATCAGATCCTCCAAAGGTAAGAGATTGTAGAAATAAGGAGGAATCACACAGAACACTGAAAAGATGTGAAAGGTGTGAATAATGAGGTAAAAGAAAAGGCAGGAAAATGTGTGATGTCCAGGAAGCCAAAGGAAAAACAAGTGCTATTAGGTTAAAGAGGAGGACAGAGAACCTACTGGTGGAGTCAGAAACTCTGAGCTGAAATAATGAGGGATACTGTCTAGGCGTTTTTGGGTTTGGGCAGTCCCAGCCAGTTGCTGTGGTTTCTGTTTTGTGTTCAGCAAAATGAGGGCTTTGCTGCCATACTGGGTGCTGGCCAAGGCGGTGGGCTGCAGCCCAGCCTGTCGGGCGGGGCCACGGCGGCGCAGTCCTGTGTTGGAGGGGGGCGCCCCGGCTCTACCGCACTCCCACCAGTAGTCTCCAATTCCTGCTCTTTCCCTGGCTTTTTCCGGGCAGCTCTAGGAGTGCGCGGGCTCCTCCGCCGCTGGCACACGTGCGCTGCAGGTTACGTGTCTAAGTCCCAAAGGCAGGCGCGAGCTTTCCCGTCCAGCTCGTTCCCGGTCCTTGGTCAGCAACCCGTGGGCGACTTCCCCTCTCCGTTCAGCAAGCCCTCCAGCCCTCCAGTTGGCTGAACTTACCCTCGCGGCTTCTCGCGGCGCCGTGGCTTCTCTGCTCCGGGTTCCGGCGACTTCTCTGCTCCCGGTCCCACTGGATTATTTTTAAGGAGATGAGGGACACTTGAAGACAGAGACAGCAAGGAGAGGTCAGTGATGATGTGTTTCTTTTTTGCCCCGAGTTTTTGCCTTAAGCATCTCAAAATGAGGTGTTGCCACCATCTACAAAGGTGTAGAGTTCATAGAAGGAGCCATTGGCTGAGATGGAGTAAGGTTGTGGAAGAAGTAAATATGGAACTCAGCCTGGGACATTAAAATTTGAGATGCTTAATAGAAGTCCAGTCTGAAATGTTGAGTAGGCTGTCAGATGTACCTTGAGTTGAGAGAATAAACTTGGGTATGAAATATCAATTTTGGAGTTGCCAACATGTACATAATATTTGAATTTATGAGACTGGATAATATTTCCAAAGGAATAAGTTAAGATTAAGAAGAGAAGATGTCAAGGGCCTGAGTTATCAGATCCTCCAAAGGTAAGAGATTGTAGAAATAAGGAGGAATCACACAGAACACTGAAAAGATGTGAAAGGTGTGAATAATGAGGTAAAAGAAAAGGCAGGAAAATGTGTGATGTCCAGGAAGCCAAAGGAAAAACAAGTGCTATTAGGTTAAAGAGGAGGACAGAGAACCTACTGGTGGAGTCAGAAACTCTGAGCTGAAATAATGAGGGATACTATGAGGGGTCAGGGAGCAGAAGCATGGTGAAAACAGATTCAGGAGTGGCGGGATTGGGTTACAGCAGGTATAGACAGGGATTTTCCAGGGATTTATCTGTAAATAAAAGAGGTATGTGACTGTAATTAGAAGATTCAAGTGAGGGAGAAGAAACAGCCTATGTGTCAACTGCTAGGAATGGTTCATGCAATAGGAAACAAAAATTGATGCTGTGAAAGTCAGAAGGGCAAGAACAACATCTTTGAGGGTCAGGCATCCAGGTGTCTAGGCAGTTCACCTGTGGTAACAGACAGGAAAGTCAAATAGTTGGGCACAAATGTGGGTAAGTAAGTAAATGCAGTGGTAGAAGCTTGTGGAAGTTCTCTTCTGCTGGAAATAGGAATCACAGCAAGGACTGAGTAAGAATTAAGTATGGGATGGTTGTCTAGGAGGATGGGAGAGTGAAATAATTAGACACAGAACAGTTACTAGGCAGTAATTGGGTCCTTTCTGAAGTGAATGCTAGAGAGTTTTTATCTTAATAATGAAGTTTTACCCAGGCTTTATACATGGTGCCTCTCTTCAGTAATTTTTGCTTAAAACCTAAATTGTTCCTAACTGTGTAACTTTATACTGTATAGTTATAGACGTTAACTCAAGAAAAGTTTCTTCTGTCATAACTGATTTTTCCTTTTGTTTCAATTATTCTGGCTTTTCCCCCTTGGATTTCTGTCATTGATTTTTTTTTTTTTTTGGCCTCTTTTTTTATTGTCCTTCATTTATTTATTTTCATCCATCTTAATTCTTTGGCCTGTGTGGGCCTGCCATTGCGGTGGCCTCTCTCCTTGCAGAGCACCGGCTTCAGGCACATGCACTCCAGAGCACTGGCTTGCAACTGGACACGCTGGTCCAGCTGCTCCATGGCACGTGGGATCTTCCCAGGCCAGGGATCGAACCGGTGTCCCTTGCGCTGCAAGGTGGACTCTTTACCCACTGGACTACCAGGGAAGCCCTGTCATTGATTTTTTTGAAGGGTTTATTGACATGCTCTCTTTCTTCTAAAATAATAATTTTCCTTTTCACATTTTCATCTCTTTTTCCTGATGAACTTCCTAGATTTATTCTCTATACCAGCATTTCCTAAAACTGCCAGATTATCAAAATCACCCAGGGACATTTTTTAAACATGCAGTTTCAGGGACAATACCCATGAAAGTCCTGAGGTGGAGCCTAGTAATAAGTCTAATTAAAAATGCTCCCGACGACAGACAGACAGACATGGACAGTGGACATATGGACATTGTGGGGAAGGGACAGTGGGTGAGAGGCGTAAGGGAAGTAGCATGAAGGCCTGTACTATCATATGTGAAGAAAATAGCTGTAGTCATTGCTCTGTGAGAAAAGCAGATCCTTCATGGGTGCTGTATGACGATGGTCTGGAGGGGTGGAAAGGGGGGATATACATATGACTAATCTGAGAACATCCATATCTGTAAACAACAAAACTCTATAAAAGTTAAAAGTAAAATAAAAGTTAAAAAAAAAATGCTCCCGAGATAATTCTGATAATTGACCAGGTTTGACAGTCACAGCTCTGTATCACTATTGAAGTTTACCAGTTAGTAATTCCAGAATTATAGGAGTGAAATCAGGCAATCCTAAAGGAAATCAGCCCTGAATATTCATTGGAAGGACTTGGATGCTGAAACAGAAGCTTCAGTCCTTTGGCCACCTGATGTGAAAAGCTGACTCAAAGACCCTGACGCTGGGAAGGATTAAAGGCAAGAAGAGAATGAGATGGTTGGATGGCATCACTGACTCAATGGACATGAGTCTGAGCAAACTCTGGCAGATAGTGAAGGACAGGGAAGCCTGGAATGCTGTAGTTCAGGGATCAGAAAGAGGTCAGACATGACTTAGCAACTGAACAACAGCAACAACAAATTCCAGAATGGATTACAATTCTCATTCCTTTTGGGCTTTCGTATAGTCAGTTCATGACTTAGTGTGTGAGTATATGTCTCTTGTTGCCTGCTGTTTGGAATGTAATTTTCATATTTAACTAGTTTTCTTTAGTCCATGTTTTATTTTAATTTGAACTAATTAAAGGCTCTCTGCTCCTCTTCAGTGATACATCTTTCGAACCGGTGTCCCTTGCGCTGCAAGGTGGACTCTTTACCCACTGGACTACCAGGGAAGCCCTGTCATTGATTTTTTTGAAGGGTTTATTGACATGCTCTCTTTCTTCTAAAATAATAATTTTCCTTTTCACATTTTCATCTCTTTTTCCTGATGAACTTCCTAGATTTATTCTCTATACCAGCATTTCCTAAAACTGCCAGATTATCAAAATCACCCAGGGACATTTTTTAAACATGCAGTTTCAGGGACAATACCCATGAAAGTCCTGAGGTGGAGCCTAGTAATAAGTCTAATTAAAAATGCTCCCGACGACAGACAGACAGACATGGACAGTGGACATATGGACATTGTGGGGAAGGGACAGTGGGTGAGAGGCGTAAGGGAAGTAGCATGAAGGCCTGTACTATCATATGTGAAGAAAATAGCTGTAGTCATTGCTCTGTGAGAAAAGCAGATCCTTCATGGGTGCTGTATGACGATGGTCTGGAGGGGTGGAAAGGGGGGATATACATATGACTAATCTGAGAACATCCATATCTGTAAACAACAAAACTCTATAAAAGTTAAAAGTAAAATAAAAGTTAAAAAAAAAATGCTCCCGAGATAATTCTGATAATTGACCAGGTTTGACAGTCACAGCTCTGTATCACTATTGAAGTTTACCAGTTAGTAATTCCAGAATTATAGGAGTGAAATCAGGCAATCCTAAAGGAAATCAGCCCTGAATATTCATTGGAAGGACTTGGATGCTGAAACAGAAGCTTCAGTCCTTTGGCCACCTGATGTGAAAAGCTGACTCAAAGACCCTGACGCTGGGAAGGATTAAAGGCAAGAAGAGAATGAGATGGTTGGATGGCATCACTGACTCAATGGACATGAGTCTGAGCAAACTCTGGCAGATAGTGAAGGACAGGGAAGCCTGGAATGCTGTAGTTCAGGGATCAGAAAGAGGTCAGACATGACTTAGCAACTGAACAACAGCAACAACAAATTCCAGAATGGATTACAATTCTCATTCCTTTTGGGCTTTCGTATAGTCAGTTCATGACTTAGTGTGTGAGTATATGTCTCTTGTTGCCTGCTGTTTGGAATGTAATTTTCATATTTAACTAGTTTTCTTTAGTCCATGTTTTATTTTAATTTGAACATAATCTCCCCAATGGCTCTCTGCTCCTCTTCAGTGATCAACATTTATTATAACCATGTTGAGGACATATGCAGATGTTTCCTAAAATTTTATTTTTTTCTATAATAGCACTGAGAGGTATTGCCTCTGATTCTAAAGGCTATTATTCCTTTTACCTTGACTCTAGTGCTTTTATTTTTCAAGGATGATTATTTTTCCCATTTATTCATCTTTAATGAAGAGAAGTTAGGCATATATTGGCATTTGCTAACAGATAGAGTGAATCCCTCTTAGGTCTAAAACCTTAGAATGGTTGATCTGCCCAGAATACTGGTCAACCCAGTATTTTGTTGTTGTTTTGCTAAGAGATTTTACAGAAACATTAAATTGTTTAAAAATTGATGAAATATACATCTAGGATATATAAAATAATGTATGAAGTCTGAATGATTATAAAAAGAACCATTACAAGGCTGCCTTGCCCTGGCTGCCATGCTTCAAGTAAGGGGACTACCCAGTTGGCTACTGCCTGTGCCTTCTCCCCGGCGTGTGCTATGATGTAGTTTTGTTATCCTAAGCAATGGAGAAGGAATACTAGCTGGGATCAGAGAAGGAGAGAAGGGTTGATCTTATTTTGCTACCCTGGAAAATAACACCTGAGCAGAAGGATTTCTGTGTCATCTTTTTCTGATTGTTGTAGATGTTGCATACTAACTACTAGTTTCTGTCAGTTTCCTGGCTTAACTATTGTCAGGCAGGGTTCATTGGAAGGACTTGGATGCTGAAACAGAAGCTTCAGTCCTTTGGCCACCTGATGTGAAAAGCTGACTCAAAGACCCTGACGCTGGGAAGGATTAAAGGCAAGAAGAGAATGAGATGGTTGGATGGCATCACTGACTCAATGGACATGAGTCTGAGCAAACTCTGGCAGATAGTGAAGGACAGGGAAGCCTGGAATGCTGTAGTTCAGGGATCAGAAAGAGGTCAGACATGACTTAGCAACTGAACAACAGCAACAACAAATTCCAGAATGGATTACAATTCTCATTCCTTTTGGGCTTTCGTATAGTCAGTTCATGACTTAGTGTGTGAGTATATGTCTCTTGTTGCCTGCTGTTTGGAATGTAATTTTCATATTTAACTAGTTTTCTTTAGTCCATGTTTTATTTTAATTTGAACATAATCTCCCCAATGGCTCTCTGCTCCTCTTCAGTGATCAACATTTATTATAACCATGTTGAGGACATATGCAGATGTTTCCTAAAATTTTATTTTTTTCTATAATAGCACTGAGAGGTATTGCCTCTGATTCTAAAGGCTATTATTCCTTTTACCTTGACTCTAGTGCTTTTATTTTTCAAGGATGATTATTTTTCCCATTTATTCATCTTTAATGAAGAGAAGTTAGGCATATATTGGCATTTGCTAACAGATAGAGTGAATCCCTCTTAGGTCTAAAACCTTAGAATGGTTGATCTGCCCAGAATACTGGTCAACCCAGTATTTTGTTGTTGTTTTGCTAAGAGATTTTACAGAAACATTAAATTGTTTAAAAATTGATGAAATATACATCTAGGATATATAAAATAATGTATGAAGTCTGAATGATTATAAAAAGAACCATTACAAGGCTGCCTTGCCCTGGCTGCCATGCTTCAAGTAAGGGGACTACCCAGTTGGCTACTGCCTGTGCCTTCTCCCCGGCGTGTGCTATGATGTAGTTTTGTTATCCTAAGCAATGGAGAAGGAATACTAGCTGGGATCAGAGAAGGGAGAGAAGGGTTGATCTTATTTTGCTACCCTGGAAAATAACACCTGAGCAGAAGGATTTCTGTGTCATCTTTTTCTGATTGTTGTAGATGTTGCATACTATCTACTAGTTTCTGTCAGTTTCCTGGCTAACTATTGCAGGCATGTTCTGCTTAATTCAGATTCATACGTGCTGAGTTCAGCGGAAATTCTGCCTTAATGCTTACAAATGATCGAATGACTGACTCTGATCTTTGCTCTTTAGAATTATTTTGAAACAGACATTGTATTTCCAGTACAATGAATTACCTGCATCTTTTCCTTCTCTTTGTGCCTTCTAGTATTTGTTAAAAAAATAAAAATAAAAAAGCTAGAAGGAAAAAACAGAAAGACGCCACATTGGAAACTTGTGTTCACTGATTCTTTCATAGTTCATTGTGACAACATGGAAAACTAATGAAAGAAAAATGTAGTTTGAAGATTGAAGAAGTAGCTTAGACATACAGCCAAGAATGTACACCTTCCTTTCAGTAGAGGAGAAAGCATAAATCTTGCTCTCTAGAGGGGCAAGAATCCACTTTATAGAAAAATCTGCTAGTGAGATCACAGAGCAACTAGGCATTTTTAACTCTAAAATTTTAAAATTTTGTCAGACTTTTGGTTTTATTTAAAACTGCTTGAACCTGTTAAGAAAAGTAAAACTTTTACATATAATTCTAAATGTTAGGTTAAAATTTCCAAGATATCCTTATAAATCATATTAAGCCACTCATATATTTGTACTTCCTCTTGGATTTTTTTTTTAATCTTTGTAACATCCACATAGAAAGAAAAGGCAACAAAATATCAGTTTCAGGAATATTTTAGCTACCTTTATGGAGGCCACTGTGAAAAACAAAAATTTATTTCTAGTACTCACTTGTCATAAAAGTGTCCATGTCTGCAGGTCAAGTATACCTACCACACTGGCTTGCCAAGAGCAGTTGAGAGAACGGGCAATGCATTTGAGTCTAGCATTTATAAAAACTTAGAAAAGACCCCAGATACTAGATTCACTATCTCTGTTGGTTTTCTTTGTTGTTTTTGTTTGAGGCAGAATCCATCTCAAATTATGTCTTCTCGAGAATCCTAATACAGAAAAGAAAAGGAGAGTAGGGCTGCTCTACTTGGGGTTCTAGGCTGCTCAGTTTCTTCACTAACCTTTTGTAGCTTTCCTGGCACCACCTCTTGAGAGGCCTCTGTCTTATTGAAGATCCTGAGAGAAGTCCCAGTTCAGTCCAACTTCCTGACTGTAATTGAGGGCACCTAGGCACACAGCTCATTCATGGGTGGGCTGGGCCCAGAATGCAGGTCTTCTGATTCCTAGACCAGAGTATCCTCTACCTAGTTCCTGAAATGAGTTCCAGACATGAAAATCTTGTCCTTTTAACAAGTAGTGAACCTTTTTTGGATATCTGTATTAATGGAAGACAGGGAGAGTGCTACTATATGAAAAATATTTCCAAATGCAAGGTAATTTTAAAAAAAATTTGGCCTCTTTATTTATTTTCATCCATCTTTATTCTTTGGCCTGTGTGGGCCTCCCATGACATTGACGTCTCTCTTTGCAGAGCACCGGCTCTGGGCACATGCACTCTAGAGCGCTGGCTCACAATTGGACACATTGGTCCAGCCGCTCCACGGCACATGGGATCTTCCTGGGCCAGGGATGGAACTGGTGCCCTTTGCACTGCAAGGTGGAATCTTTACCCACTGGACCACCAGGGAAGGCCATGCAAGCTAATTTTTGAAAGTGGATTGTTTTTCTGTTGTCTTTATGAGTTTATAGACATGTGCTTCTGAAGGATCCTTTCAAGAGACAGCATTGAAAATGTCCCATTGTGAAAATGGTGACCTGCTTCCAGCACATAGAAAGAAAAGGCAACAAAATATCAGTTTCAGGAATATTTTAGCTACCTTTATGGAGGCCACTGTGAAAAACAAAAATTTATTTCTAGTACTCACTTGTCATAAAAGTGTCCATGTCTGCAGGTCAAGTATACCTACCACACTGGCTTGCCAAGAGCAGTTGAGAGAACGGGCAATGCATTTGAGTCTAGCATTTATAAAAACTTAGAAAAGACCCCAGATACTAGATTCACTATCTCTGTTGGTTTTCTTTGTTGTTTTTGTTTGAGGCAGAATCCATCTCAAATTATGTCTTCTCGAGAATCCTAATACAGAAAAGAAAAGGAGAGTAGGGCTGCTCTACTTGGGGTTCTAGGCTGCTCAGTTTCTTCACTAACCTTTTGTAGCTTTCCTGGCACCACCTCTTGAGAGGCCTCTGTCTTATTGAAGATCCTGAGAGAAGTCCCAGTTCAGTCCAACTTCCTGACTGTAATTGAGGGCACCTAGGCACACAGCTCATTCATGGGTGGGCTGGGCCCAGAATGCAGGTCTTCTGATTCCTAGACCAGAGTATCCTCTACCTAGTTCCTGAAATGAGTTCCAGACATGAAAATCTTGTCCTTTTAACAAGTAGTGAACCTTTTTTGGATATCTGTATTAATGGAAGACAGGGAGAGTGCTACTATATGAAAAATATTTCCAAATGCAAGGTAATTTTAAAAAAAATTTGGCCTCTTTATTTATTTTCATCCATCTTTATTCTTTGGCCTGTGTGGGCCTCCCATGACATTGACGTCTCTCTTTGCAGAGCACCGGCTCTGGGCACATGCACTCTAGAGCGCTGGCTCACAATTGGACACATTGGTCCAGCCGCTCCACGGCACATGGGATCTTCCTGGGCCAGGGATGGAACTGGTGCCCTTTGCACTGCAAGGTGGAATCTTTACCCACTGGACCACCAGGGAAGGCCATGCAAGCTAATTTTTGAAAGTGGATTGTTTTTCTGTTGTCTTTATGAGTTTATAGACATGTGCTTCTGAAGGATCCTTTCAAGAGACAGCATTGAAAATGTCCCATTGTGAAAATGGTGACCTGCTTCCAGCACACTTACACTACAGAATGTTGTTGCCATATCCACTCTCCCCCCTTCAGTGCTTATCTGCTCTTTGTTAACACAGGCACCTACATTTTTTGGCGGGGGGTAGGGGGGGACATGGGTTGGAGAGAGAGGGGGTGGGTGGGCCACTTCTGTTGGTCTTTCATTTATCTATTTTCATCCATCTTTCTATTATTGTTCTTTGGCCCATGTGGGCCTCCCATCGCAGTGGCTTCTGTTGTCACAGAGCACTGGCTCTGGGCACACATGCTCCAGAGCTCCAGCTTGGTAACTGGACACATCGGTCTGGCTGCTCTGCAGCACGTGGGATCTTCCCAGGCCAGGGATTGAACCGGAGCCCCTTGCACTACAAGGCGGTGTCCTTACCCACTGGACCACCAGGACAGCCCAGGCGCTTAGTTTTGAAGCATGAGCCTTCTTAAGTCTGCAAGGAATTCCCCTGTATCTAGAGATTCTCCATCTCAGACGAAACTTGAATTGCTTTTTCTCAAGCTTAGAATCCCAGTCGTCCTAATAGGAAAATCTCTGGTTTCTACCACACCCTATTTCTTCTGTGTACCCAGCCCGCTAAAGAGTCCATCTTCTGCATCTTCCCTCCAGCCAAGACCTTTACTTCTCGAGTTAGCTTTAGCTTTTTAAAAAGGCATTCTTTATATAAATAGGAAACACAGTTACCTGCTTTAACAAATCACATTCTGCTAATTCTCATGTGTTGCTTCTTGAGGAGGGCATGGCATGTAGTGTGAAGACTCTTGGCTGGCATTCACTGGAGTAGAGACCCATCTTTCCTTTAGTTGTTTTTTTTTTTTTTTTTCAATGCCTAATTCTGGCAGAATTAAAACTATCAAGGTTTGTTATTATTTAAACTATGATATGTACATTTAGAAGTCCCTGTGTATGTTCATTATGAAAGTGACATTAACTTCAGTGCTAGGATGTGCTGTCTAGTCGTCTCAAGAACACATTTTTTAAATTGCTTTCTCTTTTTTTTGGTTCTATCCACTCATGAACACCCATTTTTAATCATTATCTACAACATTTTTCATCCAGTAATAGAAGTTAGTTCAGTATTAATCATTAAGCACCCTTGACTAATGTGATTCACTTTGTGCAGTCAGAAGATTGTGCCAGTGGAGTGTGATTTTCTTATGAAGAGAGCAGGGAAGGGAACGACCAGAGGAAATCAGGGTAATAAGAAGTGACAGATTGGTGTCACTTCTGAGATCACATTTTTCTAAAAGCATTTAGCCTTTCTATGTGTAAAGAGATAGAGTTTATTTTCAACTTGACTGTGTAAGAAATGTTTCTTTTATTTTTCTGTAAGTCACATTGAGCCTGCTTTAGCCTCATCTTGTCTAGGAATAGGAGGTGGGAAATTAAATCTTTCATCCCTGTTTTGACCCTCTCTTTAAAGGACCATGTAAAGAATCTGATATAGAGAGAACGTGCAGAAAAGACTTTTCTGGTCTTTCGTCCATGCCAGGTACCATGATTGCTATCCAAGCCACCGTGGTCACTTGTAGTTCAGGATGTCTTGCAGCACTTGTGGGGGTAGAAATCGTGCTAGGGCTGGGAGCCCCTGAGCTTGGGATTCAGCTTCTATGGGTGGACCACAGCTATTCCCTTCTCAGATCTAGCCATCCCCCCATTGGAGAGAAAAGTGCAGGTCTCCATTTCTTGGGAAACCGATTTTTCCGTTCCAGCCTAATGAAAACTCTGGTTTCTACCACACCCTATTTCTTCTGTGTACCCAGCCCGCTAAAGAGTCCATCTTCTGCATCTTCCCTCCAGCCAAGACCTTTACTTCTCGAGTTAGCTTTAGCTTTTTAAAAGGCATTCTTTATATAAATAGGAAACACAGTTACCTGCTTTAACAAATCACATTCTGCTAATTCTCATGTGTTGCTTCTTGAGGAGGGCATGGCATGTAGTGTGAAGACTCTTGGCTGGCATTCACTGGAGTAGAGACCCATCTTTCCTTTAGTTGTTTTTTTTTTTTTTTTCAATGCCTAATTCTGGCAGAATTAAAACTATCAAGGTTTGTTATTATTTAAACTATGATATGTACATTTAGAAGTCCCTGTGTATGTTCATTATGAAAGTGACATTAACTTCAGTGCTAGGATGTGCTGTCTAGTCGTCTCAAGAACACATTTTTTAAATTGCTTTCTCTTTTTTTTGGTTCTATCCACTCATGAACACCCATTTTTAATCATTATCTACAACATTTTTCATCCAGTAATAGAAGTTAGTTCAGTATTAATCATTAAGCACCCTTGACTAATGTGATTCACTTTGTGCAGTCAGAAGATTGTGCCAGTGGAGTGTGATTTTCTTATGAAGAGAGCAGGGAAGGGAACGACCAGAGGAAATCAGGGTAATAAGAAGTGACAGATTGGTGTCACTTCTGAGATCACATTTTTCTAAAAGCATTTAGCCTTTCTATGTGTAAAGAGATAGAGTTTATTTTCAACTTGACTGTGTAAGAAATGTTTCTTTTATTTTTCTGTAAGTCACATTGAGCCTGCTTTAGCCTCATCTTGTCTAGGAATAGGAGGTGGGAAATTAAATCTTTCATCCCTGTTTTGACCCTCTCTTTAAAGGACCATGTAAAGAATCTGATATAGAGAGAACGTGCAGAAAAGACTTTTCTGGTCTTTCGTCCATGCCAGGTACCATGATTGCTATCCAAGCCACCGTGGTCACTTGTAGTTCAGGATGTCTTGCAGCACTTGTGGGGGTAGAAATCGTGCTAGGGCTGGGAGCCCCTGAGCTTGGGATTCAGCTTCTATGGGTGGACCACAGCTATTCCCTTCTCAGATCTAGCCATCCCCCCATTGGAGAGAAAAGTGCAGGTCTCCATTTCTTGGGAAACCGATTGCCTTTAAAGTCTTGAACAGTCTCCTTGTCGCCTTGGCTTTTGCCACTTCTGCATCTCTTTTATTTGCTATAGGCCTAGTGTTTGTCTTTTTCCTCAACTCACAGCATAATGTCCCTTTTAAAATGAAACCTTGGAAGGAAAGTTGTCTTCAGGGGTTCTGACACCAAAACCCTCTTTATAAGGTAAAGCAGCTCAAAAGATGTGTTTGTGTTCCTTGAACCAGGAGTCGGGAAATACAGTGAGAGCAAAACCCAAGTGAATAACACAACAAAGTCATCTTTACATGATCATGATATTGTAACAATAGGAACGTTCTTTATTCCTTTAAGTGTATTTGGAAAGTTTAAAAAAATCTTTGTCATTCTCTAACATTGTGTTTTCTTATATACATTTGGTATCTGTTACTATTGAATTAACCATTTGCAAATGAACAAAGGCAGCCCGTGCTTCATTTCCTAATTCTAATCTTGCAGCACATGGAGAAGAGTGCCCTGAATTCTGTCTTTATGCCATGGAGTATAGCAATAGAGATTTGCTCCATAGATAGATCAGTAGTTTCTAGCCTGTATTCCCAAGGCATTTGAAATTATTGGACAATTTCAGAGGACAAGATGCAGGAGGGAAAGTGAGACCAAGTGTTCAGGACTTCAGGGACCCCCATTGCAGTCATGCTGGTTGTCCACTGACTTTATATATAAAGTTTCATGTAAATAGGTTTAATGGGTTCCATTGTTATATAGATTTGGAAATCACTGAATATGTAAATATGTGTGTTAGTCTCTCAATTGTGACCCCATGGGCTATAGCCCACTAGGCTCCTCTATCCATGGGATTCTCTAGGCAAGAATACTGCAGTGGGTTGATCTTTCATCCCTGTTTTGACCCTCTCTTTAAAGGACCATGTAAAGAATCTGATATAGAGAGAACGTGCAGAAAAGACTTTTCTGGTCTTTCGTCCATGCCAGGTACCATGATTGCTATCCAAGCCACCGTGGTCACTTGTAGTTCAGGATGTCTTGCAGCACTTGTGGGGGTAGAAATCGTGCTAGGGCTGGGAGCCCCTGAGCTTGGGATTCAGCTTCTATGGGTGGACCACAGCTATTCCCTTCTCAGATCTAGCCATCCCCCCATTGGAGAGAAAAGTGCAGGTCTCCATTTCTTGGGAAACCGATTGCCTTTAAAGTCTTGAACAGTCTCCTTGTCGCCTTGGCTTTTGCCACTTCTGCATCTCTTTTATTTGCTATAGGCCTAGTGTTTGTCTTTTTCCTCAACTCACAGCATAATGTCCCTTTTAAAATGAAACCTTGGAAGGAAAGTTGTCTTCAGGGGTTCTGACACCAAAACCCTCTTTATAAGGTAAAGCAGCTCAAAAGATGTGTTTGTGTTCCTTGAACCAGGAGTCGGGAAATACAGTGAGAGCAAAACCCAAGTGAATAACACAACAAAGTCATCTTTACATGATCATGATATTGTAACAATAGGAACGTTCTTTATTCCTTTAAGTGTATTTGGAAAGTTTAAAAAAATCTTTGTCATTCTCTAACATTGTGTTTTCTTATATACATTTGGTATCTGTTACTATTGAATTAACCATTTGCAAATGAACAAAGGCAGCCCGTGCTTCATTTCCTAATTCTAATCTTGCAGCACATGGAGAAGAGTGCCCTGAATTCTGTCTTTATGCCATGGAGTATAGCAATAGAGATTTGCTCCATAGATAGATCAGTAGTTTCTAGCCTGTATTCCCAAGGCATTTGAAATTATTGGACAATTTCAGAGGACAAGATGCAGGAGGGAAAGTGAGACCAAGTGTTCAGGACTTCAGGGACCCCCATTGCAGTCATGCTGGTTGTCCACTGACTTTATATATAAAGTTTCATGTAAATAGGTTTAATGGGTTCCATTGTTATATAGATTTGGAAATCACTGAATATGTAAATATGTGTGTTAGTCTCTCAATTGTGACCCCATGGGCTATAGCCCACTAGGCTCCTCTATCCATGGGATTCTCTAGGCAAGAATACTGCAGTGGGTTGCCATGCCCTTCTCTGGGGGATCTTCCCAACTTAGGGATCAACCCAGGTATCCAGCATTGCAGGCAGATTCTTTACCATCTGAGCCATCAGAGAAGCTCCTATTTAAATTACATTGTGGGTACAACATTTGAAATTGTCCAATATTTTGAGTTAAAGGTCTTCTCCCTTTCTACAGAATATGATTCTGTGATATAAAAATAAAACTTTCCCTAAAAAACAGTATGTGGCTTAATTGTCATCTGTATGTGAAAATCCCCAGATGATAGCATAGCACAGCACATCTCCCAAATTTGGCCTAAGTCGCTTCAGTCATGTCTGAGTCTGTGTGACCCCATGGGCTGTAGCCCACCAGGCTCCTGTGACCAGGGGACTCTCCAGGCAGGAATGCTAGAGTGGGCTGCCATGGCCTCCTTAGGGGATCTTCCCCACCCAGGAATCAAACTTGCATTTCTTGAGTCGCCTGCATTGGCAGGTAGGGTCTTTTCCACTAGCACCACCTGGGAAGCCCTAAATTTGGGAGATACTATTATTTATTTAGACTCTCAATTCCTCTTCTGGTCATAGGACATCCATTGTGGGTGGTTGTAAATATAAACCTTGCTGCTTGCTATAATACCATGGTAGCTTCTTCGCTCATGTGTTCACTATACAGAATAATATTGTTCCTAGAAAGCATTAAGTAGCTCTGACTGAAGTACTGAATTATGTCCTCATTTGACCAGAGTTTTTTTTTAAATTAACTCTTTATTGATTTTAAGGCTATACTGTTCATCATATACATTTATATCAAACTACTGCTTATTGTTTTTGTTGTTAAATTATTCAACTCTAACAACAAATTATTATTCAGAGATTTTAGAACTCAATTCAGACAATACCTAAGAATAATTTGTAACAGGTTAAGTTTATTATTTCATGTCTAGGGAAATAACATAGTTCCTGTAATAGTCATTAGAACTAAATATTCCATGAAACAAGTTTAAATAAAATATTCATATTAAATATTTTGTAATGACATTTAGAATTTTAGAATGCTAAGTTTTGGCTTGTTAATAACATAGTTGAGTAAAACTGTTTCACCATCAGACATTTTTCGTAACATGTAGTGTGTTGCAGCTTTCAAAATAGCAAGTTTCTTTTTTTACCCTATTCTGCTACTGTCATTCTAGTATATAGACTTAAGAACACAGTCTAGTCTGTTATAAAGTCTAAGCATTACAATTTTAATTTCTCTTCTATTAGTATCGAATACTAAAATTAGAGTATTCAAGTTCAGAGATGGTTTTTTCATTGGAAAAGTTCGTGCGGTCAATGCGAGAACTGGGACTTCCAACCTTGCTCAGCCAGGACTTCCTACAAAAAATAAACAGATAAAAATTAGCCTTTAAGTACACATGGACTAGCTGAAATGATCCCACAATGAGTAACAATGGGAGTTTATGTTTAATAAGCAGCTTTTGCATATAATGTGAAATATACACATTCTCTCTCTCTCTCAAAGTTGCTCAGTTGTGTCTTTTTATGATCCCATGGACTAGCCCACCTAGCTTCTCTATCCATGGAATTCTCCCGGTAAGAGTACTGGAGTGGGTAGCTATTTTCTTCTCCAGGGGGTCTTCCCAACCCAGGGATGGAACCCGGGTCTCCTGCATATGCATATATAAATGTACAATATAAAAATTTTCGGTCAAAATACTATAGAGTTTTAACATATAATCAAATGTGGGCAAAGAAGAGCTAATGACAAATTAAGCAGAGTCAACTTCTGATGATTTCATTGTGGAGTAATTTTCCTTCTTTTAAACTATCCAAGGTCGGGCTTCCTTGGTGGCCCAGGGGTAAGGAGTCCGCCTTGCAATGCAAGGGACACCCATTTGACCCCTGGCCCAGGAAGATCCCACGTGCTGTGGAGCAGCTGGACCAGTGTGTCCAATTACAAGCCATCGCTCTGGAGCACTTGCTCTGCAATGGGGGAGGCCACTGCAATGGGAAGCCCACATGTGCCAAAGAATAAAGATGGATGAAAATAAATAAATAACCAATAAAAGAGGCCAAAATTAAAAAATATATATCCAAGGTCATTATTACTTAACTCTTCTATGCAACAACATAAAAATATTTTTATAAAGAAATAATAATAATTCACTCTGGGTTTTCTCATTTTTAGCATGTGGTAGGTTATATATACACATAGTTGAGTAAAACTGTTTCAGCATCAGACGTTTTTTGTAACATGTAGTGTGTTGCAGCTTTCAAAATAGCAAGTTTCTTTTTTTATCCTATTCTGCTACTGTTATTCTAGTATATAGACTTAAGAACACAGTCTAGTCTGTTGTAAAGTCTAAGCATTACAATTTTAATTTCTCTTCTATTAGTATCGAATACTAAAATTAGAGTATTCTAGTTTAGAGATGGTTTTTTCATTGGAAAAGTTCGTGCGGTCAATGCGAGAACTGGGACTTCCAACCTTGCTCAGCCAGGACTTCCTACAAAAAATAAACAGATAAAAATTAGCCTTTAAGTACACATGGACTAGCTGAAATGATCCCACAATGAGTAACAATGGGAGTTTATGTTTAATAAGCAGCTTTTGCATATAATGTGAAATATACACATTCTCTCTCTCTCTCAAAGTTGCTCAGTTGTGTCTTTTTATGATCCCATGGACTAGCCCACCTAGCTTCTCTATCCATGGAATTCTCCCGGTAAGAGTACTGGAGTGGGTAGCTATTTTCTTCTCCAGGGGGTCTTCCCAACCCAGGGATGGAACCCGGGTCTCCTGCATATGCATATATAAATGTACAATATAAAAATTTTCGGTCAAAATACTATAGAGTTTTAACATATAATCAAATGTGGGCAAAGAAGAGCTAATGACAAATTAAGCAGAGTCAACTTCTGATGATTTCATTGTGGAGTAATTTTCCTTCTTTTAAACTATCCAAGGTCGGGCTTCCTTGGTGGCCCAGGGGTAAGGAGTCCGCCTTGCAATGCAAGGGACACCCATTTGACCCCTGGCCCAGGAAGATCCCACGTGCTGTGGAGCAGCTGGACCAGTGTGTCCAATTACAAGCCATCGCTCTGGAGCACTTGCTCTGCAATGGGGGAGGCCACTGCAATGGGAAGCCCACATGTGCCAAAGAATAAAGATGGATGAAAATAAATAAATAACCAATAAAAGAGGCCAAAATTAAAAAATATATATCCAAGGTCATTATTACTTAACTCTTCTATGCAACAACATAAAAATATTTTTATAAAGAAATAATAATAATTCACTCTGGGTTTTTCTCATTTTTTAGCATGTGGTAGGTTATATATACACATATATAGGCAGAATGCAAGAGAGGAAGAATAAATGATTTTTCCATAAACATTACAATAAAATATGAAAAAATGTTCATCTAATTTAGTCAAAAAGCATTTCGTACCATATTAGCAAAATGACTACATTGAAGGGACAAATTAAATGTGAGGAAACTTTCTCTGCTTATATACTGCAGTATTTTTCCTTGATTTATTGGTGATACCATTTGTCTAATTTGTACTTTGGTGTACTTACCTTAGATGCTCCATATAAAATAAGATTACTGCAATATTGCTGACACCTCAGGTATTGCTAAGGATTTTCCACAGTCTTTCTACCTTTGAGATGAAAGTTTAAGTGGGACTACAGGTTAATAATAAGAGGTATTTTTATGCAGTTAATAGCTGTTATCCCAGTTGTTGTAGAAACATTCTCCAGGTTTCCCTTCCCAAAGGCCTTTGAGGTTGTGAAGCTAGTAGTGTGTATAACCATGCAGTATCATCTGTAACAAGCTCACTTAACCTTGAACTGAAAATATTTCCTAAGCTAGAGTTGTCTGATTAGTTGAGAATTAACTCTTAACAGGCTGGAGAGTAATTACTGTGATTCAAATTGTCCTTGTGCTATTTATTTATTTATTTATTTTGTCTCTGCTAGGTGTTCACTGCTGCTTTTCTCCAGTTGTAGTGAGAGGGGCTGCTGTCTAATTGCAGTGCACCACCTTCTCATTGCAGTGGCTTCTTTTGTTGCAGAACATGGGTTCTGGGCTGCCTGGCCTTCAGTAGTTGTGACTCCTGGGCTCTAGAGCTCAGGCTCAATAGCTGTGGGACACAAGCTTAGTTGCTCCGTGGCATGTGGGATCTTCCCGGACGAGGGATCAAACCTGTGTCTCCTGCATTGGCAGGTGGATTCTTCACTACTGACCTAGCAGGGAATCTTGCTGTTGTGCTATTTAACTTTGCAGTTATTACTGGAATATAGTTGATTTACAATGTTAGTTTCAGGCGTACCACATAGGGATTCAGTATTTTTAGCATGTGGTAGGTTATATATACACATATATAGGCAGAATGCAAGAGAGGAAGAATAAATGATTTTTCCATAAACATTACAATAAAATATGAAAAAATGTTCATCTAATTTAGTCAAAAAGCATTTCGTACCATATTAGCAAAATGACTACATTGAAGGGACAAATTAAATGTGAGGAAACTTTCTCTGCTTATATACTGCAGTATTTTTCCTTGATTTATTGGTGATACCATTTGTCTAATTTGTACTTTGGTGTACTTACCTTAGATGCTCCATATAAAATAAGATTACTGCAATATTGCTGACACCTCAGGTATTGCTAAGGATTTTCCACAGTCTTTCTACCTTTGAGATGAAAGTTTAAGTGGGACTACAGGTTAATAATAAGAGGTATTTTTATGCAGTTAATAGCTGTTATCCCAGTTGTTGTAGAAACATTCTCCAGGTTTCCCTTCCCAAAGGCCTTTGAGGTTGTGAAGCTAGTAGTGTGTATAACCATGCAGTATCATCTGTAACAAGCTCACTTAACCTTGAACTGAAAATATTTCCTAAGCTAGAGTTGTCTGATTAGTTGAGAATTAACTCTTAACAGGCTGGAGAGTAATTACTGTGATTCAAATTGTCCTTGTGCTATTTATTTATTTATTTATTTTGTCTCTGCTAGGTGTTCACTGCTGCTTTTCTCCAGTTGTAGTGAGAGGGGCTGCTGTCTAATTGCAGTGCACCACCTTCTCATTGCAGTGGCTTCTTTTGTTGCAGAACATGGGTTCTGGGCTGCCTGGCCTTCAGTAGTTGTGACTCCTGGGCTCTAGAGCTCAGGCTCAATAGCTGTGGGACACAAGCTTAGTTGCTCCGTGGCATGTGGGATCTTCCCGGACGAGGGATCAAACCTGTGTCTCCTGCATTGGCAGGTGGATTCTTCACTACTGACCTAGCAGGGAATCTTGCTGTTGTGCTATTTAACTTTGCAGTTATTACTGGAATATAGTTGATTTACAATGTTAGTTTCAGGCGTACCACATAGGGATTCAGTATTTTTATAGATGACCCTCCATTATAAAATATTGTTATAAATTATTATAAAATATTAGCTATCTTCCCTGTACTGTGCATTATATCCTTGTATCTTATTTATTTTACAAATGGCACTCTGTTGTTAACCTCTTTTTGGTTCTTATTTGTGACAATTTTTCTGCATAAGAGAAAATTTTACTTTTGTTCTTTTTCAGAAGATAAGCCATCAGGACACTAACACATTTTCTTTTCTTCAACTCATTTAGTTGAAGTCTTAAAAATCAAAACTGTGTGTGTTGAAAAATGAAGTCTGCTTACTTATGAAAAGGACTGATGTGATGGCTTCAGTTTTACCAAATTTCCTTGCAGCCTTCTAGAAAAGAAAGGCCACTAATAGTAAAGGCTAACATGAGTGAAGTACTTACTGCCTGTTTGCTCAGCACTGTGCTATATTTACATATAGTGTTTCCTTTAACCCTCACATTAACTCTGTATAATCCATTTTTCCTCTTATGCATAAGAAAGAGACACAGAAGAGTTCCGTAACTTGCCCAGAGTAGGAGCAGTGTTAGTGGTAACAAGGGATCAGATTCTAGGTATATTGTGAAGGAATAGTTAATAGATATGGGTGCAAGAAAAAAACTGAAGGATGATGCTTGGGTTATTTGAAAAACTGCTAGAATGGGACTGTCATGTACTGAAGTGTAGAGACTGTGAGAAGAGCAGATTTAAGGGAAAGATAACAAGTCAGTTTTGGAATGTTAAATTTGAGATGTCTGTTAAATATCCAAACAAGATGTTGAGTGGGTAGTTGGACCTATGAATCTGGCTGAAGAGATAAAATTTGGAATTTGTCTGCAGTTAGACAGCATGGAAAGCCAATAAAAATGGATGGGATCACCAAGAAAGTAAATGTAGATAGAAAAGGAAGAAGGTCCACAGGCTGCACCGTGGGGCATCCCAGTGTAAAGAGCTCAGGAAGTAGAAGAACCAGCAAAGGAAAAGAAAGCATCCAGTGAGGTAGGAGAAAAACTGGAGAGAACTGTGTCCTGGGAGTCAGATGAAGCCCTCAGGGAACAGGAAGAAATCAACCTGGGCAGTGAGGCTGGCAGGTCAAGAAAAGTGAGGACCGAGAATTAACCATTGAGCTCTGAAACATGGGGGTCACCGATGACCTTGACAAAAACAGTCTTGGTGGAGTGGAAGCCATATCTGAATGGACTCGAGAGATAAAGAGAAGAACTCACACCAGTGAATCCAGGACTAGTGGGCATTGAAGCGTCAGTGGCTAATCCACCTGAGTTCAATGTATGAAATGAGTTAAGTGTCTGACTATCTGCTTATAGCTGGTTTTCACCATCACCAAGAACTTCTTCACTGGCCAGGCCAGTGGTCGAGGATGAATTTATGCCACAGGTAGGGGTAGAGTGGTCAGCTGTTAGATGAATCTGCTCTGTTCACACTGTATGTATATGTGTGTTAGGTGGAGGGCCCCTCCATGCCATGGCTCCACACATGTCATCCATGTTGCTAGGAGCCATCTCACCTGACCTGTCTACTCACCTAGGCATGTTCCAGTCATCTCTCCCTCTTTATGTACCTGCTGTTGGCCTTGATAGGGGTGGCTCAGGTCTGGAAATGGCAGAGATTAGTTTTTTCTTAGCTAAAATATAACTAGTCACAATTTTGTAAACAAATTTCTATTAGGATGTGATTAGAATGTGATATGTTTTCCACTCCCCCTTAATGTGAAAAGGAACCATATAATCCAGCAATACCAGTTCAATAAATAACACTGTATGCAGGGTATAGTCTAGATAGCACTGGATTGCATTCTGAATGGCTGCTGCAAGAGTGCTAGCGTGTCATCTGTGATAAGAAAAAATGGGAAATTTAAAATAACTGCAAGTCGGGTTTTGGAATGTTAAATTTGAGATGTCTGTTAAATATCCAAACAAGATGTTGAGTGGGTAGTTGGACCTATGAATCTGGCTGAAGAGATAAAATTTGGAATTTGTCTGCAGTTAGACAGCATGGAAAGCCAATAAAAATGGATGGGATCACCAAGAAAGTAAATGTAGATAGAAGGGAAGAAGGTCCACAGGCTGCACCGTGGGGCATCCCAGTGTAAAGAGCTCAGGAAGTAGAAGAACCAGCAAAGGAAAAGAAAGCATCCAGTGAGGTAGGAGAAAAACTGGAGAGAACTGTGTCCTGGGAGTCAGATGAAGCCCTCAGGGAACAGGAAGAAATCAACCTGGGCAGTGAGGCTGGCAGGTCAAGAAAAGTGAGGACCGAGAATTAACCATTGAGCTCTGAAACATGGGGGTCACCGATGACCTTGACAAAAACAGTCTTGGTGGAGTGGAAGCCATATCTGAATGGACTCGAGAGATAAAGAGAAGAACTCACACCAGTGAATCCAGGACTAGTGGGCATTGAAGCGTCAGTGGCTAATCCACCTGAGTTCAATGTATGAAATGAGTTAAGTGTCTGACTATCTGCTTATAGCTGGTTTTCACCATCACCAAGAACTTCTTCACTGGCCAGGCCAGTGGTCGAGGATAATTTATGCCACAGGTAGGGGTAGAGTGGTCAGCTGTTAGATGAATCTGCTCTGTTCACACTGTATGTATATGTGTGTTAGGTGGAGGGCCCTCCATGCCATGGCTCCACACATGTCATCCATGTTGCTAGGAGCCATCTCACCTGACCTGTCTACTCACCTAGGCATGTTCCAGTCATCTCTCCTCTTTATGTACCTGCTGTTGGCCTTGATAGGGGTGGCTCAGGTCTGGAAATGGCAGAGATTAGTTTTTTCTTAGCTAAAATATAACTAGTCACAATTTTGTAAACAAATTTCTATTAGGATGTGATTAGAATGTGATATGTTTTCCACTCCCCCTTAATGTGAAAAGGAACCATATAATCCAGCAATACCAGTTCAATAAATAACACTGTATGCAGGGTATAGTCTAGATAGCACTGGATTGCATTCTGAATGGCTGCTGCAAGAGTGCTAGCGTGTCATCTGTGATGAGAAAAAAGAGCTACCACTCAGACACACTGCCTGTTTTTTAGAGAGGGAATATATAATGGAATCCAGAAGAACTCAGAACCTGTGCCATAAACATCAAGCCGGAGTGAAAAAGCAGCTTGCCTTCTGTCTCCTGTTACTAATGACCTTTCCTCTCTACCATCGAGGACTCTCTACCTCTCTACCAGGAGGAATGCTTCCTCCTCCAGTCAGTAACTCTTCTTGCCTGTTCACTTGATGCCAGCTGCACCCCTCTGTGCCAGCTGGTGTACTGTACGTCTGTATTTTTCAAGGTACTGTGTGCGCACTGCTGTGTCCGACTCTTTGCGACCCAATGGACTGTAGCCCGCCAGGCTCCTCTGTCCGTGGGATTCTCCAGGCAAGAACACTCGAGTGGATTACCATTTCCTTCTCCAGGGCATTTTCCCAACCCAGGGATCGAACCTAGGTCTCCTGCCTTGCAGGCAGATCCTTTACCATCTGATGGTAAAAAAGGCAAGCCCATTAAGGCACTGTACTGTAAGACTAAAAATGCATTTTGTTTTGTGTTGTATGTATTATTTGTGTGAAAAGTATTATAAACCTACTACAGTGCAGCACTATATAGCTGGTTATTCGGGTACCTAGGCTAACTTTGTTGGACATAGTGAATCTGCTCTGTTCACACTGTATGTATATGTGTGTTAGGTGGAGGGCCCTCCATGCCATGGCTCCACACATGTCATCCATGTTGCTAGGAGCCATCTCACCTGACCTGTCTACTCACCTAGGCATGTTCCAGTCATCTCTCCTCTTTATGTACCTGCTGTTGGCCTTGATAGGGGTGGCTCAGGTCTGGAAATGGCAGAGATTAGTTTTTTCTTAGCTAAAATATAACTAGTCACAATTTTGTAAACAAATTTCTATTAGGATGTGATTAGAATGTGATATGTTTTCCACTCCCCCTTAATGTGAAAAGGAACCATATAATCCAGCAATACCAGTTCAATAAATAACACTGTATGCAGGGTATAGTCTAGATAGCACTGGATTGCATTCTGAATGGCTGCTGCAAGAGTGCTAGCGTGTCATCTGTGATGAGAAAAAAGAGCTACCACTCAGACACACTGCCTGTTTTTTAGAGAGGGAATATATAATGGAATCCAGAAGAACTCAGAACCTGTGCCATAAACATCAAGCCGGAGTGAAAAAGCAGCTTGCCTTCTGTCTCCTGTTACTAATGACCTTTCCTCTCTACCATCGAGGACTCTCTACCTCTCTACCAGGAGGAATGCTTCCTCCTCCAGTCAGTAACTCTTCTTGCCTGTTCACTTGATGCCAGCTGCACCCCTCTGTGCCAGCTGGTGTACTGTACGTCTGTATTTTTCAAGGTACTGTGTGCGCACTGCTGTGTCCGACTCTTTGCGACCCAATGGACTGTAGCCCGCCAGGCTCCTCTGTCCGTGGGATTCTCCAGGCAAGAACACTCGAGTGGATTACCATTTCCTTCTCCAGGGCATTTTCCCAACCCAGGGATCGAACCTAGGTCTCCTGCCTTGCAGGCAGATCCTTTACCATCTGATGGTAAAAAAGGCAAGCCCATTAAGGCACTGTACTGTAAGACTAAAAATGCATTTTGTTTTTGTGTTGTATGTATTATTTGTGTGAAAAGTATTATAAACCTACTACAGTGCAGCACTATATAGCTGGTTATTCGGGTACCTAGGCTAACTTTGTTGGACATAGTGAACAAACTGGACTTACAAACGGTCTCTCGGAACACAACTTGCTGGTAGGTATGGAACGTACTATAATACTATATCCAGCAATATGAATGGACCTAGAGACTATCATACTACTAAGTGAGAGGGAAAGATAGATATCATGTGATATTGCTTACATATGGAATATTGAAAAAATGATAGAATGAATCTATTTACAGAACAGAAAGAGACTCAGAATAAACTTATGGTTACCAAAGAGGGAAAGTTGGAGGGAGGGATAAATTAGGAGTTTGGGATTGACATATAAACACTGCGATATTTAAAATAAATAACCGATAAGGCTTTAGTATGTAGCAGAGGGAACTCTGCTCAGCATTCTGTGGTAATCTAACTGGGGAAAGAATTTGAAAAAGAATAGATATATGCACATGTATAATTGGATCACTTTGCTATATACCTGAAACTAACACAACACTGTTAATCAAGTATAATATAAAATAAAAAGTTTTTAAGTTATATGTGGAAAATTATTCAATATTGACTTTACTTTTCATGACTATGAATAAAGAAGGTAAAGTACTGAAAATGAATAAAGCAAATGAAGTCAATAATTGAATAACTTTATTTCTCACAAAGAACTGGGTGATTTGACCTCCTTTTTCAAAGATGCAATCTTCTCATCAATATTTATCATAAAGCAAAACAAAAAAGAAATCTATGTAGACTAGTTTTAAAAACACACTTAGAAATCAATTACAGTAAATTAAACCAAATTATGCCTTTTATAAAAAAATACATTTCTCTTGACTGATGCTTTCAAATTATTTTGAAAAATTACTAAACTTGAGGAAACCTGTTATAAAAGTTATAAAAAAATAACTTTTTTACTACTTTTGTTAAACTCTTTATGTTCCTCATTAAAAACCTGTTGTTTGCTTAAGTTCATATCCTGTATATTTCTTGATAAGGTTATACTTAGATACGTATATTTTTGCTGTTTTGAACACGACTGCTTTTTTTTTAACTGCATGCCACACGCTCTTTATCTGTTATTTTATATTTTCATCCATCTTTTTTCTTTGGCACGTGTGGGCCTCTCTCGTTGCAGAGCACCAGCTAGCAACTGGACACACTGGTCCAGCCGCTCAGCAGCACGTGGGATCTTCTCGGGCCAGGGATCGAACCGGTGGCTCCTGCACTGCAAGGCGAACTCTTTACCTACCAGACCACCAGGGAAGTCCAAGACTGCTTTTTAATCATAGTCTTTTTTAATTGATATATATGAAAACTAGTGATCTCTTATATTGTAATCAGCTGCCTTACTGAACTTCGCTGTTGATAAAATAGTTTCTTCCTTTTCTTTGGGGTGCCTAATTTAATCACCTCATGTATTGTTAAATTTAGTCTGTCAAGTTTTAGCTCATTGACAAGATAATTTCAAATCCCTCTTTATTTTAGTCTTTCTATCCACATTTTGGTGTCTCAGATGGTAAAGAATCTGCTCTGCAATGCAGGTTTTGGTCCCTGGGTCAGGAAGATCCCCCTGAGAAGAGAATGGCTGCCCACTCCACTATTCTTGCCTGGAGAATCCCATGGACTGAGGAGTCTGGTGGGCAACAGTCCACAGGGTTGCAAAGAGTAAGATAGGACTGAGCCGCTCACTCTTTCACTTTTTCAACAATATTTGGGCTACTTACATGCCTTCCAGAGAATTGCTACAGAGAATAACTGAATCATGAACAGTGTGCACCCAGCCAGGGGGCCAGCGAGATCATAATACACTAATACATGATCTAACTCCAGCACATTTTATCTATTAGTTCTGTAGACTCCATAAATATTGAATGAATGGTTGGATGGATGGGTGAATTATATTTGCTTGAAGTCTGTTATTTCCTCTGTAAATCTGAGTCAGCTTTGTGTGCGTATATCTTTCAGGTACTTTTATTTTAGCAACATGATCCACTGGCAGGCTTTAAAAAAAAATAAGAAGGGTCAACAAATAAAAATGAAATAAACTGGAAAATTCTACTGACAAAATTCATGTTGCTTGATAAAGATATTCTCTTCACTCTAATGTAAGTGCCTTATGTAGAGACTTTAAACATGAAACTGATTTTTGTAAAGTTTATTTCTCTTACCAAAATCACGTGGCCTTTAATAATTATAAAGAAATGACAGAAGAAGGAATTTCACTATGGATGCAGTTTCTTTCATGGTTGATGAGAATCATACACAGTTGAGGAAACAATTTTTAGGGAATAGCAAAAGACAATGATCTTGCACTTATTAGTTCTTAAGTATTCTGTGGACCATCTCTGCCTTAAAAAGAAGTTAATAAAACTCAGTGCTAATAAATGTTCAACGGCCAAGGAAAAACATGTTCATTTAATGAATTAACTATGCTGTGTTTTTCTGTTCCTGTTCAGGGAGTCACCAGCGATCGGTCTTCTCCGGGTTTCCACAGCCTCCTCTCCAGCTCGTGGGTGCAGATGGCACGCATTTGCTGTCAAGTAGAGTAAGTGCCACACATTTATAGTCTTAGCAGCCAGCACAGAGGCCAGCTGTGGCCTTCTAAAATGCACTTAGGTTTCTGCCCTCCCAGAGACCTTTCTTTGACTGACTGTGTCTAAAAAGGGCCCCTCTCTCATGCTATTGTGAGCATCGTGGGAATTAGCACACTCTGTAATTGCTATGTTTATATGATTGTTTACGTGTTCACTACATGCCGCCTCCATGTTAGAATGCAGATTCTAGGAAGGCAGGATTTGTATGCTGTATCTCCACCCTCTAGCAGGATGCCCAATGAAAGTGGGCCCTCAGGACATATTCACTGAATGAATGGAGTCTCTGTCGCCTGCCTGCCCTCCTCAGGCCTGCACCTTCCATGCCTGAGAGGAAGGCGTATTCCTAGGGTCTGCACAGTCCACACAGAAAGGAATCCTTTCTGTGGAATGTGATACTGCTTACGTATGGAATCTTAAATAAATGATAGAAATGCACCTATTTACAAAACAGAAACAGACCCAGAATGGCTGAGTTACAAAGCATTACAGAGCGCGACCTGTTAACACTTTGATTTTTAACTCAAACAAAACCCTCCTGTATTTTTTTTAAAACCCTTTGAAAGGTAAAGACATAGTTGCTCTTATGACAGAAGCTTAGTAAATATTTGCTCGTGGCAGGCCCCCATGAAGTAACTCAAATAATGACAATATTCAGTCTCTTAAAGGAAGTTAAAGGCCTATAAATCTGACCTAGTAACCTGAATATAAGCCTGTGAACCATGTTTATTTGTGCAGTCTGTCCATGTACTTTTGCCAGCTCCTAAATATGACTGCATTTCTTGGGACTGTGCGTTTACTCACTGTATAAACGGTCACCCTGAACACTGACTGAAGTTGGTTAGTGTTTCAGCACCACAGGAGGGGCAAGTCCATCCTGCAAAACCAGTCACATGGCATGCTACTGCCTCAGTCATATGCACCGCAGAGTTGGTTATATATGCTCATACATATCGTGATTATCCTTAGACATTTTTCATATCCCAAACATGTACAGACACTTGTTTATTTGTTTGGAAGAACCCTTTCTTCCAACATAATCTTGCCCAAAAGCTTAATTCTTATAGTGAGTGTCAAGTGCTTCTCTGAACAAGGAAACATTTGGGGTGGGGGGTGTAAGACCTTCCCTCCCAGCCTTTCTCTTCACCAACTGCACCTTAGGCACCCCTGGGGAATCCTAAGGGCTCTGAAGAACTCCATTTGAAAACTTCCCTGTTAACCTACCACTGAGCAAGGATACAGAGGAGTGGCATAGATGGAGACTCCATCATAGGTAGAGGTAAAAAATCAACATAGGACCAGCTCAGGTCAGTTAGTGTTTCTTGCAAAATGTAGTAAGCTTCAGGGGGTGAGGAGGGTGGAGAAAAAAGTCCCATCTAACTAATATCCTTCTCTGAAACAAAAGAGGTGAAATTATCAATAAAGCATTAGAAAGCCAATACTATTAATAATTCATAGCAGTTCTATTTCCTGGGACTAAAGTGGGGCAGTATAATCCTTTTGTATATCTCTCTGCAGCACCAGTATAAAATGTAGACCATAGCAAGAAAGCCGGTAGTAGGAAAAGACAGCTAATGAATTAAAAGCTAACGCGATGCATGCCGGAAAATATTGAGTTGTCTGCTCATTTTAAGCCTTCAAGCTAGCATTCATAATGGAAGGATAGTAAATAATATTTTTGTTGTTCTCCTTATTTAGCAAGTTTCCTTATTCAGTTACATGTGGACAAATAATATCATATACTTTTTTCTCAGTACAACCATTTTGAAGGCATGTCAAGAGTTGGTTAGACACTTGTGAAGAATTCAGTGATGACCAAGGGATCCTAGGGCATCTATAATTAAACTGAGACCAGATTCTTCACCTTTCAAAATAGGATAATACCACTTCGCTGAGTTAGTGAAAGGATTAAAGAGAATGTCTATAAATTGCCTAATGCAATGTCTCACACCCAGTAGGCCCTTAAAAACAGTTATTATATTGTTCTCTGCCTTTGCCAAAGGTGGTGGACAGCCTGCTTGGCAAACTGTGAAACCCCCCAGGCGCATGCTTCAATGCAGCTCCCCTAGTAAAATGTCTTGTTCTTGTGGAGCTGCTTCTCCTCAAGAAGCGGGAATTGGCATGTCACTCAGCCTCTTCATCTGGGGGAGAGTCTAGAACTACCCAATATGAGCTACGCCCAGGATACTGAGAATCAGCCAGATGAATCAAAGGCCTGGATGCAGAGAAGGCAGATGTAAAGGTGTGATTGAAACCTCTAGCTTCTCCGCCACACCACAGTTTCCAGGTCCACTAAGAGACAGGTGTGCTGTTCTGTTTCATTTAAGGGAAAGGAAATCTGTGCTGGCAGCCCAGTGGCAATGGAGGGGACTTTGGGATCATTCTGCTTGGATGTGAATCCAGCCATTTCCCAACTGGTCATCCTGGGTAAGTTTCTTAAACTCACAGTGCCTCATATGGAAAAAAGGAGAGTATGTAGCCTACCTCAGAGCTGTTATGAAGGTTGAACAAGAGAATCGGTGTAAAGAGTTTAACAGAATATCTAGAGAATAGGCTTTCCCAGTGGCTCAGCCATAAAGAATCCAGCTGCAGTGGAGACTCAGGTTCGATCCCTAGGTTGGGAAGACCCCCTGGGGGAGGAAATGGCTACCCACTACAGTGTTTTTACTTGGAAAATCCCATGGACAGAGGAGCCTGGCAGGGCTACAGCCCGTGGGGTCACAAAAGAGTCAGAAATGACTTAGCAACTTAAACAGACAACAAGCACTTAATAATTTTTAGCTATTGTATCAGTCAGGGTACAGCAGATAATGAAAACCTCCTTAGCTAATTTACAGTGGAATTTAGTATAGGGAGTTAACTCCTTACAAAATCACTGAAGGGCAAGAAGAACAGATCTGAATGGGCCTGTTGGAGCAACTCCATAGAATTGGCTGCCAAAGTATTACAAGTTAAAACTGTGATTCTCGGGCTTCCCTTGTGGCTCAGTGGATAAGAACCTGTCTGCCAATGCAGGAGACACAGGTTCAATACCTGACCCGGGAAGATCTCACATACCACAGAGCAGCTAAACCCACATATCAACAAAGACCCAGCACAGCCAAAAATAAATAAATTAAAGGTTTAAAAAAAAAAAAAAAAACTGTGATTCTCATGCAAATACAATGTGACATATGTCAAAAATTTCTTTTCAGCACATTAATTAATGAGGGAACCAGAAAGATTTTGGTTCAAAGGAGAATTTTAGACACACAGGTGTGTATATGCATGCCTACAGTCAGAAATGCTGAACTCAACTTGCTAAGAGCTGCAAAATTTGTGAAAATTCCACAAGGCAGCACTGTCCAACAGCCTTGTAATGTGAGCCTTATGTATAATTAAAAATGTTCTAGGACCCACATTAAAAGTAAAAACATACAGGTGAAGTTAATTTTAGCAGTGTTTTATTTAGTCCAATATATCTGAAATACTGAGATATAATCTATATAAATAATAAATCAATAAGATATTCTACATACTTTTTTTAATTTAATTTTTTTGGCAGAGGGGGTGGGGAGGGAGGGGGGATGGGCGGGCCACATCTATTGGTCTTTCATCTGTCTATTTTCATTCATCTTTGTTCTTTGGCCCATGTGGGCATCCCATCGTGGTAGCCTCTGTTGTCTCAGAGCACTGGCTGTGGGCGCATGCGCTCCAGAACTCTGGCTCCGTAATTGGACACATCAGTCCAGCCGCTCCGCGGTACGTGGGATCTTCCCAGGCTAGGGATCGAACCGGTGCCCCTTGCACTGGAAGGCGGTGTCCTTACCCACTGGACCACCAGGGAGGCCCTATTCTATATACTTTTATGTTGAGTCTTTCAGATCTGTTTATTTTACATTTAGGGCTCATCTCAATTCAAACATGCCACATTAAAATGCTCAATAGCCACCTGTGGTTAGTGGTTCCTATATTAATGTAGTCCTAGGGGCTTCCCAGAGTCCACTTATTAATGCTGGAGACACAAGTTCAGTACCTGAGTCGGGAAGATCCCCTGGAGGAGGAAATGACAACCCCCTCCAGGATTCTTGCCTCGGAAATCCCACGGACAGAGGAGCCTGGTGGGCTACCGTCCGTGGGGTCACAAAGAATTGACTGAGCACACTCATACTGCTGCTGTTAGCAAGCACTTCATGCAACTGTACACTATGGGATACAAAAAATTAGAAATATATATATATTTTTTTTTTTTTTTGCTGGTCTGTATGACAACAACACTTTTGTGAACTCTCTCCAATCCGGAGTTCTTCTCAGCACTAGAGCAGACTCCCAAGGAACGCCAACATTGAAGGGCCAGGGGGAAAAGAGAAGCAGATAGAGGACAGGCGGAAGCAGTGACCAGAGAAGATAACCAGGAAATGTGGTGTTAGCATTAGGGAACTGTTGACTGAAACCATCCACTTTGGCAGGGCACGGTGATAATCACTTGCTTGAGCTGTCTTTGGATCGGCGGTCCCAATGAGAAACATGGTGCTGAAGGAGGATGCCAGGCCATAATATATCCTACCAACTTCCCAGAACTCTTCACATTAGAACCCATCTTGGCTGAGAGATGTGGGTGCCACCAGGAAGGACCCTGAGTCAGACCAATATCAGGCCAAACAAAATGACTGGCCAGGGGCTTCCCTGGTGGTCCAGTGGGTAAGGACACCACCTTGCAGTGCAAGGGGCACCGGTTCGATCTCTGGCCTGGGAAGATCCCACGTGCTGCAGAGCGGCTGGACCCATGTGTCGAATTACCGAGCCGGAGTTCTGGAGCACGTGCGCCCAGAGCCAATGCTCTGCAGTGAAAGAGGCCACTGTGATGGGAGGCCCACACAGGCCAAAGAACAAAGATAAATAGATGAAAGATCAATAGAAGTGGCCAAAAGCATATATATATGATAAATTAAAAAAAAAAAAAAGACTGGCCAGAGACAACCAGGAAACTAACCCATTACCATTACCATAAATCCTGAGCCAGGTGGCAGAGCAGGTTTCCTGGCTTCCCTTACCTTGTTGCTCTCTGCTCACATGCCCCTTTCCAGTAAAGTCTTTTGCCAGCACGTTTGTTTCCTCGACAATTCGTTTCCAAGAATTAGACAAGAGCCCACTCTTGGACCCTGAAAGGGTTCCCCTTCCTGCAACGTTAGGAAAGCTAAGTATACAGAATATTTTTAAGGAGAGAGATGTCAACTTCCAAAGGCTCCTGAGACCCAAATGAAAGATGAACTGAAGGATAACCCTGGAGAGCTTTCCAAGATCAGCTTCAGTGAGGTGGTAAGGCAGAATCCTGACGAGAGTGGATTTAGGAGTGAGGGGGAAGCGAAGAAATAACAGTGGCAGGAAGGGATCAGTGTCCTGAGCTGTCAGACTATGGAGGAGAAGAGAGCCGCTTTATACAACATTAAGGTTCTGTTCCTGGCAAGCCGGGCTTACCTCTTCTCTGAATTCAGTGCCTTCTGATATTTACAAGCGTCTTGCCTCAGAAAAACAATAGTCGATGAGGAGTGCTTTAAGGACACACAGTCTAGGATGTTTTCTATTCTGCATGTGTTAAAATCTACTCCTGCATGGAGCCAAATGAGAAGGGAGTTGGCCAGACTCGCCTGTACTTTCTCCTCTCACCCTAGCTTCTCCACCTCCCCTAAAATGCTCACAAACTGAGTTGTCGGGGTGATGCCATTGGCCGACAGAAGGCAACTATAGATGGTTTAGAGCCAGACTGTGACCCACCCAAAGCAGAGCCTCCTATTTCAGACATATTTAAAAGCCTTGTTCCTGGCTCTGTTTTATGTCCCCACCCTTGTTTTTTATGGTTTTTCATTTGTAAATGTGCACTCTCTTGTTACAGTTTTACATAGCCTTACAAATCACTTTGAGTCGCCTTGGGAACAAAGTGAAGTATTAATATAAACACAAAGCTGTGAGGGCTGTTTAGGTTTTGTTTTGTTGGGTTTTTTTTTCCTTTTTCTCCTGGATCTCTCCCCGTGATTTTTATAAAGGAAATCATTAAAAGAGGGTGTGGATGTTAGAGAGTTTTGTTTTACAACTTTCCATTACAGTGGGACACACATCTTTCCGAGGTCATAAAACCATGCACCTACAGGGCAGCCTTCACCACTGCAGCTGCTCTCCTGACCCAGGACTTGGGGACTAGGGAGGTGCTTCGGCCCCCCATGGGGATCTAGCCTCCAGCAAGAGTGGTGCTGATGGAGCACACCGAGCCAAGAGTATCGAGTATCTATCTCTCAGGCCTGCCAGTCTAACGGAAGCCTCACCGTGCACCCATTTAAAGACAAAGTCACAAAGCATCTCCCTGACAGGCACTCTGATAATTTGTGTGGAATTGAATCTAAAGAATAGTTTGAAGGCAGGATGGAGAGACAGCCTGTGACCTAAATACTGTTGACCAAAGAGGAGATCTGATGGGTCGAAAATCAGAAAAATGAGATACTAATGGAAGATTGGTGGGCTGTGTTTTAAAGGGACCATCACTGCACTACGTGTTAACCCTGAAGAGGGGGGGGCTTTCAGAATACTTTCAAATATCTAACAAAAAATCAAAACAATGAAACTTATTTATGGAGAGATCTCATAGTTAGTGAAATGGTTTAAATTTTGGACTTGCCAGGATTAAAGACATTTTTTTCCCATTCTTATTTTCCCCTAAGAAGGTGTTTTACTGCTAAATGTCTGCATTTCATAGGGTGGGTCATGATTAGGAGGTAAGGCCATTTCAGTAATAAGTGGTGTCACCCTGATACATTTAAATAGTATGTGCTTGTTGGAGGACTTAAAACTGTTATAGTTTTCATAAAGAAATCAAATTTATTAACAGATGGATTAATCTTAGAGAAATGAAAGGACATCATCTGTATATCCAACTTCTCTAGTGGGAAGTGGCAGAGTGAGAGAGGGGAGGATTAGAGGCTAAAAGGGAGAAGAGAGAAAAAGGATTTAATAGAAGAAGCTGACAGACATAAAGATTCCCCTTCTAAGGTCAAAATGTACATAATTTTAATACTGCATTTTAAGATTGCTTGACTTCTCTGAAGCCATTAATAAAACGATTAGAGAATGTCTCACACTAGAATCAGAATGCAGTTTAATTACTTACATCTCCCCCTTGAACTGAAAGTGATTTCCATAGAGAGCAACTGTCATATTTAGTTTTCCAAGTGACTTTCAGATGCAGCTGTTCCAACTAGGCATATAAATCCAAACTCACCAGCATGGTATGTTTGCATTTGAATAGCATGAAAAGTCTGAGGTCTCTGAAGTTATAACCAAGACGCTAAAACCAGAAGATGGGTCCTGCTGTGGCAGACTCCAGACACCCTGGCTCTGGGTCCAGAAGGTACTGTTTGATCTGGCAGTCATCCAGGTAAGAACTCATGTTGGGGAGCCTCTGCTCATCACACAGTATTTCCTGCTACAGCTAAACTTACATCAAAGAAAGAAACTAGCCAGCAGCTTCCGGTAGAATCCTAGGAGGTATCATTACATTGGTGGAGACGCCAGTTGTCTTCAGTGGTCTAGGAAATTGATCGTAAAAGCTTCCTCTGAAATGATCGAGTTGAGGGAACAAGTGCATGCTAACCAGAGTCACAGCAGATCAATTTATAAAATACTATCCCATGTGGTCTTTTATACCGGGTGCTCTGTTTGTCAAACATACCATTCATCTATATAAGAACTTTCCAACTACCGGGGTTTTCTCTAGGTGTATTTGTTCCCTTTTTTTTTAAGAAGGTGTTTTACTGCTAAATGTCTGCATTTCATAGGGTGGGTCATGATTAGGAGGTAAGGCCATTTCAGTAATAAGTGGTGTCACCCTGATACATTTAAATAGTATGTGCTTGTTGGAGGACTTAAAACTGTTATAGTTTTCATAAAGAAATCAAATTTATTAACAGATGGATTAATCTTAGAGAAATGAAAGGACATCATCTGTATATCCAACTTCTCTAGTGGGAAGTGGCAGAGTGAGAGAGGGGAGGATTAGAGGCTAAAAGGGAGAAGAGAGAAAAAGGATTTAATAGAAGAAGCTGACAGACATAAAGATTCCCCTTCTAAGGTCAAAATGTACATAATTTTAATACTGCATTTTAAGATTGCTTGACTTCTCTGAAGCCATTAATAAAACGATTAGAGAATGTCTCACACTAGAATCAGAATGCAGTTTAATTACTTACATCTCCCCCTTGAACTGAAAGTGATTTCCATAGAGAGCAACTGTCATATTTAGTTTTCCAAGTGACTTTCAGATGCAGCTGTTCCAACTAGGCATATAAATCCAAACTCACCAGCATGGTATGTTTGCATTTGAATAGCATGAAAAGTCTGAGGTCTCTGAAGTTATAACCAAGACGCTAAAACCAGAAGATGGGTCCTGCTGTGGCAGACTCCAGACACCCTGGCTCTGGGTCCAGAAGGTACTGTTTGATCTGGCAGTCATCCAGGTAAGAACTCATGTTGGGGAGCCTCTGCTCATCACACAGTATTTCCTGCTACAGCTAAACTTACATCAAAGAAAGAAACTAGCCAGCAGCTTCCGGTAGAATCCTAGGAGGTATCATTACATTGGTGGAGACGCCAGTTGTCTTCAGTGGTCTAGGAAATTGATCGTAAAAGCTTCCTCTGAAATGATCGAGTTGAGGGAACAAGTGCATGCTAACCAGAGTCACAGCAGATCAATTTATAAAATACTATCCCATGTGGTCTTTTATACCGGGTGCTCTGTTTGTCAAACATACCATTCATCTATATAAGAACTTTCCAACTGGGGAAGCAAACTAATGAGAATTACAATAGATTGTTCTTCCTGCAGTCTAGGTGTATTTTGGCCTAGAAAATGTATGATAAAACCTTCTTCTCTAGAAAATACTGAAATGGCAGTATTCGTCACGTTTTAAAGAACTCTGTACCGCCCACCACTCTTAACACTGCATCGCCTCACATAGGTTACTGATGCTTTGGGTTTCTTTACGGTTACTTTGTTCCTCTCCTGAGGACACTCCCTCTTCACTTGGTCTATACTGAAGCGTACTCGAGGAAGTCCTTGTTTCTAGGGAAGAGACAAGGAAAAACCTACCACTTACTGTACCATGTTTACAAACCCCACCTTAAATTAAGGCAGTTTGCTTTCATAGAAGTGATTTCACTTGTTTCAGTTTGGGAAGGCAACCTTTCTGATACTTTCCCTAGATTCAGGAAAGGGAAAGGAAGTGAAGGCCTTTCTAGCCAGTGGCTACTGGAGTACTAGGTGACTGCAAGAACGCCCCCTCACCACAGAGAGAATTAGCCAGAAAGGGAATGTGATGAAGGATCACAATGTACTTCACGATGATCAAGCAGTAATAATCTCATGGCAGCGTATAGCCACTGTTCTAACTAGGGAATGTTCCCATTACTCTGGTTACTACTCTCAAACCTAGAGGCTTAAAACAGTATCCTGCTTACAGGTCTACAGTGTGGACGGAGCTCAGCAGGGAGAACTCATCTCTGCATCCATGCGGTAGAGGTTGGCTCACAGCCCGAACACTGGCATAACAGGATGGCTTAGTCAAAATGGCTAAACTGAACGCTGGTGTGGCAGCATCCTCTTCACGTACATTCTAGCTAAACTTACATCAAAGAAAGAAACTAGCCAGCAGCTTCCGGTAGAATCCTAGGAGGTATCATTACATTGGTGGAGACGCCAGTTGTCTTCAGTGGTCTAGGAAATTGATCGTAAAAGCTTCCTCTGAAATGATCGAGTTGAGGGAACAAGTGCATGCTAACCAGAGTCACAGCAGATCAATTTATAAAATACTATCCCATGTGGTCTTTTATACCGGGTGCTCTGTTTGTCAAACATACCATTCATCTATATAAGAACTTTCCAACTGGGGAAGCAAACTAATGAGAATTACAATAGATTGTTCTTCCTGCAGTCTAGGTGTATTTTGGCCTAGAAAATGTATGATAAAACCTTCTTCTCTAGAAAATACTGAAATGGCAGTATTCGTCACGTTTTAAAGAACTCTGTACCGCCCACCACTCTTAACACTGCATCGCCTCACATAGGTTACTGATGCTTTGGGTTTCTTTACGGTTACTTTGTTCCTCTCCTGAGGACACTCCCTCTTCACTTGGTCTATACTGAAGCGTACTCGAGGAAGTCCTTGTTTCTAGGGAAGAGACAAGGAAAAACCTACCACTTACTGTACCATGTTTACAAACCCCACCTTAAATTAAGGCAGTTTGCTTTCATAGAAGTGATTTCACTTGTTTCAGTTTGGGAAGGCAACCTTTCTGATACTTTGCCCAGATTCAGGAAAGGGAAAGGAAGTGAAGGCCTTTCTAGCCAGTGGCTACTGGAGTACTAGGTGACTGCAAGAACGCCCCCTCACCACAGAGAGAATTAGCCAGAAAGGGAATGTGATGAAGGATCACAATGTACTTCACGATGATCAAGCAGTAATAATCTCATGGCAGCGTATAGCCACTGTTCTAACTAGGGAATGTTCCCATTACTCTGGTTACTACTCTCAAACCTAGAGGCTTAAAACAGTATCCTGCTTACAGGTCTACAGTGTGGACGGAGCTCAGCAGGGAGAACTCATCTCTGCATCCATGCGGTAGAGGTTGGCTCACAGCCCGAACACTGGCATAACAGGATGGCTTAGTCAAAAGTCAGACACGACGGAGTGACTAAACTGAACGCTGGTGTGGCAGCATCCTCTTCACGTACATTCTAGCATCATCCAGCTCATTTCAAAAGAGCACCTTATTTTTAAGAAAACGTGTCAATTTCACAAAAAGCATTGGGGAATCTGTAAGTTAAGCGGAAATGTTTCACCTTTTCATAAACCAAATTGGCTCTTCTGGCCACTAAGCAAATGAAGCCTACAAAAGCATGCTGCTGTGGTTATAAGCTAAAGCAGAATTAGCCAACGCATCACACAAACGCCAACAATTCTCCCTACTTTCCCTGTAGTAAAACTGATGGCTTATCAGTCCTAGCACTGTTCCACACACATCCTGGATATGTTCTCATCATCCCTCCAATCATACTGAAACAGGAAGCTATGTGAAGTTGATTGGGGTTCCTGTGCTACATTAAACTGTTGTCTTACTGCAACAAAAATTGCCTTATTTTCCCATCCCTACAACCAAGTACTCTTACTTTAAAAGATATATTGATGCATATAACATTGGATACAGCAGCTATAAAATTCAGCAGTAAAAAAGTGAATATAAATCTCATGTGGATAGCAGCATATATCATTTAAAAAAAACTTTCATAGAGGAAAAACTTGGCATTGTTTATTAAAAGCCTAATGTACATGCTATGTGGGTACTTGGGGCTTCATTATATTATTCTACTTTTGGATGTGTGTGAAACTTTCTATTAAAAGTTTTAAAGGTATCCAATGAAGATAAAAATATTAACAGTAGTTAATAAATGTCATGGATATAAAAGTAGGCTTCCTGCTGGTCAGCAGTAAATAATCTGCCTGCTTGAGACACAGATTTGATCCCTGGGTTGGGAAGATCCCCTGGAGAAGCAAATGATAACCCACTCCAGTATCCTTGCCTGGGAAATCCCAGGTACAGAGGAGCTTGGCGGGCTACAGTTCATGGAGTCCCACAGAGTTGGACATAACGACTAAACAACAAAAAATTTTATAAAAATATTATCTAAATTGACTGATAATACAGAACTGAAATAACTCAATTTTACTTTATTGTAGAGAGCTTTGTGCCTATGATTATCTAACATATAAAATTATAACACAAATTTCACTATTAAAACCATTTTACTAATCTCTTAGTATACATACTAAAAGATTTAAATGTAAAAACTTATAAATAAATGAAATATTGCTGCAAAAGTAGCTGCTTCCCAGGGAGGGAGAAGAATAGGTAAAGACAAGGAGGGAGGCTTATTTCTTACTGAATGTCCTATAGTTTCTTTAGAATATTTGAACATCTAGCACGTATTGTCTAATTAGATAAATAAAATGTGACACAGCCTCACATGGGTCAGAATGGCCATCATCAAAAAATCTACAAACAATAAATGCTACAAAAGGTATAGAGAAAAGGGAACTCTCCTGCACTGTAAATGGGCACAATCATTATGGAAACTAATATGGAGGTTTCTTAAAAAAATAAAAATAGAACCACCACATGACCCAGCAATCCGACTCCTGGACATATATGCAAAGAAAACCGTAATCTGAAAAGACACATGCATTGCAGAACTATTTGGCAAAAAGCAGCAGCTATAAAATTCAGCAGTAACAAAGTGAATATAAATCTCATGTGGATAGCAGCATATATCATTTAAAAAAAACTTTCATAGAGGAAAAACTTGGCATTGTTTATTAAAAGCCTAATGTACATGCTATGTGGGTACTTGGGGCTTCATTATATTATTCTACTTTTGGATGTGTGTGAAACTTTCTATTAAAAGTTTTAAAGGTATCCAATGAAGATAAAAATATTAACAGTAGTTGATAAATGGCATGGATATAAAAGTAGGCTTCCCTGCTGGTCAGCAGTAAATAATCTGCCTGCTTGAGACACAGATTTGATCCCTGGGTTGGGAAGATCCCCTGGAGAAGCAAATGATAACCCACTCCAGTATCCTTGCCTGGGAAATCCCAGGTACAGAGGAGCTTGGCGGGCTACAGTTCATGGAGTCCCACAGAGTTGGACATAACGACTAAACAACAAAAATTATATAAAAGTATTATCTAAATTGACTGATAATACAGAACTGAAATAACTCAATTTTACTTTATTGTAGAGAGCTTTGTGCCTATGATTATCTAACATATAAAATTATAACACAAATTTCACTATTAAAACCATTTTACTAATCTCTTAGTATACATACTAAAAGATTTAAATGTAAAAACTTATAAATAAATGAAATATTGCTGCAAAAGTAGCTGCTTCCCAGGGAGGGAGAAGAATAGGTAAAGACAAGGAGGGAGGCTTATTTCTTACTGAATGTCCTATAGTTTCTTTAGAATATTTGAACATCTAGCACGTATTGTCTAATTAGATAAATAAAATGTGACACAGCCTCACATGGGTCAGAATGGCCATCATCAAAAAATCTACAAACAATAAATGCTACAAAAGGTATAGAGAAAAGGGAACTCTCCTGCACTGTAAATGGGCACAATCATTATGGAAACTAATATGGAGGTTTCTTAAAAAAATAAAAATAGAACCACCACATGACCCAGCAATCCGACTCCTGGACATATATGCAAAGAAAACCGTAATCTGAAAAGACACATGCATTCCAGCGTTCATTGCAGAACTATTTGAAACAGCCAAGACATGGAAGCAACCTAAGTGTCTATCAACAGAGGAATCGATAAAGAAGGTGTGGTACATACATACAATGAAATATTACTAAGCTATACAAAGGGACAAAGTAGGGCCTCCTTGGTAGTTCAGTGGTGAAGAAGCCACCTGTTAGTACAGAGACAAGGCTTCGATCTTTGTTCCAGGAAGATCCCACCTGCTGCGAAGCAACTAAGCCTGTGTGCCACAACTACTGAGCCTGTGCTCTGCGGTCCAGGAACTGCAACTCCTGAGCCCATGTGCCACAACTACTGAAGACTACATACCTAGGGCCTGTGCTCTGCATCAAGAGAAGCCACTGCAGTGAGAAACCCATGCACCACAAGTAGGGAGTGGCCACAACTAGAGAAAAAGCAACAAAGACCCAGCATAGCCAAAATTAAATAGATAAGGGGCAAAATAATGCCATTTGCATTAATGTGGATGGATCCAGAGACTGTTATGCTAAATGAAGTCAGATAAAGACAAATACCATGTGGTACTGTTTATGGGTGGAATCTTAAAAAAAAATGGTATAAAAGAACTTACAGAACAAAAATAGAGTCACAGACGTAGAAAACAAACTTACAATTACTAGGGGGTAGAAGGGGAGGGATAAATTGGGAGATTAGGATACACACTACTATATATAAACTAGGTGACTAATAAGGATGTGTAGCACAGAGAACTCTACTCAATATTCTGCAATAACCTATACAGGAAAAGACTGTTAAATAGATACAGGTATATGCATAACTGACTCACTTTGCTGTACAACAGAAAATAAAAACACTGTAACTCAACTCTCCTGTAATAAAAATTATTTTTTAAGATGTGACTCAGTGATTCTCATCCTAAAGCATCATTGAAGATGTAGGTAAAGATTTTGCCTCAAGGATGCTTATTGTATGTAACAGGAAAACAGTTTAAGCAATTCACATGTCCAATAAATTAGGAATTGGTTAAATAAATTACTGTATTTCCATGTAAATGAGTAATAGCTGTTAAAATTACTAAGATGAACTTTTATTAATAAAAATGTTTGTAAGATGGTGATAAGATTTTTAAAAAGCCAAGTTGCAAAACAAAATGTATAGTATGACCTTTTATAAGAAAATATACATATAAAAATACTGGAAATATATACAAAGTGAAAATATTGATATCTCCTGAAATATGGGTAGTTTTCTTTTCCTTTTTTCTTTGCTTGTTTTCAAAATTCTCCAATGGATATATATCAATTTTAAATTAATAAAAGATTATGATTGTGTCTGAAAAATGGCAAAGGGAATAAAAACTTTTCCTTTCCTATGGGAAAGAACAATCTAAACGTAGATCAAAATATAAATTGTGATCAAAGTTAAAGTCAGTACAGTGAATGCTGAAATTTTATTGGCAATGTCTCTTGCTGGGAGGTAATGACATCCAGAGTTAACTGCTATGTAATATTTTGCTAATGGTATTAAGTCTTCTTCAAAGGGAAGGTATGTTAGTTGCTTAATTGTGTCCAACTCTTTGTAACTCCATGGACTAGCCCACCAGGTTCCTCTATCCATGGAATTCTCCAGGCAAGAATGCTGGAGTGAGGTGTTGCTCCCTTCTCCAGAGGGAATTGCCCTGACCCAGGGATTGAACCTAGGTCTCCTGCAGGCAGATTCTTTACCATTTGAACCACCAGGGAATGCCCCTAATAACTCCAATATGATAATACAATGAGTGATTTTTCCCCCTGCGTAAATGTTTTATAACATTGAAAAGCTCTTAGACTAACATATTTATGATGTTATTAACAAAGGTAAATGGTGGTTGAAATGCCCAAACTAATACTGAGTGGGAGATTTTTTTCTTTCAACAGTGCTTAGATGCCATGGAGTAGATGGCAATACCTTAACCAGATGCCTGCTATGAAGTCAAGGGGCCTCTTCCATCCTTGTCAAGGAGTTTGCTAACCTTCTCTTCTTTCATACAAATGGAAGATTCTTATAAAGTACATTAGTGAGGCCATGGCTAGATGGTGAATGGTCTTGTACAGCTTGCTAATGATGTAGATTTTTTCTTTAAAGATGAGAACCAAGTTGCATTTCTGAATGAAGAGTCAAGGTGCATGTAGAGGATAGAGGGAGTAAATGCTAAAAAGAATGTATGTGTGTGCTAAGTCGCTTTAGTCATGTCTGACCCTTTGTGAGCCTATGGGACTGTAGCTCACCAGGCCCTTCTGTCCATGGGATTCTCCAGGCAAGAATACTGGAATGGGATTGCCATTTTCTTCTCCAGGGGATCTTCCCAACCCAGGGATAGAACCTAGGTCTCCTGCATTGCAAGTGGATTCTTCAGCTCTGAGCCACTGGGAAAACCCAAAAAGAATATATACCTAGGTCATTTATAATAATTTCTTTGAAGGGATTTCTCCTAAGGAGGATAAAAAAGAGCAAACACATAAGCTATTTAAGTTTCAGCTTCAATTTTTTTTCCAGAAAAAGATGTATGATAAACGCAGAACTCACAGCAATTGCTACGTAAACTATTATAATGAATATAATTATATGGTTAATGTTGTACTCTACTGTTTGACAATATTAATAAGAAATTAAACTGGAACTTACTTTATCCTTATAAATACTCTATTAGATGAACCAGGCAGGGCTTGGATATTCATTATACAACAGCACATGCTGACATTCCAAACTATCCTAAATGGAATTCACTTAGTATGTTAGATTCTATAAGTCTGCTCAGTCATTTCTCAGAACTTGATACTCCTTAGGAAGAGGACTGTTAAATCCCTACACGGCTGCTCCACACTCTGAGAGCTGTCAGTCTCTCCTGGTGAGAGCTTCAGGAAGCACTTCTTGGGGTTGCCAAAAGAAAGCACTATAAGATTTCCCTCTTCCTATGTTACTCCAAGATTTTTAGGGAAAATGTTTTAAGAATGGTTTTCTTTCCTTATCTAAAACCAGAAGTTAAAAATCATCAAGTTGCATTAGTTTAAAACTGTTGAAAACATGAGGGTGCTGCCTCTGTCATGTAGTCCCACAAAAGCTACATGTAGCTGGGAGGAACTTGGTGAGCTACATGACTGCTGATGAGATCCAGGTAGTCAGAGGGGCTTCCCTGGTGGTTCAGATGGTTAAAGAGTCTGCCTGCAGTGCAGGAGACCCAGGTTCGATCCCTGGGTCAGGAAGATCCCTTGGAGTAGGGAATAGCTACCCACGCCAGTATTCTTACTCGGAGAATCCCATGGACAGAAGAGCTTAGTAGGCTACACACCATGGGGTTGCAAAGAGTTGGACATGACTGAATGACTAACACACAGTGAGTCAAGTGTGGTCCCCAGCCAGCAGTAATAGCAGTAAGTTGTCAGATGTTACTGAAGAAGTCAATTTGGATCCAGGTTCACATTTTAGAAGAATATAGTTGCGCTCACACAGTTCAAGGGCTGATCTGAAATTTAGCTTGAGTAAATATAGAAGAGTAGCCTGGTTTGAGTCAGCCAGTACAGCTGGATTATTTTAACTCAAGGTCAAAATAAACTTTATTGATATATTTATTCAGATCTAGGTTGTTTAGATGAGGGTTTCTTCTTATTTCATACCTTATCTTGCCCAGAACTTTAATAATGAATATAATTATATGGTTAATGTTGTACTCTACTGTTTGACAATATTAATAAGAAATTAAACTGGAACTTACTTTATCCTTATAAATACTCTATTAGATGAACCAGGCAGGGCTTGGATATTCATTATACAACAGCACATGCTGACATTCCAAACTATCCTAAATGGAATTCACTTAGTATGTTAGATTCTATAAGTCTGCTCAGTCATTTCTCAGAACTTGATACTCCTTAGGAAGAGGACTGTTAAATCCCTACACGGCTGCTCCACACTCTGAGAGCTGTCAGTCTCTCCTGGTGAGAGCTTCAGGAAGCACTTCTTGGGGTTGCCAAAAGAAAGCACTATAAGATTTCCCTCTTCCTATGTTACTCCAAGATTTTTAGGGAAAATGTTTTAAGAATGGTTTTCTTTCCTTATCTAAAACCAGAAGTTAAAAATCATCAAGTTGCATTAGTTTAAAACTGTTGAAAACATGAGGGTGCTGCCTCTGTCATGTAGTCCCACAAAAGCTACATGTAGCTGGGAGGAACTTGGTGAGCTACATGACTGCTGATGAGATCCAGGTAGTCAGAGGGGCTTCCCTGGTGGTTCAGATGGTTAAAGAGTCTGCCTGCAGTGCAGGAGACCCAGGTTCGATCCCTGGGTCAGGAAGATCCCTTGGAGAAGGGAATAGCTACCCACGCCAGTATTCTTACTCGGAGAATCCCATGGACAGAAGAGCTTAGTAGGCTACACACCATGGGGTTGCAAAGAGTTGGACATGACTGAATGACTAACACACAGTGAGTCAAGTGTGGTCCCCAGCCAGCAGTAATAGCAGTAAGTTGTCAGATGTTACTGAAGAAGTCAATTTGGATCCAGGTTCACATTTTAGAAGAATATAGTTGCGCTCACACAGTTCAAGGGCTGATCTGAAATTTAGCTTGAGTAAATATAGAAGAGTAGCCTGGTTTGAGTCAGCCAGTACAGCTGGATTATTTTAACTCAAGGTCAAAATAAACTTTATTGATATATTTATTCAGATCTAGGTTGTTTAGATGAGGGGTTTTTTTCTTTCTTATTTCATACCTTATCTTGCCCAGAACTTTAATATTAGGAAGCCTGAAAGAAGTCTAGAGAATTCAGGACCGTCTCAGTTCAGGTTACCATGGCATTTTCTAAAACTAAGCCCTCTACCTCTTCTTGCAAACTAAAATAACATTGATGATTAAATTATGTACATGATGAATAAGTTGCTATCAAAATTTAATCAACATGATGTTTTCCTTTCCCTGTTCTGGGACAACAAAACTGAACATTATTACAAAGTGGTAAAAAAAAAATTGAAAGTAAAGACAGTTGTGACTCTTGCCTGTTTCTTGGGTTGCAGCTGAAAGCAGGTGTTTTGGTTTAGGTCAAGGATATGGAAAGCACCACCAGAGATCTTAACTGTGGCAGCACAGACCTGCTGCTTTGATGATGTCATTCTCCTTTGTATCCATGTTAGAGAAACTGGTCTGGTTTCTGTAATGTTTTCTTTTCCTGCAGTACTGAGGCTCATAAAAAGCTGACTCCTTATAGCTTTTCCTCCATATGCTTTTCTTTGTTAATATATAAAAAGTTTTAAAAATTTGACATTTCAACAAAAAAGTTTCATTTCCCTAGATTTCTCTTACTTTCAGAGAACAGTAACTTTATGGTCTTAATATGATGCTAGTCTTTGTGAAGCTCAAGAGGCAAAACCAGACACTTGTGTATGCTTCAAAGTCCTGTTTTTATTCCAAAAATAACCTTGGTAACTATTGGCAGTATAGCTCCCCCTTCCCTTCTCTATTTGGCTGGGATGGAGAGGTGCAGGAAGGTTGTTGGGACATATACTCAGAAGTTTTCAGACCTAAAGGTTTAGAAGTATTAACTAATGACTTCAATGAGATTTTAAGTTTAAAATCAGTCATTATAAAATCCAGAGATTCTGTGCCTCCTGAAGGCTGGGTTGCTTCCTTTGGATTTTTTTGGCATAAAAAGAGAAAATGCTGTGAATTAACATGCAAATAATTGTATATCATTTGTAGAATATATATTCTAAGGAACACTGCATATTTAAATTAGAGGAATATAATATTTGGTGGTTTTCTGATCTAGGTTGTTTAGATGAGGGTTTTTCTTTCTTATTTCATACCTTATCTTGCCCAGAACTTTAATATTAGGAAGCCTGAAAGAAGTCTAGAGAATTCAGGACCGTCTCAGTTCAGGTTACCATGGCATTTTCTAAAACTAAGCCCTCTACCTCTTCTTGCAAACTAAAATAACATTGATGATTAAATTATGTACATGATGAATAAGTTGCTATCAAAATTTAATCAACATGATGTTTTCCTTTCCCTGTTCTGGGACAACAAAACTGAACATTATTACAAAGTGGTAAAAAAAAAATTGAAAGTAAAGACAGTTGTGACTCTTGCCTGTTTCTTGGGTTGCAGCTGAAAGCAGGTGTTTTGGTTTAGGTCAAGGATATGGAAAGCACCACCAGAGATCTTAACTGTGGCAGCACAGACCTGCTGCTTTGATGATGTCATTCTCCTTTGTATCCATGTTAGAGAAACTGGTCTGGTTTCTGTAATGTTTTCTTTTCCTGCAGTACTGAGGCTCATAAAAAGCTGACTCCTTATAGCTTTTCCTCCATATGCTTTTCTTTGTTAATATATAAAAAGTTTTAAAAATTTGACATTTCAACAAAAAAGTTTCATTTCCCTAGATTTCTCTTACTTTCAGAGAACAGTAACTTTATGGTCTTAATATGATGCTAGTCTTTGTGAAGCTCAAGAGGCAAAACCAGACACTTGTGTATGCTTCAAAGTCCTGTTTTTATTCCAAAAATAACCTTGGTAACTATTGGCAGTATAGCTCCCCCTTCCCTTCTCTATTTGGCTGGGATGGAGAGGTGCAGGAAGGTTGTTGGGACATATACTCAGAAGTTTTCAGACCTAAAGGTTTAGAAGTATTAACTAATGACTTCAATGAGATTTTAAGTTTAAAATCAGTCATTATAAAATCCAGAGATTCTGTGCCTCCTGAAGGCTGGGTTGCTTCCTTTGGATTTTTTTGGCATAAAAAGAGAAAATGCTGTGAATTAACATGCAAATAATTGTATATCATTTGTAGAATATATATTCTAAGGGAACACTGCATATTTAAATTAGAGGAATATAATATTTGGTGGTTTTCTGTTGCACGCCCAGAGATGCTAAGATTTGCTTCCTGTCGTTCATCATTTACTCAAGTTGATTTTAGACAGGCTCTAGTTTGATTACATTGGAATAGTCACAGTTTTGTCATATTGTTGCTAGAACAGCGGCACAAAGATAGAAACAGCAGAAACAGCTTTGTTAGAGGACAGTCTACCTACCACAGCTCCCAACCTGATTCCTTTCTAGGCGTCCTGCTTTCCTATTGTCAATTCTTTGTTCTTTTCAAAGACAAGCTGACCCCTGTTAAGCATCTTATAAAGAGACTCATGACAAATACTATCTCCATAAAAGCTTCCACAACTGCAATGTGAAATGAAATTTTTAGGAGCCCTTCTAGGAAGCCTATGTTCTAGCGCTGAAAATCTCTTGTAAGAAGAACATTAAGACTGTTGTCTTCAATTGACTGTTCTATACATTCATTCTGCATCAACAAATATTCATTGAGCATTTGTCATATGCAAATAACATGAGTGATTCAAGAACATGGAAGGTATAGTCCGCCTTTGAGGAATTTGCAGTCTTAAAGAAAAGTAAACAACTGTCTGCCTGTCTGAACTCTGTCATTATCTGACTCACTGTACAGACAGGAGAATTTCAGCCGAGAGGTAAAAGGACCTACCCAAACCATACCGCTGGCATAGAGTCACAGGGAGAATGACAACACCACTGGCTGTAGAGAAAGCTGCGCATCCATCCCTCACACATGATACTGGACAAATTACTTAAACAAGTGAGCTAAGCCAGACCTCAGAATGCTGATCTGGGTTGAAAGGCTGGTGAAAAGGGGAACACAGACTTCCTCAAGGACTGCTTTCACTCACGACTCCCATGTGACCCGGAAGCAGGAAGTCTGAAGCGTAGGGACAAATTAGGGATGAAAGCAAGCTGAAGCAGCTTCTCCATGCCTCCCTGGTTTCTCAGACCCTTGGCTAAAGTTCAGTGGTCAGGGCTCCCCAGGGTGTGAAAAAAACCTACCAGGCCAAGGGCTCCAGAGCCACAGGCCCATGGCCTTCCACACACAGACTGCCACCGTCAGACACTTCTGTGCTCTATTTCTTACTGCTGTTGGGGGCCTGGCATAGGCCAGCCTTGGCTGCTACACCTGCTAAAACTTAAGTTCCCTTACCTATGACATTTAATAGTATATATACTCTCTAGGTTTATTCTGCCTTAGGCAAGATGGACCATGTAAAGTGCCTTATTTGATGGCTCTCTTAGTTGAGGAATTGACCATAGAATTGAAGTTTCCTGTCTCTCAGCCTAATTCCCTTTTTAATATACAAATGGAAACTGCCACTGAGTAAGCTCTGTACTTTGGAATGATACATAAAAGGGAGAGATAAAACTGTTGATTATTTGCAGAAAGCACTGCATGTATAGAATGCTAAGAAATCTGTTTAAATTTATTATCCTATGATTTTATCAAAGTGACTTGGTTTGTAATGAATTTAACATACTGAGATGCTTTCCTTTAAGTTCAATAACTTAATAATCAGTTCAGCAACATAATAAAAAGGAAATAATTTACATTGAAAAGAAAGAAAAAGAGGGGATGAATCAGCTTAACAGAAATGCCTATGACATTTATAAAGAAGATTATAAAGACTTATGAGCCACATATAAAGAAAACTACAAAGGCATATTAAAATTTATAAAATCAGATGAATAAATTGAGATATGTACTGTTACCACATAGGCAAATAAATTTTACTAGGTAAAATTTACTATTTGTTAAATATTAAAAATCTCTACCAATAAAGAAGTCACAAGTTATGATGCTGATCTAGTTCTCAGGAAATCCTAAAGCAAAGTATAATAATTAAATTATTAAAGAAGTATGGGACATATAGCAATAAACTTAATGTATTATATGACAATCATAAAACTGAGGAAAATAATATTTTAATTAGTAATTGCCTAGTTCTATATAGTAATTGCCAGGGTAACTGGTGAACAAACACAAAACAAAACAAAAAGGGGCTTACATCAGCTCTTATACCACATTACCAGAGGAAGCCTCTAGTGGATTAAAGAGTAAATATTTGCTTTAATTCTTAGTAGAGCTATGAGGGAAAAAAATCAAATATTAATGAAATCTTTTGAGGAAGAGTATCTTTGAAAAGCTGTGGGCAGTAATGAAAATCACAAAGGAAAAAATAAACAGGTCAAAAACATCAAGCAATAAAATGACTATAACAAAAAGAATTAAAAGAAGAGAAACATAATTGAGAAAAATTTGTATTGATCATGATAGAAAAATTGTATATATAATATGCAAAGAACTCATTTAAATTTTCAAAAATGTTAAAACATCAAGAAATAAAGTCAAAGGATATAAATATACAATTCACTTATGAAGAAATCTAAGCAAGTTATATACATTTATCACTTATTAGAAGGATAGTTATAATAGCAAAATGCTGGAAACAAAAAAGTGCCCCATGTAAAAAATAATTTAATAGACTGTTATACAGCCATTCAAATTGTAATTATGAAAATGTTATTATTTAATGGTGGAAGGGAGCCAAATAGTAATTGTAGTTTATAATGCACATCAAAAAAGGCAAAAATGAAAATCACTATTGACAAAGAATAGTGGAATCATGGGTAATATTTTTCTGTAAATAAGACTGAGAAGGGATCAGGAGATCCTTATATTAGAAGCTGAACAATACTAGTTACTAAGCATTACTGATTGTCACATTCATTGTATTTTTCAACATATAGATGAAAGCACAGAGTTAGAAGAAACCAGGAGTATTTGTGTCAAATGGTGAGCTATTAAGTTTCCTGGAGTAAGGATCTTTCAGAGCTCCAGAAGCTTACAGAGAGCACTCACATTTCCCAAAGGCACTAGAAAATGCAAGGACACACCGTGAGAATCCATTGTGTGATTATGCCACGCCTTGCTGAGGAGCCTTGTTCTGGGCTTTTACCATGTTTGTCTTCTTTCCTGATACTTTATTTTTTCCATAATACTTCCTGTAAAACTTGGCCTGAATTTAGACAAATGTCTTCTTTTACACGTGGATTTCTTTTTTATAACTTCTGATATATTTCTATTTACTTTAATGGTCCTTGATCTTCTTTTTCACCACCTCCCGTATTTGTCATAATTTAGATTCCTGAGTTAATAACTGAGAATAACAGACATGGATTAGAATCCTGACTCAGTTATGCAACTTTGGGCACACTACGCATTTATAAATCTTGGATACTTTTATCTATAAGATGGAAATAATAGTAAACTGATACAGCCACTATGGGAAGACAGTATGGAGATTCCTCAAAAAACTAGGAATAGAGCAACCATATAACCCAACAATCCCACTACTAGGCATATACCTTGAGGAAATCAAAACTGAAAGAGACACGTGTTCCCCATTGTTCATTGCAGCACTGTTTACAATAGCTAGAATATGGATGCAACCTAGATGTCCATCGACAGATGAATGGATAGAGAAGCTGTAGTACATACATACAATGGAATATTACTCCGCCATGAAAAGAAATGCATTTGGCACTTCCCTGGTGGTCCAGGAAGTCCACCTTGCAATGCAAAGGGCACCGGTTAGAGCCCTGGCCCGGGAAGATCCCACGTGCCGCAGAGCGACTCGTAATTGTGTCCAGTTAGGAGCCAGCACTCTGGAGTGCATGTGCCCAGAGCCAGTGTTCTGCAATGAGAGAGGCCACTGCAATGGGAGGCCCACACAGGCTGAAGAATAAAGACGGATGAAAAAATAAAAACATCAATAAAAGAGGCCAAAATTTAAACAAAAAAATGTGTGTGTGGAGGGGACCCCAGTGTCCTATGCACACATTAAAAAAAGAAATGCATTTGAATTAGTTCTAATGAGGTGGATGAATCTAGAACCTATTATACAGAGTGAGCTATGTCAGAGAAAGATAAATATTGTGTACTGGCACATGTGTCAATCTAGAAAGATGGTGCTGATAAATGAATGTACAGAGCAGCAATGGAGAGGCAGACATGGAGAACAGTGGAAGGGAACATGCTGTGGGACTAGGGGATCTCCAACAGGGCTCTGTGGCAACCTGGAGGGGTGGGAAAGGGGGAATGTGTGTATACCTATAGCGGAATTGGCTCGATGTGTGGCAGTAAACAACAAAGCTCTGTAAAAAAAAAAATATTTTTGCAGGGGCAGGTTGGGGAGGGACAGAGGTGGGCAGGCCACTTCTATTGGTCTTTCATTTATCAATTTTCATCCGTCTTTGTTCTTTGGCCCGTGTGGACCTCCCATCGCGGTGGCCTCTCTTGATGCAGAGCACCGGCTCTGGGTGCACACGCTCCAGAGCTCCGGCTCAGTAATTGGACACAACCGTCCAGCCACTCCGCGGCACGTGGAATCTTCCCAGGCCAGGGATCGAACCTGTGCCCCTTGCACTGCAAGACAGTGTCCTTACCCACTGGACCACCAGGAAAGCCCATAAAATTTTTTAAAAAAGATGGAAATAATAATACTTCATAGGGTAATTTGAGGTTTAAACTAAAGAAGTCAATTCATGTAATGTACTTGGACATTGTACCTTCTTGTAACAATGCAAACTCCCATGTAATGACACATAAATATGGTACTTAAACACTCATCAAAAATTTTAACTAATAAGAAAACACTTAAAATTCATAACTTAAAATAATTCTTTTTCTTTCAAAACATTTGATCCTTACAAGAGAATCTTGCATGGCTTATTTTTCTGTCCTGTGTTTGCCTTTTTAAAGATGCCTTGAATCCTGTATGGATTGGAGTCATGTATAAATAAATAGATATAACACACTCCCTTAATCACAGCATCTAATTAAAATGTTTTATTTACTGAAATTGGAGAGAAAACAAAGAGAAAAATGCATTCATTGAATCCTGGCTTCATGAGTTTGGTAGTTTAACTACCTCATTTCACTACTGAAGGTTGTAGAATCATCAAAATCAAGATACATAACTTAAAAAAAAAATTAAAAAAGAACTATTTGACATAGTTCATATGTAAACTTCTGAGAGGAAAATGAATCTCAGTTGAAAAGTTCACAAAGGGAGGAAGGGGCATTTTAAAGGAATTAAAATGAGGTGGGTTGTGGTTCACAGTAACTGTGGCTGGCAGAAAGTCAAGGCTTTGCAAGTTGTTTCTTAGTGTCAGTGACTGAAGTCTAGGTTTTCTGTATATGTTTTTTAACATTCCTTGAGATTGGTAAGTATAATATGAACATCACTTGGACTTTATTTGAATTTCAACAGCTACCAACAGATATGCTTAGAATGAATAGGCCTTGATTCTCAAATAGCACAGTATTTCAAATCTATTTTAGACTATGAAATGATAGCTGACTCCAGGAAGACAGCGCTGAACCTTTTTTCCAGCTGCAGAAATAACTCCTCTTGCTGCCCCTCTGACCTGCACCAAGGGAAGCCGCTTGAAAAGATGTTCTTTTGCCAACAATCATTACACCACTGCAACCCTCAAATGGAAAAATAAACTGATGTCTTCTCTTCAGAAAACCTATTCTCACGTCCCCCCAAACCAGGTAGATAAATAAATAAAACCACAGACTTCTTTTTAGATTCCTTTCTCATTTTCCAAAATGATAATTTTGTTATCTTAGAAAATGGGGCTTCTTTGCTGTACAGCAGAAACTAACACATTATAGAGCACCTATACTCCAATAAAAATCAATTAAAAAAGAAAACGGGGCTTATCAGCTAACAAGTCACTATTAGTCCTCTCCAAAATAAGTTAATCCATCCACGGTTCTAGGACTCTCCCCACCCCAAATTCCTTGGGACTTTTTTCCATCAGTTAATTCCCACTCAGACAATGTGCAGTCCCTGCCATTGGTTCTCACCCTTTCTTCAAGATGTACAAACTCTCCTCACTGGCAAGTAAAAACCTGTAACCTGAATTCTCCTCTTGTTGTTCCCCTATCTTATTTCTTCCCTTTGCACCCGAGCTTCCGGAGATGACAAATCTCTATTGAGTTAAATGGAAACACTGACTTTGCTTTCAGACATAATAATGACTTTCTTGGGTGCCTCTCTGTGCCAGACACTCTGATAGGCCTTAACATATTTTTATTGATTAAAAAATACATGAATATGGCTTGGGGTGATAGTCTGGAGGGGTGGGATGGCGGGAACTGGGGGGGGTGGGGACCATGGATATGCATATGACTGATCTGGGAACATACATGTCTGTGAACAACAAAACTCTGTAAAACCTTTACAATAAAGAATAAAAAAAAATACATGAATAATTCATGCTCATTATAAGAAATCAAACAATACAGAAACAGATAAAGACAGTACCAACATCTCCCCCACCCAAGCTCCACATCTTATTTAATTGTTGCAACTACCACTGGAGATAAGAATTATTGAGTATGTTTTATAGATGAGAAAATTGAGGCTGAGAAAAGCTCAGAGTGTACCCTGCCATGTTTAACAGAGCTTTAGCGTCTGGTTATCTGGGTTCATTTCTTACCTATGCAATTTACTATGTTTCCATGAGAAAATTCTCATTTTTGTGCTTCAGTTTCCTCATCTGCAAAATGGGGCTAATAACAGTATCTAGTTCATAGAATGCAATGAGGATGTAACATGCTAAAGCATAAAAACATTGCTGTCCCTTAAGAGAAAAATATCAAAAAGGGAAATTATTTTAAAATAACAGCTAAGAAGAAAACACTAGGAGCAAAACTCTCTTCATCATTCTGCAAATAGGATAGAGTCTGAGTTTGTAAAGCTGCTGGAAATTTATACCCCAAGACTAAGCTCATATCACAATGGTGACACCATCAGTAAACTTTGTTTTTTTTTTGTTTTTTAATTTTCGCCTCTCCTATTGGTTTTTTATTTATTTTCATCCATCTTTATTCTTTGGCTTATGTGGGCCTCCCATTGCAGTGGCCTCTCTCATTGCAGAGCACCGGCTCTGGGCATCTCATGTGGCTTGTATTGAATTGTACTTTATTCCCATCTCCTCACTGGCAAGTAAAAACCTGTAACCTGAATTCTCCTCTTGTTGTTCCCCTATCTTATTTCTTCCCTTTGCACCCGAGCTTCCGGAGATGACAAATCTCTATTGAGTTAAATGGAAACACTGACTTTGCTTTCAGACATAATAATGACTTTCTTGGGTGCCTCTCTGTGCCAGACACTCTGATAGGCCTTAACATATTTTTATTGATTAAAAAATACATGAATATGGCTTGGGGTGATAGTCTGGAGGGGTGGGATGGCGGGATCTGGGGGTGGGGACCATGGATATGCATATGACTGATCTGGGAACATACATGTCTGTGAACAACAAAACTCTGTAAAACCTTTACAATAAAGAATAAAAAAAAATACATGAATAATTCATGCTCATTATAAGAAATCAAACAATACAGAAACAGATAAAGACAGTACCAACATCTCCCCCACCCAAGCTCCACATCTTATTTAATTGTTGCAACTACCACTGGAGATAAGAATTATTGAGTATGTTTTATAGATGAGAAAATTGAGGCTGAGAAAAGCTCAGAGTGTACCCTGCCATGTTTAACAGAGCTTTAGCGTCTGGTTATCTGGGTTCATTTCTTACCTATGCAATTTACTATGTTTCCATGAGAAAATTCTCATTTTTGTGCTTCAGTTTCCTCATCTGCAAAATGGGGCTAATAACAGTATCTAGTTCATAGAATGCAATGAGGATGTAACATGCTAAAGCATAAAAACATTGCTGTCCCTTAAGAGAAAAATATCAAAAAGGGAAATTATTTTAAAATAACAGCTAAGAAGAAAACACTAGGAGCAAAACTCTCTTCATCATTCTGCAAATAGGATAGAGTCTGAGTTTGTAAAGCTGCTGGAAATTTATACCCCAAGACTAAGCTCATATCACAATGGTGACACCATCAGTAAACTTTGTTTTTTTTTTGTTTTTTAATTTTCGCCTCTCCTATTGGTTTTTTATTTATTTTCATCCATCTTTATTCTTTGGCTTATGTGGGCCTCCCATTGCAGTGGCCTCTCTCATTGCAGAGCACCGGCTCTGGGCACATGTGCTCCAGAGTGCTGGCTTGTAATTGGACACATTGGTCCAGCTGCTCTATGGTACATGGGATCTACCCAGGCCAGGAATCGAACCGGTGGCCCTTGCACTATAAGGTAGACTCTTTACCCACTGGACCATCAGGGAAGCCCTGCACTTTGTTTTTTAAGATCACACTATTTTATAAAAGATCCAATGATATTTCAATTTTTCATGACTAAATTTTATTCATTTGCTATAGTATCCATTTTCTTATTTTTAATAATTTTATCTTAGGCTCGAATGATTGTGTTTGACATTTAGATATGAGAAACATTTTATGTAGTGTTTTGACCTAAATTTTAAATTTCTGAAATGACTCTGTGTATCCTTGGCTGATATGCCCTCTTCCCTGCCCCCATCTGGCTCTACCCCCCACCCTACACAGACCTTAGCCTCTTAATAGTTTCATCAGGCACCAGAATGTATATTTGCTCTCTATCAGTGCTGTAATGGTAGAAAATTACTAAATCATAATGATTAACTTTCCCTGAGTAAATCATTACCCACACCTTGTTAACGCAAATACTTTCTCCCTACTTCCCTATATTTATATGCTATTTCTGAGAGGCAAAATAGATGACTGCAGCTATAAAGCCACTTGGTTAATCACTCAAGATTTCTTTTTTTACTATTTCCTTTGCAAACACAGCCTAATGGTCTTCCTATGGCAATCAGGAAATTTAACAAAGTGTACATATCCTCTTGTCTATCAACATTCTTTTGAGTCTTAAGAAAGTAACATATTGAAGCCCTTGACTTTCTAAATTGGGTGGTCTAGCCTGAAGAACAATATTTCTGTATGCTAAGTCACTAAACAAACACACTTGTTTAAAGAATTTAGGTCAAGAATAAGAGATTCCTTTCAAAACAAGTCAGGATTGAACAACAATATTTGAAGAGTCAAAGAAAAATAAGATTATACAATTCACAGGCTCTCTTCATTCATCTTATACTAAGTTTATTTTTTAAAAAACTCCTGCTGTTTCTGTTTCCCAGAGAATCTAAACACTTCACAATTCTATAATGTGCAGATCTGTGGCCAAACTGTACTCTCCTTAAAAAGCCCATTTCTTTCCTTACTCATATTTCTTCTTCTCTACACTTTCTCTTTCTCTCCCCCTCACTTCCCTCTTTCTGCCTCTGGTTGAGATTTTTTACTAGCTCTCTTTGTTGTTGTTTAGTCGCTCAGTTGTGTCAGACTCTTTGCACCACCATGGACTGTAGTCTGCCAGGCTCCCCTGTCCATGGGGTTCTCCAGGCAAGAATACTTCTCCAAGGGGTCTTCCCTACTCGGGATCAAGCCTGCATCTCCTGCATTGCCAGGAGGATTCTTTTTTTTTTGGTTTTATTCATTTTGGGGGCAGGGGGTTGAGGAGGGCGTGGGGCAGGCAGGCCACTTCTATTGGTCTTACATTTATTCAGTTTCATCCGTCTTTGTTCTTTGGCCTGTGTGGGCCTCCCATCGCGGTGGCCTCTGTTGTCGCAGAGCACCGGCTCTGGGCGCATGCGCTCTAGAGCTCCGGCTTGGTAATTGGACACATCGGTCCAGCTGCTCCACGGCACGTGGGATCTTCCCAGGCCAGGGATCAAACCGGCGCCCCTTGCACTGCAAGGCGGTGTCCTTACCCACTGGACCACCAGGGAAGCCCGCCAGGAGGATTCTTTACAACTGAGCAACCAGGGAAGCCCACTAGCTCTCTTTATTCCTCTTAAAAAAAAAAAAAAAAGTTTTTTTGTTTATTTTGTTTTTTTACACCAAAATGTTTCAACCCCAAGTTCAAACCATATATTGTTCTTTTCAGTAGTTTACCATACTGTAGGATCAATAAATTTCGTGTACATATCCTCTTGTCTATCAACATTCTTTTGAGTCTTAAGAAAGTAACATATTGAAGCCCTTGACTTTCTAAATTGGGTGGTCTAGCCTGAAGAACAATATTTCTGTATGCTAAGTCACTAAACAAACACACTTGTTTAAAGAATTTAGGTCAAGAATAAGAGATTCCTTTCAAAACAAGTCAGGATTGAACAACAATATTTGAAGAGTCAAAGAAAAATAAGATTATACAATTCACAGGCTCTCTTCATTCATCTTATACTAAGTTTATTTTTTAAAAAACTCCTGCTGTTTCTGTTTCCCAGAGAATCTAAACACTTCACAATTCTATAATGTGCAGATCTGTGGCCAAACTGTACTCTCCTTAAAAAGCCCATTTCTTTCCTTACTCATATTTCTTCTTCTCTACACTTTCTCTTTCTCTCCCCCTCACTTCCCTCTTTCTGCCTCTGGTTGAGATTTTTTACTAGCTCTCTTTGTTGTTGTTTAGTCGCTCAGTTGTGTCAGACTCTTTGCACCACCATGGACTGTAGTCTGCCAGGCTCCCCTGTCCATGGGGTTCTCCAGGCAAGAATACTTCTCCAAGGGGTCTTCCCTACTCGGGATCAAGCCTGCATCTCCTGCATTGCCAGGAGGATTCTTTTTTTTTTGGTTTTATTCATTTTGGGGGCAGGGGGTTGAGGAGGGCGTGGGGCAGGCAGGCCACTTCTATTGGTCTTACATTTATTCAGTTTCATCCGTCTTCGTTCTTTTGGCCCATGTGGGCCTCCCATCGCGGTGGCCTCTGTTGTCGCAGAGCACCGGCTCTGGGCGCATGCGCTCTAGAGCTCCGGCTTGGTAATTGGACACATCGGTCCAGCTGCTCCACGGCACGTGGGATCTTCCCAGGCCAGGGATCAAACCGGCGCCCCTTGCACTGCAAGGCGGTGTCCTTACCCACTGGACCACCAGGGAAGCCCGCCAGGAGGATTCTTTACAACTGAGCAACCAGGGAAGCCCACTAGCTCTCTTTATTCCTCTTAAAAAAAAAAAAAAAAAAGTTTTTTTGTTTATTTTGTTTTTTTACACCAAAATGTTTCAACCCCAAGTTCAAACCATATATTGTTCTTTTCAGTAGTTTCTAGTCCATACTGTAGGATACAAGAAGAATGAAAGGGCCAGAAGAGAATAACATTTCACAATGAACTCAAAAGAATATTATCACTCTTCATTTTCTAATTAAAAAATACATTTGTTATTTTTGATCAGCTAGTATATGTGACTTTCTTCTGAACATGTTAAAAAATATATAATACAGGCTCTGTGATGTTAAGTAATATGAAATTCTAAAGGTGCCTGCCATCTGACTAGCTTAGCCAAAGGTGGTGGTGGTATATAATTAACCTTAGAATACAGACCCAGCTTTAAATCTCCTGACATCGGTTTAGATCACTTAATGCCCTGCATGCTTGCTTCTCATGTCATTTCCCGCCTTGTTTCACAAGGATTCTAGCTATTGGTTTATTCTCACCTTCTTGCTTTATCTGTCAGTGATTTCAATGTACACGTTGGTGATTCTTCTCACCCTTGCCTCTTGCTTCACTGACCTCCTTCTGTTGTGATGACCTTGTCCTCAAGGTGCCTCATTAGAGTCCACGTTAGATGGTCAGGTCTAACCAATTCCCTGCAATCCGTTCTCAGACCGCTATCTCTCAGACCACTCCCTGGGTCTTCCAATTCATTGATCAGGCCACCTTTTCACTGCTCCTCACCCCTATATGTCCTTTATTCCTCTAGCTTAGATTCTCAAATCAATGATTACAATCATTCTCTTGCACTTCATGCTTCAGCTCTGATTAAGTCCAACTGTGCTTCCTCATGCTGTACACTGAATGTGGCTGAAGAAAAATTCACAACCATGCTAATATGCCTCATTCCAATTCTGCCTGGCAATCATACCACATGTCATAGTCCAGTCGCTGATTCTCCAGACAACTATTTCCTACTTGTCCCTTCCCAGAATCCTCTTGCTTCTCACCTTATCCTCTGTCTCACTTGAATCTTGCTTTCTCCTTTACTGAGAATACAGAAGCAATCAGAAGAGAATTTCATAGATCCCATCATCACTTCTACCCACCAAATAGCATCTAAACACTTGTACTATGTCTTCCTGCTGGTTCCCACAGTGAACTTGTCATGTTCCTATTAAAGGCTGACTTCTCTTCTTGGCCATGAGATTCTATCTGCTTTCATCTGTTCAAGGACATCCCTCCAATGATTGTCATTTCTCTCTCCTATCAGCATGCACACATACTTATTTTTCTCTAATTTTAAAAACCTTTTTTGATCTACTTTCTCCACCAGCCATCATTCCATTTCTTTGGAGCAAAACTTCAAGAGTCCTATAAACTTGCTGTTTTCACTTTCTCCTGTCTGGATTTCCTCTTAAAGCCATCATAGGGCTTCCCTGGTGGCTCAGGATAAAGAATTCACTTTCCAGTGCAGAAGACATGGGCTCTATCTCTGGTCCAGAGGATCCACATGCCACAAGCAAATAAGCCCATGCAACACAACTATTGAACCTGTGCTCTCAAGGCCATGAGCTGAGACTACTGAAGTCCATGCACCCTAGAGCCTGTGCTCATCAATGAGAGAAGCCACTGCAGTAAGAAGTCTGCACATAGCAACCAGAGAGTAGCCCCTGCTGATCCTTCTGTTGTGATGACCTTGTCCTCAAGGTGCCTAAACCAATGGTCCTAACCAATGCCCTGCTATCCGTTCTCAGACCGCTATCTCTCAGACCACTCCCTGGGTCTTCCAATTCATTGATCAGGCCACCTTTTCACTGCTCCTCACCCCTATATGTCCTTTATTCCTCTAGCTTAGATTCTCAAATCAATGATTACAATCATTCTCTTGCACTTCATGCTTCAGCTCTGATTAAGTCCAACTGTGCTTCCTCATGCTGTACACTGAATGTGGCTGAAGAAAAATTCACAACCATGCTAATATGCCTCATTCCAATTCTGCCTGGCAATCATACCACATGTCATAGTCCAGTCGCTGATTCTCCAGACAACTATTTCCTACTTGTCCCTTCCCAGAATCCTCTTGCTTCTCACCTTATCCTCTGTCTCACTTGAATCTTGCTTTCTCCTTTACTGAGAATACAGAAGCAATCAGAAGAGAATTTCATAGATCCCATCATCACTTCTACCCACCAAATAGCATCTAAACACTTGTACTATGTCTTCCTGCTGGTTCCCACAGTGAACTTGTCATGTTCCTATTAAAGGCTGACTTCTCTTCTTGGCCATGAGATTCTATCTGCTTTCATCTGTTCAAGGACATCCCTCCAATGATTGTCATTTCTCTCTCCTATCAGCATGCACACATACTTATTTTTCTCTAATTTTAAAAACCTTTTTTGATCTACTTTCTCCACCAGCCATCATTCCATTTCTTTGGAGCAAAACTTCAAGAGTCCTATAAACTTGCTGTTTTCACTTTCTCCTGTCTGGATTTCCTCTTAAAGCCATCATAGGGCTTCCCTGGTGGCTCAGGATAAAGAATTCACTTTCCAGTGCAGAAGACATGGGCTCTATCTCTGGTCCAGAGGATCCACATGCCACAAGCAAATAAGCCCATGCAACACAACTATTGAACCTGTGCTCTCAAGGCCATGAGCTGAGACTACTGAAGTCCATGCACCCTAGAGCCTGTGCTCATCAATGAGAGAAGCCACTGCAGTAAGAAGTCTGCACATAGCAACCAGAGAGTAGCCCCTGCTCAGTGCAACTAGAGAAAAGACCACGCAGCAGTAAAGACCCAGCACAGCCCCCAAATAAGATATTTTTAAAAAACCATTACAGCCAAGATGTCACCCTACTGCTCCCCAAAATGGTTTTTGTCAAGTGATGACTCTGTTTATTTCCCTTTTGAGCAAATTCCTCAAAAGAATTAACAACATTCATTGTCTCCAGTTTCTTTCCTCCCATTCCCCTAAAAATCTGTTCTGACCTCCATCACTTTTGGGGTAAAATCCATTGGTCAATTCTCATCTTATTTGACCCATCAGCACCACATCACACAGTGGAACTTTGCTCTATACGTTTGGCTTTCAGCATACTGCACATTTTCAGATTCCCTCCTGCTTCTCCGGTCTCCCTTTAGTCTCTTTTGCTGGTCCTTCCCCTTCTTCCTGACCTTGTAATATTGGAGCTCTCAGGGCTTGGCCTATCGCTCTTCACATCCTTGGTGATTTCATTCAGTTTTAAATATAGCTTTATATATCCTATGTGCTAATTATTTCCAAGTGTGTATCATCACTCTAGACCTCACCAGTGCTTCAAGCTTGTAATGCCCACTTGGTATCTCAGCTCTCATCCAAGAGTCATCTCCAACTTAACCTATTCAAATGCAAACTTCAGATTTTCCTGTGAAGATCTGCTCTATCATAACATTCCTTATCTCTGTGTCTGGGAGTCCCATAGTATCAGCTGCTCAGGTCAAAATTTATGGAGTCATCCTTGACTTCCTTCCATGTGTCCCATATCTAGTTCACCATGAAATCATGCCAACTCTCCTACCTATCACTATGAGTCCACTACCACCTGGTGTAAGGAGTATCACCTTCACCCGATTTCTCTGTAAGTGGCTTCCCTGGTGGCTCAGGATAAAGAATTCACTTTCCAGTGCAGAAGACATGGGCTCTATCTCTGGTCCAGAGGATCCACATGCCACAAGCAAATAAGCCCATGCAACACAACTATTGAACCTGTGCTCTCAAGGCCATGAGCTGAGACTACTGAAGTCCATGCACCCTAGAGCCTGTGCTCATCAATGAGAGAAGCCACTGCAGTAAGAAGTCTGCACATAGCAACCAGAGAGTAGCCCTGCTCAGTGCAACTAGAGAAAAGACCACGCAGCAGTAAAGACCCAGCACAGCCCCCAAATAAGATATTTTTAAAAAACCATTACAGCCAAGATGTCACCCTACTGCTCCCCAAAATGGTTTTTGTCAAGTGATGACTCTGTTTATTTCCCTTTTGAGCAAATTCCTCAAAAGAATTAACAACATTCATTGTCTCCAGTTTCTTTCCTCCCATTCCCCTAAAAATCTGTTCTGACCTCCATCACTTTTGGGGTAAAATCCATTGGTCAATTCTCATCTTATTTGACCCATCAGCACCACATCACACAGTGGAACTTTGCTCTATACGTTTGGCTTTCAGCATACTGCACATTTTCAGATTCCCTCCTGCTTCTCCGGTCTCCCTTTAGTCTCTTTTGCTGGTCCTTCCCCTTCTTCCTGACCTTGTAATATTGGAGCTCTCAGGGCTTGGCCTATCGCTCTTCACATCCTTGGTGATTTCATTCAGTTTTAAATATAGCTTTATATATCCTATGTGCTAATTATTTCCAAGTGTGTATCATCACTCTAGACCTCACCAGTGCTTCAAGCTTGTAATGCCCACTTGGTATCTCAGCTCTCATCCAAGAGTCATCTCCAACTTAACCTATTCAAATGCAAACTTCAGATTTTCCTGTGAAGATCTGCTCTATCATAACATTCCTTATCTCTGTGTCTGGGAGTCCCATAGTATCAGCTGCTCAGGTCAAAATTTATGGAGTCATCCTTGACTTCCTTCCATGTGTCCCATATCTAGTTCACCATGAAATCATGCCAACTCTACTACCACACTATATCCACTATGCAAGTCCATTGCTACCACCTGGTGTAAGGAGTATCACCTTCACCCCGATTACTCTGATAGCTTCCTAAAACATGTCCCTACTTTGACTACTGTCCCCACACAGTCTATTCTTCACCCAGGAACTAGTGAACCATGCTAAACCTGAGTCAAATTTAGAATCCTCTGCTCAAAATTCTGTAGTGGTTTCCCATTTCACTAAAAATAAAACCAAACCTCTTACCATGGCAACCCACTCCGGTGTACTTGTCTGGAGAATTCCATGGACAGAGAAGCCTGGCAGGCTAGAGTCCATGGGGTTGCAAAGGGTCAAACACGACTGAGTGACTCTCACTCACTCTTACCATATCATGTAAAATCCTACTTGATCTGGCCTCTCTCACCCTGCTCCAGTCACAATGATCTTGTTATTCCTTGAACACCCTAAGCATGCTCCTGTCCCAAGGCCTCTGCTTAGTTCTTCCGTTTTCCTAGAATGCTCTTTTCCAGAATATCCACTTAGCTAAAGCCTTTTTTTAAAAGCAAAGTAGTCAATTACTTTATTACATGCTAGTGCTTTCTTAAAATAAAAATAATAATATAAAACATACAGTGAGAAGTAAAGCACATATGTGACTGGCATGTAACAGGAAGTTCACTCAGAACTGTTTAATACTCAGCACTAGAGAAACCACAGAGGTCCCACCTATTTACAGACAAATCCGACCAGGAAAGAAGAGGCCACCACGCCTACCGCTGCTTCTGTACTACGTCCCCTCCATCCTTGTGGACATTCTCGTGGTCATTCACCTTTTCATCTAAATTACCAGCTTAAGTGTCTTTAGCTTTTTCTCCATTGGCTAAATCCTTTCTTCTTTGAACTTTGTGACTGTTCCTTCAGATTTTCTCAGCTCTCATCCAAGAGTCATCTCCAACTTAACCTATTCAAATGCAAACTTCAGATTTCCCGGGCTCTATCATAACATTCCTTATCTCTGTGTCTGGGAGTCCCATAGTATCAGCTGCTCAGGTCAAAATTTATGGAGTCATCCTTGACTTCCTTCCATGTGTCCCATATCTAGTTCACCATGAAATCATGCCAACTCTACTACCACACTATATCCACTATGCAAGTCCATTGCTACCACCTGGTGTAAGGAGTATCACCTTCACCCCGATTACTCTGATAGCTTCCTAAAACATGTCCCTACTTTGACTACTGTCCCCACACAGTCTATTCTTCACCCAGGAACTAGTGAACCATGCTAAACCTGAGTCAAATTTAGAATCCTCTGCTCAAAATTCTGTAGTGGTTTCCCATTTCACTAAAAATAAAACCAAACCTCTTACCATGGCAACCCACTCCGGTGTACTTGTCTGGAGAATTCCATGGACAGAGAAGCCTGGCAGGCTAGAGTCCATGGGGTTGCAAAGGGTCAAACACGACTGAGTGACTCTCACTCACTCTTACCATATCATGTAAAATCCTACTTGATCTGGCCTCTCTCACCCTGCTCCAGTCACAATGATCTTGTTATTCCTTGAACACCCTAAGCATGCTCCTGTCCCAAGGCCTCTGCTTAGTTCTTCCGTTTTCCTAGAATGCTCTTTTCCAGAATATCCACTTAGCTAAAGCCTTTTTTTAAAAGCAAAGTAGTCAATTACTTTATTACATGCTAGTGCTTTCTTAAAATAAAAATAATAATATAAAACATACAGTGAGAAGTAAAGCACATATGTGACTGGCATGTAACAGGAAGTTCACTCAGAACTGTTTAATACTCAGCACTAGAGAAACCACAGAGGTCCCACCTATTTACAGACAAATCCGACCAGGAAAGAAGAGGCCACCACGCCTACCGCTGCTTCTGTACTACGTCCCCTCCATCCTTGTGGACATTCTCGTGGTCATTCACCTTTTCATCTAAATTACCAGCTTAAGTGTCTTTAGCTTTTTCTCTCCATTGGTCTTTAGTTTTATTCTGCAGTTTCTAGCTAAATCCTTTCTTCTTTGAATCTTTGCCAAAATCTTATCTTTTGAATGAGGTTTCCTCTGACTACTCAATTTTAGACCACAATCTGCTCCCCACTCCTTACCCCCAAGACTCTCAATCCCCTTACTCAAATCTATTGTTTTACCCATGGCACTTACCACTTTCCAATATGTTTTGTTTACTTTTTTAAAAATTGTCTTTCTCTTCTGCTAGAAACTCCAAGAGGGAAGAAATCTGTTCTGGTTAACAATATACCCTAAGGGCCTAAAACAGTAAGATAGGCAAGGGCGTCTGACTAGCTGTGACATATGTCACTTATAATGGAAACATCTAAAAATCTATACATGGGGGAAGGATGGTCTTGTCAATAAATACTGTTTGGTCAATCAATCGTATGGGAGAACAAAATGAATCTTGACTCCTATTGCACTACTGGCAAAAAACAACTCCAAATGGATTGCAGATATGAATATGAATGGTATTAAAGGCAAGTTTTCTTAACAGGGGACAAGAAAAGCACTGATCTAAAGGGAGGGATGATAAATTGGAATATATGAGATTAAAAATTTATGTTCAGTAAAGGACATCATTAAGATACTGAAAAACCAATTCAGAGGGGAGAAGGTAATTCGAAAAACACAGAACTGAAAAGTGAGTTGTATCTAGCATGTACAGTGGATTCCTACAACATGAAAAAATACACAAAAGAAAAATTGGAGAGAAGATTCTGATACTTCACACAAAGAGGATACCCAAATGGCAAAATCAGAGTCAGGTGACAGGCTCCCGGTTCCTTAGATATTAGGTAACTGCAAATTAAAACCACTGTGTGACACCATCACACATGTACCAGAATAATGAGAATAAAAAGGATGGCAGAGGCCACAGAACTAGACTCGATGAGACGGAGAGTAGGTCTAGAAACTGAGGGGGTCTCCTGAGACTGCAGGGTGGGTGACAACTTTAGCTGGTCTGCATGAGTAAAGTCTTTTTGTGAGGCAAACAAATGCCAACAAACGGCTGGTCAGGCTATTATTACCGACATGAATGTCCCTGATAAGAGTCCAGGGATCCCTCTTCCCTAAACCCATAACTTCAATACTCCCAACCAAGCTCTGGGAGACCCGAATGGCACCAGTGCCGGAAGCTTCTAGAGGAAACCAAGGTGGCGGCGGCAGTGAGTGAGGGCAGCCTTCAGACTGCTGCACTGCCACTACCCTGGCTTCCGGAGGAGGGGCACACCGCAGGGACCCGCAGACCCCAGCCCTCCTCCCCAGCTCCCAGTCACTGGGCGTCCTGGTCTTGGAGCAGTCAGGGCAGGACAAGAGGAGACGGGGCCGCCCAGAGAAGACGTGGAACCTCTTCGGACTCTATAGCAGGCAACAGCAGCCTGGAAAACGGTTTTCAGCGCGAGACTGGTGGGGAGAAGGCCCTAGAAACCTGTGGCACAGGGAGATCAGAGTCTGAGCTGATGGCTGGCGTGAAGGCTGTGGAAGCGAAGGCCGAGAGTTCTCAGAAAGAGTGGACGAAGAGGAGAGGGTTGAAGTGGAAAAGCCGGGTGAGGAAAGGGAGGCAGTGGAGGAACACAGCAGGGTAAACGAGGCAAAGGGCGAGACAGCGCCCCGGCTCAAAGGGAGGGTCTGCGCCTGAATGCCCCGGAGACCCACCAGCTGGAAGTGGACACGCGGAACGCGGGCCTGGCCTTCTGGCAGGTGGAGTGCGAGTTCGGGCGCGTGCGTCAGGGCTACCTCCAGTGGAGGAATCCTCTCATTCAGCATGCCCCAGGCTTCTGGGTCACTGCCATTCGGAACAACTCACAGCTGTCTGCCCTTATTACAGGCGGAGGTGAAGAGATGTTGAGGTACTTAGCCAATCTGGAGGTGAAGGAGCTCAGATATCCAGGGACTGGCTATAAGTTCAAGTTCCTCTTTCAAAGAAACCCATATTTCAGAAACAAGTGGCTTGTGAAGAAATACAAGGTCAGACCCTCTGGCCAAGTGGTGTCTCTTTCCACTGCGATTATACAGCACCCGGGCCAGGAACCCCTGGTCTGCCTTCATAGGAACCAGGACCACATGTATGGCTTTTTTGGCCTGGTTTTCAGACAACAGCCTTCCAGAGTCTCACAGGGCTACTAAATTTATCAAGGAGAAACTCTGGCCAAATGCACTGCAGTACTTCCTACTGGATGAAGGGCCCCCTGGACTTAGACTTCTCCAGATGTGGGAGCCAGTGAAGACCCCAAGGCCCTCTGGGTTTCAATCTGGTTAACCTTTGCTCTTGGGAATACTCCTGCACGGGGCCCCTACCTACCACCTTCCCTGGCCTGGGCCTTGGCTACAGGACGGGCATGTGCCTTTTACTGTTTTTGTGCTGACCTTTCCCTACCTTCTGTCTGCTGGACATTTGGTTCTCTCGACTTAAAAACCGAGGCTTTCATGGCCATACGGCTCCATTTCCCTCTGGTCTTCATGCTGTTGTGGTAATACCACATGCGGCCTGGCGGGGGCTCACGTTCTTCTAAGTCAAACAAATGATGCTGTAGATGGTGCTTCCTTTGTCGGCACTGCCTGGTTGTTAATTCCCAAGGCTTCTGGTCTAGTTACTACCACTTGGATTCCAGCTATGTTTCAGAGCTTGTTCTACTCCTTCTGCTCTGCACCTGGCCTGTGGACAACTGCTGGGCATTAAAGTCGAGAGAGAACAGCAGTGGGCTGCCTGGTCTCTGATTCATGCGACTCCATTGCTCTTCCTGCTTCTCTGCTCACCTGCTGCCTGCTACACCCACCCTCTTAGGCTGCCACCCACTGGATGAACATTTTCTAGACCACTGTCAGCTCCACTTTCTGAGTTTTGGTAAACAGGGGTCTTCAGAACTGGTGGTAGACCCAGGTTTCCTTCCAGCCTATAAAAGACATTTCTGTTTCTCCCTACAGACCTCAATTCCTTACCATCACTTGGAGACCCTGCTTACTTTTCAGGCAAGTTGTTGAGGATTCAAGTCGGACCCTCTTTGCATGGCAAGGATAACTTGGTGTCCTTGATAAATACCAAGTTTTCTTAAGCATCAACCAGTAAAGTCATACAAAAGTTAGGTACTTCTATTTATCTCCCTTCCTCAATCTGAACATGAAGAGCCAGCAGTGCCAAGGCAGACATTCGGTCCCTTTTCTCTTTCCCATATCTCTTGTATCTCTTTTTAAAAAGTGGTAGCTCAGAAAAATCTGTAGAAGGAGGCTTTGCAGTTTCACTTGGTTCTTTACCATTTCCCGAGGCAGGGAGACAGTCCTATAAAGGAGACCAGCAGAGCTCTTACTCCTCTCTGCCTTCTTCCCAGCTCGTACCCATCCAAAGCAATGCCCAGACAGACAAAAGGAAGATAGATGTACATGGAATGAATGGATGGGAGAACCGAAGAGACTGTGGTAGGTGCGGGCCCCAAGAAGGGAAACTGAACAGATGGCTAGAGGCAGAAATGAGCCAGGGGAAATATGGGCCTATAATGAAAACTGGATTGACTGAGAGCCTACAAGGAAGGGATACTTGCTGTTCTCAGTGATGATGGGAGGAGAAATACTTTTCTCACGATTGGGATGGGAGAATTGAAGGTGGCTGACGTGCTGACTTTATGTTGCTGAAAATGTTGCTAAAAGATGAGTTCTTTAGAGAAATTCATACAGTGGAATTTTGTGTTTTATATAGATAAATACTGTGCCCTTAACTAGTATTTATTAAAACTCCTATTACTTTCTCTGTTTCTGTTTACTGGGAAGATGTGACTGTATAGACCTTATTTTGCTTTCAGTTTGGAACATTTGCAAGAATGTTAATCTCTTTCCTGTACAATATGGAAATTTTTGTGAATATTCATAACAATTTTCAACTTGTTTCTGTTAGAACTGTATCTTTAGAAGAATAATTTGAATAACTTGGTCTTGTCAGACTCTGAAGACTTTGGAAACTGTCATATTTATGGGGAAAAAAACCATAAAAATTTGTGGCTCTGATTATCTTCACAATTTATCCTAGTAACAACTTAATAATCAATATATCTCTCTCCCTAAATGGCAGTTATACTTGTGAGGCTGCTGTGTAAAACTGGAAGTATATCATTGGCATATTTATTTTTCCTTATATATGTGTTGGTAAAATAAAAGCATGTCAGTGTGAAAAAAAAAAAACTAAACTAAAAAGATGGAAAATAACAAGGGTGGAAAAATACACAGAGAAATCATGCTTGTACACTGCTAGTGGAGGAGTAGCTTGGTACAAATACTTTAGAAAATTCTTTGGCAGTATCTAGTCACACAGTCTGTTCCAGCTCTGGGAATACACCCAAGAGAAATACATACATAGAAGAACAAAGACATGCATATAAGTGTTTGTAACAGCACAGTTCTAATAGAAGGAACTGCCCCAAAATCCATCAACAGTAGAAAAAGTGAGTTCTAAAATAGTCACACAATGGAATACTATGAGAATTTTTTTAAAAAAAAAACTATGCTACATGTAATTAAACAAATGGATCTCACAAACATGGGCTTGGATGAAAGAACCTAGACACAAGAATGCATGCTATGCAATTCCATTTACATATGAGATTTTAAGGACAGGTAAAACTAATCTATGGTGGTAGAAGTTGGAATAGGGATTACTACCAAGAACAGTGAAGAGCCTGATATTTTATGCTGTTTGCAAACTGTTATGTTAGTCTACCTAGTTAATAGATGCTGAGTCAGAGACAAAGAACCTTACAACTCAAAAGCCTGTGTTAATAATGTACCACCTTCTTGAATCCTTCTTCCTAATTACCACATGAATAAACCCAGGTGATACCTGCGCACATACTGGGTTGCATTACAGAAGAGAAACCCTGAGTTTAGGTGACCACAGTCTCTTATAATGGGAAGTACACATGCCTACCCTTTGCTTTGAAGGGAGACATCTTAAATATATTAAACAGTATAATAAGAGATACAATATTTGTATATTTTCCAAATTTAAGCAAAATGCCCATTTTCTCTAGTGAAAAACATTCTCTTCTTTCAAGGCTATTCAAATAAGTTGCACACTCATGAAACATACTTTTCTATATGTATATTTAATAAAATACGCCTACTTAAGAAAATCCTAAAGGAAACATGGATGCCAAGAGCTAACCCGTTGGAAAAGACCCTGATGTAAAAGACTGAAAGCTTGAGGAGAAGGGATAACAGAGGATGAGATGGTTGGATAGATATGAGTCTGAGTAAACTCCCAGAGATAGTGAAGGACAGGGAAGCCTGGTGTGGTGCAGTCCATGGTGTCACGAAGAGTCGGACACAGTTGAGCGACTAAACAACAACTACTTAAGAAAAACAAAAAAAAGAAACCCAATGTAAGCAAAGAAAAATAGAACAATAAAAATAACCCCACCATTTTTCTGGAACTTAAATGCTACAAGATGACTGGCCAATTTAAAAGTATATTTCAGACTTCTGGGGGTAACCTGCAGGTCCATATATTAGAATTCTATTAAGATCATTTACTGTATACTACAAATAGTTAAAATCCATTTCCTAGGGGCAAATTTTTTATCTTGGTATGGGACATCAGCCTTTAGTATTTATCTTGCTCCAGCTCATTTATCAACTGGTTTTTATTGGAGTTGAGTTGTAAACAGTTTATTAATCATGATTTGTGATGGTTCATTTTCAAAGCTTGGTTCTCCCAGCTAGATAAATGATAAAATCCACGTATTATTTAGTTCTGTTGTTCAGCAAGGATGATGCTGTTTCTGAGACTTGGCCCCTTCATATAACTGCTTCTTAAGATGGTCTGTATCAAAGTTTCATGTCCTTTCTTTTTAGCCCGCCCTTTATTTGAGATATAAATACTTCAGTGAACTAAAAACAGAATTTCAAACTATACCTTTGGCACATGCCATAGAAGACTGTGGTATTAATAGCAACAAAATCTTCTGTAAAACTAAGGAAAGCATTTGGTTTGGCTTATTTCAACAAGATTTTTCCATTTCTGTGTATAACAAGATATTTGGAGACAATAAGGATACTTCAGTGCTGGAAATGGCAGGTTTTTTAACGGAAAGGATATAAAAGCATGTAATAATATAGAAGATCAACTTATTGCCTTTGAAACATAAGGTAGATTTAATTAGGCTTTTTATAATTCTTACTATCAATTTATATCACACATTATAATTTTAAATGGCATCCATATTGATGGCTTGCCCTGAATTTTCCAATGGCAAATTTTTCTCTTCACTATTGGTAGCTAGAAGAATAAGAGACATAAGATATTTTGATTTATTCAAAAGGAGTCTAAAATTCAAATTCAGTCTGTCTTACCAAAAGAGATGAGGATGGAAAAGATGGTAGGTAGGATTTTTTTCACTTTAGCATTACACTAGAGTCTAGGGCATTAAATTAATGGTGCACTGAGTTAAAAGTTGGGGCATCAGGGTTTTAAAGGGCTCCGTCATAAACTAGGTAAACTAGTTAATTCTAAAGACACAGTTTTCCTCATCTTTTTAACAAGTTTGAAATATCCTTTCTTCTAAATCTGAAGATTTACTTACCCTTTAAATATAAGCCTTCCCCCATGGTTCTGTGTCCTCCTCTGGCTGGCTTTACTCTGTTCTTCCTGATGACTCTTAGCCACTTCCAGAACTTCTGCTATCACCTTTTTTTTTTTTTTGGTCACTTCTATTAGTTTTTCATTTATTTATTTTCATCCATCTTTGTTCTTTGGCCTGTGTGGGCCTCCCATCGCAGTGCCCTCTCTCATCGCAGAGCGCTGGCTCTGGGCGCATGCGCTCCAGAGCTCCGGCTCGGTAGCTGGACACATCGGTCCAGCCACTCCGCGGCACATGGGATCTTCCCAGGCCAGGGATCGAACAGGCACCCCTTGCACTGCAAGGCAGTGTCCTTACCCACTGGACCACCAGGGAAGCCCCTGCTATCACCTTTGAGAAAAGGACTCAAATTGGAATCTCCAATCCTCACACCAAGATCAGAGTCTGACCTGTCCATCTGCACAGTGCTTTTAGATTTGCTCTCTTCCTTTCTGTATTTGTTTTTCCTTCAACATCTTTTGTCTACCTTACTAGAAATCTCCAGGCTTCCCTTCTTGAATCCGATCTTTCTCTTCCCGTCACTCACACTACTGACAAACTGATCCAGTCCCTTTTACACAAGTGTCCTTGTCTACACACTACTGTGCAGGGGACATGGGTTCAATTCCTAATCCAGAAAGATCTCACATGCCACAAAGCAACTAAGCCCATGTGCCACCACTACTGAGCCTGTGCTCTAGAACCCATGTGTGGCAACTACTGAAGGCCTAGCGCTTTTGTATCCTACAGCTTTTGTTCCACAAGAGAAGCCATCTCAATGAGAAGCCTATGCACCCCACCTAGAGAGTAGAGAGTTGCCCCCACTCACAACAACTAGAGAAAAGCCCACACAGCAACAAAGATCCAGCACAGCCAAAAATAATAACTACTACACAACTGCATTCATTTCACATGCTAGCAAGGTAATGCTGAAAATCTTATAGCTCTATATGTGTAAAGTATGAATCATATTAGTCTGTCATACTAGTTATTCTACTGAGTGGAAAAATGATCAAAAAATATTTGGCTACTGAAAAATCTAAATAACAATTCCCAAGAAACAAGAGCCAGGGCAGACTTTAGTCAAATCCTCACAAGTACTTTAGTTCTAAGTCTTAGAAAAGAGGGTATGTTGATAACTGAACTGTTCTGCAATTACAGATCCAAACTGAGTCAAAATAGTGATATTTGTTCTTGGATCCGTATATTTATGTGATTTAAAGAAAAATAGCAGGGTATATTACAACCCTTAACAATAGACTGTACTAATAATAGCTCTCATTTATTAAGGGCTACATCATGGTGCCACTTTGCTAAGCATTTCAAGTACATTATTCTTTTTTAAATTTTTGGCCACTTTTATTGATCTTTAATTTATTTAGTTTTCATCTATCTTTGTTCTTTGGCCTGTGTGGGCTTCCCATCGCAGTGGCCTCTCCTGTAGCAGAGCACTGGCTCTGGGCGCATGCACTCCAGAGCACTGGCTTGTAATTGGACACACCAGTCCAGCCACTCCACGGGCATGTGGGATCTTCCCATGCCAGGAATCTAACTGGCGCCCCTTGCAGTACATGGTGGACTCTTTACCCACTGGACCACCAGGGAATCCCCCATTATTCTCTTAATCCTTATAAAACTTTACAAGGTATTCCTGACTCCATTTTGCAGGTTAATTAAATCAGACTCATTTATGTTACTTTTTTCTGGTTTGGCCACTTCTATTGGTCTTTCATCCATCCATTTTCATCTTCTTTGTTCTTTTGGCCTGTGTGGGCCTCTCTTGCTGCAGAGAACCGACCTCTCTCACTGCAGAGCACCGGCTCCAGGCGCATGTGCTCTGGAGTGCTGGCTCCGTAATTGGACACGTGGGCCCAGCTGCTCCATGGCACATGGGATCTTTCCAGGCCTGGGATCGAACCGGCACCCCTTGAACTGCAAGGTGGTGTCTTTACCCACTGGACCACCAGGAAAGCCCCATTTATGTTACTTGTGTTCAGTCACTCAGCCAAACAGTGATAAAGCCAGGATTCAGACAAATAGTTATATATATGAATAGAAATGATATTAATATCTTGCTTTACAGTAGAAAGCAATCTGCCAAATGGATAAGATTTTCCCTATTTGTATACAAATTCTCTTAGCTTATAAACTGTTTGCTAATTTTGATGTTTATTAATGAAAGTATGACACAAAAATCAGAAGTACAATACCATTACATGTTTTTTTCCTTTAAAGATTAGAAACATTATTACCTAATTTCTTTTGTGATCTGAATCCCACCTACATACAAATGAGTGTAAGGCAAAATGGCATTTATGAAACATCTGTTGGTTCACATCCATTTCATAAAGGCACTGTCACTGGTGGAGCACATTTTCAGGTGTTCAAGTGGCTCCAACAAACTTTGGCTTTGGTTCTTGGATCCGTATATTTATGTGATTTAAAGAAAAATAGCAGGGTATATTACAACCCTTAACAATAGACTGTACTAATAATAGCTCTCATTTATTAAGGGCTACATCATGGTGCCACTTTGCTAAGCATTTCAAGTACATTATTCTTTTTTAAATTTTTGGCCACTTTTATTGATCTTTAATTTATTTAGTTTTCATCTATCTTTGTTCTTTGGCCTGTGTGGGCTTCCCATCGCAGTGGCCTCTCCTGTAGCAGAGCACTGGCTCTGGGCGCATGCACTCCAGAGCACTGGCTTGTAATTGGACACACCAGTCCAGCCACTCCACGGGCATGTGGGATCTTCCCATGCCAGGAATCTAACTGGCGCCCCTTGCAGTACATGGTGGACTCTTTACCCACTGGACCACCAGGGAATCCCCCATTATTCTCTTAATCCTTATAAAACTTTACAAGGTATTCCTGACTCCATTTTGCAGGTTAATTAAATCAGACTCATTTATGTTACTTTTTTCTGGTTTGGCCACTTCTATTGGTCTTTCATCCATCCATTTTCATCTTCTTTGTTCTTTTGGCCTGTGTGGGCCTCTCTTGCTGCAGAGAACCGACCTCTCTCACTGCAGAGCACCGGCTCCAGGCGCATGTGCTCTGGAGCACTAGCTCCGATTTTGGACACGTGGGCCCACCTGCCCCATGGCACATGAGATCTTTCCAGGCCTGGGATCGAACCGGCACCCCTTGAACTGCAAGGTGGTGTCTTTACCCACTGGACCACCAGGAAAGCCCCATTTATGTTACTTGTGTTCAGTCACTCAGCCAAACAGTGATAAAGCCAGGATTCAGACAAATAGTTATATATATGAATAGAAATGATATTAATATCTTGCTTTACAGTAGAAAGCAATCTGCCAAATGGATAAGATTTTCCCTATTTGTATACAAATTCTCTTAGCTTATAAACTGTTTGCTAATTTTGATGTTTATTAATGAAAGTATGACACAAAAATCAGAAGTACAATACCATTACATGTTTTTTTCCTTTAAAGATTAGAAACATTATTACCTAATTTCTTTTGTGATCTGAATCCCACCTACATACAAATGAGTGTAAGGCAAAATGGCATTTATGAAACATCTGTTGGTTCACATCCCTTTCCTAAAGGCACTGTCACTGGTGGAGCACATTTTCAGGTGTTCAAGTGGCTCCAACAAACTTTTGGCTTTAAGACTAACTGGCAGCATTAGGAAGACAATGCATGTTGTCCAAGAAGACCAAATAGCAGAGGTCTTCTGAGTGGGGAAAGGATTATGTCACTGTCTAAAAATCCTTCATAAACTTGGCTCCTCAGCAAGGGGAAGAATGTGGAGCCAAGCAGCACATGTAAGGTCTCAACAATGTGATGGAAATAAAGGGACAAATGGGAGAATCAAGGAAAATGTACAATGGGGGAGAAAAATATTCATAAAAATTTTCAGTGTTAATTTTGTTTACTCAAAAGAATATTGATGTGAAACTTAAAATGATTTTTAGTTCCAGTTTGTTTTCTAGTCTAATCTGTGACTTCTGGGGAAGTGATTAAAATTATTACTGTGACTGACTTTATACCACATTATGGGAGTGGAGTAGACTAGAAGGTCTTAAGTTTTCTTTCTGAGCTTTGATCTTATCATGCAAGGAAGGCTGCAGATACACACCCCTGGGGCTTTATTATTTAGAAATAAGTTTAAACTTAATAAATAAGAAAGAAAAGAAAAAATAAGAAATAAAAGATAAGAAAACTTATTATCTTGAGAAAATATACCCTACTCCTAAAGTGACCATCATGCCTATTGAAGCAACAGTAGAGGCATTCCCACTAGTCAGGAACAAAGAAGGCTGTCAGTTTTAAAAAATTATGACTTGTGTTCAGTCACTCAGCCAAACAGTGATAAAGCCAGGATTCAGACAAATAGTTATATATATGAATAGAAATGATATTAATATCTTGCTTTACAGTAGAAAGCAATCTGCCAAATGGATAAGATTTTCCCTATTTGTATACAAATTCTCTTAGCTTATAAACTGTTTGCTAATTTTGATGTTTATTAATGAAAGTATGACACAAAAATCAGAAGTACAATACCATTACATGTTTTTTTCCTTTAAAGATTAGAAACATTATTACCTAATTTCTTTTGTGATCTGAATCCCACCTACATACAAATGAGTGTAAGGCAAAATGGCATTTATGAAACATCTGTTGGTTCACATCCCTTTCCTAAAGGCACTGTCACTGGTGGAGCACATTTTCAGGTGTTCAAGTGGCTCCAACAAACTTTTGGCTTTAAGACTAACTGGCAGCATTAGGAAGACAATGCATGTTGTCCAAGAAGACCAAATAGCAGAGGTCTTCTGAGTGGGGAAAGGATTATGTCACTGTCTAAAAATCCTTCATAAACTTGGCTCCTCAGCAAGGGGAAGAATGTGGAGCCAAGCAGCACATGTAAGGTCTCAACAATGTGATGGAAATAAAGGGACAAATGGGAGAATCAAGGAAAATGTACAATGGGGGAGAAAAATATTCATAAAAATTTTCAGTGTTAATTTTGTTTACTCAAAAGAATATTGATGTGAAACTTAAAATGATTTTTAGTTCCAGTTTGTTTTCTAGTCTAATCTGTGACTTCTGGGGAAGTGATTAAAATTATTACTGTGACTGACTTTATACCACATTATGGGAGTGGAGTAGACTAGAAGGTCTTAAGTTTTCTTTCTGAGCTTTGATCTTATCATGCAAGGAAGGCTGCAGATACACACCCCTGGGGCTTTATTATTTAGAAATAAGTTTAAACTTAATAAATAAGAAAGAAAAGAAAAAATAAGAAATAAAAGATAAGAAAACTTATTATCTTGAGAAAATATACCCTACTCCTAAAGTGACCATCATGCCTATTGAAGCAACAGTAGAGGCATTCCCACTAGTCAGGAACAAAGAAGGCTGTTCACTTGTCACCACAATTATTTAATAGACAATGTGGTTAATAAGAGAATTTCTAGGACTACAGAAATTCAGAGAAGGAAATAAAAACTATCACAATTTGTGATCACTATGGAAAACCTGATATAGGCAACTGAAAAGTACTACAAACAAAATTTAGGAAGGCAGCCTCATACAAAATTAATGCATAGATATCAACACATTTCAGATGAATTTAAAAGTGAAATGAGGAAAAGCTCCATTTATAATAGAAACAGTGAAAGATGAAATATCTAAGAAAAAACTTAAGAAATGTATAACATTTATGAATACAACTTTAAATCATTCCAAGGAGACAAAAGGAACAGCATACCAAGTTCTAAGGATGTCTCGACCTCTTAAAGTTGTCCTTCCTAAGCTAATCTAGAAATTTATTGTAATTACAATAACATGATCAAGAATTGATGAAGAGATCAGGGAGAGACAAGCAAATTCCAAAATATACTTTTTTTTTCAAAATACATTTTTAAAAAATGGCAGGGAAACCTCCAAAGATAAGTAGAAATAAAGGGGCTATTTCCAACATATTATAATACAAAGCTACATACAAGAATAAATGAATGAATCAATAGGATGGAACAGAAAGTCTAGAAACAGACCCCAGTGAATGTAGATTTTGGTATAGGAAAAACATGGCATCTGAAATCAGTGAGGAAAAGAACAACTCAAAAAACTGTCTTTAGACAACTAGAGAGCCATTTTTAATAAAATTAAGTTGGATTCATGCCTCATGCTGTACAATCAGGTAAAATTCCAAAGGAGCAAAGCTTTAATTTTAAAAATATAGAATCCTAAAAATACCATAAGAAACACAAAGGAGACCTTTTTTCTTAATTAACTTGGAGTGAGGAGGCCATTCTATTATTTAAAATCTGGAAACATAAAGAGAAATATAGGTAAATATCACTACTTGAAAAAAGTATTTCATCTACAAGGTAAAGATAAAATCCATAAGAAAGACAAAAGAAAAGTCACAAATGGAAATGCATAAATTCATAACAAGCAAATTTTTAGAATGGTTAGAAATGATGTTTACTAAAGGGCTGAAAATCACTGATTCAGGGATCTGCTGAAGAAGGAGGCTAACTTCAGACTATGCAGTTGGCCATCCGTATCCATGGGTTCTATATCCAGAGATTCAACTAAGTGCAGACTGAAATATACATTTAATTCCAGGAAGCAAAACTTGAATTTTCCATGTGCCAGCAACTATTTACATAGCATTTGCATTGTATTAGGTATTGTAAGTAATGTAGAGATGATCTAAAGTATACTAGAGGATGTGCCCAGATTATATGCAAAATCTGTACGATTTTATGTAAGTGCCTTGAGCATCCTCAGATTTGGGTATCCATGGGGAGGCAATCCCACTTGAACACTGAGGGTTGACTGTATACCTTATCTAAAGGACCAATAAATGTCAGATACAATCCAGTTTAATGGAGGAAATTGATAACCACACCACCACTGGGGTAAAATGAGTAGCAAGCTTGCAGTTGTCTCAAGGACATCAGTAATGGGCAGGGTCACCTCAGGATTACTGATTCTATGGGTGTATTCTATCTACCAAACCTAGCGGTGGTTCCATTTTGTTAGATGCTAGGCTGTAATTGCTGTAGACTGCAGGGACTGTACCATGAAAGTCATTTCTGCAATAGTATGTGTGAATTTGAACAGATTAACTCAAATGGTATGAATCCGGCAAGCCAGCCGTTACCAAACATGCAATGTAATCATGACATCTGTACTTTTGTTAGGCCTTCTAAAAGTACCTAAGTATCTTCTCTCATATACTATTAGTTCTTAACAGCAATACATTGGATGAATTAATCTGATACTATGGAATATGATTTATCTCTTGAACAAAAACTGATCATTCAGGAAAAGAATATGACTACCTATACTTCTTCTGACCTAAGTCTCTATCTCATAGAGGAAAGAAATGTAAAACCACAGAACTTTTTTACAATCTCTTCCCCCATTTGACTTCAGATAGAAACAACAAAATAGTATCAGCGATTTCCATTAAAGAAATTTGAGGCAAAGCCCAGGGTTACTGCACCTTGAATCTTTTCAGTTATTTTTTTCTTTTTGCCTCTAAGTCATCATTTATTTTTATCCATATTTTTATTCTTTGGCATGTGTGGGCTTCTCATTGCAGTGGCCTCTCTCGTTGCAGAGCACTGGCTCTGGGCGCATGTGCTCCAGAGCCCTGGCTCACAACTAGACACACCTGCCCAGCCACTCCATGGCACGTGGGATCTTTCTGGGCCAGGAATTGAATCAGTGCCCCTTGCGGTGCAAGGCAGACTCTTAACCCACTGGAGCACCAGGGAAGCCCTCAGTTAATTTTTTTTCAAGCCAGGCCTACTATCTCTTTAAGCACCTGAGAACACATTTCAAATACATTTTATTAATAGAAGGTTTCTTTCTTAGGTTTAACATCACATTTAAAGCAGCTGGAAATTTTAGAAGAGTCCAAGAACATACTTGGCTATTTCCATGGAAATTTGGATGAGGGTCAGCTAGCATATGTCATAAATAGTTTCCTATCACATGCCAAAATCACAGATTAATTCAACTTATAATAACTGAATTGATTTAATTAAAAATGTTCAATTTGCAGGCATTTGCCCTGAGTGGGTAGGGTGCTCCACTCTGGGACTCCAGGTTCTAAGTCCTTGGACCCTGCCTATGACACTTGCTTTCCAGCTAGTCAAAGAAAGAGAGAGAGAAAAAAGAAAAGGCTACCAGATTAAGAGAGACGATAGTACCAAGAAAATGAAAAAGGTGTTTTTTAAACTGCTTTTCTGTACTCTCATTGTTAGGCCTTCTAAAAGTACCTAAGTATCTTCTCTCATATACTATTAGTTCTTAACAGCAATACATTGGATGAATTAATCTGATACTATGGAATATGATTTATCTCTTGAACAAAAACTGATCATTCAGGAAAAGAATATGACTACCTATACTTCTTCTGACCTAAGTCTCTATCTCATAGAGGAAAGAAATGTAAAACCACAGAACTTTTTTACAATCTCTTCCCCCATTTGACTTCAGATAGAAACAACAAAATAGTATCAGCGATTTCCATTAAAGAAATTTGAGGCAAAGCCCAGGGTTACTGCACCTTGAATCTTTTCAGTTATTTTTTTCTTTTTGCCTCTAAGTCATCATTTATTTTTATCCATATTTTTATTCTTTGGCATGTGTGGGCTTCTCATTGCAGTGGCCTCTCGTTGCAGAGCACTGGCTCTGGGCGCATGTGCTCCAGAGCCCTGGCTCACAACTAGACACACCTGCCCAGCCACTCCATGGCACGTGGGATCTTTCTGGGCCAGGAATTGAATCAGTGCCCCTTGCGGTGCAAGGCAGACTCTTAACCCACTGGAGCACCAGGGAAGCCCTCAGTTAATTTTTTTTCAAGCCAGGCCTACTATCTCTTTAAGCACCTGAGAACACATTTCAAATACATTTTATTAATAGAAGGTTTCTTTCTTAGGTTTAACATCACATTTAAAGCAGCTGGAAATTTTAGAAGAGTCCAAGAACATACTTGGCTATTTCCATGGAAATTTGGATGAGGGTCAGCTAGCATATGTCATAAATAGTTTCCTATCACATGCCAAAATCACAGATTAATTCAACTTATAATAACTGAATTGATTTAATTAAAAATGTTCAATTTGCAGGCATTTGCCCTGAGTGGGTAGGGTGCTCCACTCTGGGACTCCAGGTTCTAAGTCCTTGGACCCTGCCTATGACACTTGCTTTCCAGCTAGTCAAAGAAAGAGAGAGAGAAAAAAGAAAAGGCTACCAGATTAAGAGAGACGATAGTACCAAGAAAAGTGAAAAGGTGTGAAACTGCTTTTCTTCAGTGAGAATACAAACTCATCCCTTCGGCCTAAATGTTTTCTTCCCAGAATTACTAAAATAAAATACATTGCCAGGTCTGGGTTTCATGGCAAAGGTAGAAGGGATATTATTTGCAGCTTAAGTCACAGAAGCCAGAAAAACACAGTCAAGGTCAGGCTGTTAGGCAATAAATCCCTGGCCCTCAGGCCTTCTGACTCCTACGTCATTGTGTCCCTCACTCCACTTGTGGCGGGGCTGCTCATCTCAGAGTTGCTCATCTAACTGGCAACCTTGGTGGGACTTCCCCGATGGTCCAGTGGTTAAGACTCCAAGCTCCCACTGCAGGAGGCTCAGACAGGTTCAAGCCCTTGTGAGGGAGCTGAGATCCCACATGCCATGCAGCACAACCAAAAAAGAGAAAAGATTGTATGGATCTGAATGTTCTCTGGAGAAACCCAATGATCTATAACAACTATAAATTGCACCCTTTGTAATAACACAAGCCTCAGTCTTGGGAATTTTCCCTTGTTAAGGGAAAATGAGGGAGGGAATGCTGCCATGACAAGTTTCTGAGATCCAATAAAAATGGGAAACAAGAAGTTAGAGTAAGAAAAGTACTGATGCCTTTAGGTGTGCTATCAGAGCTCTGATTAGAGACAACCTTTTCAAATTATTAGAAAAACAACCATCTCTATAGTGGACAAGGAGAGTGAGTTCTCCAGGCTACAAAAGTTTTGAAGTGTTACCTTTTGGAAAAAGGCAATTTTCTTTTGTGATTCTCTGTTTGCTGTGTCTTGGTAGCATGCAGGTTCATTCCTGAATGAGGTGTGTTTTCCACCATAAAATAATAAACTGATGTCTAGTTTTTCACTGTCTTCCTGGTTCAAGGATAGTTACTTCATTCCTCATTTAAAATTTAGTTTTATAAAAATACACTACTGGGCTTCCCTGGTGGTCCAGTGGGTAAGGACACCGCCTTGCAGTGCAAGGAGTGCTGGTTTGATCTCTGGCCTGGGAAGATCCCACGTGCCACAGAGCAGCTGCACTGATGTGTCCAACTACCAAGCTAGAGCTCTGGGGCGCATGCACCCAGAGCCAGCGCTGTGCGACGAGAGGCCACTGCAATGGGAAGCCCACAAAGGCCAAAGAACAAAGATAAATAAATGGAAGATCAATAGAAGTGGCCAAAAAATAAAATACACTACTAAGATATGGTGACACTCCCTACCCCCCACACTTCTGTGGGTGCACACAATCCTACCCATCTTTATTATAATAACCTCAGACCCTTCTCAACCAACCTGGGTCACACAGGTAGGAACACAACTTTAGCTTCATTCTGAGAAGAAATTCCCACCTCTAATGACAGAACTCTCATCCTCTAGGCCACTGGTGTTATACCTCCTTCTAGGAAACATCCAATTTTTAATTGGTGAGCTTATGTACAAATTTTTTTTATTATAAATGCTTTAAATTGGGGAGTTATTTTTTAAGGACATAGTTCTCACAGGAGAACTCTAAAAATAAATTCATACGTAAATATATCACTATTTAGAAATATTTACCCATTTCTTCTTCCCTGTTCCACCATGAAAACAGTCTTCTGGTTTTTTGGCGAGCTGTGACTAAGCTCCTCTATTTAGAGCTTGTCTGCCATCCTACCTTCTTAGGTTCCCATGGGTGGTAAAGTAAGAATCATATTAAATTTTAGCTCAGCTGTGATAATGCTGTGTCCCTTTCTAAACTTGGTGGGTGAGACAACCCCCTGCTGTGTCTTAGTCATTATGAGCTCAGTGCATCTAATGGGGACAGATGGCACGGCCCCAAATAGTCCTCAAGACCAGAGCAGATGCTAACAATCCAACTTCAGATGCGAGGAATGGGAGAAGCAGTGTGATGCTGGATGCTTTCCTCCTTAACTTTTCTACGAAGCATTTATTTACCTTGTTAGGTTCATTCTAGACTAGCAAATACATGGGCAGAGACTCTGAGTTAATGACTGTCAGTTCCATTTCTGTTTTGAAGCTGAATAAAAGCACAAGGTCATTCCCACTCTCTCTATAGACAGTGAAATGTGAGAGTAAGGCACCTTTTCTTTCAGGCAAGATCCCTTTGAGACATTCCTGGAAAAGCAGCATAATCCATGAACATCAGGAAGACATGCTGACCTCAGGCTAGAAAAATACCATAGGTGCCAGTGAGGCAAAAACATGACTATTAGAAGAGTCGAGTCTCCAGTCAAGGAGCCCTGACCTACACTACAGATTCTTAGAGTAGCTTTAATGACTGCATACTGGGTGTAGGCCTAGGCATTATAGGTGGATTTATGATTGACTTATTTAGGGAAATAATTTACAAAAGACATGTAGAAGATCAAAATTAGGCTTTTTGCCTATAAAAAATGATGTATTTACATAAGTCTCTAAATAGCTATGTAACAGATATCCCTACAAACCACAGACAAAATAGACCAGGCATTACACAGGTGCCGGCCAATTTAGCCTTTATACTCACAAGCATTCACAATATTTTGCAAAAATAATTGACTAAAATTGCATGTGAGAATTGCTATAATTTCACACTGTGACAAACACTCGATGAGTTTTCAAGGTACCTATTCATTAATTCATTGGAAAATAATGCGTATTATTTTGTAGGTGCTATGAATACTCCCAAAATTTGTATGTTGAAGCCCTAACTCCAATGGGATGGTATTCGGAGATGAGGTCTCTGGGAGATAATGAGATTGTTTGAGATCATGAGCTGGGTCCCTCATGGGGACCCAAGAAGAGGAAGAGACACCAGAGATCACTCTCTCAGCCATATGAGAACACAGTAAGAAGGCAAGCACCTGCAAGCCAGTCCTCACCAGAACGTGACCATGCCTAGCACCCAGATCTTGGATTTATTTACTGAGCATTTAAGCCCGACAGATGGCACGGCCCCAAATAGTCCTCAAGACCAGAGCAGATGCTAACAATCCAACTTCAGATGCGAGGAATGGGAGAAGCAGTGTGATGCTGGATGCTTTCCTCCTTAACTTTTCTACGAAGCATTTATTTACCTTGTTAGGTTCATTCTAGACTAGCAAATACATGGGCAGAGACTCTGAGTTAATGACTGTCAGTTCCATTTCTGTTTTGAAGCTGAATAAAAGCACAAGGTCATTCCCACTCTCTCTATAGACAGTGAAATGTGAGAGTAAGGCACCTTTTCTTTCAGGCAAGATCCCTTTGAGACATTCCTGGAAAAGCAGCATAATCCATGAACATCAGGAAGACATGCTGACCTCAGGCTAGAAAAATACCATAGGTGCCAGTGAGGCAAAAACATGACTATTAGAAGAGTCGAGTCTCCAGTCAAGGAGCCCTGACCTACACTACAGATTCTTAGAGTAGCTTTAATGACTGCATACTGGGTGTAGGCCTAGGCATTATAGGTGGATTTATGATTGACTTATTTAGGGAAATAATTTACAAAAGACATGTAGAAGATCAAAATTAGGCTTTTTGCCTATAAAAAATGATGTATTTACATAAGTCTCTAAATAGCTATGTAACAGATATCCCTACAAACCACAGACAAAATAGACCAGGCATTACACAGGTGCCGGCCAATTTAGCCTTTATACTCACAAGCATTCACAATATTTTGCAAAAATAATTGACTAAAATTGCATGTGAGAATTGCTATAATTTCACACTGTGACAAACACTCGATGAGTTTTCAAGGTACCTATTCATTAATTCATTGGAAAATAATGCGTATTATTTTGTAGGTGCTATGAATACTCCCAAAATTTGTATGTTGAAGCCCTAACTCCAATGGGATGGTATTCGGAGATGAGGTCTCTGGGAGATAATGAGATTGTTTGAGATCATGAGCTGGGTCCCTCATGGGGACCCAAGAAGAGGAAGAGACACCAGAGATCACTCTCTCAGCCATATGAGAACACAGTAAGAAGGCAAGCACCTGCAAGCCAGTCCTCACCAGAACGTGACCATGCCTAGCACCCAGATCTTGGATTTATTTACTGAGCATTTAACTCTGCTCCAGATACTATCCAGGGATTGGGATATAGTGTGAGCAAAAAAGTCTCCTCTCTCATGGATTTATATTCTAATGAGAGGAGACAGAGAAAAAGCAAATACGTATTAAATACATAATATGTCATGTTTAATAAGTGCAATGAAGAAACATAAACCAGGTAAAGAATTAGAGCCCAATGTGAGTAGGAGAGGTCTTCCCAGGCAGCAATCGTGGGTTGGGAAGACTCCCTGGAGAAGGAAATGGCTACCCACTCCAGTATCCTGGCCTGCAGAATTCCATGAACAGAGGAGCCTGGTGGGCTATAGTCCACAGGGTCACACAGAGTCAGACATGCTTGAAGTAGCCTCGCATGCTCGTACACATGTGGTAGAAGAGAAGTTTAGGTAATAATTTTGAAAACATGATCAGAGAAAGCCTCTCTGATAAGATAACATTTGAACAAAGACCTGAATCATGTCAAACAATGGGTCTTGGACATGTCTGGAAAAGTGTTCCAGCCTAAGGAAGCAATAATTTCTAAAAGGCCCGAGGCTGGAGGCTTGTTAGAAAACCAGCAAAGCGGTTAGAAACAGTATGTGAATGAGATAGAGCATGGGCAAATAGGTTGCCAGGGATCTATTCCTCAAGTTTGACCAGAAAGTTGGTGAGAAAGTTTCAAGAAGGGAGGGAAGAGAGAATGAGAAAGACGTAGTATTTGAGAGGATAATGGCTGAGACTTTCCCAAGGTTGAAAAAAGCAAGCTAAAAAACAAACAAAAAAAAAACTTGGTTTGTTGAAGTGACAAGTAAGTTTAAAAATCCTGGTGAAGACTAATGAGATACAAAGGGTACACTTAAATAATCAGTATCAGAAATAAAAGAGAGAATATCATTACAGAGACTATATTTTAGAATATAAATGTATATTATAAAATGTAAGACTTATAAACTTTAGATCACTAAGTACATTTGTAAAAAAAATCAAACTTTATGTTTGGTATTATACACATAATAGTACGTACATTATATTTCAATAAAAGGGCAAGAAAACATTCATCTTACAAAAACTGACAGCATAAGAAACAAAATGTAAACAGTTCTCTACTTTAAAATCAAATCATTAATTAAAAACCTTCCCACAATAAAAACTGTAGGCCTAGCTGGTTTTGCTGATTGATTCAAACCAAATACTTAAGGAAAAAATAATATCTTAGACAAATTCTGCCAGAGAATAGAAAAGAGAATGAAAAACATCCTTCAGCTCATTTTATGAAGTCAGCGTAACTATGATACCAAGCATGATAAGAGTGTTAGTTTATAGAAGGAAGAAATTATGATCCAATCCCATTTATAAACACAGACACAAATATCCTAAGCAAGATGTGAGGTGAAAGAATACAAAAAGTGAACTTCCCTGGTGGTCCAGTGGGTAAAGAGTCCACCTTGCAGTGCAAGGGACACTGGTTTGATCCCTGGCCCGGGAGGAACCCACACACCATGGAGCAGCTGGACCGCTGTGTCCAATTACAAGCCAGCGCTCTGCAACGAGGGAGGCCACTGTGATGGGAGGCCCACACATGCCAAGGAATAAAGATGGATGCAAATGGATAAATAAAAAACCAATGAAAAAGGTCAAAAATTTTTTAAAAAGTTAAGTTCTTTACAAAATAAAAAAAATCAATGTAATTTGTCATATGTTTTTTAATATTTATTTACTTTTGCACTAGGTCTTCATTGCTCTGTACAGTCCTTCTCTAGTTGAGGTGCATGGCCTTCTCATTGCAATGGTTTTTCTTGCTGTGGAGCATAGGCTCTGGAGCCCACAGTCTTCAGTAGTTGTACCGTATGGGCTTAGCTGCCCCCAGCATGTGGAATCTTCCCAGACCAGGGATTGAACCAGTGTCTTCTGCATTGGCAGACAGATTACTAACCACTGGACCAACAGGGAAGCCCCAACTTATGTTGACAATAAAGAATCCACATGAACACAGATTTAGAAAAAAAAAATTAATAAAAGTCAATTTTCATTCATGATTTTAAAAAATAACTCCTAGCCAACTGTGATGGCAATTTCCTTAAACTAATAAAGAATGTATATATAAAAGCAAACAGGGGCTTCCCTGGCAGCTCAGTGGTAAAGAGCCTCCCTGCCAATGCAGGAGACACAGGTTCGAACCCTGATTCAGGAAGATCCCACAGGCTACGGAGCAACTAAGCCCATGAGTCACAACTACTGAGCCTGTGCTCTAGAGCCTAAGAGTCACAACTATTGAGCCCATGTGCCACAACTACTGAAACTTGTGTGCCCTAGAGCACAAATTCCACAACAAGAGAAGTCACCTCAAAAAGAAGCCTGCTCACCTGAACTAGAGAGTAGCCCCCACTCCCTGCAACTAGAGAAGAGCCCTGGCAGCAGTGAAAACCCAGAAGAGTCAAAAATAAATACATAAAATAAAATAAAAACAACTTATAGTATCATAACTCAAGATAAATGTTGAAAGCTTTCCATGTAAGATTAGAAACAAGATAAAGACATGCTCCCAGTACCACTTTATCCCCTGACTCCACCATGCCCCTCTGCAATCTGAGTGACACTGACCACACCTTCGGGTCTAAGTTTGAACTAAGGAGATTAACATCATTCCTCTTGTCCAGTGGTTGATTGAAGGAAGGGTACGGATAAGCCAGTCAATGCACTCCTACATTCCTAGTCCCAGTGATTATGTCAAATGCAACACAGCATCGAAACTGAGCCAGTCAAAGGAAGTCAAGAATTTTGTCTGGGAAAATAGGAGCCCTCCATTTCCATGGAAAATGTTAGTATGTCACGTCAGGAAGTGCTTCAGCTATTTTTAATATAGTAAGAGAAGCCATGAAGGAAGATAGAGTGAAAAGAATCACAGAGAAACAGAGCCCAGTGAAAAATTACTCAGTTGTATGTATGGAAAAAAAAAATCCCACCCCCTTTTTTTTGAGTAATATCAATTCTGATTCTTTATTTGTATCCCAAAACCTCCTTGCCTATGGTTGGCTGCATAAAGTCATTAGGGCAAAACGTACATAGAATAAGGCAGGTCAAAGTCAAAAGAATACTTGTTCTAAAAGAACATACATATAAGTCAAAGTCAAGGCAGAAAGTCAGAGACCAAAATTTTTCTGAAAGGACTGCTGTTATGATTAAATGAAATAATATATGTAAATCACTCAGCGCAGTATTGGATGTATATGAAACTGCCATTGTTAACTGCAAACAGCAGCAGCTAACAGTGCAGCAGGCTGTGTGAGGTGCACAGGGAGGCAGGTAACAGCCTTTTATATCAAAAGCATTTTCTGATCATTTGAAATTAGATAATTGCCTTGAGTGGATAGTCTCCAGTGGATATCCTCTTGAATGGATAGCTTAGGTGCCAATGAGTGGTAACAGCTTTGACTTGAAAGCCTATATTTGCAACTTTATATACATTTCTTTTTCTGTAAGGATTTTGCAAGATAGAGGGCTTTCCTGGTGGCTCAGACTGTAGAAAATCTGCCTACAATGCAGGAGACCCAGGCTTGATCACTAGGCTGGGAAGATCCCCTGGAAAAGGGAATGGCAGTCCACTCCAGTATTCTTGCCTGGAGAATCCCAAGGACAGAGGAGGCTGGCCAGCTACAGTCCATGGGGTCACAAAGAGTCGGACACGACTGAGCAACTAACACTGCAGGAAAGGTATCAGTGACTGAGACACCAGGAAAGAAACTCAGAGGGGAGCTAAACTGGCAGCTCCTTAAATGGTGATATGTGCATTTACCACAGGTTCCAACTCAGACCCATGCTCATTCTCCATTTCAGGCCAACCCTATAATGTGAGATGAGACTCAAAAATGCAAATGAATGATATCAATTTAGAAGAATTACATAACAGAAAGTAACTGTGTTTCCTGGATGCATTCTATATTTTAATATTTTTTCTCTTACCCATCCCAGACCCATTTCATAACAAAGCTATTTACTGGACAGAACATGAGAAATCCACTGATTAAGCAAGAGAAGTATTTCTGGATAAAAACAATCCTCATTCATGCCAGTCACTGGAAAATAGCCACACATAAAACTAAACCACGTTCTTAAAAATATTTGGGGAGAAATTTTCATAGCACTTACAACTAGATCTAGGAAATCATAACCTTTAGAAGGAATAGATGGTTGTATAATTTTCAGGACTGTTAGAAGATAAAATATGGAGGTAGTTGGATAAACACTACTTGTTTTTTGTTTTTCCCATGGAATAAAAGACTAGCAAATGAAACCTACTAAAAATAAATGATTTTCCAAAATACTGCTATCTTGAATGTTCACTCTGTCTTTTAAGGATACAAATCAAGAGCTCCCCAAATTATAGAATTCTCCAAAAGTTATTATAAAATAGCAAAAATAAATAACATGGATAGAGAACAATTTCATATCTAATTATTCTTCCTAACAAACTCCCAAATGGTTTAGCAAACTATAAACCAACATACTATTTTTTTATAAAAAATGATATATAAGAGAATAATAACATGTGAAAGGACTCTACTGAATTTTTAAATTACGGGTGAAAATTCATCCCCCTGTTCCACAGTCCTTGACTATTTCAGTGTCACTGCGACGTGACCTCTCACCGTCTCCTATAGAAGCAAGGGCCTGTTGTAATGGAGAAATAATATTAGTAAAACCAGCTTCTTGCCTGGAACTCTTACCCAGCTAGGTTAATTTGTAATGGCCTATCTGGCTCCCTGCCCCAGCTTCTCTATCCCTCTTAGCTGACTCTATTACATTAACCTGACTCATAGCTATGTATCTGACTCTGGTGCCAACTCCAGCCCTCAGCAGGGGAGATAACATGAGAAATACTCTGTCAAGATCTTCCTGTCTCTGACCTGAATAACTGTTCTTCTGATTTTTACTCCCATGACTGGGTCCTTGCCTTGTATCCCAGCTTCCTGTGGCTGGGTTTCTCACTCTGAAGTCTTAATCTTCTTGTTATAGGTCCTTAAGACTTAGAGGGAGACTCCCATAGTACCCAGTGTCTGTTGCAATGGACTTTTTTAAAGGATTACCTTGATTTTTAAGGTATTTGTGTCACTTCCTAAATAATCTAGAATTTTGCCTCTGTTAGGGCCATATTCCACCAATCTGTACCAGCCTCTCCCCCATTAACACTAATGGATGGACTAGAATCTCAAATTCATGGGAGGCAGAAGGGCACACTGGTTAACATGGTTTCTGCAATCGGATTCCCTGAGTCTAAAAGCTAGCAGAACTATAAATAATCTTGAGTAAGATTCTTAATCTCTTTATACCTTGATTTCTTCATCTCCAAAATAGGGATAAACACATTATATGCCTTACACATGAACATCTAATCTATAGATAATATATATTACTGTGTCTAACAAACACTGAGTACTCTTTAAATGTTGCTGTTTAGTCATTAAGTCCCCTGTACCACACTGAGTCCCGGCTCGTTCTGGTTCCCAGGCTAATAATCAAAATAAATAACATGGATAGAGAACAATTTCATATCTAATTATTCTTCCTAACAAACTCCCAAATGGTTTAGCAAACTATAAACCAACATACTATTTTTTTTATAAAAAATGATATATAAGAGAATAATAACATGTGAAAGGACTCTACTGAATTTTTAAATTACGGGTGAAAATTCATCCCCCTGTTCCACAGTCCTTGACTATTTCAGTGTCACTGCGACGTGACCTCTCACCGTCTCCTATAGAAGCAAGGGCCTGTTGTAATGGAGAAATAATATTAGTAAAACCAGCTTCTTGCCTGGAACTCTTACCCAGCTAGGTTAATTTGTAATGGCCTATCTGGCTCCCTGCCCCAGCTTCTCTATCCCTCTTAGCTGACTCTATTACATTAACCTGACTCATAGCTATGTATCTGACTCTGGTGCCAACTCCAGCCCTCAGCAGGGGAGATAACATGAGAAATACTCTGTCAAGATCTTCCTGTCTCTGACCTGAATAACTGTTCTTCTGATTTTTACTCCCATGACTGGGTCCTTGCCTTGTATCCCAGCTTCCTGTGGCTGGGTTTCTCACTCTGAAGTCTTAATCTTCTTGTTATAGGTCCTTAAGACTTAGAGGGAGACTCCCATAGTACCCAGTGTCTGTTGCAATGGACTTTTTTAAAGGATTACCTTGATTTTTAAGGTATTTGTGTCACTTCCTAAATAATCTAGAATTTTGCCTCTGTTAGGGCCATATTCCACCAATCTGTACCAGCCTCTCCCCCATTAACACTAATGGATGGACTAGAATCTCAAATTCATGGGAGGCAGAAGGGCACACTGGTTAACATGGTTTCTGCAATCGGATTCCCTGAGTCTAAAAGCTAGCAGAACTATAAATAATCTTGAGTAAGATTCTTAATCTCTTTATACCTTGATTTCTTCATCTCCAAAATAGGGATAAACACATTATATGCCTTACACATGAACATCTAATCTATAGATAATATATATTACTGTGTCTAACAAACACTGAGTACTCTTTAAATGTTGCTGTTTAGTCATTAAGTCATGTCCCACTCTTTGTGACCCCATGCATGGACTGCAGCTCACCAGGCTCTTCTGTTCATGGGATTTCCCAGGCAAGAATATTGGAGTGGGTTACCATTCCTTTCTCCAGGGGATTTTCTCAACCCAGGTATCAAATCCATGTCTCCATGGATTCTTTACCATCTGAGCCACCTGGGCAACAACTCTTTAAATGTTAGCTGTTGCTATTATTATGGCTTTTATCTACCCATTTATAGAATTACATTCTGTATTACTATTTTTATCCCTTGTTTAATGCTAAAGATCTGCCTGCTCCCATATGTCTACTCATTTCTGATCTGTTCTATACTTCATGTAAATGCTTCATTCCTAACTTATAGTAAAAATGATCATTTTCCCAAAAGAGAGTAGTAAAGCATTGGAATTCATTACTTCCATCTATCTTCCTTTCCTTTCAAAGAAGAAGGAGCTATTGCTCAACCAGCCTGAGTCTGTCCATATTTCTCTTTATTTCTGAGATGCTGCTTTTATAGCCCCTCTGTCATCACAGCTTATCTTGAAGAGTAGCTGGGGTTTAGCTTTCTGAGCAGATGATTTGGAAGTTTTGCAAAATTAAACCAAATTGGTGGCAGCTTTGAGTACCGACCTGTTCCATTCCTATAAGGCCACTTGGATCCTCAGTCCTGGAATATTTTAGCTGTGAGCTCCAAGGTTCCACCCCTGGGTTGGGAAGATCCCCCTGGACGAGGGCATGGCAACCCACTCCAGTATTCTTGCCTAGAGAATCCCAGGAACAGAGGAGCCTGATGGGCTACGTCCATGGGGTCATACAGAGTTAGACATGACTGAAGTGACTAAGCACCAAGAGGTGGAATCCAAAAATAGTCATGTGTGGAACTCTGCACATTTCATAGTCCCAAATATTTTTACAATTTTTATAAAATATGAAAAAGAATAAAGATTAAATGATACAACATTCATTTACATGATTCTGTTCTTATGCTATGCAGTGTTGGTACCACTATTCATTCATGTAACAATGCCTTAGGTTAATAAAATCTTCAAATATCACTATTTATATATTCCTGACATTTTAAAGCTTTATCATAAAGAGTGTTACATATGTGACAACTTCAGAAGCAGGGGAGCCAGAATTACTTATTTCTGTAAGTAAAAGAAATAAGAGATATAAAAAGTGATTTACTCCATATTCCTTAAGAAGAATCAAAGGAAAACCCTGGTCCTGGGCTTCCGTGATGGTCCAGTGAGTAAGGAGTCTGCCTTGCAGTGTAAGAGGCACTGGTTCAATCCCTGTCCTGGGAAGATCCCACGTACCATGGAGAGGCTGGACCAGCGTGTCCAATTATGAGCCAGCACTCTGGAGAGCATAGGCCCAGAGCTGATGCTCTGTAAGGAGAGGCCCACATAGTCCAAAGAATAAAGACAGATTAAAATAAACAAATAAAAAACCAACAAAAGAGGCCAAAATTAAAGAAAAACAAAAAACAAAACACCCTGGTCCCTAAACATCTAGTACTTAGCTAAACTGCTCTGGGGTAGGGGGTCGAAGAGGAGACTGTTACTAATTCTTCAGAAAATAAAAAAAGATACTCTAAAGACACATAGGTATTAAGACTGGATTTAAAACTGAACATACTCTAATTCTAATGGTCCATTCTGAAACGGTGAAGCACTCATCAACTTCCAACTCAACATTCAGTATTTGTACGTAAGAACTTACAGACAGATCTTCAGAATATATGTGCCTTCACAAAAATAACAGGCTCTTAACCCAATTTCATAGACTTGGGCAATGTATCATTATTTCAGCCAAATGTATTGATAAAAATTCTCAATCAGTATAGAAAAATTGTATTGCTTTTTTTTAAGAGTTAGCTAGGATAGTGGGAATGCTGTATAATTTTCAACATCATTTCTGAAACTTTAATTTAGGAGTACTTTTTATCCTGTGCTCTCATAGTCACTGATAAGCGTTGATTCATTGCAAGGGTGTGGCAGGGCTGAGAGGAGGGAAGTGGCCACTGCCAAATCTAAACTGGGGGCAAGAACACAGAATTGTAAAAGACTCTGTGTTCCACTCCAGGGCTGAACTCTTGTCACCTCCTTCAGTATTTACTTATCTCTCTTTGGTTTCACTTACAGATTGATTACTCAAATTCATCTCATGACCTGCAGCCATGAATTATGCTGCTGTTACTTTTCAGGAGATCACAGAAAGTACATTCACAGCTGTTTAAAATTAACACTTTTTGATTATCAGAAATGGTCCCACTCTTTTCCTGACATCAACACATTATTGAAAATTCTGTACTGTGACTCTCTGTCTTTCCTGACTCTGCCCTTTATTATTGCCTACAGCCAGTAATAACAACGGATTGTCTGTTAGAGGAAACTGTGGCCTCACCAAGGCACATAAAAATTCCAGACGCTCAACATCTTAAAATGATGGGTCCGGACTTATCTAGGAGAATCCATTTTTACTCACTTGGGTATTTAAACATTTCTGGTTTTGATTCTTGAATGTGCAGTTGGCTACCATCTCAAAGCATTCAAGACACCACATGATTTTATGGTGATGTTGAGTACATAGGTCACACTGGAGTGATTCTGGGATTTCTGCATAATTACAAACAACTAAGACCAGTGTGTTTAGATAAGACTTTATTTTCTCACAAACTTTCCTGTATTTTCTCTAAATATTTAAGAGAAAGTAGGCACAAAGTGGCACTCTACTGGAATAAAGCATTAATTAGATACAGCGGAGAACTTAATTCAACACCACATTCTCCCACCATCCCCCACCCAGCCCCTGTGTTTTCTGGTTGAGTTGTAAATCCTAGGTTATCTTCCTTGTATTACTTGGCATCTTCTGGAATACTCCTTATCCCATTGTGCTAGTGTCTGAACATATTCTATTGTATTATCTGTCCAAGAAAGAAATAAGAAGGGGAAAAAATCCTTAATGCATTCTATAGCCAAAAATGATTACCACTAATTGGGAGGAATCTTTGTTACTGGATCCTCATTAGTTTGAATAATGTAGTGTTCACATATTTCCTTTAAAACCATCAAAATAAAGATCACTAGCAATTTAATTGTTGAATACATAAAGATGAAATTAAAATGATGCTCACAGGCTTGGTGCCCTGTAACAAGAATATGAACTAGCCAGAGAATAGCACCACATAGTGACACTAATGTCCATGAAACCTGAAAAGATCATCTAAGAAAACTGAAATGTGACAAAACTGGAAAGCAGCAGCTAGTCCTGTTACTCCTCATCTATCAAAAGAAAAAATGTTATTGCAGGATTGATTGAAACTAGCTGCTGTTAAATGGCTTAAACTTTTGTTGAAATGGTCCCACTCTTTTCCTGACATCAACACATTATTGAAAATTCTGTACTGTGACTCTCTGTCTTTCCTGACTCTGCCCTTTATTATTGCCTACAGCCAGTAATAACAACGGATTGTCTGTTAGAGGAAACTGTGGCCTCACCAAGGCACATAAAAATTCCAGACGCTCAACATCTTAAAATGATGGGTCCGGACTTATCTAGGAGAATCCATTTTTACTCACTTGGGTATTTAAACATTTCTGGTTTTGATTCTTGAATGTGCAGTTGGCTACCATCTCAAAGCATTCAAGACACCACATGATTTTATGGTGATGTTGAGTACATAGGTCACACTGGAGTGATTCTGGGATTTCTGCATAATTACAAACAACTAAGACCAGTGTGTTTAGATAAGACTTTATTTTCTCACAAACTTTCCTGTATTTTCTCTAAATATTTAAGAGAAAGTAGGCACAAAGTGGCACTCTACTGGAATAAAGCATTAATTAGATACAGCGGAGAACTTAATTCAACACCACATTCTCCCACCATCCCCCACCCAGCCCCTGTGTTTTCTGGTTGAGTTGTAAATCCTAGGTTATCTTCCTTGTATTACTTGGCATCTTCTGGAATACTCCTTATCCCATTGTGCTAGTGTCTGAACATATTCTATTGTATTATCTGTCCAAGAAAGAAATAAGAAGGGGAAAAAATCCTTAATGCATTCTATAGCCAAAAATGATTACCACTAATTGGGAGGAATCTTTGTTACTGGATCCTCATTAGTTTGAATAATGTAGTGTTCACATATTTCCTTTAAAAACCATCAAAAATAAAGATCACTAGCAATTTAATTGTTGAATACATAAAGATGAAATTAAAATGATGCTCACAGGCTTGGTGCCCTGTAACAAGAATATGAACTAGCCAGAGAATAGCACCACATAGTGACACTAATGTCCATGAAACCTGAAAAGATCATCTAAGAAAACTGAAATGTGACAAAACTGGAAAGCAGCAGCTAGTCCTGTTACTCCTCATCTATCAAAAGAAAAAAAAATGTTATTGCAGGATTTTGTGACCATTTAGAACACCCTTAATCTTTTTCTTTTGTTTGATTTAAACAGTTAAAATATGAATTATTTTTAAGTCATCCTCTCTAAGGATGGAAAGAATATGCAAGACCCAGTGACAAGAACCAGCTTCCTTTCTGCTCCCATCACACTCTGCCCAGTCCTCCTGGCTCAGCCAGAAATGCACAGCTGTGTTAGCAACAGCTGGATGGGAAATTTGGGGAAGGCAAGGACTTTATCTTGTCATAATGTATATCCTTAATAACTAAAATGGTGCCCAGCACACTGTAGCTACTCAGCTACTAGCTGAAATGACTGGGATTGGCTTCCACAAGGGCAGTGAATAAGCCCTGTCAATACTGTGCTGGTAGTCCGTTCTCGGGCCACCTTTTAACCATTTAGGATTTGAGGACTATCCATTTTCCCAAACACTTCAGGAATACATTCAAGAGCAACCTTCTTTCTCCTCCTCCATCCTTCCAACTTTTGCCTCACAAATAGAATCTCTAATGTCTACAGATTCTGTACAAAGCACTTTCACATACAATGTTTTCACCTAACCTTTACAACAACATTTTGAGATAAGTAAAGGCTTCCCTGGTGGCTCAGTGGTAAAGAATCTGTCTGCAGTGCAGGAGACCCAAGTTTGATCCATGGGTCAGGAAGATCCTGTGGAGAAGGAAGTGGCAACCCACGTCAGCATTCTTGTCTGGAGAATCCCACGGACAGAAAACCTGGTGGGCCACAGTCCATAGGGTCACAAAAGTCAGACATGACTTAGCTACTAAACCACCACCACCAAGGCAGACATAGTCCCCAACTAATACATAAAGAATGAAAGGTTTAGGAAGATTAAAGAACTTGGTCAAGGTCACATAATGATAGAGTGCTCTTTTTGCAACCTCAGTATTAAAACCAGACTAACAGAATCTTTTCTTTTTTGGGGGTGGGGGTGGGGAGGGAGAGGGCTGGGCGGGCCACTTCTATTGGTCTTTCATTTATCTATTTTCATCCATCTTTGTTCTTTGGCCCATGTGGGCCTCCCATCGCGGTGGCCTCTGTTGTTGCAGAGCACCGGCTCTGGGCACATGCGCTCCAGAGCTCTGGCTCAGCAATTGGACACATCAGTCCAGCTGCTCTGCAGCACAAAGCATCCTCCCAGGCCAGGGATCAAACTGGCGCCCCTTGCACTGCAAGGCGGTGTCCCCACCCACTGGACCACCAGGGAAGCCCCCAGACTAACAGAATCTTAACACCAATGTTCCAATGTGGACTCAAGACATCCCACTTCCAAAGGCACCTTATATTCAGGATCAGCCCCATCTTTCACTGATTCTCCCTTATTACTGTTAACATGTTTGAAACACATCCAAATGTAATGTATTCAATAAAGAAAATGACATTTACTAAATAAAAAAAAGTGCCATTATAATGGGATAAAAGAAACCATGAATTCCCCAAAATAGCCACTTAATACAGTATCTTCAGTAAGGTTTGACTTAAGGGAACTAATGTCTATGAAATTACTAGGGAAATTGCTTCCTAAATTAAAGATGAACCAATTAAAATTGTATTAGAAATGAGTGAGAACTAAAGTTCTTTTGGTCGACGAATTTTCAGCCTTCTCTCCTTTAAAATAATTTATGACATTAAAAATGAAATTTTTAATGACACATTGTGTAAGACAAGACAGCAGTCTGGGCTTATCCAGAAGGAAAAAGCAGATCTTCAACCACTTCTAACACAGTGCTGTAGAATCAAGTGCTTTAGACTCTTTAAATTTATGCCAGTTTCTATATTCTGGGCTCACAAACAAACCATGCTCTCAAATTCTAAAAAAAGCACAAAATTCTAATATTCTGATGTAAACATATTGTCCATAGGTCACAAATGACTATAGCTACTAAACCACCACCACCAAGGCAGACATAGTCCCCAACTAATACATAAAGAATGAAAGGTTTAGGAAGATTAAAGAACTTGGTCAAGGTCACATAATGATAGAGTGCTCTTTTTGCAACCTCAGTATTAAAACCAGACTAACAGAATCTTTTCTTTTTTGGGGGTGGGGGTGGGGAGGGAGAGGGCTGGGCGGGCCACTTCTATTGGTCTTTCATTTATCTATTTTCATCCATCTTTGTTCTTTGGCCCATGTGGGCCTCCCATCGCGGTGGCCTCTGTTGTTGCAGAGCACCGGCTCTGGGCACATGCGCTCCAGAGCTCTGGCTCAGCAATTGGACACATCAGTCCAGCTGCTCTGCAGCACAAAGCATCCTCCCAGGCCAGGGATCAAACTGGCGCCCCTTGCACTGCAAGGCGGTGTCCCCACCCACTGGACCACCAGGGAAGCCCCCAGACTAACAGAATCTTAACACCAATGTTCCAATGTGGACTCAAGACATCCCACTTCCAAAGGCACCTTATATTCAGGATCAGCCCCATCTTTCACTGATTCTCCCTTATTACTGTTAACATGTTTGAAACACATCCAAATGTAATGTATTCAATAAAGAAAATGACATTTACTAAATAAAAAAAAGTGCCATTATAATGGGATAAAAGAAACCATGAATTCCCCAAAATAGCCACTTAATACAGTATCTTCAGTAAGGTTTGACTTAAGGGAACTAATGTCTATGAAATTACTAGGGAAATTGCTTCCTAAATTAAAGATGAACCAATTAAAATTGTATTAGAAATGAGTGAGAACTAAAGTTCTTTTGGTCGACGAATTTTCAGCCTTCTCTCCTTTAAAATAATTTATGACATTAAAAATGAAATTTTTAATGACACATTGTGTAAGACAAGACAGCAGTCTGGGCTTATCCAGAAGGAAAAAGCAGATCTTCAACCACTTCTAACACAGTGCTGTAGAATCAAGTGCTTTAGACTCTTTAAATTTATGCCAGTTTCTATATTCTGGGCTCACAAACAAACCAAGCTCTCAAACTCCTGCAATTCACTCTGAATAGCAAATAGGAAATAAAAGCACAGAAAAAAGCACAAAAAAAGCTTACATCCACATTTATTCTGTAATTTTTGTAAATCATATTTTTGGAAAGAGGTAGGAAGTAAGTAAAATTCTAAAGATAGGCTTTTTCTTAGTTATGTAAAGTATTTTATTTCTAATCTGAGAAAAAAAGCTCTTTCTTGTATTAGATGTTTTCAGTTCTCACCATTTAAGGTTAATTGAACAAAATTGTTGATGTTGAAACTTCAATGAAATTCAAGTTAAAATTGAGCTAGATGAAGACTGTCAGACTGATGAGACTAATTCCAAATTTTGCTGTTTTTCCCAAAGAATCTCATAATTTTTGCTTTTAATGAGATAAAGACAAGGAAGGCACACACTAATACTCTAGTTTGATGGTAGAGATAAGACTCCCAAAGTTGTGAGGTACCTGAAGTATCATGGTTTCAAAGGAAAGAGAAACCTGTTATACAAGACAGAAGAATAATTTGGGGAGAAAGGACAGGCATCACAATTAAGGGGCAAGGCTGAGAGGGAAAGGATAATGGAAGACCGTGTGTTTTGCATGGGGATTCTTATCAGTACTCATAAAATGCTTAGTGAAGGCATGTGCTGTAGAAACTGGAAAGGATGGATCTTTATACCCAGAAGAAATGGCGAATGGAAAAGACCTGCAGACAAATACAGGAAGGGGACCATATGAGTGTAAGACATGGGAATTAGAAACTGTGAGGAGAGTTTCAGGCCTCCAAAGGCTATATACACCAACGGGATCTAAGCTAATTTATAGACAAATTTCTAAAGACTGAGGCAATTTCCGGTGATATGAGTCATACAGCACATGATTATTAGAAATTGGACACCAACACATATTAGGTAAATCAGTTTGTAAATGCTATTTTTTCTCACACTTCTACACTTCCAAATATTAAGAACCCAGTGATGACAATCATATGATCTCTGAAGTCCGACAGACCCAGTCACTCCTAGCTCCACCCTTTCCTAGCTGTGAGACTTAAACTAGTAACTTAACTTTTCTGGGTCTCAGTTTCTTCATTCAACAATAGGACAATACAAAATAAAGACTATTACAAGAGACAATGAAGGACTCTATATAATGATTAAGGGATCAACCCAAGAAGATATAACAACTGTAAATATTTATGTACACAACACAGGAGCACCTCAATATACAAGGCAGATACTAATAGCCATAAAAGGGGAAACTGATGGCAAGACAATAATAGTGGGAGACTTTAGCACTTCACTTACACCAATGTACAGGCCACCCAGACAGAAAATTAAAAAGGAAACACAAGCCTTAACACATCACACCAGATAGACTTAATTGATATTTAGAGGACAGTCCATCCGAAAGCATCAAAATGCACTTTCTCCTCAAGTGCACACCAAACCTTCTCCAGGACAGATTACCTTTTGGGGTAACAAATCAAGCCTCAGTAAATTTAAGAAAATGGAAATTGTTTTATGATTACAACTCTATGAATTAGAAATCAATTACAGAAAATTAAATTTTAAAAAATCAATTACAGAAAAAACAACTATAAAAAACACAAACACACAGAAGGTAAACAGTAATGCTACTAAATAACAAATGGATGACCGAAGGAATCAAAGAAGAAATCAAAGAATACCTAGAAAAAAATGACAATGAAAACATGATGACCCAGAGCCTATGAGTTACAACAACAAAATTTCTAAGAGGAAAGTTTACAGCAATACATTATTACCTCAAGAAACAAGAAAAGTCTCATATAAGTGACTTCACCTTACACATAAAGCAACTAAGTAAAGAATAGCAAGCAAAACCCAATGTTAGTATAAGGAAATAAATCATAAAGGTCAGAGCAGAAATAGAGACTAAAAAAAATTTTTTTAAAGATCAATGAAACTGGGCCTCCCCTGGTAGTCCAGTGGGTAAGGACACCGCCTTGCAGTGCAAGGGGCGCCAGTTCGATCCCTGGTCTGGGAAGATCCCACGTGCCGCGGAGCGGCTGGACCCATGTGTCCAATTACCGAGCTGGAGCTCTGGTGCGCATGCGCCCAGAGCCAGCGCTCTGCAACAGCAGAGGCCACCGCGATGGGAGGCCCACGCGAGCCAAAGAACAAAGATGGATGAAAATAGAGAAATGAAAGACCAATAGAAGTGGCCCGCCTGCCCCCTCCCCAACCCGACCCCCACCCAAAAAAAAAAAGATCAATGAAACTAACAGCTCCTTCTTTGAAAAGATAAACAAAATTGATAAACCTTTAGCCAGACTCATCAAGAAAAAAAGGCAAAGGTCTTAAATCAGTAAAATTAGAAATGAAAACAAGTGACACCAAAGAAATACTAAAGATAATAAGAGACTACTGCAAGCAACTATATGCCAATAAAATAGATAACCTAGAAGAAATGGACAAATTCTTAGAAAAGTACAACCTTGCAAGACTGAACCAGGAAGAAATGGAAAATATGAACAGATCAATCACAAGTAATGAAATCAAGATGGTGATTAAAAATCTTCCAACAAACAAAAGTTCAGAACCAGATAGCTTTGCAGAAGAATCCTACCAGACACTTAGAAAACAGTTAACACTTTTCCTTCTCAAACTCTTCAAAAAAATTGCAAAGGGAAGAACACTCCGAAGCTCATTCTACAAGGTCACCATCACCCTGAGATCAAAACTGGACAAAGATAACACACACACAGACATATACAAAAAAAGAGACAATTACAGGCCAATATCATTAATGAACACAGACATAAAAGTCCTTAAAAGTACTAGAAAACAGATGATCAAGTGGAATTTATCCCAGGGATACAAAGATTCCTCAATATATGCAAATCAATCAATGCAATACACCATATCAACAAGCTGAAGAATAAAAAAACATATGATCATCTCAACAGATGCAGAAAACGCTTTTTATAAAATTCAACACCTATTTATGATAAAAACTCTCTAGAAACTAGGCATAAAGGGAACCTACCTCACATAACAAGGGCTATATATGACAGCAAACATCATTATCAGTAGTGACAAACTGAAAGCATTTCCTCTAAGATCAAGAACAAGACAAGGATGCCACACTCGCCATAATTTTGGAAGTCCTAGTCAACATAGTTTTGGAGGTCTTAGTCATTGCAAGCAGAGAAGGGGGCAAAAAAAGGAATCCAAACTGGAAGAGAAGAAGTAACACTGTCACTGTTTGCAGATGACATGATACAATACATAGAAAATTCTACAGATACTACCAGAAAACTACTAGAGCTAATCAATGAACTTGGTAAAGTTGCCGGATACAAAATTAGGCACAGAAATCTCCTGCATTCCTATACACAACAAAATATCAGAAAGAGAAATTAAGGAAGCAATACCATGTACCAATGCAACAAAAAGAATAAAACACCTAGGAATAAACCTACCAAAGGAGGCAAAAATCTGTACTCAGAAAACTGTAAGATACTGATGAAAAAAATCAAAGACCACACAAACAGAGGGAGAAATATACCTGTTCTTGGATTGGAAGAATCAATATCGTGAAAATGACTATACTATCCAAAGAAATCTACAGATTCAAGGCAATCCGTATCATTTTACCAATGGCATTTTCACAGAATTAGAACCCCAAATAGCCAAAGCAATCTTAAGAAATAAAAAGGCAGCTGGAGGAATCAGGCTTCCGACTTCAGGCTATACTACAAAGCTACAATAATCAAGAGAGCATGGTACTGGCACAAAACAGAAATACAGATTGCAGGAACAAGATAGAGATGCCCAGAGATAAATCCACACACCTATGCTCACCTAATCTATGACAAAGGAGGAATGCATATGCAATGGAGAAAAGACAGTCTCTTCAATAAGTGGTGCTGGGGAAACTAGACAGCTACAAGTCAAAGAATGCAATTAGAATGTTCCCTAACACCATATGCAAAAATAAACTCAAAATGGATTAAAGACTTACACATAAGGCCAGACATGATAAAACTCTTAAGAGGAAAACATAGGCAGAGCACTCTTTGACATAAATCATAGCAAGATCTTTTCTGACCCACATCCTAGCTGTGGGTTGGGCTCAGGTCCATTCTACCTGTGTTCATTCTGGGACCAAGGTGAAGGAATAATAATTGCTTAGGGAAAGCTCTTCTCATGGCAAATTACCAGTGTGCAAAACCAAAGCCCAATCATGAAAGCACACTTAAGAGTTCGTGTCATATCCACTAACTTCAATTGACCAAAGCAAGTCTCATGGCCAAACCCAACATCAGTGTGTGGGAAATGAACAACAGTCAAAAAGTACCCAACAATGAATGCTGAAATTTTAACCTGATGGGTGTAATTGCATTATACTGATATATCTGTATTTCTACATAGATTTAAATTCATCTGTAAAAAGAATTTAAATTTTTCTGTAAGAAAATGATCTTACGGTAATTAAGGAGGAGCTTCTGAAGAGATGAGGTACTAATGAAGATGAACATTTCTGATATTCCAATTACTAAGTGAGGTAATTCAGGCTTCAGATGTTCATTTATAATGATACAGAAAATAATTTCAAGCATGTTTTATATTTCTATTGAATCAGTCTTTTTACTGAAACTGCTATGTCAGACCATCAAAGTAATTGATATTATTAAAGTAGAACATAACATATCCTTACTATGTTGTGTGATTTACAGTTGAAAAAAATACATGTCATTTTTAAGAATACATATCTGTCATTAAAAAAATCCATAACTATATCTTGAAAAAGCTCTAGCACACTTCAATTATTTAAAAAAAAAACATTTCAGAATGTATTAAGATCGACTTTTAAAGAAAAATAAAACTTGGGTCGATGTAACTGCTTTGAAGTTTAAGTATTTTCAACAAATTAAAATTTGGGGGATGAAGGAATAGACAATAAAAATACACTTAGTCAAAGGAGCACCAATCTGTTTTCAATCTACAAAATTTTTTGTGCAAGCTTTTAAAGAAAAACTTGGGAAGACAGTCTCTTCAATAAGTGGTGCTGGGGAAACTAGACAGCTACAAGTCAAAGAATGCAATTAGAATGTTCCCTAACACCATATGCAAAAATAAACTCAAAATGGATTAAAGACTTACACATAAGGCCAGACATGATAAAACTCTTAAGAGGAAAACATAGGCAGAGCACTCTTTGACATAAATCATAGCAAGATCTTTTCTGACCCACATCCTAGCTGTGGGTTGGGCTCAGGTCCATTCTACCTGTGTTCATTCTGGGACCAAGGTGAAGGAATAATAATTGCTTAGGGAAAGCTCTTCTCATGGCAAATTACCAGTGTGCAAAACCAAAGCCCAATCATGAAAGCACACTTAAGAGTTCGTGTCATATCCACTAACTTCAATTGACCAAAGCAAGTCTCATGGCCAAACCCAACATCAGTGTGGGGGAAATGAACAACAGTCAAAAAGTACCCAACAATGAATGCTGAAATTTTAACCTGATGGGTGTAATTGCATTATACTGATATATCTGTATTTCTACATAGATTTAAATTCATCTGTAAAAAGAATTTAAATTTTTCTGTAAGAAAATGATCTTACGGTAATTAAGGAGGAGCTTCTGAAGAGATGAGGTACTAATGAAGATGAACATTTCTGATATTCCAATTACTAAGTGAGGTAATTCAGGCTTCAGATGTTCATTTATAATGATACAGAAAATAATTTCAAGCATGTTTTATATTTCTATTGAATCAGTCTTTTTACTGAAACTGCTATGTCAGACCATCAAAGTAATTGATATTATTAAAGTAGAACATAACATATCCTTACTATGTTGTGTGATTTACAGTTGAAAAAAATACATGTCATTTTTAAGAATACATATCTGTCATTAAAAAAATCCATAACTATATCTTGAAAAAGCTCTAGCACACTTCAATTATTTAAAAAAAAAACATTTCAGAATGTATTAAGATCGACTTTTAAAGAAAAATAAAACTTGGGTCGATGTAACTGCTTTGAAGTTTAAGTATTTTCAACAAATTAAAATTTGGGGGATGAAGGAATAGACAATAAAAATACACTTAGTCAAAGGAGCACCAATCTGTTTTCAATCTACATTTTATAAATTATTCAGTGCAAGCTTAGAAAAATGATTTTAATTAAGAAAGATTACACTTGGGTATTAATATGATAAAATATTCTGACATAATATTTCAAATCCATGTGATGATAACAGAAAAAAAGAATTTCTTGGCAATATAAAAAATAAGTTTAACAGAAAATTTGAACTTTAGAGCTCCATTGTTCTGTATTCCAGGCTTCAAGTGAAACAGTATTAAATACCCATATTAAGTACTGGAGACTCCTTAAAACCAACTGCTTTGGTGAAAAACACTATGAACTGTCTTAACTACTGGATAACAGGTATGGCATTATATATTAATTACTCCTAATTTCCTAATCTGTGAATCACTTTTAAATTCTATCATGTTATCATTTTTATTCTACTTTCCCTTATTATTCCTCTTTTCAGAAACCTCCAATAGATCTGTTGATCTGAGTAAGTCTCAAACTCACACTCCTCATGGTGGCATACCTAATCCTCCATTACATTGTCCCAACTTATTTTCCATTGCTCCTTGGTATATGTGCATTACTCCTGCTAAGGTGGTCTAAGGATTCAAAAATATTTTAAGCATTTAATTCCTCACTTGCAAAACAGGCATCCAGTACCTCTGTAAAATATTTGACCCATCTTTTAAGGCTGTGTTAAAGTCCACCTCTTATATTAAAGATTTTGTAGTTAACTCCATCTTCCAGGAAGCTCTCCTATCTCTAATCTTGGAAAGCATTTATTGTCTGACTGTACATATATAATGTATCACATAGGAGTCTTGAATTGTTGAACTTTCCATGTGTATCTTACCATCCTTTTATAGATTATAATGATTTTACGTATAACTTCCATACGCAAGATACATACCCACCCAAGATTCCTTTTCCTATTCCTACTTATGCACAGAACACAATTCTTCCTTGGATGGCAATGCATGCATTTAAAAATGCTCACCTTCCAAAATCCCTGGCAGATGGAAAAATGCCCATGTGACCCAAGTTCTAACTAAAGAGATAAAGCCTCTATAAAGGTCTCCACAGAAGCTATTCTTCCCAATAGAATGGGACAGAAACATGAATATGATGCTTGGAGGTGTAAGAGTCTCTTGTGACCACAAGGACAGAAAAAACTTGGGGCACTGATGACATCATGATTCCACTGTACCAGCCCTAGACTGTCTACCTTTAGCTGTTCCGTTATTTGAAAAACAACTGTTGGGTTAAGCTACTCTACCTGGATTTTCACTACATATAGTTTTTTTTTTTATATTAAGAACATTTAAGATTTACTCTCTTAGCAACTTTCAAGTATAGACCATGGTATTGTCAACTATTGACACTATATTTTATGTTTTTGATGGGAAAATATTATAAATATGTCAATCTCCTCAAATTAATCTTTATTTTTTTTCCCGATTTTATAATAGTTAATTTATTTTTTGGGCAGGGGTCAGGTTGGGGAAAGAGGGGAGCAGGTGGGCCACTTCTATTGGTCTTTAGTTTCTCTATGTTCATCCATCTTTGTTCTTCGGCTCCTGTGGGCCTCCCATCGCGGTGGCGTCTGTCGTTGCAGAGCACCAGCTCTGGGCGCATGCGCTCCAGAGCTCCGGCTCGGTAATTGGACACATCAGTCCAGCCTCTCCGCGGCACGTGGGATCTTCCCAGGCCAGGGCTCGAACCGGCGCCCCTTGCACTGCAAGGCGGTGTCCTTACCCACTGGACCACCAGGGGAAGCCCCAAATTAATCTTTATATTTAACATAATTTTAAGAAAAAATTCAAGCTGCAAAAAATGTTTGTAACTTGACAGATTATTCTCACATTTATCTGGAAGATGACCGACTGTTAGACTAGAAAAAAACTTTAAGAAGTTTTGCTCAAAAAAAAAAAAAGAGGTTTTGCTCAACTAGACATCAGTTGAAGCATACTACAGACATTCAATAATTAAAACAGTATGCATCTTGCACAAGAACGGAACAGATCAGTGAAACAAAACTTTAAGGCCTAGGAATGGATGCATTTATTTATATAGCTCATTATGACAAAACTGGCAGAGGCATGAATTATTTAAGGATTTTAGAAAAAAATAAAATAGATTCCTGTCTTGTAGTATGTAAGGTAAGTTCTATATGGGCTTTAGTTTTAAAATAGAAAATGCCAAAGTATTAGAAGAACATAGACCTGAAAAAAATTTTAAATATTTGTACTGGGAAGGAATTACTAAGCATGATCCCAAAGGCAGAAATCATAATGAAACTGACAGGCTGGATTCATAAAGATGTAAGAATTATGTATGGCACAAACTCCACCATAAACAATTATTGAAGAATTTTTTAATGGCCTAATTTTTAACAATCTGAGCTTTATTATATTTATTTTGTAAATCAGAGATATATATATAAATACATATATATATACACATAAATACTGACAGAAAGATATTTACAAAAAAATTATACCTAATGTATGGTGTGATTCCAATACCTAGTCATAAATCTATATACTTTATTATGCAGTTAAAAGTCTGGAAGAATACATATCAAAATCTAAATATCAATTATCTCTTAATTGTATTATAAATTGAGTGTTCTTTATTTTCTAATGAGTGTTCTTTTTATTTCAACTCTATCGTCTAATTTTTCTAGAAGCAAATTTATATTACCCAGGTAATTAAAAGAGATGTATTTGGGCTTCCCCTGGTGGTCCAGTGGGTAAGGACACCGCCTTGCAGTGCAAGGAGTGCCGGTTCGATCCCTGGCCTGGGAAGATCCCACGTGCCATGGAGCAGCTGGACCAATGTGTCCAATTACCGAGCCAGAGCTCTGGCGCACGGAGCCGGTGCTCTGCGACAACAGAGGCCATTGCGATGGGAGGCCCACAGGAGCCAAAGAATAAAGACGGATGAAAATAGAAAAATGAAAGACCAATAGAAGTGTCCCGCCCCTCCCCCTCTCTCCCCACCCCACTTCCCAAAAGATAAATAAATAAAATCGAAAAAAAAAGAAGAGATGTATTTAAAAATTTTTGTGGTAAAGAAAGACAAGACATTAAAAAAGAGGTAGTTTCATTTAACTGTGGTTATTTCTAGGTGGTAGGATTATAGAAGACTTAAATTTTCTTCTCTATATAAAGTTTTAGAATTTTTTGTACAAGAATATATTTACTCTTTTAATCAAAAGGTAATGACCTTGATTTATCAAATGCATCTTGCTACTGTGCAGCTACAAACTACCCAACTACTTTATAAAAGGAGATCTGCTAACTCAGTTGGTGAACTGACCAATGAAGAATGCAGGGCATGAGCTCCGCAGTCTTACACTTATCACCAGAGTCCTATGTAATAAGCTGCCCATGCAGCGTTAGAAATAAAGCCATTTTCCTTGTACTCTTTTTAGTGTATTCACTCTTGTGTTGATACTGAGAGCAGGGAAGCAGATAGTAAAGGCCTACGTAACACACCACTGTCCACGTAGTCATTAACTGGGTTATTCTAGCCCCAGTAGAGCAGAGAGAAATGCATTCAGTCAGCAGTCCAGGGGAAAAAAGAGATTACATCTGAGGCTCCAGGATGACAGATGAACTCATACTAAAATTAAAAAGCAAAACAAAGTAGAAAGTCTATGTGCAATTTGATGTCATCTATGACAACTGTTTCCTGTAATGTGAAAGGCAACCCATCTACTACGGTTATCCAAAGATCATGCTCACCCTAAGGGTCATTAGCCAGAGGAATTAACAAATTTTCCAAAAGATTCCTGCATCTCCAAAAATAAATACAAACTCATGAAGATCAGTTAACATGCAGGCAGCATGAAGATCAGTTAACAAAAAAAGTCTCCAGTTTCAAGTGGAAAAACAATCTAAAACATGTCCTGCTAAAAAGCTAACATGGACACACTATCATCCCTACTACTACACCAAACTCATTCATTATTCATTCATTTCTTCATTTGTGCACTCCTTCATTCACCTACAATGAATACCTACTATGTGCCAAGCACTAAAGCAAGAACTAGGTGGAGCTTATAATCATCTGCTTATCAAATGTAAACATGTTACACCCCTAACTGAAATCCTTCTATATATAAATTAGCTAAAAATAAATTACAAAGAAAAAGAAATAAAGCAGAATTCCCGGCATCATGAGAGATACAGGCTTACTCTGACTAAATTTTCAAGCGCTGATTATCCTACCCTTCTGATAAGTTAGAGATGGAGAACAGTTTTAAAGTTGTAGAAGAAAGAGAGCACTGCAATGCAGTAGAGAAATGGTAGATGTCATTAAGTTATTTGAAATAAGAAAGGGGAGGGGGAAAATCTGGTGAGACTTGAGTTAAGTTTATTCTTTAGTAAGTGAATCACTTATAATATTTAGGAACTAAACATAACCAGTAAAACCTGGAAATTGAACATCATACTCCTCTAAGTAAAATAAAAATTATATTCTCTAACAGAGAGGTAACAACACTGTCCACAGCCAGGTCTGGTTACAGAAGACATCAAAGATGGTCTTCACAGTTGTGGTTCAGGTGGTAAAGAATCCGCCTGCAATTCAGGAGACCTGAATTCAATCCCTGAGTTGAGCAGATAACCTAGAGAAGGGAAAGGTTACCCACTCTAGTACTCTTGCCTGGAGAATCCCACGGCTTGTCCATGGGTTTCAAAGAGTTGGACACAACTAAGCGATTTCACTTCACCCCAGTTAAGTAGACCACAATGCTCAAAGCCTCCACAGAGCAAGAACTACCCGTAGTCAGGCTTGTCTCAAAACCTAAGACATACCTCAAGTCTTTGTACTTCATGTCCAGTCCTGGGTCTCAGATGTAAGTATCAGTGTAATGCTGTACTTTTATAGTGGATCTAGAATTGAGAATCTATGCAAGTTGGTAACAACCTGCTCAGATAGAAATCTGGATGTGAAGCCCAAAGTCATTTTTTCCCCCGTCAGGGACTGTTGAGTACTCTATAGCAGTATTTCACAAACTAAAGTCTATGAATATTATTAGTAAAGGTCCTCAAATTTGTCACAATATTTTAAAAGAAATTTGTTTTAATTTTTATGACCATCCTTTAAAAAGAAATTTAAAATAGTCAGCATCTCTGGGATGATGCCATGCAACTGCATATTGCTGTAAGATTTTTTTGCAGTAATTTGTATGTGCAACTGATTTGGTTGATTAACATCCAGGAAAGCTATGACTGGAGGTAAGCAATATATCAACAAAGGGGGGGAAGAGCCCAGTATCATGTCTGACTGTGCCAACTCATCAATTTACTAGAAACACATATGGTCTTGATTTTCCAAAAGACTTTATGGTCTGACAAATTTTAGTTTTGTAGAAAAGAGGGGGCACTGCAATGCAGTAGAGAAATGGTAGATGTCATTAAGTTATTTGAAATAAGAAAGGGGAGGGGGAAAATCTGGTGAGACTTGAGTTAAGTTTATTCTTTAGTAAGTGAATCACTTATAATATTTAGGAACTAAACATAACCAGTAAAACCTGGAAATTGAACATCATACTCCTCTAAGTAAAATAAAAATTATATTCTCTAACAGAGAGGTAACAACACTGTCCACAGCCAGGTCTGGTTACAGAAGACATCAAAGATGGTCTTCACAGTTGTGGTTCAGGTGGTAAAGAATCCGCCTGCAATTCAGGAGACCTGAATTCAATCCCTGAGTTGAGCAGATAACCTAGAGAAGGGAAAGGTTACCCACTCTAGTACTCTTGCCTGGAGAATCCCACGGCTTGTCCATGGGTTTCAAAGAGTTGGACACAACTAAGCGATTTCACTTCACCCCAGTTAAGTAGACCACAATGCTCAAAGCCTCCACAGAGCAAGAACTACCCGTAGTCAGGCTTGTCTCAAAACCTAAGACATACCTCAAGTCTTTGTACTTCATGTCCAGTCCTGGGTCTCAGATGTAAGTATCAGTGTAATGCTGTACTTTTATAGTGGATCTAGAATTGAGAATCTATGCAAGTTGGTAACAACCTGCTCAGATAGAAATCTGGATGTGAAGCCCAAAGTCATTTTTTCCCCCGTCAGGGACTGTTGAGTACTCTATAGCAGTATTTCACAAACTAAAGTCTATGAATATTATTAGTAAAGGTCCTCAAATTTGTCACAATATTTTAAAAGAAATTTGTTTTAATTTTTATGACCATCCTTTAAAAAGAAATTTAAAATAGTCAGCATCTCTGGGATGATGCCATGCAACTGCATATTGCTGTAAGATTTTTTTGCAGTAATTTGTATGTGCAACTGATTTGGTTGATTAACATCCAGGAAAGCTATGACTGGAGATAAGCAATATATAAACAAAGGGGTGGAAGAGCCCAGTATCATTTCTGACTGTGCCAACTCATCAATTTACTAGAAACACATATGGTCTTGATTTTCCAAAAAGACTTTATGTATCCCTGATCCTAGCAATAGTTGCATCTGATACCTATTTAATGAACACTATCAGTTAGGGTAGCTTTTTGTCCAAATAATAAAGCTTTGCACAGTGGCCAAGTGATACATCTTTAATGTGCTGTTTCAAGACTGCTCACTGGCAAAGATGGGTTTGATTTGCCTAAGTGCCAATCAGAGGTATAACGGCATTAATATTGTTTGAATAACTTACTTATGTAAACAGGCATTTGCTGAGTGAGTATCATCAAAATCCAAATACAGAAAACAGATGAACCACAGAACGAGAAGAGCTGGGTGACATCTTTCTGCTAAAATTCTCTAAATCAATACTTTTCAGCAAAGTAGTGCCACGCATCCCATTAAATCCATGTTGATTTGAAGTATAATTTTCATTTGAATTGTAATGACTGTAGTCATATTTGATTTGTACATTTGTTTTGATTTTATTTAGCATAAGTTATAAGCATAAAATATGTCTGTGCATACTAAGTAACATAATAAGTAATATAAGGAAAATGAGTAACATAAGTAATAATATAATAATTTCAGTCAGTACAGTAAGTCCTCAGGGGCTATGTTTTTCTTCAAGAGGATAGAATAACCCTCTCAACTTGAGGAAGTCTGTTGAGAGTTTCTCAACAGAGGAACATACATTAGTTTTATCTAGAATTTAAGAGAAAGATAGCATACTGCCATAGTTCTCTATTAGGCAGCTTAAGTTTTACTCTCTTATTTCAAAGAAAGTTGCTTTGCATCCTTGCTTCTGTTTTTGTTTCCCCAACTTCAAAGTTCAAAGGGTCAGACCATCTGGAGATGCCCAGAAACAGACACCATCAGGAAAGAGAGACCCCTTTTGTAACAGTCACTATACTGAAGATAATTGCTATCATTTTTGTCTAAACTATCAGTTTCTGCAGAGACAGGATGGTGTCGAAGCCTGTCAACTAGGAGGCTTATGTTTGCAAAATGGAGGTCATTTTCTCAACTCTTCTCACTCCAGTCTGGTTCAAACAAAGTGCGTCAGAATCATGCTTAATATAGTTACTTTAGCTGTGTAAGAAATACTCCACAAGAAGTGGATAGCTGTTGTTGCTGGATCAAATAGTCAAAATCTACCAGCAAATATTGATCTCCTTGGAGACTAACCTCTGTAGAAGGCTCTCTGGATGATAAGAAACAATTCTAAAATGATACAAATAGTACACTGAAATTTTCCAGAGAAAATAAAAACATGAGCAATTTTTATTTCCGGTCCATTAGAACCATTAACTATGAAATAATGAATACCCCAAACAAGTAAAAAATTCGATATGAAATGAAAATAAGCAGTAATTCAAAGGCAGTATTTAAAGTGTCTTATTTAAATATATTTTTCAAATCTGCTAGTTAACAAAAATGAGAAGACTCCCTATTGCCCCCACAAAAATATATATATTTTAAGAAAACAGTTTTTAAAACATTTCTGGGTGGTACTAATCTGGAAGCCAGCAAACATTCCTAGCTTTGTTCTTAAGAACTGATGAAATACATCTGCAAAAATAAACAGCTTGAAAAACCTGAGCTTGCCAAAAAAAAAAAAAACAACCACACACAAAAACCCAAAACCTGTTTTGTCATTTTCTCAATACTTTTTTCTTTAATAATGGAGAAATCAAAGTAAAAGCTAATAAACATACACAATCATATTAAAGTATATGGATACAATCTGACAGATGACTAATCCTATAAAATTTGATTCATGACACAGAGTATTGCTCAATACTATATGAAAGTCACATTTTTTTCTTTTCACTGTTCCCTGTAAACCAGGATCTACAACAGGGCCCTGAAAAAAAGAAAAAAGAAAGAAAAGCCTCTTCTTCCTTTCCAGTGTCTGAATACAAATTCTTATCAGCAGGCCATCTAATGAGTTAAGTCAATCACTAAACCACTGCTTTGATTTGTGTTTTTAAAGCTGAGACACTTTGGAGCTACTCTGCTGCAAAATCACTTCTGTTGTATCCTGCTATTCTGGACAAAAACTAATTTCATGCCCAACCCTGGGGGTCACATGATGCCAAACTTATGGAAAGTCATGTAGAGATCAAGCACCAACAATTAAAAAGACACACACAAACACAAACTTCCATTTACCATTCTAGGATTTTATAAATAAATTGCAGCAATTTTCAGGGAAAATAAGACTGTCATAAAAATTGAAAACTAGAAGTCCAAGATCAAGGTCAGTCAATCAGAACTGAAAGAGAAAGCATAAAGAAGTGAGAGAACTCTCTCTTCTAGGACTACAGGGGAAAAAAATAGCTAAAATGATTTTTTAAGTGAATTGAACTATATATAAAACAAGGAAAAACTTAGAGACAAAAAAAAAAAAAAAATAGACGATGAATGCAACTAGAACACCTCCAACTGAATCATGCAAGGTCAAATGAAAAGCAAGCTTGACATGTCCCTAAGTTGGAAGCATACACTAACCACAAGCAGAACATAGCCCAGAAGATATATTTTATGGATATGTGTGAGGTCCTGAAACACTCTGTGTTGTAACAATTTTAGGATTTCAAAAATTCCACAGGATAGCAAGCTCATTAACCTTCTCTCTCTCTAATCCACATTTTGGCTACTATTCTAATTGTGTGTTCAACAATACCCAATATTGAATGTACAAGAGAACTTGAAAACTATGCTTCAAAGAACAAACTGAAACAAAACTATTACAGATTAACCCCAAAAATTTTATGGGAAAAGTCCAAAGTGAAAAGAAGGATGGCTTATAATCAACAAGGATATATTTTATAGCTCAGGGAACTTTGCTCAATCTTCTGGCATAGGCTAATGTGATAAAAGAATCTGAAAAAGAATGTATATAAATATGTGTATGACTGAATCACTTTGTTGTACACCTGAAACTATTACAATATTGTACCCATTAAAAAGTAAAAATTAAATTAAAAAAAGAATGGCATGGTTTATATCCCACCCATTCAACTTTGGAGTATTAAAGTATACATCTGAACCTTCATTTCTAGAGCTGTACTAAATTTTGAATTCAAGCTACCCCAAAAATCTAGCTACTATTATCTTTAACTGTGATTCATACCTACATTGACAAAAATGTATGCAAGATGTCAGTGATGATTAATTTTAAGTGTCAATATGTCTAGACTATGGTGGTCAGTTGTTTGGTTAAACACTCAGCTAGATGTTGCTGTAAAGTTTTTTTGTTTTGTTTTTTAACATTTGATTAACATTCATAATCAGTTGACTTTAAGTAAAGCAGATTATCCTCCATACTGTGGGTGAGCCACATCAGATCAGTGGAAGACCTTAGGAGCAAAGACTAAAGTTTCCAAGAGACAGCATTCTGTTTCCAGGCTGCGACATAGATATTTCACCTGAATTGCCAGCCAGTCTGCCTGCCCTACAAGTTTCAGATTTGCCAGCTCCCACAGTAATAAACATCTTTCTGTTTCTCCATATATACACATACATATGGATATCTATCTTTGCTGTGTGTATATTCATATATTAGTATACCATATACACATACTATTGATTCTGCTTCTCTGGAGAACCTTGATTAATGTAATGCCCCAAAACATAACCAAAGGTAAGTTTATTTTATTTATCTCAACATTATACAAATTTTATAACTTGAAGAAAACACTGGTTATCAAACATACAAGGTTTTCAAATCATTTAAATAACCTGGGTTAATATGGAGGAAGCCCCCAAATGTTCCCTCTATGGTTTATAGCTTTTATTACACATATGAAGAGTTTAAAACAGATAGCACCCTCTACAGGGGAATATTTAGTTTGCATTTCCAAATCATATTTTAGAGTAAGTGAATTTCACTGACTCTACAATTGTGGAAAAGATTGCAAGAGGATTCAATTAAATTAAAGTAAGTGGACTGGTACACCTGTTTCAGGAAACAAAGAGACAGCGATACCATGGAGAATATGTATAATGCTAATAGGCACCTGGTATAAATAAAGGATGTCATTTGTGAAAACTAGAAGTCTGAGGTCTGTCATAGCACAGAGGGTAAATTTTTTTTTTTCAAAGTACCTTTTAGTACATTCACTTTGAGACAAACCCAACAGAGGTAGAATTCACTAATTATACCTTTAGCAAAGTGACAGACAACCTAATTAGGTGAAAACATATAATAACATGTTTGGGATATAAACATTTTAGAAACATCACAAGACTTGAAAAAAAAGGTTTTAATTGGATAGGAAAAGAATTCAAAGCCATTCTCTAAGCATAGCCAGCAATGATGGTAAATAACAGGTCTACACTGTATTTCATGATACGTACCTCTAGCTCACAGCATTATCGATTATAAATATTTAAGAAAAAATATTTGCAAGCAAAAAAATTACAATGACATCTTGAGTTCAAGGTTCCGCACTTGAAAGCCAAGTGTCTTCAAGAAGAGGGGATTTAACAAAAATGTGGCAAGTGTCAGGCATATGAGAGGTATGGGAGGGGGAAGAGGGTGCATGTCCCATCAAAAGGTAAGCTTACATTTGGGACTTCCTCAATGTCCAGTGGCTAAGACTCTGTGCTCCTAATGCAAGCGGCCCAGGTTTGTTCCTTGGTCAGGCAACAAGGTCTCACATGCTGCAACTAAGACCAGGCACAGCCAAATAAACAATTACTTTAAAAGAAAAAAAAAAGGTAAGTTTACATTAAAACAGCACAATAACAGCTTTATTCTATCCCAACAGTATGCACCAACCCCAGGAAGCATTCAACAAACTGCTGCCACATTGTGATACTTGAAATAGAGAACATAAGTAAATTAGAACAGTAAATACATGAACTAGTAAAAGAGAATATAATCATAAAATTCTAGAAAATATCTTCTAAAAGGGAATTTGTTTGATTAGTACATTATTCATAATAATTGATACAAATTTAATCCTAAGGCAAAGCCTATATCACAAGAAAGGTGCAAAATTAGCTGCAGGTGAGTATCCCTGATCCACGAATGAGAGATACTTTAGTGAGTCTGTACAGATAAAACGTTCCAAGAAGAGCGTTAAACCTCAGGAACTGAAGGAGAATTTCAGAAAAGGGATTTAGGAAAGGAATGAAACAGTTTAGAAAAGCCTACTTTAAGGAGGTAGCTGGTGAGGGAATTTTCAGTCACTACCCGTTCATGGCTCTCCAACACCTCCTGAGCCCTGAGTGAAGAGGAAAGCGTCTCATGGCCACAGTGGTGTGACTGCTGCCTGGCCTGTGAACAATCGTTGACTCAAGCCACCTCCAGAAAGCAGTGGAGGGTAGGTGTCTGCGAGGCCTGAATGGGAAGAGGAGATGAGTAGCTGGTATTGTAAAAGGACATGCAAAGGTTCTGTGAGAACTCAATGACAATAACAAACAGCAGGCCTTCATGTCAAGCGCTGAGGTTTCTGCCCCTCACATGGCCTATCTGCTTCTCTATGGCATTATCTCATCAATGCTGACTAATTTCCTCTGCTTCTTCATCTCGCCTTTGACTAAAAGAGCCTCTCTACAGCCCAGCTGTCTCACGATTCTTGAGCTCAGTTCTTGTGGGTTATTGGCAAATAACCACCATGGCTAACAGACTCCATCCCCCACACCTCTGCAGGTGTTTGGACAAACACACTCGCCTGGTCTGAGGAAGCAAAGAAACTTCATCAACATCTAAGGGACTACATAGCAATTCAAACCAGGAAGACCAGAACAGACAGAAGAGGCGCCTTCTACCAAAGCCAAGACAATGGATCAAACAGTAACAATGTACTAATAATGTTTAAAAGGATACACACAGAGAATAATTACAAACATTTTGTAGGGGAGGGGCTAAAAGAAACATGAAATCTGGGGCTAAAATGCCAGTAGAGGAAGAAAATTGGCTAGTAATGAAAACCAAACTTGTGAACAGGAAAATGAATTAACAAAACTATCATATAATAAAGCAAAAATTACAAAGAAATGTAAATTACTGGTAAAAAATATGAGACCTGCAAGACAGATCCAGAAAACCTAATAGCAAATAGCAGGATATTCAGAAAAGGCAAAAGAACAGAAGCAATGTTCAAATAGGAAAACTGTGTTCAGATCAAAGGAGTTCACCAAATATTAGATTGTTTTAACAGGGCGGTGGGGGCGGTGAGACGTACAATTGGCAAAATATGAAGTTTTGACTTTAAAGGATGCTTTAGTTTTGGGGGGAGGGAATTTTCAGTCACTACCCGTTCATGGCTCTCCAACACCTCCTGAGCCCTGAGTGAAGAGGAAAGCGTCTCATGGCCACAGTGGTGTGACTGCTGCCTGGCCTGTGAACAATCGTTGACTCAAGCCACCTCCAGAAAGCAGTGGAGGGTAGGTGTCTGCGAGGCCTGAATGGGAAGAGGAGATGAGTAGCTGGTATTGTAAAAGGACATGCAAAGGTTCTGTGAGAACTCAATGACAATAACAAACAGCAGGCCTTCATGTCAAGCGCTGAGGTTTCTGCCCCTCACATGGCCTATCTGCTTCTCTATGGCATTATCTCATCAATGCTGACTAATTTCCTCTGCTTCTTCATCTCGCCTTTGACTAAAAGAGCCTCTCTACAGCCCAGCGCTGTCTCACGATTCTTGAGCTCAGTTCTTGTGGGTTATTGGCAAATAACCACCATGGCTAACAGACTCCATCCCCCACACCTCTGCAGGTGTTTGGACAAACACACTCGCCTGGTCTGAGGAAGCAAAGAAACTTCATCAACATCTAAGGGACTACATAGCAATTCAAACCAGGAAGACCAGAACAGACAGAAGAGGCGCCTTCTACCAAAGCCAAGACAATGGATCAAACAGTAACAATGTACTAATAATGTTTAAAAGGATACACACAGAGAATAATTACAAACATTTTGTAGGGGAGGGGCTAAAAGAAACATGAAATCTGGGGCTAAAATGCCAGTAGAGGAAGAAAATTGGCTAGTAATGAAAACCAAACTTGTGAACAGGAAAATGAATTAACAAAACTATCATATAATAAAGCAAAAATTACAAAGAAATGTAAATTACTGGTAAAAAATATGAGACCTGCAAGACAGATCCAGAAAACCTAATAGCAAATAGCAGGATATTCAGAAAAGGCAAAAAGAACAGAAGCAATGGTCAAATAGGAAAACTGTGTTCAGATCAAAGGAGTTCACCAAATATTAGATTGTTTTAACAGGGCGGTGGGGGCGGTGAGACGTACAATTGGCAAAATATGAAGTTTTTGAACTTTAAGAGTAATAACTCACAAAGAGAGCAAGAAAAGATTACCCACAAAGGTAAAAACAGACTGCCACTGGATCTTTCATAAGCCACATGGAATCTGAAGGATATACACAGGCTTTAAAGGAAAAAGGACTGCATGAACCCTATGTCCAGTCAAGATATAATACATAACTCAAATGAGAAAAATTTCAGGTTTATAAGGAAATTCATAAAACAATTTGTTACACAGGGATAGAAAACGAACACACATTTTCCCCAGGGAAAAAGTGGTTGGGTCGTTGTGAACACCATTCGCCACTTTCATCAATGAAGGGAAGGGGGTTTAACCAATGGAGAAAACCAGTGGGAGAGTCAGTGGAGAACTTTCCCAGCCAAGGGAGTGGAGAGAGGGAAACTGTCCTGGAGATGCATTCTTTGTGGTTCTTCAGAGGGTCCTCAGAGGTACTGTGCTCATGGCCCTGCGGTAAGACAGCCTGGTTCAACATCAACCTTTTACCGACTTATCTTCCTTTCCTGTGTCACTCTCCCTTCTCCATCACTCTGCTTCCAGAGATCATCCCCATAAATGGCCCACACCGAGGCTTGGGTTGCAGACTTTGCTCTTCAGGGAATTCAAGCTAAAATAACCGATAAGCCTCATTTCCCTCATCTGTAATATGATGGTAAAAATACTATCTAATATCATCAGTACCTTCAGCTAACACAGTGCTATCATAAAGATGAAACCAGGTAATATGTGTAAAATTCTCACTATGGTGCCTGGCACACAATAAAAATTCAATACTCTGTCCATAACACTGACAATGAATAGAATGTAAAGTAACACTTAATCTCAGGTTATAATTCTATAGGAAACCAAACAGGCAATTCAATTAAATGCAGCATTATCTTTTACCAAAGGGTTTCTCTGTGGGGTTGACTTTGCACCCCAGGTGGCATGGAGCCATGTGTAGAGACAGCTCTGGTTGTCAGAGCTGGCCGCTGCTACAGGGGTGCTATTAGACCCGCTACAGTGAGGGATGGCTCCCCACAATAAAGAATTATCCAAATTCAGTAGTGTCAGGGTTGAGAAACCTTGTCTAGCACCATATCCTAATTGTGACAGGAGTTTAATGGTTATTTCATAAAATTAATCAAAGCTTAAAAAAAAAAAAAACCTTTTGAAATAATCACATCAGAATAAGAAAATTATGTCTTGACATAATTTACCAAGACATAACTGACAAAATGCCTGTTTCTATTGACTGTAAAAATATAATCATATGAAACAGACCGCCATGGCTCAGTTAGAGGAAAAAGGACAAATCTTAGAAATAAAATGGGTTAAATATCAAGGTGTGGTGGAAGTTTTTAGATGACCATACAATATAGATTCAGCCCCTTTTCTATAGTAACTGACACAGCAACATGTCCCTCTACAAGAATTTATTTACCATCCTTCCCTGTGACTAATGAAGCACAAGTCACTGAAAAGGCTTCCTAAGAAATCGCTTTACGGGCTATTGACCCAGTTAGGACGGGCACCCTTTTCCATTTTCCTCTTGTTTCTTCTTGCTACCTGGACTGTGGGTGCTAGAGCTGGAGCTGTGGAGGGCACATTGCAACTATGAGGAGGCATGGAGGATGAAGTCTGGATCCTTGTAACTAGGGAATTGCCATGTGAGCCTTAACTGCATCCTTAGGACTTCTCTTATGCAAGAGGAAAACAAATCTGGGCTTTCTTTCAGCCAGTATTACCTGGGTTTTCTGTAATGTATAGCTAAACCTATCTCTAACACTTACTCAAGAAATTAAATTTATGAACCACAGTCATGAAAGGTGACTAAATGTCAAAGGAGATATATGTTAAAAGCAGTAAAGGAACCTAACACTTCAACTCTGACAATAGCAACATTCCCCCAAGGAACTAATAAGGCTAACAGAAGAGAAATGCCAACTTGTAGGGTAATGCACACACTGTTTTTAAAAATAAAAACCTGCCACTAAAAATCTAAAGAAAAAGAAGAAAGTGTTACAGTCTAGCCACTGAGTTTTGAGATCTCTAGTCTGATTTAGTTTGGGGAGGTCCCCCAAATAAGCAAATGCATGTGGTTCTCTTTTCCTGCTTCCACTTGAATATTCATGATCAGAAAGCAAGACATCCTAAAATACTTTCTAGAGTTGTTACTGGTGATACCGACTAAATATTTATACTTTAAGTAATATCACAGTCGAATGACCACCCACTGAGTGGATAACATTTTCATTAGATGTAAAGGTATAAAAAAGAAGGCAATTCATTCCTAAACAGTGTTCATACCCCTAACGGGGGATATCAAAAATTTCACTTAGGGGGCTTCTCTGGTGGTCCAGTGGGTAAAGAGCATGCCTTGCAGTGCAAGGGGCACCAGTTCGATCCCTAGCGGAGAAGGATCCCATGTGCCACAGAGTGGCAGGACCGGTGAGTCCAATTACAAGCCAGTGCTCTGGAGCACATGCGCCCAGAGTCAGTGCTCTGCAAATAGGGAGGCCACTGCAATGGGAGGCCCACACAAGCCAAAAGAATAAAGATGGATGAAAATAAATAAATAAAAAAACAACAAAAGAGGCCAAAATTTAAAAAGAATTACAGTTAGAAACTGATTTTAATGTTACAAGCACTAGAAAAGCAGGGGAAATGTTAGAACTTGTAACCAGATAAGATATAGTAAGAAAATAAATAACTAAGATAAATCCTAAGAAAATAAGTATTTAATGTTTCTTTAATACTGATGGTACTTACTACTCTACAAATATGGTTTATACTATGTGCTCATATGATATTATATCAACTTCCTAATAAAAGAAAAAATATCAGTCAATGCATTTAAGATTTGAATATCATGCCTCATGAATAAACAAACAGATTGAACAAAAGCTCCAACTCAATAAAAATTTGCTATTAATATTAATGTTTCATTTCTTTTTTTTGTAGAAGGACTAACACTTCAACTCTGACAATAGCAACATTCCCCAAGGAACTAATAAGGCTAACAGAAGAGAAATGCCAACTTGTAGGGTAATGCACACACTGTTTTAAAAATAAAACCTGCCACTAAAAATCTAAAGAAAAAGAAGAAAGTGTTACAGTCTAGCCACTGAGTTTTGAGATCTCTAGTCTGATTTAGTTTGGGGAGGTCCCCCAAATAAGCAAATGCATGTGGTTCTCTTTTCCTGCTTCCACTTGAATATTCATGATCAGAAAGCAAGACATCCTAAAATACTTTCTAGAGTTGTTACTGGTGATACCGACTAAATATTTATACTTTAAGTAATATCACAGTCGAATGACCACCCACTGAGTGGATAACATTTTCATTAGATGTAAAGGTATAAAAAAGAAGGCAATTCATTCCTAAACAGTGTTCATACCCCTAACGGGGGATATCAAAAATTTCACTTAGGGGGCTTCTCTGGTGGTCCAGTGGGTAAAGAGCATGCCTTGCAGTGCAAGGGGCACCAGTTCGATCCCTAGCGGAGAAGGATCCCATGTGCCACAGAGTGGCAGGACCGGTGAGTCCAATTACAAGCCAGTGCTCTGGAGCACATGCGCCCAGAGTCAGTGCTCTGCAAATAGGGAGGCCACTGCAATGGGAGGCCCACACAAGCCAAAAGAATAAAGATGGATGAAAATAAATAAATAAAAAAACAACAAAAGAGGCCAAAATTTAAAAAGAATTACAGTTAGAAACTGATTTTAATGTTACAAGCACTAGAAAAGCAGGGGAAATGTTAGAACTTGTAACCAGATAAGATATAGTAAGAAAATAAATAACTAAGATAAATCCTAAGAAAATAAGTATTTAATGTTTCTTTAATACTGATGGTACTTACTACTCTACAAATATGGTTTATACTATGTGCTCATATGATATTATATCAACTTCCTAATAAAAGAAAAAATATCAGTCAATGCATTTAAGATTTGAATATCATGCCTCATGAATAAACAAACAGATTGAACAAAAGCTCCAACTCAATAAAAATTTGCTATTAATATTAATGTTTTTCATTTCTAGTTGTTAATGTCTTGTAGAAGGACTAAAACCCCCTTCCATATTGTGATTTGTAATAAATATATATAGTTGGCCATTCAGATGACCAAAACATATTTCTTAGGTATATTTGGTGTTCAAACATAGTTTCTGGCTCACAACTCTCCAAACTTTGGGATTTTTCTGATCTGTAACAGTAATGAGACAGGGAACTTTACTCAATGATCTATGATGACCTAAATGGGAAGGAAATTTGAAAAAGTGGGGTTACATATATACATATGGGTTTCCCTGGCGTCTCAGTGGTAAAAAATCTTCTTGCCAAGCAGGAGATATCGGTTCAATCCCTGGGTCAGGAAGATTCCCTGGAGAAGGAAATATCAATCCACTCCAGTATTCTTGCATGGGAAATCCGATGGACAGAGGAGCCTGGCAGGCTATAGTTCATGGGGTCATAAGTGTTAGCAGGACTTAGCAACTAAACAATGTATATGTATGGCTGATTCACTTTGCTGTACAGCAAATAACACAACACTATAAAGCAACTATACTCCAATTAAAAACAAAACAAAATAAAACAATAGGAGCATCCATCACAATTGAGTTAATGTTGAGGAAGTTAATGTTTTAGATCCCACCCCCAGGGTGAGGATTGGTTGATAGGAGACTCAACCATGTGGAGGACTGGAACTTTCAGTCCTACCTACTGACATCCAAGGAGGGAAGAGGGGCTCAAGGTTGGATCATTAACCACTGCCAAACAATTCAGTCAATCATGATTATATAATGAAGCCCATAAAACCCCCAAAGGGAAGTTTTTCAGCCCTTTTACAGACTATTTCCAGATGGGGGAACCAGAACACTTCCATGTGCAACCATGCTCAACCCCAAGCTCCAGGAGGACAGAAGCTCCATCGTTTGAGACGTCACCCTGTAGATTCCTTCACCTGGCTGTCAATTTGTATCCTTTAATATCCCTCTGTAATAAATTAGTAATGTACTGAGTAAGCAGATTTCCCAGAGTTCTGAGAGTCCTTCTGGAAAATGAATCAAACCCAATGAGAAAGTGATCGGAACATCTGGCTCATAGCTAGTCAACCTAGACTTGCAGTTGGCATCCTGAGTTGGAGGGGATCATCAAAACTTCCAATTGGTAACCAGTCAGTTAGAGGCACAGGTACCAACCTGGGCTTGCAATTGGCCTCTGGAATGCTTCTGTGGGACTAAGCACTTCACATGAAGAATTTGATTCTCTCCCAGTGAATAGTGTCAGAGTTGAGCTGAATTCTCAGACACTTTGCTGGTATCTGAGAATTGCTTGTTGATGTAGGGAAGTTTCACATACACATTTTGGAATTGGGTCCAGGAAATCTTTTCACTGTTTTTTTTTTTTTTGCACTGGTTATATTCTTTTTTTTTTTTAAGATTTATTTATTTATTTGAGGAGGGTGGGGTGAGGAGGGAGGGGAACAGGCGGGCTACTTCTATTGGTCTTTCATTTGTCCATTTTCATCCATCTTTGTTCTCTGACCCATGTGGGCCTCCCACTGCAGTGGCCTCTGTTGTCGCAGAGCACAGGCTCTGGGCACATGCGCTTCAGAGCTCCGGTTCAGTAATTCAACACATCAGTCCAGCCGCTCCGCGGCACGTGGGATCTTCCCAGGCCAGGGATCGAACCGGCGCCCCTTGCACTGCAAGGCAGTGTCTTTACCCACTGAACCACCAGGGAAGCCCCCTTTTCACTGTTATACAGTGTTCCTGAAGGAAAATGCCAATGGGGTGAAGGACAATCAGTCTTGAGGAACCATATATTGTGCCTATTTCTCTTCTGTTAAAAACTTTTTGAAAAAATTACAAATAAAATCAAATGAATGAATTATTTTACTCTACAATTTAAAACAAAATTTAAATCAACCATAAATGGGAATGTTTCTATTTTCTCCCAATTCATAATCGCAACTATTTTCTAATATATTATTACTTATCACTTGTGAATACAAAGACAATAATATCCTAATTACAAAACACAGAAATTGTTGCCATTATTCAACCAGAATGTGCCATCTGTGTGATAATACTTGTCAATCATTCCAGGCTACCTTCCAGACAATATTATAGGTTAAACAAAATACAAGGTTGATTTTTATCATTAGTATAAATCCACTAAAATGGATGGGAATGGGCACAATTAATTCAGATTGCCATTCTATCTACTATTGTGGGCAAGAATCCCTTAGAAGAAATGGAGTAGCCCTCACTGTCTAAAAGAGTCTGAAATGTAGTACCTGGGTGCAATCTCAAAAACAACAGAATGATCTCAGTTCGTTAACAAGGCAAATCAATGTCACAGTAACCCAAGTCTATGCCTTAACCACTAATGCTTGAAGAAGCTAAAGGTGAACAATACTACGAAGACCTACAAGAACTTCTAGAAGTAACATCAAAAAAATAGATGTCCTTTGCAGCACAGAGGACTAGAATGCAAAAGTAGGAAGTCAAGAGATACCTGGAGTAACAGGCAAGTTTGGCTTTGGAGTACAAAATGAAGCAGAGCAAAGGCTAACAGAGTTTTGCCTAGAAAACACACTGACCATAGCAACACCCTCTTTCAACAACACAAGAGATGACTACATGGGGACATCACTAGCTGGTCAATACCAAAATTAGACTGTGCAGCTGAAGATGGAGAAGCTCTATATAGAAACTCTGTCAGCAAAAACAAGTCCAGGAGCTGACTGTGGCTCAGATTGTGAACTCCTTATTGCAAAATTCAGACTTACATTGAAAAAAGGGAAAACCACTAAGCAATTCAGGTATGACCTAAATCAAATTCCTTATGATTATGGAGTGAAGGTACAAATAGATTTAAGGGATTAGATCTGATAGAGTGCCAAAAGAACTATGGATGGAGGTTTGTAACACTGCACTGGGGGCGGTGATCAAAACCATCCCCAAGAAAAAAGATACTGTTAAAGTGCTGAGCTTATATATGCTAGCAAATTTGGAAAACTCAGCAGTGGCCACAAGACAAAAAAAAAAAAAAAAGAGTCAGTTTTCAATCCAATTCCTGCAAAAGGGCAATGCCAAAGAATGACCAAACTACCACACAACTGCACTCATTTTACATGCTAGCAAGGTCATGCTCAAAATCTTCCTAGCTAGGCTTGCTAACTACATGAACTGGGAACTTCCAGATGTATAAACTGAATTTAGAAACAGCAGAGGAACCAGATATCAAATCGCCAACATGCACTGGATCAAAAAAAAAGCAAGGGAATTCCAGAAAAACATACAGTTCTGCTTCATCTGGAGTTAGAAATTTACATCAACCAAACTGGGTATGTTATCTACATTTTTATTTACAGCCATGCTCAGAGTTTTGGATTTCACCAGAGCAGTAATATTTTTAAATTTTTGAGATGCGCCATAAGGTTGACAACTTTTTATATTTCAGAAAATTTTTAATTAGAGATAACAAAGATACTTTAAAATAGAGCAATAAAAACAGGAATACTAGGGAAAACTTTAAACAACATCTACTATCTAAAGTATTTAATTGAAAAAAAGCATATTTGATACCCTAGGAGGAAAAACCTGCTCTAAGATTAAGAAAAAATGTTCTTTCCCCAACAAGAACGGCTGGCCTCCCTATACTGATTTATATATGCTGTGTGTGTTCATGCTAATGTGTCTCGTTTCTCCAAGGATTAGTTCTTGGATTTAAATGTGGGAATCTTCAATTCAAATACAAAAAAGATTTGACAAATTTAAGATCATGTGTCTTTAATTGCACATGCCAGACACAATGAGCCAGAAAGATTCCAAGCTCTCGTTGGAACTCACATGCTAGGGGGTAGAGATCAATACCAAACAAATTAACAAACATGTTCAGATATTGATTGGTGCTTAGAAGAAAAATGAAGCTGGTTAAGACAGAGACAGAGCAGAAGGGAAGGTATTCAGAGAAATCTTCAACTAGTACACAACCGAGCAGAGATCTTACTAAAGGGAAGGACTGAATCGTTTGGATACGTGTAGAAATAGTCATGGTTAATAGTCATAAAGAATTTTGCCTGTGTCAGTCAGTATACTAACTGCTTTATAAAGGCAAACTCTTTTAATCCTCTTCATAACTGCATGTAGTAATGTTAGGATTCCCATTTCATAGATAAGGATGCTCAGAGAATTAAGGTTATTTGTTCTAAGTCACATAGCCAGTAAACAGCTGGGCTGAACTGGGAACCCAGAGAGTTTGACTCCAAAGTCTGGCTCTTAACCATTATCACTATGCTTAACTATTATCACTATGCTCGACTGCCTCTCAGGGAACATCAGGGGCAAAAGTCCTAAGGTGGTAACGCATGTGCTTGGCATGCCCCAGGAACAGTAAGGAGAGCTCAGTGTGGCTGGAGTCAAGGAGCAAGAGAAACCAGAATACATCAGATCAGAGAGATGGTGGTACAGTAGAAGAGGGTACCAGTATACATGGGACCTTGATGTATACCCTAAGAATTCCGGCATTTATTCTAAGGGAGATGGATTGTCACTGAATCATTCTGAGCAGAGGAGAATCAAGACCCATTTTGTGTCTTATAAGGATGATTTTGGCTGCTATGCAGAGAAGAGACTATATTAGAGACACAGATAAAAGCAGGAGCCAAGTCTGATGGCTCTGCAGTAATCCCAGAAGACAAGTGGTGGTTTGGACTTGAGTGATCTTTGTGGGCAGGAGGGTGATTCTGGATGTATTTTGGAAGAAGAGAATTTAGTGATGGATAGATGGGAAGACAAAGAAACAGAGGAGTCATGGATGACCAAGGTTGTGACCTGAGCAACTAACTGTAAGAAATGGGCTGGTGTTGCTTGTATTAGAAAATACTACTGAAGGAACAGGTTAAAATGAACATGCTGATCCAGCATGGCAGAGTGGAGCCTGAGAATCTGCATCTCTAACATGTTCCCGGGTATTGCAGATACTGCTGTCCATAGACCACGCTTGTGAACAACCAGGATCTAGACTGTTTTTTAAAACAATTTCTTTCTGATTATAAGAAAAAAATACACATTCATCATATAAATATGAAAAATATGAAATAATTCTATACCCAGAAATACTGTTAGTATTTAGATGTACATCTTTCCAGGCTTTTAAATGTGTTTGCCTGTTTATATATATAATAAGAAATGTTACTTTACAAAATTAGAATCCATTTGTATCCTACGGTTTGCTTTTTAAATACAATGAGCACCTTCCAGTTTCCTTAAACATTTTAAAGTATTATTTCAATGAGATCAAAATACACAAATTCATCTGAAAAAAATATTTAACTTGACTGAGTTTCTGCGCCAGACCTGCTCTATAGCTCCCATCCCTAGTAATGGTGAGGGGGAAACATTATTTTGCAAAATAAGCAATATTTTAGAAAGAGGCATTTAAATATGTCCAAGAGTGTGTCTTAGGTAAACACGCTATCATTTTAAGGTTCTAACTCTATCTGGACTGTTTCTCTCTTCCATACAACTCCCTTCCCACTCCTTTTTTCCCCAAGATGGCACTTGAGGGCAAGGCAGAGTCCGTCCTGTGCTGGTGATAGAGGTGGAGAGCCTCTTGTCCAAATGTGGCCCGGTGGGTCCTCACCAGCCTCAACTGTGATGCCTCTTGACCCTCTGGCTCACCAAGCAGTGCTGCTTGCTGTGAGGCAGCTGACTTCGGACTAGGTGGGCCCATCTCAGTCCTCAGACCTTGCCTGTTGTTTCTGGACTGTGGCTTCCTCATCAGGTCTTTATTAGTTACTGATTCCCTTGGCTCTTCCGTAGGCAGCCTCTGCCTCCAATATTGTGTGCCCAAGCTTCAGGGCCCCAAGGGCACATCTCAAGCTATCCACCCAGACATCGCCCTCCAGCCCTGCGTTCCAGAGCAGTGTGGGCTGTATCAGGGAAGTCAAGTTCCACTCCCATCTCTTGAATATGCTGTATGTTCTGCTCTGAGGTTTTTAACAAGAGGGCAATAGACAGATTCTCCCATCTGAACCCCTGCTGCTCTCTAAAAGAGAGACCTAAAAGGCTTCCTTCCTTCCTCCCTTCCTTCAGACATGGGGAGAGCACCTACATCAGATTGGATGCCTTCCAAACTTCCCCCTTAGACTAAAACTACACTCAGCTGACTGTGTTTTCCTCCTGAAATAAAGAGGCACTTTTGGAAATCAGAAACAGAGACTGACTTTAAAGATGTTTCCCTATGGATTAAAGAAGCAGTAATTTGAAATTTAAATAGCCCCTATATCTTCCTTCTCCCATTGTGAAGCATCTCAAAAATATTAGTTATATGATTCAAACAGTATTTTAATTATACAGGTACTATAATTTAATAAGCCCTCTATGATGGAACATTATTGTTAATTGTAATTTTTGCCATTAAAAATAACTTGCTTATACATAAGTCTAAGCACATCTAATTATTTCCTAGGTGGATATTCCTCTAAGTGGAATTACATACTGAAAGGAAAGGGTGTGATCTCTTTCAAGAGTATTCTACTACATATAACTAGTTTGTCTTTCAGAAATATTTATACCAATTTTCAGTGTAAATTTTTGGTGCTGAGAGAGGCTATTTCTCCATATACTTCCCACAGTAGATATTATTACTCTTCCCCCAGCTTTCAAAATTGAGTTGAATTTCACATAACATCAAGTCAACCATTTTAAGGTGAACAATTCAGAGAGATTTAGACCGTTCACAATATTGTGCTGGTATTCTTTTTAATCTTTGCCAAGTTGATGGTTGAAAAAACTTCCTCTTTAAATTGAATTTTTTAACTACTAAGGTTTTGAAACATTTTGCACATATTTGCTAATCAATATCTCTTCTTTTTGGGGGGACCTACCTGGCTATTTTTTTCTATTTGGATTTTGGGGGGGCCATGTTTTATAAAAATATTTATTATATATACTTACAACATATATAATGCAACTATATTGACAGATTACCTTTTGACCATAAATTCTGTTTATGCTGTTCCTTGGCATACGAAGTTTTACATATTTCAAAATCATCCTGCATTTCCTTCACATTTTATTCAACTGTGTTTATAAGGCCCTCACTAATTCCATTATTTGATATCTATATATTCTTCCTGTTCTTCTTTTTTTAAATTTTGGCCTCTTTTATTGTTTTATTTATTTATTTATTTATTTATTTTCATCCATCTTTATTCTTTGTCCTATGTGGGCCTCCCACTGCAGTGGCCTCTCTGTTGCAGAGCACCAATTCAGGGCGCATGTGTTCCAGAGCTCTGGCTCGTAATTGGACACAGTGGCCCAGCCACTCCAGGGCACGTGGGATCTTCCTGGGCCTACGATCAAACTGGCGCCCCTTCCACTGCAAGGCGGACTCTACCCACTGGACCATCAGGGAAGCCCTTCCTGTTCTTTAATGGTTTCATCTCTGACACTCAACTCTTCATCTGGATGGGATTCATTTGGTAGGAAGGAGAAAAACTTACTGTTTTTCCAAGTAGCAACCAATGGTCTCAGCACTCTTTACTAAATAGTCCTTCTTAATCATACAATTTTAATATAAATTAGGGTCTGTTTCTGAACGTTCTGTTCTGTTTCATTGACCTACTTGGTCTGTATTTGTATTAGTACCCCAATGCTAAAATTATTGAACTATTTTTCATTCTTTTAAATAAATTTTAAAACACTCTGTTGTTTCTCTAAGAAACATCCCTGGGAGATGATTACTGTATTAGCTAAGATGTGCTAAGCCACAAAAAAGAGCAAAAACTCAAATCAAAGAGGCTTAAACAAAAATGATATTGATTGGTTTTCAACTGAATCCAAAGGTAGGCCAAATATCAGGTTGATTTGAAACCATGGCTCATTAATGTCATTAACATCTCATGTATTTCCATCTCCCACTTTCCAGCTTGTCTGTCCATTATGTCAGTTTGACCCCATAGCTAGGCCTCCTCGTGAGTACAGGACGGCTGCCAAAGGCAAATCAGACCATTGTATCTTCATTCACATGCAATGGAAGACTAGACGTCACCAGCAAACTGGTTTTTGTGTGTCCTGTTACCTGTCCATTCTTTTTTTTTTTCTTTTCCTTACCATTCACAACTAAGAAAGGACATGATTAAATTTATTTGCTTGGATTAGTCAAGGGCAACTAGAGATCTGGCATGGAATGGTGTTGGTTGGAGAGACAACCACCATTTTCATTAAAATGAGAATTTCTTTAAATTCATTGATTTGAAATGAACTGGTATCTTTAGTAAACCTTCTAATTCAAAGACCTAGCACCTCTCCTACTTATTCAAGTTTCCTGCTTTTCTATCATGTCTTTTAGTAAGTGTTTCTTTACATATCTTTTATATAAGTATCTATTTTTTACACAAATCTATTAAATTCTAGATCATTTTATTTAGAGTTGTGATCCAGGGCTTCCCTGGTGGTCCAGTGGGTAAAGAGTCCGCTTTACAAGTGTAAGGAGCACCAGTTTGATCCCTGGCCCAGAAAGATCCCACATGCTGCGGAATGGCTGGACCGGTATGTCCAATTGCAAGCCAGTGCTCTGGAGCGCATGCACCCAGAGCCAGTGCTCTGCAGCAGGAGAGGGGCCACTGCAGTGGGAGGCCCACACAAGCCAAAAGAATAAAGATGGATGAAAATATATAAATGAAAGACCAATAAAATTGGCCAAAGTTAAAAAAAAAAAAAAAAAAGAATGCGATCCTGGCATATATCCCAATCTAGTAGAAAGTGGGCTTCTTTCTCTCAGTGTTTGTTATTAGTCCTGTTTGGCCCACCTGTTCACTCGCCAGACAAATCATGGTGCTAAGAGAATGTGGCAGCATGACCAGACCAACAGCATCTCAGATGCTCCTCTGTATCAGAAGCTGAGGGCTCATGGAGTGGAAAGCAGGTGATTCCTTAAAGATGCTGACAGTTAAAATCAAATCCACCACATTGGAACCTAAGGCAAGTAAGCACATTGTACATGTTTATTTTACAAATTTCTTTATATCGTCCCTCTTATCAAACTCTTATTAATTCTAATGGTTTTTCTGTTGCTTTTTGTTGGTTTTCTAAAATGCAAATAATGATAATCTGTTTCCTGCTTTATAAGATTTTCATAATTATTATTATTCGGCTTTTATTATATTGCCTCAAACTCTCGAAGCAGAGTTTGATGATGGTGACAGCAAATATCCCTATCTTATTCTTAACTTCATCTGGATTTGCCTTTGGCATTTCAGCATTAAATATTTTGATATTGTCTTAACAAAGATATTCTTTGCTACTTCTATGTAGGGTCTTTCCTGAATTTTATGGCCAGCACCACCTGCCAAGTTTTAGGGCTCCTGGGTCTATACCAAAGTGGGCACTGCCACTGTATATAAATAATAAACCAAGAAAAAAAACCTCTCCCAACTGGATAAACAAACTGCTCTAAATTCAGTCACTGTTAGTCATGTAAATTTGCATGCCTAAGTTCCTATTCTACTCCTCCAAACTCAAAACAGTCCAAAAGAAAGGCTGTCCAGACACCAAATGGAGGTCATAAATTTCATCTTCTATTTTTCTTTTTCCTTTGTTACTTTCAGTAGATAAATAGAAATTTTTAACAGGCATATAAATAAGCACTTGGGGGACTTCCCTGGTGGTCCAGTGGCTAAGACTCTTAGCACTGGTGGTGGTCTTAACGCAGAGGGCCCAGATTCCATCCCTGGTCAAGGAACTAGATCCCACATGCCACAACTAAGAGTTTGCATGCTATAACTAAGGCTTTGCATGCCGTAACTAAGATAAAAAATCCCATGTGCCACAACTAAGACCTGGAGAAGCCAAACAAATAAATATATTTTTTAAAAATAAACATTTGGGGCTTTGTAAGAGAAGTCTCCAATTTTGAGATTTATAATCTATATTTTAAGTACATTGTACATGTTTATTTTATTTCACAACAAAAATTTAACACAAAATGTCCTTACTATTAGGGTGAAAAGTCATTGCCACTAATCAGAACAACCAATGGCAAGAAATGGCTTTGAGAGTCACTGCCAAATTACATCTGAACAAAACAAGGTGGCAATCACTTCACTCACCATTAGACGTCACTAAGGGCTGGTATGTAGCAAGTGCTCAGTAAATATCTGACAGATTAAACTGATTCAGAGAGGTATCACTAAATCAAGGGCATCACAAAATTCAGGTTATATATAATTTTAAGAGACTAAGAAGGATATTGATATGTATTTGTGAGCTTGTAGAAAGTAATGCTTATAGTCCTAGGAATTTTCTCAGATTCGATTCCACAACTACATCAAGCAGAATGCATTATCATCCTCTATGTTCAAACTATGCCGGTGTTCAGAGAGGCTAAAGAACGTGTGTGAGCTGGGCTTCACATCCACTCTTTCCCTCTACTCCAGCACGCTACCGTTCATAACACACAATATCAAGTTTATATTTTTCCTGGCCACCCAGTATGCCGTTTTCATTCTCATCATTCTATTTCCATCTACTACTTATCAGTTTTCACGATTATCTTGTTTATTTGCTCACGTGTTAATCATCTGACTTTAAACTGTGCTATGAGAGTAGGTAAATTATGCAACTTGTTCCCAGCCATATCCTGGTGTCTAGAACTTAGTAAGTACTCAATAAATAGTTATTAAGTGCAATGAATGAATGAATGAATGAATGAATTGACTTAGCCAGTAAAGAATCCACCTGCAATGCAAGAGACACGGGTTCAATCACTGGGTCAGAAAGATCCTCTGGAGGACATGGCAACCTACTCCAGTATTCTTGCCTGGAAAATTCCGTGGAGAGAGGAGCCTGGCAGGTCACAATCCACAGGGCTGTAAAGAGTCAGACACAACTGAAGCAACTTAGCACACTTAGCATACTGGAGAAAGGTTAACTTAAGTAAAGAAACCCTACATGGGGTCACCACATAATGAAGAGAACTAGCAGCCTAGAGTTTAAAAATTCACAGTTACTTTATTCCAGTCTCATACTCATTGATTGAAAACCTGTTGTTAACTGTTTTCTGGACTTCCCTGGTGGTCCAGTGGTTAGAGAGTCTTCCTTGCAGTGCAGCGGGCACCGTTTCAATTACTGACCCAGGAAGATCCCACGTGCAGCAGAGCAGCTGGACTAGTGTGTCCAATTACAAGCCAGCACTCTGGAGCACATGTGCCCAGAGCAGGGTGTTCTGCAGTAAGAGGTCACTGCAATGGGAGGCCCACATAAATAAAAGAGGCATGATGGGGAAAAGAAAAAAAAAAAACTACTGCTACTATTTTCAATTATGGTGCTATTCTTATTCAGGCTACATGGTGATCAAAACTATACTCCCGGGAGGGGGCCAAGATGGCAGAGGAATGAGCGGAAGATTTCACCAGCTCCCCAGCAGAATCACCAGAACTAATCAAGAAATGAAACACCACCAACAAACCAGCCGCTAAACGACAGAAGAACTCCTTAGGTCTGCGAGGGTCGAAGTGTGAACAGCCAGAACTTTCCCGGAGCTCCTGTTCTGAGAACCCTCTATCCCAAACCCCACGCTGGACCGGCGGGGAGCGCGCTGGGAGGTACCCTAGGAGAGACCCTGAGGAAAGTGTCGAGGGGAGAGAAGGCAGCGCTCAGCGCGAAAATTCCGAAAATCCAGCCGAACTGCCGGCAGAATTAAGACACTGCGAAGATAAGATACCGTACGCGGGAGGGTGTGTGGAACTCAGCTGGGAACCCCCCCGCGGAGTGCTGCCTAGAGACCTGGATAGAGCCAGACAGGGAGCGCCCAGCGCGAAAATCGTGCCCTTTCGTCGGGCGAAAATCGTGCCGTTCAGACGGGCGCCGGGTAAGTTCAAACACTCCTCCTGGGGGGCTTGCTGAACGGAGAGGGGAAGTCGCCCACGGGTTGCTGACCAGGGACCGGGCTCAAGCCGGACAGGAAAACTCGTGCCTGCATAGGGGACTTGGTCGTGTAACCGGCAGTGCGTGAGTGCCAGCGGCCTGAGGAGCCCGTACACCCCCAGAGCTGCAGCCACAGCGGAGGAAGACGGGAGAAGAGCAGGAATTGGAGACTACCAGTGGGTGCGCAGTGGAGCCCGGGCGCCTCCCTCCAACACGGGGCTGCACGCTGTGGCCCCCGCCCGATGGACTGTGTTAGAAAACATCTGCATGCTTTTATGACTGTCACCCATCAGGGATACACCTCTTGTTCCTCAGATGCTAGTATGTGAACTAATATCACGGAACACCATAGCAAACCAGACATAGAGCCTACAACCCCTGACCAATCATCAAACCAAGGATCCTCGGAGTGGAAGCCCTGATTCCAAGACCCCACACTACCAAAGAACATAAAACACTAAAGATTATTCATCTGTAAACGAGACCTACCACCATCCAAATCACAACCACTGAACCCTTCTACAAGGACAGAAACCCAAAGGAAGGTAGAATTCAACCAAGAAGCCTGGTGGGATAAAGAACTCCACACACACAGACACACACAAAGAAACAAAAATTAACCCAATAATGAAACGACAGAGAAACACTGCACAAATCAAGGACTAAGCTAGTGAAACACAGCTTCAAATGACAGAGGAGGAGATAGACAAACTATCTGAAAGAGAATTCAGAAAAACTATATTAATGAGAATGCAAAACACCAAAAACAGAATATTAGAGGAAATTAGTGCACTGAGAAGAGACATGCAAGAAATGAAAAATAAGCAAATAGAGACAACCAACTCAATTGCTGAACACAAAAATATAATAGAAGGTCTCAACAGTAGAGTATCAGAGGCAGAAGAAACTGGAAGACAGAATGGTGGAAATAAGTGCTGAAGAACAGAAAAAAGCCCAAAGAATGAAAAGAACTGAGGATAGCCTCAGAGACCTATGGGACAATATCAAACGCACCAACATTAGGATTATAGAAATGCCAGAAGAAGAAGAGGAAAAGAAAGGCTATGAAAAAATTCTTGAAGAGGTTATAGATGAAAACTTCCCCAGGATGGGAAAGGAAATAGTCAACCAAGTCCAAGAAGCACAAACAGTTCCATACAGGACAAACCCCAGAAGAAACACACCAAGGCACATTCTAGTCAAACTAATTCAGACTAAACATAAAGACGGATTACTAAAAGCAGCTAGGAGCAAACAACAAGTAACATATAAAGGAAACCCCATACGTCTAACTGCAGATCTTTCAACAGAAACCCTGCAGGCCAGAAGAGAATGGCAAGACACATTTAAACGGCTCAAAGAGAATAACCTCCAACTAAGAATTCTCTACGCAGCAAGAATCTCATTCAGAATTGATAGTGAAGTCAAAAGCTTCACTGACAAGCAAAAACTAAAAGAATTCTGTACCACAAGACCAGCCCTACAACAAGTGTTAAAGGGCCTAATATAGCCAATAAATACAAGAGTAGGAGAAGTCCTACAAATCAAACCCCAAACTTCTAAGAAGATGACAATATGAACATTCGTATCAATAATTACTTTGAATGTAAATGGACTAAATGCTCCAGCCAAATGACACAGGCTGGCTGAATGGATCCAGAAGCAAGACCCATATATATGCTATTTACAAGAGACCCACTTCAGACCTAGAGACACCCATAGACTGAAAGTGAAAGGCTGTAAAAAGATATTCCATGCAAATGGAAATCAAAAGAAAGCTGGAGTAGCAATCCTCATATCAGACAAAATAGATTTTAAAGTAAAGAAGATTCGAAGAGACAAGGCAGGTAATTACATCATGATTAAGGGATCTATCCAAGAGGAAGACATAACAGTCATGAATATCTACACACTCAACACAGGGGCACCTTAATACATAAGACAGATACTTTCAGACATAAAAGAAGAAATCAACAATAACACAGTAATAGTAGGAGACTTTAACACTCCTCTCACACCAATGGATAGATCATCCAAACAGAAAATTAACAAAGAAACACAAGCCTTAAATGCCACACTGGAAAAGATGGACCTCATCAATATCTTTAGGACGTTCCATCCAAAAGCAGAAGAATACACTTTCTTCTCAAGTGCTCATGGAACATTATCCAGGATAGACCACATCTTGGGCCACAAATCAAACCTCAGTCAGTTCAAGAAAACCAAAATTATATCAACCATCTTCTTGGACCACAATGCAATGAGACTAGAGATCAACTACAGGAAAAAAAACGCTAGAAACACAAACACATGGAGATTAAACAGCACATACCTAAAACACCAACTGATTACTGAGGAAATCAAAGGAGAAATTTTAAAATTCCTAGAAGAAAATGACAATGAACATACGACAGTGCAAAACCTATGGGATACTGCAAAAGCAGTTCTAAGAGGGAAATTTATAGCAATACATTCCCACCTCAAGAAACTAGGAAAATATGAAGTAGATGACTTAACCCTCTGCTTAAAACAATTGGAGAAAGAAGAACAAAAACACCCCAAAGTCAGCAGAAGAAGAGAAATCATAAAGATCAGAGCAGAAATAAATGACAAAGAAATGAAAGAAACAATAGTAAAGATAAATAAAACAAAAAGCTGGTTCTTCGAAAGGTAAACAAAATTGACAAGCCACTGGCCAGACTCATCAAGAAAGAGAGAGAGAAGAACCAGATCAACAAAATCAAAAATGAAAAAGGAGAGATTACAACAGAGAATGCAGAAATCCAAAGGATTCTAAGAGACTATTATGAGCAACTCTATGGCAACAAACTGGACAACCTGGAAGAAATGGACAATTTCTTGGGGAAGATTAATCTCCCAAGACTGAGCCAGGAAGAAACAGAAACTTTGAACAACCCAATCACAACCTCTGAAATCGAATCTGTGATTTAAAAATCTACCCAAAAACAAAAGCCCAGGGCCAGATGGCTTCACAGCCGAATTCTACCAAACATTTAAAGAAGAGCTAATGCCTGTCCTTTTAAAAGTCTTTCCAAAAATTGCACAGGAAGGAACACTTCCAAACACATTCTATGAGGCCACCATCACCCTGATACCAAAACCAGGCAATGACAACACAAAAAAGGAAAATCACAGACCAATTTCTCTGATGAACTTAGATGCCAAGATTGTCAACAAAATCATAGCGAACATAATTCAGTGGCACATCAAAAAATTCATACATCATTATCAAGTCGGGTTCATCCCAGGCGTGCAAGGATTCCTCAATATCTGCAAATCAATCCTTGTGATATACCATATCAACAAATTGAGAGACAAAAATCACATGATCATCTCAATAGATGCAGAAAAAGCCTTTGACAAAGTATAGCATCCATTTATGATAAAAACTCTTCAGAAAAAGGGCATAGAAGGAACCTATCTCAATATAATAAAAGCCATGTATGAGAAGCCCACAGCGAACATTATCCTCAATGGTGAAAAACTGAAAGCATTCTCTCTAAGATCAGGAACAAGACAAGGGTGTCCACTTTCACCACTCTTATTCGACATAGTCCTGGAAGTCCTTGCAACAGCAATAAGAGAAGAGAAAGAAATCAAAGGAATCCAGATTGGAAAGGAAGAAGTCAAGCTCTCTCTTTTTGCAGACAACATGATATTATACATAGAAAATCCCAAAGACACTATTACAAAGCTACTAGAGCTAATCAACGAATTCAGCAAAGTCGCAGGATACAAAGTCAACACACAGAAGTCACTGGCATTCCTATACACAAACAATGAAAAATCAGAAAACGAAATCAAAGAGGCAATCCCCTTCACCATTGCAACCAAAAGAATCAAACACCTAGGAATAAACCTACCCAAAGAAACCAAAGAATTGTACACAGAAAATTACAAGACACTCATGAGAGACATTAAAGAAGACTTAAACAGATGGAGAGATATCCCATGTTCCTGGATCGGAAGAATCAATATTGTGAAAATGACCATACTACCAAATATCATCTCCAGATTCAATGCAATACCTATCCAACTACCATTGACATTTTCCTACAAGTACACTCATATGGAAACATCTAAAAGACCTCGAATAGCGCATCAAAAATTAAAAACAACTGTCCTTTTAAAAGTCTTTCCAAAAATTGCACAGGAAGGAACACTTCCAAACACATTCTATGAGGCCACCATCACCCTGATACCAAAACCAGGCAATGACAACACAAAAAAGGAAAATCACAGACCAATTTCTCTGATGAACTTAGATGCCAAGATTGTCAACAAAATCATAGCGAACATAATTCAGTGGCACATCAAAAAATTCATACATCATTATCAAGTCGGGTTCATCCCAGGCGTGCAAGGATTCCTCAATATCTGCAAATCAATCCTTGTGATATACCATATCAACAAATTGAGAGACAAAAATCACATGATCATCTCAATAGATGCAGAAAAAGCCTTTGACAAAGTATAGCATCCATTTATGATAAAAACTCTTCAGAAAAAGGGCATAGAAGGAACCTATCTCAATATAATAAAAGCCATGTATGAGAAGCCCACAGCGAACATTATCCTCAATGGTGAAAAACTGAAAGCATTCTCTCTAAGATCAGGAACAAGACAAGGGTGTCCACTTTCACCACTCTTATTCGACATAGTCCTGGAAGTCCTTGCAACAGCAATAAGAGAAGAGAAAGAAATCAAAGGAATCCAGAATGGAAAATAAGAAGTAAAACTCTCTATTTGCAGACAACATGATATTATACATAGAAAATCCCAAAGACACTATTACAAAGCTACTAGAGCTAATCAACGAATTCAGCAAAGTCGCAGGATACAAAGTCAACACACAGAAGTCACTGGCATTCCTATACACAAACAATGAAAAATCAGAAAACGAAATCAAAGAGGCAATCCCCTTCACCATTGCAACCAAAAGAATCAAACACCTAGGAATAAACCTACCCAAAGAAACCAAAGAATTGTACACAGAAAATTACAAGACACTCATGAGAGACATTAAAGAAGACTTAAACAGATGGAGAGATATCCCATGTTCCTGGATCGGAAGAATCAATATTGTGAAAATGACCATACTACCAAATATCATCTCCAGATTCAATGCAATACCTATCCAACTACCATTGACATTTTTCACAGAACTGGACCAAAGAATCACACAGCTCATATGGAAACACAAAAGACCTCGAATAGCCAAAGCAATCCTGAGAAAGAAAAACAGAGTTGGAGGGATCAGCCTCCCTAAATTCAGGCTCTACTACAAAACAACAGTCATCAAGACAGTATGGTACTGGCACAAAAACAGAACTATAGACCAATGGAACAAGATAGAGAACCCAGAGATAAACCCACACACTTACGGGTACCTTATTTTTGACAAAGGAGGTTAAACTATAAAATGGGACAAAGACGGCCTCTTCAACAAGTGGTGCTGGGAAAATTGGACAGCTACATGCAAAAAAATGAAGTTGGAACATTCCCTGACACCATGCACAAAGATCAACTTAAAATGGATTAAAGACCTAAATGTAAAATCAGAAACCATCAAACTCTTAGAGGAGAATATAGGCAAAGCACTCAAGGACATAAATCAAAGTAAGGTCTTCTCTGACCCACCAACTAAAATAGCAGAACTGAAAAGAAAAATGAACATGTGGGACCTCATGAAACTTAAAAGCTTTTGTACAGCAGAAGACATTACAAAAAAAGCTGAACAGACACCCCACAGAATGGGAAGAAATCATGCAAATGAAATAACAGACAAAGAATTAATCTCCAAAATCTACAAGCAACTCAGACAACTCAGCACTAGAAAAACGAACAACCCAATCAAAAAATGGGAAAAAGATCTAAGGAGACATCTCACCAAAGAGGACATATAGATGGCCCCAAAAGCACATGAAACGATGCTCAACCTCATTTATTATTAGAGAAATGCAAATTAAAACTACAATGAGATATCACCTCACATCCGTCAGAATGGCCATCATCAATAAATCGACAGACGATAAATGCTGGGGAGGGTGTGGAGAAAAGGGAACTCTCTTGCATTGCTGATGGGAATGTCAATTGATACAGCCTCTATGGAAGACAGTATGGAGATTCCTTAAAAAACTAAAAATAGAAGCACCATACGACCCAGCAATCCCACTATTAGGCTTATACCCTGATGAAATCAAAACTGAAAGAAGCACCTGTACCCCAATGTTCATTGCAGCTCTCTATACAATAGCCAGAACATGGAAGCAACCTAGATGTCCATCGACGAATGGATACAGAAGTTCTGGTACATATATACAATGGAATACTACTCAGCTGTTAAAGGTAATGCAGAAGACTCAGTCCTAATGAGATGGCTAGAGCTAGAACCTATCATAAAAAAGTGAAGTAAGTCAAAAAGAGAAAGACAAGTACAGTATACTAACACATATATATGGAATCTAGTAGGATGGTCATGATAACACATGCAGTGAACTCATGGAAATAACAGACAGAGCATAGACATAGGGACATTGTGGGGAAGAAATAGGGAGGGGGATGCATGGAGGGAGTAACATGGAAACCTATACTGTGATGTGTTGAAAAGATAGCTATTGTCATTGTGCTAAGGGAATAGGAATGCTTACAATGGCTTGTTGCAGTGGCCCAGAGGGGTGGGATGGGGGGAAATAGTGGGGGGGGACCAGGGATATGCATATGATTGATCTGGGAACATACATGTCGGTGAACAATAAAACTCTGTAAAACCTTTAAAATAAAGAATTAAAAGAAAAAACTATATTCCCTTTCCAGTTCTTTCCACTAAATGCATTGTTTTTCTATAATTATGAGCACAGAAGCAATATAAAAAGGTCAGTATCCAGTATCCAAACAAAGCCAGGCCCAGAAAATAGAAAAGATCTCAGATTCAAGCAAAAGTGTTGTTTATATCACTTCAACTGTTTTAAAAACCCAGAACTAAGGATGGTGAGGTTGCGGATTTGAACCACCATCTTGCTTTAGTCTATGGGAGTTACAGAGCACTGCCAGCCAACCATTTTGAAAATACATTCACTTTGTCAAGATAAACATGATATAAACTAAATCAGATGAATTAGAAAAAAATCTCTATTACTACTGAATAAACAACTCAAAGAACATACCCTACCCAAACATAATATAGTGGTCATTTAAAAGGTGTTTACTGAGAGTTTTTAATGGCATTATAAATGCTTTGATATGATGATAAAATCAATATAAAATTATATGTCTACTGCAACAGTAGGGAAATGTTAAAAAATAAAACATTCGTAAGTTTATATGATGAGCTTTTATGTGTCAAATAAAAATCATGTTTTAGAAGAACACTTAAAGAAGTGGGAAATGCTCTCAGGTCACCTTTCTATCAGTCATGGTCCTGCCAGGAGATAGGTGGCACACTCTGATGGGGTGGTACAGAAGAGGAGCTATTTACCAAGGATTGGGTAGGGATAACAGAAACGAATGAGAGAAGGGACAGTACCCCAGGGCTTCCCTGATAGCTCAGCTGGGAAAGAATCCAACTACAATGCAAGAGACCCCAGTTCGATTCCTGGGTTGGGAAGATTCCCTGGAAACGGGAAGCGCTACCCACTCCAATAATCTTGCCTGCAGAATTCCATGCCTCATCCATCAAGAGTCAGATACTAAGTGACTTTCACTTTCACAGTACCCAAGGGTGCTAGCATCATTACAGAGTCATCATCATCCAAAGGGTGGAAGGGCAGGGAGGGAGCAATTACCTGAGCACAACAGTGGCACATGTAGCTGTCAAAGAGGGTTCTGTGGCAGGACGAATGGCCTTAGATAGAGAATGGATGCCCCTTTCAACCCACAGCCCAGCAAGGAGGGGGATCCAGGAAATAAATAGCCAAGTCTTTCTACTCCTCTCCATTGGCAGAGTCCAACTGGAAGGCAGAGAGTGAGGGAGCCCATTGATGGAGTCCACAAAGGTCAGCTTTCCAGAATAGAGCTGGATGAGATGAGGGTTTGGAAAGAATATCCAGCATAGATGAAGATTTGCCTATAGGAAAGTTAAACCCAGAACTAAGGATGGTGAGGTTGCGATTTGAACCACCATCTTGCTTTAGTCTATGGGAGTTACAGAGCACTGCCAGCCAACCATTTTGAAAATACATTCACTTTGTCAAGATAAACATGATATAAACTAAATCAGATGAATTAGAAAAAAATCTCTATTACTACTGAATAAACAACTCAAAGAACATACCCTACCCAAACATAATATAGTGGTCATTTAAAAGGTGTTTACTGAGAGTTTTTAATGGCATTATAAATGCTTTGATATGATGATAAAATCAATATAAAATTATATGTCTACTGCAACAGTAGGGAAATGTTAAAAAATAAAACATTCGTAAGTTTATATGATGAGCTTTTATGTGTCAAATAAAAATCATGTTTTAGAAGAACACTTAAAGAAGTGGGAAATGCTCTCAGGTCACCTTTCTATCAGTCATGGTCCTGCCAGGAGATAGGTGGCACACTCTGATGGGGTGGTACAGAAGAGGAGCTATTTACCAAGGATTGGGTAGGGATAACAGAAACGAATGAGAGAAGGGACAGTACCCCAGGGCTTCCCTGATAGCTCAGCTGGGAAAGAATCCAACTACAATGCAAGAGACCCCAGTTCGATTCCTGGGTTGGGAAGATTCCCTGGAAACGGGAAGCGCTACCCACTCCAATAATCTTGCCTGCAGAATTCCATGCCTCATCCATCAAGAGTCAGATACTAAGTGACTTTCACTTTCACAGTACCCAAGGGTGCTAGCATCATTACAGAGTCATCATCATCCAAAGGGTGGAAGGGCAGGGAGGGAGCAATTACCTGAGCACAACAGTGGCACATGTAGCTGTCAAAGAGGGTTCTGTGGCAGGACGAATGGCCTTAGATAGAGAATGGATGCCCCTTTCAACCCACAGCCCAGCAAGGAGGGGGATCCAGGAAATAAATAGCCAAGTCTTTCTACTCCTCTCCATTGGCAGAGTCCAACTGGAAGGCAGAGAGTGAGGGAGCCCATTGATGGAGTCCACAAAGGTCAGCTTTCCAGAATAGAGCTGGATGAGAGAGGGTGAAGGGTGGATTTCTGAAGGAATACGTGGAGAATATCCAGCATAGATGAAGATTTGCCTGCAGGAAGTCAGTTGTGGAATGCTCTCAGGAATGGTGACTGTGAGTGGGAGAGAAGCAGCATGAACAGAGGAAGACAGCTCATTACCGCTGAACTATAATACAATTGCAGCAGAGGACTCTGCTGATCACAGAGGGTGCTCTGAAGCTGGGATGTCCCAGCCGAGGCAAGAAGGCTGGGTTATGGTAATCCCTCAGCAACTGGTTATTGAATACAGGCTGCCCCATGAGGCCAAGCACAATGTCTGGACAAAGCCATTAGCAGCTAACCCTGCCAGCACCTCATCCTCAAGGGGGTGGGGGTGTAGGGCAGGGAACACCACAGTGACCACCAAGAGAGCAGTTAACAATGGCTGACTCTGGGGGAGAAAATGATGGTTATCTTCCTGCTCTGTTTCTGGGTTTTTAAAATACTTTTATGTTGCTCCAAATGTTCTAAAATATGGAGACAACTGGTAATCTATCACAGTGTGTAGTAGTTTGATTATCAGTAAATTTACAGTAACAGAAAAAAAAAGTATGTGTGGGGAGACAAGAATTTTTGCTGTTTGGCAATCCTCATACTCCTAAAAGATTTAAAACAGAAATTTCTCTAATTCTTATAATTCCCAGTGTGATGTAGGTATATGTGAGAGAAGGATGGCACATTTAGCTACACACTCCATAGCATGGATTAAGTGCTAAAGTCAGAGGCTACTGTTACACTGTCTATTAATATTGAGTTAGCCAAAAAGTTTGTTTGGTTAGTGAATGTACTATTCAATAAAGTTCTTCATGAAAACAAAAAAAAAGCTTTATTTTTCCTTAAAACTGAACAAACAGGGCTTCCCTGGTGGTCCAGTGGGTAGAGAGTCCACCTCGCAATGCAACGGGCATCGGTTCGATCCCTAGCCTGAGAAGATCCCAAATGCCATGGAGCGGCTGGACCACCATGTCCAATCACAAGCCAGCACTCTGGAGTGCATGCGTCCAGAGCAAGGTGCTCTGCAACGAGAGAGGCCACTGCAATGGGAGGCCCACACAGGTCAAAGAATAAAGATAGATGAAAAACAAATAAATAAATCAATAAAAGAGGCCAAAATTTAAAAAAAAAGAACAAACATTTTGGCTAACCCAATACTTCAGTGTAATCAGTGTAATTAAGTATATGCCGGTTAGTTTAACTTTTAATGCTGGGGGTGCTCAGATAACCTGCTATCAAGAATTTCCATGCAGAGTGGTCAGTTGGCATTATATAAGAAAGGCAACATTTCAGAGGCAACTTCTACAGATCTTTCTGCCATTCAGATCAATAAATAACACTCTGCTATGATGCTATTAATAGGATTTTACTGGTGAATTAATGGCTTATTAATCAGTTGGCTTATTAATTAGCATGATATATTCAGAATATATTATCATTGGTGAAATTAAAAGTGTTCAAAGGACTTCCCTGATGGTCCAGTGGCTAAGCCTCTATGTCCTAATACAGGCGGCCCGGGTTCAATCCCTGGTCGGGGAACTAGATCCCATATGCCCCAACTAGAAGTTTATATGCTGCAGCTAAAGATCCTGAAGATTCCATATGCCACAAGGTAGCATTAATAAATCATCATCACCACTACAGACCTCATCACACTTATTATTCTAGCAATATTAACTAAAAAGATCCCATATGCTGCAACTAAAACCCAGTGTAGCCAAATAATTTTTTAAAAGTATTCAAAATGTGCATTGGCTTGAATGACTTAGAAACACCCCTCAACTATGCTTGTAAAAACTTAAGAATCCAACAAATTATAACATGCACTATTACAGACAACAATAGGGGACTGATGCTTTACTTGGTTCCATTTCTAGCTATTGGCGTCAGAGAAATTCTGACTGCATGATTGCCCTGTCTTTCTTCAGTGAATTTTGCATACAGAATAAGGTGGAAACACTTAAAAGAATCCTACAAAGCAGCGGGATTTCTTTGAACATACAAAAAGCTTGAATGAACTGCTTTGGGCCACTTGCTAATAAATACTTGGTTAATAAATGCCTTTTGTGTCCCTGAATTTTGCCTGAAACCTGCTTTTATTATTACCTGGTAGCAAGTCTGTGAGAGAGTAGATTAACACAGCACCTCCTTGACAGGTATTATTATACACCTAAAAGAACTTAGGAGTCATGCATGTCTAAACTGGCTTAGGCTCATTTTGCAACATGAACTCTGCTAGCCAACCTGAATACAGAGGACTTCAAAAGAAGAAATTATCCTTCTGGAACAATCTACTAATTCAAGACTATTGTCACATTCTATTTTTAGAAGTAAATATACCAACTTCACGTAATGATTCCTCTCTTTCACTCTATTAATTCATTTATTATACTCTGGTAGCAAGTGCTGGCTGATCAGTGTTCTGAATCAAGAGTCCATGACCCACAGACCAAATATGGCCAGCCACCTGTTTTCGTACAGACCGCAAGCTAAGCACAGTTTTGATGTGTTAAAATGATTAGGAAAAGAGTCATGTTTAGGACATGTAAAAGTTATGTGAAATTCAGATTTCAGCATTCATGAATAAAGTTTTATTGGAACATAGCTTCATTTATTAGTTTACACATCATCCATGGTTGCATTTATACTACAGTGACAGAGCTCAGTAATTGTAACTGACACTATGAAGTCTAAGCTATTTGCTGTCTGGTTCTTCACAGAAAAAGTTTGCTGATGGGATTTTCGACTGAACAAGTCAAGATATAGGCTCAATTCTCCTATGAACTTTGATTCCAGAGGGAGATGGAGAAAAGACAAAGAAACACCCAATGGCAACAAGTGTTACAGAAGATAAGGATGATGTGCTCAAGACTGACACATCCAGGTCTACTGAGATGGAGTTAAACTAAGTCCTCTCAAAGGAAGCAATATTTGCGTGGGGAACGGAATGACAAGACAATAGCCAAGTGAACATGGAAATTCCTCAAGCTTGATATCTTAGAAAACTAAAAAAAAAAAAAAAAAAGTCCTTGGGGCAGGTGTATGGACAATAGAGAAGTGTGACAGAAGAGTATATGTGTTCCTCTTGTTTCTAAAGATATGTCAGGGACAGTAAGAATCTCCCTGGAAGTTGGTGACAGCAGCTGAAGACATTCATAACCACTTGGCCAACATTCAAGACAGTGAAAAGGGCAGACAGGCTGAGAGAGTCTACCATTTCCCTCAGTTTACAACCCTGGATGAGGCAGCAAATCATCTGGGAAATTCCCCTCCATCCTGCCACCTTTCATCTGAGAAAATATGTGAGTAAATGAGAGGAAATCAGTTAAAATAACACAAACCTTGCAACATCAAGGTCCATGAGCCACAAACTAGAAATATAGGAGCTGAGACATTACTGCAGTTCAATTTCCCTAAGCCATCCCCATCCTCACACTGTTCCTAGATGGGGAAGCTAACTTTGTCTCCAAGCCCATTCACTGCCACATACACACTGTTGTGTGGTTGACGATCCTGGAGAAGCGAAGGAAATTCAACTCCAAACATCACTTCAGTTGTTACGTATGTGTTCACAAATAATAACACAAGATCACCATGAACAATTTCAAAAACTTTACATACCCAATTTTTGTGCTCTCCCTTTATGAGCATTTGTAAATATTTTAAGTGACGATGGTTGGAAGGAATATGAATTTTTAAAATTGATATTCCTATTGGTACAAGCAAAAAAGTCAGCACCTTTTAGAGAAAAACAAACCTCTCAAAGGGGGAGGAAGAAATGTAATTAGAAATGTATTAAGGTTTAAAAAGCTGTTTTTTAACTTGTTTCCTAAGAAACGAAAAATAGAACTGACAAGTACAACATCCAAAGAAGCTTAGACCTACTTACTCTATTATTAAATTTTCCGCTTCCAATTTTTTAGAATAACTAATTTAAGGGGTAAAAAGAAAAGCTCTTACATGAAATAAAATCAAGTTCTCCAGTTAATTGTTTGGGAGTCTTTTACTACTGAAAATGGACCTTCATGAACAAAGAAATTGCCAGGGTTGCTCTCAAACAGGTTAATAATGTATTCTGCAATCACTGTAATTCTTATATAACTGCTGTCACAGTCTGCTGAATTTATGTAAATAACTTCCTGAAGGCTAATTTTAATTAATTAGACAACAGTAACTTCTAAAGATATGTCAGGGACAGTAAGAATCTCCCTGGAAGTTGGTGACAGCAGCTGAAGACATTCATAACCACTTGGCCAACATTCAAGACAGTGAAAAGGGCAGACAGGCTGAGAGAGTCTACCATTTCCCTCAGTTTACAACCCTGGATGAGGCAGCAAATCATCTGGGAAATTCCCCTCCACACTGCCACCTTTCATCTGAGAAAATATGTGAGTAAATGAGAGGAAATCAGTTAAAATAACACAAACCTTGCAACATCAAGGTCCATGAGCCACAAACTAGAAATATAGGAGCTGAGACATTACTGCAGTTCAATTTCCCTAAGCCATCCCCATCCTCACACTGTTCCTAGATGGGGAAGCTAACTTTGTCTCCAAGCCCATTCACTGCCACATACACACTGTTGTGTGGTTGACGATCCTGGAGAAGCGAAGGAAATTCAACTCCAAACATCACTTCAGTTGTTACGTATGTGTTCACAAATAATAACACAAGATCACCATGAACAATTTCAAAAACTTTACATACCCAATTTTTGTGCTCTCCCTTTATGAGCATTTGTAAATATTTTAAGTGACGATGGTTGGAAGGAATATGAATTTTTAAAATTGATATTCCTATTGGTACAAGCAAAAAAGTCAGCACCTTTTAGAGAAAAACAAACCTCTCAAAGGGGGAGGAAGAAATGTAATTAGAAATGTATTAAGGTTTAAAAAGCTGTTTTTTAACTTGTTTCCTAAGAAACGAAAAATAGAACTGACAAGTACAACATCCAAAGAAGCTTAGACCTACTTACTCTATTATTAAATTTTCCGCTTCCAATTTTTTAGAATAACTAATTTAAGGGGTAAAAAGAAAAGCTCTTACATGAAATAAAATCAAGTTCTCCAGTTAATTGTTTGGGAGTCTTTTACTACTGAAAATGGACCTTCATGAACAAAGAAATTGCCAGGGTTGCTCTCAAACAGGTTAATAATGTATTCTGCAATCACTGTAATTCTTATATAACTGCTGTCACAGTCTGCTGAATTTATGTAAATAACTTCCTGAAGGCTAATTTTAATTAATAAAAAAGTAACTTCAGTCATCAGGAATTAAAACAGAGAGACAACAGTAAAGTGATCCTTCTATAGTATCATTTCATTCCATTCAGTACAAGGAAGAAAACGTGGCTGAAAATTGAGCTCGTATTTATTTTTAAAGCCCTCAGTAGTTGTAGGAGATAAAAAGGTCCACATCTGGGACTGGACAAAACACACAATAAAAAAGATCAGCAGAAAACTGAAAATATGTGACCGACCCAGGAGCCTCAAAAATCACACGCTCAGTCTCTCAAGTTCGTAACACTCCCACTGTTAAGCTATAAAAGAGAGGCAATAAAAAGGTAGCTGTGTGGGGCTTCGCCGGTAGCTCAATGGTAAAGAGTTTGCCTGCCAATGCTGGAGACACGGGTTCGATCCCTGATCCAGGAAGATCCCACATGCTACAGAGCAACTAAGCCCATGAGCCATAACTATTGAGCCTGTGCTCTAGAGCCTCAGAGCCACAACTATGGAGCCCATGTGCCTCAACTATTGAAGTCTGTGCCCTAGAGCCCGAGTTCCACAACAAGAGAAATCACTGCAACAAGAAGCCTGCTCACCTCAACTAGGGAGTAGCCACCACTCCCTGCAACTAGAGAAGAGCCTGTGGCAGCAGGGAAAACCCAGAATAGCCAAAAAAAGAGTTAGCTGTGAGTGAGAACCCTCCTCCCACAATCAACAGTATAACTACGTTCCATTCCAGAAGGTCCAGTCCAGAGGTCAAAGAGGATAAAGAGGTCAAGAGGTCAAAGGTCTACAGTGGATTCTCCTTTCTTTTGCCTGTCCAAAGCCTAAGCTTTCTTTCTCAAATTCCCTCTTTTTTGTGAAGTCACATTCACAATCCCAACTCTCACGTCTCTTCAGCCTAGCCAGAGAAATGAACAGGCTTCCAGCCATCTAAGAGACTGTCTATTCTGATGAAATATTTTAATAAAGTGTAAGAGGACTTGTGGGTACAAGTTTTCCTCCTGCCTAGAATTAACAACCAACTATTATTACCATCATGTTCTAAATGCACAATTGTTCTAAATTTACCAATTGTTCTAAAGGCACAATTGGTTGGATTGCTCCTTGGGGCCTTAAGAGGAAGGGAGCAGCTACACACAGCTTCCGAGCTTTAAAAGAACCTGGGGCAGAGAGGGATAAGTCACAGACACCTCCAAAGGCAGCTTTTGTAAATGCCATGTTCTTGGGGAGTACACTGTCTTACTTGGCGGTGAACACAAATTTTCTAAGAATGTAAAATATCACTGCTGACTTCATTTAAGCAGAAGTCAGATGTACCTATACTGGAGAAATGAGGGGAATAAAGTGTGGTATAAGCAGTAGAAAAGTTATGTCTTCATCTATCATAAGAAAATATTAATAGATAATGTCTAAAATTAATGATTTAAGAGATACTGCTCTCAGTGTATTAATATTATTTGTCTAAATTTTGGCCTCTTTTATTGTTTTTCTTCTTATTTATTTTTATCTGTCTTTATTCTTTGGCCTGTGTAGGCCTCCCATTGCAGTGGCCTCTCTGGTTGCAGGGCACCGGCTCTGGGCCCATGCATTCCAGAGCACTGGCTCTTAATTGGACACACCGGTCCAGCCACTCTGCGGCATGTGGGATCTTCCCGGGCCAGGGATCAAACCAGTGCCCCTTGCACTGCAAGGCAGACTGTTTACCCACTGGACCACCAGGGAAGCCCTCAGCATATTATTTTGAAATTGGGAGGAATGCCCAAAGAAATCACTAAAACAGTGATTGAGGAGTGAGATGGGATGGGTTGGAGTAGGGTGCCTGCCTTTTTTAAAAAATATTTTTTTAGCACTAGTAGACTTCTTAAACATGTGCAGGTATCAATATTATTTTATTTAAAAAACAAAATTAACATATGAAAGCATAAGATATTTTTATTTAAGAAAAAAACCTAACAATTTTTGTGGACCTTTTCTGTGTGTTGTTTGTCAAAAATGTCACAGGTAACTTGGGTATATCTGATAGATTATAGCTGGTCTTAAATTCCTAAAGGTTGAAGTTCAGTGAGTATTCTAATGTGGGGGCCAAATTAAGAGGAGTATATGCATATGTATATCAGTAAAATCCATAACTAGAAATTAAAGTAGGGGCTTGGGGGTTGGAAGACGGTCATGGACATCCCTTCAAGTCACAGAAGCAGATAAAAACCAGGCAGACCCATCCAGCAAAGTAGAGAAGAATAACGTTCAGGGACACAGAAACATGGTGGCCATTTGGTGTGAGCACAAATGGTGCTATGCATCTTAATTGGCCCTAGAAGATTCATTGTTGAAATCAGACAGAAATCATCATAGGAAGTTAACTTCTGCTAAGTATTTTCCAATTAAGAGGAGAAAACATAAGCGATGTGTGTAATATACTTTAGAAAGAATATCATCTAAAACAGTTTAGGTTAAAAAAAAAAAAAGTTTCTGTAAGATTCCTATTTGGCTCTTCATGCAGCAAAATCAAGTTTTACAAATCCCAACAAGTTTAAAGGAAGGGAAATCGGTGCTAAAAACAGAGCTTTAGTTTAGCTTAACAAGTTGGTCACCTTCGTTGATCATTTTCTATGGGATTTAAGTAAACACATGCAATAGAAATTTTGCCTTTATCATCCTTAGCTATCCAGAAAAAGGCAACACTTGAAGTTTTATTTCCAACAGACATACCCAAACTAGTTAATATAGCACCGATAATAATCATCTTCTACATTAGCAGCATCTTATTTTACATTTTCCCAAGAGATACTTCATACTCTTTTTCTTAGCTCTTCCTCTTGAGTTTCTTCTATGGTAATTCAATGATTACCATATATATTCTTTTAAATAACTCAGTCAATATATAACAATAGCTGACTTATACTATACTCAGTTGTCTAAACATTATCCAAGTGATTGAATGGGAGGGTTGATAGTCTGAAAATAGCACTAGTAGACTTCTTAAACATGTGCAGGTATCAATATTATTTTATTTAAAAAACAAAATTAACATATGAAAGCATAAGATATTTTTATTTAAGAAAAAAACCTAACAATTTTTGTGGACCTTTTCTGTGTGTTGTTTGTCAAAAATGTCACAGGTAACTTGGGTATATCTGATAGATTATAGCTGGTCTTAAATTCCTAAAGGTTGAAGTTCAGTGAGTATTCTAATGTGGGGGCCAAATTAAGAGGAGTATATGCATATGTATATCAGTAAAATCCATAACTAGAAATTAAAGTAGGGGCTTGGGGTTGGGAAAGGGACGGTCATGGACATCCCTTCAAGTCACAGAAGCAGATAAAAACCAGGCAGACCCATCCAGCAAAGTAGAGAAGAATAACGTTCAGGGACACAGAAACATGGTGGCCATTTGGTGTGAGCACAAATGGTGCTATGCATCTTAATTGGCCCTAGAAGATTCATTGTTGAAATCAGACAGAAATCATCATAGGAAGTTAACTTCTGCTAAGTATTTTCCAATTAAGAGGAGAAAACATAAGCGATGTGTGTAATATACTTTAGAAAGAATATCATCTAAAACAGTTTAGGTTAAAAAAAAAGTTTCTGTAAGATTCCTATTTGGCTCTTCATGCAGCAAAATCAAGTTTTACAAATCCCAACAAGTTTAAAGGAAGGGAAATCGGTGCTAAAAACAGAGCTTTAGTTTAGCTTAACAAGTTGGTCACCTTCGTTGATCATTTTCTATGGGATTTAAGTAAACACATGCAATAGAAATTTTGCCTTTATCATCCTTAGCTATCCAGAAAAAGGCAACACTTGAAGTTTTATTTCCAACAGACATACCCAAACTAGTTAATATAGCACCGATAATAATCATCTTCTACATTAGCAGCATCTTATTTTACATTTTCCCAAGAGATACTTCATACTCTTTTTCTTAGCTCTTCCTCTTGAGTTTCTTCTATGGTAATTCAATGATTACCATATATATTCTTTTAAATAACTCAGTCAATATATAACAATAGCTGACTTATACTATACTCAGTTGTCTAAACATTATCCAAGTAATGTGTTTAAAATTATATTAATAACTCTTCCCTTAGTAATAGCCAACTACTTTTCATAGGTCCTAACTCACCATTCATGTTGCTTTTATTCTCTAATAGATATCTCTGATGTAGGAAATTTGACACAGTGGTTTCATCTGGAGCATGTTCTGATAGAACCAAGGGGAAAGTGGACATTTTGGCAAAGCAATTTTGAGAAATCTACATCAAAATATAGAGACAATTTTATTATAAAGAAAAGTAACACCAGAGGCAGAGAAATGGAATGGAGTGAGGCTTTCAGATGGCTTGGGGGCCCAATATCAGGTGAGGATTTCTTTTCTGCAGATTGTAAGGCCATTTTGTAAAGTTGGTTTGTTGTTTAACTTATCAAAATATTCTATTCTCAAAACAATTGTATCAGTACAGACTGACAAAGACCATGTAGCCATTATTGTGATTCTTTAGATATCTCCTACCCAACTTTCTTCCCATTGGATTTTCATGACAATCTCATGTACTGTAAGATTACAAACAACACAACTTTTCACCCAAATAATTCAGAACACCGCTTTGAAAAATAAAGACATTTTCCTACAGAACCATGATGTTATTATTGGACCTAGCAAATTTAGCACTAATTCTTTAGTGTTCTTTAAAACCCAGGTCATATTCAAATGTCTCCTATCAGCACCTCTAATGCCTTTTACAGTTAGACTCTTCCAATTAGGAAAAAAATAAAAATCGATCTGTGTTTGTGACAGAAATGTGGGAAAATATTACAACAGTTAAAAATCTAGATGTTCGTTATGCTATTCCCTTACTTTTCCCTGCATCTGAAAAATTTTATAATGTTATAATTCTTTCAGATTTTACATCTTTGCAAATAAGTCTATACATGTGAACAAGGTGGAAAGTATCAACTTATGCCACTAAGCCCAGTCCTATTTGATATTACTATACTTAGACAACTATATAGAAAGGGTATGTATTCTATATTAGTTGATGATCTGTGAGGGATAATGAATATGTAATGTATCTCAATCAAGATCCAAAAAATATAATAAGGACTGGTAAAAAAATGACTGGCGATACACTGGATATATTTTTATGCTCAGTAAGAGCTGGAGCAGGAGGCCACTGGTCACTAGATATAATAATGAAGAAGGGACCTGAGGGTTATCATCCATCTTTTGTGGCAGTTACAGCAAATGGAACTGCTGGAAGCATTAAGAAAATAGGGTTTTTCCTTTATTAAGAAGGGGCACTGCCCTCCCTGCCTGTGAGTGCATCTGTTAGCTCTGTCAGAAGATGTTACCACAGGCACTACTCCCTTGAGCACTGCATGGTAAATGTGCGACTAGGGAAGGAGAGAGAGTGGCATGGGAGCTGGGTCTACAAAAGCCAAATGGCTGGAAAACCTTGGCTTAAGTTCCCATTGTTATGGAAGGCAACGCTATTACTCACCTTTGTATCCCCAGTTCCCAGCACCCTGTCTAACATAGAGGAGATACTCTGCAATGTTCATGGAATGGATGAATGCTTTCCTACAGGCTACGTGCAATAATCTATGCATCAAGGGATATGTTAAAGAGCCATCTGGACACTCTAAGGCAACATGAAATATACACACCTTGGTCTCTGGCTCCAACCAAACACCATTATGTCAATCACTGAGGCTGCACCCAGATAAGTACATTGATAATGAGGTGCCACTGGGTCAGGCTCTAATTGCGCTGATGACTGTCTAAACTGGAATATAAAGCTGCAAACATCTCAGACGTGAGGGTCACACGAGTGTTTTGGTGTATTAAGGCATTGCGTTTTCTATAATTTAGGTTTAATGGTTCAGATTCAAATACCCTTACATGTGTTTCAAGGATAATCTCCTGCAAAATGGCCAGTTTGTGTTTTAAAACTCATAAGCCTGGCAGCTAAATCTTTACCAGTCTGGCTGTGGCTCACTTTAAAAATCTGTCCCAAAAAGTCTAAACTCCATGTTGCTGTTGTTCTTCAGTTGCTCAGTCATGTCTGACTCTTTGCAACCCCCTGTACTGCAGCACGCCAGGCTTCCCTGTCCTTCACTATCTCCTGGAGCTTGCTCAAACTCATGTCCATCCAACCATCTCACCCTCTGTAGTCTGGACTATTCCATGTTTCTGTGTGGTTCATTTCTGTAAGGTGAACCCTGACCCTCCCCCGCATTTTCTGTGGAGCTCCCCACTTCTTCACTCCACTCTGACTACCCAAATTCCACCCACCCCAAAGTCCAACTCCAACTCCATAATTTTAACCTCCTTTGATTTCTCGAGGTTCTACCATACTCTTCTACCATTTGACAGGATGCTCTCCATATTGATAATTAGCTTTCACAGGCAAAGGTTTTATTTCCACAGGTAGCTTATAATATCAGTGCCACGGACTTTTTAAAAATTTCCCAAAATGCCTAGCACAATGCATCACATGGGAGGTGCTAAATAAATATGAAACACTCAATGAATGATTCCAAACACGTAAACCACTTTTTGTCTGCAAAGCTTCCTTGGCTTAATTTTGTTATGGAAGGCAACGCTATTACTCACCTTTGTATCCCCAGTTCCCAGCACCCTGTCTAACATAGAGGAGATACTCTGCAATGTTCATGGAATGGATGAATGCTTTCCTACAGGCTACGTGCAATAATCTATGCATCAAGGGATATGTTAAAGAGCCATCTGGACACTCTAAGGCAACATGAAATATACACACCTTGGTCTCTGGCTCCAACCAAACACCATTATGTCAATCACTGAGGCTGCACCCAGATAAGTACATTGATAATGAGGTGCCACTGGGTCAGGCTCTAATTGCGCTGATGACTGTCTAAACTGGAATATAAAGCTGCAAACATCTCAGACGTGAGGGTCACACGAGTGTTTTGGTGTATTAAGGCATTGCGTTTTCTATAATTTAGGTTTAATGGTTCAGATTCAAATACCCTTACATGTGTTTCAAGGATAATCTCCTGCAAAATGGCCAGTTTGTGTTTTAAAACTCATAAGCCTGGCAGCTAAATCTTTACCAGTCTGGCTGTGGCTCACTTTAAAAATCTGCCCCAAAAAAGTCTAAACTCCATGTTGCTGTTGTTCTTCAGTTGCTCAGTCATGTCTGACTCTTTGCAACCCCCTGTACTGCAGCACGCCAGGCTTCCCTGTCCTTCACTATCTCCTGGAGCTTGCTCAAACTCATGTCCATCCAACCATCTCACCCTCTGTAGTCTGGACTATTCCATGTTTCTGTGTGGTTCATTTCTGTAAGGTGAACCCTGACCCTCCCCCGCATTTTCTGTGGAGCTCCCCACTTCTTCACTCCACTCTGACTACCCAAATTCCACCCACCCCAAAGTCCAACTCCAACTCCATAATTTTAACCTCCTTTGATTTCTCGAGGTTCTACCATACTCTTCTACCATTTGACAGGATGCTCTCCATATTGATAATTAGCTTTCACAGGCAAAGGTTTTATTTCCACAGGTAGCTTATAATATCAGTGCCACGGACTTTTTAAAAATTTCCCAAAATGCCTAGCACAATGCATCACATGGGAGGTGCTAAATAAATATGAAACACTCAATGAATGATTCCAAACACGTAAACCACTTTTTGTCTGCAATTTTCGTCTGAAAGCAAACTTCAAGTCTTTCTAGCTTCATCATGCCATGAATACATTTCTTAGTTAAAATAGTAACTCAGTCCTCAAATGTCCCTGCTGCTGATATAATAGAGGGTCTCAGAGACAGAAACTGGTAAACACTATCCTTTTCTAGCATTTAATAAGGGTGCATCACTTCAGACAAGTGAGCATTATATTCTAGAAACTGTCTCTATCCACTGTGACTGGCAAAAAAAAATGTATTGACTTTAGATATATTAAACCAAAAATATACTCAGAAATAATAGGTAACTTTCATATATGAACACGAGTATGCTCTCAACATGTGGTGTTTCGCTGTTCGATACCCTTCATACTCCACATGTGCTCCATGGAGAAACAGAACCCACCTCACTTGAGAGTTTGCATTAGAAATACAGAGTATCCGGCTCCACCTCAAACTTATTGAAGGAGAACTCTGCCTCTTACCAAAATCCCTAGGTGATTTTTAAAGTCCTGAACAACCTTGAAATAGGCATAGATGACTGCACTGGAGTTTTGTTTTGTTTTAATGTGGGCACCCACGAGTATAAGATTTCTGCCTTTTCAAAACAGTGTATGCCCCTGGTTCAATGCTGGCGGAATTCCACCCCCAGGGTTTCTTACTCACTAGGCCAGAGGTGGGACCCCAGAATCTGCATGGCTGACCAGGCATTGCCAGTGGTGATGCTCCTGGTCCAGGAGTCACAGCCACTGGCTGATATCACCTAAAAGTAACACTGCATACGCAGAGAATTCTGCTTCAAGTGCACCCCCAGTAGAAGGAAGAATATTAAGACAGAGAAGAGGAAAGAGCAAAAGAAGCCGCAACAAGATGTTTCACTTATGTTGCAGGAAGGGAGCTGCTAAACGTTCCACTGTACACAACAGGGCAAAAAAATTGTTGAAGAAATGACTACAGCAACAACTGCATTATCCACCAGGATTTTTTCCCCCTACTGACAGAAAAGGAAACCCATCTGACAGATACTCCATTTCAACACTGAGCCTTATCAAAAACAAAAGCCATAGGAAATAAATCCCATTCGTTAAGGACTCTGAGGCAACAATACAGACTTCAGATGCATTTGAAAAGGACTCAGGCCTGGATTTGGATTCTTCGGTCAAGCAGGGAAACAAAAACATGAGTTTTTATATCTGTGATTCTAAAACCAGAAGAAGGACAGCAGAGCAATGTTGAGAACATTTTGTAATTTTTTGGATTTTAAAGATAATCTCAAATAGCTTCTTTTTAAGACTCAAAATTAAAAATAAAACAGCACATGCATGTATAAACCAAAGAGCTCCACCTAGAGTTGGAAAAAAAAATGTTAGTACTTAACAAACACAAATGCTAACAACAAAACTCCACCTACCCACATCTTATCTATACTCTTTAGTTGATGTTGAAAATATCTATTTTTTATGAAATCTTGACAAAAAGGATAACTTTCTGAAATGTGAGATGCTGTTAACTAGTTTCTCATCACACTGTAACCTATTTTTATTCTAAAATTTTGGCAGCAATATTCATTCTTAAGGATGATTTAGAAGCCACTGTCTTACAGTAAATCATTTAAAAGTTGGGATCTTGTCTAAAGTATCATGAAGAAGCTTGAAAGATGGATCTTACCTGAACTTGCTGTGTGACCTTGACCAGTTCACCTTCCGGCTGAGTTGTCTCACCAAGGAGGGTTACGCGAGATGGGTGGGTCTCACCCTGACTGCACACTGGAAGCATCTGGGAGCAATGGGAAGAAATTGATGCCTGGGTCCCACCCCCAGAGATTCTGACTTAGTTGTTCTACTATGGGGCCCAACCTAGTTGCCACGAAAAAGCTCCTGGGTGATTCTAATATGCACGTAGGCTATTTTGGATCATCTACTCGACTGCACCCCTAAGTCTATTACTCTAGTTAGTGATTCTCACGCTTCAAGTACTTTAGATACCAGGAAGGCCTGTTAAAAGAGATTGTCAGACTCACACCCCTGCCCCCACCCAGAGCTTCTGATTCCGCAGAGGTCCAAGAATTTGTATTTCTCACAAGCTTCCAGGGCTTCCCTGGTGGTCCAGTGGGTAAAGAGTCCGCCTTGCAGTGCAGGGGCGCCGGTTGGATCCCTGTCCCGGGAAGACCCCACGTGCCGCAGAGCGGCTGGACAGGTGTGTCCAATTACCAATCAGTATTCTGCAGCGCATGCGCCCTGAGCCGGTGCTCAGCAACTAGCGAGGCCACTGCAATGGGAGGCCCGCACAAGCCGATGAATAAAGATGGATGAAAATAAATAAGTAACCAATAAAATAGGCCAAAATTAAAACAAAAAAAAGTTTCCAGTGATGCTGATGATACCAGTCCAGAGTCATACACTGAGAATCTGTTCTATATGGTGACCTCAAAACTAGACTTTCCTAATTACCCGAATTATTCTTCCTCTATTTTATCAAACTATAGTAGGATATTGTTAATCAGTCTCCCTCCCTGATTCAAGCCTCTCTGCCTCCAGTTTTTAGCCCACACTGCCAAGTTAATTGGAGAAGGAAATGGCAACTCACTCCAGTATTCTTGCCTGGAAAATAGCATGAATGGAAAGTTCACAGGGTCACAAATATATATAGGGGCTTCCTTTGTGGCTCAGTGGTTCACACTGTACTAATTGCACATTTTTTAAGGAAGCCACTGTCTTACAGTAAATCATTTAAAAGTTGGGATCTTGTCTAAAGTATCATGAAGAAGCTTGAAAGATGGATCTTACCTGAACTTGCTGTGTGACCTTGACCAGTTCACCTTCCGGCTGAGTTGTCTCACCAAGGAGGGTTACGCGAGATGGGTGGGTCTCACCCTGACTGCACACTGGAAGCATCTGGGAGCAATGGGAAGAAATTGATGCCTGGGTCCCACCCCCAGAGATTCTGACTTAGTTGTTCTACTATGGGGCCCAACCTAGTTGCCACGAAAAAGCTCCTGGGTGATTCTAATATGCACGTAGGCTATTTTGGATCATCTACTCGACTGCACCCCTAAGTCTATTACTCTAGTTAGTGATTCTCACGCTTCAAGTACTTTAGATACCAGGAAGGCCTGTTAAAAGAGATTGTCAGACTCACACCCCTGCCCCCACCCAGAGCTTCTGATTCCGCAGAGGTCCAAGAATTTGTATTTCTCACAAGCTTCCAGGGCTTCCCTGGTGGTCCAGTGGGTAAAGAGTCCGCCTTGCAGTGCAGGGCGCGGTTGGATCCCTGTCCCGGGAAGACCCCACGTGCCGCAGAGCGGCTGGACAGGTGTGTCCAATTACCAATCAGTATTCTGCAGCGCATGCGCCCTGAGCCGGTGCTCAGCAACTAGCGAGGCCACTGCAATGGGAGGCCCGCACAAGCCGATGAATAAAGATGGATGAAAATAAATAAGTAACCAATAAAATAGGCCAAAATTAAAACAAAAAAAAGTTTCCAGTGATGCTGATGATACCAGTCCAGAGTCATACACTGAGAATCTGTTCTATATGGTGACCTCAAAACTAGACTTTCCTAATTACCCGAATTATTCTTCCTCTATTTTATCAAACTATAGTAGGATATTGTTAATCAGTCTCCCTCCCTGATTCAAGCCTCTCTGCCTCCAGTTTTTAGCCCACACTGCCAAGTTAATTGGAGAAGGAAATGGCAACTCACTCCAGTATTCTTGCCTGGAAAATAGCATGAATGGAAAGTTCACAGGGTCACAAATATATATAGGGGCTTCCTTTGTGGCTCAGTGGTAAAGAATTCGGCTGCAATGCGGGAGACTTGGGTTCAATCCCTAGGTTGAGAAGATCCCCTGGAGGAGGGCATGGCCACCCACTTCAATATTCTTGCCTGAAGAATTCCATGGACAGAGGAGCCTGGAAGGCTGCAGTCCATGGGGTCACACAGAGACAGACACAGCTGAGCAACTAAGCAGCAGCACCAAGTTAACATCCTAACCCTCAAATCTTGTGCTGCTCCCGGACTGAAACTCTAATGACTCCCCAATGCTGACAGAAGACAAGACCAACTAACACGACACACAGGCTTTCTCACGGTTTGACCTCAGACTTCCATTCTAACTTCAGCTTCCAATAGTCCCTGTCATTTGCCTATGCTCCCGTCAGTTGTATCCAAACACACAATGAAGCCTCTCCTGGTTCAGTGCCTTTGTGCCTGGTATTCCCTTATCCTGGACTCCGTGCCAGGACCTGTGCTAGGCTCAGGGAATTCAGCACAGAAAAGGACGCCCTCTTCAGGAGCCTTGTGATGCTGTTAAGCAGTGAACCCTACACCAGTACCTGCCCACCCTCCCTCCCTCACTGTGTATTTTCTCTATATTAGGAGATTTTGACATCTTAAAAAATCTTTCTGCCTGGAGAGAAAAATGCCCCTCCTGGGGGCTTGCCAGTTCTCAGAGACAGCCCTGAGCCTTCCTTTAATATCCAAGCTAACCCATCCTGAGCCCTACCCCATCCATTGGGGCCCTGCATCCCAACAGGCCAATAGTCCTTTCCCTTATGTATCCCCCGGGCTTCCCAGGCAATACTAGTGGTAAAGAATCCGCCTGACAATGCAAGAAATACGGGTTCAATCCCTGGATCGGGAATATCCCCTCGAGTAGGAAATGGCAACCCACTCCAGTATTATTGCCTGGAGAATCCTATGAACAGAGGAGCCTGGCAGGCTACAGTCCATGGGATCGCAAAGAGTCAGACACGACTGAGTCATTTACCTAAATATCCCAGGGCCAGATTCCAGGTAACTAGGAAAAAACCTCTACAGTCCAAAGCCCTCCAGAATGATTCCGACTAGCCAGTCCTAAACTGTTCACCCGCCCTGCCTTGCCCTCCTACAGCCACTCCAACAAAGGCTTTGGCCTAAACCTTCCCCCTCATTCCCTCCTGATTCCCCTGCTGTTGTCCCCTTGACCCTGCACAGCATGCCTCGCCTTCTGTCTCCAGGACCTTGAGCATAGTAAACTTTTTTTCCCTGAACTTCAAGTAGGCAACTCCACCAAACTGACCAACTCATGAAAGAACATGAAATACTCACGTCTGTTACCGTGGCTGGGAAGCTGGTTACAGCCAGAGCTGGCCAATGGCGCATACGTGGAAGTGGGCAGCAGGTTTGTGGGGAAGTTTGCTCACCGGATAAAAGGGAAAGGACCCAGGGCCATCCCCTCCTCCAGCCTTGAGTGTAATCATGTTGCTGGAAATCAGAGCAGTTCTTTTACAGTCCTAAGACCTGATGTGGAAGACCAGCCCGGTGGAGTGCAACCTCCACACACCCCCAGGCCCGTTTCTCTCTGAGAACAAACCTCCACCAGCTGGAGCCACTGGCTTTCTATTCTTCTACAGCTGAAAGCACTCTCTGAGGATGGGGGTGGAGGAGAGTAAGCTAGTAATTCATAACAGCTGTGCTAAGTGACGAGCAGACGCAGAGCACATGGTGGGTGAGACAGTGTGAGTACAGAGGGTAATCAGCGACACTTGGAGATAAAGGAGGCAGAGGGGAGAGCTTCTGAGGGTCCTAAGAAAAGAAAATCAGGGTATGGCAAGGGGACTGAAAAGCCGGTAACAGGGAGGTGGCAGAAGAGGCCAGAAAGAGAGGCTCCCGGCCTGCCCCTCAAGGCAGGAGGGAGCACCTTCCACTGTGCACCTGGCTCTCCAGAACCAGGCTCCCCTCTGTACTTCCCAGTCTGTGCTGAATTCACCTGTTTCCCTCTTTCCCCCCAGACAGTTTGGACTTCTTAGGATACCTTTCATCATTTTTGTACCCCCAGCATCTAGCAGAGGGAGATGGAGAGACACTAAATATTCACTGAATGAAAAAGTTATCATGATAGTATTATTTTCACTATCTTAACATGCTCTGTTGACTGTCTAATCCAAAAATAGAGGAACTACAGTTGGGATCGCACCTAAATATCCCAGGGCCAGATTCCAGGTAACTAGGAAAAAACCTCTACAGTCCAAAGCCCTCCAGAATGATTCCGACTAGCCAGTCCTAAACTGTTCACCCGCCCTGCCTTGCCCTCCTACAGCCACTCCAACAAAGGCTTTGGCCTAAACCTTCCCCCTCATTCCCTCCTGATTCCCCTGCTGTTGTCCCCTTGACCCTGCACAGCATGCCTCGCCTTCTGTCTCCAGGACCTTGAGCATAGTAAACTTTTTTTCCCTGAACTTCAAGTAGGCAACTCCACCAAACTGACCAACTCATGAAAGAACATGAAATACTCACGTCTGTTACCGTGGCTGGGAAGCTGGTTACAGCCAGAGCTGGCCAATGGCGCATACGTGGAAGTGGGCAGCAGGTTTGTGGGGAAGTTTGCTCACCGGATAAAAGGGAAAGGACCCAGGGCCATCCCCTCCTCCAGCCTTGAGTGTAATCATGTTGCTGGAAATCAGAGCAGTTCTTTTACAGTCCTAAGACCTGATGTGGAAGACCAGCCCGGTGGAGTGCAACCTCCACACACCCCCAGGCCCGTTTCTCTCTGAGAACAAACCTCCACCAGCTGGAGCCACTGGCTTTCTATTCTTCTACAGCTGAAAGCACTCTCTGAGGATGGGGGTGGAGGAGAGTAAGCCAGTAATTCATAACAGCTGTGCTAAGTGACGAGCAGACGCAGAGCACATGGTGGGTGAGACAGTGTGAGTACAGAGGGTAATCAGCGACACTTGGAGATAAAGGAGGCAGAGGTGAGAGCTTCTGAGGGTCCTAAGAAAAGAAAATCAGGGTATGGCAAGGGGACTGAAAAGCCGGTAACAGGGAGGTGGCAGAAGAGGCCAGAAAGAGAGGCTCCCGGCCTGCCCCTCAAGGCAGGAGGGAGCACCTTCCACTGTGCACCTGGCTCTCCAGAACCAGGCTCCCCTCTGTACTTCCCAGTCTGTGCTGAATTCACCTGTTTCCCTCTTTCCCCCCAGACAGTTTGGACTTCTTAGGATACCTTTCATCATTTTTGTACCCCCAGCATCTAGCAGAGGGAGATGGAGAGACACTAAATATTCACTGAATGAAAAAGTTATCATGATAGTATTATTTTCACTATCTTAACATGCTCTGTTGACTGTCTAATCCAATAAGGGAGATAATTTCTGACAGCTTTTGAGGCCCAGTTTTGCAGTTGAGCCCTACCACCCACACAGGATGCTATCTTGACATGACTGGTTGAGATGCTTTGCCCCATTAGGACCTTACTGGTGTTAACATACTCGGTGTCAGTTCTACAATTGCCTGATTTTGAAGTATTTTTTTAAATCAGAAGGAGCTTGATATTAGCATCCCAACAGAAGAGACAGAAACAGTTCTACTGGGCTTGAAATATCCATACCTGTTTTTAAGCAGTGAGTTTGGGTGGCTTTATTTAATTCCAGTTCTTAATTTTTATAATTGACTTGATTCACTTAAAATCAGTCCAATTGTTTACATACAAATTGCAAAGAACAAAAACAAAACTTCCTCATCCATAAATCCTTATTTTACTCAGTATCTATTTGAAAAATACTGCATTTATTTTATAGTTAAAAGGGAATCACCATGCTTCCCTGGTAGCTCAGTGGTAGAGTTTGCCTGCCAATTCAGGAGACACGGGTTCAATCCCTGACCCGGGAAGATCCCACAAGCTGCAGAGCACCTAAGACCGTGAGCCACAACTAGAGCCGGGCTCCCCTCTGTACCTCCCAGTACCACCCTGGAAAGCCCTTCCCTGACCATCCCATCTAAATTAAAAAGCCACCTCTCCCTTCACGGCATTTACTACTCTCTGAAAATATCCAGTTTACTCAGTGTTTATCATGTCCACACAAGAAACTGAACATGCTCTCTGGCTCACTGTGGAATCCTAGAACTTGGACTGCACCTTGCACACAGAATAGATTCCAAGTAAATAAGTGTTGAATAAATGAAAAAGATATATATGTATGTACCAGAATGCTCATGTAACAAGATTTATAATAACAAGAGACTATAATAACCTGAGTGGCCAATAATAGATGAGTGACTAAGTAGATTTTGATTTATCCATACAATGGAATACTCTGCAGATTTAAAAGAAAATTTACTGCCATGAAGAGATAGTGACAATATATACTATTGTGAAGTTTTAAAAGTTGAAGAAGACTGTGTGAAGCTTGACCCCAACTTTATTATTTTTATTTATTTATTTATTTATTTTATTTATTTTTTGGGGGGGGGGTGAGGCGGGGGTGGGGTGGGGAGGGAGGCGGCGAGTGGGCCACTTCTATTGGTCTTTCATTTATCTATTTTCATCCATCTTTGCTCTTTGGCCCGTGTGGGCCTCCCATTGCAGCGGCCTCTGTTGTCGCAGAGCACTGGCTCCGGGCGCATGCGCTCCAGAGCTCTGGCTCGGTAATTGGACACATCAGTCCAGCCGCTCCGCGGCACGTGGGATCTTCCCAGGCCAGGGATTGAACCGCCCCCCACTGCACGGCAAGGCTGTGTCCTTACCCACTGGACCACCAGGGAAACCCTTGACCTCATCTTTATAAATGATAGATATTAAATGTAATTATATGAGTATACATAGTGGGTTTTTTTTTAACAATGAAAGATCATATTGCATGTATTTTTTAAACATATATACATGCTTCTATACACACAGGGAGAAAGATGTGAAGGACTATGGTATGAGCAGGACAGGCAGGGTTTGCATCTCTTACTCCACACAATTCTATAGCATTTGAATTTTTGGAACAATTATGTACACCTTTTGTAAATTAAAGAAAAATTGCTACACTTACTTTGTGATGGAGTGATTGAAATAGGTTTACAGCTTTTGGAAATTTGATTTATATTTTTCAAAAACATTTTATGTTCACATTTTTAGATTTATATTAACTTTAAAATAAATAAAATAAATGCTAAAATAAATTTGATTTATAGTATCAACTTTTAAAAAATGAATTTTGTCTCAATACTGCCAAAACTTGGAAGCAACCAAGATATCCTTCAACAGGTGAAGGGAGAAACTAACTGAAATATAGACATACAGTGGACTATTGTTCAGCAATTCAAAGAAACGAGCAAAACCAAGAAAACATACACCACCAAGAGTGAACCCTAAGGTACACTATGGACTTGGATGATTGTGATGTGTCAATGTAGCTTCACTTTTGGTTAAAAAAAAAAAAATACTGCTCTGGTGAGTGATACTGATGATGGGGAAGGCAATGCAAACGGAGGGCAGGGAAGTCTCTACACTTTTCTCCCAACTTTATTATAAATCTAAAATTTTTCTAAAAATAGCAAAATCTTTAAAAAATGTTAAAAAAAATTAAGTGTTCCTGTAAACTTTTTAAACTAAAGCTACACGCTTGTCATTAACCAAAATCTGTTTTTTTAAATGAATTCCAAAATCACAGAGAGAAAGAAAATGAATTAGAAAGTCATAAAAAGACATGGAGGGGGCTTCTTTGGTGGCTCAGTGGTAACGAATTCGCCTGCCAGTGCAGGTGACATGGGTTCAGTCCCTGCTCCAGGAAGATCCCATGTGCCTCGGAGCAACTACTGAGCCTGTGCTAACTACTGAGCCCATATGCCTAGAGCCTATGCCCAGCCACAGGAGAGACCACTGCAATGAGAAGCCCGAGCACCGCAGCTAGAGAGTAGCCCCCACTTGGTACAACTAGAGAAAAGCCCACGCAGCAACGAAGGCCCAGTACGACCATAAATAAATAATAAAATTATTTTTAAAAAGACATGGAGGGAGGAGCGGAGCCAAGATGGCAGAGGAAGGAGGGGAAGATTTCACCAGCTCCCCAACAGAATCACCAGAACTAATCAAGAAATGAAACACCACCAACAAACCAGCCGCTAGACGACAGAAGAACTCCATTGGTCCGCGAGAGTAGAAGAGTGAACAGCCA